>OX104038.1:39387957-40836686 GCA_944470415.2 Schistosoma rodhaini
AACGGCTGGTCGGATTGAGATGATTCTTGTTTTATATTAACGCCCACGCTCTCGCAAATAATCTAAAACAAACATCATCAAAATCCGTCCAGTGGTTTCGGAGGTAACAACGATTTTCATAGAACGGCTGGTCGGATTGAGATGATTCTTGTTTTATATTAACGCCCACGCTCTCGCAAATAATCTAAAACAAACATCATCAAATTCCGTGCAATGGTCTATGAACAGAGATTGTATGCAATTAAAATGTTATTTAACATATTAGCAGACATGGCAGAACGAGGCAGATGTGAGTTAGAGTGTATTTATTACGGAGCAGTAACAATGTAACGATATGTTGTACTGAAAACGGAAGGAAGTCAAATTACGAGTGTTAAAATTAATACACTTAAACAACAAGTACAATTGTTTAATGCTATATGTACAGAATATAAAAATACACAAAATACATGCGAAAAATTATTTACAAAATAGGTTTTATGTTCCTATCTCCACAAGCCAAGCAACAAATACAGTACATTTCTCGTGGTGCCGTTCTATGTAAAACAGCTTAGCTGGCAACTGGAGGATCAACGATCACCTCCTGTTCTGCCAACGCCTACGTCCTACAATTGCACTTCTGTCGATCAGTCGCACGAACGAAACCGCTACGTAACGAAAACGTAAACCTCCTGTAGTGACCGACTTCTTATGACAAGAACGCGATTGGTGTAATGGAAACAATTACTATTACTACCAATTGTACCAGTGATTGTTATACTGTACTTGTTGAATTGTAGCAAAAACACTTTTCATTCCGTTGTCCACCTTATTCATGCGAACTCTCTTACACTCTGCCATTTCGTCTGTATTATTTGGCACGTCTCACTATTCTTTAATACCACGAGACCGCCAATAAATTTATCTTATCTGGACCAATAACAGCCTTCTGGTTTTCCGTCTATCGAGAGATCCAAGTCGTTATCCGGCGCTCAATATTATTGTAGTGGTGATTATAATCTATCGCGACTCGACGCCATCTACAATTTCATCCTGGAATCCGTGCTACAGAGCGACTTCTATCAGAAGATTTGCTTGGCCAAAAGTGATCCCAAATATAAAGAAAAGGACCTGAGATTAATTACAGTGCCAGTGAAGCAAGGTTTACGGACATGCACCTACAACGCCTTCAACATTCAATGTACTCGACCACCGTTTTCAGCATGTTCATTTTGATTTGGTTATTCCTTTAGCCACATCTAACGGATTTACTAAAATATTTACAGCAGTGAACGGGTTTACCAGATGACCAATTACATGCCCAATGAAAGACATCTCAGCAGAAAATGTTGCTGCCGTGTTCCTTGATAGATGGATCTCTAATTTCGGCGTACCTTCTACAGTTATTTATGATAGAGGTTCACAACTTCAATCGCAACTGTTCGATTAATTTACGCACACTTTGGGAATCGATCACATCACTACGACAGCATACCATCCAGCACCAAATGGACAAGTGGGACGACTTCACAGACAACTCAAAAGCTCACTGATGGTACAGCTGGATGTAATCAGACAGAGTGAATCCCTACCTCTAATTTTATTGAGCATACACTACAATTAAGGAAGACTTTCAAAGCACACCTGCACAGCTAGTTTATGGAACTAATTTAACCTCACCTGGTCAGCTAGTAATGAATAAGAGCACATATGTATGTACGGAAACCGTTTCCTTTTGTGAGAGACTAATGAGTCACATGAATAATACTAAGCTTCTTGCACCTCGACCAGTTTTCTTGAAGAAGTAAATTAACAAACACTTGAATACATGTAAATTTGTATTCGTTCGTGCTGACTCAGTAAGACGTCCTTTACAACACCCTTATGAAGTAGTGAAGAGGCAAGCAAAATATTTCACAATCAAGTAGAATAGAAAACAGAGACAGTTTCAGTCGACAGGATAAAACCTGCTTTCGCAGAGTCTGAAACACATGACAGCCGAAAGCCGTCTAAAGACAGCAGAAGTTTCACAACACAGCTTCCTGCGTTTCCAGATGATTCTTCACTTACTTCTGGGAATTCAACTCTTCTTACAGTTGATGATGCTAATGTTACACCTCCCACAAATTCAGTTTCAAATTTTACCACTTTACCTATTTTGAAAACAACTAGTAAAGGAAGAAACGTACATATTCCTAAACGTTATGCAGAATTCATTACTTAATCTTCATTCATTGATCATTATTAATAACACTATTATTCTTATTATGCATCCCATTATCATTGTTAAAATTTCTATGTACATTAAAAATAATAAGCACAGATTACTTTTATCACGCCGAGCATTTTCGTTCGCTTCCCACTTACAGTACTGAATCAAACAGCTTGACCCAGATAGCAATCTAACGCTTTCAACGAAACAGTCTTCGAGACTGTAATGGTTTTTGCGGATTTCATCAAACCTTATGATCTCTATCCTTGGTAGGTCTAAAGATTTATATATCATTGTTATACAGTCTTTTACAGGAGAAAAATCAACTGCACAGGAGGCAGATGTAGACTCGTACATCACTTTGTCAGCCACGGCTTGACTATAATGTTCTCTTCCTCTTTGACGTAGACTCTTTAACTCAATTTCTCTTTCTGTCTGAGCTAAGCGTACTTTAGCTAACTAAAACTGTAACAAGGGTGGCCGTCTCTTCCGAACCGGTCATCAATATTGAGTTCCTGGATAGTGGGAATAAGATTAATCTTATGGTGTTTCTCCGTAGATATTTAACAGCACTCGACGCATGAATTTCTATAGAGTTACTGGACTAAACTTTGTAGGATTTAATTTGTCCTACAGACATTCTACCAGAACTGTAACTGTGATACTGACGACCCAGAGTCTATGTGAAAGGTATAGTTAGAACAAAGACAACTTAGCCTTAAACTTTATCTGTTTCTAAACTTAAAAATAACAGTTTGATTAGTACAATAACTAAATGAATTATAGTCATTAAGTGGAACGCACAAACATACCGACCAGTATTGCCTGTCTTATTGAGAAGAATAAAAATAATGAGTCACACCAATATAACAGGTCAATAATATCCTTTAATTAGCAGGTTACATGCAACAGGGATAGTCTACAGATACATCAGTCTACATCGATGTGACGGGCGTTTAAGTAAGGATTTGATTCGTTAGTTATGGACATAAATAACAATAGTTATCATCGGTTCCAGTGTCAGTAACCATGAAAGTCACAGTGCGCGGTATGCATTTCTTGTGTTTGCTTATCTTGGCTGAAAAAGTAGCGAACATTCATACACAACATAAAAATGGGGGACACTAGGTAATAACAGTTTGTTCAGTAACAGGAAAAGTTGTCGAATTCGGTTGTTATTTGTGGCATAATCAATATGTCAATATATACGTGTATGTACAACATAATGGATAATTTAGTATACATTGTTAAGTAATATCTTATCTGCCATCAGGTTTTCGTCGAGTTGAATCATAAGCACGAATCAATTGAGATTGACTGACTGCACCATGTTCTTCTTGAGAAAATGCATAACCATCTATACAGAAACGAAATAAAACAAGACAATAATGTAATTAGCTCCAAATAAATTGAATGAAGTCAAAGATTAACTCAACGGCTAAGTGTATTTGATTGTGATACTGAGTCACGTGAGTTCGAATACTATGGTGAGAGTAGTGATCTTCTTCAAGACTATATGTTCATTATCCAGATGGGTATCACTTATCATGAAACATATACCCACAGCTGTATTAATATGTTGTGTTTTATCCTGAGTGGAAAACTATCGATTTTGTCAGTGATTTCAGCGTGTTATCAGTAGCCATTAGAATATCAATAGATTTATAAATCTTTATTCATATCATGAGCCTTTTAGAGAGTGTTATATCGTGTAAGTGTGTGCGTGCGTATGCCCTATTTGATATATGGACGCCCAATAAGAGAGAAGTGAATGTATTGATCGCCCAATGATGCACGAAATCGTACGAGCAGTCTTGAGCGCGTATCGGCCCTGCTTTCTGTCTAGCCCAGCAAGTTAAGTCCAGAACACAAATAACAGCCTCGGCAATATAAATCATTATTCACAAACATACTGGGTTTATATACAAACCAAACAGACCATATCGTACCAAAAAATAGAAAATAACATTTGTACAATAATTGGCCAAATGTGGCTGTGAATAGGGGGAAAAGTAATCAATAAACTGATGATAACTCAAGGATCGTATGATAATAGGTCAAAGGTCAAAATAAAGCTAGTGATACAACAATTATACAATAGGAAATATACATATTACATTGATCCATAAATAGTCCTCAAAAGTTATCATTCATAATTCACCAGGGGATATAACAGAGAGTTTTCGGGACCCAAGATCCCATAAAATATCGATCGAAGGGAGTTTGAGTCTCACGATTAGCACGTTAACAAAACGTCCAGTCGGGGTCCTATGGTCCCCATATCCATTTGTCCGGTAAATGCGCGATGATAGACGAACGTTGTCAACACAAACACACTTAGTAACGTATAGGTAAAGTCATCGCAACGAGATTCAAAACACTTCATTATACTCACTTGATGTTGTTTACTTTTTTTAATTTTATACTTGTATCTTCGCATTGTTATTTAGGACCACAATTGATCAGTCTCATGTTGGCATATGTGCGGACTGCCTCGATGTTGCCAGAAGCTTCATAAGCAAAGATGGATGCCTATATGCCAATCGTTAATTGATATTTATAGTTACACAAAAATAAGTTAGACATGTGATGAATAGGATAAGAAGTGCACACATATGCGCTCATAGAAAAACAGTCAAGGTTAATAAACGAATAATTACCAAGGTCGAAATGTGACCTAAGGAGAATGAATAAATTGGCTTGTCAAGAAATGCAGGCTTAACATGGTAACCGACACTACACATGATCATTAAATAAATTGAACTTACGATCTGTTTGCCGAGAATCTGTTATGGGTGTCGGTGATGTTGTATTTGTACGTACACTAGCACCAAGACAAAGATTAAGCAATGCCTGTGAACCCATACTTCTACGCATAATCCGCACAAACGCAGAACGATCAGTAGATCTGTAATAAATTACATTTATATTAATATTTATGTTTAAAAATATTTAGAAATTCAAAATAATAACAAATGACAGAACAATTCAATGGAAATAATACCCCTATGAAATTCAGAGAGAACACACGATCAGGTTATAAGAAATACTTGAGTGTGACGGATAGGTAGAATAACGAATATAACCACAGTACTATTTTATTCATCAAAGTGAAGAACAATTAACAACATTCATTTTAAAATTCTGTGAAGAGAAAACGACACAAGAAACTTTGAATCACACATTGTGAAAATATATAAACCTACGTGAAATATATGCCTATCACAATTTAACAAAGACTATGTTTGCTTGTGATATGGAAAAGAAACAGAAATGTTTTTAAACTTTCATGAAATAGTTGGTTGGGAAACTGGACACTGATGATTGATTAGTAAACAAAATATAATTATTTGCGTTTAGGAAATTGTTTATTTGTGATAACTACCTGTCACAAAAATGATGACAACAAAACCTCAATCAGTCAGTGAATACACATGTATATATCAAGTATATACTACGTACAAGTTCATGTATTTATCTTATGAGCGTATTGTTATGACGTATGAAATCGTAAGAAATATGGACGTGCAATTGGAGAGGAATGAATTTATTGATCGGCCGCAAATGATGATTGAAGTTGTACGAGCAGTCTTGATTGCGTATCGACCCTGCTATCTGCCTAGCCCAGCCCGTTAAGTTCAGAACACAAACAACAGCCTCAGCAATATGAATCATTATTTACAAGCATACTGGGTTATATATACTAACCAAACAGACCACATATATCAAAAATAGAAAAATAACATTTGTACAATAATTGGCCAATGTGGCTGTAGCTAGGGGGAAAGTAAATAATAATAATAGTTCCAAGGTAAAAATAAAGGTTATCATAAGAGGAACACAGAAACGATTAGGTCACTTATTTAACAACTATCCAATAGGGAATGGGCATATTGTATTTGTCCATAAATAGACCTCAGATTTAAGTCACTTATTTAACAACTATCCAATAGGAATAGGCGTATTACATTTGTCCATAAATGGACCTCAGATTTATGATTCATAATTCGCCAGGGGATACAACACGTATTATTTGTTTAAGATCATGAATCGACCAATGTTAGACCACCATTGAAAACGTGGAAGCACTAAATGGCCGTTTCGTCCTAGCATGAGAATTATTTGATGTTGTGTTTAACGGTTCGATTCGATTATGATAAACGCCTTTCACAGCATACTAAACCAACTATGCAGATGAGAAAAATAAAATAAGTAGTAGGAAGGTTTAATTGCTAAGTCGAATTACGGAGTACGGAAATCATAGGTATATACATGACTATTAATCTGACCCAGATGAAAACATATAGGCTGAAAGCTTAATTAAGTAATAAGTCGCTTAAAGTACATAAATCTCAATATAAAAATTTTCTCTATGAAACAACTATGTTATCAAGAGGTAGATTCGGCGACCTATTTGAACATCTTGGTTGCCTGTTCCTGATATCTAGATATTTCAACAAGTTATCTAATTTTGTTTGTTTTAACACATCATTATGGCTATTATTCACATAACCTATTCAGGTGCGTTCCTGTAAAGTGTATAACTTTTTGTTGTACAAGTTACAAAAGGTCTAATCAGAGATATCATGGTTGTTAGCAATATACAGGGAAAAGAATGTATATTATTTAGATGTCAATTAACTGGACTGTTAACATTGGCGACCACTCATTATTTATCGTCAGGACCAACCATGAAGTAAGAAACGGAAACTTGTTGAAATAATTTGTGCTGAGAATTCTATATTATACCAAAAATATAATATTGAATAAAGATAATAATAAATAAGATAAATTTACACTAGAATGAATAATCAGGGTGCTGCTAAACACACATATGTTACAATAATACAACATTGTATTTACACTTATTCATTAACTAATATCTTAAAATCCAACAGTTTAGCTCAGTACATATCACTTGGTAACTAATCTACTGATATTACGAAACGCTATAATTTTAGTTCGATTACTCATATCACACCCACATATATATAGTGATCGACATTGTTACTGTTATATTAAGAACTTGAATTTTTGAGCACTTGAACCCTCTGAGTTGCAAATTAGAAGACGAGTAGAAAGAAGTCTTATTCCAACCAGTCGAATATGGTACAAAACACTCGGGCATTTATAGTTCACATAGGTAAACTCGCATCTAATGGGGTTTAAAACCCTTTGCTTGGTTGGTTTGATTCCTTCCTCAGCAACCAACATCAAATAGTTAAAGTTAACTCCTCACTGTCGAACGCTGTCCTTGTTAGATGTGGTGTAATACAAGTTAGTGTCTTAGGCCCTTTGCTCTTCTCGGTGTTTATCCATGATATTTGTGAATGACTTTGTGTGGATAACTCCCTTCTGTATGCAGATGATCTCAAAGTAATGTATTCATTTTCTCCACACGAGCTGAACAATATTCAAAGATGCATTAGCATGGAGCTTAACAAGGTAGCACAGTGGTGCTTAAAATGGCAGCTGGAGCTTAATACAGCTAAATGTGGATGGATATGCTTTGATGATACACTTTCAACTTAGTTCTTACCATAAATTGTGAAGTTTTATCTAGGTTACATACAGTAGTAGACTTAAGACATATGTACTCCTACGACTTGTCGTTTGCAGAACAAATATTAAAACAGACTTCCAAGTCTCAACGTCTTATAGGTTACATAACTAAAAACCTTTTTAACAATGAATCACGTATTTTAATGTGCAAAGTTTGTGTTTGACCACTTCTAGAATACTGCACGTTTATTCTTAGTAGTGTGCGCATAAAGGATAAATTAAGGCTGGAATCAGAACGGAGACGATTTACACTTCGTATTTTTGGAACTGATTGTAACTTGACTTATAATCCTAGATGTAATAAATTTGCGCTCGACCTTTTATGGATGAGGAGACTCCAACTAAATCTTATCTTTTTCTTCAAAATACTTAATAAACTATTTTTTACATCCACTCAAGCAATTCAATATGCAGAGACTTCTCATTACGAAATTGGTAACTGCTTGTCACTAGCGAAACAAACACAGTCTAAATCATCTCTCTATATGAATTACTTTACCTGTAAGTTTTTTTAAATTCTGGAATAATCTACTACAATCTATCCGTACGATAAAATCACTCCAATTGTCCGTTCGCTGCATTAATGCATATTGCTCCTCTGAAAATGCATTAAATATTTTAGCGCTTGTAAGTGTATCTTACTCCACAAGTGAGATTATAGGAACTTCAAATGTTTAGCCAATCTTATTAGTGGATTCCTTAAATAAAACCACTTACCTGCTGTCACTTTACGTTAACAATTTTCCTAGCAACTTCAACTTATTTGAATAATATCTAACCTAAACAGTGGTAAACCTGACTGACATATTTTGGTAATCATTATTTTGTTGTTCCGCGCTCTCTCTTTTCATTTTACTTTCTCAAGTTGTAGATAATTATGAATAATTCGTTCTGGCACAGGAAATAACCTTAAATAACACTATTCATAAATCAACAGGCTTAAGAAGAAATTAAAAGTTCCCTGCTGATGCATTGGATTGCTGTAATATATGTCATAAATGCACTACCTAAACAATTACTGGACTAGCAAACTTAAAACAATCATTAGATCACATGATTGTTCTTTACATTCAATGTTATATATATATATATATATATATATTATATATATATATATATATATATATATATATATATATGCTCGAACACAGGGAGAGAAAAACAAGAAAAATAAAATTAGTACTGATCGATGGGTCGTGAATGAGCACTACTGAGGAGTCCATACTGGGAAACGGCCGTCTAGCGCTTCCAAGGTTTCAGTGTTAGTCTAAACTACGTCGGTCCACGGTTTTAATGGAGTTCAACAATCTCTACAACTTACTGACCTTCTATCAGGATTAAGCAACAGATTTTGTAGAATTGGACTTAAGCAAGTAATGAAATTCAGGACATATGTTTTTAGCTAAATAACGCTCTTCATAAATTGGATGTATCTGCATCTTAGCTCTGATGTTCAAACTGAGACTCGAGTCTAGTACTTTTATTTATTTTTGAAAGCTTACACATTATGAGATCAGCTATTCAACCCAGATATTCACCAGCATGTTCAACAAGTGCAGTATCTATATTATAATCTAGGTATTGATGTATTCAGGACTGAGTTCTGATGATTCTTTGTTGGTATATGCGTATCGTGGGCGGATCCTTCCGATATAATCATTTTGCAATAGGTTTTAGCAAAAGCTTTAAAGACAAGAAATCAGAACTCTCATCAATTATCATAGAGCTACGTGACTTCAAAATATATTGAGAATTATTAAAAGTTTATTAAACAACTCTTCAGTTACCTACAGTCAACCAACATCAAGTACAAAAAATGTACAGTTATTTGAAAGAGTTAACTAATTACAGAATAGAACTTAATGAGTATACTTTATAGAATAGATATTATGAGAGATCATAACTAATATCCCATTAAACAATATCAGTGTTTATACTATTTTATCCGAGAAACATCCTAACTTGAATTCATAACTACTAGATATAATCCACATCGCAAAACACATATATATACATGTATATATATGATCAATAAAATCAAGTGAAAAAAGAGATACATATATATAAAGAGACAATTTACAAACAACTTACTTTGGACGAATACTGGCACGAATCAAACGACCTGGATCAACTTGCATTTGTTCCATTTGCATAACTTGTTCACGTAATGAACCAGCTGTAACACGTTTAGCCCTATAAATGAAATAGGTTATGGACAGACGGTAATTAGATGAAAGATCATGAATACATGTAACACGTATAAAGACTAGATATTTGGATTAATCAAGAATTTAACATTGAATTTAGCCATAACGTGTTTTAATGCGCAAAACGTTTGCAATACCCCTGGGACTTTCGATCCTTAGCATCCTTTCGTTAATTAAAAAAAAAACAAATTGTTATGATTCCTATTATTACAACCCTGCTATTCCTATTGCTTAGTATTCCTGGACATCAATTCACTCGACAAGTCCCCAAATCAGAACTCGGTTGAACAGGAAAGAAATTATATTCCAAATAACAAGGGTAGATGGAAGTAAGAAGCACAATAAGAAATACGTTAGTAAATTCATAGCTTTTACATGAGAATATTCTAAAGTCTTCTCCAAGTATCAACTAGTGTTGATTGATTAAGAGATTTCATTTCATGCTCTAACTTGAACAATGTTTGTATTTTTCACCGGGGAACATTGGGTATATGTTACACTGACCTATTAATAACAGATAGGTGTGAAAAACTCCAGACGCTTGAAATGAAATACTTTGGTAAAAATCCTACTACAGTATGCAGTATTCATTACCTGAATGAACAGAAAAGTGGCCGAAAAATCCTCCGTACAACACATATCGACCACTGAAAACGTTGCAGATAACCTCAGTCATGTTTAGAAAGACAATTTTTAAAACTTGGAATTAAATTTCAAAAACTGATGTAGAGCACCGAGTATAAATCAATACCTTCATAGACAATAATTCAGCAACGTTAATATTGATGATGTGTCGTGTATGTAAGAAAAATGATACACAGCACTGACTCCGTTCAAATAGCTCAGCAATAATATATCACATCGCCAAACTAGGTTACCTCGCTTTGAATTCACTAAGAGGTATCAGTCCTCTCAAGATTGCAAATGCACCTTATTGAAAAGCGGCAAATAGCACGAAACTTACGTTCAGATTTTCCTACCAACCACGTTTGCTCATTCTGATCCGATGAGTGATGATGCGTAAAGTAGCAAGAAAAATTGTCGCTCAATAAACTTTTCTTTAGCGTACAAAGATACGTTCAAACAAATATTTGGTTTGATCAACAAATCGTTATTCACTTACATCATTCTACTCATTCCCTGATTGTTGTAAACGTAAAATAAAAAATAAGTGCAACTTGCTTTGATTCTATAGTCTCACTTAATCATAATGTTATTCTTAACACTTGATCAACCAACTATGCAGAGAAAGAAGACCAAGAAATCCAAAACTTAAATTAAGTTTCTAACTCATGAGTATTTATAGGTTAATAGATGTTCAGAGAAATTCGGCTCCTACTCATCGTATGGTCTTGAAGGAAAATGTGACTTATCAGAGGCTTTGTTAGGTATATCACAACCTACTCACTGTGTATTGTTGTTTGTATCTTGAAATTGTTTGAATGGATTCCTTCCAAACGTTTCATACAATAACAGTCAATGAATTCATGGAATTACATGCTACATCTTTCAGATTAACCAACCATCAGCAATCAAATATGCCTAAGAAGAATGTGAGTATATGCTACGTGTGAGGCGATTACTATTATTATTACTATGCCATATAGGACCGGTGAACGGAACAAAAGTCAGCAACACATCAGGACAAGATAAAAAAATTTCACTGCGCCCCAGCCCTATAAACTAGAGCGTACAGACTAGAATCGTTCGAGAAAATATATATCTTCCACAAACAGCCCAGAAGCACGAAAGAACAAGAACAAAACTCATATAATTGGGAAATATCACAAAATGGACTACTAAAAAGAGAAACGAGCTAATGACATTTCCTTTCCACGGGTAAATATAAATGAACGGTAAAAATACGCACATTTACCGCTCAGATGAGTGATTAGAATTTCCACAATAAAATTGCAAAAATTAGACGTTTACCAAGTGATTTCTGGGAACCTAACATCCCCAACAGCATTATAATTACAGCTCATAATTCAGAATGCTTTTAGCAGGAGCAATATTTTTTTCGTAAATTGATATACGTGAAAAATTTAAAAAGCCGTTGAAAACCGACTAACTTCAAATCTGCGGTAGTATTGACGATAGTAAAAGACTAAAACTCTGGAGGATACATTATGTAAAAAAGAAATTTGGCGTGAAGGAATAACTAATTCATAAAACTTTATACTACTTTTAGTTGGAAAATATCAGCGCGTGTAGACGCGCATAGATTCACATGCGAATCTAGCGACCCTACCACCTTGTGGCACAGAAAAAAACAGATGATACTTGCATTTTCCAAGCAATATCGCGTGTCAGTGCAATCATAGGTATCAGTAAAAAACCGAACCAGAAAATACCGCATCCATAAACGGCAGAATCCTAAACAATGCAAGGAAAAAAAGCAGAGAGAAGAAAATCACGTAAAATAAGTCATTTACTCATATACAATGCAAAATGTAACAGTAGAAAAGATCAGGTAAAAAAAACAGAAAAGGTATAAAAAGATTTCAGGACTCGGGTTCTAAAGCAAGACAAAGAATGAATACGCTGGCGCTATTGTAAACTATTCTGAGTTGTTGACGGGGTTTGTTTTCTGAGCTGGATGGTTAGATTGTAGAGCTTTCATCGTTCTTCTGAACGACATCATCAGCATAAACTTTAGGTGGAAGTGAAGTGTTCGAATTTCTCCACATATGGTTCTGAGTTATGCAACCGATTTTGAAGACAGTTCGTAATCAGCTCTGATTCGACTAGAAGTGTTTAACTAGAGAGCCTGTACAAGGTTAATGTGCTTTTTTAGTACGTCTTTTAATGATAGGCACTGCCAAAAAACGTCACGATCGACTGAGTCGAACGTCGCCCTAAGGTCAAGGAATGTAATTGTTGTCGGAAGTGGAAAAGTATGTTTATGTTCCAGAGTTTGTGGAAGGGTGAATATTTGATTTATACATTCACAACCAGGCCTGAAACCAGCATGGTTTTGTCGGATTTGCTCTTCACAGTACTACTTAGATGTAAAAGTATTGTTGAGACTAATCTTTTATACAATATATTAGTTAAACTGATTCCTCTGTGACTGTTACAAGAGGACTTTAGTCCTTTCTTATGAACTAGGGCGATCAGCTATCGAAATCAGTTAGATGCGATAAGTCCAGTCCCCGGATTTTTGCTAAGATTTCAGTTGATCTAACTGCTAAAACTGGACCACTATCCTTAAGAATTTCAGGAGCTAGTCTGTCGGGTCCTGCTACTCTCCCGCGCATTTTCAACCTCACTAAAAGTTGAGGGACTTACATCAGTTTGCCATTTGGGTTGCTTGGAGACAGTAGGTAACTGAAGACCAGTTGAACCGTTTCCTGAAGTGTCCTGCCGATCGGTTCAATCTCCTGGATTAGGAGTGAATAATAGTCCTCTTCTGTTTTCACCACCCATTACTGCTCACGATCATTACGTAGGCTTTTGATCAACTTACGCATAATGTCTCTGCTCCTCATCGCGTTCGGAGTCAGACGGGATGGGTTCCAAGCATTTGTTGAGTTCATTAGACGCCACTGAAATCCACTGATTTTTCTTAACCCTTTGGTTTAACTCACTAGTAAATATCATTGCTGTTTCCACAGCATTTCGGATATCATACCAAGTTACCTCGTGGTGGATATCACTTCCATGGTTTACTAGCTCCTTCTCTAGTTGTTCCTGAAATATATTTTTGACGTTTTCACCATTAAGTTGACTTCTAAGGGGTATTCTTGGTATGGCTTTTCTAAGACCAGGAAGGCGCAGACAAATACATCACCAAACTAGACAACGATTGGAGTCTAAACATGTGCTCCAGAATGAGAGACAGTTTACTATCGCATCTTTCTAACGATGACTGATGGCAATGTGGTCTATTTGAGTTCATCGATGAGTCGATTGAAGAGGTCGACACGTCAGACGATGTTCTTCCTTATGCTTAAAGTTGGTGTTTGCCAGGAATAGACGGTTATCTGAACACAGATGCAACAGACGGTTGTCATTATCTATTCACAAAACTGCGACACCGTAAGATCCGCCTATTTGCCTTTCGATTTGGCTTGGTCTATCTACTTGGGCATTAAAATCTCCCGCCACCATTGCTACATCAGTGCGTCTAGCTTTCATCCCAGCTGCAATCAGTGAGAGCGTAAGCAGAGTCAACGATGTGTGTTCCTATATTTTTGAGTTCTTACTGTCTTGCGTATTCGAACAGCGCACAAATGACTGTCTATTGAAATCTAGTCTAGAAGAGCACGTTCTACTTAAGGCTTTACCTACACCAGTGAGGCCACGAGAAGTAGCAGTGAGGATTTCGGATACAGGAGGGGTAAATTTTACCAGTTCTTTACATTGACAAGGTGAGGTCGAAGAATAAATGTACTTCGACCCCGAAAGCGCGTCTCGGAGAGTCAACATACATTGATGGTGCGAGATTCTAAGATAAGTAAAAAAGCAAAACAACCATGGGATATTAATGAAGAGAACCTACCATGCCAACCATATCTGATGCCAATGGTAAAGTTGGATAGACATGAGGATAGATAGTAAGAAATAAAAACCAACAACCGATACTACCCCATATTGCTAAATGTGATAACCATGTCCATGCGGTATGCTCTAGACCAGCTTTTAAACAAACCGTCACAACTACATACTGTAAAAATAAAAACAGTGTAAGAGAGAGAGGAAAAAAGTGAAAATTAAGTATAAAAACATTATTATAACAGGACGAAAACGAGACAACACATCAACAGAACTCAGATCTAGAACATGTGCTTCAGCCAACTAGTGCGTGTATTAGTTAAGTCGACAACCGACAATGAAGCAAGAACAGTGGTAAGAAATAAATAAGACACATCAAATACCTGTCAAACTATCTGCCAGTTTCTTATTTAGGATAACAACTAAACACTATTTACTCTCGCCCACACAACAGACATTTGGTTTTCCTGAAAAGTTTAAGAATGGGATTTTAAAACTTAACATACGTATATACACGCTATTAATTTATGTCTTTAATGACATGTTATGAAGTTCCATCTCTCAGGCGGAAGAATGAATACATAAATTCAAATTATTTCAGTAAACACAGAAATTCACAAAAATCGCTGATGCTTCTACTTGTTTAAAGAGTTTGTGATTTGATTACAGTCGTCGAATTGCTCTAAACCCAGTAGTGGCGTACGAATCCCCACCTCACTTCGAAAATTGGATCCAGACTTACTTTTCACGAAGCAAAGGTGATAGACTGATCCAATTAGACAGATCAATTTAGCACCAAATGATAAATGAACTGCTTACAGATGAACGGGCTTGTGCATGTTTTAGATTCAAGATGGCCAATAAATGCCTCCTACTGACTCAATTTTCCCACTCAAGTAAAAATTAGATTTGTGTGTAAGTGGCGTATATAATAGTGCATCTGACTAGGCTGACTACACAACATAACAAAAAGACTATTAAAATGAGTGATGAATGTTCAACTTCTTTGTAGTTCATTTGAACTGGGTAAGAAAAGATAAAAGTTTTAACTGTACAACATTGTTTAGCGATCCTAAACGATATTCCGAAACACGTAAAAGTTTGTTCATAGAATGAGAGAATAAAAAGCTCAGGGTTGTTTGTAGCTAAGACAGATCATATTATTTTTTACTACTTTAGTCGATCTCATATCCGATGACGTTAGTATATAATACTCATATCACCTAAATATCGACACGTTATTATTGAAGCTTAGAGATAGAGGAATTCTGGGTGGATTAATAAGCGATAGCATATTACAATTCGCTAATGATTAGCCGGTATCAATAACATTAAACCGATCTAGGTACAGTAAATAAAGATCATATCAAATTATTACCATTATTATACAAACTACTGTCAACTTTAGACGGCACCATCTCCAACAAAAAAAATAAGTATAGATTTGTGGAGACTAGAATTTTCACAGTTCAAACCACGGAGTGGTTCAAGTTAGACTCTGATTAAAACCTGGAAGCACTGGACGACCGTTTCGTCCTAGTATGAGACTCCTCGGCAGTGAGGATCACGACCCCACCCATATGCGGAAATAAGAGCCAGGACATTCTGTCTCACGCGTGAACACTGGTGGCTGAAGGTTTATTTATTTATTTAATTGAACACATACACATTGGTACAAGAATGCATCAAATATATATGCGTCCCACAAATTATTTGGTTTGTGTGAGGTTTGGGATGGAACTGAAGCATAGTTTTCTTAGGGGGCCACACTCGGAGCCTTTGACCTAAGCATCGTAAGGAAATGCAGTCCCATGGTAGCCGGTGACCAACAATAGGTTCGTACGCCGCTTGTTCCCCAGGATCCTGGAGCCCATATTCACCATTGGTTCGGAATCAGGGTTTTCCAATTCCCCTAGCTAAACCCTTTATATCCACCAACCCGGTTAAAGCTTCGGACATTCACTTTTCGTCCTCTCAAGTTGTAGACAACACCCATGCCGCAAGAAGGTAGTGAGTAAAACTTTCCTGTAAGTGTTTGTATGCACGTGGTTATGTGAGAGCATTTCGAGAGGGAGAGCGGACTCTTCTCACTCTCGGTCGTACCAGGGCATTTGGGGACGTTGGCTGAAAGTCCAATGTATTAATCAATACACTGGCATACAACGGTGTTACTGTCTAAACTTTATGTCTAAACTCAATAAATCCACAACATTGCACAGAGTAATGGAAGCACATTGCTGACGAATCCCATGCTAGAACGAAACGGAAATCTAATGCTCCTAGGTTTTCAATGATGATCTAGTTAAAACCAGTTCATGGTTTAAACTGTGCGCGAAAAAGGTATCAAAATATTAGTTCTTTGACAAATGAACAGACATGTAACAAATTTCTCCAAGTAGTTATATATTTTACGATCTGAGAACTTTCACAATATTCTGTTCTACACTGTACTTCAGTGCATGTGAAGAACGTATAATTTGTTTTTAAATTTAATAAACTCATTTACCAGGTAATTGCGTATAAGACACACTCCAAGTATGAGGGCTAATGTACTACCCATTTGCTTAAAGCGAAATAAGTGGAGTGGGGTTTGAACCAGGGATTCAGTGTTTAGAAGATGAACGAATTAACCACTAAGCCAACGCTCCACATGAATAGATGAACTTAGTGTATGAAAGAGGGAAATCTGTCATCGAGTGATCTACTCTCATAGGAATAAGGGTTTTTTTAGTCAGTTAGTTATATACAATGTAGAACCTGATACATACGTGCGTCGGCCAAATTTAACACATCATACTATCATAGTGAAATGAAAACATCAAGACGAATATCATAATAATACAAATAGTAACAACACGTGTCAGAAGAGAATGAAATGTAGATGAAAGAAGGTAGACAGAGTGTAGGGAGACTCTGTGATTCAGGATGTAAACGAAGACAAAGACTGAGTACACGTGCGACATTGCGTAAGATGTTGAGCCATGTCACATATAGTCGCTAACTATTGGTTGCAATAGTCGCGTGTCACCCAACCAGATAGTTTGCACGGATTAGTACCGTGTTTTCGTCCGCCCGTCCTAAATTTTTTTCCAATCTATTCTTACACCAAACAACATCGTCCATGCATGCGTAACAGATTTCCTATTGACTGATCATCATATAGCAACTAAGCAATTTCAAGCTTGTCTAATCCTCCTCGATATGTTGTTGGATATTTATCCGTCGAGTTATACTGAGATACTAATATTTAATCGACTCAACAATATCGATCGCACATTTTGATGTTTAGCTTGTTTCTCAATAAATCACTTAATGAACATCAGTTCGCACTAAGATTATCCACATATAAATTTTAAAGAGAGATCAATTAAATCCCTCCACTGGTGACAGGAAAAGTTATTTCTAACGAGAAGTTTTTTGAATGTTAGATGTTTTTTGAAAAGTGTTAATTTATTGAGTATTCGCTTGCAAATGGTATTTCGGACAGTGGGATAAATCAGTCAGTCAGTCAGCTACAACGTAGGACCAGGCACATATATGCATCGGTCCAAGTTGCCATACCTCTTTAGCACAACAAGATGAACACCGGATTCATAGAAGCAATTAATTTAGTGATGGTAGTATATAAAGAAAGATTGTATAGAAGGATATAGTACAGGAAGGAAGAGAGATATGAAGCAATTTTAATCTCAAGGTTTAAGGGAAGATAAAGAGTGTATACACCTACGCCATTGTGATCGATTCTGAGCCATGTCACCTAGAGTCTCCAACCATTTATTACGATAGTCACGCGGACCCCAACCAGGTAGTCTGCATCTGCCAACATGGCTCAGGCTAGAAGTTAGTGACTTCAAACACTGATGCCATGTTTTGGTTTGGCCGCCCCTAACTCTCTTCCAACCGTCCCCAATACTAGTCATCATAGCGCGTCGTGGTAATCGGTGTTCAGGCATACGTAACACATGGCCCAACCATCTCAGTCGATGAAGATTTATCACCTCATCAACTGATTTACCATCGTTACCTAATACCCTGCGTCTAACCTCACTATTACTTACTCGGTGATCCCAGCAGATGCGAGCAATATTTCTAAGGCATCTGTGGTCAAATACTAGTAACCTACGAGTATCTTCTACTCTTAATGGCCATGTTTCGCAGCCGTAAAGTAGAACAGAGCGAACTGCTGCGCAGTATACTCGTCCCTTAATTGATAGACGGATATCTCGTCTTCGCCATAGGTGACGTAAGTTGGCAAAAGCCAAACGAGCTTTTTGAATCCGTGCTGAGATTTCGTCAGACACCAACCCATTAGGGCTGATCAGACTTCCAAGATAAGTGAAGTTGTCAACGCGTTCGACTACTTCACTCCCTATCCTTAGTTCGAGTGTTGACGTAGGCCAGTCCTGGAGTAACAATTTACATTTGGATGGGGAGAAACGCATCCCAAACATCCTGGCATTATTACTCAGTTCCAACAGAAGACTCTGCATTTTGTCAGCGTCTTCACCAAACAGGACTATGTCATCTGCGTATTCTAAGTCGCTTAGTGGTCCCCCTGGTAGGAGATCAATTCCTGTAGATTCAGTCGAAGAGAGTGTTATTTCCAGCAACAGGTCTATAATGAAGTTAAACAAAAATGGGGATAGTGGACAGCCTTGACGGACACCACTTGAGGTTGTAAAATCATATGACAGTTCGCCATAAGCTCTCACTCGACTAATAGTGTTCGAGTAAAGAGCCTTCAAAAGGTTTATGTACTTCTCAGGTACACCTTTCAATGACAGACACTGCCACAGAACCTCTCGGTCTACAGAGTCAAATGCTGCTTTCAAGTCAAGAAAAACTATCATTGTCGGACGCCGATAAGCATGTCTGTGCTCTAAAACTTGACGAATGGTGAATATGTGGTCGATACAGCCACGACCAGGTCTGAAGCCAGCCTGATTTTCTCGTGTTTGCAGTTCACGAGTTTTAGTTAGGCGCCTGATAATTATTGAGGCTAGTATTTTAGATACTATGTTAGTCAGACTAATCCCTCTATGGTTATCGCAGGATGATTTTGACCCCTTTTTATATATTGGGACAATCAGTGATTGTGACCAGTCGGATGGGATTACATCCGTCTCCCAGATTTTAGCCAGAATATTAGTCAACCTAATCGCTAAAATTGGACCACCATATTTAAAGACCTCTGGAGCCAATCCATCAGGACCAGCTGCTCTTCCTCGTTTCAGATTACCTATAGCCTTTTGAACTTCAAGTAGGGTCGGGGGGCCTACTTCAATGTTCCATTCAGGTTTTCTAGGAATAGTGGGTAGTTGTGCAGTAGCTGAAGGCCAGCTAAACTGCTCCTTAAAGTGTTCCGCCCATCGTTCTAAACGTTTGGGTAGAGAGCAGATAAGGGTTCCATCTTTTTCCGAGATCGTCTCACTTACACTTGACTTCTTAATTCCAGTTTCTTTTATTAGTCTGAATAGTTGCCTGGTGTTGCCTACAGCCGCTGCCTTTTCCATCTCTTTTGCTTTCGTTGCCCACCACTGCTCACGATCGTTCCTTAGACTTTTAGTTAACCTAGATCTAATTTCTTTACGCTCTTCGTCATGTTCAGAGCCTGATGGTATGAGTTTACGCGAATCCATCAGTGAAATAGACCTAGAAGAAATCCACTGGTTTTTTGGAGCCCTATGGTTTAAATGACTAATAGATGTTACTGCTGTCTCCACAGCTGTTCGTATGCCTTTCCAAGCAGCATCTGGGTCAGTCTCGTTTACAGAACTACCTAGATGTGAACTCAGTTGTCTCTGGAATTCACATTTGGCTTTCTCGTCCTCCAGTTCAATCCTAACGGGTCTTCTTAGTTTACTTTTCCTGCGTCCATTGAGGCGCAGACAAATGCGTGCTCGTATTAAAGCGTGATCAGAGTCTAAACAAGTATTCCAATACGAGCGACAATCTTCTATTGAGCCTCTCCAACGATGACTGATGACAATATGGTCTATTTGAGTCCATCGTTGGTTTGGTGCAGGTGGTCGCCATGTTAGACGATGTCTCTCCTTATGTTTAAAATTAGTGCTTGCTAAAAATAAACGATTGTCTGAGCATAGTTGCAACAGACGATCACCATTATCGGTTCGTTGAGCCGGAATACTAAAACACCCACCTAAATGTCTTTCTGTTTGATTTAAGCTGCCTACCTGGGCATTAAAGTCACCCGCTACGACTACTATGTCTGAGCGCTTAGCTTTCTGAAGAAGCTCAGAGAGCTTTCTGTAAAAGTCATCTTTCACCTCATCATGGCTGCAGTCAGTGGGAGCGTAGGCAGAAACGACGAAAAGGCAACGACGTGTGTCCCTATCCTTCCGAGTTCTTACGGAGCCATTTAGCCGGACAGCACACAGGCGACTGTCAACGGGGATCCATTCTAGTAGTGCCTGTTCTGCCCTTGTACTTAGTGCTATACCTACACCTGCAAGTCCACGAGAACTAGCCAACGGGTCGCCAGATACACGGAGGGTGTATTTCGTTGGCTGTCCATTTTGGCGAGGTGAGGTCAGGTGAATGACCACACTAGGATCCTGTATGCGTGTTTCGGAGACACAGCATACATCAATGGTACGCGACTCTAAGGTTTTAGCTAAGGAGGCCTGTTGACCGATTTGACTTAAAGTACGTACGTTGAAGGCTCCAATGTGTAGTTTGGAGCGAGGTTTTAGTAGACCTGGGACAGCGTTTCGCGCACTAGAATCGTTGGCCATGGTGACACTTGAGGAGGAAACCGAGAGAGGAAGTTTAGTGTTGAAAGTCAAGGTAGTAGGAATTGAAGAAGGAGATTGATTATGAATACAGTGGTCTTGAGTGTTGTTAGAGGTATGAGGGCAGTTATCACTTCCCGGTTGCCCACACCGTGGAAGGATTCTTCTAGAGGTACCTGAAAAGGAAATTGGGTTAGAAGTGGTCTTAATGACCGGAGAGCGTGACCGCAGTGCCCAAGGGACAACTGCTTGAGGTCGGTCACACACGACCTTTTTGTGGGTAGTTTTTGTGTTAGCTCCGTTCTTCAAAAAAAACCTTACCGCCGGAGACGGATATCCGTGGGATAAGGCGAGGTGTGCATTTTTAGGGTCGACCTTTTCTAACCCCACCCCTCCTTGTGGGAAGGCAGCATCGCTGTCATGCTGGTTGTCTGAAGGAAACACCTTACTGCTTTCACACCTCTGTACAGTCAGCAGTACGACTTCGCCTTCGGACCTTGGGTTTGCTGCTTTTAGTCTCACCGCTCTTCAATCGACCTGTCTGGCATGGTAGGACCTCGAGGAACGATTGTTCCAGCCAGCATAGCTCGATTGCTTCATCACGATAGGCAAGCCCGACCACCACGTCAAGGTAGCAGCAACGGTCGGGAGTGGGATAAATAGAACTATCAAAGACATTTTTAAAATTTCTTAATACAGTTAATTCACCTAGTAAATAAACAAAAGTTGTCGGACACGATGTACATTGTTCAACATAACAATATAGTTTGATAACCTTAGAGAAATGAGAATAACTAACTTACTGTATAAACACTATTGCCCAAGACTAACAAACTTGAAGTTTGACCATTTGCATAGACAGTACCTTGAATAAGGGACAGAAAAAGTGTATTCGTGTGTGTAATATGGTTTAATGATTGACTACATGAGTCAATTAAAGCTAGATCACCTGGAAAACCTGGAAGCACTGAATGGCCGTTTCGTCCTAGTATGGGACTTCTCTGCAGTGCACATCCGCGATCCCGATTGCGGGATTCGAACCGATGACCTACCGAATCCCACGAGCGGGATCTTCAATGTGCACTTCTGAGAAGTCCCATACTGGGACGAAACGGCCGTTCAGTGCTTCCAGGTTTTCCATGGTGGTCTAGCTTTAATTGACTCATGAATTCAACTGTTAAAATACTAAAATCTCTATAAAACCCTCTTCTGATAATAATATAATTTAGACATTTGACTGATACCGATATAAATAGAGTATGAACAGTAAACAGTTAAAGTCAAGATCGATGAATAATCTCTGTCTTTCACACACGCATGCAAGACAAACAAATAAACAAAAATATGATAGCATGAAAGTTGCCACCGAGGAATGAATGAAAGGGACAAGGCCTTGGAAACTGTCAAAACAATTTTTAATTACTATAAGAAAATGCTTTGAACTATCCTTTTTTGATATCCACGACTGCATTTTAATTAATTTTTGTTGACATATATGCATACTGTGTGGATTGTCTAGATATTGGCACTTCTCAAAATTTCTATAGAATAGATGGATTGTAGATAGCAGTGGGATCCACTGCGTGGATAACGAGTTGGAGGTTTGTAGAAAAAGTTATTAGGCTCAAGTCCTAATGTGGGCATCAACACTAGGATCCAGGCACATCAGGCTGATGTGTCTTAACTAGGGAGAAGCGTATCATATTAATTGTTTCATTCGATTGAATTTTTCTTTTTACAGTGGCGATGAATGGCATCTACAATCACAGGAAAAATTAAAGCCAGCGATAGCATTCAATGTCATGATTAGTGATAATACTTATCTCAATCAAGGGATAGTGATCCTCTATCCCATTACAACTCACTGGGAGATTTTGTGCATCCATTTGAAATGAGTTGGTATTGAGTAAACTGTAAATCCTTGCATAGTTCACAAACTGTAATTATATGCACAATTTTTGTGACAGTTATGAACAGAGAAGTACATGGAAATAAAGAAAATGTGATTCAATCTAGTTGTGCGGAATTGAGAAAGCATAGGACATACATGCTAACATGTTAACTACTAACCAATAGACTTAATAAATGAAAATTCTCTCTTTATTGATCTGCGTGTGTACTTCTTTGAGAACTTTTATAATTTATAGCTCACATATGAGCGCTTTTCATTCTCTAGTATTGCACTATAAACAAACATGCATAATGAATGAGTGAACAATTACTGAATAAAACAACCCAAGGTCGAAAACAGACAAATAAATTCAAAACTACAAACGAATGAAGTGGTGATTATTAGTATAAACCACTTTGAAATACGAACATAATACGCATCTAATTAGAATTCACTTAGTACTGTTTGTTTGGATCTTCCCATCGATGTGTTTAGGACTGCAACTGGTCAGTCTCTAATTGGCATATGTGCATACTGTGCGTATTGCGTATTGCAGGTACATCCAGCTGACGAGTCTCAAAATGGGACGAAACGCGCGTCCTGGATTCCACTGCTAGCCACTATCCATCTCTGCTTACCACGCATCTAATTAGTTTTAAGTTCATGTTTGGCATTACGATAAACAAAGCAATACGTGTTAGGTAGGAAGTGGTATGTTTTGTACAGATTTGGGTAAAATCAACACACAACAAGCTCGAGTTAATTAATTGGTCAATCAAATGCAGGTGAAACAAAAAAGAGTGATTTACTACAGAAAATTCGGGACAATAAGTATCTATATGTTTAAGAAACTATTAAGGTGATCACAAGAACAATCAAATTTTACCAGCAATGCTAAAATCTATTCAAAATCGACAAACACTCGCACGTTTCTTCTTATTTAACTTTCCGAATGACTCTACATTCCGACTGGCGGTCATTGTTTTTAGTTTGCTGAATTTCTGTAAGCATGAAGGTTATATTTTGTTACTGTAGATAGAACACTTATACCGAATCAACTTATATTGCTTGTCTCACCTCGAATAACAAAACCACCACAATTCATCTTTCGATGTTAGCCTTAGGTTGTTGATATGTGTTATGTGCAAACGGCCGTTGAGGATTTCGAAGAGAACTTAGTTCTATTAGAGTAGCTCAATCATTCGAAGTGTAATACATTCGAAACCTTATACTATCAACTTTTTGTGTCAATTGTCAAGTTGTCTTAATCTCACGCTGGTGTAAATTCCGATTTCTGTCAATTGATTTCGATTTTACATCCACGTGCATTCTATGTCTTTACTGAGTAGTCGGTACACTTTTCTTCTTATATCGATCTCTTCCACATAAACTCACTGACTACTACAAACACTTCCACATTAGAGAAGTTACCTTCAAGCCAGCCGAAAAACTACTAAAGGATGTACAATACAGTTCGTATATATGTAAATATCATAGCCTCGTACTCAACCCCAACAATAATATAAACTTACTAGGGATTGTAAAAGGCATTGTCAGTATTGAAATCAAATTGGAAACTCATTCATAAAATCAGATCATTCACAACCGTAGTTGCAGCATTAACTAAACCGAGCTATATGTTATGTCTCGTAGGTTGGGCGCTTTATTCACATCTTACGCTATTCGGATAACCCCCAGGCTAGCACTACTCAGCGACTTGAAGACCAGAGAGAAGACACGAGTAACAGAGGAAAACCTTTACTGCAAGGATCATCTTTGTACAGAAAATCGTAGGTATTTATAGATGTTTGCTTAAGTTGAATCAACATCCTAATTCAGCTAATCCAATTAACGACATAAATTGCTACTGACCAATAGTAGCATGCCACGTTGGAACTCCAGAATGTTCTGTCGTACTCTGATTGGTTGGGACTCTTTTTGAGCCTCTAGAGGCTCTGTTGGAGTTCGCTGGAAGCCGACTTAACACTATATTAACTTGGACACATGTTCCTTTGGGTGCTACAATACCAGGAACGTCTGTTGGGGAACAGTCAGACTAAAGGTAACGAAATTATGGTCCGAGGGCGTAGTCATACTGCTGACCACTAAGGTGTGATGTAAGTAAGACGTATTTCGTAGGCAAACAGCACCTGTAGTGATGCTGCCTTCTGATAACGCGAAGAAGGGAGTTAGAAAATGTCAGTCCTAAGGATGTCACTCTCATCTTACCCTACAGGTTTCTCAAAAGTTCAAACTTTTTGAAGTGTTGTGTGTGACCGGCCTCTAAGAGCTGTCTCTTGGGCTCTGAAACCACCACTAATTCAGCTTCCTTTTCAGGTTCTTTGAGGAGATATATCCCTCTGTGGTGTGGGTAACCGGGAAGTGACAACCGCCTTCATACCTCTATCAGCACCTGAGGTCATCTTGTTTACAACCAAATCCCTCCCTAACCTGTTAATTATTTTCCTATCCGTATGACTAACCCTACTCGCATATCTCTATCAACACCAATGATTTGAGTTCACGAAATGTTATTCCTGGTATCGTGTAACCATACTCAAAACTGCATGTTGGAGCTTTTAATGTTCGAACCTTGTGTCAGACAGGCGCATATATATTTGATGCATCCTTGCACCAAAGTGTATGTGTTCAAATAAATTAATAAATTAATGAGAGAAAATAAGGAAATAACCGATAGGTTATTGAAGGATGAAATTTATACCTCTTACATGGTGACCGAACAATTGTACGTACATCTCAGTCGTGTAAGGGGACAGTGGCCAGCCAAAAAGTTTGGTGGTTATAGCTTAGATAGCGTCCTACTTGATAGTTTGGGTTCAAATTCCAGAGATCGCATCGACTCCATCGAGATAGCGAATACACCATGCTAAAGACTGCCAAAAAGTACGAATTCTGGGCCGAACACGGTTTCCGAACCGCATATATCCTAATAACAAATATCTATCCATTACTGAATAATAATAATCCATGATCTGAACAAAGGAAAAACATTTCGCGATGTTGCCAGATCATTATTCTATGCTATTGACGGGTTTACTGTCTCACATTAGGTGTAGTTTCAACTACTTTGGTCACGACTTCTTAATAGATGGCCCTAAAAAATCAACTACAACAATGTTGTATTTCACTATATAATTTTTGATTTCTGGAATTACTTACCTACAGAAAAAGCCAATAATGGAATCCAAAATAGAAGAGACGAATGATAAATTGAATTGAAAATCCAACAGAAGAAAACCTAAACATTTATTGACAAAATGATAAAAGATTATATTTATTGCCTGAATTACTTTTTGAAGTAGTGAGATTGTTTTAATCGCCTAACAAGTATGGGTTTAAGAACTCGTCTTAAGCCAGACTCTAGATATAAGGGCTACTATCCAGAATGTTCAAAACAAAGAGGGTAGACTGGGATACAAACATGCAACTCACTAACTGGAATTCGAATGTTTCAGTCCTAATAAGTTTTAGTGATTAAAAATTAAGCCGATGTTTTACTGTTATGTGCTTTATGACATGAGGCGCTGATAATGTCGTCCATAATGAAAATAAAGACTTTGCAATTCAACCATGCAGCTCATGCAACTGGACGATAACAGCACTACTTCATCAACTCATTTTCTCACTCTATACCACTAAGCACATTGAAATAGCTGAATATATAATTATCATAATTATAATTTATCATTAAAACTATCAGACGCCTAACAGACACTCATAAATCTGAAACATGAGAAAATCAGGTTGGCTTCAGACCTGGCCGTGACTGCATTGACCACATATTCACCATTCGTCAGATTTTGAAACACAGACATGCTTATCTTCATCCGGCAATGATAGTTTCTCTTGACTTAAAAGCAGAATATGATTCTGTAGAGCAAAAGGTTCTGTGGTAGTGTGTCATTGAAAAGTGTACCTCGGAAATACATAAACCTCGTGAAGGCTCTTTACTCAAACACTACCAGTTGAGTCAAAGCTTATGGTGAACTGACATCTGATTTTGCAACCTCAAGTGGTGTCCGATAACGCTGTCCACTATCTCCATTCTCGTTTAGTTTCATCCTAGACCTCTTCATCTCAATTTTCGGCAATCGATCTCTTAACAGGAGGTCCATTTATCGACTTATAATACACAGATGACATAGTCCTGTTTGGTGAAGACGCCAACAAAATGCAGTCTTTTGGTAGCACTGATCAACAATGCAAGGATGCTTGCAATACGTTTCTTCTCCTCTAAATGCAAACTGTTGTTTTAGGACTGGCCGGCGTCAAGGCCTGAACTAATGATAGGAGATAAAGTAGTCAAACGCATCGACAACTCTTATCTCAGAGGTCTGATGAGCCATAAAGGGTTGATGTCTGGCGAAATCCCTGCACGGATTCAGAAAGATCGTTTGGCTTTTGCCAACTTACGTCACCTATGGCAAAGACGAAATATCCGTCTATCAATAAAAGGAAGAGTATACTACGCAGCAGTTCGTTGTTTTACTTTACGTCTGCGAAACTTGTCTATTAGGAGTGGAAGATACGCGTAAGCTACTAGTACTTGGCCACAGATGTCTTAGAAATATTGCTCGCATCCCCTAAGATCACTGGGTAAGTAAGAGTGAGATTGAACGCAGAGTATTAGGGAATGACGGTAAATCAGTTGATGAAGTTGGGCTACGTATTAGGTATGCTTGAACAGCGATTACCACAACGCGAAATGCTGCCTAGTGTTGGAAGCTGATTGAAGAATATCAGGGGCGGTCAAACCAAAACGCGGCACCAGTCCATAAAGTCACTAACTTCTGGTCTGAGCCATATTGGCAGATACAGACTACTTGGTTGGGATCCGCGCGACCATTGTAACTCATGATTGGAGATAATGGGTGACATAGCTCAGAATCAACCATAATGGCGTAAGTGTATATACTTTCCGTCTTCCCCTAAACTGTGAGATTAAATTTACTTGATACCTTCCTTTTTACGAACTGGCTCTTGCTCGTCGTATCATATATTTATATGAAATTTTTTTTTACTACCATTGACGTAACTGCTTCTATGAAGTAGATATTCATCTTGATGTGCTGATGACGTGTGGCAACTTGAACCGATGCATATATGTGCCTAGTCCTACGTTGTAGATGACTTGATTTGAATTTACAGCCCCGGAATAAAAAAATATGTAATGATGATTTATTCTTGAGAATGTATTATTATATTTCATTGAGGTAGAGGTGGTCTAATTGTGGGAAATATCCAGTCAATAGTCTTTCTAGACAGTATATGAACACGTGATAATGATCTTCTAACCGTTTCCTATAATCCTTAGAAGTCTTTCAGACTTCAAGCCTGAATGCAAGACAAAAGGAGGGATATGTGAAAAGAATCTTTTTAACACTGTTAAAATAATAATCTATGTTGTTATCAATGTGAACTTGTTCATTTTTTATGACAGGGCAACAAAGGGTAAGCATGCTGAGAGGACTAGTCCTGCGTAAACCAAACTTGCGAAATCATGCATAAGATTGTTTTGTATAAAAAAGCTTTTCTTTTGCACCATGACCGCGTAACTGAATTCCAAAAATATAAGTCGTGTCCTTCGCGCGCATTCACTATGACCTGTATGATGCTGTTTTAGATTTTTCCCGTACTCAAATGAACGCTAATTACACCTGTTACAGATTGGATGTCACGGTTAGTTAAGGTGTATGAAGCAAATTTTACGGAGGACATCAGTGATGGAGAATATTCTAGAGATATGCTTAGCTTAGTAATTATCCAATCAGAACATGACGCATAAACCTTTTTTTAAAAGACTTCCTGGTAAGTCTCCATCGAATGTTAATTAGGTGAAGTATTTTCAGCCCTTTTAAAACTTCTGAAGGTATTTTCAAGAAATTTTGAAGACTCAGTCATCGATCGGTATATCCTTTCAAATAAAATATTACAAATTCAATACAAGAGATATGAAGTAAAGATAAACCTGGAATGCACGCTTGCAGTTTCATAATAGAAATATTATTAATCAGTTACGGCTATAAAATGAGATGATCTCAACATTTGAGAACAATAACAGTGAACTTTGTATGATAAAAAACTAACCTATTTTTATTTTACGTAACAAAAAGGTAAAGATAAACATTAACTAATAATATAGAATAGAGGAGATGCAGGTAGCAGTGGGATCTAGAACGTGCATTTCACCGTACTTGTGGACTCATTAGCTAGATGTACCTGTTCACTTTGGGACTCAAACCCAGTACCGTTCGCTTTGAACACCATTGGGCTATCTACGTTGCTACTGTGTCAAGATAGTCACTCAATGCTTCAGGTACATCAACCTGCCGAATCCCAAATACGGTAAGATTTCTTTGCTGGACACGTTCTATTTTTTTCTATATTAACTAATATCATAATGGCTACATCAGGGCGACACGCATAGGATTTCAGTCAAAAATCAACAACAGGGTTGATCCAAACCATTTGAAATTTCATTAATTATCAAACAAAATAACTGTTCAATTATATATAATTGATATATGGATATTTATAGTTGAAAGTAGTAAACTCTGTCATATCTTCAACCATATAGTCTTCATGTAATAAACAGAAATAAACATTAGTTATCATAACTTGTTATTTAGGCTCTAAGACAGGTGAAAAAACAGACTGTACTCAGGTATGAGAGTGCATACAAACATACACACTTCAAGTATACGAATGAATGAGGGAAGTAAATGATATGGCGTATGTATGCATACATGCATCATTAAAGATACACGTATTAGCAATCGATACAATCTCTTTTCACCTATTTTTCAATATCACACCATCACCATGTGATGATGATCAGTGTTTCTAATGTAGTTGATATGGATTGCATTTCTTTTTTTCATACACAACTGAATAGCCGAATTCATAACCTGCTACTTGTGAACTGCTGACTTATTCCTACCTTCCATCTCGTTGGGATTTATTTTAAAGTATTGTGTGTCAGTTGCCCGATCAATTAAGTTCGTGTAAATCTACTTTTTGGTAGAAAATACCTCGATTGTTCCTAATTAGTAATTGTCGTAGTAAAACTAACAGACGTTGCATGATATTACTCAAAATCATATACAAACTCACAGATGATTCACGTTTTATTTTCCTTAAGATAACGGGTTCCAGTATTCCTTCATACATACCCTTTCATTTTCATAATTATTACTGATTTTTTAGGCTTGTAATTCCATCTACTTATGCTAAAGTAAGTGATATAAAAACTTCGGCCAACGGAAATTTGGGTCAGGTTTGAACGATTATACCTTGAACTGACAAAAATTAATCTAACAGTAAAGCTAGATTTTGCATGATCATTGAAGAACCGATTAGACATAGCATCAACTGGAGATCATCATTAAAAATTAAGAAGAATTAAACACTCGTTTCCTCCTAGTATCACGCTCTGCAGTACTGGACAACTAATATATATCTTTCAAAGAACAACCCCAACGGATGTGAGAAAAAGCCCTGCAGATAAAGTTAATATTATTAACATATAAAGATTTCAAATTCTGAATACAGAACACAATACATTCCGACGTTAGTATTCACAACAGTACGTACATAAAAAGTACTAATCACACATAATTTTTAGATATTTTTCATTAATTAATTCACTCTCAAGGTACATTAAATATCAGTCACACTCTAAGTGTGATGACTGACGATACTAACTGGATGCTCAGAACAAAATAGGTGGGACGCTTTTCGAGCCTGGAAATCCAAACGCTTCAATCACAATTAAACCACATATGGAATATGGTAATTAACATAGACTTACTTTCGGATTAAACGAAGCTGATGCTTGAGTATCTTTGTACAATTCTGGATATTTTAAACAATTATTAACACTACAACTTCGATCAAATAGTCCTAACGCCATTGGTGGAGCTGCAGTGAATATCTATATGTTTACAACAAAACAATGAAAGGAGGATATAAATATAAACAGGATGACAAAGAAAAATAAAATGATTAATGATAGTGATAATGATTCGAATGTCATACGAGGTAACAATTTGCTTAAGATTGCAGGTACAGTTTGTTGGCACATGCATCAATTGATATCGAATTCCGGTTAGTATAGAGCTCACCAACGACTACTTCAACCAACTAACTTAAAAAGATAGCTCATGTGATGTCAGGTTACTTAAAATAGAAGCCACAATGCAACTTGATGGGAACAATCCAACTAGTAGTAAGAGGACTTGACAAAAATAACAATGCTCAGTGATCAACAAATGCAGGGAAGGAGAGTCGATGATCTAGCGTAATAAAATAGTCCTTCCTGATAAAAAAATTTCAATCATTGAAGAAAAATTCAAGTAGTTCACTAGAGTATGCATTAATGGACTTGGGAATGATGATGTACTCAGCTTAAAACTACTAAAGTTATACAACCATTGTGTTTCAGAAAAATAAAATCATTATTTCTATTATTACCAACTAATGTAATGCAAAATTAATTTCGAAATGTACGTTACTGTTTTCAGAGTGTTTTAATTAAGTAATTACATTGTTGGCTGCATGCGCTTTTATTGAATAAGGTATTTGGGATTCGGCAGGTTGATGTACCTGAATATATATATATATATATATATATATATGTAACCTATCACAAATCGAAATATTGAAAAATAATCACATCATATTGATTTGTATATTTCCTTCTTTATTTGTCTTTAAAACAAACGAAAAGCGACTACTATTAAATTCACACATCAAAAATAATACAGTTGTTTTTATTTTAGTATGGAGCTCCTCATTATTAGTGTACGTTTACGATCTGTTCAAGGGTCGAAATCAGTATGTTCCGGCCTCCACTTTACTAAAATTGTTAATTCAACAAATTGGTAACTGTATGTGATTGTAACGTGTTTCAACATGCAAACAAAAGGTTTTTAATGAAAATTAATAGCTTAATATTATTCAAATAGTTCTTTTTGAGAAGAGCAAGGACAAGAACTCTAGCAGAATAGCATGAATTCATTTTATATCGTTTGATTCTGGTCAGGTGCTTACAACCTCGGATATCTAAAACATAATCGAGACATGGGTTCAAATTAATTACATGAAAGAGTTTAGTTGGAAGTTACGTTGAAAGTACATTAGTATTATATAGCAAGTGTGTAAATAAATTCAATAGACGGAATATTATATCGTTAATATTATATCTTATGTAAAAGAACATTCCACACCGTTGATTGTGTCAAGAGTTCAAACGGCCAGAATACACGTGATTACACCATGAGTTAAAGCTGATAGTAATAAAATAAGTAAAGCTCAGTTGATGAAATAAGATTACTAATTTGGAAGACAGTCGAAATAAAGAAAAAAAACCTCAAGTACAAGAAAAAGTCGAAAAATTGATCTAAGATGCAACGAAGCAATATTTGTCACTAAGTCAAAGAAAGATTAGTAACCATCACTTTTTGGACACATAAATCGGGTTTTCGACACTCGATAACAATATTCAACGAATATTGTTTCCAAAGAACATCTGACAGCCTTTAGAAACATTGAAGGTAACCAGATAAAGGTCGAGGTGTTGTCCTTATGAGTACAGCTGATTATATCACTGAGACGATGTCGATTTTGGACGACCAACTGAGATTCAAGATACATAAACCCAAACTAGATTTAAATAATTCAGCAGGGAAACAAATATCAATAGTATGTCTATTAGGTCTAATTATGACGGATTTTTCATGAGGTATCTTGAAATTACGGTGCCTAAACAAGCAGTCAGTCAGTCAGCTACAACGTAGGACCAGGCACATATATGCATCGGTCCAAGTTGCCATACCTCTTTAGCACAACAAGATGAACACCGGATTCATAGAAGTAATTAATTTAGTGATGGTAGTATATAAAGAAAGATTGTATAGAAGGATATAGTACAGGAAGGAAGAGAGATATGAAGCAATTTTAATCTCAAGGTTTAAGGGAAGATAAAGAGTGTATACACCTACGCCATTGTGATCGATTCTGAGCCATGTCACCTAGAGTCTCCAACCATTTATTACGATAGTCACGCGGACCCCAACCAGGTAGTCTGCATCTGCCAACATGGCTCAGGCTAGAAGTTAGTGACTTCATGCTCTGATGCCACGTTTTGGTTTGGCCGCCCCTAACTCTCTTCCAACCGTCCCCAATACTAGTCATCATAGCGCGTCGTGGTAATCGGTGTTCAGGCATACGTAACACATGGCCCAACCATCTCAGTCGATGAAGATTTATCACCTCATCAACTGATTTACCATCGTTACCTAATACCCTGCGTCTAACCTCACTATTACTTACTCGGTGATCCCAGCAGATGCGAGCAATATTTCTAAGGCATCTGTGGTCAAATACTAGTAACTTATGAGTATCTTCTACTCTTAATGGTCATGTTTCACAGCCGTAAAGTAGAACAGAGCGAACTGCTGCGCAGTATACTCGTCCCTTAATTGATAGACGGATATCTCGTCTTCGCCATAGGTGATGTAAGTTGGCAAAAGCCAAACGAGCTTTTTGAATCCGTGCTGAGATTTCGTCAGACACCAACCCATTAGGGCTGATCAGACTTCCAAGATAAGTGAAGTTGTCAACGCGTTCGACTACTTCACTCCCTATCCTTAGTTCGGGTGTTGACGCAGGCCAGTCCTGGAGTAACAATTTACATTTGGATGGGGAGAAACGCATCCCAAACATCCTGGCATTATTACTCAGTTCCAACAGAAGACTCTGCATTTTGTCAGCGTCTTCACCAAACAGGACTATGTCATCTGCGTATTCTAAGTCGCTTAGTGGTCCCCCTGGTAGGAGATCAATTCCTGTAAACTCAGTCGAAGAGAGTGTTATTTCCAGCAACAGGTCTATAATGAAGTTAAACAAAAATGGGGATAGTGGACAGCCTTGACGGACACCACTTGAGGTTGTAAAATCATATGACAGTTCGCCATAAGCTCTCACTCGACTGATAGTGTTCGAGTAAAGAGCCTTCACAAGGTTTATGTACTTCTCAGGTACACCTTTCAATGACAGACACTGCCACAGAACCTCTCGGTCTACGGAGTCAAATGCTGCTTTCAAGTCAAGAAAAACTATCATTGTCGGACGCCGATAAACGTGTCTGTGCTCTAAAACTTGACGAATGGTGAATATGTGGTCGATACAGCCACGACCAGGTCTGAAGCCAGCCTGATTTTCTCGTGTTTGCAGTTCACGAGTTTTAGTTAGGCGCCTGATAATTATTGAGGCTAGTATTTTAGATACTATGTTAGTCAGACTAATCCCTCTATGGTTATCGCAGGATGATTTTGACCCCTTTTTATATATTGGGACAATCAGTGATTGTGACCAGTCGGATGGGATTACATCCGTCTCCCAGATTTTAGCCAGAATATTAGTCAACCTAATCGCTAAAATTGAACCACCATATTTAAAGACCTCTGGAGCCAATCCATCTGGACCAGCTGCTCTTTCTCGTTTCAGATTACCTATAGCCTTTTGAACTTCAAGTAGGGTCGGGGGCCTACTTCAATGTTCCATTCAGGTTTTCTAGGAATAGTGGGTAGTTGTGCAGTAGCTGAAGGCCAGCTAAACTGCTCCTTAAAGTGTTCCGCCCATCGTTCTAAACGTTTGGGTTGAGAGCAGATAAGGGTTCCATCTTTTTCCGAGATCGTCTCACTTACACTTGACTTCTTAATTCCAGTTTCTTTTATTAGTCTGAATAGTTGCCTGGTGTTCCCTACAGCCGCTGCCTTTTCCATCTCTTTTGCTTTCGTTGCCCACCACTGCTCACGATCGTTCCTTAGACTTTTAGTTAACCTAGATCTAATTTCTTTACGCTCTTCGTCATGTTCAGAGCCTGATGGTATGAGTTTACGCGAATCCATCAGTGAAATAGACCTAGAAGAAATCCACTGGTTTTTTGGAGCCCTATGGTTTAAATGACTAATAGATGTTACTGCTGTCTCCACAGCTGTTCGTATGCCTTTCCAAGCAGCATCTGGGTCAGTCTCGTTTACAGAACTGCCTAGATGTGAACTCAGTTGTCTCTGGAATTCACATTTGGCTTTCTCGTCCTCCAGTTCAATCCTAACGGGTCTTCTTAGTTTACTTTTCCTGCGTCCATTGAGGCGCAGACAAATGCGTGCTAGGATTAAAGCGTGATCAGAGTCTAAACAAGTATTCCAATACGAGCGACAATCTTCTATTGAGCCTCTCCAACGATGACTGATGACAATATGGTCTATTTGAGTCCATCGTTGGTTTGGTGCAGGTGGTCGCCATGTTAGACGATGTCTCTCCTTATGTTTAAAATTAGTGCTTGCCAAAAATAAACGATTGTCTGAGCATAGTTGCAACAGACGATCACCATTATCGGTTCGTTGAGCCGGAATACTAAAACACCCACCTAGATGTCTTTCTGTTTGATTCAAGCTGCCTACCTGGGCATTAAAGTCACCCGCTACGACTACTATGTCTGAGCGCTTAGCTTTCTGAAGAAGCTCAGAGAGCTTTCTGTAAAAGTCATCTTTCACCTCATCATGGCTGCAGTCAGTGGGAGCGTAGGCAGAAACGACGAAAAGGCAACGACGTGTGTCCCTATCCTTCCGAGTTCTTACGGAGCCATTTAGCCGGACAGCACACAGGCGACTGTCAACGGGGATCCATTCTAGTAGTGCCTGTTCTGCCCTTGTACTTAGTGCTATACCTACACCTGCAAGTCCACGAGAACTAGCCAACGGGTCGCCAGATACACGGAGGGTGTATTTCGTTGGCTGTCCATTTTGGTGAGGTGAGGTCAGGTGAATGACCACACTAGGATCCTGTATGCGTGTTTCGGAGACACAGCATACATCAATGGTACGCGACTCTAAGGTTTTAGCTAAGGAGGCCTGTTGACCGATTTGACTTAAAGTACGTACGTTGAAGGCTCCAATGTGTAGTTTGGAGCGAGGTTTTAGTAGACCTGGGACAGCGTTTCGCGCACTAGAATCGTTGGCCATGGTGACACTTGAGGAGGAAACCGAGAGAGGAAGTTTAGTGTTGAAAGTCAAGGTAGTAGGAATTGAAGAAGGAGATTGATTATGAATACAGTGGTCTTGAGTGTTGTTAGAGGTATGAGGGCAGTTATCACTTCCCGGTTGCCCACACCGTGGAAAAATTCTTCTAGAGGTACCTGAAAAGGAAATTGGGTTAGAAGTGGTCTTAATGACCGGAGAGCGTGACCGCAGTGCCCAAGGGACAACTGCTTGAGGTCGGTCACACACGACCTTTTTGTGGGTAGTTTTTGTGTTAGCTCCGTTCTTCAAAAAAAACCTTACCGCCGGAGACGGATATCCGTGGGATAAGGCGAGGTGTGCATTTTTAGGGTCGACCTTTTCTAACCCCACCCCTCCTTGTGGGAAGGCAGCATCGCTGTCATGCTGGTTGTCTGAAGGAAACACCTTACTGCTTTCACACCTCTGTACAGTCAGCAGTACGACTTCGCCTTCGGACCTTGGGTTTGCTGCTTTTAGTCTCACCGCTCTTCAATCGACCTGTCTGGCATGGTAGGACCTCGAGGAACGATTGTTCCAGCCAGCATAGCTCGATTGCTTCATCACGATAGGCAAGCCCGACCACCACGTCAAGGTAGCAGCAACGGTCGGGCCTAAACAAGCGATTAGCAAAGGGACGGAATACTTTAAATATTTTGATGATACGTCTATTGTCTGTAACAGTAAACAGCATGCAATCTACCTGTTAGAACTCTTCAACAATGTTCATCCTAACATACAATTTACTATGCATCACAAAGAGAATGACGTGTTCTGCTTTCTTGATATTACCATAAAACGTATGGGAGACAGGACAGTTCAAGAATGGTCGACCAATAAAATGAACACCTCGCTTTATCCCACCGATCTGCCTCAAGGTCTCAACAAGTACGTAGCTAACACAAAAATTACCCACGAAAAGTTTGTTTGTGACGGGCCCCAAGCAGTTGTCTCATGTCTCATGGTCGCACTCTCAGGTCACTAAGAATAGATGTTAACCACTTTACTATTCATATACATCCAAAAGAACCACTCCACGAAAAGCGACTACTATTAAATTCACACATCAAATATATTAGATGACGGAAAAATATTTTAAGGAAGAAAACTAATCGCTAACATGCAGGGATGAATATAAATGTCATCAGAACGAAGAATTTCGATAAATATACATATTTTAATTATTTACAAGTTATATGCCTATAGAAGAGGAATTTTATTGTGAAATTAAATATTTTGGGCTGATAGCTCTTTTGAAGTGATGTGTCCACTGAACAAGATGATTCAATTAACGTAGCTTTCATCAGCATTCTAGACAACATCTCATCTTGAAAAAACACAATAACATAAGTTCAATCTATAAAGCTATGAAGAACGGATTAATCAATCACAAGACTAGAGGTTGATCGAAGAAAACAATCAACGAAAATGCAAGGGCAACAAAAGAAGACAACCAATCTGAACCAAAGGCAACGAAACGCACTGATATGGTACTTATGGAATTATTGGAAAGCGCACTTCTACAGGAATTAGGCATTGAAGATGTTGTTCTCCAGAATGACAATGGTGACTCCCTTCAATTGAAAAATGAAGCTCGGAGAACTTCACTTCACAACACTACTAAAACCACATCACTTGAACTGCTAATGGTACTAAATAACCCGAGTATTAATTAATTTACCAACAAATTAAACTACAATAATTGACTTTATGCTTTATCTTAAGACAATAATATACAATATAAGAGAGTTGAAATTATCGGATTGATCAATAAGCTCATCTCAAATGAACAAATGAATTTCATTTAATAAGAAACTAAAAACAGCTGTCGACTGGTGCAAACGATATTGGCGTCCCATAAAAAAATATTTAAAAAAAACAATTTGCACATATTATTGATCATTATGAAAACTCAGAAATTTGTATGATACATACGAATCATCATCAATTCACAATGACCATTGATATTTTTCAATACATGCTTATAAAAGGCATTTTAAGTGTTGTACACTCTACTTTTCGCGTTAAAGGCGTTTTATGGAGATTAGTTCAATTTGTGTGTTATATAACGGATAAACATATTTACCAGGTTCTATGTTACTTATGCCTGACTAACACTGTTAAAGAGACTGTCGTCATACTAAACAATTATCCAGTACTCTCTGGTTGCTTCAAGTCAAGTTTACTGGGTGCATGGAAACTGTTATTTGAATTGAAAAATCTCATCAAGATGATAAAAACAATGTATTATCAGTACAGCTTATCAACCACTTACCACATTATATAAACCAATACTCCATCGTTCAAACACAATTTGACCAGAAAATCCACTTAATATGGCAAACCAAAATTGTATTAAATAAAGACAAACATTTTTATAGAACGAATAAAGTATTAATTTAGTCAATCGATTATAGTTCCATGCACCATGTACCAAAAGTAATTTATTTAAGAAACGGAATTGGGCTATTGCATAGTCCGATGCACATGCTGCTTGTCTGCCTTCCATGCCGCTTATCCCAACACCAACATGAGCTGCCTACAAAAAATAAAGACGGAGATAAAGATTAGAAATGAAATGCCATGAGATTTTATGTAGTCTTCGAAAAAATAGTATATTTCGTGAAGATTTATTGTTTTGCTATAAATTGTCGACAACTAAACTAAGAAGGGATTGTTCAATACAACTTGATGAGATTCACCAACAAGAGTCCTGTAATATTCCTCTACCAAAAGTGGACTATCTTGATGATAGTCCAGCGTCTGAAAACTTAACCGATGATATGCTTCGCGACTGGGAAGATTCACCTTGAGTTGAGGTCGAGATAATCTTAACACTTATTTGTCGAGCTGCAGTTTTATGACCCAACTCAGACACCTGTATGGAGTAAAATCGAGTGGGGATAAACTCCAGTTGTCAAGTCATCTAAGTGTATCGTAGTCAGTAATTACGGTCGTGTTCTCGTTTATGTAGTCACTTAATTTTAGATATTTTGGATTAATTTCTATTATAGAGTTCATTGGAAGTGTGGGGATTGCGATGTCGTGATTAATAATTTCTACTTCATTTTAATTAGCTGTCAGGTGTAAGGCAAATGAAAGTGGAGCTTATCTCTGGTCCTAAAACTTTGACCACACATCGACATAATTACAAAGCCATAAGTGGAAAAGAACTACGTGATCGGTCTGTAGTTAATAACCAATAACCTGAGGAGGGAAGAGCATTTCTGAAACTTCAGTTCTGTTCAATACGTACATCGTTGAAACAAACAGATACGATAACTCACCAGCCATTTTCATCTAAAACTCATAACGGAATCGAACATGATACTTTAATAAGAAACCGCGATTAACGTTGTCGTTAATCAAGTCAAGTTTGAGGGACATTAACTTACTGGACTAAAACGAATGAAGACCTCATAATTCACCGCAAATTAATCGGTGTTAAAAATATAGGTCACTGGCTATGGACATGCTACTCGAACAATACCGAAGGTACATTGCGAGATTTGATAGTTCTATACCATGTCTGATCATTAATGCGCATTTAGTGGGGAAGTTTCAATCAACAACGAAAAATCTGTCCATTTCATCAAGGATTTTTTAATAACTCCCTGAAATGAGCCCACTTCGTTTAGAAGAATATTCTTTTAATCATATAACACATTTGGATTACCAGATAAATGGTTAGTTATCAACATGGGGTTGTGTAGATTGTTGAATTTCATTAAAACCGCAAAAATACCAAAGTCAGACAACCCGTAAAGACCTGAAAGCATTGGGTAGCCGTTTCGTCGTAGCATGAGACACTTCAACGGTAATCATTGACCACTCCGTGGCCGAGAATTGAACCCACGACCTCTTGTCTAACTTATACACTATTTGATCCCGACTCAGAGGACTAGAGTTGAAGGATTCCTGTATGAGACGATTCTGAGTTCGATTCCCAGACGACTTTGGTCGTGGATTTGCACCAGTGAGGAGCTCTATTCTAGAACGGGTATTTACAAGTTTTGATGAACATTTATTCAGAAGAGCCTATGCCTCCGAGGACTGAGTTCTGCTTAATTAATTACACACCACTACATCTAATGGAGGCCGATACTTAAAGTAGATGCAATGAACGTATTCAAAATAATCAAAAAACAATTCAATTGTACATTGTTAAGATTTTTCGAAGTCCCAGAAATTGTGGCTGCCAAGATGAAACTGAATCCAAAGAAGCACTGGACAACTGGGGAAACAGCATTACAAAGGTTTGATAGAGTCTTCTTTCGAGATGCTAACAAACACGACGAATTCAAGATAGCCCTCAGTAGCAGGTTCAAAGCCTTACGCAATCTACTCAAAGATGAAACTACTATAGAGAAAACTGGAAAGTGATTAGATAATAACTAACTTAAACGTGTCGGAAGGTTCTCGATCTCAAGAGGTATCATCATAAGGAATGGATCTCCATTGAAATCCTGGGCAGGATTCAAGCTAGGAAAAACAAGAAGACAGCGGTCGAACGAGAGCAGAGAAAGCCAAGACACAGACCGAATACACAGAAGTAAACAAGTAGGTGAAGAAGAACATTAAAGCCGACAAGCGGAAATACGTGCAAGATCTACCAATAACAACAGAAAAAGCTACAAGATTAAGAAATATGAGACAACCATGTGATACAACGGAAAAACTGACAGGAAAATAAGGTAAGTTAGAGGGACCAGTTAAAGACAAAGAAGGCAAGGCGATCACTGAGATTCAAGAGCAGAGGAAAGGATAGGTAGAACTTTTCGAAGAACTCACTGGACATCGAAGCAACACACTCATACCTTCCTGTATATGTCACTCCACCAAAGATCGAAGAAATCAGCATGGCCATCAGACAAATCAAGAGTGAGAAAGGAGCACAACCCGACAATATACCCACTGAAGTCAGGCATAGAAGTAACTGAAAACATGCTCCACATTCTATTCAGGAAGATTTGGGAGGAAGAACAAGTGCCAACGAACTGGGAAGTAGGATACCTCATCAAGATACTAAAAAAAGATCTCAGAAACTGTGAGAAATACAGAGGTATCGTGGTGCGTATACTTATATCCACATAAGTAGTATGTAACGATAGTCAGGCATTGAACGCTACCTTTTTTTGGCAGATATAATGCCGGCAAGGAATGGTCATAATTTAGTTCTAAATATCAACAACAGAGTATTTCAAACATTTGCTAAATAAGCGATATAAACGTTGAAAGCAGCTTGACTTTCACTATCATTTTACATTTCAAACCGTTTGAAATTGTTATTGTTGCTTTTACATTACAGGATACTGTTATATTTGAACGGTTGGCCAGCACTAGTCTATTCGCTCAGTCAACTATGGATCATCTGGAAAATTTCGCTAAAACTGGTAAATTGTTTTCTTCTTGTTTTACGTATCAATGAATGTACATTTTCTGATAAGGTATCCAATTATCCACCAAATCTATTGTCTAATTTTATTTCGACTCACCAATTACACAGATTTATATGCTTTAGCCATGTCCGAGACGGGAGGCCTAATCATACCAGACCATTCAATATTAAGTAAGTTGAGGAGTATCGCCAGTATCTGCCAATTGTTAGTTCTGTCGATAAACAGTCTAGTGCTTTAGGCACTGAAACCTCCGTTTTGAAATTATTATTATTAGTACTATCATATTCGCGAAAATAAAATTAAATTGTGAAATAAAACTTGCGAGCTAATTTTGATACTCAAGATCTACGGAAAACAAAGAATGAATTCACCTGCACGACATCACCAATCATTGTTTACAATAATGACACAGTTCAACACGCTAGTTTACATCTAACAGCAGAAATCAGCTTAATTGTCGATGGGTTCATAGACTAGCACCATATTTCTGGTTTGTCTTTTTCTAACTTTCTTCCAACCTACTCATACATCGGCAAACGTGTCATGATATGTAGTGGTTGGACATACGCAATTCATATTCATAAAATACTTTTATTTATTAGAGCTGTTGTATTCTGACACAATTGTCAATGTCCTGTGACTTGTTTTTGTCATGTGAATCACCGGTTTGTATGTCCGTGTCTCATCTGATTCCTGTACTGCTTCTGGTCAACACATTGTCTCTATTTGCCATCCTATTTTCACCCCTTCTACTAAGATCAGTAAAATTGTGTAACGATTGATATATTGATCCTTGGAATGATTTCAACGTATAATAATCATAATTTTTACTATGAAATCAAGTATTTTGATTTTTATATTTCAGGTCTACGAACGTTATGCATCGCATGGACTGAAGTTGATCCAGCATTTTATAATAAATGGGTAGTAGATTTTTACAAAGCTAGCACAGCATTAAACGATCGTGAAGCTAAGCTAGAATTGGTTGCTAATGAAATTGAACAAGTTAGTTAGTTAATCTTCTGCTCTCCATGTTTGTTTATCTCCCATTTGCCTTATTTTACGCTCTGAAATATATATATATATATATATATATATATATATTGTCAGCCATAATGTGGCGAGTGTTGGGTAAGTACTTAAAACTGTCATTTTTCAATCATTACATCACAGGTACAAACTTCTGTTCAGTCAATCATAGGACATTATAACGTTTTTCAAGTCAACTTCATAAATATGTGCCTGGTAAATGATTTATCATGTATATGTTTGTATAATGGATTTAAATCCACGCTTCATGTGATTCCTCGTGATACTACTCGATTGTCTTTGATCGAAGTCAATGAAGAGGGCATAATACCCACCCTCTCTTTCTTTATTTTGGTACTTAGTCGTTTGTTATACATATTTGATCGTGATATTTATCGCTTTTACATTTTAATCAGATTTCAATTTTTAAGAGAACTCATCTTTCATTCAACAGAATCTTCAACTTCTTGGAGCAACTGCCATTGAAGATAAATTACAAACAGGCGTACCACATACTATATCTAATTTAATGAGAGCTGGTATTTCTATTTGGGTTCTGACTGGAGATAAACAAGAAACAGCTATCAATATTGGTGAGAACTTTTTTCTATATGTGTCTGTGAGTTTTCATCTCGTGTTGCCGTAATGCAGGTGAGTGAGAGTGATAGTCGAATGAATTAGTAAGCGAGTACAGTACCGTGCAGTGCAGTGAATAAGAGTAAGATGTACATATATATACAAATGGAAGAGCATGAATCATCAAATCAATTAAGTGGTTAATAGTTAGGTTAGCAGAATAAATACATGCGTAGGCAGTAAGCAATGCTCAAGCGCACATAATAAAGGTACAATATTATAGATAGGTTGTTGCTGTACGAATGACAGGGCTTAGCCAAATTAGATGCAAACAAACTCAATTGTATTGAGCTGCTGATATAGTCCAACTTCCAGATCGATAGGCCGCATACCATAAGGGTCGGTCGTACACAGGTCAAATCGCGATACTACTGGTGGTTGTTGAGCAATCAATTGAATGAAATTCATCACTGTACATCAACGTACTGGACTATAAGATAGCACTTGAGAGAGTGGATAGGAGAACCTTATGTAAACTTTTTCGACATCATGGTTTACGTGAGATGATCGTCAACGTCGTCAGGAATTCATACGACGGACTACACAACAAAGTGGTGCATGAAGGACAGCTGATAGATGTAATCCAAGGTAGAACCAGTGTCAGACAAGCCTGCTTACTCTCTCCGTTCTTCTTTCTTGGTTGGAGTGTAAAGACCTCCACATCTAAGGAAAACATGGAATACAATAGACAGTTTGGATGTAACTAGATGATTTGGATTTCTCGGATGACCTAGCTCTTCTACACCAACAGGTGAAGACAACCAGTGCAGCGCCGACCTCTGCAGCAATAAGCCTCAAGATACACAAGGGAAAAAAGCAAGAATCTGAAACACAACACAGAGCACTAAGCCAATCATATTTGATGTAGAAGCTCTGGAAAAGGTGAAAAAATGTACGTATCTGGGCAGCATCATTTATAAACAAGTAGGATCTGAAGGTAAAGCAAGGACAGTATTCCTATAGTTGAACAACATATGGAACCCAAAACAACCGTCAATCAACATCAAAGTCAGCATCTTCAATACGAATATCAAGGCGGTCCTACCGTACGGAGCTGAAACTTGGGCAACTACCATCAAAAAAGTACAAGTAATAGGCGTAAGTATGTAAGCAACTATTCACATCCACTTTTGGCTGGTGTGGTGCGGCTAGTTACTTAGTTTAAACACAAGACTGGACACAGTAAGGAGCTAATTAGTAGAGGATCGATGGGAGCTTATTAGCCGACTCGAAGTTAATGGTGCTGGTTAGGTGTGTAATTGGCCAAATCAGAAACACAATGCTACGAAGTAAATAACAGACCAAGTTATAAGTAAGACTCTGATTAGTGAGTAGGCTCGTTATATTGGTCAGTGGGTCACAAGACGTAACATAAAATAAGGAAAAATGTACTACTAACAGAAAACTTACTTGTATCATTCCTACATCATTCGCTCCATCGCCTATAGCCAGAGTGACTGCATCTTTGATTGACTGACGAACTAATTTTACCAACTGTGCTTTTTGCCATGGACTAACTCTACAACAAAATATGTTTTAAAAATAATATAATATGAAATGGTTAGCCAGTAAAAAGTTACCTTCCCACTCTCAGCCTTTAGAAAGAAAATTAAACTACTGAATTACATCATAATAACTTAGCTGTATTGTTTCTACGCTAAATTGAACACTATTGAACACACGTGTAAATTACACAATGAAAATTATTAAACTTTGATAGTTTTTTCTAAATCTAATTATAATTTAGTATTCTTTACCAACCAATATTATAAAATCAAATACTCTGACATGAAGTGATTTCATATATTAATGAAAAATGTTTGAGAGATACACATGGTGTTTCAAACACACTTTATCAACAGCAACATAGCAGGAATGTCAGGTCTAAGAGGTAGATTTGTGTGTATTTTTTGTCTAGTCCAAGGATTGATGGACCAATCAGACATTGTGCAAGTGTAATGTTAACAATAACACTGCTGGGTCCCTGTTCAGTGGCTTAGAAGCTAGGCGTTCGCATGGGACGGAAGTTCTTGTGATTGAGTCCTGCGTGAGAAATCGCGGGTGCGTACTGATGAAGAGTCCCATACTAGGACAAAACGACTGTCCAATGCTTCCATGTCTTAAAAGGTGGTCTGATAATATTTAGCTACTCGCTATAACTTTAGGTGTTCCAGTTCTGAGAGTGTGCTGTCGTTCAAAATCAAAAGATGCACAATTCCAGTCAGCTCAAGCTACATAAGCTGAATGGGGAACGAATCAATATGGCTGCGGTCAAAAACAAAATCTCATGTACAACATCGTAAATGTAGTTCATGAAAAACATAGAAACTCAGCTAAACGTGTGTAAAACAAAAATAAGTAACATTATCTCAGCTAGAATAAAAAATCGTAACGGAATATGCAGCTAAGGGAGTCAAGAAGAATAAACTGAAAATGTGTTAATGGAGAGGTTTTGTGATGATGAGAAGTATTAGAATTGTTGCATTAACTAGGCATTTCCGAAACAGTGAAATTTGAACCAAACAGAACTAGGTTAGCATCAACAAACGTATTGTGTTTAGAATTCCAAATCAAACATACATCAAGTACAAAAGAATCATCACTTCATACAAACGCCGCGAGTTTCCATACTCAATCACACAAAACTTAAGTACTCATTGAAAAATAATTTTGTAAGCTAGTGAGCTTTATAAAACAACGAAAAATATACTACTACAATCGGATTGATCACCGACGAATGTTGTTTGTAAATGATCAATATTTTTTTGAATAATTAAAGCAGTAGATGAAAATGAACTGATGTTGTCTACACGTTCAATTATTTAACGAAAAGTGTGTGAACATTATATATATATACAACTTGCCTGCAACATATAACCGATTTACAGGATAAAGCAACGTCCAAAAACTGTTCTCTGCATTCACATAATAATGCAAACTCCAGTGTCTGAAAGTGTTAGTAAGAAATGCATTCGATATATATATTATGCTTTAATATGTATACTTTTGGCTAAAACTGAAGTGAATTTCAACATATTGTGAACTTACTCTGGAGCTACATTCGTTTATCGATGTAATCGATCAGAAAGCTATGCAACTCTGTCTATCTTTGAACACACAACACACAATCTGACCATAATCGTCTATAAAAAAACTGTTCCGGTATAATCGACTATTTTATGGAATAAAGAAAGCGTCAACATGAACACAACGCAACAAAATACACGCGTCATCTAGACCTATCTGGACGATATACTCATTATAGGCACAGACCAAATGGACTTGGAAAAGGTGGATATGGTGTTCACACGGATAAATTCGGATTCCAGGTACGTTCTGAAGAATGAAAATTCCGAATGAAAGTACGCTATCTGGGCTTTATAATGGATAAAAACTGAAGATCAGATACTAAAAACATTTGATTTGACTGATGCACTCATATAGGGATCTTTTTTGCGAAGTCAGACACTATGGAATCTTCTTTCTTGGACTTCCATAGCCTACGTGCATCACTAAATCATCTACTGACGATAAGTAGCAGATGGAATTAGTCGATTAATTTTCAAGAAGTCTTCATGAGAATAAAAAAGATGCCTTACCAAATGTGGTTGCTTTCGATGCTTCGAACTAAGAGAACAGGATCGGTTATTTTACATGCCTCAAAGATCAGAGAAAGCTACTGCTCAAGCCACAAGATCGCTGAGTGACAGAAAGAAACCACTATCAAATAGAAAAAGAAGCTCTGTCCATTATTTCCGCCATGAAAAAAGCTACAGAAAGCTGCCCAGTGGTCAGTTCATGAGTTAAACAGACCACAAACCTCATATCTGCATCTGATCCACCGTGTTCAACAATGATGCTGCACAGATATGTAAAGGTTTAAACATCTTCCAAAGCTTCTCCGTCAAGAGTAATTTGATTGGTGCATATTGTATTGTATCGGAGAGTCTTGCTTTTCTCTTTGTTTATATTGAGACCTACTGCTGTTGAGGCTGCTGCTACACTGGTCGTTTTCTCCTGCATTTGTTGTTGCGATTGTGATAGAAGAGCCAGATCATCCGCGAAGTCTAAATCGTCAAGCTGCATCCTGACTGTCCACTGTATACCATGATTTCCTCCAGATGTTGACGTCTTTATGATCCAGTCGATGACCAGGAGAAAGAGAAAGGGTAAGAGTAAGCAACCTTGCCTAACACCGGTCTTTACCTCGAATGTGTCGGTGAGTTGTCCTCCGTGGACGATTTGACAGTTTCGTCCATCATAGGAGTTCCGTACGATATTTACTATCTTCTCAGGAACGCCGTAGTGTCGAAGAAGCCTCCATAGTGTCGTCCTGTCCACGCTATCAAATGCCTTCTCGTAGTCAATGAAATTGATGTAGAGTGATGAATTCCATTCGATTGATTGTTCCACAATGATCCGCAGAGTTGCGATTTGATCTGTACACGATCTATCCTTACGAAAGCCAGCTTGTTGATCTCGAAGTTGGGCGTTCACGGAATCCTTCATCCTGTTTAACAATACTCGGTTGAAGACTTTTCCTGGTGTTGAGAGAGGAGTGATGCCCCTAAAGTTATCGCACTTGCTCAGATCGCCTTTCTTTGGTATTTTGATCAGAATTCCTTTTTCAGTCTATTGGTGCTTGTTCTTCGTCTCAAATCTTACTGAAGAGGATGTGGAGTATCTTGGCAGTTGCTGCTACATTAGCCTTCAGTGCCTTTACCGGGATGTTGTCTCTTCATTTGTCTAATGACCATGATGATCTCTTCAATTGTTGGTGGGCCAATATCGATAGTCAGTCAGTCAGCTACAACGTAGGACCAGGCACATTTATGCATCGGTCCCAGTTGCCATACCTCGTTAGCACAACAAGATGAACAACGGGTTCATAGAAGTAATTAATGTAGTGTTGGTAGTAGTATATAAATTATAGGTTGTATATAAGGACATAGTATAGGAAGGAAGAGAGATATGAAGCAATTTCAGTCTCAAGGTTTAAAAGAAGATAAAGAGTGTATACACCTACTCCATTGTGATCGATTCTGAGCCATGTCACACAGAGTCTCCAATCATTGGTTACGATAGTCACGCGGACCCCAACTAGGTAGTCTGCATCTGCCAACATGGCTCAGACTAGAAGTTAGTGACTTCATGCTCTGATGCCACGTTTTGGTTTGGCCGCCCCCAACTCTCTTCCAACCATCCCCAATACTAGTCAGCATTGCGCGTCGTGGTAATCGGTGTTCAGGCATACGTAACACATGGCCCAAACATCTCAGTCGATGAAGATTCATGACTTCATCACCTGATTTACCATCATTCCTAATACCCTGTGTCTAACCTCACTATTACTTACCCGGTTATCCCAGCAGATGCGAGCAATATTTCTAAGGCATCTGTGGTCAAATACTAGTAACTTATGAGTATCTTCTACTCTTAATGGTCATGTTTCACAGCCGTAAAGTAGAACAGAGCGAACTGATGCGCAGTATACTCGTCCCTTAATTGATAGACGGATATCTCGTCTTCGCCATAGGTGATGTAAGTTGGCAAAAGCCAAACGAGCTTTTCGAATCCGTGCTGAGATTTCGTCAGACACCAACCCATTAGGGCTGATCAGACTTCCAAGATAAGTGAAGTTGTCCACGCGTTCGACTACTTCACTCCCTATCCTTAGTTCGGGTGTTGACGCAGGCCAGTCCTGGAGTAACAATTTACATTTGGATAGGGAGAAACGCAACGCAAACATCCTGGCATTATTACTCAGTTCTAACAAAAAACTCTGCATTTTGTCAGCGTCTTCACCAAACAGGACTATGTCATCTGCGTATTCTAAGTCGCTTAGTGGTCCCCCTGGTAGGAGATCAATTCCTGAAAATTCAGTCGACGAGAGTGTTATTTCCAGCAATAGGTCTATAATGAAGTTAAACAAAAATGGGGATAGTGGACAGTCTTGTCGGACACCACTTGAGGTTGTGAAACCAGATGACAGTTCTCCATAAGCTCTCACTCGACTAATAGTGTTCGAGTAAAGAGCCTTTACAAGGTTTATGTACTTCTGAGGTACACCTTTTAATGACAGACACTGCCACAGAACCTCTCGGTCTACGGAGTCAAATGCTGCTTTCAAGTCAAGAAAAAATATCATTGTCGGACGCCGATAAGCGTGTCTGTGCTTGACCCCTTTTTATATATTGGGACAATCAGTGATTGTGACCAGTCGGATGGGATTACATCCGTCTCCCAGATTTTAGCCAGAATATTAGTCAACCTAATCTCTAAAATTGGACCACCATATTTAAAGACCTCTGGAGCCAATCCATCTGGACCAGCTGCTCTTCCTCGTTTCAGATTACCTATAGCCTTTTGAACTTCAAGTAGGGTCGGGGGCCTACTTCAATGTTCTATTCAGACTGTCTGGGAATAGTGGGTAGTTGTGCAGTAGCTGAAGGCCAGCTAAACTGCTCCTTAAAGTGTTCCGCCCATCGTTCTAAACGTTTGGGTTGAGAGCAGATAGGGGTTACGTCTTTTTCCGAGATTGTCTCACTTACACTTGACTTCTTAATTCCGGTTTCTTTTATTAGTCTGAATAGTTGCCTGGTGTTGCCTACAGCAGCTGCCTTTTCCATCTCTTTTGCTTTCGTTGTCCACCACTGCTCACGATCATTCTTTAGACTTTTAGTTAACCTAGATCTAATTTCTTTACGCTCTTCGTCATGTTCAGAGCCTGATGGAATGAGTTTACGCAAATCCATCAGTGAAATAGACTTAGAAGAAATCCATTGGTTTTTTGGAGCCCTATGGTTTAAATGACTAATAGATGTTATTGCTGTTTCCACAGCTGTTCGTATGTCTTTCCAAGCAGCATATGGGTCAGTCTTGTTTACAGAACTGCCTAGATGTGAACTCAGTTGTTTCTGGAATTCGCATTTGGCTTTCTCAATCTCCAGTTCAATCCTAATGGGTCTTCTTAGTGTACTTTTCCTGCGTCCAGTGGGGCGCAGACAAATGCGTGCTAGGATTAAAGCGTGATAAGAGTCTGAACAAAAATTCCAATACGAGCGACAATCTTCTATCGAGCCTCTCCAACGATGACTGATGACAATATGGTCTATTTGAGTCCATCGTTGGTTTGGTGCAGGTGGTCGCCATGTTAGACGATGTCTCTCCTTATGTTTAAGATTAGTGCTTGCTAGAAATAAACGATTGTCTGAGCATAGTTGAAACAGACGATCTCCATTATCGGTTCGTTGAGCCGGAATACTAAAATACCCACCTAAATGTCTTTCTGTTTGATTCAAACTGCCTAATTGGGCATTAAAGTCACCCGCTACGAGCACTATGTCTGAGCGCTTAGCTTCTTTAAAAAGTTGAGAGAGCTTTGTGTAAAAGTCATCTTCCACATCATCCGCGCTGCAGTCAGTGGGAGCGTAGGCAGAAACGACGAGAAGGCAACGACGTGTGTCTCTATCCTTCCGAGTTCTTACGGAGCCATTAGAAGGACAGCACACAGGCGACTGTCAACGGGGATCCATTCTAGTAGTGTCTGTTCTGCCCTTGTACTTAGTGCTATGCCTACACCTGCAAGTCCACGAGAACTAGCCAACGGGTCGCCAGATACACGGAGGGTGTATTTCGTTGGCTGTCCATTTTGGCGAGGTGAGGTCAAGTGAATGACCACACTGGGATCCTGTATGCGTGTTTCGGAGACACAGCATACATCAATGGTACGAGATTCTAGGGTTTTAGGCAAGGAGGCCTGTTGACCGATTTGGCATAGGGTACGTACGTTGAAGGCTCCAATGTGTAGTTTGGAGCGAGGTTTAAGTAGACCTGGGACAGCGTTTCGCGCACTAGAATCGTTGGCCATGGTGACACTTGAGGAGGAAACCGAGAGAGGAAGTTTAGTGTTGAAAGTCAAAGTAGAAGGAATAGTAGGAATTGAAGGAGATTGATTATGAATACAGTGGTCTTGAGTGCTGTTAGAGGTATGAGGGCAGTTATCACTTCCCGGTTGCCCACACCGTGGAAGGGTTCTCCTGGGGGTACCTGAAAAGGAAATTGGGTTAGAAGTGGTCTTAATGACCTGAGAGCGTGACCGCAGTGCCCAAGGGACAACTGTTTGAGGTTGGTCACACACGACCTTTTTGTGGGTAGTTTTTGTGTTAGCTCCGTTCTTCAAAAAAAACCTTACCGCCGGAGACGGATATCCGTGAGATAAGGCGAAGTGTGCACTTTTAGGGCCGACCTTTTCTAACCCCACCCCTCCTTGTGGGAAGGCAGCATCGCTGTCATGCTGGTTGTCTGAAGGAAACACCTTACTGCCGTCACACCTCTGTACAGTCGACAGTACGACTTCGCCTTCGGACCTTGGGTTTGCTGCTTTTAGTCTCACCGCTCTTCAACCGACCTGTCTGGCATGGTAGGACATCGAGGAACGATTGTTCCAGCCAGCATAGCTCGATTGGTTCATCACGATAGGCAAGCCCGACCACCACGTCAAGGTAGCAGCAACGGTCAGGCAATATCGATTGGGAGGTCTGTGGGTGCTGCTTCGATGTTGGGTGGGTTCAGTGGAGCTGGTCGATTCAGGAGCTCTTTGAAGTGCTCTACCCACTTGTCTCATTGTTCTTCAATGTTGGTGGTTACTTTGCCTTCCTTGCTTTTCACTGGTCTTTCTGGCTTACGGTAATTCCTTCTACTCCCAGGGCAGAGTTTGAATGGTTTGAATAATTTTTTCTGATTAGCGTTTTTTTAGCGAGTTGGTTTTCTACGGGATGGGGTCGCTAACCCCATGCCTAACCCTCCTCCTTTACCCGGGCTTGGGACCGGCAGTAGCCCACGGAGGAGCTACAGGCGGAGAGGTTAACTAATAATAATTGACTGATGAGTCATGTTCGATCACTGCATCGAAGTCTCAGGAATCCTCCAACATCGATTCTCGAAACAGTTTAACAATAGATATACGAGAATAACTAAAGACATTGACACGAAGCTATGAATATTGGTTGTCAATGGACTATACGACCGAAAAAAAAGCCGCAGTTGCTGGTCCTGCCTACAAACTGCTAAGAATCTTGCAAAATGTTAATCACAACCTTGACCGATACCGGATAATCCCTGACGAAGAACGCATGCTGATTTTGCTGGCCCTACACATGATAAAAATTATTTGGTCATCATGGATGCTTTCACCAATTAGTCGGAAGTTTACGCTATGCTGAAACTGACAGTGGAAGGGACACCATCGAATGTCATCGGGCTAGTTTAGCCTTTTCAGGTTTCCGGAGATCTCATGGTACATAATTGAGATCGTTGACACTTAAGTAGTTCTATAAGAAAAGAGAATTACACACTAACGACCTCCACCGCGGCACCCACAGTCCAAAGGGCAAGCAGAAAGGCTCGTAAATACGTTAGAAATGCGTCGAATGAAGGAAAGAGGAAATACCAACGCAGGTAGTAAGTACATTTTCAGCGTCCTATCGAGCTACCCCTAATCCTTCCATGTCGGGGGGGGGGGGAGTTCTCCATCTGAATGCATGTTCGGGGGAAAAATTCGAACTATCTTCAATAGCATGCTGCCACTCAGACGAATAGACAGATCTAAAAAAAGAACCTACTCGCAGCTTTCATGTGGGAGAAAGAGTACTAATTAGATCATATCAAGGTTAAAAAAAAAATGGAAAGCTGTAAATGCTGTTAAAGTATTGTACTTGGTTCGAGGAAGTGATGACGCGTACAGAAGATATGTAAATCAGATGCTCAGGGATGAAAGGACAGTTATCATACAAGACGGACATTCATTTGACACACCGATGGACACTTTTCAAAGGAGCTCTAGCGAGTCAGAAAACGGAAAAAACACAAGATCAGAAGGATTCAACCATCACAAGAAAAGAATCTTAAATGTAATGTAGTGACAAGGTTACAGATGAAACTCAACAGGATATCAAATTCCGGAGATCCCGAAAAGTGAAAGTGTTAGGACTACTCCAAGAAAGCGCGATGTTGTCTCCAGATGCTCTAAAAGAGGCGAAGTGATTCCATCTGATCAGTCTGTTAGAATTCCTAGAATATCAAAATGGTATGCTGTGATAAGAAAACTGTAACAAAATTCTTGTTGCTGATTGGGTGGATTATAATGATGCTTACAGACTATAACAAAACCTATAAATACAACTGCTTTTCTGTACATTTTGACATTTACTTCAGTGAACGCTTCTGTTTTCGCCTGCCCTTTTGATTTGCGACTTCGAAAAGAGGTTCTACACGTTCAACTGCGGACGTTGTATACCATATTAATCGTAATCAAGCAGAAAACTTGACAGAAATAAGTCAAAATTGTATATTATCTAGAATAGCTTTAGTGTGTGAAGGGATACAGGAAGCAAGCTTTGTTCTACCTAGGATACGGCAGTTGGATGTCTGAACTAAGTTCAGATAGTCAATTGGTATAATGTTTATAATGTTAATGGAAAAGGAGTGAGTAATCCTATTGTCGAAAGTCAGTGAACCAAAGCACTGGGATGCAGATACATTCTATTTGGGATACTAGATCTCCAGAAATCACTTGGTAAATGTCTCATTTTTTAATCTTACTATAGAAACTTAATCTCGTTTTTCCGCCAAAATCGCATATTTTCACATTCAGATTGTATTTCCCACTTGGAAGGACCCTAAATGTCATTGGTTCGTTTCCTCTTTGAATACGCTATTTCACGACGCTTCTCAAGGATATTTTTATACTCTATTAATACGTTTGAGTTGTGTGCCTCTTTGTTCGTACTTTTAAATGCTTGTGGAAAATACTTCACCTTCTAGTTAACTGGGCTGGGGTGGAGTGAATAGTAGGCTTGTCTTGTCGTTGTGTCAGTGATCCTTCGTTACGTTTGCCGATTTTAGGTAATCTCGTGATATCTTCAAAAATAACACATTCACATCATGACAATTCTTAAGTAAGACTAATTGACTTATGCGACTTTCACTATTCAAATATGCAGGTACACCCTCAGGTCACTACTTCATTTGATAGATATACTATTCAGTATGATAACCGAGTGAACAACACACATACATTATTATATTTCTATGACCAAAAAATATGATGGAACACTGACTTGACCATCAACGATTAATGCAAAATCATTCTCCATTCGTAATCGATCGCCAAAATCTTCAATTAAATTCACTAATTGTTCACGCGTTTGATCCAACGACTTAGTATTCATAGTTAGTAAGCTTATAGATTGCGTTAATAACTGACACGAATAACCTATTTGGAAAAAAATAAGAATAAAGTAGGAAATGTAAACCATTGGGGGCGGCAGTGATAGCTTACAATACAGATTTATTTATTTCAACATAAATATTGGTACAAAGAAGCACCAGATACATATGTGCCGCACAAATAAAATGAGATATGTGTGAAGGCTGTGATACTGCCCAGACGCTCAAACTGAAGCAGGTGGTTTTCTTAGGGGGCCACACTCGGAGCCTTTAAGCTAAAGGTCTGATCCACAAGGCAGTGGAGCATCGCAAGGAGATGCAGTTCCATGGTAGCCGATGACCAACGATTGATTAATACGCTATATGTTCCTTCAGGATACTGGAGCCCATGTGCACCATTGGCTTGGAATCAGGGTTTTCCAACTCCCCTAGGTGGACTCGCCGTGTTCATCTGCCCAGTTGAAGCGCCAAGCATTCGCTTTTCGTCATCTCAATTTCGTGTATAACACCCCCGCCACGAGAAGGCAGTGAGTAGGACTTCCGTGGCAGAGGCTATATACGCGTGGCCATGTGAGAGCATTTGGAGAAGGAGAGCGGACTCTCCTCACTCTCGGCCGTACCAGGGCATTTGGGGGCTTACATGGGTCGCCTAAATGGATTATTATTACTACCAAGATTAATGCTACTGTTGATATAAGTAACTACTGTTCGTGATATTAATAAGACAAGCCATTCAATTGGTTAATTGACTGACAATTTGCTTTCAGTGCTAGTAATTTGAAACGGACTATGACGAAGTGATTTTGCACTCAAATGCCCTGGAACGGCCGAGAAAGTGGAGAGTCCGCTCTCCCTCTCGAAATGCTCTCACATAACCACGTGCATACAAACACTAACAGGAAAGTCCTACTCACTACCTTTTTGCGGAGTGGGTGTTGTCTACAACTTGAGAGGACGAAAAGTGAATGTCCGAAGCTTTAACCGGGTTCGTGGATATGGAGGGTTTAGCTAGGGGAATTGGAAAACCCTGATTCCGAACCAATGGTGAATATGGGCTCCAGGATCCTGAGGGAACAAACGGTGTATGAAACAATTGGTCACTGGCTACCATGGGACTGCATCTATTAACGTTGCTCCACTGCCTTGTGGGATAGACCTCTAGGCCGAAGGCTCCAGCTGCTTCGATCTGGACACCCGTGTAGTATCACAGCCCTCGCGCAAACAAATGAAATAAAGCTTTCCGCCCACAATGCTATTTTCCCTCATACTAAAAGTCAGACAATTTACATTATTATTATTATTATTATTATTATTATTATTATTATTTACCACGCTCATTCACTCCATTATATTCTTAATTTGTGTATCCTTACTTTCCAACTTATGCAGCAGCTCGCTCATGGTCGAAACTCTGTTCTATCGAAACGATCTCCAGTCACTGTCTGGTCGAACGTGAATGCTTCTACCAAATACGAATACTGAACCAGTTTTTCTGAAACCACGTACGCCGTTCAAGCTAGCTTTCTTCAACGTTCGCACACTAATGCAGTTCGGACAACAGATAGGGCTGGCTATGTCTTTGGAAAGTCTTAATGTTGACGTCTGATGTCTATCCGAGACCCGTATTCAAGACTCTGGTGAACCACTTAAAATTCGCTCTCCAGCTGTCGCTTCAAAATGTTTGTTTTACGTGAATTTATCCGGAGACCTTTTAGCATCATAGTCTGGTCTTGCTAGCGTCACAATAAGCGCGAGAGCTGAGGCAGCAATAGTCCATTGGATCCCCATTAACAATCGTTCATGTGCTGTGAGATTAGAAAGCTCCATTACAATAACAAGAAATCGGCTTGAGATACGATGTCTTTTCGTCATCTCCGCCTATGCTCCGACAGCCCGGGTGCAATAAAGGATGAATTTGACCATCAGTTAACAGTTCTTCTACATAAAGTGTGTTTGATAAACATTGTAGTACTATCCGGAGACCTGAATGTTTAGATCGGGCGTCAAGGCATAGAAGAGAGTCGTTTAGGTGGTCGATGAGAACTTGTTGGTCGCAGATCAGATAACGGTGACCGTCCACTGCAACTGTGCTCAGACCACAACCTGTTTCTCGCTAGCACTAACTACCGGCACAGTCACCGCCGATGGACCACCTAGCGTCCTACCTCTGCACCTCAAACCCGGACTCAGGTTGATCACGTTGACCAGCTACCGCTGGCGTTGTTGTGTACAAGACTGCCGTTCCTTTTGGAGTACCTATTTGAACTCTGATCATGCCAAGCGGGACATCCCGCTTAGAAGCACTGGGCTTCTTCGGGCTCCTTAGAACTCATTGAGACCCGTCGGTCTACTCCGGATGACCGTGAGTTTGACCACAAACGAGGGCTGTTACGCAACGAAATTGGGCAAAGCTTGCGCGAGAACCGAGAAGCCTAGTAGTTAGGACGTGCCAAAGAGTTAGAAGCAGCAGCTGAATCTGGCAACTGCAGGAAGCTCTTCCAACTCATACGAGCCACTGGCAGCAAGAAGTCTGGTGTGAGTGAAACAATCTGTGAGGATGACGGGATGCTAATCACTAACACCTATCGACGTCTTGGACGATGGGTGGAATTCTTCGAAGGGAAGTTCAACCGGCCTGCTGCTCCCAGAACATCGATCAGATTGACTTGCCCTCCATGGCCAGTGACGACTAATCCATCGAATGATGCGGAAGTCCGCAAGGAACTCCAACTCTTGAAACGCTACAAATCGCCGGGCCCAGATGACTTACCCCCGGCTCTTTCTAGAGATGATGGTGACTTTCTAATTGAGGAATTGACTGTGTTGTTTACAAAGGTTTGGGAGCTAGAGATTTTTCGCATTTAGGACGTTAGCTGGTGGTTCTACATTATAAAGCTATTAAGTAAGTACTCGTTCAATCATACCTGTTACTTTGACGTGGTGATTAGGTATGCGTATCGTGATAACTTAATTGAACTATATTAGCTAAAACGTTAGTTTTCCTAAGTTTTAAATCACTAGGTAGGTCAGTAGGGGTTGGAAAACGTCAAGCTCAAAAACGGTATATTCCACCTTGCCCCCTGGATTGCATCTACAGTCGTAAGAAGTTAAGGGTACATTAGAACACAAAAAACTACTAGCTAAAAGACCGTATGTGACCGGCTTCAAGAGGTTGTCCCTTTTGAAGTTAGTATATACTGTTTCGGCCTCATGAGGGAAACTATCGACTAAGGTGAAATCAAGCATTTCAGTTTTCATCACTAAAACAACTCACTTGTCCATCACATCAGTATTTAACAATGACAACAATTTTTTTTTAAAACTATCTACTAAGAAGTTAGTGTTACATGGCGAACTAACTGATCGACAAACAAGACACGAGATGAAAACTCACAGACACATATAGAAAAAAGTTCTCACCAATATTGATAGCTGTTTCTTGTTTATCTCCAGTCAGAACCCAAATAGAAATACCAGCTCTCATTAAATTAGATATAGTATGTGGTACGCCTGTTTGTAATTTATCTTCAATGGCAGTTGCTCCAAGAAGTTGAAGATTCTGTTGAATGAAAGATGAGTTCTCTTAAAAATTGAAATCTGATTAAAATGTAAAAGCGATAAATATCACGATCAAATATGTATAACAAACGACTAAGTACCAAAATAAAGAAAGAGAGGGTGGGTATTATGCCCTCTTCATTGACTTCGATCAAAGACAATCGAGTAGTATCACGAGGAATCACATGAAGCGTGGATTTAAATCCATTATACAAACATATACATGATAAATCATTTACCAGGCACATATTTATGAAGTTGACTTGAAAAACGTTATAATGTCCTATGATTGACTGAACAGAAGTTTGTACCTGTGATGTAATGATTGAAAAATGACAGTTTTAAGTACTTACCCAACACTCGCCACATTATGGCTGACAATATATATATATATATATATATATATATATATATATATATATATTTCAGAGCGTAAAATAAGGCAAATGGGAGATAAACAAACATGGAGAGCAGAAGATTAACTAACTAACTTGTTCAATTTCATTAGCAACCAATTCTAGCTTAGCTTCACGATCGTTTAATGCTGTGCTAGCTTTGTAAAAATCTACTACCCATTTATTATAAAATGCTGGATCAACTTCAGTCCATGCGATGCATAACGTTCGTAGACCTGAAATATAAAAATCAAAATACTTGATTTCATAGTAAAAATTATGATTATTATACGTTGAAATCATTCCAAGGATCAATATATCAATCGTTACACAATTTTACTGATCTTAGTAGAAGGGGTGAAAATAGGATGGCAAATAGAGACAATGTGTTGACCAGAAGCAGTACAGGAATCAGATGAGACACGGACATACAAACCGGTGATTCACATGACAAAAACAAGTCACAGGACATTGACAATTGTGTCAGAATACAACAGCTCTAATAAATAAAAGTATTTTATGAATATGAATTGCGTATGTCCAACCACTACATATCATGACACGTTTGCCGATGTATGAGTAGGTTGGAAGAAAGTTAGAAAAAGACAAACCAGAAATATGGTGCTAGTCTATGAACCCATCGACAATTAAGCTGATTTCTGCTGTTAGATGTAAACTAGCGTGTTGAACTGTGTCATTATTGTAAACAATGATTGGTGATGTCGTGCAGGTGAATTCATTCTTTGTTTTCCGTAGATCTTGAGTATCAAAATTAGCTCGCAAGTTTTATTTCACAATTTAATTTTATTTTCGCGAATATGATAGTACTAATAATAATAATTTCAAAACGGAGGTTTCAGTGCCTAAAGCACTAGACTGTTTATCGACAGAACTAACAATTGGCAGATACTGGCGATACTCCTCAACTTACTTAATATTGAATGGTCTGGTATGATTAGGCCTCCCGTCTCGGACATGGCTAAAGCATATAAATCTGTGTAATTGGTGAGTCGAAATAAAATTAGACAATAGATTTGGTGGATAATTGGATACCTTATCAGAAAATGTACATTCATTGATACGTAAAACAAGAAGAAAACAATTTACCAGTTTTAGCGAAATTTTCCAGATGATCCATAGTTGACTGAGCGAATAGACTAGTGCTGGCCAACCGTTCAAATATAACAGTATCCTGTAATGTAAAAGCAACAATAACAATTTCAAACGGTTTGAAATGTAAAATGATAGTGAAAGTCAAGCTGCTTTCAACGTTTATATCGCTTATTTAGCAAATGTTTGAAATACTCTGTTGTTGATATTTAGAACTAAATTATGACCATTCCTTGCCGGCATTATATCTGCCAAAAAAAGGTAGCGTTCAATGCCTGACTATCGTTACATACTACTTATGTGGATATAAGTATACGCACCACGATACCTCTGTATTTCTCACAGTTTCTGAGATCTTTTTTTAGTATCTTGATGAGGTATCCTACTTCCCAGTTCGTTGGCACTTGTTCTTCCTCCCAAATCTTCCTGAATAGAATGTGGAGCATGTTTTCAGTTACTTCTATGCCTGACTTCAGTGGGTATATTGTCGGGTTGTGCTCCTTTCTCACTCTTGATTTGTCTGATGGCCATGCTGATTTCTTCGATCTTTGGTGGAGTGACATATACAGGAAGGTATGAGTGTGTTGCTTCGATGTCCAGTGAGTTCTTCGAAAAGTTCTACCTATCCTTTCCTCTGCTCTTGAATCTCAGTGATCGCCTTGCCTTCTTTGTCTTTAACTGGTCCCTCTAACTTACCTTATTTTCCTGTCAGTTTTTCCGTTGTATCACATGGTTGTCTCATATTTCTTAATCTTGTAGCTTTTTCTGTTGTTATTGGTAGATCTTGCACGTATTTCCGCTTGTCGGCTTTAATGTTCTTCTTCACCTACTTGTTTACTTCTGTGTATTCGGTCTGTGTCTTGGCTTTCTCTGCTCTCGTTCGACCGCTGTCTTCTTGTTTTTCCTAGCTTGAATCCTGCCCAGGATTTCAATGGAGATCCATTCCTTATGATGATACCTCTTGAGATCGAGAACCTTCCGACACGTTTAAGTTAGTTATTATCTAATCACTTTCCAGTTTTCTCTATAGTAGTTTCATCTTTGAGTAGATTGCGTAAGGCTTTGAACCTGCTACTGAGGGCTATCTTGAATTCGTCGTGTTTGTTAGCATCTCGAAAGAAGACTCTATCAAACCTTTGTAATGCTGTTTCCCCAGTTGTCCAGTGCTTCTTTGGATTCAGTTTCATCTTGGCAGCCACAATTTCTGGGACTTCGAAAAATCTTAACAATGTACAATTGAATTGTTTTTTGATTATTTTGAATACGTTCATTGCATCTACTTTAAGTATCGGCCTCCATTAGATGTAGTGGTGTGTAATTAATTAAGCAGAACTCAGTCCTCGGAGGCATAGGCTCTTCTGAATAAATGTTCATCAAAACTTGTAAATACCCGTTCTAGAATAGAGCTCCTCACTGGTGCAAATCCACGACCAAAGTCGTCTGGGAATCGAACTCAGAATCGTCTCATACAGGAATCCTTCAACTCTAGTCCTCTGAGTCGGGATCAAATAGTGTATAAGTTAGACAAGAGGTCGTGGGTTCAATTCTCGGCCACGGAGTGGTCAATGATTACCGTTGAAGTGTCTCATGCTACGACGAAACGGCTACCCAATGCTTTCAGGTCTTTACGGGTTGTCTGACTTTGGTATTTTTGCGGTTTTAATGAAATTCAACAATCTACACAACCCCATGTTGATAACTAACCATTTATCTGGTAATCCAAATGTGTTATATGATTAAAAGAATATTCTTCTAAACGAAGTGGGCTCATTTCAGGGAGTTATTAAAAAATCCTTGATGAAATGGACAGATTTTTCGTTGTTGATTGAAACTTCCCCACTAAATGCGCATTAATGATCAGACATGGTATAGAACTATCAAATCTCGCAATGTACCTTCGGTATTGTTCGAGTAGCATGTCCATAGCCAGTGACCTATATTTTTAACACCGATTAATTTGCGGTGAATTATGAGGTCTTCATTCGTTTTAGTCCAGTAAGTTAATGTCCCTCAAACTTGACTTGATTAACGACAACGTTAATCGCGGTTTCTTATTAAAGTATCATGTTCGATTCCGTTATGAGTTTTAGATGAAAATGGCTGGTGAGTTATCGTATCTGTTTGTTTCAACGATGTACGTATTGAACAGAACTGAAGTTTCAGAAATGCTCTTCCCTCCTCAGGTTATTGGTTATTAACTACAGACCGATCACGTAGTTCTTTTCCACTTATGGCTTTGTAATTATGTCGATGTGTGGTCAAAGTTTTAGGACCAGAGATAAGCTCCACTTTCATTTGCCTTACACCTGACAGCTAATTAAAATGAAGTAGAAATTATTAATCACGACATCGCAATCCCCACACTTCCAATGAACTCTATAATAGAAATTAATCCAAAATATCTAAAATTAAGTGACTACATAAACGAGAACACGACCGTAATTACTGACTACGATACACTTAGATGACTTGACAACTGGAGTTTATCCCCACTCGATTTTACTCCATACAGGTGTCTGAGTTGGGTCATAAAACTGCAGCTCGACAAATAAGTGTTAAGATTATCTCGACCTCAACTCAAGGTGAATCTTCCCAGTCGCGAAGCATATCATCGGTTAAGTTTTCAGACGCTGGACTATCATCAAGATAGTCCACTTTTGGTAGAGGAATATTACAGGACTCTTGTTGGTGAATCTCATCAAGTTGTATTGAACAATCCCTTCTTAGTTTAGTTGTCGACAATTTATAGCAAAACAATAAATCTTCACGAAATATACTATTTTTTCGAAGACTACATAAAATCTCATGGCATTTCATTTCTAATCTTTATCTCCGTCTTTATTTTTTGTAGGCAGCTCATGTTGGTGTTGGGATAAGCGGCATGGAAGGCAGACAAGCAGCATGTGCATCGGACTATGCAATAGCCCAATTCCGTTTCTTAAATAAATTACTTTTGGTACATGGTGCATGGAACTATAATCGATTGACTAAATTAATACTTTATTCGTTCTATAAAAATGTTTGTCTTTATTTAATACAATTTTGGTTTGCCATATTAAGTGGATTTTCTGGTCAAATTGTGTTTGAACGATGGAGTATTGGTTTATATAATGTGGTAAGTGGTTGATAAGCTGTACTGATAATACATTGTTTTTATCATCTTGATGAGATTTTTCAATTCAAATAACAGTTTCCATGCACCCAGTAAACTTGACTTGAAGCAACCAGAGAGTACTGGATAATTGTTTAGTATGACGACAGTCTCTTTAACAGTGTTAGTCAGGCATAAGTAACATAGAACCTGGTAAATATGTTTATCCGTTATATAACACACAAATTGAACTAATCTCCATAAAACGCCTTTAACGCGAAAAGTAGAGTGTACAACACTTAAAATGCCTTTTATAAGCATGTATTGAAAAATATCAATGGTCATTGTGAATTGATGATGATTCGTATGTATCATACAAATTTCTGAGTTTTCATAATGATCAATAATATGTGCAAATTGTTTTTTTTAAATATTTTTTTATGGGACGCCAATATCGTTTGCACCAGTCGACAGCTGTTTTTAGTTTCTTATTAAATGAAATTCATTTGTTCATTTGAGATGAGCTTATTGATCAATCCGATAATTTCAACTCTCTTATATTGTATATTATTGTCTTAAGATAAAGCATAAAGTCAATTATTGTAGTTTAATTTGTTGGTAAATTAATTAATACTCGGGTTATTTAGTACCATTAGCAGTTCAAGTGATGTGGTTTTAGTAGTGTTGTGAAGTGAAGTTCTCCGAGCTTCATTTTTCAATTGAAGGGAGTCACCATTGTCATTCTGGAGAACAACATCTTCAATGCCTAATTCCTGTAGAAGTGCGCTTTCCAATAATTCCATAAGTACCATATCAGTGCGTTTCGTTGCCTTTGGTTCAGATTGGTTGTCTTCTTTTGTTGCCCTTGCATTTTCGTTGATTGTTTTCTTCGATCAACCTCTAGTCTTGTGATTGATTAATCCGTTCTTCATAGCTTTATAGATTGAACTTATGTTATTGTGTTTTTTCAAGATGAGATGTTGTCTAGAATGCTGATGAAAGCTACGTTAATTGAATCATCTTGTTCAGTGGACACATCACTTCAAAAGAGCTATCAGCCCAAAATATTTAATTTCACAATAAAATTCCTCTTCTATAGGCATATAACTTGTAAATAATTAAAATATGTATATTTATCGAAATTCTTCGTTCTGATGACATTTATATTCATCCCTGCATGTTAGCGATTAGTTTTCTTCCTTAAAATATTTTTCCGTCATCTAATATATTTGATGTGTGAATTTAATAGTAGTCGCTTTTCGTGGAGTGGTTCTTTTGGATGTATATGAATAGTAAAGTGGTTAACATCTATTCTTAGTGACCTGAGAGTGCGACCATGAGACATGAGACAACTGCTTGGGGCCCGTCACAAACAAACTTTTCGTGGGTAATTTTTGTGTTAGCTACGTACTTGTTGAGACCTTGAGGCAGATCGGTGGGATAAAGCGAGGTGTTCATTTTATTGGTCGACCATTCTTGAACTGTCCTGTCTCCCATACGTTTTATGGTAATATCAAGAAAGCAGAACACGTCATTCTCTTTGTGATGCATAGTAAATTGTATGTTAGGATGAACATTGTTGAAGAGTTCTAACAGGTAGATTGCATGCTGTTTACTGTTACAGACAATAGACGTATCATCAAAATATTTAAAGTATTCCGTCCCTTTGCTAATCGCTTGTTTAGGCCCGACCGTTGCTGCTACCTTGACGTGGTGGTCGGGCTTGCCTATCGTGATGAAGCAATCGAGCTATGCTGGCTGGAACAATCGTTCCTCGAGGTCCTACCATGCCAGACAGGTCGATTGAAGAGCGGTGAGACTAAAAGCAGCAAACCCAAGGTCCGAAGGCGAAGTCGTACTGCTGACTGTACAGAGGTGTGAAAGCAGTAAGGTGTTTCCTTCAGACAACCAGCATGACAGCGATGCTGCCTTCCCACAAGGAGGGGTGGGGTTAGAAAAGGTCGACCCTAAAAATGCACACCTCGCCTTATCCCACGGATATCCGTCTCCGGCGGTAAGGTTTTTTTTGAAGAACGGAGCTAACACAAAAACTACCCACAAAAAGGTCGTGTGTGACCGACCTCAAGCAGTTGTCCCTTGGGCACTGCGGTCACGCTCTCCGGTCATTAAGACCACTTCTAACCCAATTTCCTTTTCAGGTACCTCTAGAAGAATTTTTCCACGGTGTGGGCAACCGGGAAGTGATAACTGCCCTCATACCTCTAACAACACTCAAGACCACTGTATTCATAATCAATCTCCTTCTTCAATTCCTACTACCTTGACTTTCAACACTAAACTTCCTCTCTCGGTTTCCTCCTCAAGTGTCACCATGGCCAACGATTCTAGTGCGCGAAACGCTGTCCCAGGTCTACTAAAACCTCGCTCCAAACTACACATTGGAGCCTTCAACGTACGTACTTTAAGTCAAATCGGTCAACAGGCCTCCTTAGCTAAAACCTTAGAGTCGCGTACCATTGATGTATGCTGTGTCTCCGAAACACGCATACAGGATCCTAGTGTGGTCATTCACTTGACCTCACCTCACCAAAATGGACAGCCAACGAAATACACCCTCCGTGTATCTGGCGACCCGTTGGCTAGTTCTCGTGGACTTGCAGGTGTAGGTATAGCACTAAGTACAAGGGCAGAACAGGCACTACTAGAATGGATCCCCGTTGACAGTCGCCTGTGTGCTGTCCGGCTAAATGGCTCCGTAAGAACTCGGAAGGATAGGGACACACGTCGTTGCCTTTTCGTCGTTTCTGCCTACGCTCCCACTGACTGCAGCCATGATGAGGTGAAAGATGACTTTTACAGAAAGCTCTCTGAGCTTCTTCAGAAAGCTAAGCGCTCAGACATAGTAGTCGTAGCGGGTGACTTTAATGCCCAGGTAGGCAGCTTGAATCAAACAGAAAGACATCTAGGTGGGTGTTTTAGTATTCCGGCTCAACGAACCGATAATGGTGATCGTCTGTTGCAACTATGCTCAGACAATCGTTTATTTTTGGCAAGCACTAATTTTAAACATAAGGAGAGACATCGTCTAACATGGCGACCACCTGCACCAAACCAACGATGGACTCAAATAGACCATATTGTCATCAGTCATCGTTGGAGAGGCTCAATAGAAGATTGTCGCTCGTATTGGAATACTTGTTTAGACTCTGATCACGCTTTAATACGAGCACGCATTTGTCTGCGCCTCAATGGACGCAGGAAAAGTAAACTAAGAAGACCCGTTAGGATTGAACTGGAGGACGAGAAAGCCAAATGTGAATTCCAGAGACAACTGAGTTCACATCTAGGCAGTTCTGTAAACGAGACTGACCCAGATGCTGCTTGGAAAGACATACGAACAGCTGTGGAGACAGCAGTAACATCTATTAGTCATTTAAACCATAGGGCTCCAAAAAACCAGTGGATTTCTTCTAGGTCTATTTCACTGATGGATTCGCGTAAACTCATACCATCAGACTCTGAACATGACGAAGAGCGTAAAGAAATTAGATCTAGGTTAACTAAAAGTCTAAGGAACGATCGTGAGCAGTGGTGGGCAACGAAAGCAAAAGAGATGGAAAAGGCAGCGGCTGTAGGCAACACCAGGCAACTATTCAGACTAATAAAAGAAACTGGAATTAAGAAGTCAAGTGTAAGTGAGACGATCTCGGAAAAAGATGGAACCCTTATCTGCTCTCAACCCAAACGTTTAGAACGATGGGCGGAACACTTTAAGGAGCAGTTTAGCTGGCCTTCAGCTACTGCACAACTACCCACTATTCCTAGAAAACCTGAATGGAACATTGAAGTAGGCCCCCCGACCCTACTTGAAGTTCAAAAGGCTATAGGTAATCTGAAACGAGAAAGAGCAGCTGGTCCAGATGGATTGGCTCCAGAGGTCTTTAAATATGGTGGTTCAATTTTAGCGATTAGGTTGACTAATATTCTGGCTAAAATCTGGGAGACGGATGTAATCCCATCCGACTGGTCACAATCACTGATTGTCCCAATATATAAAAAGGGGTCAAAATCATCCTGCGATAACCATAGAGGGATTAGTCTGACTAACATAGTATCTAAAATACTAGCCTCAATAATTATCAGGCGCCTAACTAAAACTCGTGAACTGCAAACACGAGAAAATCAGGCTGGCTTCAGACCTGGTCGTGGCTGTATCGACCACATATTCACCATTCGTCAAGTTTTAGAGCACAGACACGTTTATCGGCGTCCGACAATGATAGTTTTTCTTGACTTGAAAGCAGCATTTGACTCCGTAGACCGAGAGGTTCTGTGGCAGTGTCTGTCATTGAAAGGTGTACCTGAGAAGTACATAAACCTTGTGAAGGCTCTTTACTCGAACACTATCAGTCGAGTGAGAGCTTATGGCGAACTGTCATATGATTTTACAACCTCAAGTGGTGTCCGTCAAGGCTGTCCACTATCCCCATTTTTGTTTAACTTCATTATAGACCTGTTGCTGGAAATAACACTCTCTTCGACTGAGTTTACAGGAATTGATCTCCTACCAGGGGGACCACTAAGCGACTTAGAATACGCAGATGACATAGTCCTGTTTGGTGAAGACGCTGACAAAATGCAGAGTCTTCTGTTGGAACTGAGTAATAATGCCAGGATGTTTGGGATGCGTTTCTCCCTATCTAAATGTAAATTGTTACTCCAGGACTGGCCTGCGTCAACACTCGAACTAAGGATAGGGAGTGAAGTAGTCGAACGCGTTGACAACTTCACTTATCTTGGAAGTCTGATCAGCCCTAATGGGTTGGTGTCTGACGAAATCTCAGCACGGATTCGAAAAGCTCGTTTGGCTTTTGCCAACTTACGTCACCTATGGCGAAGACGAGATATCCGTCTATCAATTAAGGGACGAGTATACTGCGCAGCAGTTCGCTCTGTTCTACTTTACGGCTGCGAAACATGGCCATTAAGAGTAGAAGATACTCGTAGGTTACTAGTATTTGACCACAGATGCCTTAGAAATATTGCTCGCATCTGCTGGGATCACCGAGTAAGTAATAGTGAGGTTAGACGCAGGGTATTAGGTAACGATGGTAAATCAGTTGATGAGGTGATAAATCTTCATCGACTGAGATGGTTGGGCCATGTGTTACGTATGCCTGAACACCGATTACCACGACGCGCTATGATGACTAGTATTGGGGACGGTTGGAAGAGAGTTAGGGGCGGCCAAACCAAAACGTGGCATCAGAGCATGAAGTCACTAACTTCTAGCCTGAGCCATGTTGGCAGATGCAGACTACCTGGTTGGGGTCCGCGTGACTATCGTAATAAATGGTTGGAGACTCTAGGTGACATGGCTCAGAATCGATCACAATGGCGTAGGTGTATACACTCTTTATCTTCCCTTAAACCTTGAGATTAAAATTGCTTCATATCTCTCTTCCTTCCTGTACTATATCCTTCTATACAATCTTTCTTTATATACTACCATCACTAAATTAATTACTTCTATGAATCCGGTGTTCATCTTGTTGTGCTAAAGAGGTATGGCAACTTGGACCGATGCATATATGTGCCTGGTCCTACGTTGTAGCTGACTGACTGACTGCTTGTTTAGGCACCGTAATTTCAAGATACCTCATGAAAAATCCGTCATAATTAGACCTAATAGACATACTATTGATATTTGTTTCCCTGCTGAATTATTTAAATCTAGTTTGGGTTTATGTATCTTGAATCTCAGTTGGTCGTCCAAAATCGACATCGTCTCAGTGATATAATCAGCTGTACTCATAAGGACAACACCTCGACCTTTATCTGGTTACCTTCAATGTTTCTAAAGGCTGTCAGATGTTCTTTGGAAACAATATTCGTTGAATATTGTTATCGAGTGTCGAAAACCCGATTTATGTGTCCAAAAAGTGATGGTTACTAATCTTTCTTTGACTTAGTGACAAATATTGCTTCGTTGCATCTTAGATCAATTTTTCGACTTTTTCTTGTACTTGAGGTTTTTTTTCTTTATTTCGACTGTCTTCCAAATTAGTAATCTTATTTCATCAACTGAGCTTTACTTATTTTATTACTATCAGCTTTAACTCATGGTGTAATCACGTGTATTCTGGCCGTTTGAACTCTTGACACAATCAACGGTGTGGAATGTTCTTTTACATAAGATATAATATTAACGATATAATATTCCGTCTATTGAATTTATTTACACACTTGCTATATAATACTAATGTACTTTCAACGTAACTTCCAACTAAACTCTTTCATGTAATTAATTTGAACCCATGTCTCGATTATGTTTTAGATATCCGAGGTTGTAAGCACCTGACCAGAATCAAACGATATAAAATGAATTCATGCTATTCTGCTAGAGTTCTTGTCCTTGCTCTTCTCAAAAAGAACTATTTGAATAATATTAAGCTATTAATTTTCATTAAAAACCTTTTGTTTGCATGTTGAAACACGTTACAATCACATACAGTTACCAATTTGTTGAATTAACAATTTTAGTAAAGTGGAGGCCGGAACATACTGATTTCGACCCTTGAACAGATCGTAAACGTACACTAATAATGAGGAGCTCCATACTAAAATAAAAACAACTGTAATATTCTCCCCGGTCATTAGTGGTACATCATAACTGTAATGAGAACGATCAACAATTTGTGAACCGATACCAATATCAAAACGTGTAAATCAGTTTTTTTTAAGAAAAGACTGAACCTGAGAAAAATACATTGGACCGTTCTATTTTAATAATGTTCACCGTACGAAACAGTAAACATTTCAGTACTAAAAATGGTATATTTAATGAAAAAATTTTTTTAGAAATGACTACTACTATTTACAATTGACTGATCACTGACCAGCATCTACTGCATGAAAACCGGTTGATTGAATTGCGATGTGGCCACAAGTCTAAGTGATGGGTGGTTAGAAGAAGTCGACAGGAAACCCTTCTTGGCCTAGGTTTTGTGCTTTTTGACAAACGTCGGCAACATTTACATTTCATCCTGATGGAACTGTTGGTTCCACCAACCTTAATTATCGACATGTTTCATGTGATGTAGAGTCACTTAGACTAGAGATCTGATTGCAACTTGATTGACAAGATTCAACTAGCACCAAGGACTTGACATATATGACATCGGTATCTATTCAGTGATCAGTCAATCGCAAATAAATATCAGTCCTACGGGAGGTCAATCAAGGCCTGAATAAGTCAGTGGTAACATCTCCGATTGTAAAGCTGGGTGATACGGCAACATTAGTTAACTCATGATTATAGGTACATTACACTGACGAGTATCAAATAGTACGAAACCTACGTCAAGTGGGGTTTTCTGTCGACTACCTTGAACCACTACCTTACAATGAATGTTGCTATCATTATTATTGCACTTTCAGGCGTGTACTAGGAATCATTCTAGCTTCAAATACAGATTATATATTTCTGTCAAATTTTATTATTAATCCATAAGACTGAAACAAGAGAATCTATTTAGCACAGAGAGTTTATGGAAATTACTGAACTTCATGGTTTACATCACGAACTGATCATAATTGGACATCCACTAAAATTTCATGCAGTTAGTTCCCTTTATGAATTTAAATAAAGACAGAAGTCAGGAAGCACAAGAAGGCCGGTTCGTCGTAAAATAGAAGTCCACAACAAACCCGAATCACGACCTTATTTGTTTTCTTTCTACTGTTTTTCAATTACCTTGCCTGTTATTATCACAGGACCTAAGGCAAAAAGAATTTCAGCCAATAAAGCTCAATTGTGTTATTACGGTGTTCAACTCCGATCTCTACACCCAGGTAGCAGAACACAATTGGGACAATAGAGTGAGCTATGTAAAAGCGAAGTATTTCAAATTTCATGTAGGCATAGGCTGACGATACTGAATCGATTTGAAGATACTCATTAACATTATAGACCAGAATGTTTTAATCATTTCGATACAGCATAGGTCGAAAATTCATGATTATATGAACTTATTCAACTTGTTGACTGAGTCAACCTCTTACTATACCACTATTAAGTGCTACTTCATATTAAATTACAAAGTGTCCAGGCATATACATATGCAATGCATGTTCGAGCATAGTCAGTTGATTACAGTTTTAGGATGTCACATGTCTGTGATTGAGAATAAATACATTGGCAGAAAAGCTAAATAAGTCATGGTATAATTATTTTTCTTAATTAGAAAAGAAGACATGTAAATTCACCCTTACCGCTCCTTTGACCATTACAGAAATACGTCCATTAGGTTCACGAACTACAACACCCATACGCTTACGAAAACTGGTAAAATCAAGTACGTGCAATATTCCATAATGTTTCTCAACACCGCGCTATATTATTTTATTTTTTAAAAAAAGAGGAAATACAAAGTATATAAATAGATCTATCAAACGAGGGGAAAAAATTATGGCTTTAAATATGTTCAACCAGATGGAGTTTACACCTTAAAAATGCTTCAGATCAAAACAACTGTTAATGCCTTCATAGACTGATGTTATGCTTGAGCTTAGCTTCTTTTAACCTACTACCTACAAGTCAACCAACCCAAAAGTAAAGACAAACAAAGAAACAACAAAAAGACAAAAATTAGTGAAATTTTAGCACACACATATAAACAAATTAGATCGTCATATGGCGTTCTCAATGTGATTAACTAAACCTTTATTTTAATTCCATATTTTGTACGTTATTAGATTTTTCTTTTATATCATATATATATATATATATATATATATATATATATATATATATATATATATATATATATATATATATATATATATATATGCAATCGACAGTAAACATATTTTTTGTATGCTGCTCCTTCAATCTACATAAATTTATGTCTATTTAATTAATTAATTACGTGGTTACGGAATTTTTATAAGCTTTAGGACATCGCACCATTTAGTATTTAAAAGAAATGTTTACAGAAGTATGAAAAATAGTAGGAAAGAAAACATCCGACAGTGTGTCACGGACTAAAAGTCTAATTAGTTTAGCGTGAGTATTAAGACAAATAACTAAGATAACAGAATAATGATCTTTTTTTATTTATTGTTATTAGCTTTATTTAATATTATATTTTTGGTACAATATAGAATTCTCGACTAGACTGCACACAAAAGAATAATAATAGAATTGTGAAGAATAAAGATAATTTCCTTAATATATACGTGAATAAAAGGTTTTGAAAACATCTTGAACACTAATGAAATCTACTTTGGATAATTTGCAGCTTTATCAGACACTAGTTAGTAAAAGAAAAAGAAAACTGCTTAGACTTCAGAAGGATTGATTAAGTAATATGTGACCATTTTAGTGAATGTTGTCGTTGAACTAACACACATAATTAGATTTTGAAAAGATGATGGAAAATCGATAATAAAAACACCAGTGAACATGCAATACCTTCATAGATATCGTTGGATATCACAAGTGCATTCACTATTCGTCCTTCCTTTTTTCCCAAAAAAAGAGATCTACTTTTCGTATATTCTACACCTTTACTACTTAATTACATACGCCTGTTACTCCTAATGGAGCATAGACCGCCGACCAGCTTTCTCCAACCCACTCTGTCCTGGGCTTCCTTTTCTAGTTCTATCCAGTTCTTGTTCATTCTTCTCATGTCTGTCTCTATTTCTCGGCGTAATGTGTTCTTTGGTCTTCCTCTTCTCCCTTAACCTTCAGGATTCCATGTGAGGGCTTGTCTTGTGACGCAATTAGCTGATTTCCTCAAGGTGTGCCCAACCCACTTCCAGCGCATCCTCCTGATTTCTTCCTCTGCTGGAATCTGGTTTGTTATCTCCCACAGTAACTTGTTGCTGATAGTGTCTGGCCATCTGATCCGAAGTATCTTGCGTAGACAGCTGTTAATAAACACTTGTATCTTCTGGATAATGGCTTTCGTAGTTCTCCACGTCTCCGCCCCATACAGTAGAACTGTCTTGACATTTGTATTGAAAATTCTAACCTTGGTGTTGGTTGACAATTGTTTTGAGCTCCAGATGTTTTTCAGCTGTAGGTATGCTGCTCTTGCTTTGCCGATCCGCGCCCTCACATCTGCATCTGATCCACCGTGTTCATCAATGATGCTGCACAGATATGTAAAGGTTTAAACATCTTCCAAAGCTTCTCCGTCAAGAGTAATTTGATTGGTGCATATTGTATTGTATCGAAGAGTCTTGCTTTTCTCTTTGTTTATATTGAGACCTACTACTGCTGAGGCTGCTGCTACACTGGTCGTTTTCTCCTGCATTTGTTGTTGCGTTTGTGATAGAAGAGCCAGATCATCCGCAAAGTCTAAATCGTCAAGCTGCATCCTGCCTGTCCACTGTATTCCGTGATTTCCTTCAGATGTTGACGTCTTCATAATCCAGTCGATCACGAGGAGAAAGAGAAAGGGTGAGAGTAGGCAACCTTGCCTAACACCGGTCTTTACTTCAAACGAGTCGGTGAGTTGTCCTCCGTGGACGATTTGGCAGTTTAGTCCATCATAGGAGTTCCGTATGATATTTGCTATCTTCTCAGGCACGCCGTAGTGTCGAAGAAGCTTCCATAGTGTCGTCCTGTCCACGCTATCAAATGCCTTCTCGTAGTCGATGAAATTGATGTAGAGTGATGAATTCCATTCGATTGATTGTTCCACAATGATCCGCAGAGTTGCGATTTGATCTGTACACGATCTATCCTTACGAAAGCCAGCTTGTTGATCTCGAAGTTGGTACTTGTTCTTCGTCCCAAATCTTACTGAAGAGGATGTGGAGTATCTTGGCAGTTGCTGATACATTTGCTTTCAGTGCCTCTGCCGGGATGTTGTCTGGTTCCGCTGCTTTGCCACTCTTGACTTGTCTAATGGCCATGCTGATCTCTTCAAATGTTGGTGGGCCAATATCGATTGGGAGGTCCGTGGGTTCACTGGTCTTTCTGGCTTACGGTAATTTCCAGCAAGTTTCCTTGTTGTATCATACAATTGTTTCATGTTTCCTTCTCTTGCAGCCTTTTCCGCTGTCATCGCTAAATCTTCCACATATTTACGTTTGTCGGTTCTGATGCTCCTCTTCACTTGCTTGTTTGCCTCTGTGTATTCGGCTTGTGCCTTGGCTTTTTCCGCTCTGGTTCGGCTGATATTGATTGCTGCCTTCTTGTTCCTTCTTTCTTCAATTTTATCCAGTGTACCAACAGTGATCCATTCCTTGTGATGGTGCTTCTTTTGGCCCAGAACCTCTTGACATGTTGATACCTCTTTGATACCTTTCCAGTTGCTTTCCATGATAGTCCCCTCTCCATTGAGTAGGTCATAAAAGGCCTCGAACCTGTTGCTGAGTGCTATGTTGAATTTGTTGAGTTTGTCAGCATCTCGAAGAAAGGCCGTATTAAACTTTTGTGATGTTGTCCGCGCCGTTTTCCACTGCTTCTTGAGTTTTAGTTTCATCTTGGCGACCAGCAAATGATGATCGGATGCTATATCAGCTCCTCTTCTGGTTCTCACATCCTCCATCGTCCTCCTGAACTTTTTGTTGATGCAGATATGGTCGATTTGATTCTGTGTAGTGTGATCCGGTGAAATCCAAGTGGCTTTGTGTATGTTTTTATGTGGAAATATGGTGCCACCTATGACCAGTTTATTGAAGGCACATAGGTTTGCAAATCTCTCACCATTTTCGTTCCTTCCTCCCAGTCCATGTTGTCCCATGACGTCTTCGTATCCAGTGTTGTCCATTTCAACCTTAGCATTGAGATCTCCCATCAGAATTGTCAGGTCCTTGGTTGGGCACTTCTCGACGATCGACTGCAGCCTATCGTAGAATTGGTCTTTAGCGTCTTCATCGTAGTCATTGGTAGGCGCATAGCATTGGATGACGTTCATTGTAATGCCCTCTCTCTTTGTTCTGAAGGAGGCTTTGATGATCCTTGGTTCATGAGATTCCCATCCAACAAGTGCATTTTGTGCTTTTCTGGACAGCATCAATGCAACTCCTTGTGTATGTGGGGCATTTTCTTCTTCATGACCGGAGTATAACAGAAGTTCTCCTGAAGACAGTCGTTGTTGTCCAACCTGCGTCCAATGTGTTTCGCTGATTCCAAGAACCTCCAGGTTGTATTTTCTCATTTCTGCAGCAATTTGGAAAACTCTTCCGGTCTCCCACATTGTTCGGACATTCAATGTACCTATAAAAATTGTTGCTCTGGTTGTAAGAAGGTGCATCGGCCTCATGACTTCCGAAGGAACTCGGCTTTCATCATGAGACGTCATAATTATTCCTTCTACTCCCAGGGCAGAGTTTGTAAGGTTTGAATGATTTTTTCTGGTTAGCGTTTTTTTAGCGTGTTGATTTTCTACGGGATGGGGTCGCTAACCCCATGCCCAACCCTCCTCCTTTACCCGGGCTTGGGATCGGCAGTAACCCCCAGAGGAGCTACACCTAATGTTCCATTATTATTATTGACAGTGTTACGACGTCCGTTACTTTGGAACTTATCTTCTCACTGTGCTAATGTGACGTGGTAACTAGAGCCAATACATTTATCAGTTAAGTTCTATGTGGTATATAACTGATTATTACTGATACAAAGTAGGTTGGTGGATTACCTGCTTTATGCAACGTTTCAATATCATCTAACCAGAGATCAATGAAAGACAATTCCTATGTGTGAGCCCAACCAGCAGCGTGAGTGTGAAAATATTAAGAGTAGGAAGGTACAATTAACAATTAAATCTAGAAGAACATAACACATTGAGAATATGTCGCTTGGAATCGTTAATCCATGCCACGCACTATACTGGCTAATCAAGATTCCGATTATCGATTAGTTTATTTACATATGGGCAGTTAGACCGGTGACCTTCTATTAACCAACTGACCAATGAACAGTAAACGATACATCGATGCTTATTGGTCATCAAGCTCCTTCAAACCCAGCCGCCAATCGGAAGCCAAAGACGAAATGTAGATCAGTACTCTAATATACTCAATTCAATCATGACTGAAAAGTATGCATGAAATGACTACCAAATTAGTACACCAAATGGGATATCACAATCAAGGTATAAGTGGCAAAGGGCGGAGCAAATAGTAGATAAATAATTAACAGTACCTCAGGAATAGTAAAATGTATAACAATGATTAATAGATCCACTTGAAACTTACAATGAGGAGAATATAGGAGTACCACAAAACAGTTATATAATGGAAATATATATAATGATAATCCGAAAAAAATAATCTCAAAAGTTTGGACATTTCAAATATTCATCCTGTCACAACACCATACAAATATATAGTTTTGCAGTCAAACTATGGCCAACTGAATAAATAGTTTAAATGATAGCGTATATCCTTTCACTGACAATTCTGCCTTGAGCTAGCAGGCATATGATACGTCTGGATTCACTAACTTATCGTTGTGAGCGTTTTTTGACTAACAGCTATTCCTCCTTCAGTGATCTCGTCATTGTTCTGTTATGATTGTAGAGCGTGAAAGGTTGAATTGATAAGCAACTACTCCAAGCCTTGACGTTGTTCGCAAATATATTAGTTTTTTTCTCATACAACTATTTAGTCTCAATATATTAAGAAACCACACCTTTAGTAAACAAAGCCTATGAATAACGTTAAAATGACTTAAATCTTCATTGACTGAGTAAGTTGGAACATACATTATGCATACAATCACCACCTACCTCAACATACAGTGTTTTGTGGTATACGAGTAGTTTGAAAAAATCTAGTGGCGGTTAAAACAATAAGTACAACCAGTCTGTGAAGTCCAATATGACCTGAACTGTATGCGTAGGTGAAGAATACCTGGTTGAGATATGTGAAGTTAACGAACCTAACGATTCGAGACGTCGAATGAAATAAATTAGAATCAATTATAATGTCGCTGATACTCCACCTCTTCGTTCTCTTTCAGATCTCAAGTTTAATGTTTGTGTTCGATATTTTACTTACTGAACTGTTTTTCTTCTCGAATTTGATGTTGTTACTACATGTACCACTACTCTGCCATTGGTTGTTATGTGATCTCTCTGCGCTGATATAGTGTGACGATTTGGACTGATGCACACATGTATGAAGTTTTATATTGTGCTAGGACTGACTGATATGACTTGAATAGAAAAATCAGTAAAAAAAGACCACCACAAACTGTACTCACATAAAAAAACTTACAATTTTAACAACAACTTCTGTCGGTGTTCGAGTAGTGAACACATAACCCATTGTACGTGCAGCTTTCACAAGAGCTGCTTCATCTGAAAAGTAAACAAACTTCAAACAACATAATTTACAATAAAAGACATCTGAAAAAGTTTCATCCGGCTGCTATATTTAGCATTCTTATTTAGTTTATTGGTTTGAATAAATTATCGGTTATGGTATCTAAAATAGTATAGCTTCCATCATAGACTAATTAAAGTTTGACAACCGATAGGAAGTTGTGATTATTGAAGTTCCACCCGATCAATTGTAAGAAAAGTTACCTAGTAATAACATTGTGGAACAGTTGCACAATAGTACAAAATAATGCCAAGCTCTCGCAGTGAAAACTGAGTATTTATGAGTCCGATCTTCAGTAGAGTCATTAACGACCTATATTGAAGAATCTCTCACTACAACGAAAAAACTGCCAGTGCTTCTTGTTTTCAATAATTGTCAGTCGATGATGTAAACTAAAAAAATTCAACGATCTCCACAAACTACTACTTATTCTAGCTAGAATGGTCAAAAGTAACAGTACATGAAGAGATGGTTGACAGTTGATTCAAGTGTTCGGCATTCAACCAATAGTATTAATCGCCCTCACACTAACACAAAAAGGTGTAATTCAAACTCGAATATATATATATATATATATATATATATATATATATATATATATATATATATATATATATATATATATATATTAATTATAATGATGAACTAGAAATAAAGCAGAGATTAAGAGTTAGATTTACTCGACTTAACAATTCAATATCGAAGAATCTTTGCCCCCCTCTTTTCACCATAGCTAATTTACATGGTTCTATTGTTAAATAGATTTATACATAACAACAAGATAGTTGATCAATTGTTAAAGGGTTCGACTTTCAGCCACTAAGCTGTAGCTGGATTAGAACCACACTACTTCATCTGCTACAGTTTAGACAAACCAAATGACGCCTTCAAAGTGTAGCTTGAAGTCAAGCGCGCGAAAATGTGCTTGGGAAATAAGTTAGGTAAATAATACACGAGTATAATGTTTCAATTATTGAGCGTAAAAAATATTGCCAATCAATCTGATAAGTGAAGGTATTTTAGACGACATGAAAGAGCCATGATTTGATATTTCTATATATTTTCAATTTCCTAACTAAATTGGTCATACGTTCCAAAGATCTTAATCAGTAAACAGTAACTAGTTATTAGGGTCGTGGAAAAGACAGACTTTACGTAAATCACTATACTGAGTCAGAACAGAATTTAATAGGAGATCCCTGATCGGTGGCATATGCTTCAAGAAGGGTAACAGGTTTGAAGAATTAAATTAGTAAGACATAAGTTCATTGCCTCTCGCAACTACAGATGTGTTTTCTTAACCTAGATCATAAGTACCAAATGAAAAGGTTAAGAGATAAGTTGAATTCTTTTAAATACGACTGATTCACCAAGTCCCAGACCTTAAGATACACATTTGTATTGGGCCAAACGGTAGTACCCAGTTGTCCAAAAGGAAAACTAATTTACCAAGTAATGATTTGTGTACTAGGCTTGAACTACATTCGAAATGTGAGGGCGAGTGTTACTACACGATTGTTCGAACCAAAGTAGGTGAAGAGGGGTTGGGACCCGCTATTTAGTTGCTCAAATGCGCACATTATAAGCATTAAGATATAACGCTGGATTAAGAACCTGATTTATAACTTCTACTGAGCTGCACTACACATAACTAGCATACAGAATAGTAAAATGAGAAGCATAATCGTTATACATTTATTAATAAGCTTCAGTCAAGAAAAAAACCAGGTGTGTAATTTGTCGATAGTTAGGATTGCATATTTCATATACCAACGAAAATAGAAAATAAATAAACAATATCAACAAAACAAGAAAAGAAATATATTCAATGCTGCGACAGTAAAAAGCCTAATAGTGTCGCCGTGTGATCCTATAAATCAAATTTGGAGTTCAACACTTCTAATAAGAACGGATTTGTTTTAGTGAAACATTTCTTAATTTTGACCTTACAGGAAACCATAAAGTGTTATCTAAGTTTAATACAGTATTAGATTTGAGACTCAGCTATTCCCATACTTTGTCATTACCAAAACAAATTTCAACATAGACGTCCGAAACACAAAAGCCTGTAGCTCTTCTAGAGTTACTGCCGGTCGCAAGTCTGGGTTAAAGAGGAGGGTTGGGTATGGGATTAGCGACCACATCCTGTAGAAAACTAACTCGCTAAAAATAAGCTAACCATTCTGGGTTGCATACTAAGCATATTTTAATGTATAAAGTATTTATCCGACCACTAATAGAATACTAGACTTTGATTTTCAGTAGTGTAGTTGTGTTTGCATAGACGGTAGACTTAGCTTGAGACCAGTTCAACGGCGATCTACATTCCGCATTCTTGAGAATAACTATAACTTAAACTACAAATTCAGATGCACTAAGCTTAGACTAAACCCTTTGTAAAGGTGAAGACTTGATCTTTTTCTTCAGAATACTAAATAAGCTATTTTTTACATCCTCTGAAGTAACCCATTTAGCCCCCGAATGCCCTGGTGTGGCTGAAAGTGGGGAGAGTCCGCTCTCCCTCTCCAAATGCTCTCACATGGCCACACGTAAAATAACCTCTGCCACTGAAGTCCTACTCACTGCCTTCTCACAGAGGCGGGGGTGTTTTTTACGAAATCGAGAGGACGAAAAGCGAATGTCCGACACTTTAACCGGGTTGGTGGACACGGATAGTCCACATAGGGGAGTTGGAAAACCCTGATTCCAAACCAATGGTGCACATGGGCTCCAATATCCTGATGGAACGAATGGCGTATAAACCTATTGTTGGTCACCGGCTAACATGGGTCTGCATCTCCTCACGATGCTCCACTGCCTTATGGATTAGACATTCAGGTCGAAGGCTCCGGGTGTAGGGCCCCCTAAGAAAACAACCTGTTTCAGTTTGGGCACCTGAATAGTATCACAACCCTCACACAAATCGAATGAGATTTGTGAGGCGAATATTTATTTAGTGCTTTTTTGTACCAATATTTATGTGTTTAAATAAAATAATAAATAAATTAGAAAAGATTAAGTATCAGAAATACGACCATTTAGCGGAAACACCTGATGGTAATATTTGTAATTCTATATAGAAAGTGGAAATGCCTCCTTCCAAATCTTCTTTCCAAGTAGATTATTTTGCGAGCAGATTCTAGAGAATCTGAAAACGTTTTCTACACCCTTTCTACGAAATAAAACCCCTGCCATCATTTGATGGCTACACTAACAGTTACATGTCCTCTAAAAATGCCCCAAAACTCCTCTAACCTATGCGAATGCATCTAATCCCACTCGTAAAATTATGAGCACATTAAGTGTTTAGTCTTTTATTGTACTAAGGATACTTACTAGTCTTACCTTCTAGTGAATATTTTACACCCGAATTATCCCTCGTTAATTTAACTGATCTAAATAGAATCTACATAAATCAGTAGATCATAACACAACTTAGCACGTTTTCAATGGCAAATCATTCACAGTAGTTTTTGCTGACATTGTTCGGTGCTTTATGTGTTCCTTTTCTTTCTCTAATCGTCGATGACTATAATTAATAGGTCTCAACCGCTGTATTACATTGTTGTAATCCTTGTGAAAATGTCCACTGGAGATTATCTATGAACTGTATTACTTCAAACAAGTCTGTCTTTCACTCGCAACATTTCTTTTTAAATCAAATCCCGCTGTAAACATCAACAGTGATGACGATACATCAGCTAAATGTCCAGCTGATAGGTACTGGGGTATTACAACGTAGACCACAATTCGTCCATTCAATATAAATTGAAAATCATATTGCACAGCATAACACATTACACACACTAACCTGGAGACGAAGCTTGATAATTAATCAATTGTTCATTATTGAGGTTGTCATTACAAAAAACAGCAACATTATTATTAATATTGTCATTATTATTATTGGTATTATTTTCATTGACACTACGTTCTGGCACAACAGTATGACAAACAGCTAATATTGTGAAGAATTGATCAACTAATAAATCTCCAGCATTTAATTTATTAATTAGATTTTGATCTTCTAAAGCATTGGAATCTTCAGTACCATTACTAAACATGCAGAAATAAAAGAAAGAACAGATAAGAAACGTAAACATTGTGTGTAAGATAGTTTTTATTCCATTATAACATAATGTATATCGAATTTCGTCAATCAGTCAGTCAATTATTTATAGTCTGAAATATATTTGCTTTGATGATTTAAGTTACCACACTACATTAGTAAGACCAAATGAACATAACAAGCTGAACAGCAAGTGATAGAAATAATGTGCTGACAATGATAATGAGAAGAGCTGAACGCCGAAAATATGGATGAAAAAGACAAAGTGAAAAGTTATGGATGAATGAATAATGGAATTTACGACCTTGAGTGTGATATAGAGTAAATGTATCTATATCAAGTTACCCAAAGTTTTGAATCACTGATATCAATAATCACGAGAACCCTAATCAGGTAGTTTACTTCGCAGAATAATAATCCTTGACTTCACAGACTAATACCAATTTTCGGTATGGCCATTTCTACCTTTCTTCCAACGTACTTCTGCACAAATAAGCATCCCTTAAAAAGAGGTAAAGTACGGCTAGGCATATGCGCTACATATCCTATTCACCTCAGCAAATCGAAGTTCACAACCGTTCGATGCTATTTGATACCTCACCCTCATGCTTGATGCCTAACCTTAACATTTTTCACTCGATAGTTTACACAATACAAAAGCAACCTGGTACAACTGGGCACCAAAAGTAGTATGATGCATATAAAATAGACAGATAATATTGTGAAGAAATAGGGAGAAAGGAAGTACAATCAAAGAACAAATGAACAAGAACAGTATACAATAGCACATATACTTTAAATAAAAAGAAAACTAAAAAAGTTTTTTTATAGTTAGGGGAGTTCACGCTTTTATGAAGCATGTAACAAAAAAGCCACAGTGAGATATCCAGCAATCACAACTGATTAGGTCTGAGTAGTACCATTTATAGGATCTCAACTAAAGATTCATTATGAAATGAATGATACCAGTCCTCTGTAGTTGTCGTTTACACCAAGACTTCATGTAATTAAACTGACCATCTCCCAACTTTTCTACCCAGTCCCAGAGTCAAGAACAAATGCTTGATGCGGAAGCTGGTGGTATGACATTAGTAGATGTGAGAAAGATAATGGAGCAATTAAAACACACAGGAACGAAACAATTATGAGTAAGTTAATCAGAGCACTGAAAACTATGATTTTTTATGAAATTTCAAACAGTGATGAGATAAAATAAAATTCTCTCTTCAAATCTCCCATTTAAATAATAAGATACACAACTACTGACAATTTAAAGCCTGTTATCAATTAGATAAAAGTATAGGGGGGAAGGAGCGTTTAACTGATATTTTATTCTAGTACTTTGAATCCTCGGAAATGAAAAATCAAGACACATGTTTTTCGCGTTTGTTACTAAATTTTTCGGAATTCATCGCAAAACCTGACTTCGATCCTTGGTCAAATTGTATGACTGAGCGCCGAAATATAATAAGAGGAAACACAGATCTAGTGTTGTCTGATTCTCAACGACACGGTTACACTTATGAATACCATCTAAAAATAATTATTTTGTCAAAAGTAACATGTAATTATATATTTTCATAGTTTAAATGACGAACTGATACTAGCTAGACCACCATCATTGAAAAACCTGGAAGCGCTGGACAGCTATTGCGTCCTAGTATGAGACTCAGTAGTGTGCATCCATTATCCTGCATCCAAGAAACGAACTCAGGAACAAGAACAATAAAGATACTTACCCATACATAATACCACCAATTGAGCATCTTTTAAACTCCATTACATTACGAGTTAACGTTCCAGTCTTATCAGAGAATATATAACGAACCTAATGAAATGAAAAATGCAAAATGTGAATTATGAGTGAGCACATCGAGTGTTTGTCCACAATAATAATATATAATTATCTGATACAGATGATACGCACACAAGGCAACCAGTTTGGTGTGTGCCACTTATATCGACATCAGTAGTATATTAACCAACCAGAAATGGAATGTCTGGCAGCAGAAGGTTTGGAAGATCGGATCGAACAGAACGGAAACAGAGAGCAATTGTTATGATAGTGAAGGAAACAACAAAGCTTGAGATACTTGATGGAGGATTTGCAAATGAAGTATGGAACGTAAGGTTTCCATATTATACCAAAGAACTCTGTAATTTTGTATTAAGATATAACTAGTCCCCACCTATGTTCTCGTTTATTACTCTTGATTTGCTAAATATTCTTCAGTTGAAATACATGTACATTTACGAGAGTTGATGGAGATCATTCATCTGTATTTGATGTGAAATATTTTGAAGGTATTTTGTTGCATGGCAATTCGATTATCAAAATATGTTTGCGGTACATGAAACTGTCACCTTCTATACGAGTTAATAATGAATCATAAGCAACATAATAACCGGATATAAACATTCATCAGTTTAAATTGTCACAAAACATAATAACAATGACAATAAATTGACAGAGAATATACGTTGAGAAGTACTAATGATACTTAGAAATACGAAAGTATGAATGTCAAACTTGAAGATGATGAGGAAGAACAAAAAGCGGATATAAATTTTTGACACTGAAAAGTCGAGTCACATCATCTAAATATCATTACTAACAACGAATCCAACACGAGCTTCAGCTTGGAGCTTAGTCTACCCGATCAATAACTCTGTAGACTACTATCAACGTGCTTTCATTTGACCATCTTCAGCTCTTCACTCATGTGTATTTAATGTAAGCGTGCAACTAAACGCTAATATAAACTATATTAAATATATTGATAATCTTGTTTATACTAACATTCACGGAATTACAAATAAACACAAGAGGCAAAGTGATAAAAAATTCATAAAACTTTTCTTACTATCTACTTAGCATTGTTTTAACTAAAACAAAAACTTGGAAGATATACACTTCGTCATACGATAAACATATTCAATTCAACATATCCAATTTATCTGGGAAAGATGATGGACAAAGTTATCAGTGGGTGATGATATTCATTATGGATTAATATCATTTCAGGTACTGTTGGAGACTGAACGACTATTTTGTCCTAGTGGGGAGCTCCTCAGCAGTACACAACCCCATCAACAATCGAACCCGAAATCAGGTCTAGTAAAAAATGCTTGCCATTAAGACGTCTATATAAACATTAAATGATAAACAATTTACAATACAGTCTGAAGATTATCACACAATATCATTGGTGATGACTGTTTTAACCTAGACGATATTTTTTAAATCCATATATGTTACGATTTTCGACCAGATAAATTCTTAAAGTTCTGGCAAATTAGTAGTGATAAGACAGGATGGAAAAGCAAAATCACGTTATTTACTCATTTTTATTTTTGTTCTCCGAAAACAAAACTCCATCAAACACATCAATAAATAATTTTGTCTTTAGTAGATTATAAAGTGATGCTATCCACTAATTCTATGGAAAAAAAACTTGAAGTTCACTTATACAACTAAATTTACAGGATTCGATCAGTACTATGCAAGCACGGTATTCATCAGTACTCAGTGAGCAATCACTATAAACATTTGTTACACAGCGATTCAGTAGAAACGCGAATAGCTCAGTAGTAGCGCCCCAGACTGTGAAGTTAAATGAGATAGGCTCGAAACTTACAAAGAATATTAGCTCGCACATGGGTTGTTAGTACGACTTTTTGATGAGTGCCTATTACAAATCGAATGTGAAATGCCTGGATGCAGAAGGTTAGGAAGACCGAAGAGAAGAGAACGAGAACAAAGAGTGATTGGTGTGGAAACGAAGGAACAATCAAGTCTGAGACAATTGATTGACATTTTGCAAATGAAGTATTTACTGTATGGTTCTCAGGTTTTACCAAGATATTCTGTAATGTTGCTTTGAAGTACATTTGGTTCTTCTACCGGTGTACTCGTTCACAGCACTAACACTAGTCAGTCAGTCAGTCAGCTACAACGTAGGACCAGGCACATTTATGCATCGGTCCCAGTTGCCATACCTCGTTAGCACAACAAGATGAACACCGGATTCATAGAAGTAATTAATTTAGTGGTGGTAGTAGTATATAAATTATAGGTTGTATATAAGGATATAGTACAGGAAGGAAGAGAGATATGAAGCAATTTCAGTCTCAAGGTTTAAAGGAAGATAAAGGGTGTATACACCTACTCCATTGTGATCGATTCTGAGCCATGTCACACAGAGTCTCCAATCATTGGTTACGATAGTCACGCGGACCCCAACTAGGTAGTCTGCATCTGCCAACATGGCTCAGACTAGAAGTTAGTGACTTCATGCTCTGATGCCACGTTTTGGTTTGGCCGCCCCCAACTCTCTTCCAACCATCCCCAATACTAGTCAGCATTGCGCGTCGTGGTAATCGGTGTTCAGGCATACGTAACACATGGCCCAACCATCTCAATCGATGAAGATTCATGACTTCATCACCTGATTTACCATCATTCCTAATACCCTGTGTCTAACCTCACTATTACTTACCCGGTTATCCCAGCAGATGCGAGCAATATTTCTAAGGCATCTGTGGTCAAATACTAGTAACTTATGAGTATCTTCTACTCTTAATGGTCATGTTTCACAGCCGTAAAGTAGAACAGAGCGAACTGATGCGCAGTATACTCGTCCCTTAATTGATAGACGGATATCTCGTCTTCGCCATAGGTGATGTAAGTTGGCAAAAGCCAAACGAGCTTTTCGAATCCGTGCTGAGATTTCGTCAGACACCAACCCATTAGGGCTGATCAGACTTCCAAGATAAGTGAAGTTGTCCACGCGTTCGACTACTTCACTCCCTATCCTTAGTTCAGGTGTTGATGCAGGCCAGTCCTGGAGTAACAATTTACATTTGGATGGGGAGAATCGCACTAACACTAACTTCACTGCACATGCACACAAAGTATAAAATATATCTGAATGAAGATATGCGTAATACTGTGAAAAAGCAGGGGTAGAAGGAATAGGGACACACATACGTACTTGACCTAATTCTTCATTTAAATTAGAAGTACGTGCCATAGCTGGTGTATCCGAATCCGAATCATACATATCCAAATCCTAAGAAAAAATGAAATCAAACCAGAAGTAATAAGTGAGAACTTGAAAAATACAAATAAATCTACGGGATAAATGTAACCAGAAATGGAAATAAGGACATGTTAATGACAAGTCAGACCTAATATATAATAATTTTAATAGTTGAAATCATGAGTCAATTGAAGCTTCCAAGTTTTTCATGGAGGTCTAGCTTCAACTGACTCTGATCTCAACTAACAAAATTACTATAATATGCACATAAAACCCCTTCTGATATTATAATATAATAGTTTGATGAACATTTATTATGATTTAGTTGAGTGTATAAAACATAAGGTTTGTCCACCACTACATTGAATTAAACTGGGGATGAGGCTATTTCCATAACACTTCCAATGCTTAATAAATGTTATCTATCCAGAATTTCCAACTATCCCTTCAGTTTATTTATCGAATGATCGTCGTTTATAGGAGTGTAATATTTTAACATGAAATTTTATTTCAAACGACTTGTTTTCAACTATTTACTGTAACAAATATCATGAATTTTAGCACAACCCAACACCGCAGATCAAATACATAAATATATGAAGCTTGGAATGTAATTCCTTGTGAAAATTAGTTAACAGAATAAGCACCTATGATTTAAAGAATATGAAATGAGCGAAGTTCCTATAAGCGACACATTTATCGAACATTGTAAGCGTTGTGGACAACTTTAATTTAAAAACTGAACAACTTGTTATTTTAATGATCAAGCGCTATTTCTAGGGACAAAATAACTTAGACATTAATCGATTAAATTACGAACTGACCATAGTTAAACAACTGTCGAAAGTTCAGGACGTAAGAAACAACTGTTCTAGCTTCTAATAATTGGCTTAGCAGCCTTCACCACGAGACTAAAAGGTCCAAATTCTAATCCCCATGAGACTGTAGATTTACAATGGTGAAAGACCCATACGAAGATAAAACAACTGAACAATGCTTCATGGAGTTAAGTGGTTCTCTAATTAAAACAAAATTATGATTCAATAATTTCAACAAATTCCTTATACACTAATAACTCCGACTTTTACAAATTTCTTTCAATAGAATGGCGCGATTTATAAATGAAACTGATTCTTTATATAAGAATTAGAGCGAATAGTTTCACAGTATTTGAGCGCCAAGTTGATGTGAGACATTAAATAAGAATATTATATTTGGGAAATCTCAGCGAATGAATCTGAAATTTTACAAATATATTATTGCTTTTTAATGAAACTGATCCTTTTCTTAATATATGACTTCCGATGAATTTCATTTTCTTTCGTCTTTGCATTACTATTTTAAATAGCTCTGACTACTCACTAGCTAAGCTCTTCTACTTCAATGCTATAAATTCCTATAGACACACAACTTGGTGACAACCGTTATTACACAAAAAACCTTTGACATTGGTTTGTTTGTTGCTTGACTCGTCAGTCTCCAAGTAAAAAAAGTACTATTAGTATGAAGATGTTTGTGGAAATTGTAAAATTTTCTGCATTTTAAATCACGAACTGATCTTAGCTAAACCACTAACATTGAGAGCCCTGAAGCCCTAGTTGGTCGTTTCGAACTAATATGGGATTCCCCATCAGGGCAGACCTACGATTTGGGCGCAGTAACCTAGATTCGGTTACCGGATGTGGGGACGTGCTAAGGCGTCCCACACTATGACGGGAGAGTCGTCTAGTGCTTTAAGGTTTTCAATGGTGGTTTAGTTCAGTTAATATATAAAAAATGAATTAATCTAACCATCACTGCATGAAAGCAAAAAGATTGTAGAACATCAATATGTAGGTAGAACTATATGCATGTTATTAACAAAGCCATAAAATTCAATGTTTTAGAGGTTGTTCATTTTTTTAGAAATCATTCACTGAAATAATATTGTACACTACAGTATGTCATGTGATATTATGGAATACTTGAGAAGTAAGTAGGTAGACTATGACTCATAGGAATTGATTATTTGAGTCGCTTAATCATGGTCAAAACGTGGAAAAAGTTAACATTAGATGAAGTAAGTATTGATATTCTATGTAATTGATGAACGGTCTAAGTTAGGCCACTAATGAAAATATGAAACACCGTGATGGACAACGACGAGCCAAAATCCAAGAATCGGGCTGAGGACCTCAGGGCCCGCAGGCAGATCGTGAATGAGCACTGATAGGGAGTTCCAGACCTAAGGCTTATACGCACACATGTTTTAAATCGAATCTCTGGGTATTTTTTAACCAATGATGGCATAAACATGTCAGCTAGCAGTAGTTCTAAAGAACTACATCAATAGCTGTACACCATCGACCTGTCGACAGTACTTGACCATGAAAGTGAATTGCATAGTGTGTTGATGTACATTTAATAAATAGTAATAATAGTAATAATAAGAATAAGAATAATGATAATAATAATAATAAATCTCTAAGAATTATTGGAAGATAAGTCAGTGGATGGTTACTTAACGAAACAGTTAGAGATATGTGTGCAAACGAAGAATTTTTATATTAGGTTTACATTGTCTTAACCTTGATGCAAATATCAGCTAAATAGTCAATTGATTCGACAGAATATTCCACAGAATACTCAAATAAACGACTTTAAATATGTTTATGTGGTATGACAGATACAAGAATGAACTAAGGAGGATGTCTCCAACAACAAAAATTCTACAAACTAACACTAGGAGAACAACACCAGAAAACACATGCGTATAATCTTTAGTAAAAAAAAACATTGACATTTATTTGCGATAAAACGGCGTAGTGCAATTAAAGAACAAGGTGTGGGTAGAAGTTGTAAGTAAACTATATATCTAGAGTTTTTAGTCAGTTGGAGAAACGCAGGATTGCCAACGACTGAAACGGGAATGGTATAAATTATGTAGATCACGAACTAATAATTACATTTAAGCATGATTTCTATGTGATATGACAAACAAATGTAATGCGTTTATGAGGTTATGAAATCTTGATTTGTTGTTTAATGCAATCAGTCTATGAATAAGTCCACTCTGTTGGTGGTTGCCGATAGTCAACTAACCGAATATGGAATCCTTTACAACCACTAACAGACTGAACTGATAACAGTTCTGCCATGGATTTACCGATCAAAAAAGCAGGATAAGACTACTCAATTCATCGACTAAATGAGAATGTTCATCTCATTTAAATTCTACATTGTTCAGAATACATGGGATGGTAAAAGTATAACCAAATGATTGATAAAATTAAACACACATATACACAGTTCAGGTGAATAACAACATTTAGCAAAGTTCATGTAACTAATGTCTTATTACTTTTTTTATATTCCAAAGTAAGTTCACATCAACGAACGAGTGTAATACCTAGGAATCGCTAGTCGATCGATTGGTTGATCGAGGTTCACATTTCCATCATTTAGTGATTTTATTCCGTTATTTAATGAAGATAAACCGACAGTGAATTAGCACCATTAGCACCTACAAATCCCATACTAATATGAAACAGCTCTGTCTAACACTTTCTGGGTTTTTAATGATGCTCTAACTGAGATTTGATCTCTGTAACGAGTACAACTTACAGATTTAAATCAATTTTCACAAACATTTCTTCCATCAAATTAAACTGTAATCTAAAGTAAACTCTACATTATTAGTCAACCCAAGGCCTTGAGATGAATGCACGAAGTGTTCTAGTGCATATTCATCACTGATGGATTTATGTCAACGATGTTATATGTGAGTGAGCTGCTAATCACCGATAACAGCATGAAATACTGTCATGCTTATTGATCGAAGTTGGAAATGTAAGCAAATTTATCCCAACTCACTAAATTGAAGGTAATGCACTTGTCGCTGGAACTGAAATTCATAATTTCCCATTCATGGAATCCCATACTACTGAAATGAAACAGGTATACAATGACCCTTTATCTTGTCTAATGGTATCCTTTCCTCAACCTCAATCCCCTGCTGATATCGTATCCGTAAACAAAAACAAATCGAACCGCATTTATGGATAAAATCAGGATTCGAAAAAACAATCACAATATAATGAGAATAACAAAGAATTACTTCAATTATATGACATACACAACTTAATAATAATGCTTGAACTAAGCGCACAACTTCAAGACAAACTTGTAAACTGATCGGTACCATTGTATGGTACATGATAAATGATGTTATTAGCATATTAATTGCATAACGTAGAGTTGTTTCATCTAGTTTTGTTTAATTGTAGAAAATAAAATAATAGTAATTCCATTGGAATTTGTCATTAGTACACCAAAAGTAGACAGCCAATAAATTGATACATATACGAACAACAGATATAAACGTTTATGTTATGCAGGTAAATTTTATACAATTACAATCAAATATTAGTGTAATGGTTAATTCAATACACACATACGAATACACAAGGAGTGCGATAGGGATTCGAGAGGAAACAATGTGTGAGATCAGAGACGAAAACCACACGTCAATAGGTGAAATATTCATATCACAAAGAGAGCGAGGAAGAGCGAATGGCCAGGGTATGTAAAAGACCATATGCAGCATAGATAAGTGAATAAATAGATACATGGGACGTTCCGGGTCAGAATCACACCACACATACATACAGACATATATATGACAGATGTAATGGACATAAGTTTAAATATAGGAACGAAACAACAAAACATGGATAAAGTAGGATAGGGAATGAGCAGCAGACAACAACAGAAGCCAGATATATGACAGCCACAGCGACAATAGCAGCGAGAACAAACACGGTGTGTAGTATATGTGTATGTACGCAACATAAAACGAAGAAAGCAAAAGATGAAGGAGTATCGTATAAATGTAAATATATACGGAGGGAAATACATTAGAAACAAAACACAGATGACAACAATAAAAACAGCAGTAAAATCAATCGTGATCCAGGACACAGCAAAGTATGCATGTAACGCGTTTAAGCACACACACGGGGTATGTTTTTTGTTATTTACACATACAATTGTAGACGAGCAGAGAAGATTGGCATTTTTTACATAGAGGCAGGAAGAAAGAAACAAAATAAAGAGAAAAGGTAGAGGCGAGAAACACAATTACGAGAGAAAAACAATTAAAAAAAGACTCTGCATACAATGGAGCGACAGTACGTATTTTCTTTACTTAGTACAAAAAGTGGAACCTGAACCAAAATATTGTACGAATCAGGCAAATAAGAAAACTACTCACCCAATTAATATACAATGCTTGGATAAATCGTACAACTTCAAGCATCACTGGCAGACTGATTGGTATGATGGTGTTATACAAAATCAGACAGGTGATAAAATCCAGTAAACGTCGAAGATCGCTTCTAGTATCAACTATAAATAAATATATAATATAAACACAGACAAACGGACTTGGGGCAAAAAGGTGTGGATAGGCGAGGATCGTAGTGGGAAAATGTGGCTAGCTATAGGATGTACCTCAGTTATCAGTTTCTCGTAAGGATATTACATATATATTATATATAGAAGTTGAGCAACCCCTCACTGGCTGTTGTGATCTAACTTATATAACAACGCTTGGCTTTACAAGATACCATCAAAAAACACCCTACATTACTATCATTATTTTTTCAACACTCATCATGAATCAATGATCCACTCAAGTGTCAACACAGTTGGGTGATTCCTTCTAGCAAAGTCGAATTTCTGATACTTAATCTTTTCTAATTTATTTATTATTTTATTTAAACACATAAATATTGGTACAAGGAAGCACCAGATACATATGCGCCGCGCAAATCAAATGAGATTTGTGTGAGGGCTGTGATACTATTCAGGTGCCCAAACTGAAACAGGTTGTTTTCTTAGGGGGGCACACCCGGAGCCTTCGACCTAAAGGTCTGATCCACAGGGCAGTGGAGCATCGTGAGGAGATGCTGACCCATGGTAGCCGGTGACAAACAATTGGTTCATACGCCATTCGTTCCATCAGGATATTGGAGCCCATGTGCACCATTGGTTTGGAATCAGGGTTTTCCAACTCCCCTAGGTAAACCCTCCGTGTCCACCAACCCGGTTAAAGTGTCGGACATTCGCTTTTCGTCCTCTCGATTTCGTATACAACACCCCCGCGCACGAGAAGGCAGTGAGAAGGAATTCCCTAGCAGAGGCTATTTTACGCATGGCCATGTGAGAGTATTTTGAGAGGGAGAACGGACTCTCCCCACTTTCGTCCATACCAGGGCATTTGGGGCTCTTTTCTATTACCAATAATACTGTTGTTAAATCTGCTCCTCTGAGATTTGCCTTGAAAATTTTATCGCGCTGTGCTAAAGAGGTATGGCAACTTGAACCGATGTACACATTTACTGGGTTCTACCTGGGGAACGACTGATTGACTGAGTGCTTCAGACCAATAGAATGGTATTTAACCACATTAAGCTACTCATAAAGGTAATTGATAACAAACGTTCGACGTGTTCACAAAATAAGAATTATGCTAAACTGAAGCAATTTCTATGTACAAGGAAGTGTATAAACACATACACGAAATACAATGAAAAACTTTGGTGAAAGATTAGAGGAATGATATTTCTCCTATAGTAAACCTTAAAAAGGTTGGCATCACTCTTCTATTGTACACTAACGCATAGACCGAAACGCTCTGGTGATAATACTCACATAAAACCGGCGGCCTGTTTGAACATCTGGGCTACCTGTTCCTGTCATCTAGATATTTCAACAAGTTATCTAATTTCGTTTGCTTTAATACATCATTATGCCTATTAATCGCACAACCTATTCAGGTGCGTTTCTGAAAAGTGTAAGACCTTTCGCTGTGAAGGTTACAGAAGGCCTAATCATAGATATCGTGGTTGCTGGTAATATGCATCGAAAAAATGTACATTATCCAGATGTCCATTGAATGGGCTGCTAACTTCTAACTGGCGATCACTCAATATTTATTGTCAGGAAGGACGAAGAAGTAAGAAACGGAAACTTGTTGAAGTACTTTGTGCTGAGAATTCTATATTGTACCAAAAATATAATATCGAATAAAGCTAATAATAATAATTTACGACACATTTCTCATTGTGTGTTTTTCAGCGAGTGAGAAAGACAGAGAATATTTTTTTTCCAATGGTCAGTATGTGGAATAAAGATTAAAGCCGCATGACACCGCTATTAATGTTAAGGCTCTCATTTTATTAAATGAGAACTAATTAATTTACAGTTCGACTTTTAAGTTATAGCAGGTGTGTGATTGGTATGTCGATCACATGTGATTCAGGTAATAATTAACTTTAAATTTATATGCCCCTAGTATTACATCACGTGTTAATTTTCGTTTACCATTGTTAATTAGTTTGATGAAATAGTAGAATGGAGTTGAATTGAATAACAATATCATTTACATTCAAGAGTAAATACATGGTTGTTTAAAAGTGGAAAGTAGCTGACACACATTTATATAATATTTTAAAAAGAAGGATGTTGGGTAGTTATCAGTATTTGATCATAGATACCTTGATGACGCTTCATGCGTCATGGACATTAAGTGACTAGTACTGAAGTTAGATTCAGGGTACAACATAAACTGATTGATGAGATAGTGAATCTCTATCAAATGAAGTGGTTGTAACATGTATTACGTATGTGCAGCCACCGCCTACCTCGATGAACTTTTGTGGTTAACTGTTGTATTTACAATCAAAGACAATAATGGCAAGACTATTAGCTGACTGACACAAAAGAATAAAAGACATTTCTTGATACCTACCCTTAAACTAATGTCAACGAGTAGACGTGCATAATCCACCCCATTTCATAAGTCAAACATTTTATCAACTGATTTTAGTCATCTCACCTTCAATAAAGATTAAAATACAAGTTGATATTCCTATCAAATCTAAGAACTATCTCTGAAAATTTGATCAGATGTAAATCTCAACATCCAGTTCATCATTATTTTGGGATAAATTTTCAAGTTCTACTACTAACAACACATAAGTCGAATATACTTACGTACTTACGCCTGTTACCCCCACATGCAGGAGCATAGGCAACTCAAAGACCACGATCTGTTTCTGGCTTGCACTAACTACCGGCACAGTCATCGCCGATGTGCCACCTAGAGTCCTCCCTCTGCACCTCAAACCCGGACTCAGATTGATCACATCGCGACCAGTTACCACTGGCGTTTATTTATTTATTTAAACACATAAATATTGGTACAATGAAGCACCAGATAAATATGCGCCTCACAAATCTCATTCGATTTGTGTGAGGGCTGTGATACTGCCCAGGTGCCCAGACTGAAGCAGGCGGTTTTCTTAAAGGGCCCTACACCCGGAGCCTTCGACCTGAATGTCTGATCCATAAGGCAGTGGAGCACCGTGAGGAGATGCTGACCCATGGTAGCCGTTGACCAATGACAGGTTCGTCCGCCATTCGTTCCATCAGGATATTGGAGCCCATGTGCACCATTGGTTTGGAATCAGGGTTTTCCAACTCCCCTAGGTAAACCCTCCGTGTCCACCAACCCGGTTAAAGCGTCGGACATTTGCTTTTCGTCCTCTCACTATCGTAAACAACACCCCCGCCTCTGTGAGAAGGCAGTGAGTAGGACTTACCTGGCAGAGGCTATATATTCGCTGGCCATATGAGAGTATTTGGAGAGGGATAGGTGACTCTCGCCACTCTCCGCCGTACCAGGGCAACCACTGGTGTGGTTGTGTACAAGACTGCCGTTCCTTTTGGAGTACCTATTTGGACTCTGATCATGCCATGGTCTGCGCAAATCTTACCTTACTTGTCAGTGACCAACAAATTGACCGTCATCAAAAGATTGATGTTAGTAAACTGGTTGCAACTTCTGTTGCAAGTAAGTATCAAACTGAGCTAGCTTCTACGCTAGATACTCTCCCACCGAAAAGTATGGATAAGCATTGGTTGCAATTGCACGACGCCATGGAAACAGCGAGCGAAATCGCTTGTGGTTTTGCGGAACACCCCGCTTAGAAGCACTGGGCTTCTTCGGGCTCCTTAGAACTCATTGAGACCCGTCGGTCTACTCCGGATGACCGTGAGTTTGACCACAAACGAGGGCTGTTACGCAACGAAATTGGGCAAAGCTTGCGCGAGAACCGAGAAGCCTAGTAGTTAGGACGTGCCAATGAGTTAGAAGCAGTAGCTGAATCTGGCAACTGCAGGAAGCTCTTCCAACTCATACGAGCCACTGGCAGCAAGAAGTCTGGTGTGAGTGAAACAATCTGTGAGGATGACGGGATGCCAATCACTAACACCTATCGACGTCTTGGCGATGGGTGGAATTCTTCGAAGGGAAGTTCAACCGGCCTGCTGCTCCCAGAACATCGATCAGATTGACTTGCCCTCCATGGCCAGTGACGACTGATCCACCAAATGATGCGGAAGTCCGCAAGGAACTCCAACTCTTGAAACGCTACAAATCGCCGGGCCCAGATGACTTACCCCCGGCTCTTTCTAAAGATGATGGTGACTTTCTGACTGAGGAATTGATTGTGTTGTTTACAAAGGTTTGGGAGCTAGAGATTGATCCAACGTCATGGAATGAGTCGACCTCACGGACAGCTGTTAAATGATCCCCATGCAGGGTTTCCAGAGCGTAGGGAATGGCGGTGTGGATCTGTTGTCTGGAGAAAGACACCTCGACCTCGAGTATGTGGATGATATTGTCTTACTGTGCGATGATGCCCAAGCCATGCAATCCGCACTTAATCAGTTGGCAATCAGTGTCTGTAGGTATGGTATGTGCTTTGCACCTTCAAAGTGGAAAGTACTCCTACAAGACTGACAGGTTTCTAATCCTGTACTCACCCCGGTTGGTGAGCAGATTAAAGTAGTTAAGAAGTTCGTGTATCTAGGTAGCTACATAAGTGCTGGTGGTGGCGTGAGTGATGAAATCTATTCACATATAGCGAAAGCCACAGCGGTTTATACCAATCTGGGCCATCTCTGGCGCCTTCGTGATGTTAATCTGGCTGTATAAGGTCGGATCTAGAACGCGTCAGTGAGAGTAGTTTTGCTCTATGCTTGTGAAACCTGGCCTCTCCGAGTTGAGGATGTTAGACAACTCTGTGTTCGATCATCGTTGTCTCCGAAGGATTGCTGACATCCAGTGTCAACATCATGTTAGTAATGCAGAGGTTCGGCATCGTGTGTTCGGGCGCAGAGATGACAATTCAACTGGTGTCACTATCTTGAAAATATCGACTTCAGTGGTTTGGACATGTTCCATGAATATCGTTCCAGAGAATTCCACGTCGTGCATTATTTGCTGACGCCGGGACTTGCTTGAAAAAGTGGAGAGGTGGTCAGTGTTTGACGTGGTGTCGTGGTATGAAAGAAAGTTGTACAAGACTGGCTTCTGTTGGTCATTCACGACTCCCTGGTTGGGGTCCTAGAGATGGTGCAACACAGTGGCTGGAGACGTTATCAGACATGACTCAGAATAGAAGCCAATGGCGATCCTGCTGTTACGTTATTTTACTTTCTTCATAAATAGTGGTCATAACTTTATTAACTGAAAGAATTCTTCTGATTGTATATGTTGAGTCGGCTTACGGAGAAGTTTGATGGAGCCTCCAGAAGCCCAAAAAGCAGCCGAAGAGCCCCAGCCAATCAGAGTACGATGGAACATTCTAGAGTTCCAACGTGGCGTGCTACTATTGGTCGGTAGCATAATATGTCGTTAATGGATTGGCTGAAATATGATGGTGATTTAACATACACTAACATCTATAAATACTCATGATTTTCTGTACAAGATTGAACCTTGCACTAAAGCGTATCTCTCATACTCGTGTCTTCTCTCTGGTGTTCAAGTCGCTGAGTAGTTCTAGCCTGTGGGTTACCAGAATAGCTTAGGAAGCGAATATGGCGTTCAATCGACAAGACTTATCAGTATATTTCAGTTTCCTCAACATTACTTTTATTTTTTTTATATATGCATCTTACCCCTTTTCTCTTCCCATTCCCATTGTTTTGTGTGGCGCATATATACCTGGTGCCCCCTTGTACCAATATTTGTGTTTGAATAAATAAATAAATAAATAAATAAATATAGGTAGTGATGTTGTGTGATCTAGATACACCAATAAGCGAGTTTAAATTCATCTATTGTGATTGTAGAAGTTATTCATCGCTTTTTAATAATGGTTATCAAGACGATTGATGGATAAAGCCTATGTAATTATCTAGAAGCCAAGCCATTACAACTTCATGGAAGATTCAATTATTCAGAATGATCGATTATAACTCAGTAATCAAGTACACGAATGTATAAACTTAGCTTCAAGCCATAGACTTTTGTGCAGAATAATAATTCATATCATCACCCGGTTGACTAAACGTATGTCGGTGGAACAGCGTTTGAACATTCAACCCAATGTGTATGATCAGCCACTTTCACGGAACACGAGCCAACAAACACTTTAGTAATCTCTACTGTCTAGTGATTTGAATTTATTTACACAACAGAAAATGAATCACTTTCAGGAAGTAAATCAGTCATGTTGTTATCGATGTTCTTTGGAAGTAAAACAGTTATTATGTGACAATCCATATTCACAAATTCACTAAAAAGATACATTGTGTGCTATTTCTTGTATTGTAAGCAAACAATTGAAAACTGAGCATGAAGTGCTTATTGAACAAGCTATTCACAACGCATCATATGCAGCGACCATGTGAAAAGTGGTGGACAACGGGTAAACATGTATAAGGATGACTATCCTTTTAAAATGTTCAAAAAAAACTAATATCTAGCACTTCCGAACACTTCCCCGTTCATTTAGAGTCAATGCTGCATGTAAGAATGTGATTTTCACTGCAAATTTTATTTCAGTCATCTAAAGCTATCTATATATGTCTTCTGTGAGCACGTCACTGTAACGTTTCATGACTTGCTGGATTAAACAAGTAGATAAAGAGAAAGTTACAATTCGAATTCGAACCCATCAAGGAAAATTTTGCTTTTAAATGCAGCATTCACTCACCGAATGAATGGAAAAAGTGCTAGATATTATACATTCAGAAGCGTACGCTCTACAAATTTATGGACGTGTATCAAATCTCGTAAACAGCTCATTAAAGATCAAAAAGTATACCCATACATTGCTATTAAAATTTTCGCATCAGTTTAGAACTTCTATTTGTTGGCAGATTCAACTGTCAACAAAGAATCAACTTCTTCAGTGTTAGATAGAACTTCACACAATAACAGTGAGAAACTTGGAATTTCAAAAGGATACATACATACATAATCGTATGAAGTAGAAAATTAACAAAGGTTTCGACAAGAAATCCGAACGAACTGATATTACCACCAATCAATTAACATTTCCACCCAGTTCAGAACATCTTGGCAATAAGCTCACATACATGACTCTATACACAGTGGATAGTATTAGCTACATGTTTACTTAGTAATAAGCACGATGAACTTATATTGATGTATTGAAATCGGCATTCATCTTTTAACTTCATTTCAGTTCAACACCGAACATCAGCGGTACACACTTACTCCCAACGTAGCGATTTGAGATCGTGAATTCTTTTGTTGATGAGTATTCATTGCTGTATAATGTTGATAAACTATAAAGTGAATCCGCTGATATTTTAACTGATGTCAATATTTCCATAAGAAAACAGATTTTCAGGAAAAAACATTTTTAAATCCATAAGGATTTCTACTGTAGAACTCATATAAATATCAACGGTAAACATAAATAGATCAACCGAAAATAAATTATATTATTGTTGAAACATACACACACATACCATTTTCTTGTAAATACCACATTTTTTTCTCATTCCATGATGTCCAAACTAGATTTGCAATAAACGTGAACAAAGTCAAGAAGAGCAGTACACCGAACAGACATAAGATCTAGAATGTTAAGAGAGAAAAAAATAAGCAAGATGATAACAGTGATATGATAATCACATTACTAAATAGTATGAATGAGGTGCGTAGATAGAAATATTCACATCAATAATAATGAAAGCTTTTTGTATAAAGCACATGACTTAATCTAGTGGCCTGGAGCACAACACCAATCAGTACTATCCATTTATAAAGAATACCCTAAAATAGCCCTGTACAAGGTCACTCAAGTGGATATAATTGAGCAAAAAGGAAATGAACTGAAATAAAAGTAATAAGTAAAATGTTATAGAGAACACAATAAGTAATCCATAATTTCCAGGACAAGTGAATAGCAGAAAAATAGAAACAATGCGTTTTTTATTCACTACTGTAAATAAATAAACTATTCATTTCTTGAACAACTGAAGGATTAAAAAACATTACGAGAAAGAGTAATTATTTAAAATGATATTACGTCACAGATATCCCCTGTGACATCGGATGAGTTGAATCTGATGCTAGGATCTACCTAGATGACCACTGTTGATGAATAACTATTAACTAGGAGGAAAAAGCTTGCCCTAGTGCTTCGTCATTTTTCATGATTACCTTCACAAAAAACCGAATATTGAAAATTTATATATTCTATTTAGAACAGATTGATTTAAGTTAGGTTACGATTGAAAACCAGGTAGGATTGGGAAACTTTTCTGTTCTAGAATAGGATTCCTCAGCAGTGAACAACCACATCGCTATTACGAATGGAAGCTAGCATCTATAGGTGTAACAGGTGGAGATTAGAGACGTCTAGAATTAAACAGTTGTTACCAATAATTTCAAACAGTAGCAGATTGATTGAATTTTTAAATGTGTAGTATCAAACGCTAACTCAACGGTTTTAACGGTTAACCGTGAGCTATCATATCTGAAGGTTTCGGTTTCGATCACTGGTAGAGTTGTAAACCAGGACTGTTGAGAAATCCCATATTAAAATGAAAAAGCTATCCAATATTTACTGGTTTCAATGGTACTCAACTGAAATCAGTTTGTGATAAATATAACCTGCATATTATTGGAAAGTTAATGACTTAATCGACATTCACAATTTTTAATACTATTACTTATATAAATGGAATTTATCATTTCTCAGTATTGTATACCATTAACATCTCGTATTAACCATAATTCGATTTCATTGGGTCTAAAATGATGCTTTAAATCATTGATACTACTGATATTTCGACTCCATTTGATATAATACACTTAGTTAATCTCATTTTATTGTATGGATGGAGGGTAACAAATTGAACTGATCTATGTATTTATCATAGATTTAACGTTGATTATGACTAACTGATTGAAAGAACTGTAGACCACGTATTCGAAAAGCGATAATCCAATGGTTGAAATTCATAACTTTGATACATTAGACTGTTGGTTCGAAATTTGTTGAAACTAGGCCTCAAAGTTAAACACATAAATCCGTACTTGGTCAATAAAATGTAAACCGGTTTATATGTCTTCCACCTTTAACACTAACATAAATTGAGTAAAATTAATGGTGTTTAAAAGTTGAAAGTATTAAGACATTAAATAGGAATAATATATTTGTAAAATCTCAGCGAATGAATTTGAAGTAAATCCAACGTTTCGCCTGGCAATCTGGTCCAAGCTTTTTCAAGGAAATATAATCAAACATCAAAATTATAGAATATAAATAGGTACATGGTTCTCCGGTTCATTGTGTACTGAATAGGTCATCCAATCAGCGTTAAAAATGTCTAAACTAGGTATATGTATTAGTGTGTAAGAGACTTGTGATGTGAAACGAAATGTGTTAAGATATATACGTAAGTGGTGAAAACATACAATTTTTCGATATATGATATGAATCATATATGTCACAGCATGTATAAAATGAAGATAAATAAACAAAATAAAAGAATGAAATTTGAAGAGGAAGAATGTAATTTGAAACTGAATATTCGTGTTATTTTTATGTTCCAATTAATTGTTTAACGAATTCCGATAAGACAACTGATTAGAATCATTGAATGTAATTGTCACTCAGATAACACGTGACAGATTATTATAAGCTTCGTTTTGACCTACAGAATATTATTATACGATTTACTGTTCCTAAATTCTGTTCACTTTATAGATAACCGCCTCCCACGTTCACAGCCACTTTTTGGCTTGAACTTGTATGTTATTTCCTATTTTATGGTGTGATGCGGTCTGTTCGCCTAGTATAAAAACCAGGTATGCTTGAAGTAAATGATTTGCATAGTGGGAGCTGTTATTGGCGTTCTGGACTCAACTGGACGGGCTATGAGAACAGAGGACCAATAAGGATGCTTATACCGATCGAACGTCATTGGTCTGGCTCAGTACTAAGATTAGATAAGTCGTATAAATGTTAGGGATACTACCCCTAACTCAGGGTCTGAAAAGTTGGAAAACGAAAATTTCGCAAATGCGATAAAAATGATCTTGGTGTCTTGTAATAATATTCCGACATGAGACAATGGGATGTAAGCGTTCTTAATGCCCTAACACTTGAGGCTGGGCTATTTCGTTTACTACCTTACATATGTGTTGAATGCAGCATAAGCTATATTGTCACGTAGAGCTGAAGGTCTCATATGAGACTGGAAGTTCGTCATTGACATTGTGGATGGTTTGGCATAACTTTGGCAAGTTTTGCTGACTGTTCATGAGCGAAATTGGTTTGCTGGTTAACCGATTTCTTTGATACTGGTGGTTGCTTTTCAGTATTCTCAAAGGTCATTGTCATTGGAACATGGTAAGGCATGTCGCCATTGCTAACAGTAATAAGTTTGACTGTCGTGTAAGCAGAATGGGACAACTTTGGCCTGTTGATGCTGTACATAATTGATTTACGCGACCATTGATCGGAATAATTATACATGTGATGTGAATGTGTATATGAATGGTGCGAATGGTTCACCAGGGTGTTTGGTACCTATGTGGTTGCGCCACAGGATTGAGCTGTACTATTCAGATGGCAGCGTTAAAGCCTATATGGTTTCTGGCTCTCCTGTTAAACGAGATCGAGCTGTACTGTTTGTGTTTTCACGTGAAAGTCTGGATGGTGTCTGGTTCTCCTGAAAATCAATGCAAAATTACCCTAGCCCACAAGGGTATATTATATAAATTACTTGTATAAATGTTATTTCCTATTTTATGGTGTGATGCGATCTGGCAGTGAGTAGGACTTCCTTGGCAGAGGCTGAATACGCGTGGCTGCGTAAGAGCATTTCGAGAGAGAAGGCGGACTCTCCCCACTACCGGTCGTACCAGGGTATTTGGGGGCGCAGTTATATTAGGTGCACCCAATATTTATCTATTCAAATAAATAAATAACACGTGATAACTAGCCGGGTTTAAAGTTACAACAGGTAGTTCAATTGAATACGTGTTTGGTGTCTAAAGAGAAAATTGGTGGATTCGAAACACAATGTGAACACTAACAACACACTAAGAGTTTGAGTTACAGCCAGTAGATAAGTCGCCAGTGTGACGAAACCACGTCCCGGATTTCTCTGCTAGCCACAACCAATTTGTTAAATAAGTTTACTTCAAGTTATTGTTTTACACTATTTGTAAAATTTCTAAAAAAGAAATTGAAAATTGGACATTTTGAGAGAGGAGGAAAGATGACAGAAAACAGAACAAGCCTACTCACATAGTTATTAGTTTGACGTTCAACTGTCGATCGTTTTAAAGGAGCTGCTGTTGAATTCAACATCACTTTAGATTCTTTACCGGTATACACAGTTAAACCTGTAAACGACAAAAATGGAATGGATAACAATAATAGTGGTATATTCTGGTTAAACATAATGGTGTTTAAGCACATAAGTAAACTGAAAGTTACATGACATAAAAAAGCAGCAGTGTCAGTTAATTGACACAGTTTATTATTATTATTATTATTATTATTATTATTATTATTATTATTATTATTATTATTACTTAAACACATAAACATTGGTACAAAAAAGCACGAAATAAATATGCGCCACAAAAATCATTTGATTTGTGTGAGAGCTGTGATACTATTCAGGTGCCCAAACTGAAACAGGTTGTTTTCTTAGGGGGCCCTACACCCGGAGCCTTCGACCTGAATGTCTAATCCATAAGGCAGTGGAGCATCGTAAGGAGATGCAGACCCATGGTAGCCGGTGACCAATGACAGGTTCGTCCGCCATTCGTTCCATCAGGATATTGGAGCCCATGTGCACCATTGGTTTGGAATCAGGGTTTTCCAACTCCCCTATGTGGACTATCCGTGTCCACCAACCCGGTTAAAGCGTCGGACATTCGCTTTTCGTCCTCTCAACTTTGTAAACAAAACCCCCGCCGCAAGACGTTAATGAGTGGGACTTCCCTGGCAGTGGTTGTATGCACGTGGTCATGTGAGGGCATTTAGAGAGGGAGGGCCGACACTCCCCACTTTCGGCCAAACCAGGGCATTCGGGGGCCACAGACAGTGGTTGGCTGACAAACTACAAACTGTGTTGTTCTTGTTCTGTATGGGAAAAAGGGGTGGGAAGCAAACGAAAGACATGCATACAGACTAACAGTAAATTGTGGTGAGAAGGGAACTTACCAAAAATCCATTTTGTATTCTTTAATGATGCGCCTCGTAAAATTAGTTGTGTTGGATTTAAAGGATGTGCTCTATAAAAATGAAGTGTAATATATACAATAATCTCTAAGAGATATTTTTAAAAAATTGATTATTATTGATCAGCATTAAAACGAATTCGTATAGAGTAAACGTAGGACACAACGTAGGACCAGGTACATATATGCATCGGTCCAAGTTGCCATACCTCGTTAGCACAACAAGATGAACACCGGATTCATAGAAGTAGTTAATCTAGTGGTGGTGGTATATAAATTATAGGTTGTGTATAAGGAATATAGTACAGGAAGAACTACAGACATGAAGCAATTTTAATCTCAAGGTTTAAAGGAAGATAAAGGGTGTATACACCTACTCCATTGTGATCGATTCTGAGCCATGTCACACAGAGTCTCCAATCACTGGTTACGATAGTCACGCGGACCCCAACTAGGTAGTCTGCATCTGCCAACATGGCTCAGACTAGAAGTTAGTGACTTCATGCTCTGATGCCACGTTTTGGTTTGGCCGCCCCCAACTCTCTTCCAACCATCCCCAATACTAGTCAGCATTGCGCGTCGTGGTAATCGGTGTTCAGGCATACGTAACACATGGCCCAAACATCTCAGTCGATGAAGATTCATGACTTCATCACCTGATTTACCATCATTCCTAATACCCTGTGTCTAACCTCACTATTACTTACCCGGTTATCCCAGCAGATGCGAGCAATATTTCTAAGGCATCTGTGGTCAAATACTAGTAACTTATGAGTATCTTCTACTCTTAATGGTCATGTTTCACAGCCGTAAAGTAGAACAGAGCGAACTGATGCGCAGTATACTCGTCCCTTAATTGATAGACGGATATCTCGTCTTCGCCATAGGTGATGTAAGTTCAGGTCAGGTCTTGAGTGCTGTTAGAGGTATGAGGGCAGTTATCACTTCCCGGTTGCCCACACCGTGGAAGGGTTCTTCTAGAGGTACCTGAATAGGAAATCGGGTTAGAAGTGGTCTTAATGACCTGAGAGCGTGACCGCAGTGTTGAAGGGACAACTGCTTGAGGTCGATCACACACGACCTTTTTGTGGGTAGTTTTTGTGTTAGCTCCATTCTTCAAAAAAAACCTTACCGCCGGAGACGGAAATCCGTGGAATAAGGAAAGGTGTGCATTTTTAGGGCCGACCTTTTCTAACCCCACCCTCCTTGTGGGAAGGCAGCATCGCTGTCATGCTGGTTGTCTGAAGGAAACACCTTACTGCCGTCACACCTCTGTACAGTCAGCAGTACGACTTCGCCTTCGGACCTTGGGTTTGCTGCTTTTAGTCTCACCGCTCTTCAACCGACCTGTCTGGCATGGTAGGACCTCGAGGAACGACTGTTCCAGCCAGCATAGCTCGATTGCTTCATCACGATAGGCAAGCCCGACCACCACGTCAAGGTAGCAGCAACGATCGGGGGTGATGTAAGTTGGCAAAAGCCAAACGAGCTTTTCGAATCCGTGCTGAGATTTCGTCAGACACCAACCCATTAGGGCTGATCAGACTTCCAAGATAAGTGAAGTTGTCGACGCGTTCGACTACTTCACTCCCTATCCTTAGTTCGGGTGTTGACGCAGGTCAGTCCTGGAGTAACAATTTACATTTGGATAGGGAGAAACGCAACGCAAACATCCTGGCATTATTACTCAGTTCTAACAAAAAACTCTGCATTTTGTCAGCGTCTTCACCAAACAGGACTATGTCATCTGCGTATTCTAAGTCGCTTAGTGGTCCCCCTGGTAGGAGATCAATTCCTGAAAATTCAGTCGACGAGAGTGTTATTTCCAGCAATAGGTCTATAATGAAGTTAAACAAAAATGGGGATAGTGGACAGTCTTGTCGGACACCACTTGAGGTTGTGAAACCAGATGACAGTTCTCCATAAGCTTTCACTCGACTAATAGTGTTCGAGTAAAGAGCCTTTACAAGGTTTATGTACTTCTGAGGTACACCTTTTAATGACAGACACTGCCACAGAACCTCTCGATCTACGGAGTCAAATGCTGCTTTCAAGTCAAGAAAAAATATCATTGTCGGACGCCGATAAACGTGTCTGTGCTCTAAAACTTGACGAATAGTGAATATGTAGTCGATGCAGCCACGACCAGGTCTGAAGCCAGCCTGATTTAACTGTGTTTGCAGTTCACGAGTCTTAGTTAGGCGCCCGATAATTATTGAGGCTAGTATTTTAGATGCTATGTTAGTCAGACTAATCCCTCTATGGTTATCACAGGATGATTTTGACCCCTTCTTATATATTGGGACAATCAGAGATTGTGACCAGTCAGATGGGATTAAGTCCAACTCCCAGATTTTAGCCAAAATATTAGTCGACCTAATCGCTAAAATTGAACCACCATATTTAAAGACCTCTGGAGCCAATCCATCTGGACCAGCTGCTCTTTCTCGTTTCAGATTAGTTATAGGTTTTCGAACTTCAGGTAGGGTCGGGGGCCTACTTCAATGTTCTATTCAGACTGTCTGGGAATAGTGGGTAGTTGTGCAGTAGCTGAAGGCCAGCTAAACCATTCTTTAAAGTGTTTCGCCCATCGTTCTAAACGTCTGGGCTGAGAGCAGATAGGGGTTACGTCTTTTTCCGAGATTGTCTCACTTACACTTGACTTCTTAATTCCAGTTTCTTTTATTAATCTGAAGAGTTGCCTGATGTTGCCTACAGCCGCTGCCTTTTCCATCTCTTTTGCTTTCGTTGTCCACCACTGCTCACGATCATTCTTTAGACTTTTAGTTAACCTAGATCTAATTTCTTTACGCTCTTCGTCATGTTCAGAGCCTGATGGGATGAGTTAACGCGAATCCATCAGTGAAAAAGAAATCCATTGGTTCTTGGGAACCCTATGGTTTAAATTACTAATAGATGTTACTGTTGTTTTCACAGCTGTTCGTATATCTTTCCAAGCAGCATATGGGTCAGTCTCGTTTGCAGAGCTGCGTAGATGTGAATTCAGTTGTTTCTGGAATTTACATTTGGCTTTCTCATCCTCTAGTTCAATCCTAATGGGTCTTCTTAGTGTAGTTTTCCTGCGTCCAGTGAGGCGCAGACTAATGGGTGCTAGGATTAAAGCGTGATAAGAGTCTGAACAAAAATTCCAATACGAGCGACAATCTTCTATCGAGCCTCTCCAACGATGACTGATGACAATATGGTCTATTTGAGTCCATCGTTGGTTTGATGCAAGGGGTGCCCGCCATGTTAGACGATGTCTCTCCTTATGCTTGAAATTAGTGCTTGCTAAAAATAAATGATTGTCTGAGCATAGTTGAAACAGACGATCTCCATTATCGGTTCGCTGAGTCGGAATACTAAAATACCCACCTAAATGTCTTTCTGTTTGATTCAAACTGCCTAATTGGGCATTAAAGTCACCCGCTACGAGCACTATGTCTGAGCGCTTAGCTTCTTTAAAAAGTTGAGAGAGCTTTGTGTAAAAGTCATCTTCCACATCATCCGCGCTGCAGTCAGTGGGAGCGTAGGCAGAAACGACGAGAAGGCAACGACGTGTGTCTCTATCCTTCCGAGTTCTTACGGAGCCATTAGAAGGACAGCACACAGGCGACTGTTAACGGGGATCCATTTTAGTAATGCTTGTTCTGCCCTTGTACTAAGTGCTATGCCTACACCTGCAAGTCCACGAGAACGAGTCATAGGGTCGCCAGATACACAGAGGGTGTATTTCGTTGGCTGTCCATTTTGGCGAGGTGAGGTCAAGTGAATGACCACACTAGGATCCTGTATGCGTGTTTCGGAGACACAGCATACATCAATGGTACGAGATTCTAGGGTCTTAGGCAAGGAGGCCTGTTGACCGATTTCACTTAAGGTACGTACGTTGAAGGCTCCAATGTGTAGTTTGGAGCGAGGTTTTAGTAGACCTGGGACAGTGTTTCGCGCATTAGAATCGTTGGCCACGGTGACACCTGAGCAGGGAACCGAGTGAGGAAGTTTAGTGTTGAAAGTCGAGGTAGAAGGAATAGTAGGAATTGAAAGAGATTGATTATGAATTTATTTATTTATTTATTTAAACACATAAATATTGGTACAAGGGGGCACCAGATATATATGCGCCACACAAAAACAATGAGAATGGGAAGAGAAAAGGGGTAAGATGCATATATTAAAAAAAAACAAGAGTAATGTTGGGGAAACTGAAATATACAACCAGAAGAACTCTTTCAGTTAACAAAGTTATGACCACTATTTATGAAGAAAGTAAAAAAAGGTTACAGCAGGATCGCCACTGGCTTCTATACTGAGCCATATCTGATAACGTCTCTAGCCAGTGTAGCACCGTCTCTCGGACCCCAGTCAGGGAGTCGTGAAGGACCAACAGAAGCCAGCCCTTTGCAGCTTTCTTTCATACCACGACACCATGTCATACACTGACCACCTCTCCGCTTTGAATAGGAATGGTGAGGTTGGGCGACCCTGTCTAACCTCACTGCTTGAATGGAACAATGGAGAAAGGTGGTTGTATGCACTCACTCTCCGGTTGAAGTTCTAGAGATCGTACAACTCACTGGGCTTGAGGAGTTATCAAATGTGGGGTTTCAGAATAAAAGCCAGAGACGATCCTGCCATGACTTTCCATTACATTCTTCATAAAAACGATATGTCCTCCTTAACAGAATAACATCTTTTACCAACACTATTCTTGTTTGTTTATTAGTTGATTGGACTATCTCTTCTTTTATTTCTTTTGTGTAACCCTATTGTATAGCGATTCGTTTTAAATAAATGAGCAAAATAAAGGGAACAGTGACTCAAGTCATTCGAATCGAATTTAATGCTTTATGGTTAACAGCCGTAGTTGACTGGCAACAATAAATGATTTTGTTGAAACCACTAGAACATATATACTATACGTCTGCACAACTTTGGATGCTGTCTCGCTTTGAAAATAATTGGAACAACCAGATATTTTAGAGGGAATTTAAAATAATGATAAAATGCACCCGATATACGATAAAGTGACAGGGCATGTGTATAATTAAGTACAAAAATAAATAACAATCTATTTGACTTACATTCCATCTGCAGTACGAATAACACCAACAAATTCATCCAACTTTCTATTAGGTGGTTCACATTCAACAACTGCGTCAAAAGAGCTTAATTCTCCAGCAGTTAAAAGATGAGTTGTAACTGGTAGACCCTTCAACAAAAATAACAAAGGGCATACACAAAAGAAATGAATGCATGAAATGACGAAATCATAGCTAAACACATCTAGAGACCCGAAAAGTTCGATGGTTACGTTTCGAACTATGAGGTTGGATGATACAAACTAGAATCCTACAGGCGTGCAACATTCGGTCACTAAGTTTCAGGTTCGAACTTCGCTTCAGTATGGGGAACTGAAGATTACAATTAGCCCTCAAATTTAGAGTGTGATTTATGCCCAAGTACCGGGTGAGTGAGACAGTTTATTATTTTATAAACATATATACTAGAAGTTAGGTTTAATATTAGAACACCAAGAAAAATTCAAGGGGAAATTACATCACCTGAAGCTGTACAATCGTACTTATAGGTAATTTTTTAAATGTAGTCAAGAGTAAAATAAGTGAATTTTACAAAATTATCACAGATAGTCAAACTTGGGTTACTTTAAGATGTAGATTTTATCCCAATTCAGTGATCTGAAGATCAACCACTAGCCGCGCGGCCTGAAGGTCCTCGAATAGAGTTGTCAGTGTGCGCTGCTCAGGAGTACCATACTAGAAGGAAACAGATATCCAGCGTTTCCTGGTTTTCAATGGTTGTCTAATCAAAATCAGTCCGTGATGTAAAACTATAATATATGTTTGCTGATCTAACACGGTATTTGAATGAATGAATGAATATACATTCTTTTCATCACATTAATTAGTCTGTGCACATATAGTTTCCGTATTTTTCAAGCAACTTCCATTATGAACTAATATGAAATGGAGGATTTATGAGGATCAGAGAGAGAATGAGTATTGAACAGTTTAATTTGCTTACAAAAACAAATTATGAATGCAATGATTTGATTTGTGGAAAAAAAACAGACAGCCAAAACAGTCAATATGTTAAATATTTCATGCTTTTAAAATACATTTTAATAACTGATTTCATAAAATATTAATCGCGTGATAGCAATACGTACTTCAAACGACCGTTTGAGTGTAGCATATGAGAAATAGACATAAAACTAGAGAACACCGATGGTTGAACAAGATCCACTCTGAAGAACATAAGCATTAGATACGTAACACATCGGGATTTCAGTCACAAGAAATGTAGAACCTTGTACATATACCCATCGGTCTAAATGGACATACCGTATCAGCACAGGAAGATGAGATTATCAAGACAAACGCCAGAGAAATAGAAAGTCACTGTCGGTGGTAGTAAAATAGTTATATATAGACAATATGATCCAAGTAGAGGGGATGAGAAGTATGGGACAATTTTAAGAATCAAGACCTAGGAGGAAGATAAAAATTGAGTGCATCTGAACAGTTGTGACCAATTCTGAGCCATATCACCCATCGGCTCCAATCATACAACTTTAACCAGGTAGTCTGCACCAGCCAACACGGCTTAGTCCGATGTTCAATAGCCTCATGGACTAATGTGATGTCTCAGATCGGATTTAGTTTTCTTCCAACCTATTCCTACACCAGCCAGCACCGAGCATCGAGGCGGGATACGGTTGGGCATATGTGAGGTGTTTAAGAGATTACAGGTGAAGTCATTTTATTCATCAACTTTTTCTGATAATATAGGTGTTATTATACTATTTGAGGATACGGAGATTACTAACAACAACATAGCAATTGACCAGGATGGTTTAGAAATTAGTTTGCGTCTAAAAATAAATCAAACTCTCATTATTGAAAGACAGAATTATTTAACTTACAAGTGAAATAGTTACGTAACGATTTATTACAAACCTACTTGGCGTAATTTCAAGTTTGTTTCTCCATCTAGATTACTAGTTTCAATATAGCACATAGCCTGAGGTTCACTAGACGCCAGAAGGACAAGATCGGCAGGAATCCCCTCATTACTGAGAACTTTGACTAAATCCCCTACCTCCAAATCTTTCCAACATATTTTAACCCAAACGTGATTACGCAATACTGTGAATTAAATAAAAATACAAACCTGTAAGAATATTCCATGAAAAAATACATGATAAATCGTAACATATGTGGACGACAAACTAATCGCTTATCGAAAACGGACATCTTCAGTTTACATATACGTAATATATTTAAAACTAAACTTAGATACCATTCACAGTACTAAACCATTAAACAAGGAAAACGGGGAATGTGAAGGCTTCATGATTAAACCACCAGACTACTCAGTCGTTACGCAAGCTTTGCCCGATTTCAATACGTAACAGTCGTCGTTTGTGGTCAAACTCACGGTCATCCGGAGTAGACCGACGGGTCTCAATGAGTTCTAAGGAGCCCGAAGAAGCCCAGTGCTTCTAAGCGGGGTGTTCCGCAAAACCACAAGCGATTTCGCTCGCTGTTTCCATGGCGTCGTGCAATTGCAACCAATGCTTATCCATACTTTTCGGTGGGAGAGTATCTAGCGTAGAAGCTAGCTCAGTTTGATACTTACTTGCAACAGAAGTTGCAACCAGTTTACTAACACCAATCTTTTGATGACGGTCAATTTGTTGGTCACTGACAAGTAAGGTAAGATTTGCGCAGACCATGGCATGATCAGAGTCCAAATAGGTACTCCAAAAGGAACGGCAGTCTTGTACACAACCACGCCAGTGGTAACTGGTCGCGATGTGATCAATCTGAGTCCGGGTTTGAGGTGCAGAGGGAGGACGCTAGGTGGCACATCGGCGATGACTGTGCCGGTAGTTAGTGCAAGCCAGAAAAAGGTTGTGGTCTGAGCACAGTTGCAGTGGACGGTCACCGTTATCTGACCTGCGACCAACAAGTTCTCATCGACCACCTAAACGACTCTCTTCTATGCCTTGACGCCCGATCTAAACATTCAGGTCTCCGGATAGTACTACAATGTTTATCAAACACACTTTATGTAGAAGAACTGTTAACTGATGGTCAAATTCATCCTTTATTGCACCCGGGCTGTCGGAGCATAGGCGGAGATGACGAAAAGACATCGTTTCTCAAGCCGATAGTTAGTTATGTCCATAACTAACGAATCAAATCCTTGCTCAAACGCCCACCACGTCGATGTAGTCTAATGCATCTGTAGATTATCCCTGTTGCATGTAACCTGCTAATTGAAGGATATTATTAACCTGTTATATCAGTATGACTCATAATTTTTATTCTTCTCGATAAGACAGGCAATACTGGTCGGTATGTTTGTACGTTCCACTAAATGACTATAATTCATTTAGTTGTTGTACTAATTAAACTGTTATTTTTACGTTTAGAAACAGACAAAGTTTAAGGCTAAGTTGTCCTTGTTCTAACTATAACTTCCACATAGACTCTGGGTCGTCAGTATCACAGTTACAGTTCTGGTAGAATGTCTGTAGAACAAATTAAATCCTACACCGATTTATTCTCACTTTGATAGAACTTTCTAATCTAACAGGACACATAAGCGACTGTTAATGGGAATCCAATCGATCAGTGCTGCTTCGGCCCTAACACTTAGTGCGACACCAACGCCAGCGAAATCAGACGAAGATGCCAAAGGGTCCCCGCGAAAACACACGTGAAACAAGCATTTTGAAGCGATAGATGGAGAGCGAATTTGTAGTACTTCACCAGTCTTGAATACGGGTTTCGGATAGACAACAAACGTCACTATTAAGACTTTATAAAGGCATAGCCAACCCTATCTGTTGTCTTATCTGCATTAGTGTGCGAATGTTAAGGGAGGCCAGTTTGAATGGTATACGTGGTTTTAGAAAGACTGTGACAGTATTCGTATTCGGTGGTAGCATTCAACATTCGACCAGTCAGTGACTCATGATCGTTTAGATAGGACAGGGTTCCCATCATAGGCGAGCTGCTGTATAAGTTGAGAAATAAGGATACAAAAAATGCGAATAGAAGAGAGTAGATAAATAACGTAGTATACAAAAAAAATAAAAATGAAAGTGGATTGTCTCCATTTTAATTGAAGCGAGAATAGTATTCCCAGTATTAATTGCCATTTCACTTCACTTGTGTATGGGATGTTACTACCCGGGCGCCCAGACTGAAACTGGTTGCTTCTTTCTAGGGTCCACATGAGGAGCCTTTTAGCTAAAGGTCTATTCCACAAGGCTGTGGATCAAAATTAGTTAGATGCATCTTTATAGCATATCAAACCGAAGTAGATCAGTTGACCATAAGTGTTATAAAACTATTGATATATGTCCATCCGTTTAGTTAGCCGTAACACAAAAACAGCGAGATAATATTATCAAGACAGTTTCCACAATCGTATAAGTAGTAACATGTTAACAATGATCAGACGCAGACAATGTTATCAGAGATGAATAAAAGAATCTACAGAATACGTGGTATAAAATAATTACAAAACTTAAGATCTAAGGAAATGTGATTTTGGACCTGATACATTCTCTCTTATACTTACCACTAGATCTGGACATCCCAGACACTCACAGAAGCATACTAGAGGGGGAATAGCATAGGCCGTGGGCCTTCTGTCTGAATTACAGTGATGACAAAATGCTGATAAAAAGCGATTTGACCCAAAGACCTATTTTCATATACCTACAAGGCAAGGTTTGCCAAACTACCCTCTATTGAATGTTGTTGCGTCACAGAATGTAGTGAAAAAATATGGAATCAAAGAACACCTAACGTCATAACTTTTAAAAATGGCTTTCAGTGTATGACACATTCTTTTTGGCAGAATTATTATTAACGGTGCTTACCCAAAGTCTCCTCGTTATTTGTAGCGTCATCAGCACGATGTCGTCTCTAGAATCGCAATGTTAGTCAGTTAAAAAAAATAGCATACAAAATCCTCTATCACTTCTTTAATAGCTGAGACAGTAAGTATGATGCAGAGAGGTACAAGGGTTGTGAATCTTCCAGTAGGTGAAACACCAGGAATTTGCTAAACGAAGTGACGTAACTGTATTAGGAAACTACCTGGAGAAGAGCGATAACTAAGAAAAATATGTTTGCATATCTTCGGAACTGCTCCGTCACGAATTTCGGAATAAAAGTGAGGAAATTATATTTTGCAGTGCTAAAAAACAATGGTTTTAGGAAAGTATTATATATCACCTTATATTATTCTTACAGTAGTTGACCAACTGGGGTTTATTTACTTGAATAATGCGACAGCTTTCAGTTACTGGATGACTAGGACTACTATTCCGACTTTTCATTTCAGTGTAATCCGGTCGAACTAAGGAATGAAAATAAAATTCGACTCCAACTTACCTTCTGTTACATCCTGTGGAATCATTCGCAAGACAATGCGGCTTTACTCAAATGCCAGCAGTTTCCCAGTGACCTTGAAGTTGCAAACGTCGTGCGTTACATCCAGAGTTGATTTGGGCTAAATGAAAAGCATGTACGTTCCCGTGAAGATAATCTATCAGTTTGAAAAGATTTACAACCTATCTCAGAGATACTTGCTATTAAGTTCAAGCGAAGCCATTTTAGCAGCTAATAAATCCCCAAAATCAATAGCTTTCATTAAATTGCTTATACGCTTTCGCAGGTGTATGAGTTTATTTACCTTTTTCGCTCGCTTTGTGTCTTTACTCAAATACGAGTGTATTTGGACATGCACTTACATATTCTCTTATTCTTTTCCAGGATGGCTGCAAAAGACGATAAAAAGAACGATGAAGTTCACGAGGGACCGGAATTTCGATTGTACTTTGTTTTACGGGTCATCACTACCTCGATAGGGTGGGGGGAGTGATCTTTAGCTGTAAATAAAAATCTAAAATCATTAGCTCTGTAAGTGTTGGACATTGGATGCTGACAACATTAGTTTTAGTGAACTCATTTAGCTCAAGGAGCTTGGTCATGCATCCCCATCCGATCATGAGTGGAAACGCTGTGCTCAACATCCCCTGCGATCGCTGGCCAGATTGGATCAGTGGAACCACAATATATTGATAATCAAACCTTTCTCATCCAGGTGTTCGCGCGTCCATCAAGCTTATAGCCGAACGTTTTTGCTGGCCTGGCATGATTAAAGACGTGAGGGAGTGGGCACGCTCTTGTGTAAGCTGCCAGAAATCTAAGGTAATCAGACACAACAAATGTCCCCTAGGCTCGTTTAAAACCCCTAATGCTCGTTTCGACCATGTTCATTGGCATTTGGTAGGACCCCTTACCAAATTCAAATGGATAATCTTATAATTTAACCAGCGTAGACCATTTCACTCGATGGCCAGAAGCAGTACCGATTAAGGATATTACTGCTGAAACAGGGGCTCGCGCTTTCGTCGGAAGATGGGTAGCAATTTTTGGTTGCTTTTTAACCAACACTACAGGCCGCGGACGCCACTTTGAGTCTGGACATTTCCGTTGTCTGACCAAACTATTAGGATTCACCCGTTTCCGAGCGACCGCCTACCACCCGACAACTAAAAGCTTCACTATCAGCTACAAAGGTCTCACAATGGACAGACGCTCTTCCACTCATCTTGCTAGATATCCGCACTACAGTGAAGGTTGACATTGGATACACTGCATCTCAACTCGTTTACGGAACGACACTCCGACTTTCTGGAGAATTTGTGGATCCTTCGGCCTCTTCATTGAACATGGATCTAAACTCTTACACGAGCGGGCTTACAAACGCGATGCACTCAGTTAAACCTGCTTACACTCGACCGCGATCAACTGATGTTTTCGTTCAACCTGAATTACGACATAGTGCACATGTCTTCGTTCATCGAGACTCACATCGACGACCCCTCGAATCAGCATATGAAGGACCCTTCAAAGTTCTTCAGCGTGAACCTTAGTACTATATAGTCGATAAGAACGGCGCTAACGATAAAATCAGTATCGATCGCCTGAAAGCAGAGTACTTAGAAGGAAACCATAGCTACGTCGATTTTCCTTCACTACAATCGAACGACACGGATCCTACACTTGTAGTACCCCACATGACAGCCTACACACATGTTGATACTTCGTCAACATCGAAAAACAAACTTAAGACAACGGAAGAAGAGCAAGATTTCCAGAACATTTAGACGACAATCGCACGCAGGACACAAACTTTATCTCAAATTTGCTTTGCATTATTTACTCTAAAAAAATTTTAATATGCTCATTTTTATATATTTATTTTTAAAAAAACCACATTGTTTTTTTGAGCGTATATATTTTTTATATGAAAATGAAACCAATTTTTTCTTCTCAATCGCTTTTACGCTGTCGTAAGCGTATTAGTTTATAAACTTTTTCCCCTCACCTTGTTTCCTTACGCAAGTACGAGTGTATTTCGACATGCACTCGCACGTTTTATTTTTTATTTTCCAGTACGGCTGCAAAGAACGATGAAGTTTATGAAGAACCGAAATTTCGATTTTACTTTGTTTTACGATCACTATATTGTACTTCACAGCCCTCTATATTAAGAAAAGGCGACCAGACGTTGAGAAACATAGCAAGCTATCTGGCTGACCATGTCGCATGGTCATCATTACCTCACTAGGGTGGGGGGAGTGATCTTTAGCTGTAAAAAAATCCCGCAAATCAATAGCTCTGTAAGTATTTGACATTGGATGCTGACAACATTAGTTCTAGTGAACTCATTTATATTTCATTTGTATTCCGATATACGAAAATGTATCCTCTCTTGCAATGACAAATGTGCATTATAACATATAGATCTAATTGAGTAACTTGTTAAAGCATTTGTAACAATTCAACCTTGCCTGTAAACCGGCATGATTCATGTAACATATTGGTGGTTGAAAATATATTCCTATTATTATAATCATTAAATATAGCATCTGCAACAACGAACAATAGTCAAGAAAGGAGAAATTGATCATCATTTTCCTGATAGGTTACCAGTGAGTGTAAGAAGCTTCCAGTAATGTGGACCTGTGTGAGCAGCGGATGTTATCGTAAGAAGAGTCGATGATGTGATGTACAAACTAGATGTTAAAGACAAATGCCTAAGTCCACATGTAAACCAAATCCGCGATAGGCAATTTAACTCGGACTTCGAAACCCTTAGCCCTTAATTCCAACCAGACTACTAAATTGATAGAGTAATTAAGGATCTGCAAGATTAGAGTGGAAGAGCTTATGACCAGACCCCAAGACGTCATCAGGGAGATGACGTTTTCGTGCCGGTAAGTAATCGTCGTTCAATTTGTAGAAAAAAGCAAACTAGAAGTGTATAGTTCTTTATTTAGCTCATGGAAAAGTCACAGTGGAGCGTTAGGTGACCTATTCAAACACACGAATTTTTAAAAATTCAATGCAAGATAGGAAATATAATGCCTACACAGAATAAGAAAGTGAGTGAATGAATACTTGAGTTCTGTTGTTTTCGCAGATAATTACTTGTTTGAGGTCAACTCTTAACTAATCAACCTATGTTGTTACATTACAGTTTTCGCAGAATCGAATTCCAAAAGCGTTATATCCTAGCGAAGACATGAATACGGGTAACTTCCGGAACCTATTAATGCACGATTATTCTATACATATTGTTACGTCCTTGAATCTGTCTACCTACTTTAGTGGGTTGTTATATCCCGATGAGAATAACGAATGGAAACTGTTGGAATCTATTTCTGGACTAATACTAAACATATATTTTTGTATAATTGTTAAGTAACTAAACTATTTATATTTGTGTTTCTCTTATTATAAGCTTTATTTTGACCTATCAACTATCATTATACGATTTACCATTCTTGAGTTATACCCAGTCTATCCCAAATTCATATCCACTTTTGGCTAAATCTTGTACAAAAGGTATTTTCTATTTTATGGTACGATACGGTCTGTTTGGTTAGTATATAAACCCAATATGTTTGAAATACATGATGTATATCACAGGGGCTGAGATTGGTGTTCTGGACTTAACACGTAGGGCTAGGCAGGAAGAAAGAATGTAGTGTAGTGCTTCGTTAATCGATCGTCTTGATAACCGTTATTATAACAATCTGAACGGTGTATAATATCAGAAGACAAAGGGAAGCAGCAACTACATTTTTATTGATAAATAACATGGGCTAGAAGGCAGTGAGCACATTAGCAAATGTAAGCAAGCGAAGGAAAGATGACGCAGAGTGGAGATGACTGGGAAGCCAACTCGTTATAAGCAAGCATTAATCAACATTTATAGTCAGGCTAAAATGAATGACAGACATGTGATAGGTAGGATAAGAAGTGTGCATACACATACGCTCATATAAAAAAATAGTCAAGGTCAATAAGGGAATAATTAATATGATCAAAATATGACTCATAACGTTATAGGTGAATTGGCTTGTCCAGAAACTAGAATAAGCTATGTAGGTGTAATATAGTACACGACGTTACACTACTCCCCACATAGCTCCCCCCCAGAGTGTCCGGAGGAAACACTGTTATGCAAAATAAACAAGGGGGAGGAGGTGTATATGCGTTCACAAACCAAAATTAAAGTATTAGCACATTAATTTGAAAATAACACTGAAATGGCATATGGATAACGTTAATAATAGGTAGAGAAAAAATTGTACTATATCGAATATGTTACAGTGTCAATCGAGGGGCGAGTTTATTAAACGAAAGTGTCACACTTATGTGAAAATGTACATGAAAATTGTCAAAATGAGGACAGAAATGGAAATGTTGGCATGTGATTATGAGTAAATTAGTAAGCGTACAAAAATATTAACATGCATTTATGTCGTCACTGTCCGGATGATAAAATAACATGTTTGTATGAGCAATTCGAAATATCGTGAAAATAGAGCAATAAATTGTTTATGGGTATGACAGCGGAATAAATCGTGGAAATAAGTAATGTAGAATATAATTAAAATTGGTCTGTAGTGCCAATTGAATATGAGAATGAAGAACAGTGAAATATGATGTTCTGATAAGTCGCAGTAGAGTAAATAGAGTCGCTTAGCGATGAGTGTATTCGAATTTACATAACTGAAGTTTACGTGGGATAAGAAGTAATCCAGCCGTAGGAAGATGACTGCATCAACAGGTGGTATTCATTGCTGTACTGCAATTGATTATGATAATAAAATGCGAAATCAGCGTGCGCTAACGCTTGCGTTGAGTTATCGTTAAATATGTATTAGTAGAATGACCAGAGGAACAGGATAGTGACTGCTTAGACGAGATATGCGGAGTCGTATTCCTTTATGGTCATGCAGCCTAGCGTGGTTTGTGTAGTTAGAGGGATATGCGCTCAACCTCATTTGTTACGAAACCGTTTTAAGGCATGATAAAAATACCAATACATATGATTGTCGATGACAGCGAGTGAGACTGACTTGAATGTGACGAACAAGAGTGTATCTTTGAGAGACTAGCTCTAAACTCTATGTTCTGGTGTACAGTACAATGGAAATAAAATATTAATTGCAGTAATCGAATTGTGATTATCGGTGATGGATGATGCAGCATTCAGATATACATGTGAATGAATAAATAATATGAACATAATCATTACTAATCGGCTGGTAATGCGGCGTCAAATACTTGGTTTATGTATAGACATTAAAGTAGGGATCATCGTGAAACCAAAATTGCTGAAGCTCAGTTAAGGTTGTCGCGTAAAAAGTAGAAAACGACGATTGCTGAGTACCGATGAGATGAATGAACATCAGTTGTCTATCGAGAACATAAGTTCCTACTATCGGGAGTATGACTCCAATCTTATGTCTATGATAGAGTGTAATATTAAGCCGAAAATGACATAAAAAAAAATTGGAACGAACTCACCCGAATCAGGAAAAATTTTCGTCATTGGATAATAAAAATAATCCAGTGAGTTTCGAATATCATAACGTGTAATGTCCATATCATTATAATTTGTTCGATTAGTGACATGACTGCATAAATGTCATAGTTTAATGTCAATACGAACAAAAATAATAATTCCACGTTAGATGATTATATGACATTATTGTAATAATGAGCATATGATGATTATTTGAATCATAACAGAATATGTCGTCGACGGTTCCATCTTTGGTTTGTGTTCGCTCGTTGCGGTCGCCAATTCTGTTGCGTGTTCCAAATACAGCTAACCAATATGTTGAGTGTTCGTTCGGCGAGGCATCCAATTTTGTTACGTGTTTGCGTGTAGGGCTAACCAATATGTAACCGTACGTTGAGGTTGCCAACTTTGCTTCGCGTTCGTAATTCGGGATCGCCAATAGTGTTGCGTGTTCGTACGTCGGGATTACCAATATGTAGTGTAGTGCTTCGTTAATCGATCGTCTTGATAACCGTTATTATAACAATCTGAACGGTGTATAATATCAGAAGACAAAGGGAAGCAGCAACTACATTTTTATTGATAAATAACATGGGCTAGAAGGCAGTGAGCACATTAGCAAATGTAAGCAAGCGAAGGAAAGATGACGCAGAGTGGAGATGACTGGGAAGCCAACTCGTTATAAGCAAGCATTAATCAACATTTATAGTCAGGCTAAAATGAATGACAGACATGTGATAGGTAGGATAAGAAGTGTGCATACACATACGCTCATATAAAAAAATAGTCAAGGTCAATAAGGGAATAATTAATATGATCAAAATATGACTCATAACGTTATAGGTGAATTGGCTTGTCCAGAAACTAGAATAAGCTATGTAGGTGTAATATAGTACACGACGTTACACTACTCCCCACAAGAACATTAAACAGTCTAGACCGTTCGTACGGTTTTTACGCGTTATTGGTCTAGTCGATTGTTACGTCCTTGAATCTGTCTATCCACTTTAGTGCCGAGTATAACTTGTCTAATGTAGATTAAGAACTTGACGCGATAGGCTGGCTGGCTCAACTTTGAGGCTAGTATGCGTGAGTTCGAAGTGGGGGTAGAGAGACGAAAACTATTCTATCCCTGATTGACTGGCAAGCACGAGAGAGAGAGAGAGAGAAGACAAGGACAACTGGAACACTAATCACTTTATTCCAATCCCGATCTAGCACTCGAATTCCCAATTCAGGTTAGTGCAAAAAGATACATGAATAAATAGATGACTAACCTGACCACGACGTACACTAATTAGGAAAATACAATTATGTCCAAAACTGGGGGATTGTAGTAGAAAATAGAGTACAAAAGGTTACGTCTAGATTACAATGGCTTTAGAACAGAAAATGCTATGGCAGTGAATCATACATCAAACGAAAGCTTATGATTTGTAGAATAGACTAGGGGCAAAAGTAAATCTTACAGTTTTACAAGCTTTGAATTAAATGAATTAACGTCCCCAAAAATAGCTTCCGTAATTTGTTAAGGCTTCTTGTTTCGCGGTTCACATCACATATTCTTATTGTTTAACTATTGAGTAATTAGATTGTGTATATCTATATTCATCTTATTATAAGCTTCATTTTGACCTGTGGATTACTATTTTATGATTTAATGTTCCTAAATTATATTCAGTTTATTGATTTTTATATCCCACGTTCACAGCTACATGTGGCCTGAACTCTTACAGATATTATTTTATATTTTATGGTGTGATGTGGTCTGTCTGTCTGGTATATAAACAGAGTGTGCCTGAAATAAATGATTCGTATAGCAGAAGCTGTAATTGGTGTTCTGGACTCAAGTGGAAGGTCTAGGCGGACAAAGGACCAATAAGGACGCTGGACTGCTCATACCAGTTGAATATCATTGATTGGCACAGTGTAAAGGTCGGAAAAGTTGTAATTCGATTGGTGGATAATTCACTTGATAAAAGCTGGACACAAAATCAATAACGAATCGGCATACGTCCTTTGTTGTATTTTCTAAAGTCGTAACAAAGGAACGTCGGTTTGATCAACCTATCTATCAAGAACACCTCTGCAACCCATGGAAGAATTACTGACCCGTTCAGTGTTTGACTATCAATCAACAATGAATGATCACGCCAGCATTCGACGGGACTTTAACGACATCTCTTCCATTATTAGATGTTTATCATATCTTGTGGCATTAATTTTATTACATAACTATCGTTGATGATTTGTTACGTGTCTTCTGTATTGTGATACGACCATATAAAATGAAAGAGGGTAAGAAAACATAATACGATCCTTTGAGGAAGTACCGCGAGCGTCATAACAACGCCATGTTGGCGATGTATGATTTTCCCATGCACTTTCCGTCTATTAAGTGTTCACTCGTTTTCCTTTAGAGTTGCACCCAAATAAATAATAAAGGGTTATATACATCAAAAACAATGATTACAAAGAGTCAAACCTGAAGAACTGCTCCACTGCCTGTATTATATTTTAAGGCACATGATGGGGATAAATAAATATATTAAATAATTGTTCCGTTTTGCATAAGTGTTCGGTTTCCAGAAGGGATTTGCAATCCGTCAGGTAACAGATACAGTGTTGACATCTCGTGCAAGAAACGGCATTCAAAGGAGAAATACTCCTTTAAAATAAGAGCATCGAATAGGTTTTCTATGATCTTACATCAGTCAGTCACAACATAGAACTTCGCATGCATGTACATCAGTTTGAGTTGCTATACCACATTAGCACAGAGATGCAATTGTCAATTCAAATTCCATAGACCCACGATAGCAAGATCAATCACAAGCGAAAGCTGGAGCTGACAATTCCACTCGTGGACTGTCTTGATCATAAAAAAACGTGTAAAGGACAGGGACTACCAACTCGGTAAACATTGTATCGTAGGCTACCTGTCCACTCACGTACGGCTCATATAGACACACAGGAAGAAGCTCATGCGTTCCAAATTGAAAGCATAAACTGCTTAAACACGAATGCCGCGAGTTTGCCAAACAAAATGGATGAGCTACGTGAACTTAGCAACGCTAATGATGCTAATCTGATGGGAATATCCGAAACTTGGATATCGTCTCAGTTTACGGACCGGGAGCTAGCAATACCTGGAATGTCTTTATTTCGCGACGACAGGAAAATTGGAATGGAGGGTGGGGTAGCATTATACATACGGTCATGCCTGGAGGCGCATCAACTTAATAACCAAGAGTTTCTCAATCTTGATGAGTCTGTGAAGTGCCCAGTAAGATTGTCTACCACCTCGAGGTGTCTAGTTGGGGTCATCTACAGGAAGTCCACTGCCGACATCGAGTATGACAATCGTCTGCTAGAAAGATTTACTCGCTCTACGTGTCTTGGATTCTCTCGAATCCTGATTCTAGGGGAATTTCTAGAATCAACATACATACATTGGAGGTGAAAAATCCATTGAAGCTCTGTTCTTCAACTTCATCAGTGACCTGGTATTATTCGAAAATATGAAGTCGGCAACTCGTTGGAGAAACAGCCAGACGCCATCGCGCTTAGACTGGGTATTCACAAATGAAGAATTCCTAGTCGACGACCTCTCAATCTTGGCTCCCCTAGGGAAAAGTGATCACTCCGTCCTATCCCTCAGCTTTGTCAGCGAAACGGAGCTAAGATATTCCACTAGCAACAGGCGTTGAAATTTCAAAAGGTAGAATGTGTTAGCTTTACAGGACTATCTGCAACAGGTGGATTGAGATGTTCACCCTCAACTTGAAGTGGGTGCTCAAAGGGATTTTTACTGCAGACTATCTTATGTGCTACCGAGCGTTCAGTTCCTCAAATGGTCCCAAAAAGCTACAAACAACCTCCAATCATCAAGAACCGCACTCGTCGTTTGCTAAGCCGCAAAAGCACTGTTGGGCCCAATACAAACGAACCGACAATAACGACGCATACAGGCAATACAAACACATAAGGAACATATGTTCAAAGGCAATAAGAGAAGACAGGCTTCAGTACCAGACCTAGCTTATCGATAAATTCGTCTCCAATCCGAAAAGCTTATTCAGTTACGCAGCTTATCTTCGACAAGGCAAAACTAGAGTTTCCCAACTGCTAGGTCCTAATGGCCTGACCAATAACGACGGTGATGCCGCTAACCTTTTGGCTGAACAATACTCTCAGACATTCCAGCCGACCCGCATCAACTATGCTGACTAAAGCTTCACCTGCACCTGTACAGGTCTTTCCGAAGTGGGCCTGAGTGCTGACCTGGTGCTCCGTAAACTGCAGCACCTAAGAAAAGAAACTTCTCCAAGTCCGGATATGGTTCATTCTGCTGTATTGAGGGAAGCAGCTTCAATCCTGGCATAACAACTTAGCGTGGTGTTTACACACCCGCTAAGCAGAGGCAAACTACCGGAAATTTGGGAGCTGGCTAACATCAGACCAATTTTCAAAGGAGGTCGACGCAGTGAACCCTCAAGCTTCCGACCATACCTAAAATTATGGAGTCTCTAATATACGACGGTATGCAAGAATACTTATCATCTTTAAAGTTCTTCTCGCCTCAACAGCATGGTTTCAGAAAAGGTCATTCTTGTATGACCAATCTGCTGACTGTGGTGGATAGATGGACAACCATCCTTGATCGCAAGGGGAAGGTTGACGTCATTTACCTGGATTTCTCAAAAGCTTTTGATAGGGTCAATCAATAAACTTGGACGATTGGGTATCAAAACCCCTTTGATTGACTGGCTCACTTCATATCTAGAAAACCGAAATTTTAAGGTCAGGGTTAACTTCACTCTCTCTCAGGCTATGGAATGTCCTAGTGGGGTCCCCCCAGGTCTCAGTACTAGGACCTCTTCTCTTCTTGACTTACATTAACCATCATCCACAACAAGTTTCATCTGACTTATTACTTTTTGCTGATGATGTGAAACTTTGGAGAGAGGTACGTAACCATAAGGATATACTAGTACTTCAGGAGGATCTGACCCGACTTCAAAGTTGGGCAGACGACAACGGACTTACTTTCAACACTTCAAAGTGCAAAGTAGTCCATCTGCGACATGTTGCAGACTATAGATAAAACTTAGGTAACTCCTCTCTAGAAGTTTCCCAAGTCGAAAAAGATTTAGGAGTGTTGGTACCCTACGACCTGAAGTCGTATGCGAACTGTGACAAAAACGCCTTTAAAGCAAACCTTGCACTGGTAACATTGAAGCGCATTTCTGGTAGAACCTTGTACATAATCTTTAATAGTTTTATTCGTCCCCATTTAGAGTATGGAAACATAGTATTTCCTCCCTTCCTCCAAAAGGATAAGGACACTCTGGAATGTATCCAACGTCGAGCCACGAAATCAGTTCGAAGACTCAAATTTATACCTTACGAAGAGCGCCTCCAATCACTTAACCTTTACCCGTTAGAGTACAGGCGTCTTAGAGGTGACCTTCTTATGACTTACAGTATCCTTAACACTTCTGATCTTTCCCTTAAACATCTTCTTAAGCTTAGTCACAACACTAACCTAAGAGGTAACACCCAGAAACTGGAGACCCAACATAGCAGAACAGACTGCAGACACAACTTCTACTCTGTAAGAGTTGTCAAATGCTGGAATTCGCTGCCTAATGAGCTAGTCCAAGCGACCTCCCAGTAGTCCTTCAAGAGGAAACTTGACTTATTCTTAAGGACTAAGGATAATATATTATTATGATTTACAAAATTCACTGTTTTCCTCTATTATCGTTAATATACCTAAGTTTTTGCCTGGAGGTATTGGTGATCCACTGCTACTAGACACGGGAGCCCGTTAAGCGAAAGCTTCTTCTATTCCGTCCTCAACCATTTGAACCATTGAGAATTAAAATTACTATATTCAATTGTTGCGTTACAGATGTGCATGGACAAGATGTCCGTGACACAGGTATGTGGGCTTTTCTTTAAATGTATCAAAGACTTCTAGGGGATTTCTGTATGATGTTGGACTGGTATAGTCATATTCTGGACGGTGTGTAGATTCGTCGAGAATGCCTTCAGTGCTACTCTAATTTTCTTCAGTCTTCAGTAATAAGGATAGAAGGTCTAGTGACCTATTTTAATCCTTGCAGTTTGTTACACTGTGGAGGTCCAATCTCGTCTTGAATATATCAACAGAAGGTGCTGATATTACGTGTTCTGGTAGAGAATTCCAGTAATTCACTACTCGGTGCGAGAAACGAAACTCCAGACGTAGACGATTTGATCTCGGTTTTTGGACTTTCTTTGAATGTCCTCTCAAATGCTCAGCCCTAGACGGGAGGAAAAGATAGGACATGTTAGTACCAAGGTCATCGTTCAGGATTCGATATGCCAATATTAGATCACCCCGTATTCGCCGGTAAGATAACGGAAATAAGTTGAGGTGTCTCAGTCTGTCTTCATAAGATAGGGTAGATAAGCCTTTTACCATTTTGGACTCGTTCCAACATAGCCTCATATTTGAAACAAGGACTCGCTGCTTGAATCCCATATTCCAAATGTGGCCGTACGAAAGTTGGGTATAATAATCTAAACATTTCCCCATCCAGATACCGGAAAGATCTACGAATAGACCATAATGCCCTATAGCCTTTTGCAGCAGCAGCCTTACAGTGACTGGTTGTTTTGAGATCATTACTTAGTATGACTCCTAAATCATTATAGTTTCTTACTTTGGGCAACACTAGTCCACATAATGTGTAGTGATACGAATCATCGTAGTTATTTAATTGCATCACAACACTTTTATTAGGGTTTACTTCTAGTGACCATCCATTCATCCATGCAACTAGTGAGTTAAGATCTTCCTGTAAAACTATTCTGTCTGATATACTATATATGGGTCTCCAAATCTTAATGTCATCGGCGAATAGTAGGACGGATGACTTAGCTATAGCTGGTAATTCATTTATATAAAGTAAAAAGAGAAGTGGACCTAAAATCGTGCCTTGGGGGACGCCACTTTTTACGGGTTCCCACGATGAGAGAGCCCCATTTACTCTTACCCGTTGTCTCCTTTCATGAAGAAAGTCACTTAGCCAGTCTATGACTGCATAATGAATTCCAAAACTTTCTAGTTTCAATTTAAGACCAAAATGGGAAACCTTATCAAAGGCTTTACTTAGATCTATGAAAATGACATCTACAGGAATATTGCGATCTTTTGCCTCAGCCCAATCTTCTCTTGCAATGAGAAGATTTGTCAAACATGATAGACCTTTTCGAAAACCATGTTGTTCCTTTGACAGAAGATCATGTCTTTCCACGTAGTTTATAACAGCCATCCTAATAATTTTTTCCATTAGTTTTACAACTGCACTAGTTAAGCTGACGGGTCGATAGTTACTAACTAAATCCCTACCCCCAGTCTTATACACCGGACTGATTATTGCGTCCTTCCAGTCTCTGGGCAATCTGGACTGCCGTAGGGACATATCGAACAGCATCGCTAAGGGTTCAGCAATAGCATCTGAGAGGGCTTTCATAATCCGAGGATGAATATCATCAGGACCACTAGACTTATCAGGTTTGAGATGCTGGAGTAGGCTTAAAAGTTTCTTTCTTAATAACTACAGGGTCCATCAACAAGTCGCCACAATCACAATGAATAGGTGATCGTTCCTCATTATTGGTAGAAAAAACTTTACTGAAATATTCCGAAAAAGCTTCCGCTTTTTCGGTATCATTTCTTGCCAAACTTAACGGATTTTCTTGTATCAAAAGTGATGGTATTCCATCAGTTCTCTGAGTTCGCCTCTTTATATACGAGAATAACCGTTTTGGACTATGTTTGCAATCCCTAACCAATTTTTTTCGTATGACCGTCTAGTTCTACTAATTAACGCTTTACAATTATTTCTAATCTTACGATAACTAGATCTGTACTGTTCTAAGTCAGTAGAGATGAACATGTTCCAGTGTTTTTTTCTACACCTAAGGAGTTTCTTAACTTCTTTATTTATCCACGGTGGACTATTGTTCGGTCTACGTGGCACCAAGTATGGTATGAACGGGGACGTGACTGCACTAAACTTGCCTTTAAATACAGACCACGCCTCATCAACTGATGAGCTAGTATCTACTGACCAATCTATCTTAGTAGCACAATCCTGAATTTCTGGTATGTTAGCTCTCCATATGTTTGGGCGAGGCTTAATCTGATCGTATATCATATCGCTAGATCTAAACGTGAATGATAAAACAGCGTGATCGCTATTTACTAACGGGGGAAGAATATTTAGGTTGGCAATATCCTCAGTCTCATGAGTAATTACCAAGTCCAACAGAGAAGAACCTTGGTTTACACCAAAACGTGTAGGTTTGGATACATGTTGTACTAGTGCATGTTCCATTACTGTTTCCAAGAGCCTGCTATCAAATGAGTTTATAGAGCATTTCGTGGTCATCTCAGTCCAACTAATGTCAGGTGCATTAAAGTCTCCTAATATCAAGCATCTGTTATTTGCACTCCATAGCCGAATGTGCTCTAAAATAAAGTCATCAGCTAAGCAGATTGGGCTGCGATAGATGACACCGAGTGCAAACGTACAACATCCGACAGTGAGTTCACAGCTAATGGCTTCACTAGTTCCACTATCATGGGATTCGCAAACGGAGGAGCGGATATTTATACTATTGGCTATGTATAGAAGGACGCCACCTCCTTTCCTGCATCTATGTCTATCACTTCTTAAACAATGATATCCGGATAATTCTGGGGTGATATCGAAGTCATGGACTAACCAAGTTTCCGTCACAGCTACAATGAGTGGCCTTAATTTGTCCACTAATGTTCCTAGCTCGTAGAATTTATGTTTTAGACTACGGGCATTGGCATATAAAACTCCTAGGGGGAACGACCTATCCACAAAGGCCTTGGTAGCATTCGCTTCCAAGACCTGACTATTCGAAAACCCACCAATCGGAGATTTTCTTCACCGTTTTGTCGACGGGTTTCTAGTTCAGCTAGTGCCGTCTTCCTTTTTATTCTATCTTCAAGAGATACATCCGGTCGCATTCTAATATCAGAGTTGTCGTAACTTCGAGCGTTACTTAACAGAAGATTACGTTGTTTCTCCGACCCTAAGATTACCTTAAGGAGTCTACACGGTCGGGGTAGAACACTGTCATCGGCTCTTTTACCTATTCTAACTAATTTTTTGACCTGAACACCTTTAGTGTTATCTGGTAATATGCTACGGATATATTCTCCGAGCCTCTCTAAGTCATGGGTGTGTCTAACCTTAGGACCTGGATCGTTAGACTCTGGCAATTTACTCACAATAATATTCGATGATATTAAATTCCTCTCAGTCGCACTAGGATGATGCTCTGCCGTTCTATCAGAGTGCGATAATGCATTGAGTGACTCAGACTGTGAGTTCCTCAATGGCTTGTCAACCAAGCGTGCTTTATCATCAGCTTTTTTCCTTTCCTTTTCCTCTTTACTGCGGTCCATTTTTGGTCATTCAGGACAGCTGCATTGGGACTATTGGGGACGGTGACGGTTTTATCCGGGTCCTCAATTTCTACTAAAGATACATGATTACTCATGTCAATACCATGTGGTGATTTACTCCTCGTTGGTTGTAACGGAAGTTTCACTTCGTCATTAATTAGAGTAGGTTGTTCAGCGCGTTTTGTAACAGCACTTACAACACTGACACAGTCTTCACTGTCAGTGCTTGCGTTACTAGCGCACCCACTATCTTTCTTTTTACAGGCTAGAGCCAATAGGCTCATAGCCTCTTGAATTAATGTCGTCTTGTTAGTACAGCAGAACATACAAAGCCAGTGCGAGTTAGGCTTAGAACATCTTTTGTATGCAGCTGGACTGAGACGGGTACACACCTTGTGGTACCATTTTTTGCATTCATCGCACTGCATCCCTTCATCTACGGGGAATAAACAGTTCGGCTGTCCACATTTGAATGAACTACCAACCATTGTAATCAGATTAGGTTTAAAAAACAATATGATCACAATAATAGCACAAGCGTCAGAGTATATGCAAAAGAAGGAACCAAAAGACAAAGTTTTCAATAAAATTTCAAACCTTAACTAGATTAATTCAAGTTAAAGTAGACCAAGAATGCTTTTGATACAGCAAATACACAAAAGCAACGATAATCACAACAAGTATGAAAGTCACTGCCCCCTTTCTGTGGTATGAAATGTTCAACCAAACGGTTTCGTTCTTGTTCACATGGTTTATAGTAATCCGGACCGACATCACACATTTCCTCTCTAACGACTTGGATATTTGGGTGATAGAAGCCACCTAACTTGTTGGACGAGTGCTTGTCGAAGTGAGCACATTGTCAACCACTTCATCGAATTCACAGATTCGTTTGACTTGTTCTTTCCGTGAACTTAGCCATTCATAGCATAAATAACCATAGGAAGTCAACGAGATTTCTGGAAAAATTTTGCAACTGTTCATTTATTATCAATTTAGTAAGTAGATTGATAAGTTTGGTTGCTAACTGTTGAAGGTATTATCAGATATTCAACACAACACAAAAGTATCAAACATATACTAGGGTGCTCGTAATTTTCACGTGCCCTGACTTTCAGACTCCTTTTCGTTTTAAAGTTCCTCAAATATCTAGCCTAGTCGTTAAGTCAAACACCGTAATCACTATGTTATCGCTCCATTCGTACTGACTGTTTTCTATCGATGATACTGTACATATTGGACTGATGGATGCAGTCGTTAAAATAAATTGAAACATATCATTGGTCGAATATTAATCATAGTACCAGACTAATAACGACTAGTGTAGTAACTTTTTCCGTAAACAAACTTTGCAACTGCTTTTATCGTAAAACGTATTTCTTATAGGTAAATGACGTTTTCTACATAGATCAGTTCGATGGTAATGCACATGTTCGTGGGACTCTACACTTAACTCTGACGCACATATTTTTTCTTGGATTATCTAGAAAACAGGAAATATGGGTAGTCTTTGTTCTTGCTTGTTCATGTATATTCAGTATTTTGATGAATATATCATTGTTTAACATAAAATGTGCTTTTTGCGTGTGTGTAGCTTGTTAAAACAAATCAGTGTATAAATACACATGTTATTCCGCAAGAGTAACCGATAAATGAGATTTTGAAATATTGTTACTTACCGGTGTTATCACCGCATTACCAACTCAAAAAACTTATATTGGATGAGTTTATTCATTTTTCACCTTTCATTAAGTATACATGGTCATTAAAGGTCTATACAACCACGTCCAGGTCGAAAACCATCCTGGTTTTCTCTAGTCTGCTCTTCACGAGCATTGGTTAGACGTCCAAGTATTATTGAAGCGAATATTTTAGACACTGTGTTAGTCAAACTAATCCCTCTGCCTATCCCAGCCAGTTAAGTCCAAAACACCAATAACAGTCTCTGTGGTATGAATCATTGTATTTCAAACATACTGAGTCTATATACCAAACAGACTGACCACAACGTACCAATAAAACGGAAAATAACATTTGTACAAGAGTTAGCCAAATGTGGCTGTGAATAGGGAGAGCAGTAATTAATAGACTGGGTATAACTTAAGAATGGTAAATCGTACAATAATAGTCCAAGGGTCAAAATAAAGCTCACAATGAAAGGAACATGAATATGAGTAGTTTAATTATTTAGCGGATATACGATAGAAATTATATGCATAATATGGGTCCATAAATGGATCCCAAAGTTACCATTTACTATTGTTATCGGGATATAACACTTATAGACTGACACAATCAGTGATTGGGACCAGTCAGATGGAATTACGTCCAGTTCCCAGATGCTACCTAAGACCTCAGTCAATCGCGCTGCTAACACTGGACCACCATCCTTAAAAATCTCGGGAGTAAACCTGTCAGGGCCTGCCGCTCTCTCTCTTCAGATTTCCTACAGCTTTTTCAACCTCGTAGAGAGTTAGAGGACTTACATCAATTTACCATTCAGGACGACTGGGAGTCGTGGGAAACCGAGGTGTTGCTGAAGGCCAGTTGAACTGATCCCTAAAGTGTTCTACCCATCGATCCGATCTCCTGGATTGAGAATGAATGATATGTCCATCTTTATCTGAGATAGTTTCGCTGATAGTTGGGTTCCCAATACCGGTTTCTTTAACAAGTCTGAATAGCTGTCTGCTGTTACCTATTGCCACTGCCTTTTCCATCTCTTGCTTTCGCTACCCACCACTGTTCACTATCATTGCGTAGGCTTCTTATCAGCCTGCGCTTAAGCTGACTTCGCTCTTCGTTATGTTCAGAGCCAGGTGGGATGAGTTTTCGAGCATCTATCAGTGTGGTAGATGCTGCCGAGATCCATTGTTTCTCTTTAACCTTATGGTTTACCGTACTAGCGGATATCACTGCTGTTTCCACAGCTTTTCGGATGTCATTCCACGAAGTTCGGAAACAGAATAGGATGGATCGTGTGATAATTATAGTTGTGAAGAGTTTACATAAAATGCAGATCACTTGAAAATAGATATAGAAGACTTAGAACAATGCAGTGGTGATTGTTTAGAATTAAAATTAAAGTTACACAATAACTACACAAGATCTGAAGAGTTTAGAGAATTATGTGGATGAAAAAAAGGATGATTTCGGCATACATAAAATAAAAATTAGTTCGACGAAGACTACATTGCAAAAGAGACACTGATAAAATAGTAGTAATAGACATAACAAAAATACTAATTCCAGGTAATTTTAGTCAAATCTGTAAATTTAACAAATTGATAAGTTGATTACTGTTTCTTTCTGGACAAACAGATCAGGTTCGGGCCCTTTAATTGCTATATATATATCGAGTTCTTTTGCCTCACATTATATCATAGCTCAATGTCACTTTAATCCATATATCATTGTGACCAGCTGATGAGAAACCATGAAGCAGAATAAATTTATATTATTCTGCCTCAGTTGTTGATCTGGCTTGACTTAACTAATTTGTTTTGATCATGATATATTTTTTGCGTTCATTTTGTATAGTTACCGAATCAACTGATTTCTTCAGTTGAACGTCTACCGTTAACTACTGGTGGTGCACCTTTGATTATACGTGGGAAAGATTTCCGTGTAATTCGTTTGGTTGTTTTAAAAGAACGAGATTGTCACGATGTTTATTCAACATTGACTCAGTTACTTTGTGTGGGTAAGTGTGAAACTCAGGAATAAAACGTGAACGAAGTTTAATAAAATCGTTCATTTCTCAGATGTTATCTTTTAGTAACTAAAGTAACAGCATTTGCTGTTACTGAGTCAAAGTGAATGACACATCCTAAGTAAAAATTTTATAAATTATTTATTAAAAGCTTTAGTTACTTTACTAAATTGACTCACTAAGATAGCTCTAGTTACCATGCATGAATAAACTGGACAATTCAGTCGGCTCTGATAGCCCCAAATCTCCATGCCATTTGTTCTACTATCTTTTAAACATACTGTTTTTTCATTATTATTATTAGCCTTATTCAGTATTATACTTTTGATACCATTTATAATTCTCTCTTTGTTCTCGTTGTGACTCATCTGAATGGTACATATCTCCTCTGTTATTTAAGTCAGCTCTGTTCAATGCGTCGCCGCACTAACTATATACTTAATAGTTTTGTTATATCTAGAGCTTGAGCGCTCGAACGCTAGAATCCTCCAACTCGCAACTGAGCAGACAAAAGACAAGTGAAAGGTATGCCATTCCAGTGTCAAATATGGTACAAAGCTCTCAGGTTTTCAGTAAAAACGAAATCATCATTATGGTCATCCAATCCGCATACAGGGGGTTTTAGCATTTGTCCAATAGGGCAACTACACGTAGAGATTCTAAAATATTCTTCCAAAAGATGATTGGATGGAGTATCTTTGGCTCTTCTTGAGTTTTCTCGAGTTCACCCGTGGGACGTACTCACAAGTTTATATACAAGTTGTAAATTAGGCAGTAAAAGAATAACTGTACATTCGTGATATATTTCTGATTTTTTCTCACTCATCAATACATGTCGACCAGGTGGTTTTAATCAAGTTGCTGGATAGCTCGTTTATTCATCAAAGTTCATTGGTGTGTTTAAATTGCAATTCATACACAGCAGATATATGTTACAGACAATATACCGACAAAATATTTTATGGATTATCAATAAGTAATACCCAAACATACTACACATCAGTTATCATTGCAGATCTGTACATGTGCCTTTTTGAACTTAATAATCTCGAATGCTGAGCAGTGTCGTAACTAAAACAATTCCTACTTAACTTGTAAGCTGACTTCCTAGTACATGATAGTACAAGATTCAGTTTTGTGTTTAAGTCAAATTACCATACTCATAAAACAGAATATTTCTCACCATTAGCTTGAGTATAATTTACTCTAGTTAGCAAGTGAACTTGTAAAAAAGGTTTGTTAATGACGATCTCTTTACGTTGCTCCACTGCCTTGTGGAATAGACCTTTAGGTTGAAGGCTCTGGCTGTGGCTCCCTAAGAAAGCCACTTGCTTCGGTCTGGACACCCGTGCAGTATCATAGCCCTCACACAAATCAAATGAGATTTGTGCGGCGCATATATATCTGGTGCCTTCTCATACCTATGCTTATATGTCTAAATAACAATAATACTCCCGGGGTTACCAATAACATGTACATTCTCACATCTTGTGAAATTTTCATTAGTCAGTCTACCTTTGTGTTTCAGAAAGGGAAGCCATCTAAACATGGATTTGTTTCATTCCTTCTATGGAATACGTTTGACTATGAATATCTTTTTTCATACTGATTTTTTTGCGCTTTACCTTCTGCAGTGTTTGGGACAATAGTTCGGAAGATTTTTATAGAAGCAGCTATTTAAAGCATGTGGTTTTTCGTAGTTTTCTGTTAGACATTCAAAAGTAGGATGGTGGCTCAATTATTAGAGCATTTGACTACTGCTAAGTTGCACGTCCAAACCTTAGCCTACCTAATTTAGCTTTTCGCAACTGAGTAGCACCACTAGCCTTCATACATTTAGATTGTGACTTGAAGCAAAGTATGCAAATCTGTACCCCGCAATTGAGTATTCACTAAGATGTAAATGGAGTAGATATGTGATAAATAGTTTTCATTAGGAATTAATGTCATTTCAAGAGTCACTAAGAAACAGAGGGAAGAGGACATTAAACAGCTGTTTCGCTCTAGTTTTAAGAATTCACGGCAACTGGGTTCACTGATGACGACTCCACACACAAGATCTAGTTCAAAACCTTCAATTCTCGTGATCGTTTGTTTATTCTTTGTGCACTGTTTTATAAATCTGAACTTGTTCAGTTCCCATAATTCTTCTTATCTCTTTCGTTTCATGGAATGGATTTTATGTAGCACATGTGTCTGCACTCCCGTGTTATCAATTTGTTCCGCCAGATTGTTATTGGTCTCAAAAAGAAGGCTGGTCAACATTTTCACTGAAATCTCAGTATAATCGATTTGGATTACCTAATTATTTTTGGAGTCTAACAAATGTCAACAAAAATTTTGAGGTTAGTTGTATAAAATTTAGGGTTAACATAGAAAATGAAACTGTATTCACAATCAAAATTTCTATTTTACAATTATCAGAATTATTATTCTTAGCTCTGCTAGTAACCAAACTTTTGATGAGACAATAGTCGATAATTGTGAATCATACTCAACACAAGTCAATCACAAAAAACTGGTCATGTGAAGTGAATTTAGTTATGGGAAGTTTTTATTGATTGTTGTTACTGATTTAATACAATTCCAATTGTTTCACCTAATCATTGACTCGCATGCACTAAATCATTGATCATCTCAAATTGTTCTAATGAAAATAAACGAGATTACGAATTTTCTGTACTGTAGATGTAGGATACAAAGTCATTCATGAGTCAATGAAATCAAGGCATGCTTAGTTATTCCTCAGAAAAGTATTTGGAATAGATTCTGTAATCGAATATTTCGTAAGTTCTGTCTAGTAAAACGGCTCAACTACCTTCTGGATAGAAAATCACATCTGTCGCGCGCGCGTGTTTGTTTATTATTTATTTATTTAAACATAAATATTGGTACAAGGAAGCACCAGATACATGTGCGCCATACAAATCTCATTCGATTTGCTTGAGGGCTGTGATACTGCCCAGGTGCCCGAACTGAAGCAGGTGGTTTTCTTAGGGAGCCACACCCGGAGCCTTTGACTAAAAGATCTGATACACAAGGCAGTGGAGCATCGTGAGGAGATGCAGTCAAATGGTAGCCGGTGATCAACGATTGATTCGTACGCCATTTGTTCCCTCAGGATACTGGAGCCCATGTGCACCATTGGTTTGGAATCAGGGTTTTCCAACTCCCCAAGGTAGACTATTCGTGTCCACCAACCCGGTTAAAGTGCCGGACATTCGCTTTTCGTCCTCTCACTTTCGTAAACAACACCCCCGCCACGAGAAGGCAGTGAGTAGGACTTCCCTGGCAAAGGCTATATATTCGCTGGCCATGTGAGAGTATTTCGAGAGGGAGAGGTGACTCTCGCCACTCTCGGCCGTACCAGGGCATTTGAGGGCGTGTGTTTGAGGGGCAAGAGATGATGTAGGAATGAAAACAATACTATTATTGATTTACAACATGATAATTGAGTCAATTAATCATCAGCTTTCAGTTCATAAATGTAGATCCCATCTTTATATAGTTTTATACGATTACACATATCATTAGTCTATTATATAACAGATTGAACTGTCAACTTATTGATTTGCCCTGTATGTGAAGTTACAAAAATACATGTGATGCTTGGAATCAGACTGAATAAAACAACGGAATCATATAATATTCAACCGAATAAAGAAAGTTCAAATGTTTTTTGATTAGACTACTGATCAACATTTATTGTCTAACCCGTAATATGATAAATATTTTATTTTTCAAATGCTAACTTTTTGTTTAACACAACAACGCCTTTGCCTAGTACTAAAATATCATTTAATATGGACTACTATTCTGAGCTTTTACATATTTAAGATGTACTTTAGACTGTTCTGCTTGGGTTCGATAGGATTATCATGATCTATAATCGAGTATCTTAAGTGTCACTTGTTTACCAATACAGTTTTCTGTACGTGTTTGAGTCACATTATGTAAAAACTACTGTACTACTATTCAGTTGCCTTAAACTCAGTTAAGTAGATCGGTGTTTAAACTCTGCGATCTACGGGTTGAAGTGATTTGCTAAATGCTGTCTGACACCCTGCAGACTTAATGTGACAGTAGCAGTTGTACGGATTCATCCATTCTTCATCTTTCTTCTGTGTTTCGATTTTGATCACACTAAATTTCAACAATAATCATTAAAGTATTGAAGTTTCCGGCTGGTTTACAGTAACTTCTATTTACGAACGATTGAGGCTTCTAATACAACGCAACGAATAGGGACTTAAATACACTGGTCATTCTATACACATCAAAACTCCAATATTAATAATCCACACACCTATAGAGAAAACGTGACTCATTTTATATTCGGTACCAAAGTTAGGAAAATAAAAACTAACGACTCTGTTTTTATTACAACATTCAATAACCTTGGGGTGCATAATAAAGTTAGCAAACTAAAAGCGACGACAACCGATCAGGTAGCAGCAAATGTTATTACGGAAATATTAATTAGAAAAATCTTATCGAAATCATCTTTCAAAGAAATAATCACCATGCTTTATATTTATTTATTTATTTGAGCATACAAATATTGGTACAAAGGGGCACTAGATGCATATGCGCCACACAATAACAATGAGAATGTAAAGAGATAAAGAATGTAAGGTGTGTATAAGTAAAAAGGGGAACAATAACGAACAGAAATTAGTGTATGATAGTGAAATAATAATAATGGGAGAGAAAGTTCACTTAGCGAAATTACAAACAGAAAATATTTTTCCAGTAAAAGTAGTTACATCCATCTTTTATGCAGAAAGTAAAATAACGTAACAGCAGGATCGCCATTGGCTTCTATTCTGAGTCATGTCTGATAACGTCTCCAGCCACTGTGTTGCACCATCTCTAGGACCCCAACCAGGGAGTCGTGAATGACCAACAGAAGCCAGTCTTGTACAACTTTCTTTCATACCACGACACCACGTCAAACACTGACCACCTCTCCACTTTTTCAAGCAAGTCCCGGCGTCAGCAAATAATGCACGACGTGGAATTCTCTGGAACGATATTCATGGAACATGTCCAAACCACTGAAGTCGATATTTTCAAGATAGTGACACCAGTTGAATTGTCATCTCTGCGCCCGAACACACGATGCCGAACCTCTGCATTACTAACATGATGTTGACACTGGATGTCAGCAATCCTTCGGAGACAACGATGATCGAACACAGAGTTGTCTAACATCCTCAACTCGGAGAGGCCAGGTTTCACAAGCATAGAGCAAAACTACTCTCACTGACGCGTTCTAGATCCGACCTTATACAGCCAGATTAACATCACGAAGGCGCCAGAGATGGCCCAGATTGGTATAAACCGCTGTGGCTTTCGCTATATGTGAATAGATTTCATCACTCACGCCACCACCAGCACTTATGTAGCTACCTAGATACACGAACTTCTTAACTACTTTAATCTGCTCACCAACCGGGGTGAGTACAGGATTAGAATCCTGCCAGTCTTGTAGGAGTACTTTCCACTTTGAAGGTGCAAAGCACATACCATACCTACGGACACTGATTGCCAACTGATTAAGTGCGGATTGCATGGCTTGGGCATCATCGCACAGTAAGACAATATCATCCACATACTCGAGGTCGAGGTGTCTTTCTCCAGACAACAGATCCACACCGCGATTACTTACGTCCATCAGAGCTGTTTCCAGAATGTCGTCGATGGCAAAGTGGAAGAGGAATGATGAGACTGGTCAACCCTCTCTAACCCCACTGCGTGAATGGAACAATGGAGAAAGGTAGTTGTATGCCCTCACTCTGCCTGATCTGTTTGTATACAGGGCCTTTAAGATGTTAATAAACTTCTCAGGCACACCGTTCTTCAATAGACAATCTCAGAGAACAGTCCTGTCCAACGAATCGAAGGTAGCCCTGATATGAAGAAACACTACGATTGTTCGCCTGCGATAAGTATGGTGGTGTTGTAACATTTGGCGGAGGGTGAAGATGTGATCAATGCATCCTCGACCAGAACGAAACTCACGAGTCAATCGTTCTCAGGTTTTAAACAACCTACGAAGAATGACAGAAGTCAATAGTTTGGACGCAATCGTAAGTAGACTTATCTCGCGATAGTTGTTACAGAAGCGCCAGTAACCCTTTTTAAAGATAGAGACCACTATCTACTCATTTCATGATGTTGGAACACTCTAACTACCAAACCTTTCCAAACAACACAGTCAGTTCCTTAACCAGAAAGTCACCACCATCTTTAAAATGAACCGGAGGTAAGTCATCTGGGCCAGGTGATTTGTAGCGCCTCAAGAGTTGGAGTTCCTCGCGGACTTCCGCCTCGTTAGGTGGATCAGTCGTCACCGGCCACGGGGGGCAGGACAAACTGGTTGATGTTGCCGGAGCAGCAGGCCAGTTGAACTGCCCTTCGAAAAATTCCACGCATCGTCCAAGACGTCGAGAGATGTTAGTGATTGGCATCCCATCATCCTCGTAGATTGTTTACTCACACCAGACTTCTTGCTGCCAGTGGATCGGATGAGTTGGAAGAGGTTTCTGCAGTTACCAGATTCAGCCGCTGCTTCTAACTCATTAGCACGCTCCGACCACCATGCTTCTCGGTCGTTACGCAAGCTTTGCCCGATTTCATTACGTTACAGCCCTCGTTTGTAGCCAAACTCACAGTCACCCGGAGTAGACGGACGGGCTTCGATCAGTTGTAAGGAGCCTGAAAAAACCCAATGCTTATAAGCTTGACCTTTCGCGAAACCACCAGCTATTTTATCAGCCATGGGATCGTGTAATTGCAACCAGTACTCATCTATACTTTTCGGTGGGATAGTAGCTAGCCTTGAACCTAGCTCGGTGTTGATGTTTAGTTGCAACAGGAGCTCCACCAAACTCACTGACATCTACCTGCTTAGGACGATGAATTGTTTAACCCCAGAAAAGTAAGGTAAGATTAACGCAAAGAAAGGAATGATCAGAGTCCAAATAGGTACTACAAAAGGAACGGCAGTGTTGTACACAACCACGCCAGTGGTAACGGGTCGCGATGGGATCAATCTGAGCCCAGGTTTGAGGTGAAGAGGGAGGACTCCAGGTGGCACATCGGCGATGAATGTGCTGGTAGTTAATGCTAGCGAGAAACAGGTTATGGTCTGCGCACAGTTGCAGTGGATGGTCACCGTTATCTGTTTTGCGACCAACAAGTCCCCATCGGCCACCTAAATGACTCTCTTCTGTGCCTAGACGCACGACCTGAACATTCAAGTCTCCGGCTAATACTACAAAATCTGTCGAACGCGCTTTCTGGAGAAGAACAATTAACTGGTTGTAGAATTCATCCTTGATTGCATCCGGGCTGCAATCTGTCGAAGCATAGGCGGAGATGACGAAAAGCCACCGTTTCTCACGCCGATTTTTTCTCACTTTGATAGAACTTTCTAATCTAACAGCACATAAGCGACTGTTAATGGGAATCCAATCGATTAGTGCTGCCTCAGCTCTAACGCCTAGTTGGACACCAACGTCGGGAAAATCAGACGAAAATGCAATGGAATTTTAAATGTATCACATAATACTTCCATTGGTAACGGTTTGGCCTTAGATGACTCATAAACACTCTTTCTATCTCGCAGTTGATTTATATGTCTAATAATTAGTGTATTTTCGACAATCACTTCATACAATACTGTACCATGTCGTTTTTTTTATACACCCAAATATCCATTTCGGCTTGCCAGGCCGGAAATCCCGTGCATAGACTAAGTCACCTACTTTGAATTCTCGAATTTTCGGGCAATTCCCTTTCTTATTTTTTTGTAGTCCACTCATTCTGTCTTTCGGGTTCAAAACATCAAAAAATGTTCTAATTGGTCGGCCAAACATTATTTCGGCTGGTGATTTCCCGCCTTCTCCTCCCATAATCTTTAAAAGAGCTCGTTTAAGAATATCAACAAATTTCTCTGCCTGCGCGTTTGACTGAGGGTGATACGGTGGAGTTCTAATGTGTTCGATTCCATTTTGTTTGCAGAACTCCGCAAACTCTGGCGACGTGAACTGTGTTCCGTTATCTGAAACCAAAACATTAGGTGTACCAAACCTACCAAATAATTGTCTCAGATGTAGCAGTGTTTCAGACGTAGATGGTCTTCGTACAACATAAATTTCAGGCCATTTTGAGTATGAATCTACCACCACCAAAAATATTGTCCACTTATTGGTCCAACATAATCAACGTGTAGTCGGACCCAAGGCTTTTTCGTTTCTGGCCATGGCTGGAATTCTTTCGGTACATTCAACGGTAAATCCCACAAACCAAATTTATCAATCCAATCAATACACAATAGGTTGGTATTACAGATCCCGGATACATAACATTTCCCGGTCATAGTCTTTTCACCAAACGTGAGAGGTAGCTGTATTACTCCAAGAAGAGTAATATTAGTTCCTGATGCATTCTTGGCACTATAATATGTAGGTTGATATCGGGGTCGACCAAGTGTAATCCAAGTCTCTCTGGAAATTAATGTTATGTCAAACCCAGTGTCGACTTGCAGTTTGACCGGTTTACCATTAAAAAAGATGATTACGTACTTCCTTTTGGAGGAAAATTGGTCACTTTTTGTGACCAGTCAGTCAGTCAGCTACAACGTAGAACCAGGCACATATATGCATCGGTCCAAGTTGCCACACCTCGTTAGCACAACAAGATGAACACCGGATTCATAGAAGTAGTTAATCTAGTGGTGGTAGTATATAAATTATAAGTTGCGTATAAGGAATATAGTACAGGAAGAACTACAGACATGAAGCAATTTTAATCTCAAGGTTTAAGGGAAGATAAGGATTGTATACACCTACTCCATTGTGATCGATTCTGAGCCATGTCACCTAGAGTCTCCAACCATTGGTTACGATAGTCACGCGGACCCCAACTAGGTAGTCTGCATCTGCCAACATGGCTCAGACTAGAAGTTAGTGACTTCATGCTCTGATGCCACGTTTTGGTTTGGCCGCCCCTAACTCTCTTCCAACCATCCCCAATACTAGTCAGCATTGCGCGTCGTGGTAATCGGTGTTCAGGCATACGTAACACATGGCCCAACCATCTCAATCGATGAAGATTCATGACTTCATCACCTGATTTACCATCATTCCTAATACCCTGTGTCTAACCTCACTATTACTTACCTGGTGATCCCAGCAGATGCGAGCAATATTTCTAAGGCATCTGTGGTCAAATACTAGTAACTTATGAGTATCTTCTACTCTTAATGGTCATGTTTCACAGCCGTAAAGTAGAACAGAGCGAACTGATGCGCAGTATACTCGTCCCTTAATTGATAGACGGATATCTCGTCTTCGCCATAGGTGATGTAAGTTGGCAAAAGCCAAACGAGCTTTTCGAATCCGTGCTGAGATTTCGTCAGACACCAACCCATTAGGGCTGATCAGACTTCCAAGATAAGTGAAGTTGTCGACGCGTTCGACTACTTCACTCCCTATCCTTAGTTCGGGTGTTGACGCAGGCCAGTCCTGGAGTAACAATTTACATTTGGATAGGGAGAAACGCAACGCAAACATCCTGGCATTATTACTCAGTTCTAACAAAAAACTCTGCATTTTGTCAGCGTCTTCACCAAACAGGACTATGTCATCTGCGTATTCTAAGTCGCTTAGTGGTCCCCCTGGTAGGAGATCAATTCCTGAAAATTCAGTCGACGAGAGTGTTATTTCCAGCAATAGGTCTATAATGAAGTTAAACAAAAATGGGGATAGTGGACAGTCTTGTCGGACACCACTTGAGGTTGTGAAACCAGATGACAGTTCTCCATAAGCTTTCACTCGACTAATAGTGTTCGAGTAAAGAGCCTTTACAAGGTTTATGTACTTCTGAGGTACACCTTTTAATGACAGACACTGCCACAGAACCTCTCGATCTACGGAGTCAAATGCTGCTTTCAAGTCAAGAAAAAATATCATTGTCGGACGCCGATAAACGTGTCTGTGCTCTAAAACTTGACGAATAGTGAATATGTAGTCGATGCAGCCACGACCAGGTCTGAAGCCAGCCTGATTTAACTGTGTTTGCAGTTCACGAGTCTTAGTTAGGCGCCCGATAATTATTGAGGCTAGTATTTTAGATGCTATGTTAGTCAGACTAATCCCTCTATGGTTATCACAGGATGATTTTGACCCCTTCTTATATATTGGGACAATCAGAGATTGTGACCAGTCAGATGGGATTAAGTCCAACTCCCAGATTTTAGCCAAAATATTAGTCGACCTAATCGCTAAAATTGAACCACCATATTTAAAGACCTCTGGAGCCAATCCATCTGGACCAGCTGCTCTTTCTCGTTTCAGATTAGTTATAGGTTTTCGAACTTCAGGTAGGGTCGGGGGCCTACTTCAATGTTCTATTCAGACTGTCTGGGAATAGTGGGTAGTTGTGCAGTAGCTGAAGGCCAGCTAAACCATTCTTTAAAGTGTTTCGCCCATCGTTCTAAACGTCTGGGCTGAGAGCAGATAGGGGTTACGTCTTTTTCCGAGATTGTCTCACTTACACTTGACTTCTTAATTTCGGTTTGTGACCAAAGCAACATTTGAGTTATGCGGTATTACTTTTAAAGTCTGCATCTTATTTCCTTTACGGAAGTTGTGCTGACGGTCAGAAAGCTTTGATTTACTTTTACAACATACTTGAGCATGACTATATTTACCATACTCGTTTTTTAATGTAGCAAACATTGGCAGAATGAGACTTACCCCATCGCCAACAAGACGTTTTATGTTTCACTTGGTTTGGGATTTGCTGGGAGTACGAATCTTTATTTCCATTAAAAGATTTACGTAAAGCATTAACTCCCACGTGTTTATTGTTCTTTTCTACGAGATTTGTGTCATGCATCAAATTAACCATTCTCTGACATTCTTCAGATGCTGATTGCAGACTTATATTAGGATGTTCGCTTTCGCTAGAATCCGTGTTCTAATATCTGCATCTGCTGAAGATTGTAATCCACAGACAAAAATAAGGCATTTGAACTGATCTGAGGACATTTCTTGTAAACAGAACCGCTCACATTCCCGGTTCACGATGCTTACGTACGTTACGTAGTCGTCCTGTACTTTCTTTACTAGTTGAAGACACTAGTGGAAAATTGATGACCGTTTTCCGAATATACGTGTCAGACACTCAACTGTTTCTTTGAAGGTTATGTCGGCTGGCTTCTTTGGGAGGATAAAATTACAGAATTTTTCAGATACTCCGTGCTGTCGTAATAATAATCTCAACTTTTTACCTTTCGTCCCACTCTTTACATTCATTAATAAACAAATCCTCATGGCGTTTAAACCACGCCTCAAAAGTAACTCCACTTTCTGGATCAAATATAAATTCAGTTATTGAATTTGCAATAGAATCCGGAGTCGTAGTGGAATTATACACATTCGTTCTTGAGGATATTGACATATTTTTGACTAATAATTCGATAAGAGTATTTCGCTGTTGCAATAAGGTTTTCAGACCATATATATTCCTACTTTATACAACCAGTCCATCAGTGTAAACGTCTGAACACCGTCAATAAACATTGTGCAACAAATAGTGTGTCTACCGCGTGCCAAGTCACCCGTCAGGATCCTATTTCTAAATATCTCTATTCCACATCCGCCATTTCTTTTATAGACTATTGTCACCTTCTTGGTCTTCGATCGACTCAGATGTGTCTGTTGGTCCTTTATTCGCAAGCTTTTCTCTATACTCTGCGTTGAGTCCAAAAGTCAGCAATTAGCTTCTATATTTATATTTCAAACAGAAGTGATTAATATACGAACACACTGGACAGTACCACACCATAAATTAAAAAACAACAATGGTACATAAACAGGCCAAAAGTAGGTGTAAGTAGTAGATTGGCAACAATTTAGGAGTAATAACTCGTATGACAGTAGTTTATGGGGTAGCCGAAAGCTTATGATAAACGGAATACATATACATAGTGATCTAGTTACTTGGTAATTATACTATAACAATAATCCATGAAATATATATATATTTTAATACAGATATGTGATACTTATCCACCCGTATTATATGTTCCAAGTATGGTATCAAAGAATATTTTGTATGGAAGTTCACGTTTTCGCAGTCGTGGCCGATTTCCTGTCTTAACTTACTTACATCCAAATGGGAAGGTTAGTTAGTCGTGTTTATTTGTTTGCTTCCTTCTTTGTGTTTTGAACAATATTTTCTTTGTTCGTCACAGTTATTCCCTCCTTACTTACCTATATTTTCTTCGGGTCTTTCCTGTCATGAGAATTTATATCTAGTGTTGGGTCATGCATTCATTGATAACCTGTAGAGTTATGTAAGCCTACATATGACTCCACTGATTATTGTACAAAGTACTTGGTATAAGCCAAAAATCGTACGTTAAACCTTATTATCCGATGAAATCTGATATTTTAATGCCATTCATTTAAGCTGTTCAAGACCATAGATGTTAACTTGTTAAAAGTGATCAGTCCAAATAGTGTAACATAATTTTTGATTGTGGAACTAATCTGTACTTAAATTTGAACTAAGTATATCTTTTCTCTTAAGCGAGAGGCGTTTCTTCAAAGTTTCAAGTCTTATCGTGTATCGTAGTTGTTGTTGTTGTAGGCGTACATATGGCTTCTGGTGCCGCTGCTCTTTTAGAGGTTCTTTAATTAAGATGTTGAAGATTTCCAATGTTCCCCTGTTTTTAAAATTTTTCCAGATAATTTAAATCCTTGACGATTGCAATAACCACAAACTACGCAACTGAACAATTTTTTTGATAAATTGTGTGGTTCCATAGCAGTTATACTTCTGACCATTTATATGGACGTAAATATTCTTTTAAACAGCTCTACAATGATTCAGCGTTAAGTGATTTGTGGTCAAGGTGAAATTGTACGGTCTCTCACTATATTAATTTTTGTGTTAGAATGTGAGTATGGAAAGTGTATGCATTTGTAATATGAAGTGGTGGGGTTGAAATTGTGTAGAAAATAAATAGGGTCAAATATGGTTGTTTAGATAAACAGTCCAGGTTGGATGAATATTCGGGCCTTCTTTCCTATTGAGGGCGCAGGGATTTAACATTATGTGAAACGCTTTGGCTACTCGCCTCAGAAAATAAACACGTTCTCAGGACACATCAAATTCACTTTCGAAAATAAAGATGAACATAGTGAACTACCATTGTTAAACTGTTCAGTTGAAAAGAATTTAAATGGTAGTGTAAATCTAGCTATATACCGATAACTAACCCATTCTAGTCGTCATAATAATTTTAACTCTAAACATCCATTCCGTGCGAAAATGCTTTTAGCCTTGAATCTACATTTGCTGAACGATTCGCCATCTTATCATGTACTTACCTTAATATACTTATGTGGCATGATAAATCAAATTGGACGTACTATAAATTCTACCTTATCAACCAACAACATAAAATTTCTTTTTAAAAATCTAAACCCCCGTAATTATAAAATACACTTAATTGACTGACTGTTGTACACAGCTTTGAGTTGTGTACTTTAGTTTCGTTTAGGGCTAGCAATACTACCCGGTTATTTCAACCGAAGTATGTTGGGCGGATTTCGGACCTTGGATATACGAGTAAAAAATCAAGTAAGGTACTTTAATCAATCGGTTCGCCGTTCCATCAAACTATGTTAAACAGTCTGACTGTTCAATTTTCACTTTTCTTATGAATGTATACAACCATATCTAGTCAGCTTTATGTCGAAGTAGTCAACCATTGGCTGGTTTTTCATCGAAATCAACTGAAGACCAGGTACTTTTAGAAGCCATACGTAATTCAAATCCCGATTCGAATATATTATATGTTGTTGATACGCGACCAGCAATCAATGCATTTACTAATCGTGCACAAGGCAAAGGTTATGAAGATACAAATGTTTATCGTAATGCTGTCATACAATTTTTTGATATAGAAAATATCCATGTTGTTCGTTCATCGTTAGAAAAATTATTAAAAGGTATGTGTATTGTTAAACACTTGTCTTGTATGTTGTGTCTTTGTATGACGTAATAACATTTGTTTCAATGTTGACATATTTCATCATATTGGGCTATAAACTGTTGCTGTGGTCACTGCCGATATATCCTGTGTTGTGCCAAAATGTTAGATAACTTAAAGTTATCTGCTTCGTGTTGTTTCAATCTCACCAACAAGTCATGTGATCTAAAGCAGCATTCTTCCAAGTTTGCAGATATGCCTTACTAAAGAATGCTTATTAGTGATAGTAATAAACTTTAGTCATAGAAGGGTTTCAGTAGGCTTGTATTTATTATTCATTTCGTAATTGACTGTACTATTTTGCGTTTTTTGTATTGTATTCATGTTCTCAAAAAAGAAAACTTAATCATCAGGCTCAATTCTTGTTCAAGATATAAAACTTAACATGGATTTTCTTGTTGCCATCTTTATGACTTCAAACGTAAGGTTAAGACATTTTGAAACAAAGACAAAGCCTACTATTTTGAACCTCATTTCTCGGTATTACATGTTTTTTTTCATGAGATCACTACAACATGACTATACATAATTGGAATAATTTTAATTGATAGCTTAACTCAGTAACTAAACACAATTTCGAAAACTTGATTTTGATATCCAGATTCGTTCCCGTTTGAGTGAAAGTATCCGATTATTCAATGTTAAGTAAACGTTGTAGGAGCTGGAAGACCATTGATGATGATAGGAAGTAGCCGAAGTATAAATCATTTAAGGTCGTTGATTAGTGAAGTGGACAATTTTTACTACAGATTTTGATTCATGCTACTGCGTAGTCAAAACAAACCTTACTAAACAATCTGCTCCATTAAATTAATCAGGACACACTATTTAATAACGTTTTCTATATGATTTGAGAATGATTGAAACTGCACGTGAGTGGTAATATTTTTCCTAAATAAAAATTAATTCTTCGTAGTCACAGGGATGACTTTGGTCTTCTGATCCTTCGCGAACCAGTTAGAGTGGCGCGTAAAGCACCACTCTATAACCGTCATACAAGAATTGACTTAAAATCAAAGAGAACGACACATATATTTTAGTGATATAACGAAACAAGAGATTGAAACGTTTGTGCTCTGAGGAACGAATTTCTAACTCTGACTTCAATTACAATCAACAAGACTGCTTCCTGTCCTCTTCCACTCTGCCCACTCACTAGAAACGGTATTCAAAGCTTTGTTGACTAAGACCAAAAGAGACTAATCATTCAAATGCACTCATTTATATCCAAGCGTATATATACAGTATAAAAATGTCCTTGGGAAGCGTCACAAAATAGCGTATTCAAAGAGGAAACAACCAATGACGTTTAAAGCCCTCCCAAGTGGGTAATACAACCTGAAGGTCAGTAGGTCAGTCAGCTACAACGTAGGACCAGGCACATATATGCATCGGTCCAAGTTGCCATACCACGTTAGCACAACAAGATGAACACCGGATTCATAGTAGTTCATTTAGTGTTGGTAGTAGTATATAAATTGTAGGTTGTATATAAGGATATAGTAATAAGAGTAATATTAGTTCCTGATGCATTCTTGGCACTATAATATGTAGGTTGATATCGGGGTCGACCAAGTGTAATCCAAGTCTCTCTGGAAATTAATGTTATGTCAAACCCAGTGTCGACTTGCAGTTTGACCGGTTTACCATTAAAAAAGATGATTACGTACTTCCTTTTGGAGGAAAATTGGTCACTTTTTGTGACCAGTCAGTCAGTCAGCTACAACGTAGAACCAGGCACATATATGCATCGGTCCAAGTTGCCACACCTCGTTAGCACAACAAGATGAACACCGGATTCATAGAAGTAGTTAATCTAGTGGTGGTAGTATATAAATTATAAGTTGCGTATAAGGAATATAGTACAGGAAGAACTACAGACATGAAGCAATTTTAATCTCAAGGTTTAAGGGAAGATAAGGATTGTATACACCTACTCCATTGTGATCGATTCTGAGCCATGTCACCTAGAGTCTCCAACCATTGGTTACGATAGTCACGCGGACCCCAACTAGGTAGTCTGCATCTGCCAACATGGCTCAGACTAGAAGTTAGTGACTTCATGCTCTGATGCCACGTTTTGGTTTGGCCGCCCCTAACTCTCTTCCAACCATCCCCAATACTAGTCAGCATTGCGCGTCGTGGTAATCGGTGTTCAGGCATACGTAACACATGGCCCAACCATCTCAATCGATGAAGATTCATGACTTCATCACCTGATTTACCATCATTCCTAATACCCTGTGTCTAACCTCACTATTACTTACCTGGTGATCCCAGCAGATGCGAGCAATATTTCTAAGGCATCTGTGGTCAAATACTAGTAACTTATGAGTATCTTCTACTCTTAATGGTCATGTTTCACAGCCGTAAAGTAGAACAGAGCGAACTGATGCGCAGTATACTCGTCCCTTAATTGATAGACGGATATCTCGTCTTCGCCATAGGTGATGTAAGTTGGCAAAAGCCAAACGAGCTTTTCGAATCCGTGCTGAGATTTCGTCAGACACCAACCCATTAGGGCTGATCAGACTTCCAAGATAAGTGAAGTTGTCGACGCGTTCGACTACTTCACTCCCTATCCTTAGTTCGGGTGTTGACGCAGGCCAGTCCTGGAGTAACAATTTACATTTGGATAGGGAGAAACGCAACGCAAACATCCTGGCATTATTACTCAGTTCTAACAAAAAACTCTGCATTTTGTCAGCGTCTTCACCAAACAGGACTATGTCATCTGCGTATTCTAAGTCGCTTAGTGGTCCCCCTGGTAGGAGATCAATTCCTGAAAATTCAGTCGACGAGAGTGTTATTTCCAGCAATAGGTCTATAATGAAGTTAAACAAAAATGGGGATAGTGGACAGTCTTGTCGGACACCACTTGAGGTTGTGAAACCAGATGACAGTTCTCCATAAGCTCTCACTCGACTAATAGTGTTCGAGTAAAGAGCCTTTACAAGGTTTATGTACTTCTGAGGTACACCTTTTAATGACAGACACTGCCACAGAACCTCTCGGTCGACATAGTTAAAAATGGGCGATTTTGGAGCGATAATGAGAAATTGAAATTTTAACAATACAATACAACAAAGTGATTGTTTAACACTCTATAGTTTTCATTGACTGTTTAGCGAAAGTCAATTTTTTGGTATAAATGAATTCGAATTGAATTTTCTCTCCAAATCTCTCATACATCAAGAAATCGGCCACAGGTCTCAAGAATCTAAATATTTATTAATTTATATAAACACGTAGAAGCTTGTACAACAAGACATCAAAAAATAGTATGCACCACATAAAGTATGAATAATATTGTAGAGAAAAGGAAGTACATTTGTAGAAAACGAAAAAAAGAAACTTGTTAATACTTACGGTATAATAGGTGAAACAGTTTAGTTTACAATAAAAACGAGACAATTCAGTTCGAGTAGTGGAGCTCACATTTAAGTACAAAAGGAAATTGCATCGTGATCGCCATTAGTTTCCGTTCTGTACCATGTGTAATAACCCCTCAAACCTTTGATCCGCATCATTTATCGGACCTCAACCAGGTAGTCATGATGGGTCGACGGAATGCGGTTCTGTAGAGCATTCTTTGACACCACGGTGATATATCATAAAGTGACCACTTCTCTACCTTTTCTATTCCATCCTATCGTTGGCAAGTATAACATCCAGGCCACTATAGTCAATGTTTCAAGATTGTGACGCCAGACGAGTTGTCACTGTGCCTGAATACACTACCTGTTATATCCTAGTGAAGACATGAATACGGGTAACTTCCGGAACCTATTAATGCACGATTATTCTATACATATTCTTATTGTTTAATTATTGAGTAATTAGATTGTGTGTATCTATATTCGTCTTATTATAAGCTTCATTTTGACCTATAAATTATTATTATACGAATTACTGTCCCTAAATTATATTCAGTTTATTGATTATGGTCTCCCACGTTCACAGCCACATTTGGCTTGGTCCTGTTCAACATCTGCAGCTCGGAGAGACCGTGTTCATAAGGCGTTAAGGAATACCGCTTTTTTCGAATATTTACAATCCAAACGATCTTTTTTTTAAAAAAAACAAGAAATTCGTTGCGATTTCGTGCTAAAAATTCTGCGTTATCTAAACATGTGGTACTGAATAAAGTTTGCATTCTTATTGTTGTATGGTTGGGAGAAAATAGTGATCAGTTGGTTTCCTAAACGTGCTGGTAGATAGTCTAACAAGTAATTGAGGTCTCAAATATATATATATATTTCTCTGCCCTCGTACTTGGTTGTTGGCTAGCGCACGTTTAGTTTGCTCTACTTATGCGGACAGATATAGGTACTATGTAGTCGGAATTAGAAGATTGAAAGAGAGGAGGAAGGAAAACAGTTTGCAATCAGGTTAACAACATAATTGAAAGAATGATGAAGTGTGTAAAGATAACTCAAGGATGATATAAGGTATTTAATGTACGGTTTTGCATAAAACAAAAAATTAGTTTTTCCCACACACACTACACACATAGTAATCAAGTAAACCAATTGTCGTTTATCTGAGTTTTGTTGAGGCCTTGTAGAATAATGCTGGTTGAGAGATCAAGTCCACCTAGGGGAGTTGGAAAACCCTGATTCCAAACCAATCGTGCACATGGGCTCCAGTATCCTGGGGGAACAAATAGCGTACGAACCAACCGTTGGTCACCGGCTACCATGGGACTGCATCTTCTTACGATGCTTCACTGTCTTGTGGGTTAGACCTTTAGGTCAATCGCTCGGGATGTGGCTCCCTAAGAAAACCACCTGCTTCGGTTTGGGCATCTGGGCAGTATCACAGCCGTCACAAATAAATGAAATGATGAATTTTTCTGACAATCCTATTTACGCCCTTACTAAATGCCAGATAATTTACATTATTATTATTATTAATACTATTATTATTGGGAGCTAGAAAGTGTTCCAACATCATGAAATCAGTCAATAGTCTCACCTATCTTACAAAAGGGTTCACGTTGTTCCTGTAACAACTATCGGGGGATAAGTCTACTTACGATTGCGTCCAAACTATTGACTTCTGTCATTCTTCGTAGGTTGTTTAAAACCTGAGAACGATTGACTCGTGAGTTTCGTTCTGGTCGAGGATGCATTGATCACATCTTCACCCTCCGCCAAATGTTAGAACACCATCATACTTATCGCAGGCGAACAATCGTAGTGTTTCTTCATATCAGGGCTACCTTCGATTCGTTGGACAGGACTGTTCTCTGAGATTGTCTATTGAAGAACGGTGTGCCTGAGAAGTTTATTAACATCTTAAAGGCCCTGTATACAAACAGATCAGGCAGAGTGAGGGCATACAACTACCTTTCTCCATTGTTCCATTCACGCAGTGGGGTTAGAGAGGGTTGACCAGTCTCATCATTCCTCTTCCACTTTGCCATCGACGACATTCTGGAAACAGCTCTGATGGACGTAAGTAATCGCGGTGTGGATCTGTTGTCTGGAGAAAGACACCTCGACCTCGAGTATGTGGATGATATTGTCTTACTGTGCGATGATGCCCAAGCCATGCAATCCGCACTTAATCAGTTGGCAATCAGTGTCCGTAGGTATGGTATGTGCTTTGCACCTTCAAAGTGGGAAGTACTCCTACAAGACTGGCAGGATTCTAATCCTGTACTCACCCCGGTTGGTGAGCAGATTAAAGTAGTTAAGAAGTTCGTGTATCTAGGTAGCTACATAAGTGCTGGTGGTGGCGTGAGTGATGAAATCTATTCACATATAGCGAAAGCCACAGCGGTTTATACCAATCTGGGCCATCTCTGGCGCCTTCGTGATGTTAATCTGGCTGTATAAGGTCGGATCTAGAACGCGTCAGTGAGAGTAGTTTTGCTCTATGCTTGTGAAACCTGGCCTCTCCGAGTTGAGGATGTTAGACAACTGTGTTCGATCATCGTTGTCTCCGAAGGATTGCTGACATCCAGTGTCAACATCATGTTAGTAATGCAGAGGTTCGGCATCGTGTGTTCGGGCGCAGAGATGACAATTCAACTGGTGTCACTATCTTGAAAATATCGACTTCAGTGGTTTGGACATGTTCCATGAATATCGTTCCAGAGAATTCCACGTCGTGCATTATTTGCTGACGCCGGGACTTGCTTGAAAAAGTGGAGGTGGTCAGTGTTTGACGTGGTATGAAAGAAAGTTTTACAAGACTGGCTTCTGTTGGTCATTCACGACTCCCTGGTTGGGGTCCTAGAGATGGTGCGACAAAGTGGCTGAGGACGTTATCAGATATGACTCAGAATAGAAGCCAGTGGCGATCCTGCTGTTACGTTATTTTACTTTCTTCATAAAGAGTGGTTATATTTTTCTTAACTGAAAGAGTCTTCTGGTTGTATATTTCAGTTTTTCCCCAACATTACTCTTCTTTTTTTTCTCGTCCTATCTTTTTCTTTTATATATACTCATCTTCCTCCTTTCACCTCCCATTTTATTGTTTTGTGTGGTGTATATGTATCTGGGGCCCCTTTGTATCAATATGTGTTTAAATAAATAAATAATAAAATCAAGTATAAAGCGAGTGAGTCGTATACTCAGATGAATCCTTCACTGTTCTTCCTAGGCAATTTAGTTTTTCATTAGTGTAAAGGAGAAATACAAGCGTTAGTTCACTTACCATTCTGATTTCTTATATTTGTTTTCAATGTAGTATGCCGTAATCCAACGGTTAATTTGGAACAATTTACTTGTGGTTTGAATAAATCTGGTTGGTTGAAACATTTACATGCTATATTAGAAGCAGCCTATTTTGTTGCCAAACGATTAGATGAAGGAAATTCTGTACTTGTGCATTGTTCCGATGGATGGGATCGTACTGCTCAAGTTTGTGCCTTAGCTCAAATTATATTAGATCCTTATTACAGAACGTTTCTAGGGTTGCAAGTGAGTTAAAAACTAATGGATATTTAAATACGTAGAGATTTTTTGACCTGTATTGTACAAATAACTTGACTATGAAAAAGGAAGTTAAATCTATAAGACACCACACAGAATTATCCTACAACACGTAATTCCAGTATCTTAAAAAAGTCAGAATCATCAACAACGTGAAACATGTTCATGCTGATTATGTGTATTGATGAGGAAAGTTTGTTTGTTTGAAGTATTCGTTTGCTGTCTCAGTTCATTTTATGGTAGTGTATTTAAGAGTTAATGACGTACACTATATTGCGAATTATCAAACTGAAAGTAATGATAATTGTATTAAGCTTTCTTAACATATGAAGTTAGAAGATATACGTAAGTTTCTAGTATATATCCTTCTAGACATTTTTGAAGCACCTCTTGAGTACATTGAAATTGTCAGTTGAGTCACGTCCGGAGTTGTAGGTAAGGTAGGGTGGGGTGCTAGGTGGCTATAAATAATCAATCGACGGGACTGTAGATTTTCATTGATCGGTCATTTGGTTAGCATATGTAACGCATGTTCTAACCACAGTACCTACTCCAATATCTTATGCTGAATAGCATAGCAAACCACGAGCAGTCAAGCAAAATAAGACTGAATCTTAACCGTTTCTTGATAAAAAGTACTGTTACACCCCTACAGTAAGGCTTCTTTTTTGGACGTCAAGGTTGCTGCTTTTAGTCTTGTCACCCCCACTCCCAAAAAATTTTTCCTGTCATGGCCAGGTCCTCAGAGAATCAGTGCCCTAGCATATATATATATATATATATATATATGATATTGAGAAATCATGGGACGATATGGACTAGGAGAAAGGAACAATAAATGGTAAGAGATTCGCGAACCTATGTGCCTTCAATAAACTAGTCATAGGCCGCACCATATTCCCACATAAATGTATACACAGAGCCACATGAATTTCACCGTATCGCACCACATAGTAGCAAATAGACCATATCTACATTAATAAAATGTTCAGCAGGACGATGGAAGACGTGAGAACCAGGAGAAAAGCTGATATAGCCTCAGATCATCACTTACTGGTCTCCAAGTTATACCTGAAACTCAAGAAGCACTGGACGGCATCACAAAAGTTTAATACAGCCGTTCTTTGTGTTACTGACAGACTCAGCGAATTCAAGATAATCCTCAGCATTAGGTTCCAGGCCTTTCACGACCTATTCAGTGAAGAGGGAACTACCATGGAGAACAACTGAAAGGGGGGATCAAAGAGGCAATCACTTCAACATGTCAGGAGGTTCTGGGCCTCAAAAATCACCACCACAAGGAAAGAATCACTGTTGATACAGTGAATAAGATTGAAGAAAGGAGGAACAAGAAGACAGCAATCATTATCAGCAAAAGAAGAACAGGGAAAGCCAAGTCACAAGCTGAATACACAGAGGTAAACATGAAAGTGAAGAGGGGCATCAGGACTGACAAACGTAAATATATGGAAGATCTAGCAATGACGGCCAAAAAGGCTGCAAGAGGAAGGAAACATGAGGACTCTATGATACGACAAAGAAGCTCGCTGGAAATTACCGTAAACCAGAACGACCAGTGAAAAGCAAGGAAGGCAATGTAATCACCAGCATTGAAAAACAGCAAAGCAGGTGGGTAGATCACTTCAAGGAACTCTTGAATCAACTGGCCCCACTAAACCTACCCAACATTGAAGCAGCACCCACAGACCTCCCAATCGATTTAGGCCCATGAACAATTGAAGAGATCAGCATGGCCGTCAGAAAATCAAGAGCGGCAAAGCAGCGGGACCAGACAATATTCCAGCAGAGGCACTGAAAGCAGGCGTAGCAGTAACTGCAAAGATACTCAACATTCTTTTAAGCAAGATTTGGGATGAAGAACAAGTACCGAGAGACTGGAAAGACGGGTTTCTGATCAAGATACCAGAGAAAGACGATCTCAGCAGGTGTGAGAACTACCAAGGCATCGCTCTTCTCTCAATACCAGAAAACGTCTTCAACAGGGTGTTGGTAAACAGAATGAAAGACTCGTTAAACGCCCAACTTCGAGATCAGCACACTGTATTCTGTAAAAATCGATCATGTACAGACCAAATCGCAACTCTACGGATCATTTAGGAACAATCAATGGAATAGAGTTCACCACTCCACATCAACTTCATTGACTACGAGAAGGCATTTGATAGCGTGGACAAGACAACACTATGGAGGCTACTTCGACACCATGGCGTGCCTGAGAAGATAGTCAATATCATACGGAATTCTTATGATGGGTTAAACGACAAAATCGGGCATGGAGGACAACTCACAGACACGTTTGAGTTGAAGACCTGTGTCAGACAAGATTGCTTACTCTCACCATTTCTCTTTTTCCTGATGGTCGACTGAATTATGAAAACGTCGACATCTGGGAGGAAGTATGGGATACGATGAACTGCTAGGGTGCAGCCGGACGACCTAGACTTCTCAGATGACCTGGTTCTTCCATCGCACACGCAACAACAAATGCAAGAGAAGACGACCAGTGTAGCAGCAGCAATAGATCTCAACATACGCAAAGGAAAAAGTAAGATTCCCCGATACAACACAACACACTTTAATGAAATTGCACTTGACGGAGAAGCTTTGGGGAATGTAAAAACCTCTACATATCTGGGGAGCATCATTGATGAGCACGGTGGATCTGATACAGATTTGAAGGCACGGATTGGCAAAGCAAGAGCAGCATACCTACAGTTGAAGAACATCTGAAACTCAAAACAATTGTTAGCCAACACCAAGATCAGAATTTTCAATACAAATGTCATGACAGTTCTACTGTATAGGGCGAAAACTTAGAGAATTACGAAAGCTATAATCGCTAACCAGAAACTATCAGCAACAACCTACTGTGGGAGAAAACAAACTAGATTCCAGCGGAGGAGGAAGCGCGGGAAGTGTATATGACACACATTGATGATAGCACCCGACTGCGTCACAAGGCAAGCCGTCACTTGGAATTTCCAAAGCCAAAGGAGAATAGGAAGACCAAAAAATACCTTACGCTGAGATATGGAGACAGACATGAGAAGAATGAACAACAAATGGATAGAACTAGAAAGGAAGGCCCAGGACTGTGGTTTGGAGAATGCTTCATTAGGAGTAACAGGCGTAAGTCCATATATATATATATATATATATATATATATATATATATATATAACTTTATCTTGTTAGGCTTTGATTGAAAAAGACTGGATACAATTCGGTTACAAATTCACTGAACGATGTGGCTTAGTGTCAGGTGCTGATCCACGTGAAATCTCCCCAATATTCACACAGTTTCTTGATTGTTTACGACATTTGCTAGAAATCTGTCCAACTAAATTTGAATATAATATCAAATTATTACAGTACTTACATGATCAAATTTATTCAGCCGTTTTTGGAACATTTATTGGATGTAATGAAAAAGAAAGAATCCATTTAAGGTTAGTTGTTTTGTCTCCAATTTTTAAAACTCATTCACCATGTTCAGATTTGTGTATTTAACTTCAAATCCAATTGCATGTGTCTGGGGCTGGCGATACTACTCTCATCTGGTAGCCTGAACTGGAACAGGATGAGATGGAAGTCTAAAGCTACGACCTAATTACTGAGTGTTTTTATTATTAAGTCTCCATGGTGTATCTAGGATCTGACCCTGATGTATGCGTCGGTTCAAGTTGTTGTAGTTGCATCAGTGTAAAGAAATATAAATGGACAAAACACTCAACAAACTAGTCGTATTATTAATAATATTGTGTATGGTTGTGAAAAAGATCAATCTTTTTGAAAAATATAATTTAGGAAGAATGAGTGAATTCATGGGGTAAGAAAGTTTGAAATGTAGGGTGGTGGTTGGAAATAGTTTTCAAATAGCCGTTTGACCTAATTCTCGTTCTATTCGACATTCTTCATAAAGATGTACCTGTAATGTTAAGGGAAACGATGCTGCTTGGGAAATTCTATCCTGTCTCTTAGCTATATAGTCAACGACGTTACCCCTGAACTCGTATCATTACTGCACTGTAGAACTGAGATGCATTTACAATTCTAATCAATAAAATTTGATTAACACTAAGGACTTAAAGTTGGTCACTACTCAGTTATCAATTAGTTGTAAGTATGGAATAGTGTAGTGAACAAAACACTGGTTGGGGACAATCGAATGTATTTAAGCAAACATTACAGACTATCTCGGTAAATTCTGATAACCAAACAATGAACAGTCAATTTGCAAATTAACAACCAATTGTTTCAATCTTCAATGTTTCTTCTCTAATTCCATTGCTCATGCATTTTCCAAACGATTGCGCTTCATTTCAGTTCTTTCCTCATCGGTCTTCTGCGAAAATACATTCTATGTCTGACCGACACCATATACTACTTATATAGATATAAGTAGACCACACCACAATAGTAGTGTGGTGAACGAGAAGTCAAGTGAGTAATAATAATTTGCTGCATAGTACATTATTACAAAATGTCTTCGTAAAATATGAAAGCCATACATTAAATACATAATTTGCACATCTTCCATCAATTGTCTCTTACAAACATCGTCGCCCCTTCATTCTATTCATTATTACAATTACTCCCTGTTTCCCTTTCTGTTCTCTTCAATTTGATCTTCTCAACCTTCTGCCTCTAGGCATCCCACTTCTGATTGGTGCTCTATACTACTTATGTCTGTTGACATTAGTAGCATATTCCACAGCAGTAACTCGAGATTTTGTTTAAAATACAGACTTAATAGATTTTTTTACTGTGACCAACTTCAGACCTTACCGCCAAGCGTCTTCAACTATCGAATCTGATTGTTACGCGGGTGCCAACCTGGTGGAAGTGAGGATCTCCTCGAATTACCTCAGTTTTGCAACTTTTGTTGTTTTTATTAATTTGACTATTTCGTATTATCTCTAGAAGCTTCTACTACGTTATAGATGACCTCATCTACCACTGTACTTCATGTCAGCGTAATTGTGTCTACTAATATCTGGTTCTTGATCAATTAGTTAAGTATGAGTTGTCTGTGTTCACAAAGTTCAGTTCAATTAAACGTTTGTTTTCTCCCTCTGGAATCTTGATGCGGGTTATAGTATTATTCTATTTTAGAGTTCAACAAAGTACTTACTCTTTATGGGGCTATTTAAATCGTTATCGTGACAGATGGATCAATCCATTCTATGAACATAATTCTGTATGGACAGATTGTTTTATTGACGGGGGCGGTGGGAGTAACTACAAATACAATATATCATCAAATTTTGAAACCGATGAATTAATTACTGTTGGAGTTGAATTGATTAATGATGGTACAGGGAATAGTCGATATGCAGCGGATGTACTACCTGTACATGTTCTATGTGCACCTTTATTTCGGTAGGTAACAATCTGTTTATTCATTCCTATTATCAGCAAGGATTGTATTCAGTTTTTTTGTCCTTCTAGTTTTTATAATGTATGCAAAATAATTTCTTTGACTGAAATTGTGTTGAATCGACTGGTCAATCAATAAATTTCTTCCAGAATGTTCTGTGAAGTCTACTTTAAAGAGTATTAATATCTGTCATTTGCATGTAATCCCATAGATTGTTTAACTGAAACCAGATTTCTCACTGCTAACAGCTCATATAAACTGAAACAGCTTGTGACAGTTGTTCAATGTGGGTTCGGCTTCTAAGTTCATTTCTCATGTGAGAGATAGAAATGAAATTGTTGAGATTAAAGTCGAAAAAATTTTCAATAATTAGTAAAATAATAATAGTGATAACAATGAGTATGCTGTCGTATCTTGCGCTGTTCGAGAGTTGATACTGATACACATTTTCTATACCAAATAGGGCTACTGATATATCGGATAGTTTAAAACAAAGCTGTCACTCTCATGCATTATATATATATATATATATATATATATATATATATATATAGGAAGGAAATTAAACATATCAGTTTATATCTCATCCCACGCAACCAGCATCTGCAGCGAAGCTGCCCTCTCACAACGGAAAGAAGAGGTTGGAAAACGTCTACCCTAAAAATACCACACCTTACCCTGTGGATTTCTTCCTTTAAAGTTAAGATCTTTTGAAGTGCGAAGCTAAATTATCAAAAACTTCCCATAAAAAGGCCGTGCGCGACTGGCTTCAAGAAGTTATCGCTTGGGCTCTGCGTTCCTGCTCCCAAGTTGCTGAAACTACCACTAATTCAGCTTCGTTTTCGGTTCTCTCAAGACAAAAATCCTTCTGCGGTGTCGGCAGCCGGGAAGTCACAACCGCCCCCATACCACTATCAGCACCCGAGATCATCAAATCCCTTTCTCACCTGTTAATCATTTTCCTATCCCTATGTCTAACCATACTCTCATATCTCTATCACCACGCGCCACCAATGCTAATGATTTGAATTCACGAAATGTTATTCCTGGTATCCTGAAACCACAGTCTAAACTACATTTTGGAGTCCTTAATGTTCAAACTGTGTGTCAGATAGGACAGCAGACTTATTTAGCTAAGATTCTCGAGTCTCGCGCCACCAATGAATGCTGAGTCTTAGAAGCACACACAGGGTCCAAGTACATTCATTCTCTGACCTCAGCTTGTCAATGTAAAGAACCAGTACGATTTATCTTTTGTGCATCTGAAATCCCCACTTCTACCTCAATTGGCCTCGCTGGTGTAGGTATAGCCTTAAATTCAAAAGCAGAACATGCTCTCCTAGGCGGGATTTCAATAGACAGTTGTTTGCGCGGTGTTTGACTACGCGAGACAGTAAGAACTCAAAAAGACTAGGACACACGCCGCTGCCTCTTCGTTGTCTTTGCTTACTCTCCCATCGATTGCAGCTCGGACGAAGTTAAAGATGAATTTTATGGGAAGCCTATCCAACCCTGTTGAAAAAGCTAGACTCACTAATGTAGTATTGGTGGCAGGTGATTTTAATGCCCAAGTAGAAGACCAAGCCAAGTCGAAAGGCACTTAGGCGGATCTTACGGTGTCGCAGTTCAGCAAATAGATAATGACAACCGTCTGTTGCATCTGTGTTCAGATAACCGTCTATTTCTGACAAACACCAACTTTAGGCATAAGGAAGAACATCATCAGACGTGTCGACCTCTTCAATCGACTCATCGATGAACTCAAATAGACCACATTGCCATCAGTCATCGTTAGAAAGACGCGATAGTAAACTCGCTCATTCTGGAGCACATGTTTAGACTCCAATCGTTGTCTAGTTTGGTGATGTATTTGTCTGCGCCTTCCTGGTCTTAGAAAATCCATACCAAGAATACCCCTTAGAAGTCAACTTAATGGTGAAAACGTCAAAAATATATTTCAGGAACAACTAGAGAAGGAGCTAGTAAACCATGGAAGTGATGTCCACCACGAGGTAACTTGGTATGATATCCGAAATGCTGTGGAAACAGCAGTGATATTTACTAGTGAGTTAAACCAAAGGGTTAAGAAAAATCAGTGGATTTCAGTGGCGTCTAATGAACTCAACAAATGGTTGGAACCCATCCCGTCTGACTCCGAACGCGATGAGGAGCAGAGACATTATGCGTAAGTTGATCAAAAGCCTACGTAATGATCGTGGGCAGTAATGGGTGGTGAAAGTGGAAGAGGTGGAAAAGGCAGCGACGATGGGTAACAGTAGACAAGTGTTCAGACTTATTAAGGAAACGGATGTTAAAAATCCAGTTGCTAGTGAGATTATCTCAGATAAAGCCGGGACTTTTATTCACTCTTAATCTAGGATATTGAACCGACGGGCACGACACTTAATGTTGCAGTTCAACTGGCCATTCAGCCACAGACGATATCTTGACACAAATTCAGAAGGCTCGATTAATTTTGCTAATTTTCATCACCTGAGGTGTATGTGAAATATCGTTCTACCAACCAAGTAAGTTTGATCGGTTCTAAATTATTGATGTGATTCATGGCCATTAAGACGAGAGGTTAATCGCAGATTACTAGTATCCAATCGTAGGTGTTTTCGAAGCATTCTCGTGTATATTGAGACTACCTAGTAAACAATGTCGGAGTTAGGAATAGGTTTTTTAGGTAAGGATGGGAAATTGATTGATAAGGTAGTAAATCTTCATCGACTGAGGTAGTTGGAATGTAAGCCACAAATGTCCAACTGCCGCCTATTTCGACGGACGATGTTGTCTGGTATAGGATTAGGGTAAAAGCTAGGAGTGCTCAAATCGAGACGTAGACTCAGTCATTGACAGACGAACTGGATCATGATAACAGGTGTAGACCAGTTTGTTGCGGTCCGCATGATTATAATAACCAGTGGTAGAGACTTTGGATGACATGGCTCAAAATCTTCTACAATGGCACAAGTGCATCCATTCTTTGTCTCCCCTCAAACTTTGTTTTTATTTCACTAATTTATATTTTCTTCTTGAATCGTATTCTCGATACCTATTACATACGTATCAGGTTCTATGTTGCAACTAACTGACTGATCTGTATGTTGTAATTTAAATTAATTAAATTTTTTATGTGCTGAAAAACATTATATTATTGTGTTTTTTTTTCCTGAAGCAAAGGAATGACTTGTAGGAAATACTATCTCTACATGTAATTTATTGTCATTGATTCTTTTTAGTTTATGCGCAATTAAAGAATTTTATGATCTTATTTCTTGGCATCAGTTAGTGAAATATTTCACCGAGAAAATACTCACCTTTCAGTTCTATTTATATGAAATAATATAATTGTTTTGTATAAAGTAAAAAGCCTTATTGAATTGTCATGCTTTTGTTGATCAATCAATCGAAAGACATATATCCTTCAATTAACTATTCAGTGAATGTGTCAATTATAATTTCTTTACTTATCAAACTAAACATTATCATCAGTTTTGTGAACGTGCTAACTTTTAGCATAAAGGAGCTCACTGATTGTAAGGATGGCTCGTTGGCAAACTCAAGAAGCCTAGAAAGAGACGAAGACATTCCATCCAATCACCGCTAGGGGAACATTTTAGAATGTCGACCTGTATCTTCCCTATTGGATGAATAAGAGGGACCCCTCTATGTGCTTATTGGCTATCCCAAATGATGATTTACTTTCAGCCAATTTTTTGTACTGTATTTGACACTGTTTTGGGAATAAAATTCCTACTTACTAGTGTTCTGTCTTCTCTTTTGCGACGTTGCGGGTTCGTTCGTTCAAGAAGTCTATTAGTATGCGGCATAGCAAGAATCAAAGTTCTTGATATAACAACTGGCGACGGGGTCAATTTATCAAGATGTCTATTACCCTTGATCAATTTGAAGCTTTTCTAGAGCGCTATGAAGAACGTTTCGAACAGTTCCAGATTCGTATTCTTGAAACACAAACCCAGCAAATGAACCTCAACAAGAATGGACTTACGGATGGTTTTTCTAAATCACATGCTGATTATACCATCGATTTCATTCATTAATTTCATTTTGATGGTTTAGTTGGCGTAACATTGGAATCCTGGTACAAGAAATATGAAGATGTATTTAACATAGACCTAGAAACTTTTGATAATGCCGCCAACGTCAGAGTACTGCTACGAAAGCTGGGGACTATTGAACATGAATGATACACCAATTTCATTCTTCCCAAGAGACCTTTCATTCGAAGCAACAGTTAATATTTTGTCGCAAATTTTCGGTGAACAGTTTTCCCATTTAATACTCGGTATCAGTGCCTGAAGATAGTAAAAGCTGGCGACGATGACTGGGTGCAACATGCCAGCATAGTCAATCGTGAATGTAAGCGTTTTAAACTATCAGTAATGACAGAAGTCCAATTCAAATGTCTTGTCGTTTTTGTTTCACCAGAAGATGCCGACATCAGAACTCGAATTGCGAGTCAAATTGAACTGTCCAAATATCACCCTTCAAGAGGTGACTACTGAATGTCAGCGTCTGGTGAACTTGAAACATGACACCTCAGTGGTAAAAAATAATGTTCGACTCCCTTGTGTACAGGCAGTCAGTAGTCAGAAAGATCCCTATGTGCAAAAGCAGAACACAACCATTAGGAAGCCTCTATCCGCTGTTGGTTTTGCAGAGCGCTGCATTACAAAAGGTTCTACTCATGCAGAAACTACCGGTACACTAAATGTCAGCTCAAAGGACATAAAGAAACATGTTGTAAGAAGAAGAGATATGCTTTCCAGTTAAAAAAGGTAACGATTCATATTGCAGAGGCTGTTATTAGTGTTCTGAACTTAACTGGCTGGGCTAGACAGAGAGCAGAACTGATAAGTGCTCAAGACTGCTCATACGGCTTTTGTGTATCATTGCTCTAATCGATAATTCACTCCTCTCTAATTGGCGGTCTTATCACGTCATATATTAAACATGGCACGCATATCAATCGATATAACATTGATCACCCAAAACATTTACTTCATCATAAGTTAACCAATCGAATTACACCGTCAATTTGTAGACTTAAATTTTTCAGCAAATATCCCTGTTTTTATTCATTTCACTACAACAGTTTATGGCGTGATCTTTATTTACATTGGGAATGGCGTTTGCCTAAATATGATTTACAACGTGAAAATCATGTTTCGGATTATTTATCCGGTCTGTCAACTTTACTCGATCACAATCGACTTTTAGAGGCTAGAATCCGTCAGTTGCAAGAATTATTAAAGTGTAAAATTGTATTTGGTAAGAATGATCTATGTAACTCAATAGACAAATCTATCACATCTAAGGTAGGTAGGTGTTTGTAAAAATAAGTAATTTTTAATTATGATATTTATGTTTAAAGTATAATTAGTAAAAGGATCAGTTTGATGTTCTTACAGCTTCGAAAATTTATTGGGAACAGATAATTTATCCATAATTTTTCGACAGTTTGAAGTTACCATCAATAAAACTATTTGCTTAAAGAAGATAGTAACGTATTTAAGTAGCTAAATATTAAGTTATATAACAAATCAGACAGCTGGTGTGAATTTTAGGTTTTCCCTAAAGTTTATCCATGCATTAAGGTATCATATTTATGGTCCTGTATAGAGTAGCATTTCATTTATCTAAAGCCAAAGATTATGCGTACGTATTAGCGTTGATGGATTTGTAACTTCCAAGTTTATTGGATGTTAGTTGTATATATGACCGTACTTTGTACTACTACTTTCAGTTAGATATTTGATTAAATTTAAAATTTCATATCCGATATTGTCCTTTAAAAAAGAGGTATCGTGCATGCATATTTGGAGAAACTCAATATCCTTCGATAACTCGACTCATCATCATTCGTCTTTGAGGTTGAAGAGAGATGTCACTGGTGGTCTAGCCGGTCTGATGTAGCATTAAATCAACAGCATATTGATAGACCCGACGAATTCATACATGCAACATGTTACAAGCCAGACAGACCGAATATCTGTGTTGAGTCGGCTTCCGAGAGCTACAGCGGAGCTTCCAGAGGCCCTAAAAGAGTCGAAGAGTTTCCATCTAATCAGGACATGATGGAGCTTTCTAGAATATCAACGTGGAATGCTACTATTGGACAGTAGCATAATATGTCTCTTTGCGGATTGGCCGAATGATGACGTTGATTTAACAAATGATAATACCTATAAATACCCATGATTTTCTGTACATTTCGATTCTTACCAATTCAACACTTTTCCAGCCTTCTGATTTGCAACGGTTCAACCTTCGAGTGTTGTAGTCGTAAACTGTATTCTGCGTTATTCAAGTAGCGAACTGAACACAGGCGATGGGGTCATCTTATCAAGATGACATTTACTTTTGAACTATTGGAAGCCTTGCTAGAGCGTCAAGAAAACGTTTCGAACAGTTCCAGATTCGTATTATAGAGACTAACCCAACAAATGAACCTTAATCAAAGAGAGGTTACAGATGATCCTTTCAGATATATATATATATATATATATATATATATATATATATATATATATTAACCAATGTGACTATAACTAGTAATCTCGGAATCTATGGTTTGCATCACGGATTTGACAGTTGTTTCCTACTAGCATGGAACTCAGTAATGTCCATCAACAACTCCACCAAGAATCGTACCTAGGAGATGAATGCCAACTCAGTGGTCTGAAAGTTGGGCATCATGCGAGGCCTATAGACACTAGATCCTACCCCTAGTGATATCATGCAGATACGCCTTTAAATAAATCTCATTCTTGGACTAAATGAAGCTACCCAATGCTTTTTAGGTTTCATTATAGTCGTTCAGCTGATGTCAAACGGTGATGTAAATTACATACTGAACAATATATTGCACCATTATTTTCAAAATTGATACTTTACATATTTACATTAACAAGTCGTTTCTCTGGAACTCAGTCTTCTATAAAGATAACAAGGTTGTTCCATATACAAACTAGTTGTATATAAAACAACTATGTAATCTATGTGACTAAATTAATCATGTACTCACTAGTGACTAGTTTCAAGATGGATTTCCTGGAGTTCTAGTGAGAAGCCATGATCAGTAGAGTTCATTCCATATTGGATGAAGAGTTACCCGCCTCAGACAATGGATGAAGGGTTGCGCAAGATTATGGATCGATTAAAGTTAGAGATTAACATCTTTGGTTGCGGGCTGAGTGGTCTAGAGGTTGTGTTCACATGCGATATCGATAGTCCTGGGTTCGAGTCTCGCGTGCGGAATCGCCAAGGAGTCCCATACTATGACGGAACGACTGTCTAGTGATTTCAGGTTTTCAATGGTGGTTTGGCTTAGATCGACTCATGAACTCAACTAAATTAATTGTTCTGTTCAACATTACCTAAAATCAAACAAACACATGTTGGCGTAAAAACCGTGTATATTGTTTATCTCATTTAGGGGTTGGGATTGAATTTCATAAAAGTCTGTGTATTTATTGTTTGTTTTATTTAACTTCAACCATGTTTTTTTTATATTAAAAATTGCTCATAGCTCATGAACAATGATGAAAACAAACAGACAGTCATAGACACTAACTCCAATTTATTTCATTTTCAACGTACAATCGTATCGTCACCAACCCATAACAATAATGCTAATAATCATTCTCGTGTTCGTACAAAAGATAATTCAGTGACTAGTAAGCGTAATTTGAAGTTGATACATTGTATGGTCTTTGTTAAATTATTAAGGAACTGTTTTTTTTTCGTTCATTGAAAATCAGAGTAAAATACTCTGGGTGTTGCGCATATATTGAATAAATGTAATAATGTGAAATGAAGTTGGATTATAGGTATCTTTGAAGTATTGTTCGCGTCTCGTGGAACGACCAAGTGAGCGATAATGAAGTTTAAGTATGAAGGTTGCTAGGCAAAGGTAAAAATTCGGTTATTGAGATTGTTTAATCTTCATTGACTGAAGTGGTCATATGTATGCCTAACCACCATTTACTTTGACGACGAGCGATGCTTACCAGTGTGGGAGTAGGTTAGAAGAAAACCAGTGGTATGGCTATAACAAGATATGACATCAGTCCAATATGTCATTGACTGTCACACTTGTTCATCTAGATAGGCACTCCTGAATTGGGGTCCGTGGGATAATCGCGATCAGTGATCAGAAACATTGAGTGATACGGGCCAGAATCCGTCACTGTAACACAGATGCATTCTTTCTTTATCAGGCTTTCGATCTTGAATTCCAGTATTCCTTCACATATACTTTCCCACTCTGTCTTTCCGAAGGACATTCTCAGTGTTCATACTTTCTCGTCATTACTCCAACATTATTTCCATCTCTTACTTTCCATCGTATCTCCATTGATTTGATAACTCCTGTATTTACACCTGTCTAATAGCTGCCTCGCACCTACTAAAACATACTTTGCTTGTTATAGTCAGCATAGACACCACTGAGGGGAGGGTCTAAAGGTGATTAAAAAGAGCAAAGTAATTTCAGACTGAATTTCCTTATTTACATCATTTCCAATTCTAATCTATTCTACAACTGATGGGATACATTTTTAGTCTATATGATCTCAACACTTTCCTACCCCATATACCAGTATAATGAGCAAGTCAACTCATAATACGTTTTTCTTCACTCTGATTGATCAAGGTGGAATTTTAACACTTTCCTAGAAGTCTCCTATTCTGTCACATTCTTGTGTAATCATACGAAAATATCCTTTGTTGTCTGTATTTCGGCCTATTAGTTTCTAGAGTACGGCATTGAAAAACTGGGAACATTGTGCGCATTAAAAATTCAGTTAAGAATTCATATAATCACCAGAGTTCAATGTACTACCAGTCTTATCATTAATTTAATCAGTCGATGTATTTTGTGTAATACACAATTATGAATACACTTCAACCATATGTATAGTATGTTGGGAATTCAGACCGTAGTGGATATCACGTGTTCAGTTCTTCAGTGATATTTCCGATTATAATTTCTTCTATCTCGCAACTGCTATTCTCCCTGTAGCCCAGCATCTTGAGCTTAGTCAGTTATACATCCTGATCTGCACAATTGACCTTCAGTTGACGTCAACTCCACTCCTACTGATACACCTATTCTCAAATCTTTCTCAATCCACAGTCTTAAGTCGGAAGAAAAGTCAGCAGACAAACTTTAATTATTATGTTCCAATCACCGAGTCAACAACTATTTTACGCACACATTAGCTTATCTAAAAACGAATTATCAGATTTCACAGCACACTGAACAAGAAGTCACACGTTGAACATGTAGTGGCTGGTACTATGTCAAGCCAACAAAGGTTATTCTACCTTCTGAACAAACCAATTTATTCATTCAAGTCACATTTTATCTTGTTAACTATTCGCTTATTAATCTTGACTTTTTATTTAAGTGCATGTGTGTTAATTACTCATCCTGCTCATTATGCGTCTGACCATAATTATCGATTCACGCTTGGTTAAATCGAGTTGGCTTACTTGTATTGTCCACTGTGCGTCATTTCGTTCCGCTTCACTTTTTTTTCCCTGATTGTCTGTCGAGACCAATGAGTGTACAAAATACACTTATTCACACTTCATTCTTGTATTTGACTTATTTATATGCTTACGCGTATCAAGTCGATAATTATGTACGAGGGTCGGTGGTGTTATATCCTAGTGAAGATTAAATTATGGGCAACTTCTGAGAACTATTAATGAACAAAAATTATATATATATATATATATATATATATATATATATATATATATATAATAGCTATTCAGTAACTAGATTATATATATTTATGTTTCTCTTATTATACGCTTTATTTTGACCTATAAACTATTATTATACAATTTACTATTCCCAAGTTATGCTCAGTTTATTAATTACGGTCCCCCAAAATCACAGACAATTTCGCCTAGAACATGTACAAATGTTATTTCCTATTGTATGGTATAATATGGTCCGTTTGACTTGTATGTAAACCTAGTATTTTTGAAATAAATGATTCGTATAGTGGAAGCTGGTATTGGTGTTCGGGACTCAACTGGCGCGACTAGAAACACAAAATCGTTGGTCTGGCACACTACTAAGACTGTATAAGTTGTATTCCGATTGGCGAATAAGTCACGTGATATTAAATCAGGCTTAAAGGTCACAACAGGAGGCATGTACATTTCAATGACAATTGAGATACGATCTAGTTGGAATCAGATACAAGGCCACTAAAAACAATCATGCCATTACTGGTAGCGAGCGAAGTTGTATTGTCTAGTACCATGTCAAGCCTACATGTATTATTCTACCTCCCGTACAGATCTATTTACTAATTCTTTTCAGATCACATTTTGACCTTGTTAATTATCCGCTTATTAACCTTGATTGTTTTTGTATGAGCGTATGTGTGTGAATTGCTTATTCTGCTCATCACATGTCTGTAACTTATTTTTGTCTGACTATAAACACTGAGTCCCGTTTGATCGAACGGAGTTGGCTCCCTTGCCTTCTCCACCTCGCCTCACTTTCCCGCTTCTTCATTCTGAATGTCTGTCTGGATAAACGAATGCATAAAATAAATTCATCAACGACACCCGTATTTGGCTTCTTATTGCCACCGTTACACAAACAGAATTAGCCTAGGTAATATACGGAGTCAAATAGAAAATTTATGTTCATAGCATCTTCGTACGATCAAACCGGAATCAGAGACTGGACTACAAAAAAGCAAACAGGACGTAATTTGATGGCAACGATTAAAGATCAGAAAAACGCATAACATTGGTTAGTAGGTCCATCGAGAGTTTCTAATGGAGGAAACATGGAAATACAATAATACCAGTTAAACAAAATATATATGACAATAATCTGAGAAATAGTTCCGAAAATTTATAACCTTTACGATACTCGTCCCATTGTAACATGATACTAAATTGAGCTTTTTTATTCTTTTTCTCATCGAATAATAAATAAATAACAAATTTTTAGGTGATCAAAAACATTTATCTCAACCCACCATTGAACAGTTGAAATGCGAGTTGAGTATAATCAATGTGAACTGGACGCATTGCTTTAAATCAGGAAGTTTATGCTGTGTATGTAATAGCCTGTTAGCTTTGTCAAATCAATCGGTAAGTAATACAAGGTACTATGTAGGTAGGGTTATGACACGATGGCCTGTTCAAAAATCTTCACCACCATCTTTTCAATTGTTCATTTATATGTCTAGGATTTTCCTGTTTTAGACTTGTTTTAATAAGTTATTGTTTATCAACCACATATATACTTACACGCTTTCATACGATTTTTCTACAAGAAATCTTATCAAGAAGTACTATCACGGTGGTCCATATAATTTTCTTCTTACTTCTCTATCTTTTGGAGCAACGGATAGTAATTACCATAAAATTAATGCATCAGATATATTCAGGGATGAAGGGAGTTGCACTGAGAAAATACTGATCCTATACACTGAGCAATAAATCACTGTTTAAAAAGGATTTATAGTTTTTTTTTTGAATATTTACAAGTTAAATGTGACATTTTTGGAGAATCGGATACAGGTCAAATAACCTCTCGCTATCAGACAAAACTCGATTTCCTTCTCCAGGTTACGAAGCACATGTGGTTTGTCGAAAGCTTGGCCTCACGTTGTAAGGGATAAAGATATGTAAATAAAGGCAGAACAAATATTGATGCAGAATAATATGAATTAATTATATGTCGTAGTTTCTCATCAGCTGCTTACAACCAAATATGTATTAGAATTTTAGCATTGAGATGATAAATAGTGTGGAAAATAAGTGAATGTAGAGGATTGGGATGACAAAGGGTTATCAATGATAACTATGCATATAAATATATATGTGCAAGAAAAGGTCAGAGGTTATTAGGTATTAGAATGAAGGAAGCATAAAGAGTGGGTGGTGTAATTGAGTGGAGTTCAAAGACAGATAAGATAAAATGTGTGATAGCAGCCAAACAAAAAAGTACGACGGCTCTCCGGTTTGCTGAAGCGATCGTGATAAAAAAAACTCAAACTGGATCTATCTATTCAAAAAAAGACAGTGGTAAACTTATGACTACCCTGGTGATCCATTTTTTTGTTTTAGTTTTTTGGATATTAGATTTATTTTGGTTAATATTTAGTTTTCACTATATTCCTCTTCCATTACCCAATTCTTGAACCACCCTTTCTCTCACACATTTCCGCTCACTTGTCTTTTTTAAATTATATGAACTCTCCAAATTCTATTCAATTATTACGTAACCCATTCTATTTGTTTTCAATTCCATGACTCCTTTATTACTTCTAAAAATTACCACACGTTTTATCTGATGTCTTTGAACTCCACTCAATTACACCACCCACTCTTTATGCTTCCTTCATTCTAATACCTAATAACCTCTGACCTTTTCTTGCACATATATATTTATATGCATAGTTATCATTGATAACCCTTTGTCATCCCAATCCTCTACATTCACTTATTTTCCACACTATTTATCATCTCAATGCTAAAATTCTAATACATATTTGGTTGTAAGCAGCTGATGAGAAACTACGACATATAATTAATTCATATTATTCTGCATCAATATTTGTTCTGCCTTTATTTAAATTCATAAAGGTAACTAATTGCATGAAATAAAGACATATATTAATGACTTAGTAAATACACATTCCTGATTTGGTTTTAGTAATCAAAGCTTCGTTCTCACTCAACTAGCTGGTTTGGGCTACTGTGTAAGAAGCTTGTATATCAGTATCAGAATCGGACAACACAAAAAATAACCGTTCAAACGAAAGACACGCAATTATAGATCCAATCTATCAAGTCCACAGAACAAGCTGTTGGTCAATTGTGGAGAGATTTTAACAGCTCACTTCCTTTCGAAGTATATGCTGATGTAATCAAAACTCTATAATTAACCCATTGAGTATGGAGGATACAACACCGTATGAACATGTTTTTATGTCACTACTTTCCTTCTTGTTCTATGTAAATGTAGACAATTTTGTTAATTCAGAAGTTGCGGATTCATGTAAAGCTAAGTAAGCTTTCGATAGCATCAATTTCTTTCTAATTGAAATCCAATTATCCATAATGTTCCCCGACCGTGGGTTTTCAAAACATTGACTTTATGATATCGTGTTTATCACATTGTTTGTAGAAACATATGTCTACAGGAGGCTAGGTAAGTTTGCATTATAAATTGATTCGACAATAAATAACAAATGAGGTCACGTACTAATCAAGGGGTAAGGAAGAATTCTCTTTTTCTTATTCAATGACATTATGAGTTATTTTAATTGTTTGTAAAAACCTTTTGGGGTTTCGTCTTGTTTAAGGTCAGTGTTTGCACATAGTCAAGAAGCGTACTGTAAAGATTTTTTTGATTTTGTCAGTGAAATTTATGCTCAATGCCATATATTGGTCCTTATTTTAATTGTTTTTCCGGAAAAACAAACAGGTTCATTGTCATTCATGTGGTCTACTTACATGCTCTCGGTGTATTCATTCAGACCCTCCAACAATTCCAAGTTTATGGTCAAATGAACAAAGGTCTGTACAGTTTTGTAATTCATGCGTCTCCGAATTGCGTAATACCTGTACTTACAACAGCAGTACTAGTAGTTTCCATGTAAAACATTTTACTCAAGCAAAATCACTTGAAATTCCTGCTGCTACCACTACTGCGTAAATAACAAGTGTTTGTCTTCAACAGACCCACTGACTTTTGGATAACTGACTCTGTTTGGTTGATAATTGACAGATGTATGTGACATTCAAGTCGATATTCAGTTGTTTGTGTTGCATGGTAGATGGTTGTCTGTCGTCCCCTTTCTTCATCAAGATAATATGATTGTAGGCTTGAAGTACTGACAAATTATATAATTTCCATTAAAACTGAATTATCTGTGATTTAACTGGTTTCTTTCTGTTTTAAAACTATATTATTATTATTATTATTATTATTATTATTATTATTATTATTATTATTATTATTATTATTATTATTATTATTATTACGTTAGTATTCAACCACTAGTACCTTTTTCTCATTGTACATTTATTATTTGCATATACATGATTTAATAACATCACAATAACCTATTCGCTTGTTTTTGTTTGTCGCTTGTGATTTGTGTTGTTTTTCAGAGGGAATTAAATTATGTGGTCTTTCCTCATTTCTTTATTGATTTTCCCACTTTTAGCTTCTTGTATACATTCACCCTCTTGGTCAATTTTGTTTTTGCTGAATTTCATTATCATTTTCAATCGATATAGTAACGGTTGGTCGACCGAGAATTGTTTTCTTTTTTCGTTCGACTCTTCCTTCTCACACACCCTATTCTTGTTATTTAAACATTATATTTAATAATGAGACTTTTGTGGCCGTTTGATATGATTCCAGTTACATCGTATGATGATGTATTTCTGATTTTTCGTGAATGGGGAGTTTTGCGCTCATTACGAAAAGATAGAACGATTATCATTATTAAAGCTGACAAAGGTACTACAACAGTAATCATGAATAAAAGCAACTATGAAGAGAAGGCTCCAATTCATCTATCGATGGAACCATATTTAAAGATCGATTCTAAAAATTCTCAAGTGATTAAAAATAGTTAGATTCGAAACAAGTTTCCGTATGGTTTAATTCGTATTCTAAATCCAACACCATATCACGCTTCTTTGAGCTACCAAAAATTCACATCCTGACATTCCTTTAATGCACAAAGTGGACTTCACATATGCTTTATCTAAATATCTAGGCAGCATACTGAAGCCACTACAACACACCCTAATTAATGTCGTAAAGGATTCATACGAATTCAAATGAAAGATGTCGGAGTTATTCATCGACAAATACGCAACAATGGTAAGGTGTGATGTCGCATCCTTATACACTAGCATTCCAATTGATAGATGTCTGGACTTCGTTGGTGGTTTACTAGAGATTGATCATGTTCTGTCTAGCAGATGTCCATTAAGCATTAGTTCAATCATGAAATCCCTCAAACTATACTTAAATTCAATACTCTTCACTTTCAAAGGGACTTTATATAAACAAACGATTGCAGTCACCATGGGACCTTCAGGATCTTCGATTGTTGCAAATTTATGTCCCACATTGAAACGCTTGTTTTTGTCATGAGTATCTCTTTTAAGGTTCACACTTGAATGTCGACAAAGCAATAGGGAGTTTCAATAAGTATTAATATAGACGTATGCTGTATGTTTGAGACCTGTATCCAAAATTTTACTAGAAGGGTGTATTATGACTTCATCTATTTGAATCGGTTAGATTTGCATGATTTATTTTTTAACGATAGCTTTGTTTACTCCAATAAAACACCGTAAATCTGTAGGCGAATATTAAATAGAAAAATTGACTTCACGGTGATTAAGTCGGTCAGCCAGCAACAAACTTTAGCTATAAACAATGAAAAAAATGTCCGTTAGTATTACCTAACAAACACTAATAACTATATTCATCAATAAAGCGACAGCTAGCTTGTAATTAGTCAAGAAAAATGTGAGCGAATAAATTGTACAATATCGCAATAGATGTGTGCGCCATTGGATGTTTGCCTGGTGGTTTAGGCTCAAGACCGCCCAGCATTCTCCATCCAACCCTGTCCCTGGAAATCCCTCCCAGTTCTTTCCAGTTGTTATTCATCCTTTTCATATCTGCTTCTACTACCCGACGCAATGTGTTTTTTGACCTTCCCCTATTCCGCTTGGCTTCACGATCTCAAGTTAGGGCTTGCCTTGTGGTGCACTTCGGTGATTGTTGTTGCTGATGGTATCTGGCCAACGGACATTCAGTATCTTACGTAGACAATTGTTTATAAATACTAGTACCTTTTTGATGATAGTTGTATTAGTTGTCCACGTTTCAGCTTCTTACAGTAAAACTGTCTTGATGTTCGTATTGAAGATTCTTACTTTGATATTGGTTGGTTTATTTATCTAAATCCATACATATTGGCACAAAAAAGGCAGCAGATACATATGCTCCACACAAAATAATGAAAGTAGGAAGATAAGGTGGACTGAAATGTACAACCAGAAGACTCTTTCAGTTAAGAAAAATATAACCACTCTTTATGAAGAAAGTAAAATAACGTAACAGCAGGATCGCCACTGGCTTCTATTCTGAGTCATATCTGATAACGTCCTCAGCCACTTTGTCGCACCATCTCTAGGACCCCAACCAGGGAGTCGTGAATGACCAACAGAAGCCAGTCTTGTAAAACTTTCTTTCATACCACGTCAAACACTGACCACCTCCACTTTTTCAAGCAAGTCCCGGCGTCAGCAAATAATGCACGACGTGGAATTCTCTGGAACGATATTCATGGAACATGTCCAAACCACTGAAGTCGATATTTTCAAGATAGTGACACCAGTTGAATTGTCATCTCTGCGCCCGAACACACGATGCCGAACCTCTGCATTACTAACATGATGTTGACACTGGATGTCAGCAATCCTTCGGAGACAACGATGATCGAACACAGTTGTCTAACATCCTCAACTCGGAGAGGCCAGGTTTCACAAGCATAGAGCAAAACTACTCTCACTGACGCGTTCTAGATCCGACCTTATACAGCCAGATTAACATCACGAAGGCGCCAGAGATGGCCCAGATTGGTATAAACCGCTGTGGCTTTCGCTATATGTGAATAGATTTCATCACTCACGCCACCACCAGCACTTATGTAGCTACCTAGATACACGAACTTCTTAACTACTTTAATCTGCTCACCAACCGGGGTGAGTACAGGATTAGAATCCTGCCAGTCTTGTAGGAGTACTTTCCACTTTGAAGGTGCAAAGCACATACCATACCTACGGACACTGATTGCCAACTGATTAAGTGCGGATTGCATGGCTTGGGCATCATCGCACAGTAAGACAATATCATCCACATACTCGAGGTCGAGGTGTCTTTCTCCAGACAACAGATCCACACCGCGATTACTTACGTCCATCAGAGCTGTTTCCAGAATGTCGTCGATGGCAAAGTGGAAGAGGAATGATGAGACTGGTCAACCCTCTCTAACCCCACTGCGTGAATGGAACAATGGAGAAAGGTAGTTGTATGCCCTCACTCTGCCTGATCTGTTTGTATACAGGGCCTTTAAGATGTTAATAAACTTCTCAGGCACACCGTTCTTCAATAGACAATCTCAGAGAACAGTCCTGTCCAACGAATCGAAGGTAGCCCTGATATGAAGAAACACTACGATTGTTCGCCTGCGATAAGTATGATGGTGTTGTAACATTTGGCGGAGGGTGAAGATGTGATCAATGCATCCTCGACCAGAACGAAACTCACGAGTCAATCGTTCTCAGGTTTTAAACAACCTACGAAGAATGACAGAAGTCAATAGTTTGGACGCAATCGTAAGTAGACTTATCTCGCGATAGTTGTTACAGAAGCGCCAGTAACCCTTTTTAAAGATAGAGACCACTATCTACTCATTTCATGATGTTGGAACACTCTAACTACCAATCCTTTGCAAACAACACAGTCAGTTCCTTAACCAGAAAGTCACCACCATCTTTAAAATGAACCGGAGGTAAGTCATCTGGGCCAGGTGATTTGTAGCGCCTCAAGAGTTGGAGTTCCTCGCGGACTTCCGCCTCGTTAGGTGGATCAGTCGTCACCGGCCACGGGGGGCAGGACAAACTGGTTGATGTTGCCGGAGCAGCAGGCCAGTTGAACTGCCCTTCGAAAAATTCCACGCATCGTCCAAGACGTCGAGAGATGTTAGTGATTGGCATCCCATCATCCTCGTAGATTGTTTACTCACACCAGACTTCTTGCTGCCAGTGGATCGGATGAGTTGGAAGAGGTTTCTGCAGTTACCAGATTCAGCCGCTGCTTCTAACTCATTAGCACGCTCCGACCACCATGCTTCTCGGTCGTTACGCAAGCTTTGCCCGATTTCATTACGTTACAGCCCTCGTTTGTGGTCAAACTCACGGTCACCCGGAGTAGATCGACGGGCTTCGATGAATTTTAAGAAGCCAGAAGAGACCTAGTGCTTGTAAGCGGGACGTTTTGCGAAGCCGCAAGCGGTTTTACTCGCCATTTTCATGGCGTCATGACGAAGCAACCAATGCTCATCTATACTTTTCGTTGGGATGGTAGCTAGCTTAGAAGCTAGCTCCGCTTGATACTTACTTGCAACAGAAGTTGCAGCCAGTTTACTAATATCGATCCGTTGTTGGCGGTCAATCCTTCGGCCACTGAAAAGTAAGGTAAGATTAACGCAAACGAAGGAATGATCAGAGTCCAAATATGTACTTTAAAAGGAACGGCAGTGTTGTACACAACCACGCCAGTGGTATCTGGTCGCCATGTGATCAATCTGAGTCCGGGTTTGAGGTGCAGAGGGAGGACGCCAGGTGGCACACCGGCGATGACTGTGCCGGAAGTTAGTGCTAGAAAGAAACAGGTTATGGTCTGCGCACAGTTGCAGTGGACGGTCACTGTTATCTGACCTGCGAACAACAAGTCCATATCGGCCACCTAAATGACTCTCTTCTGTGCCTAAACGCACGATCTAAACATTCAAGAGCGAATTTGTAGTACTTCACTAGAGTCTTGAATACGGGTCTCGGATAGGCAACAAACGTCAACATTAAGACTTTCTAAAGACAGCCAACCCCATCTGTTGTACGATCTGCGCTAGTGTGCGAACGTTGAAGGAACGGCGTACGTGGTTTCAGAAAGACTGCTTCAGTACCCGTAATCGGTGGAAGCATTCACTTTGGACCAGACAATGACTAGAGATCATTTAGATAAAACAGAGTTTCCACCATGGGCGAGCTACTGCATAAGTTGAAAAGGAAGGATACACAATTTGGGAATAAAGGGATTGAAAAAGCGACGTAGTAAATAGTAATAATGATAATGTAAATTGTCTTTCTTCTATTAGGAACGAGAGCAGTGTAGTGCGTCATTTGTGTGGGGCTGTGATACTGCCCGGGTGCACAAACTGAAGCAGGTGGTTTTCTTAGGGAGCCACACCGCGAGCCTTTGACCTAAAGGTCTGATCCACAAGGCAGTGGAGCATCGTAAGGAGATGCAGTCAAATGGTAGCCGGTGACCAACAGTTGGTTCGTACGCCATTACTTCCCCCAGGATACTGGAGCCCATGTGCACCATTGGTTTGGAATCAGGGTTTTCCAACTCCCCTAGGTGGACCCTGAGTGTCCACCGACCCGGTTAAAGCGCCGGACATTCGCTTTTCGTCCTCTCATTTTCGTAAGCAACACCCACGTCACGAGAAGGCAGTGAGTAGGACTTCAGTGGCAGAGACTATATACGCGTGGCCATGTGAGAGCATTTGGAGAAGGAGAGCGGACTCTCCTCACTCTCGGTCGTACCAGGGCATTTGTGGTTGGTAGTTGTTTTGAGTTCCATATGTTCTTCAATTGTAGGAATGCTGTCATTGTTTTTCCAATCCTCTACTTTGCATCTGCATCTGATTCTCCTTGTTCATTGATGATGCTTCCCAGGTACGTGTAGGTTTCCACATCTTCCAAAATTTCGCCGTCAAATATCATTGTGTTGTTATTCTTCGTGTTGTATTTGAGGATTTTGCTATTTACTTTGTGAATATTGAGGCCTAATTATTCAGAGGCTACTGCTACATTAATTGTCTTTGTCTGTATTTGTTCGTGTGTATGGGATAGCAGGGCGAGGTGATCTGCGAAGTCCAAATAGTCTAATTGGTTCTGAGTTGTCCATTGTATTCTATGCTTTCCTTCAGATATCGAGGTCTTCATAATCCAGTCAATCACCAGAAGAAAGATAAAGGGGGAGAGTAGACAGCCTTGTCTGACTCCGGTCCTCACTTGGAATGCATCTGCCAGATGTCTTCAATGCACCACTTTGCACTGTAGTCCATCGTATGTGCTCCTGATAATGTTGATAATCTTCTCAGGAACTCCATAGTGTCGAAGAAGTTTCCATAATGTTTTCCTGTCCAAGCTGTCAAACGCCTCAATGAAGTTGATGTATGGTGACGAGTTACACTCAGCTGATTGTTTGACGATGATCCGTAGTGTCACGACTTGGTCTGTGCACGACCGATCTTTACGGAATCCAGTCTGTTGATCACGAAATTGAGCGTCCTCTTGGTATTTCATCCGGTTCAGTAACACACTATTGAAAAGGTTTCCTGGTACTGACAACAAACTGATACCCCTGTAATTCTCACATTTGCTCAGATCTCCTTACTTTGGTATCTTGATGAGATTTTCTTCTTTCCCGTCCGTCAGCACTTGTTCTTCCACACAAATCTTTTCGAATAAAAAGTGAAGCATGTTTGCAGTTATTTCAATGTCTGACTTCAGTGCTTCTGCTGGTATATTGTCAGGTTCTGCCGCCTTCCCACTTTTGATTTGTCTGATGGCCATCTTGACTTCTTCGATCGTTGGTGGAGTGACATCTATAGAAAGGTTTGTGTGTGCTGCTTCGATGTCCGGTGGATTCAATGGGGCTGGTCTATTCAGCAGTTCCTCGAAGTAGTAATAAAATTTGCGAAGCATATTTCTGTTGAGAATCATTGAGTTTGTGGAATGTTTTCTCAAATAGTACTCCGTTTAAGATCGATATGTGACTGCTACAGCTTGCCGATTAAACCACTCACCATCAAACCCCTTCAGTGAGTCTATTGTATTCAGTTCCGGAAGTAGTATTATGAATTCGTAACTGGTGGAATTTAGAAGTGTCAGGATTGAAACGGTTGTCACTTACCTCATTGAATGGTTGTCCAGATTTGCTTCTTTGATCCCTTTTTTTTAATTGACCCCCATAGTATTGTCTCCTTCTTTCAAGAAGGAGATCTTGTAAGGCTTGGGACCTGTTGTTGAGAGTTATCTCGAATCCGTTGAGTTTGTTAGTATCTCGAAGGAAGGCTATATTGAACCTTTGTAATGCTGTTCACCCAGTTGTCCAGTGTTTCTTTAGCTTCAGTCTCATCTTGGCTACAACCAGGTGGTGACCTGAAGCTAAGTCAGCTCCACTCCTCGTTCTCCCATCTTCCATTGCCCTTCGGAATTTTTAATTGGCATAAATATGATCTATTTGGTTCCCTGTGGTGTGGTCCAGTGAGATCCATGTAGCTTTATGCATGTGTTTGTGGGAGAATATTGTACCGCCTATACCCAATCTGTTGAATGCACATAGATTTTTTAAATTTCCTCACATTTTCAATTCTCTCACCCAGTCCATGTCGTCCCATGGTGTCTTCATATCCAGTGTTGTCCATTCCAACTTTGGAGTTTAAATATCCCATCAGTACGGTGAGGTTCTTTCTTGGGCACTTCGCTATGTCGGATTGCAACCTCTCCTAGAACTGATCTCTATTGTCGTCCCTACGTAACACTGGATAATATTCATTGTGATCCCCTCCTTCTTTGTTTTGAATAATGTTTTGATGATTCTGGATCCGTGAGATTCCCATCCCAATTGAAGTTTGTATTTGTTGGTGATCTCGTGGTGTCGAAATAATACTGAGATCACGTCAAAGTTTACAAACAAGACTACTGAGCGTACACGAGTTCGAGCAAGGTCACAAAGCAACGTAAGATTGTCTTTTTTTGGTACACTTAAACAAGCGAGTACAGTAAAACAATCACTAGTACAATTGGTTTTAATAATAATTAATATAGGTATCATTACCAAGTTTTGATTTGATGATTTTGAATAAATTGAGCATTGGGTAGATTGTTATAAATAAATTAAAATATATGTAATATCCCAATGAGTAGAAAAATGAGATTTTCTGACGTTTCGTGACTCAGTGTAAGCCACTTCTTCAGAGAATATATAACCAAATGCACATTTATCCAAGTTTAAATAGTACAACGGAACAACACGAATATTGGGTGATCAATCAAAAAACAGGTTTGAATAGATCAATGTCATGTCATTTCATTTCGGTCAAAGTGATTCATAAGCGACTGTATGTAATGTTGTGTGTATGTATGCATTGTTAAAGATGAAAAATGTGTGACCTTTATAAAGACAAAGGATAGAGTTTAATTTGTAATGTAATGGTGTGAAATTGTAAATGATATCAGACTAGGTGACTGGGATAGATAGTCCAAGTAGGACGTATGGTAAGGCCGTCCTTTCTATTGAGAGCAGTGGGTGTAGGAAGCAATTTTCTACAGGGGTAACTTTAAGCTATTCTCTAAACTGTCGAATACAGAGTCTTGGTTTCGCCAAAGTCAAAACAAGTAAGCTATTTGGCTTAATATACTTTAGCTGTTTCTAAAACGTAAATTAACAACGTTAGTACGCAAATAAAAATACAGTCTATTACATATGGAAAAGGAGAGACATAAATGACATACCGAACAGTAACTGGAGAATAGGAAAAATGAGTCAACAAAACGAATATTGTTTTAGAATGAACATAAATTGTGATTGGTGGATAAAACAAAGACATAGTAATACAAGGTCAAAGAAGTTAGTGTGGTGGTGCGCGTTTCACTCATCATTGGTGTGTTCGCTTATCGATCTCACTTTACACTCCCTCCGAAACGCGTACCACGTCGATCGCCCTATGTCGTCGCCGTCACCCACGAGAACTAGATCGCCGCGTTGTAGATTTCTACGTACTTTTAACCTTCTATCTCTTGTTTGAAGAGTCAGTAGATATTCTCTTATCCACCTATACCAAAATGCGGTAGTTAATCTTTGAGCTTCTTTCCATCTTTTATTGTATAATAGAGTCTTATCCACAGAAACATCGTCAAATGACAATCCTTTGTAAATCAACAACAATTTATTCGGTGTAAGAGCCTCTAGAGTGTCAGGATCATCCGTCACTTTAACTAGTGGTCTGTTATTTAATATTTTTCTGCCTCAGTTAAGAATGTTTGCAAAGCCTCATCTGTCAACACGTTTTGAAATAAAGGCGCTCTTATAATTCTTCTAATAGATCTTATGATACGTTCCCACACACCGCCTCGGTGACTTGCCCTAGGTGGGTTGAAACGCCACTCACATTCTCATTCTCTGAGGTGATTCTTTATTTTGTTTTGGTTCCAAGAGCGTATAATCTGCCTCAAACTAGCATATGCACCTCGGAAATTTGAACCGTTATCACTAAAAATACGCTTCGGGCATCCTCTTCTAGCAATAAACCTTGGTAATGCGCATAAGAATGAATCCGTATCCAAAGAGTAAGCCATTTCAATGTGAACGGCTCTAATAGATAAGCAAGTGAATAAACAACCGTAGCGTTTTTCAACGGCTCACCCCTGTTTGGTATAGAATGGCCCGAAGTAATCTACACCTACTTGGCTAAAGGGAGGCGAATGAGTCTCTAGCCTGCACTGTGGCAACGGCGCCATTATTTGAGAGCATGGCATAGAGTAAAGTCTTTTACATAAATAGCATTGTTTTAGGACCTTCCGGACGGCAGAGTATCCTCTAACGATCCAATACTCTTCACGAATACCACTTAAAGTTTGAGTAACCTGCATGTTAATCAAATGATGATGCATTATAATCAAATCTGTGATAAAGTGATTATTAGGAAGAATAATCGGATGTTTGGTTTCAAAGGGTAAACACGATAATTGCAGACGTCCTCTCACGCGGATCTTGCCTCCCAACATAAAAGGGTTGAGATTTCTTATCGAACTTTGACAAATTAAATTTTTTATTTTGACCGTCTCGTTTATTCTTTCTTGCTGCTTAGAAGCGTTGTCTTCGAGCGTTAATGGTAAACTGTCTAGAATTCTTTTTTCGACCGGGAATGCGGCACTTTGGACTAGTTTAATTATGTCGCTTTTCGATTTACCAATATCTTCAACACTTAGTGTGCCCGAGATTAGACATTTCCCATTCTTCTTGTTTAACATATTGTTGATTAACCGTCTGCAGTATGAAAACACCCTTAATAATCTGGACCATGACTTACGCGTGCGAAATCGGTCTAGAAACTCGTCGTTGTATTTTTGAGATCCGAGATCTTCTGTTATTACATGGGCCAAAGTGTTCTTGCCCCTTTCTAGGTTCGGCCATTTATCTTCTTCCTCCCACAGGAATCCTGGCCCTTGTAGCCACTCCCTTATCTTAGCTTTATCATTTAGTGATAGTCTACGTGACGCGTGACCAGCGGGATTTAATTTACCTTTCACGTATCTCCATTGGTTCGGCGTGGTCAACTCATGTATAGTTGCTAATCTGTTACTCACAAACCTTTCGAATCGTTTAGTCGTATTTTGTATGCAATGAAGCACAATTAACGAATCCGTCCAATAGATGACCGATGAAATAGGAATATTTAACTGTTCCCTTGCATGCCTTCCAATCTTAGCACACAGAACACAGGCTCTTAACTCCATTCTAGGCATAGTAACAAGTTTTAGGGGAGCAACTCTAGGCTTAGCTAGCGAAAAAAGAGGTAGGAAAGATATATTTGATACGTTACCAACATATCGAGAGGCGTTCGTTCTTAACTGACTATTAAAACGTAGGAGCTGTGTCCCACGCCGTGTTGAAACGTGATCTGGTGCGGATGCATGACCGAAAGCCTTCAGCTAAACAAGTCCACTTAAACAACGTGGTCAGCATCGAATGTCAAACACTTGATGAACTATTGATTTTGGGGAATTATTTACAGCTACAGATCACTCCCCCCCTAGTGAGGTAGTGATGCCCCTAAGACGTGACCAGCCAGAAGTTTAAACCCAACGAGTTTGTCGTTGGTAAACACTCTTCTGATAGCTTGCTTCGTTTAGCAGCGTCTGGTCGTCTTTCCTTAAACTATGGGACCAAAATGTACAACATAGCAATAAAGAAATATAGTACAATGAAAATTTCGGTTCCTTGCGAAACTTCGTCGTTCTTTTCCAGCCGTCCTGGAAAAGAGGAAAAATAAAACGTGTGAGTGCATGTCGAAAATACACTCGTACTTGCGTAAGGACACAAGATGAGCGGAAAAAAATAAACTAATACACTTACAAACAGCGTAAAAGCGATCAGGAAAAAAGTGTTTTTTTGTTTTTTTTTTTATATATAAAAAATATATATATATACGCTCAAAAAAATATAAAAATGTTTTTTTTGTTTTTTTTATCTAAATAAAAAAATGAGCATATTAAAAAAATTTTTATGATGAGCTATGAAAAGGTAATTAAAGATAAAGCCTATGTCCTACGTGCAATATTCGTTAAGATGTTCTGGAAATCCTACTCTTCTTCCAGAACGCGTTGTTTTAGGTTTACCTATCGTTGTTGACGAAGTATCAAGTTGTGTGTCGGTTGTCGTGTAGGGTACTACGAGTGTAGTTGCTGTGTCGTTTGCTTGTACCGAAGGAAAATCGACGTAGCTAGGGTTTCCTTCTAAGTACGCTGCTTTGAGTCGATCGATACTGATTTTATCGTTCGTACCGTTCTTATCCACCACATATTACTTAGGTTCGCGTTGAAGAACTTTGAAGGGTCCTTCGTATGCTGATTCCAGGGGTCGTCGATGTGAGTCTCGACGAACGAAGACGTGTGTACTATGTCGTAATTCGGGTTGAACGAAAACATCAGTTGATTGAGTTCGAGTGTGAGCAGGTTTAACTGAACGCATAGCGTTTGTAAGCCTACTCGTGTAAGAGTTTAGATCCATGTTCAATGAAGAAGCTGAAGGATCCACGAATTCTCCTGGGAGTCGGAGTATCGTTCCGTAAACGAGTTGAGATACTGTGTATCCAATGTCAGCTTTCACTGCATTGCGAATACCTAGCAAGACGAGTGGAAGAGCGTCTGTCCACTGTGAAACGTTTGAAGCTGATAATGAAGCTTTTAATTGTCGATGAAAACGTTCTACCAACCCGTTTGCTTGTGGGTGGTAGACGGTCGTTCGGAAGCGCGCGATTCCTAAAAGTGTGGTTAGACAACGGAAAAGTCCAAATTCGAACTGGCGTCCGCGGTCTGTAGTGATGGTTGAAGGGCAGCCGAAATTTGCTACCCATCGTTCGACGAAAGCGCGGGCCACTGTTTCAGCAGTAATGTCCTTAATCGGTACTGCTTCTGGCCATCGAGTAAAACGGTCTACGCATGTTAGGAGATATGAGTATCCGTTCGAGTCGGGTAAGGGTCCTACTAAATCTATATGGACGTGGTCGAAACGAGCGTCAGGGGTTTTGAAAGAACCTAAGGGACATTTGTTGTGTCTGATTACCTTAGATTTCTGACAGCTTACACAGGAGCGTGCCCACTCCTTCACGTCTTTATTCATGCCAGGCCAACAAAAGCGTTCGGCTATAAGTTCGATTGTTGCACGAGCACCTGGATGAGAAAGATTGTGCAACATATTGAAGACGTTGCGGCGATAATGTTTTGGCACAATTGGACGATCCCTACCTGTAGATGTGTCACAGAGTAAGGTTTCCTTACCTGTTCCCATCTGCTTAATACTTAGTTTTAGAGTTGTCGAGGATAACTCATGCTGAAGATCAATGTCTTCTTTTTGAAGCTGAGCGAGTTTAAGAAGGTCGATTCCTTGGAAACTGTTCAAGGAGCTAGTTCGAGACAAGGCGTCTGCGACTACATTGTTAGCTCCAGAAATATGTTGTATGTCTGAAGTAAACTGCGAAATGTAGTCGAGTTGTCGAGACTCTCGCGGTGAGTACTTGTCTGAAGATGAATTTAAAGAGAAGGTAAGAGGTTTGTGATCGGTAAAAAGCGTGAATTCTCTTCCTTCGATGGAATGTTGGAAATGCCGTACAGCACAATACATAGCTAGGAGTTCCCTACCGAACGTGCTGTACCTAGATTCAGCGTCTGGAAACCGTCTCGAGAAAAATCCTAAAGGTTGCCACGAGTTGTTAACCCATTGTTGTAAGACTCCCCCGATTACTGAGTCGGATGCGTCTACGGCGATACTAATGGGCGCTTGAGTGTCCTGATGAGCAAGCAGGGTTGCTTTAGCGATGTGTTCCTTAACTGTGGAGAATGCTTTACGGGCTATGTCGTCTAAACTAATTGATTTCGCATTTCCACGAAGCTGATCGGTTAACAGTTTCATTAGGGATGCGCATTTAGGTATGAACCGTCTATAGAAACTTACGAGTCCGTTGAAAGTTCGTAAGTGCTTGATCGTGGTCGGTTCTGGGTAATCCAGCATGGCCGCCACTTTGCTCCTAAGGGGTCGGATGCCTCGGGCATCAATGGTGTGTCCTAGGAAGTCTAAGGAGTTTGTTCCGATTTGGCATTTCTGTATGTTGACAGTAATGCCATGCCTTTGAAGTCGATCGAAAACAATGTCCAGATGCTCGAGATGTGATTCTCTGTCCGGACTTGCTATTAGACAGTCATCAACATACGCATGTATGAAGTTGAGACCTCGGAAGACGTCGTCTATAAACCTTTGGAAGGTTTGAGCCGCGTTACATAAACCAAAAGGCATTCGTAGAAATTCGTAAAGACCGAAGGGAGTGATGATGGCGGTTTTAGGAATGTCGTCAGTTGCCATCGGGATTTGGCTATAAGCTTTAACCATGTCGATTTTCGAAAAGACAGTTGTACCTTTCAAGGTAGCTGTCAAATCGTGAATATGAGGCAGCGGGTAACGATCGGGAATGGTTTTTGCATTCAGACGCCGATAATCACCCGTTGTCCGCCAATCATTGCTGTCCCTTTTAGGGACCATGTGCAATGGGGATGCCCATGGACTATTCGATGGTCGAATTATCCCTAGGTTCATCATGTGGTCGAATTCGTTTTTAGCTAACCTAAGCTTCTCGGGAGCGAGTCTTCGAGCTTTCGAAAATACAGGTGGTCCTGTAGTCGAGATGTGATGTGTAACATTGCTGGTTACACAAGGTAATTTCGATTGCGATTGGTATATCCCGGGGTATTTGTCGAGTACTGATTGGTACAATGGGTCTATGGCGTGCCTAATCGTGACTGGGGATAACCTGCAACCAGAACAAGGAGTTACGCAAACGGATAACTTAGTGTTTCCGTCTATTAACCTTCGTGAGCGTGTGTCGATGAGTAGATTGTGGTGTTGTAACAGGTCTATACCAATGATTGGCATGGAGATGTCTGCAATAACGAAAATCCAGTGTATGGGTTTGCGTAAACCCACGTTAAGGTAGACGTACCTTTTACCATAAGTAGCGATTGGTTTTCCGTTTGCCGCCTGTAAACTTAAAACAGACTCGTGAAGTCTGTCGTTGGAGTTCGCGGGAAGAACGCTAACTTCTGCGCCGGTGTCGACGAGGTAGCGAACTTTCGTAGTCACATCCGTGACGTATAACAGACGGCTGTGTTCGCCGGCTACGGTTGCCGTTAACGCGTGCCGGCTGGGAAGTTTCCCGAACTGTTTTTCGGGTCACTCGATTTTGGGGTCGGATAATTGCAGGGCTTCCTGCAATTTCTAGAGGATTCACCGTACTGGTTGTGATACCAGCACCAGTCGGGGTTGTCTGTCTCTCGACCACGAGAGCCAGATCTCTTACGTGAAACGCTCCTACGTGAGGATTTTGACCGACTACGGTCATTACGAACTCTAAGATATCTTGTAAGCGTGTGACATAGTTCGGCCATGTCAGTCGAGGTCGTTTGGGGTTTTTCTTTGACGGAAAAAACCTCGGCCTTAGAAAATTTGGTGATTTCCAAGATTCGATCGGCAGATGCAGCTAGTTCATCTATGGCATTGTTTTGAAATGAAACAAGCACTGCCTGCACCTGTTGTGAGAGTTTAGACAAGAAAAGTTGTCTAAATAGGCCATCATCGAAAGTTCGTTGGCCGATGACTTCTCTCATTCTAAGCAACATGTCCGTCGCAGAACCATGTTGCAAGTCGATGTTATGGAAGAGTTGGTCTAACCGTTGTCGATCAGTTAGGTCTCCTCGTTTTAAAATCGATAGCTTAAGCGTTTCGTAAGGTTTGGGAACATTACTAGTAAACATACTAGGTGTTACGTACCTGTTAAACTCGCGCGGTAACGCCTTAACTACCGCGAGGAAACGTGTGCGCGAGTCTGTAATTCCGTGCATGCAAAAATCGGCTTCTGCATAGCAGAACCAGGACTCGATATTGTCGGGCCAAAATGGCGTTAAGTGAATCGAGATAGGGGGAATAGACTTAAACTTAAGAACCTTAGGAGAGTGTTCCGTCATAGTAATATAGATAACGAAAAATGTCTAATCAAAATATAGCCGGGAAAAAAATTCGCGAAAAAAAAGTATATCACAATATATAAAATTCAAATAAAGAATAACAATGAATAATAATGTTCCAAAATGGAACAGACTCACAGTATATTGACTTGGTGTACCAGATCACGTCGGGTTCACCAATGATGATGCAACGGATGTTCTAATTTTACAACTAGTTACCAGTAGCACCTTCTATGTTCGATCGTTCCCAGTCAGATAGAAATTAGAAGTCAGACGAGAAGAGGCAGGAAAGATATATTTGATTCGTTACCAATATATCGAGGACCTTTTCTATAAGCTGGCTAATGAAACGTAGGAGCTGTGTCCCACGCCGTGTTGAAACGTGATCTGGTGCGGATGCATGACCGAAAGCCTTCAGCTAAACAAGTCCACTTAAACAACGTGGTCAGCATCGAATGTCAAACACTTGATGAACTATTGATTTTGGGGAATTATTTACAGCTACAGTAGTATCTACACTTATCAATAAATCGTCCACATAGAACTGTTCCTTAGCTAATTGCGTAACAACTCTGGGAAATTTATCTAGATTATCAGAAATTGTTTTCTGCAAGGCAAACGTGGCACAACATGGCGATGAGGTTGCTCCGAACAGATGGACTTTCATTCTATAGACCTCTGGCTCCTTTTCAAGTCCCCACCTGGCCACCACAAATACCTAAGAGCATCTCGATCATGTGCCGGAACTACTACTTGATGGAACACGGCTTCAATGTCCACCGTAAGACCTATCGGTCGTTGCCGAAACCTGGTAAATACGTCTACTAGGTTATTAACTAAATCAGGTCCAGAATAAAGATTCTTGTTTAAAGACGTTCCAGCATACTGAGTTGCACAATCAAAAACTATTCTTAACTTGTTAGGCTTTTTGGGATGAAAGACAGGGTGATGAGGAAGATACCGAATTCGTCCGTCAACGTGGTTATCGTTTACCTTTTCGGCATAATCTCGCTCTATATACTGAGTCATAGCGCTCGTATAGTCTTGGAGCAACTTCGTATCCCGAATAAGTCGATCTTTTAAATAGCTAAGTCTATGTTCTGCTAATTTCTTATTATTAGGCAACTTGCGTTCGTGCCTCCAAGGTAGAGCTATTTGATGGTGCTCATTTAACCTTTGCACTGAATTTGATATAGCACTGAGTGCTATACGATCTTCTACAGACATCGACATAGTACAACTAAATGGATCCTTGAATTCCGTTGAGTACAATTGTTCAAACTTATCCTCTAATTCCTCTTTATCTGAGAGGTAATTAAGTACACGTTTGCTTCCATGGAGTTCCCCGTAGGGACCGAACAACGTCCAACCCAATGGAGTTCTCACAGCAGACTTTTCGTTCGTCTTCCCAGTTCTTACCTCTTTCATCTCGTGCACGCTCGGTGCGTTACACCCAATCAACAGCTTGAAATTTTCGTCTTCTACTCTCGGAAACCTTATGTCCTTTAAATGAGGCCAAGATGCCATTTGACGCGCCGTTGGCACAGTCCTGTGAACAGCTGGTAGTTTTTTGACTGTCAACACCTTTTGCACTTTAACGGACGACGAAAAATCTATGGAGTGCAATTCTACATCGACCTCTTTGGATATTAACGACGATTCATTGCTAAGAGTCTTTAAAGACACCATTTTTGGTTTTCCCTCGAGACCTAACTCGTCAGCCAGATCATCAACAATGAGGGAAGAATCGGATCCGCTATCTAGAAAGGCGCAAGTCTGAATAATCTTCTCACCGTTCTTTATCCACACAGGTACCACTGCAAATGCTACTGGACTCTGTGTACGCTTAACATATACGTCCGTACAGAACTGGGTATTAATACAGGCACCACTACTGCCGTCTCTCTGTTCTACCTGCTTCCTGTGTAACAGGGTATGGTGTTTCCAACCGCATCCTTTAACATCGCACGACCTCGGTGATCGACAGTTTTTCGCTATATGGTTAGCCTTCAGACAAACATTACATAACTTGTGTCTAAGAACGAATTTTTTCCTTTCTGTAACACTTTTGTCTTTAAACTTCTGACATTGATCTAAGGAATGATCACCTGAGCACTCTAAACAGGATGAACTACGTAAGTGGACATTGTCATCATCGCTACTCATATAAGATATCCTTGCTGCATTGTAATCTGCATTAGATCTCCCCTTTAGAACCCCAATATCCCTATTGTCACTATTACTACCACGGTTGACGAGTAACCCATATCGAGTATTAGCCATATCGGCTTGTTCCTTTACAAAGGCGGTAAGGTCGGCGAACAGAGGCTCACGACCTCCTCTGATAATCTTATAAGCCGTCTTTAGCCACTTTTGTTGAACATGCGTCGGCAATTTCAAAACCATAGTTTCAATAGTTCTGGTAGAGTTCAGGTCAGAAACGTAATTCATTTGTTCGAGAGTCAAACAGCATGCTTGCATTTCCCGGGACAATTTTCTTAAACCATCTGGTTGGTTCCTTTTTATATTGGGAAAATTTAGCAAGTTGTCGATGAACGTGCGTGCTATTACGTGCTTTTGACCAAAGGTTTCTTCTAAAAGCTTTAGGGCTTGATGATAGCCTATTCCTGGTTCTAGTATAGCACAATGAAGAATGGCGGTTTTCGCTTTGCCGTCACAATATTGAATCAAGTAATTTAGTTTAGCTCTAAATCCAATATTCTTGCATCCGATGCATTCCTCGAAATTTCTAATAAAATTCCAGTAATTTATTGGTGTACCATCGAATCTTAAGATTTCCCTTTTTGGTAAATACAGATTTTTTAATATTACATCCTCGCTGTTGTTTATTGATCGACCGAAACCCTCACTTCCCTGGCAACGTAACTTTTCTAACTCAATTTCTTTTTCTAGCTGAGTTATACGTAGTCTAGCTAACTCTAATTCTATCATGCTATTAGTTTCGGGTTTGTCCTTTTCAAGTTGGTCCTCATCATAAACTCCCAGACAATGGGGTGATAACTCTGGAATATCATCGGGATCGTAGTATTTATTAGAAGGCATTTCAGTAAGTATATCGAAGTTTACTGTTCGAAACTTTGTAGGAAGCAATTTCCTACAGGGGTAACTTTAAGCTATTCTCTAAACTGTCGAATACAGAGTCTTGGTTTCGCCAAAGTCAAAACAAGTAAGCTATTTGGCTTAATATACTTTAGCTGTTTCTAAAACGTAAATTAACAACGTTAGTACGCAAATAAAAATACAGTCTATTACATATGGAAAAGGAGAGACATAAATGACATACCGAACAGTAACTGGAGAATAGGAAAAATGAGTCAACAAAACGAATATTGTTTTAGAATGAACATAAATTGTGATTGGTGGATAAAACAAAGACATAGTAATACAAGGTCAAAGAAGTTAGTGTGGTGGTGCGCGTTTCACTCATCATTGGTGTGTTCGCTTATCGATCTCACTTTACAGTGGGATTAAGCATTATATGGAAAGCTTCAGCTACTCTCCTTTCTTTGTAATTGGAAAAACCTTTATGTAGTATTTTGATATTTTTGAAATCAATTTGATGATTGTTGAAAATGGCGTGAACTGCTATTGTCGATTTAATTTGAAGTCTATCTAGTTCTACAGGATTATTAGGAGGTTTCTTTGTATACCTAATGTGTTCTTTAGCGCGAGTCAAGATTTCGCGAGATGACTCTCCAATATAGAAGGCATCACAATCGGCACAACCTAATTTGTAGACGCAGTTCTGTGTAGACATGAAAGGGATTTTTTCTTTTAACCGACCTGTTTTTTGATTGATCACCTAATATTCGCGTTGTTCCGTTGTACTATTTAAACTTGGATAAATGTGCATTTGGTTATATATTCTCTGAAGAAGTGGCTTACACTGAGTCACGAAACGTCAGAGAAATCTAATTTTTCTACTCATTAGGATATTACAAGTATATTATTTATTCATAACAATCTGCCCAGTGTCCAATTTACTCAAAAAAAATATTATAATAATTGTTTCCGTTATACCAATCGTGTTCTCTTCATAAAAATAAGTCACTTCAGGAGCCCTCCGCTAGAGAGAGTTTGCACTTTCGATACGTAGCGGTTTCGTTCGTGGGGCTGATCGCCAAACCTGCAATTGTAGGTCGAGAGGGTTGACAAAAAAGAAGCGATCGTTGATCCTCGAGTTGTAAACGAAGGTGTTTTATGTAAGATCGTACCAGGAGTAACGTGCTATATCTGTCGCTTGAGTTAGCGTGCCACACCAGAGTGGTTTGTATCAAGAATCTGAGGATCGAGCTCGCAGGGGTCCGGACCAGAAAACTCTGCAGACGCAGGATGGAACCACATTGAGCCCAGGAACCAGAAGCGACTATGACTACCAGCTTTGAGAACGTACGTATGTCAGAACATTGACTGAGTGCATTGACAAGAGCGTGGGCGATCAGGACATCTTCCGCTAAGATTGACTGAATTCGACGGTACCGACAGGGTGATGGTCGGATGCGTGGGCTCAGGATAAAAAAATCAGAGAAAAAGAGAAAGGTGTAGTATGCATGTAGTATAGGTATTGAGTTCTATATCGTATCCGCTGTTGATTGAGAGGTTATTCGAGAAAGCGTACGGGTAGGCGTACTCAATGGGTCTAGCCATGGGTCTCAACTTATAAGGTAGGGCACTATCATCGACTTGTGCTGGGTCAAAGCGATCAGTGCTGACTATCTCGACGCGGCCGTGTCGATCAACATTCGGACAATAGTTGGACATAGTCTGATTTACTGAACTTTTTACTGCTCCGTGGTGTGAAAAATTCCCCAGGCAGACACATTGTCGTGCAGTATACAAGCTCAGCGACGGCACATTGAATATCTGCCTTTAAGCTCGTTCTGATACCTAAGAGGACGAACGGTAAGGTTTCGTACAATGCCTAAATCTTGGGTAGTTATTCTCAAATTGTTATATATTTTTTGCATAAAATTTTTATTTAGTCCTAATTTTAGACCCATCTCTTGTGATTCGTCGTTACGTATCAACATATTTATCATTAACAACAAAAAAATGCTGTCCTAATTATGTACTTAAGCAATTACAGTAAACACACTGATGATTTATATAATAATAATAATAATAATAATAATAATAATAATAATAATAATAATAATAATAATAATAATATAGGTTGATACATCAAAACGATAAGGTACTTGTGACCAATTAATTAAAAAAATGAGTTTCACAAAGTTAGAACTTTGTTTGTTTGTCAATCTAACAGAATACCCTGGTAGAATATGAAAACCATATACTGAATACTTCATTTGCGAATCTCTATTATTTGGCCTTTACATTCTGTATGATTCTTTCAGCTCACAATTCCTTTCTAGTTCCCTTTCTATTCTCTTCAACTTGATATTCTTAGCCTTCTGCTTCCAAGTTTTCCACTTCCAACCAGTGTTACATGATACTTATGACTGTTGACATAAGTAATAGCATACATCACAGGGGTACCATTGAAAACCAGAATCATTGAACAGCTTTTTTGTCGTAGTATATGAGTCCTTAGAATTGAACACCCAAATTTTAACCTCAGATCTAACCCAGAGCTCTTAATCTTTGCGATTATTTGCTCGGGGTCCAATTGTAAGTTCCAATTTCAGTCGATTTATGGTATGACGTGAAGATCATTTAATAACACTTGTGACAACTGTTACTGTCTTTACATACATGGACTCTATCAGTTGTGCTTGAACCAAGATCAATCTGGTACGAATACAACTTACAACTAAACCGAAACTCCGTATATAATGAAGGAAATAATAATAAGGCTAACATTTTATCATGTCTTCTTAAAATGAACTTAGCAGTTTTGTTGCAATGTACTAGTTAGAAAATATATTATAGTACTGATGTGCCTTGGGATAATGAGTTATGACTGACTACTGAGTAAAGACAAGTAGGTCTGTCTGTGTAAACTATTACCTGTATTATCATTAAATGTAAAAGATTGATTTCTACTCTGAATTTCACAGCACGTGGACTTGTAATTATGTCAGTAAATTGTTGGTTAGTTTAGTCCGAATCTCAATAGTATTAATCGGAAGTTGCGTATGTGCTTATCATCTGACTAAATATGATGACCTAATAATCGTATACCTATTCTATTGACCTAATGTACTCAGTAGATTATCCGTGTATCGTATCTAGGATCTAGAGTTTTATTTTATTAGATCGTCGTAAACGAAAAACTATTTAATTCCTATGTATCAAAAACACATCTGATGGTTATCTGGAGTCATTAGCTTAGTGGATAACACAAAAGTGTTCGAAACGACTGACTTTATGTTCGGATCTCCATGTGAACGCTATCATTGAGGTTCATGTATGTCTAACTGACGAGTTCCAGATAAGATTAAACGTGTGTTCCAGATTCCACTGTTAATCACAAATATAATAAAAGATTGTAATTACAGATTATGTCGAGGCATTCTTCTCAGGAGGTACATATGGCAGCAGAGATTGATGAGTTTAAATCCTAAATATAAATGAAGAGGAAATTGTGAAGCCTTACTAATAGCACGGTTGGATTGTTTAGTGTAAATATGACAAATATTATTTAGACAGATATTGTACTTTGTTGAAGTATTACACTTTAAAAGACTGGTAGCTAGTAATTTAGGTATAATTATATAGTCTTAAATATAAAATCCATTGTTTGACTAAGTAATTGTTATGTATTTTACCATTCACAAATTAAATATGTGATGAAACGATTAAATTTTGTACTTTCACATCATGAAGCGAATTCAGTTAGAAAATAGTTGAAAATCAGGAAGTACTAAACAGCTGTTTCGTTCTAATATAGGTGTAATTATGTTCAAGACAAACTAGTCAAATAGTTGTTTAAGCGCCCATCACGTCAATCTGGTCTGATGTATCTGTAGACTATCCCTGTCGCATATAACCTGCCGATCGAAGGACATTATTATCCTATTATATTAGTGTGGCTCATAATTTTTATTCATTCCGATAAGACACTCAATACTGGCTGGTATGCTTATGCGTTTCATTTAATGGCTAAAATTCCTTTAATTATTACACCAATCATATTGTTTTTACGTTTAGAAACAGATAAAGTTTAAAGCCAAGTTGTCCTTGTTCTGACTATGTTTTCTCATAGACTCTAGGATCGCCAGTATCGCGTTTACAGTTCTAGTAGTATATCTGTAGGACAACTAAATCCTACAATATGCTTCATAATAGGATTGCGCATCTTTTACTTTATATGGAAAGAAACACGGGGATCTTCATTGTTTAGAGTGAGGGACTAGACCTCATAATGAACTCGAAATGAGTTTGGCTCTAATGCAGCTGTCGAGAATGACAATCTATGCTCTGCAGTTAAAGCACCTAGATTAGAGAACATAACACCATCAAACGTATTTATCTAAACTGAAAAGATTTCTCATTATTTCAGCGTTTAATATAAATGTGCATCACCTGCTCAATTTACAACTCTCATTATCATAGAGAAATGAAATCTAATTATAATAGTAGCATAAAAGAACATAAAAAAGGCTGTACATGAGAGAATATGGTTATGTGAAAAGAAACAAAGAAATAAACAAATATACACAGCTAGTAAAATAATATTTAGACTAAAAATTTATTAGAATGATAAGTAGAAAAACGGGCGGATATCATCATCATAGAGTCTGGTACACATGTGCGTTGATTTGAGTTGGGATAGCACTTGGACTCAATGGAATGAAAATAACAAAAGTGACATCCCTTAGCATTCTTCCGGCTGACTTTTGAATTAGCAAGCACCACTCGTCAAGGTAAACAGTGATTAAGCATACGTAACATATTTCCTAATCTCCTTAGCCGAACAAGGTGTACAATGTCATCAAGTGATTTGCCACTATTGCCAAATGATCTTCACTTAACTTCAACATGTCCCCCCTAATTGTTTAGCAATGTTTTTAAGACACTTTTGATCGTAAACCTTCCACGTTCTTATGCCTTGTACTTTGAAGAACATTGTTCACAGCCATTAAGAAGAATAGACAGAATTCTTGAGTGGTATACAAGCCCTTTGTACGCTAGACAGACATCCCAGACTACGAATGACAGGGAAACAAATGCATGATATTCTCTAATACAATGGTTCATTCCAAACAATTTTACTGAAGTTAACTAACAATGATATGATTTGAAAAAAAATTTTATTTCTTATGCCTAATTTTCTACATTATCATTAATACTGTTACTAATTCTACTATTTTGTTTTGATTTTTGGTAATTTCATCTCGCTTTCCTAATACGGTGTCGTATCAGATTTCATATATCATAAAAACGACCGTCTAGAGAGACGACCTTCTGACAAGGTTGAAGAATAAAAATGTACACAAGGTGGAATTAAAACAAGGAATGAAAATTTCAGACGATGTAAAACGAACTTGCTTGTAACTCAGATATTGCAAGTTTAGTTTGTACAGATAGGTAGTAGGTAGTAGTAGTAAGTAGTAGGTAGTAAAATATTTCCCAATAAGAATTATAATTATGTATGCACTGAGTTACTTCTGGGTTTTGGAGTTAAAGCGGGTGGTTTTCTGTAAAAATCACTTAGCGAGCCTTTGACCTGACAAACGTATCGACAGGATAGCAAGGCAACATTAGGCATGCAGCCCTTCGTTAATCAGCAACTTGAATGGATCCGATTTCTGCTTGTTGCTTTAGAATCCTGGTACCCAAGTATATCATTGGTCTGGAATCAGGGTTTCCTAACTCCTTTACATGAACTCTTTGAATTTATTAACCCTGAATAGGCTCCAGGTCCTACTTTCGTTCCCTTACTTCTGTGTAAACACTCTCTAAATGAAGACAGTGAACTTTCTTGAAAGAGGTTATAAGTGAGTAGCCATAAGAAAATATTTCGAGAGTGGTAGAGTACTCTCGTCGCTCTCTATCGTACTAGGAAATCGGGATGCGATTTACATAACCAGGATGAAATAACCAAAATATTCACAACTAAAATGTCTGAAGTATGGGCTGACATTCTATTATTAAGGCATATTAAACTAGTAGTTGGATCCAATATGATTACAGTTGCAACGTATGAGAATGCTTACATTTTTTATATGTGTAGGAAATACATCATTTTGATAAATTGACATTCAGAAATGTAATCCATATTTTTCATCATTCTTACTTGTGAAACTACTCTTTTAAAAGAATACAAATTGTGATTATACAAACTATAGGAAAAATTCTTATTTTGTTTAACAGAAACAATATATATATAATAGTATGGAACAGTTGTTGTGTATAGTTTATATTTGCTTTTATCAACGTAACTTTATTCAATTTGTTCTATTTGGATTTTACTTAAATAAAAACTAAACACTAGGAAACAATAGATAACTGTTTCGTTCTAGTATATGGTTTCTTAATGTTCCAAAACTCAAACGGTGACTGATATCAATATATTCGAGCTTTGCGAAGACCACATTATTTTCAGAACACCAAACAAACATCCAATAGTTCTTATTCTCAGCTTTGCTAAATTCTTGACATTGTGTCACTATAATTCATTGTTATCAGAGAAAGAGTTCACACATTCTTCTTGGCTCCAAATTTTGGATGGTACTTTGATATGGTGGTCGATTTACGCAATAGAACCGTTTGTATTAGATTAGCTTGATTGTTCCTGATTCTATAAGTATTGTGGGCCTGTAACCAACTTCGAAAATCGAGATTTAATAACATTCTTTTTCTGAAAATTCGCTGTCATCGGTGAAAAAATTTAAATTTTTCGCTGAAAAAACCTGTCAGAGTTTTTATGAAGTTTAGAAGTTTATTGTGATCTTATATGTTAATTTCGAAGGAAACTCTCATTACGAACAGACGTCTAGCTAGATAACTACCGATCGAAGTTAAGCAGTCTATAACAGCTAACATGCCTTACACCAACAGTCAGTGATTTTATGGACTGATTCCACGTTTTTGTTCAGCAAACTCTAGCTTTCTTTAAATCTACCACCGCGTCTGCTAAAATCCCATGTTAGAGCAGATAGAGCACTGAACAGTCGTCTTTTGTAGTATGACATTGTTTAGGAATACGGACATACGATTCTCGCAAATGGTTGAGGTAAATGAAAATGTCAAAAAAGTGGATATTGGATTCCACCTAAATGGCCGAACGATATCGTGGTCACTGGGGTATCTAATAATCATGAATGTCATATTGTATAAGTCAATACTACTGTGTAATTCCAAATTCTAATTAATCACCTGTCCGTTTTCTTCTCACTTTTTCATGTGAAAGTCAAGTGAAAAGCATACGAAAATTGATTGGTGTGAATGTCAGACCTGTGGGTCCTCGAGTAAAATATTATTCAGCACACTAAAGTCAGCAGTCAATTTGCATCTCATAACAGTGGCTTAGAAAAATGAACTCATTTTTCTTGTTATCTAAGGACAGAAAATTTACTAGGTCATTCCCGAAAAGTTCACAAAATCAGTCAGTTGACTACTAGCTTTCCTATTCGATTCATCAACCAGTGGAACTCTGTACACAAACATGTGGTTGAATATCTGTCTGTGGACGCATACAAAGGAACGATGAATCAATTGAGGTATCCTATTTTCAGGACTAACATATATCACTCAGTCTTCTGTCCTTGTCAAACAGAAACTGAAGTAGTTTACAGCTTCAAATCATTCCATTAGTTCGGTTCACGTGGTCAGTGGAAATATCTTTGACCGTCGTTCATCCGAATAACGTTACTTAAACCCGGGTAAATGTAATTTTACTTGGTAAATGCATTTTATATTACACATTAAATGTTTGTAATTCGTAGATGTATACTAATGAACATAGTATTCAATCGGTAAATAATGCTTATGTTCTATTTGATTAAGAAAATTTTGTATTTTCGATTTACGATAATTCAAACACGAATACATGTTTTTTGTCCCATTTCCGGTACCTAGTCATTGAGCTGCTCATATACATATATATATATATATATATATATATATATATACTCACGCCCTGTTAAATACTGAAAATTTCAAGTCGAAACATTTCACATTTTGGCATATCTTCATAATTTTCAGCCATTTAGAAAAAAGGAAAAAAATCTGCTGAAATTCATGTGCTCGATATTTGACGAACGTAGTAGAAGCTACGGTTAGGAGATAGTGACTCAATAAAATATAGAATGTACTATTAAAATAATTGTCATGCGCATCTATGTTAAATATACAGTTTTGGTTATATTTGATGTTCTGAACTGATCAGGAATAAGCCAAATTATAAGTCCACGCTACTAGCCAACATTTAGATTCCTTTCCTAAGAAACACTCTATTGATTAAAAATGGGGCTTTATTCTCTGAAGAAACAATGATACATGTTCATGACTGAGTATATGTGGATTTTTGATTCTGTCTCAATCAATGAAGTTTCTTTCTCATACAACTAGCCGGTATGAGCTCTCGTTTAGGAAGCTTTTTGTATCAGTGTCAGAGTCGGGTACACAATAAGTAATCAAACTCCGTTATTACAAAAGAACTATGTTACCGAACAAAGACATGACTATTAATAATATATATGTTCCTAATAATTCAACTAAAATCGGGAAATAATAATTATTTTGTGGTTTATCATAAATATGCTTTTCACTGAGATATGAAAGTGATCCGATTGATATTGTTTCGAATAGGATATTGTCGAAAGATTCATAGTTGATGTGAGGATGGTCCACGGGTGAAGTCGAGGAAGCTTTAAGAAGCCCAGAAGGAGCCAGACATATTCCATCCAATCAGCTTGGGAAGAATATTCTAGAATTGCTCGTGGAGCTTCCCTATTGGACAATGCTGATTACTACCTGTGTGCGGATTGGACAACTATAATGATGATTTTGTTTCTACTAAAAACTATAAATACCTGACAATTTTGTACCATAGTCGACACTGTTTGGAATAACATTCCTTCTACTTGTCTTCTGTCTTCTGATTTGTGACTTGGGAGGGTCCTAGCGTTCGAGTGCTCAAGTATCGTGCGATAGACTAAGAAATCTAAGTTCGAGATACAACAGTTGACCGAACTCGGAAATACAATGAACCAAACTTAAATTTTTCACTGATTTAATAGTCAGTCGACTGTTATCAATATAATAAGGTAAAACACATTTATGAGTCCCAGAGTAGGAGAATTGTAAACAATGAATAGATAAAGTGAATATGATAGAGTTGATATATAAAGGTGAGCATGAGCTACCGTCTAACAAATTATTCATCTTATTCAGTCATTCAGGAGACTGCGAATATAAGTGATTTAAAATATAAAATGATCAAATTTGAAGAATATATTAATTTCGGATCATTAATGAACTTCTGTGAATATTGAAATGGAAAAATATTCTAAATAAAATGATTTGTTATGAATGTACTAGAACTAACAGTCTGGGATTTGCAGTTATCATTCTGGATTAAGATTTATTATTAGTTTACATGTATCCTAATCCTAAACATTACATTCTAATCGCAACTCTAATCTTAATTTCTAAGTCTAAAAACGATTACTCCCCTTAATTTTGAGTAGCAAGTGATGTTTCCGTTAATAAAACTAATCATCTATTATATTTGTAGGTATCAAAGGTAAGGTTGGACTTGATAGTTTCAAATAAATTGAGCATTCGGTAGAAAGTTATTAATAAATATATTTTTGTTATATCCCTATGAGTATGAAAATTTTATTACTGAAGTTTCGTGACTTGACATAAGCAACTTCTTCAGAGTCAACAAATAGTCTAAATGGTCCGAAGGAAACAATTCAGAATATTTTTAGTACAATCAAAATCATAGTAGGTCTGAATATGTCAATGTCAAGTAATTTGTGGTATTGTGACATTTATATTAAGTGATTTTTTGTAACAACAAAATAAAGATCACATATTTTTCCTTTTTGTCACACTTTATATGTAACCCCATTTATATTCAATATCTATTGTTTCTCTGTATCAATGGTAAAGAAACGAATATTTTTGTCTGGCTATATATAATACTACTTCACTACCGCGATTCTTGAAATATAGACGTTTGTCTATTCTTCTACTTTAATGGCCACGGCCTTTGATTGAAGATTATAGTATTATAACATCCTTTTAGGCCTTCCCACACTACTTTGGAGCTTTGGGCCGGATCATTACTGAATAATATTACTGGAATCAATCTTCATTTTGCTGTTGGTGCCGTCACATGCAGAGGAACCTGTGTTAACCAAGTGAAATTATTTGTGGTTCTTATCTCAGAAAGCAGCTTACAAGTGACATTCATTTCATAACACTGTTACCATTTTGTTGTCCAATATGCCATTTTATAATTTAACTGTAATTTGTTAACTTTTGCGTTACTCATAGACATACACTTAGGTTTGTAGTGTTAATCTTTTGGTATATTGTTGGTAACTTTGTGTATTGTTACATTTTGACTAAGCTCTTTCGCAGGGATCCACCACAGTGGTCACGGTGAATTTGTATGGCCTGTCATTGTGTTAATTTGTGTCAGAATGTGGGTATGAAAAAAGTATATATTTGTAGTGGGTTGTTATATCCCGATGAGAATAACGAATGGAAACTGTTGGAATCTATTTCTGGACTAATACTAAACATATATTTTTGTATAATTGTTAAGTAACTAAACTATTTATATTTGTGTTTCTCTTATTATAAGCTTTATTTTGACCTATGAACTATCATTATACGATTTACCATTCTTGAGTTATACCCAGTCTATCCCAAATTCATATCCACTTTTGGCTAAATCTTGTACAAAAGGTATTTTCTATTTTATGGTACGATACGGTCTGTTTAGTTTGTATATAAACCTAGTATGTTTGAAATACATGATGCATATCACAGGGTTGACATTAGAATCACGGCTCGTATTATCCCCTACCACCCTTGTTTTCGAAAATGAAGGATGTGAAACAAATTTAGCAATTGGTGAATTTGTTTTTGAAAGTGTGTTCAAGTGCAAATGAACAAACATTTTGTCATTGTTGAAAGCGTGAGTCAATTGAAGCTAGACCACCATGGAAAACCTGGAAACACTGGACGGCCGTTTCGTCCTATTATGGGACTCCTCAGCAGTGCGCATCCACGAACCTGCTCTCGCGAGCGAGATTCGAACCCAGGATCTACCAGTCTCGAGCCGAAGCCCTTAACCGATAGACCACTGAGCTGGCATCCAACGGTGTTAATGTCTAACTTCAACTGATCCACGAAGTTGAGCAACCATTCACCAATTGCAGGTTCGTGGATGCGCACTGCTGAGGAGTCCCATAATAGGACGAAACGGCCGTCCAGTGTTTCCAGGTTTTCCATGGTGGTCTAGCTTCAATTGACTCACGCTTTCAACAATGATAAATACTAAATCTCCACAAAACCCCTTCTATAATTAATATAAACATTTTGTCACCTGTAATAATTTTTTAATTGGTTGTAAATGGTACAGCTTTGTTATCTGATTCGTTCAAATCGAACTAGAATAAAGTGCTTTTATTGGATGTAAGAATTGACATTTTTACATCCGATTATTATTTACAATAATGAACTATTTTCTCATTGTTCCATCTGAGTTTTGTAAAAAATTTTAACTTTGAAAAAAACAAAAACAAATCCTTTTCATTACCCTTCTATACTCCTGTTAGTGAATGTAATTTCTTTTTATGAAGTACAAATGCAACTAAAGTTATCTGTTATCGTCGTGGCAAGAGTAGTAATAATAATCTGTGGATCATTGAAAGTTAATTTTTGAAAAAACTGACAATTGTTATTAATAATTGATAATAGTGATTATTGAATTTCAAAGGTAGTCTCAAATGTTTAATACACAATTAGTGAACAGATTTTCATTTAGGTATTCCCATAAGTTAATTTAACACATAGTTCGCTCACTTAATAAACGTTATATTCATGTAAATACATGAATAAATCATGATGAAGAGAAAGTGAAAGGGGCATGCCGAAGTCACGCTAACCGTAAAAGATGTGTAAATGAAGCAACTTTTACGCCGTCTGAAATTAGTAATAATGTCTGAGAAAAAAGCAAATAATCTTTATAATTCAGTTATTTTGCAAACCGTTATTCTTAATACCAAAAAGTTGATTAGTTTAGCTATGAAAAGGTTTCGAAAATGAACGCAATATCAAGGTTATCAAGATTTTTTGTAAATCCATTCAAAGCATAAAATATGCTGAACTGTACATTATTTGTAGTTGATCACTTATTAATGATCACCTAAAAAAAAATACATGTTAGTGTACTCAGTCATATAATACGGTAATTGTATTTGTGAGGTGGGCATAATATTTTTTTGGTAGTTAATGCTAACAGTCAATGGTTTTGAAGTGCACAGCCTTTCAAATGAATGATCTGAATTTTTTATTTTCATTAGTAAATAACATTGTAAACGTTAATTAATTAGAAAGACTGAAATTATATTTCCAAATCCAACAGTTTCCTTTGTTAAACATACTAGACGAACAATGAATAACTGTATGTACATTTTCCGTCAAAAGGGAAAATAATTACTCTTAAACTGTCAAACAGTAAATCGCTGAATGTTGAAAAAATAACCTTCTTTGACAAGCATATGTGTAATATAGGTTGAATGAAGTGTCAATGAACAAGCCTATGTCTAGTGAAATAAATTTCTATTTCAATGATATGACTTAATGTGGAATAAGGTCAATAGTATCAAGTAACCATTATGTATTTAGAATATCGTATTTCAATCTGTTAAGTTAAACTGTACATTTATTTATCACACGTCTAAATGACATTTATCACTGTATCGAATTTTTGCAATGCAGTGATAAATCTCATAAGAAACATTCTTATTACATTTCGTATGTTCCATTATCATTATTATTATTATTATTATTATTATTATTATTATTATTATTATTACTATTATTATTATTATTAATGACTTGTTAGATATGTAAGTCTTCATTATATGACGTCGTTTTCTGTTCGGAATCGTTTACTGAAACCTTAAATTTGAAAAACCTGGAAAGCTGTTGACAAAATTATAAAGTGATCGATATTCACTTTATTATTATTAATCTAGAAAAAGTTATTTTACATCTTCATTACTATGGAATTGTGATGAATGATCAGTGTATGTTCACTTGACCTTCCCAATACAAATTATCTTGTTGTACTAATAAACTGATCTCAGTACAATCGTCTACCGTGGCTAAGTGAAAAGAGATTGGAATGATCGTACACACCTTTGCATATACTTTTGTTCGACAGATTAATGTTCATTATATGACGTTGTTTTCTGTGCGGAATCGTTCACTGAAACCTTAAATTTGAAAAACCTGGAAAGCTGTTGGCATGGTAATAAAGTGAGCGATGATAATTATTAATCTACAGCTTAATTACTATGGAATTATGATGACCGATCAGTGTCTGTTCACTTGACCTTAGCAATAGAAATGATCTTGTTGTACTAGTGAACTGATCTTACTACATTTCTCTACTGGACCTAGTAACCAAATCATATGAATGTGAAATGAATTATTGTTGGTTTCGTGACTCCTCCTTAAAATGGAATCAAGAAATTCAAACAAAATTTAAATCAAATTGTGGGTGACCCTGAAAAGGGCCTTTACTCGGTCTCTACACAGCTCCTTCGGTCCTGATCGATGACTCCACTATGAGTCCGTGACAGCGCCGCACATGGGACAGTTGAACCCAGGTGATACTTCTGTTGGGTCGTAGGCACAGAACGAATGAAACATAGCGTTGCAGGGACGAAAAATCCAAGCACTTCCATCAGCTATTTCACTGGGCGGCTGACGTAGATGGCAAATATCACACAGTCAGTCATTGTGCGCACGTTCGTCTTCTTCATTGTCTAGGTCCGTAAACTCTTCTGAGTTCATAGATATTACTTCAATCTCGTTATCATTTAAGGTAGCATCCAAATCTACGTTCTATTGATGGTCGGTGCCTGTGGTATTTCGGACGATGGGCATTGTGATGGTAGTAGGTAATCCATCGTAAAGCAACTGATGAGCATAGTTAAGTAGAGCGGTATGCTGTTCAGCGGACATACGCCGACATAAGTAGTTAATCGATGTTTGGACGTTTGTCTGCCCGACTTGTACCGGTAACTCATTGTCAATCGTGTTTCCTGAAGACGACGTAGTTGAGGCTCGCGACCCAGCACAGCTCTGCTACGGCATTCAGTGGAGTACTTTTGAACTCTAGCTTCTATCCAATATCCAGTGCGAAGCAGAACACTAAATATCGATCTGAACACGGGTGTTTTTCTGTTCAGCTTATGCAACTTTAAAATTCGATGGGTCGTCTCAACGAAATTTGTATTGCTTTGATCTAGAAGCATTGCAGCTGGTCTAAAAGCGTTCGACCACTTGTGCTTCTTGGACAATAACTGATCTCTCAAATATTGGTAGAAATTCCCGTCTGCTGCTTCGATAAATGACACATACCGCTGGAAGCTACAATACATTGTAAAGCATATTTCGATTTACCTTTCCACATTTCTTGTTAGCATAAGACGGTAGAACATTTGAAGGAGATCAAATCGTAGCCTCTGCGAATAAGATGAATGGGTTAATTCTAAAGAAAGGAAAGCTTGCCCTCTTGATGACATTTCGAAGCAGGTGCACGCGACACAAAAGGGGGTGTGAATTGGGATACACCTGCGTTATGGTAGCAGCTATAGCAGGTGAATCATCAGTAACAATACCGATAACCTCTCTATTGTTATCATTTGGCGGAAGAACGAGAGGAAACTGGACAGCAAAGTCAATGTTTCGCGACTTATAAATGCAATACAAACAGGTATTGCCATGAAATTCATATCCAGTGCCACCACGTGATACAGAAACATATTTTCATTATTAGTTTTTTATGTCCCAGGGAATTGCACTCGTGATTGTGATGCACATTCCCACGAACAACAGTCCAATAACCTTCAAGAAACTTACAAAAGATGAAGGCCGAACATTGTGTGTCCATTGAAGTCCTCAATGAACAATATAATAACACTAATCAAATTACCTCATTCGTCTAATCGGCTGGGAAGAACCGCTTGGTGTTGTATAGCTCTTTCTCCAACATACAAATTTAATATACGGCTTCCGATCTCCATGGAAATGAGAATCTCATACCGCATAATGGCAGTACGTTGCTACTTCATAAGTTCTAATGGCGCTCTTTAACGCTTCCAGTGATGGAAACGCTACCAGATACAATGTATTCAAAAATACATTTTCCGTTTCTGTAACTACGTGAGGAACAACAGAGCCTGTAATTTGCACGTTACTGACGTCCATATTGTGAAGAAAATTATTCATACCGATAAGTACAGAGCTTTTATACGAATTTCAAGAATTACATAAGCAATTATAACGCATTTACAACTAGGAATTTCATTGGACGAAAAACGGATTGAGAAAGATTAGAAAATGGGATGAAATTCTTTTGATTAAGGGGGACAAAAAACTTATTTTAAAAAAATCGACGTGACCCTAATGTTATTCCATATCACAGGGGCTGAGATTGGTGTTCTGGACTTAACACGTAGGGCTAGGCAGGAAGAAGGACCATTAAACAGTCTAGACCGTTCGTACGTGTTTTACGCGTCACTGATCTAGTCGATTGTTACGTCCTTGAATCTGTCTATCCACTTTAGTGCCGAGTATAACTTGTCTAATGTAGATTAAGAACTTGACGCGATAGGCTGGCTGGCTCAACTTTGAGGCTAGTATGCGTGAGTTCGAAGTGGGGGTAGAGAGACGAAAACTATTCTATCCCTGATTGACTGGCAAGCACGAGAGAGAGAGAGAGAGAGAGAGAGAAGACAAGGACAACTGGAACACTAATCACTTTATTCCAATCCCGATCTAGCACTCGAATTCCCAATTCAGGTTAGTGCAAAAAGATACATGAATAAATAGATGACTAACCTGACCACGACGTACACTAATTAGGAAAATACAATTATGTCCAAAACTGGGGGATTGTAGTAGAAAATAGAGTACAAAAGGTTACGTCTAGATTACAATGGCTTTAGAACAGAAAATGCTATGGCAGTGAATCATACATCAAACGAAAGCTTATGATTTGTAGAATAGACTAGGGGCAAAAGTAAATCTTACAGTTTTACAAGCTTTGAATTAAATGAATTAACGTCCCCAAAAATAGCTTCCGTAATTTGTTAAGGCTTCTTGTTTCGCGGTTCACATCATCAATAATCCACTTTTCTTTAATTGGTGGTATAATTGCGTCATTTACTGATAGGGGCACAAGGCAACAAGTTATAACAGGGTTGAGATTGTGTGAATATAGTAAAATTAAAGTCAAGTGTGGTTGTCTGGAAAGACAGTCCAGGTCGGATGAATATTTAAACCTTCTTTCCTATAAGGGAAAGAAAGATTTAACATAATGTCAAATGTTTCAGCTAATCACCTCTCTTTATAGTTGGAAAAGCCTTTCTGAATTATTAATATCAACTTGGTGATTATTGACAGGATGTATAGGAGGGTCTTATAGAACCATCTTCGACACTATGGTGCACCCGAGAAGATCGTCAATATTATACGGAATTAATATGACAGACTATACTGCAAAGTCGTGCATAGAAAAAAACTGACAGATGCATTCCAAATCAGTACCAGATTCAGACAATGATGCTTACTCTCTTCTTTTGATGGTCGAATGGATTATGATGACTTCGACATCTGAGAGGAAGCACGGAATACAGTGGACAGGTGAGATGCAACTAAACGACTTGGACATTACAGATGACCTGGCCCCTCTATCCTATACATATCAACAAATGAAGGTCAAGACAAGCAGTGTAGTAGCACTATACGATACAACGAAGAAATTGGCAGGGAGATATAGCAAACCAGAGAAAGACCAGTCAAGGACAAAGAAGGAAAGACAATCACTGAGATCTGAGAACTGCGAGAACTACAGAGGCATCAGTTTGTTATCAGTACTAGGAAACGTTTCCAACAGTCTTGCTGAATAGGATGAAAGACGCAGTAGACGCCGAACTTAGGGATCATCAGGCTGGATTCCGTAAGGATCGGTCGTGCACAGACCAGTTTGCGACACTACGGATCATCGTTGAACAATCAGTTGAGTGGTACTCATCACTATACGTCAACTTCATTGACTATGAGAAGGCGTTTGACAGTGTGGACAGGAGAACATTATGGAAACTTCTTCGACACTATGGAGTTCCTGAAAAGATTGTCAACATTATCCAAAACTCATACGATGGACTACAGTGCAAAATCGTGCATAGAGGACAGTTGACAGATGCATTTTCAGTAGGGCCCGGAGTCAGACAAGGCTGTCTACTCTCCCCCTTCCTCTTCCTTCTGGTGATTGACTGGATTATGAAGACTTCGACATCTGAGGGGAAAGACGGAATACAATGGACTTCTCAGAATCAATTAGATGATTTGGATTTCGCAGATGACCTATCCCTCCCCTCTCATACACACGAACAAATACAGATGAAGACAGCAAATGTAGCAGCAGTCTCTGCATCGATAGGCCTCCACATTCACAAAGGAAAAAGCAAAATTCTCAAATGCAACACGGAGAACACCAACCCAATCACACATGATGACGAAACGCTGGAAGATGTGGAAACATTTAAGTACCTGGGGAGCATCGTTGATAAACAAGGAGGATCTGATGCAGATGTAAAGGCGAGGATTGGCAAAGCAAGGGCAGCATTTCTACAATTGAAGAACATATGGAACTCAAAACAACTCTCAACCAATTTCAAGGTCAGAATCTTTAATACGAACGTCATGACAGTCCTACTGCATGGAGCTGAAACGTGGAGAACTACTACGGCCATCATCAGGAAGGTACAAGTATTTATAAACAGTTGTCTACGCAAAATAATCAACATCCACTGGCCGGATACTATCAGCAACAGCGTTTTATGGGAGAGAAAAAACCAGCTTCCAGTTGAAGAGGAAATTAGGAAAAGACGTTGGAAGTGGATCAGACATACATTAAGGAAATCACCAATGTGCATCACGACTCAATCCCTAACTTGGAATGCCGAAGGGAAGCGGAAAAGAGGAAGGTCAAAGAACACACTACGCCGGGAAATAGAAGCCGATATGAAAAGGCTGAATAGCAACTGGAAAGAACTGGAAAGGAAGGCTCAGGACAGAGTTGGATGGAGAATTCTGGTGAGCGGCCTATGCTCCTCGACGAGGGGTAACAGGAGTAAGTAAGTAACTGCTGAGGAGTCCTGTGCTGGGACAAGACGGTCGTACAGTGCTTCAAGGTCTTCTATGATGGTCCAATTAAGATCAACTCGTGATTTAAAATCTACTAAAATTCTATACTCTGATAATTATTATGTGCTTATTAGTTACTAGCTTTAACGAGCAATTCCTGGAGTTCTGGTGAGAAAACGCGACAGGTGTGAGACAGTTATACACCACATGCAACAAAAGATGATAGTTCAGTACAATGAGTTGGTTGAAGTAAAACATTGACATATTTGAATTCCATGCCAGTGTTTGAAAGGTTGGGTGCTGGTGTACGAGATCTATGGTCATGGGTTCGACCCTGTGTGATGGGATCGTGGATGCGCACTTTTAAAGCGTCTCATAATAGTACAAAACGGTCTCCCAGTGCTTCCACCTTTACAACAGTTATGTAGCCTATATCAGTTCGTGATTTAAAATCTATGATTGGCTAAATGTTTTGTAAAGATTTTTATGAACTGTAGAAAATTTAACTGAGTGATTGAAAGCTATTTGGATTGTTGTGTTGACTGGTTCAAAACTGTGAACAATTCTAATGCTTAAACAACTTAAATTTGAACAGGTAGAAGATAAAGACTGTGCGAGAAATCATACCGGTCATTAAATATTAGCCAATGTTTTGTTCGTCTATGTCCCATAACTGATAGGCTTCTAAATATCAAGGCTTTCTGTCCACTGCTTTCAGCCACCTAATATCGTTAATACATAAAAGTTTCTATTACTGAAATGCATAATACAGCTTCTGCAACTTATCTTTATTTATGGTTGATCAAAATAAATTAAACAGGGATACGTCAGATAGATTGACTTTTGCACATACCCATCATAGTTTAATCACACATGGATCTTACCTAGCAGCCCTGAGATACTGTAATTCGTTTGACTTTTCTCAGTGTTCCAGCCAGCTTGCGTATTCCTGGTACAAATCATGATAGAAGTAATTGCATTCAAATTGTCTTCATACTCTTTAAATCCAAAAGTATTTCCCCATGGAAGGAAAGTAGACAAACTTCAATATGATGTATAAGTAGGACACATTACGATGACATGAATGATTTTTTCAATTAATAATGACGATTCAAAATGAAAATTGATTTCGTAAATTATACGAATATGTATACGCTACATAAAGGAATAATTATTATTACAATCGATTTGTAGACCACGTTGAGTTTTATGGCGTACATCAAGAACTGATTTCAGTTAGGCAACCATTAGAAATCAGCTGGCATAAACAGTATTTTTCATCCTAATGTGGAATTCCATATTGACCTTGCGATCCACGACCCCATGAGCTATCGAACCTAGGACCTTTAGGTCTCATGGCAAACGCTAAACTTTCAAACTACTGAGTTGGTACTAAGTGTTTTTTATTTCTAACTTTAGTCGAACTACAATTTTGTGCTACCATCATCCATTGTCATCGATGATGACATCGATTATGACTGATATTCTAGGACTCCATTTGTTGTGATCTCTCACTAAAAGTCCTGGATTCGATTCTCCGTAAGATCGTGAATGAGCACTGCCAAGTTGACATGTACTAAAACAAAATATCCATCCAGTGATTTTTAGTTTTCAATGGTTGCCTAACTACAATCAGTTTACAATAGGAACCATAAATAAATAATTATTTATTATTTACTTATGAATGGCTCAGAGATCATTACCTTTGAATATGATCGTGAACATTATGATTACTGAAGTCAGGTGGTAAGACTAATACTAAGCATATAAACATACCATTATTATGGTATGTCAATCAAGCTTTTATTCAAAATCGATTAAATTTAAAAAGTATATTATTCAATTGTAACCAAATGCCTGAATGAATACAGGTTAATTCTTGATATAATCAGAAACAGGTTTTTGTGGATATTATAGTAGTTTAGTAGTTGAATTTATGAGTCAATTAAAGCTAGACCACTACAGAAAACTTGGAACCACTGGACGGCCGTTTCATCCTAGTATGGAACTCCTCAGAGGTGCACATCTACAGTCCTGCTCGCGGGTGTCTGTTGTGAGGCAGTAACTCACTGAAGACAATGATGGACGGTGGCACAATTCCGTGGATTGGTTGAAGTGAGACATCAACACCGTTGGATGCAGGCTCAGTGGTCTAGAATATAAGCGTTCGCGCACGAGACTGATAGGTCCTGAGTTTGAGTCTCGCGTGCGGGATCGTGGATGGGCACTGCTGAGGAGTTCCATACTGGGATGGAACAGCCGTCCAGTGGTTCCAATTTTTCTGTGGTGGTCTAGCTTTAACTGACTAATTAATTCAACTGTGAAATTCTTGCTGTCTCTCAAGGGTTTAGAATTCTTCATCTCGATCATATGTAGTTTCTCAAAGTATTTATTAAAGAGAGGGAGTCACAAAATGAAGTAAGTTTTTTCATTCACTTGGTGTTGTTTACCTGTATCTTCCCATTGTTATTTAGGACTGCAATTGATCAGTCTCCTGTCGACATATGTGTATCCTGTGCGAACTGCCTCGATATTGCCTGAAGTCCCAAGCTTTGTGAGCAAAGATCGATAGTGGCTAGCAGTGGAATAAAGAACGAGCGTTTCTTCCTATTTGTGATTCGTGAGCTGGATATACCTGCATCACAGAGTTGATGTTAACTCTGGGATTCGAATCCAGTATCGACAATCGAACTACACTAATTTCCAGATATTACGTGTGCAATTTATCTCGTTACAACCCTCCTAGGAATATAATTACCAGATTTCTCACTGAATAATAAATTTTTATGGTATCTTAAAGATTTCAATGAATCTGAAACACAGTTTCATTTTAGAGTTTTTAAATTTTTTCCACATTACCACAGCTAAACATGGTCCGCGGATTTTACCAGTGATTCTGGTTCAATAAACTTCATCAGCCTTTTTTGATACATATGTCTCCTGCGCAGATTGCATCGATACAGTCTTTAGTCACAATTTTTTTTATCAGATTTCGCTTGTGGCTAACAGTGGTTCTTTTCGTTTTTATTTGGAACTCCTTGAATGAATGTACCTTCATCTCGACACTGATATTCACATTGTGACTCCAACCCCAATACACCTCAATTTAAACTCCAATGCGTTATTTACTAAGCTACTGAGTGCAGATAACTTCTAACGTGTTTGGCGGGTATAATGTTTGTATTATTATTAAGAAGAATTTCAGTCTCAAATACTAATAACGGAAATACTTAAATCCTTTTTACATGGGAAGAAACACGTCTCATGGATTCTAGTGTTATCTGTGGAGAGTAGTGTAACGAAGTGTACTATGTTACAGCTACATAGCTTATTCTAGTTTCTGGACAAGCCAATTCACCTATCCATCATGAGTCGTGTTTGAACCTTGTTAATTATTCACTTATTAACCCTGACTATTTTTTATATGAGCGTGTGTGTGTGCATACTTCTTATCCTAATTATCACATATCTGTCAATTATTTTTATCTGACTATAAATATTGATAAACGCTTGATAAAAGTGAGTTGGCTTACTCGCCATCTCCAATGCGTGTCATTTTTGCTTCGCTCGCTGATATTTGCTCATATGCTTACAGCTCTCTGGCCTGCGTTATTTAACAGTAAACTGTAGTTGCAGCTTCTCTTTGCCTTCTGATTTCATGTACCATTAAGATTTGTATTATAACGGTTATCGAGGTGAAAGTTTAGCGAAGCATTGCACTACATATCCGCAATCCTATTCTATACCATTTCAATAGATGCCTCAAATAGATAACATTAACAGAATTATATCCGTCATTATTAACGGAGGACAAGTTTTATGATCTAATAAATATTTTACGCTTAATGTTCACTTTTTTAGAGTCAATTTTTAATTTATGGACAAGCATTTACACGTGTGAAGTTTAAATAAACCAAAATTCAGATCTTACAACAAAGAGATGCAAATCTATAAAGAATTCCATACAAATGACGGGTTACTGAGTGGTGTTTAATGTCACAGTTTTTTAATTCCTAAAGCTGATTGAATTATATCGATTAAATTACAAAGTGACCAATGGACAGAGTTCGATTAGCACTAAAGAATAAACAAATATGACATTGGTTATTACTCAGTGGTCAATGAGTTGTAAATATCTCAGTCCTGCAAAAGGTCAACTGAAGCCTCAGTAGCTGAGTAGTAGTGTCTCAGACTGTAAAGCTGAGTAGTGCGTTCTCGAACCCCATGATTGTAAATATCCTCCTCTGACAAATGTCATTTAACTTTAAATCTGGGTGGGACAGTTTCCCTGTTCATAATAATACTAAACATTATATATATATATATATATATATATATATATATATATATATATATATTCACTAAAACAACATTTTGATCAACTATGTATGCTGAGTGATATGTCCAAAATCCTATAATGATATGTCGATTTATTGTAATTGCTAAATAACTGGTACTTGTTATGACTGAACAAATTTTGATATAAAATTAACCAAAAGAGAAGGATGAGAATTCAAATGTGGATTTAATTATACATCAACAATATTTTCACAACTGGTCCAACCAATGATTAGAAGTACACTGAGTTAGATATCATCTACTTATCTGGTCAACTGACAAATTTGAATGTATTGAATCAAGGAGTATTAAATATCAATTATTCAGTAATGTAATAGCGTGTATACGATTTCGAATGCCCATAGATTAAACTGCTTTACCCAATAGACAGTACTAAATTACTAAGTTATAATATTTGCTCCTCTTTTTAAAATTCTGACTCTTGGAAGTCTATTATATTAGGAAAATCGTTATAGCAAAATCATTATTTTATTAATATTACTGTTGTGATGCCACTATATATATATATTACTTTAACAGTTTTGTTTCACTTAAATCGCACGTGGGAAAATCAGTTACGTAAAGTCTGGTATGCTTATACTGTTTATTAAATGAAGTTCAAATGTACTTTTTCTTTGTTCAGTCAACAGAGAAGATAGTAGTTTAAACTTTGGAAAATGTCCCATTTAAAATTAATGTTTGCATATATGAATCTAGATACTGTTTGATGAATATGTTATGCATATTATTATGTGAAAATTTTAAAAATCTAGCTTATGTATATAATGACTGTTGGGAGGAAATTGAGAAGGAAAACAATACATAAATCAGTCGTTGTTTATGTTATCACATGATACTTGTCAAACGATGAAACGTATCCATCTTCTCAAATTCTAACTGTCCTTAAGATATATTCAAGATCTGATGGTGAGCTATATTTTTAAAATGTTCACATGTGTCGATATGTATGAAGCTCATTCAATATGATCGTTTTGTATTGTTTATGATAAATAATTAAATAAGTGAACGATTAAATCATAGTTCAGACATCTACTAATCAGATCCAGTCTGACCTTGGTGAGGTGAAATAAAAAAGCCATAGCGAACAACGAATGAGACGTTTGGGAACATCATTTCACTCAATTCAAAGCTTGTAAAATACCTAGGTTATTCTATAAGCCATAAGCTTTCATTTGATGCATGATTCACTAACATACTCTTTGTTATTCCGAAGCTATAGTAATCTAAACTTAACCTCTTGTATCTCATTTTTCTACTCTAATGCTTAGTTTGAGCATAATTGTTTCTCTAATTCTCTGTACCTTGTGGTCGTGTTAGTCATACATTTGTTCAAATATCTTTTCACATTAATTTGGATCAGGAATAAATTTAGTAGTGTTCCGGTTGACTCGTCTACTCTCTCGCACGCGCTCTTGTCAACCAGTCAGGTGATGGAGTAGTTTTCGTTTCTCTCCTCAAAGCCGTTAGTCCCTATTTGGACCCACGCATTTCTAGCTTCAAGGTTGAACCGGTTGGTCTATTGTATCAAGGCCTTAACATAAATCGAGACGAGCTCTCTCCTGTATATTATTGGGTTGACAGATAAAGGACGTAACATGAGGCCTATTTTTACTTGATTGCAATTCAAAACTCACTGTAATATTTTTACAAACATATCTTACGGTTTCATCACTGTTCACTATCTACGTGTCTTCTTTTTTTCCTGAGTGACACTACCTATTCCTCATTCCTGTACTATTTACAATGATTTATGCTCTACAAATTAATTAGGGGTAGACCTAAAGTACATTGACGAAACAATTAGGAACGACAGAGCCACTTCAAGGTCACGATATGCACACCAATCTAGCCTGACGTTCATCGAACTATATCAAATCATGATATTGAGTGTCGGCAGTAATATGGTTAATATTAACGAGTAAGTCAGCATTAGATACTGAAATTTATGAAGATTAGGTTCTAAGCTTAGAATTCGGGGTTTCGGATTCAGGATTAGAGCTTGAACTCAGAGTTATGGTATAACCCTGATACCCGATCTTAACCCAAACTCTAATAACTTATATCCTGCTAATAACTCTATAAAGTTCACTCATCATGTGAAAACTACTTATCCTCCATAAATTCTCCCATTTTATTACTCACTCATTCATATATGCTATCTTCATTTTTTAAACTTTTCAAGGTCACTTGGTAGTATACTTTGTTGACAGGATTGCAGGAAGTGCATGAATGTGATTTCCGTAGACCACATAGATTTCACATGTATAACCACACTAATTAATGACATAACGTTTCATGACCAATATATGCGTTCATTTAATGAGCTCTCATTCAGTTACTTTTTTCGTTTATGAGCTACTTTTTAATACGAAAAATTCTTTAAAAATTAATATTTCGTGCAACTAATCACTCAAACAAAGGTTTTCCTAATTGTTTTAATTCTTTTAATGTAAATGTGTCCATTAAATCAAACTTAATTTTCTTATCAGAAACAAGATGGCTACCGGTTCTTAATTAATTCATCTTTTAAACATCTTCCACCATAAATCGTTTCCAGTTGAGGAACTATAGAAGTACTTGACAGATGTTTCGTTTTTAACTAAATCTCCTCAGTAGTTCGTCAACAACCCCACACAGACCACCGAACCTTAAGCCGAGGGCCAAACGATAGTCATATATTCGAGTGATTAGATCTAAATGATTAACTTTATAGTTCGATGTAATAATGTCCGACAAAATGTTTTCTATATAGGACTGAAGTCTAAATTATTGAATGGGGCCATGTTTTCTGGCAGTAATTATCAGTTGTTTAGACTTAGCTCAGTGGTTGTTGACTATTTGTTAACGATTTCTAAAGGATGGGAACGGAGCGCGTGTCTTATTCTTGATACCAACATTTGAATCCAGAAATATTCATCGGGTGTTTCAAACAGAACAGTATAAATACTCTCGATTTTGTCATCATTGAGTAAACAATAGGCTAACTAACTACGAAGAAGTTCAGAGATATTTTCAGATAAGTCATATCTCAATTATTATATTCGTGATGCTTCTGTTGCGTGTGATTCTACTCTTTATACTTGGAAACAGGAACCACTGTGATTCACACAGCCCAAAGTAATAACAAGGAAGACTGATCCAACAGAGGCTTATTGACTTTTCAAAAACACGTCTCCCGAAGTCACATCCTGGTTAAACTGAATATGCTCAACTGTTTAGTGATTTTAAACAAACTTAGTGATTAGTTAATAAACACCAGATCAATGAAAACATACACGGGGCTACTGTAAAACATATACGAATTGCAATTGATTGATCACTGGGTGGTGATCAATCTCATGCGTGTCAGGTCCTTCTTAGTGCTGATCGAATGCTGAATGACGCGGGATCGAATCCGCCAGGGAGCATCAGTTCCCTCTGGATTACAGGTACACCTTGCTGACGAGTGCCAAGTAGCACGAAACCCGGGTCCAGGGTTTCCTGTTGACCACCTCCAACCACCACCTTACCTCAATATACATAGTGCAAGCAGTGTCGAGCCACCTAGACTGGTGGTCACATTGCAACTCGATCGATAGCATTCGATCAGCACTAAGAAGGACCTCACACGCATGAGATTGATCACCACCCAGTGATCAATCAATTGTGATTACATCTCAGTCCTACAGGAGGTTGGTCGCGGCCCGAATAGCTCAGTGGTAACGTCTCTGACTGTGAAGCTGAGTGACGCGGGATCGAATCCGCCAGGGAGCATCAGTTCCCTCTGGATTACAGGTACACCTTGTTGACGAGTGCCAAGTAGCACGAAACCCGGGTCCAGGGTTTCCTGTTGACCACCTCCAACCACCACCTTACGTCAATATATACGAATTGCATTTCGCTGTGCTGACAGTGTACCAACTTGAGCTAATATACATTTACGCCAGGTTCTACGTCACCTATGACCAACTGACTGAATTGTAAGACGTTGTCATAGTACATTCATGATAATCATGGAGTAGGTGTGTTTAATCTTTACCCTATTAGACGCGTAACATATCAAGTGTAAATTATTTCATCTCCGAAACTTTGAATTGTTAGAATATATTATTTTTATCAAGATAATGAGCGTATAAGATCACTGCAGAAGTATCTGCTGTATATTCAACGAAATTAGTTGTTTAAATTACTACAAAATTAGCAAAAAGCAACTATTGTTTGCTGACGTAATAAGCATGTTGAAAAAATTAAGGTACAGAAGACAATAAAAAATGAAATGATTATCACAGACAATTGGACAACAGATAAGATGTGCACTTAATTTGAACAACAATAATAATTAGTATTATTGTTAGTATTTATTGTAATAGTCCGTAAAGGATGTTACTTCTTGAATTTCCATATAAACGACGGGTTGGTTCCACAGAATTTGATGACTTAGCAATACCGACACTTTTTGTTATTGAACAAACTTCTTGCAAAAACGTCCTTGAGTTATGAATACATGTACCGCCCAAAACAATATCAACACCCAGTGTGGAACAATTGATTTTATGCAAACTAGAAACTTCTTCATAAGTAACACCACCAATGAAAAATATAATAATTTCTTTTGGACGTTGACCACTAGGTACAGTTTTCCAACAAGTACCAGTAGCTAAGCTTGGAAATGAAGCATCGGGCAACTGACCTTTAATTAATTTGTTCAAAATTTCAACTAACAATGGTTCATGTTGTGTATAGACATTATTAACACCTTTTAATTCTTGTACCAAACGTTTTTTTAATGAAGCCATTGCTTTCGTCGCTGTCTGACTATCAACAAGTGACGTTGTCGTTGTGTTGACACGTCCAGTCTTCATGACATTAAATAAATCAAAACCATCCGAAACGGAGATCGGCCAAGAATATTCTAATAAATTGTCAATAGTTCGAATATCATCATCTGTTGCGCCACGTGTAACAAGTGATTGAATTAATCCAGCTAATTCTTGTTTTTGCTTGCTGTAACGTAAAGCATAAAGAAGAACTAGTCTTAAAGCATCTGAGAGAAGAATCCTTGGGTCACTTATTAAACTTTTAATACGTGATATGATTGAAGAATGATTGTCACGACATACCAGTTCTTGTTCTACTTCACTTATTTCTAGCAAAGCATGTTCTTTAACAATCCTAGACAATTCTGACATCAATGTTACATGTGTATCAACAGTACCGGATGTTTTACGAAAAGCAGGAAAATTTTCTAAAAATCGTTTTAAATCACCAATTGATTCTAAATTTTTGGTATCCACAGATTTAGAAGCTTTTTGAAAGTTCTCTACAAGTTGTTTAATTGACTGGCCAATATCACCGAAATTGGAAAATTGATTAGTTCGATAGAATTCATCATATTCACGACTTAAAATAATCTCTTTTAATTCCGACTTGACATTTGGCGCTCTAGATAAACTAACACGGTTCTGTGTAATACCAATTAACTCATGAACCATAGCTTCATATGTCCATTGTGATAGTAACGGTGTAACTGTGTCTTGTCTTCTATCTAATATAAGCAGGACAGGAACAGGTTCTGATTGCTTAAAGTCAAATATTACAGTTTCTCTTGATATAAATGACCGTATCGACTCAGCGAGTTGACGTGCAACCTCTGAAGCATTCTGGTAGCGTATAATTGGACATTTTTTTAAAGCTAATAATACGGATGTTAGACCATCGGTTGATCGATTCAACACACCAGTTTTCAAATCTCTACTTTCATTTAGACTAATCGGTATGTCTAACTCAAACAAAAATGGTGATAATGGAATGAAATCAGCAAAGTACTCCTGGACTTCCACAACTAATTCATTTTCATCAGCTTCTGCTAATTGTTTCAGTAACTGCTTAGTTATGGAATGACTGAAAAATAAGTGGTAGGAAAAATAATTTGGTTTCCTTAATTCTTTAGATAACAAATTAATATTCTCTTTTGTTGGTCTTAAGAAACAAATACAACGTAAATGTTCCAAAGATTCACGCGGTGCATCAATACGTTCAATTAAATAAACATCATATCTCATAATTTCAGACATTGAACAAACCACACTGACTATTTTCAATGTTTCTTGATCAAGCATTAATACTTTCATGCTACCATCAGCTACTGAGATCATTCTGTTAAGATAATTCTTTACAGCCCGATAAATATCCATTTTTCTCGAAACAAATATCCAAACTTCTCTAATTACGATAAGATATAAAACTGAAAAAAAGTGAGGAGAGTCAAATGTAATTCGACTGTCATCTAAAATACAAGAAATCAAATAAATTATGTACTGATACAAATAACTTTTGCAGAGTAGTGAGTTAATCTCTAAGTGATTACTAACACAGAGCATGCAATATTGCAACATACTATGTAACACTGTTTATTGCCAGTGACTATGTCATTCATCTTCATCCATTGGGCTTTTCGATCAGTTAGACTCAAGTCAGATCTTTTCATCGCATAGTATATTGTTGGTACGTGAATCCTACCGTAATTTTTTAACAGACGAGAAGGGGGATATACCAACCATTATGGTGTTCACATGGTGATTACTTAACATAATTACCCTCCCTACTAGGTGCAAGCAAATAAGACAACATCATGGAATTGTGACGAACTGATCTATAGTAACGAAAATCCAAGGCGGATATACCTGGTAAATGGACAGAATGTCACAAAGTACTTGCACAATATGCTAGTGTAAAGCCATTTTAATCAAATTATGACGGCCTACATAAGTTTCTGAAAAAAAGCAATAACCAATGGTACACCTAGAAAGCAAGATTATGCAGATATTTATAGATTCGGCAATGACTTAAAAAAGTAGTGCTTCCTAAAAGTGTGGCATATGTGAAGTACCGACCTGCTAGATTGAATAAATATAGTACAAAGTGTCAAGAATACTGAAGAAAAAACATACAATTAGACGGCTCAGGGACAAACAACCCCAAACTCGCCTAAATATTCGTCTATCAACAACAGTCAGACCGGTTTATTTTATTCACTTATTGAAGAAAAACCACATAACAATCTAAAATCCTGCACGTTGTTTTCTACCTTGTAAAAATTAGTGTTTTGCACACAACGGCTTTCCCCCTCAAATCAATTTTTAACTGCGTCTCGTAGAAATATGGTTTTTACGGTATGTGCAACATATTATTGCATTATAACTTGTAAATCGGCTTATAATAAATCAAATTTTGCAAGTGAACCTTGAATAAACACCAGAAATATTGTACATTAGAATAAAACTGTTGTGGACGAAGCATACAGAGAAAATCAGCACCACCTTCAAGGAACGCGGTCTATCCAACGTCCAATACCCTTGTGACTGCCTCGTATAAACTGATCGATTTCTTTGCTTCCGCTTCATGTTGTTTCGGTGCGGTTTCAAATCCTTAATGACGTCGAGCGGACGGTTGTCTAACTACACGATTCCGCTAATTATCTTCATTTCTGTGTTATTTGTGGTTTTGTATGTGTAGTTCCCCAAAAAGGATAGCTCTGTGTGCCTTCGACATTGATGCAGGCTTCACTAGTTTTACTGGAATCGCCTAGATGAAGGTGCTTGATTACGTACCCACACTAGATCACGAGTGAGTATGCCGTGCTGCGTATCCCTTGCAACTAATAGCCAGTAAACGCTTCTCGATATATCGATAGCTTCCCAAATATATCTTCGGACTTCTTCATTTCTGACTTCTGATTTGGCTGGGTTGACATACTTTGGTTATAAAGGTGTTACGTATAAAGGTGTTATTAAACTCCGAATACTCATTGTATCTTTTGTGATGAGACGGACATGATCCGGTGCATCAACCAGTAAACTGTTAGCCTGTTCCTTGTTGGAACATTAGCTATCATTTTTAACTTTTATTTGTACATATCGTAGTGTTTTGTTTCCATTTTTCGGTTATCTTTCCCCCAGTTGTTATATTATACCTTCATCGTTACAGAAAAGACTCCTACGCTACGTAAAGCTAAACCTCTTTCGCCTCTCTCATTTCAATTAATGCCATTTTTGCTCGGTAGTATAGAAGCCTGGTTCTGCTACTTAAAAGCTCACTTTCACCTATACGATGTCACATACCCGCATGCACAATTCCTTGCTATAGTGAAGGCACTACCGCGCGATTTAATCAGATACGTCACACAGTATGTTTAATAGCGATGTTTCGGAATCTTACGAAACTTTGGAAAACGCTATCCTTGAACGTGGAAACCTAACCTACCAACAAAGGTTAAGCCAACTGTTTGACAATATTGAGCTGCAATATGGTTCAGCAGCAGAAATGTTGCTATGAATGCGAGAGCTCACCGGTCAACAGACCTTTCACGAGGGCCTATTTAGACAGCTCTTCTTGTCTATGTTTTCCGTACAGGTGCTAGCAGTCCTTCTTTCATTTCAAAATAATGCTGAAGTCGAATTGTTTACATCTTCATACTAGATTTCGAAGTTCACTAGAGCCCTTAACATGGATGTTTATTCAGTCAGAGAAAAGCCTAAACAACAAAAAACGACATCACAGACCTCCGTCACAATCTGACTTCATATCACGATGGAGATCTCCCTCTAGACCACGAGAGGCAGATATTCATAGTTGGTTCTGGCAAGTCCTCTAAAAATTGCAGTAAACCTTAAAGTTTCTCAAGCTCCAGACCGTCCAATGAGAAAAACTTTACATGAAACCTCTCAGTCTACCAGCGTTAACGGCAATCGTCGCCGCCGAATATAAGCGTCTTTTTTGCATAACGGATTTGGTGACAAAAATTCGTTGTCTCGTCGACACTGGAGCAGAAATAAGCGTTCTTCCAGGAAATTCTAACTACAGACAACATAAACCAGTCTCCAATTAACAGGCTGCGGATGGAAAACCTATTACCACATACGGTAAACAAACTTATTCACCTGACTTTCGTCGTCTCGGAAATTTTTATGCCAATCATCGACATCAACTTTCTACAACGCCGTAATCTAATCATCGACGTGCTCCAACGAAGGTTAGTGGATGGAAATTCTAAATTATATGTTTGTGTGACTCCATTTTCTGGTTGCGCGCTAGTCTCGACCACTTCTTAGCTCACAATCGATTTATAATATCAACGAATACCCAAAAAGAACCCCGAACTATACAAACGCGGCCACATTCACTGTGTGCACTCAGCAATGTTTTACACGACATTACGACTGTAGGACCACCTGCATTCTCGAATGCGAGCCGACTAGGTTGACCGAAAACTAATTCGACCACATGATAAATTTAAGAATTATGCGGCCATCAAATAGCCTATGAGCATCTTTCTTGCTTATGGTTCCTAATAAAGACAACAACGATCGTTGTCTGACTGGTGACTGTCGGTGACTAAATATGGAAAATGCTACCGATCGTCACCTCTTGCTGCAATTATGTGGCTTGACAAACACCTTAAAAGGTAAAATTGTTTGCTCATAAAACGATCTGCTTAAAGCATATAAACAAATTCCTATTGACTTCAAATGATATCCCTAAAACTGAATCAATACCCCCTTCGAACTAAGCGGAATTTTACACTTACCTCTCGGCTTCAGATATGCTGCACAAACTTTCCACAGGACCATCAACAAAACTTTTTGAGGACTCAACTTCGTACACACATGCAGATGACTATTTGATCGCACAACTGGACAGAAGATCTCATCTTCAGCAACTGACACTTGTTTTCGAACGACTACTAAAGCACACCATTACTGTAGACATTTCGGTCCTCCGATAGAACTATGCTCTATCATTTTTAAACCATATATAATTTTATTTGACGAAGAATCGCATTTCATATTTGTATTCCATTCCTTATACCGTGTTTGGATGCAATAACACACGTACTTTATGGATTTACAGGAACTAATCAGACCTATATTTAAAAAATATATAAACGTGTATGCTAAAACATTATACTGACTATTTTATATTATTGTTATTCACAATCATCTTGTGGGTACTTAGGTGTTGTTAAGAAACCATTTCGAGTTTCTTCAAACATGTAATAATACACAAGTTTCAATAATGTTAGCATCGTATTCAAAAAAGAGAAAAGAAATAAAATAAGAAAATAATGATAGAATAATAATAAATCAGGTTTTGTATAATTGAGAATATTGAATTGATTTTAAAGAAGGAAGGGAAGAAACTGGGGAAGCAAAAAATAAAGGAAATGAGAAATACGTAAATAGTTTAACAAGCGTGTTAATGAACACGGAACAAGAGTAAACGACTACGTGTGTATTGCCAAATGAGTAATAAAAGTAAAATAAAACAGAATAAATAACCAGGTTGTAGAATCCATTTGAACGTTCCGTGTGTGAAAATCACCCCATGCATACATCCATAGCTTCTTCTTAATGTTTTCGTTGTTTGTACATTTTTTTTGTCATTTTTGATGCCATTTTGCATTGTGGTGTTTCACTTCATGATAGTTTTCTCAGTTTCTTCTGTTGCTTTCATTGGGTTTCTATATTCTTCTTGCACTGTATAATTTGTTTTAATTGATATCATGATGGCAGCTGCTATATTGACTGCTCGCTCTTTGATTGTGCGGTTTGATTTTGACTGGGATCTTGTATTTTGGTTGTAAATTGGAACACTTTCCCAGAAATTGAAACACTTTGTGTTATACAACAGGCGCTCAAACGGAATCTTACTTGATCTATCCAGAAAGGATAGAATAACACTTACCTTTTATTGTTTTCGATAATTTTCATACATTTCTTACCACTTTGCTATTCATTGTAATTTAGATTGAATATTTTGGTATCAATTGTTGGTTGAATAACTGGGTGGTAATATTTGTTTAGGTAAAAAAGAGCTATGTGCTGAAAACACCATGTTCGCATGAGATAGTTGAGCAAACTGATTGGATCAGAAGGCATATTCGTAAATTATCTCCACAGCGAACATTGTTCGTCTACCTTCAGATGCATTTTTATATAGTTGGTAGATGCTTATGCGTATTGGGACGAGCTCGTTCAACGTCTGCGATTTTACCGAGACTGTATTAGACTTTACTGTCACAGAGGTTGAACCAGCGCAATCAGATATGCTGTGGTTATTTACTGTTACAGTATTTTTTTACCGCAAACTTAAATTTCAGTCGTGATGTTGCTGTTGGCTTCGTACAACTTGTTTTGCTGCAGTCACATTTACAATTTGTGGTATGTTGGTTGTATTGAAGTGGCTTTGGAAGGTTGCTCAGACATTTAGATAAAGCAACATAGTGAATGTACTCCAGCATAACTAATTAATTTCGTAAACGATTCACACGAATTTAAATCAAAGATCAAGAAATTATTCATCAACAAAAACAAAACGATGATAAGATATTGTATCTTTAGATAGTAGCATCTCAATTGATAGATCTTTAGACTTCATTAATGGTTCACTCCCTACTGAGAAATGTTATTGCAAGCAAAACCGAACAATTACGATAAATAGGAGTCCACTAGTGGCTCTTCAAAAGTTACAATAATAAAATGAAGCTAGAGGGTATCTGAACACTGAGCTTTCCTCATTAAATTTTAAAAATACACAATCCAAAACTTCCATTTATACAATTCTCTGTTTGTTTAACATCATACTTTGCCTTGGTTTCTTCAACCTGTTGAAATATACTTGCTTAAAAAACTGACCTAGTTAGAAAAGCATAAGTCTAAGTAGTCATACCTTAATTATTCTATTGCAAGTTACTAAAACTCACTAATCATGAGAACTGCCTGTTCTACTTCTCTCCTTTTCTTTTTTCTTATCCTTTTCAGTACCCTCGTGGTATACCACCGAAAACATATATAGAATATACAACTTCGTCCTGGAACGTCACTAATACCTTTGACGTCTATCTGAGAAAACTATCAAGAAACACTAAATAATACGTCAAGGTTGATGTTTTTGACTGACTGATTATGCATTCAGCGCATTACGTATCGTTAAAACAGCTCTGGACCTCCATTACATTCATTCTCGTCCACCAGTTGCTTGTCACAACACAACCCTCATAAAGTACACCATCTTAAATTGATCGTTAGGGTTTTATTAACATTATTATTCCAATGTATGAAAATGTTCCCCTCTTTCTATGATAAATGTGCCTTATAAAATATCAACTTAATTGAGAAACTTTTTAAAGTAAGGCCTGCTGCATATATGATAATTTTGTCTTGTCTGTAACTGGCATGCCTTATGTAACATATTGTCAGTTGGGAATATACCACTATTATTATCATAATAAATACAGCTTTACCAATGCACAAACGTCAAGGGTCCCAACGCTTTGGATTTGCCTGTACGTATGTATGCCTATCCATCGTCTAGCTCCTTTCTCATGTAACAAATGTTCATGATCTGTGCGTTTCTTTATCATTGATCCTACGATTTTCGGCTAACGACCTATTCAATCTATTACGTTCCTAGTCACTTCGTTAATTTGTCATTCGTACTTTATTTCTGATGTACGTTATTTGCATAATCTAATTTACTTCCTTTCTACTTTTCTGCATTATAGTCAGTATAAATAAGATCGCATTTCCTATTAAGTTAGAAGTCGGGTTGTTTCGCCCCATACAGATTCGCATGCCCTTTAAGTCATAAATCACACTAATGATCGACCAATGTAACCAAATATCACAATTAGGTTAGCTGCGGTCGGACATGGTCTTTCGGCCAAGTATATGACCTTACGCTGAGTGGGAAGATGTTTCAAATGTGCACAGAAGCCGTAATTTTGTACACGAAAATTGTCCCCATATACGATGTTCTCTGGTTCTAAGTTACTCAGACAGAAGTAAGCATATAAATACGTTAATTCAGAACAAGTGATTGGTTTGTAGTGGTACTGGTTCTTAACCACATGATCTTTGAAGCCAAGCACATAATTACTGAGAAGATTTACACCTAACATGTAACACTCACAGGAAGTCAAAGATAGTGAACGAGGGTAGCATTAATCAAGATGGCATGGTTTGGTCATGCTGCGTTGTCACTCTACATAACTTATCACTTTTTGTATTGAACACCCAAGAAAATGAAAGCGGCCAACCCTCACTACGAACTTCATAGAGAAAGAAAAAAATCCATACTTTCACAGAACAATCGCATTTTTCCCAATGTTGTCGAGTGTAATCGAAGGACTGGTCAATGAAAAAATGAGGGAATACATGGACAAAAACAACATCCTCCACAAAGTCCAACACAGATTCAGAAAAAACAGGTCATTTGCGTTCGATCTCTTCTTATTATGGGACATTCAGGCGGTCTACTGGGACCAAAAAATAACGGTTTATGTATTGCTACTGAAGTTTGAAAAAGCATCTGACACAATACCTCATATATTTCTCATAACGGAGGTTGCAAAAATGGGTTTCACTGAACTACTTTTATCTTAGCTCTAAAACTACCCAAGGAACAAGTTGTTTCGTATCAAGTTAAATAGGGTACATGCAAATCAGGAGGTCCCAACGGCAGAAGTTTCACAAAGAACAATCGTAGGTCCCCTCCTGTTCTTAATCTTTATTGACGACCTATTAGATAAAATAAGCTTGGCGTCACTGATCTATACAGACGATGCAAAAATTTATAAGTCCATGAAAAGCGAAAAGCATCCCCCTAAACTTTAGAAGGACGTTGCGATAATCGGGAGATGAACAGTAGACAGTGGGTTCAAATGTAACATGTAAAAATATCATATCGCGAACATTCTGCTTCATTTGACACAAAGAATGTTCCATCCATGGAGATGGAGAGTGATCTCAGGCTTGTAACCACATAGAAGCTAGACACCAATTCATATTAAAAAGGGTATTTAGCCAAGAAAAACTCAACTCTCTACTTTGTGAGTAGACAACTTGGCACAATCAGAACAGAAATTTCGTTGACCCCTCACTTTGGAAGCGATATAAATGTCCTGGATGAAGTACAGAGACGGGCAGCAAAGTGGTTAATAAGGCTATACAAGAAGTCTAATGAGAACAGACTTCAACACTTAGTATTATACTCGTTAAGCTATAGGACAAAAAGGGGTGATCTTGTAATGACATGCAACTTATAAACAAGACAAACCACTCCGATGAGAACTTATTACCATAGCATCGTCAACATGCTACTCTAGGCGACTCTCGAAGGATTGAACACAAAATAGCGAACATCTAGATGCGATCTCACGTATTCTCGCTATGAGTTGCCCCCATTTGGAATTCTCTTCCAGCCTAAGTGAACGCAACCACCTTAGTGTATAGATTGAAGGGGAGACTTGACAAACACGTGGATTAACATCTCCCGTCTGGATTAGCTGTGCCTGGTGCATGTTTCGCACCATACTTTCTGTTATTATCATCGCAAACCATATACTGCCCATTATCATCGACGTTTCCCCTTTTATTTTTACACTTTAGTCTTCCACACTGTCCACATTTCCAACCAAATAACTTATTTATTTTTTTGAAACAGTAGTCTTCACTTATCATTAGAATTTTATCTTCATCGTTTTTGACATTGTGGACAGCTGGCTTCCTGACTGGCGATTTGATGACTACTGGTATCCAGAAACTCTACTGTGCCGATACAAAAGCACCCACTCAGACTACCATTCATAAAAGTCCACGTATGGCTACCGAATTGACTAGAATTAAAAGAGTCGAGTGGCTGGACAACCGTCCATTTGACGTTACCAAAGATTTGTAACCATACCGTAACAATAAGAAACAAAGGTAAATGAGTCGAGTGATTTATGAAGGCCGGTTACATGGATATTGGATATTGGAAAGACCTTAACATTTGGTTGTTTTAGGCGCCCAAGGCGTATGCGACATTTAAAATGCCTTTTTATGGTGTTCGAGTCGGTCGTAGCGTCGGTGTCTTCTCGAGTTGGTGAGTCCTATGAAGTTTTTAACTATGAAGTAATTGGGTCTGAGTGCAAGGACCTTGTAAATGGCTACGCTGGGGCTTGCTTTAAGAAATTCACTTCCTATGATGAAGCTATAAAGTTTATTGGTAGTTTCTATTACTCCCGGTTACGAAATTTCCTAGAAGCTGGGCGTGAGGTTGGAACTGTACTTTCGAAAAAGCGAAAGATTGGGAGCATGAATAGTGACCTGGATGGTCGAGGTATGGCGTTTAATTGCTACACATTTAGATAGAAGATCCGTTACCGACCAAGTTATCTCCTGAAGAGCATTACATCCGTAGTGACCATGTTCCAAGCACTCTAACATTTTATCATGGTAATGCTTTATTGGTATTCAGGCCAACAGAGAATTAGATATAAAAAGCCTTCCCCTTATTTCAGCTTTTAATCTGTTACATCTATTCCCAAGACTTGGCATGTATTTTGCTGATGCTTCATCCATTCTTTGAAGATAGACTGATTCTCATATGGATTTTAGTTCTTCTGTATCTGCCATTGGAGGGTTGATTTGAAAACTCTTCAGATATCTTGTGTATTTAGAAGCATCATAAGTGCTCATTTCACGAACATCAAAATTAGTTCCTCATGTTTCAGTCCCAACCATTAGGTATCAATAGTATTAAATATTAATACCTGTTGGTGACTCCTGGTTGTTACTCTAATAGCTGCGACTTGCGATTCCAGATTGAGACCGATGTTCGTACGTCGATTTATCTAAACCACGAAAAGCCATGTAAACCAAGGATTTTATGAACGGTTCACATGATTAGTAAAACTAGTAACACTTGATAGTAAATGCCGAAATATACTTAGATGGTTAGTTATTGTCCGATCTTTGTAGAAACCTTACTAATGAAGTGAGGATAATAGGTCGATTGACCCGTCTTAATCCTTCGTGCGAACGCGTCTATGAAGGCCTGAACTTATTAGTTCAACCGATACTGATTTTTCAGATAGGGTTTTGAGCATTTCATGAGAGCAACAATGCCCCGTTGCGTTCGTTAGATCGTTCTGGTGACGGCCTCAGCGATATATAGTTTCAGATTCCTTTAGTAAGGACAGATGGCCTACGACCTATTATTCCTTTTCTCGTAAGCTTCTATGAGTGTCTAGTATCAGTCAGTCAGTCAGTCACAACGTAGTATGCGCGTTTCGGAGACGCAGCACACATCGATGGTGTAAGATTCTAGAGTCCTAGCTAAGGAAGCCTGTTGTCCTATTTGGCACAATGTTCGGACATTAAAAGTTCCTATATGTAGTTTAGAGCGTGGTTTCAGGAGACCAGAAATAACGTTCTGTGTACTCGAATCGTTTGCCCTAGCGGTGCGAGGTGATAAAAGGACGTGGGAAGGGTTAGTCGTGGAGATAACAGAGTTATTAGGAGGTGTAGGAAGGATTTGAAAGCGACCAACTTGGTCTTGTGTGCAGCTAAGGGTATGAGGGCTAGTATCACTTCCCGGCTGCCCACACCGTGGAAGGGTATTTCTTGAGGGACCTGAAAAAGAAGTTGGATTAGTGTTGGTCTTAACGACCTGGGTGCGTGACCGCAGTGCCCAAGGGACATCTGCTTGAGGCCGGTCACGCACGGCCTTTTTGTGGGGGATTTTTGAAGTGTTAGCTCCGTTCTTCAAAAGTCCTTACCGCCGGAGACGGAAATCCGTGGGATAAGGCGAGGTGTGCATTTTTAGGGTCGACCTTTTCTAACCCCACCCCTCCTTGTGGGAAGGCAGCATCGCTGTCATGCTGGTTGTCTGAAGGAAACACCTTACTGCTTTCACACCTCTGTACAGTCAGCAGTACGACTTCGCCTTCGGACCTTGGGATTGCTGCTTTTAGTCTCACCGCTCTTCAATCGACCTGTCTGGCATGGTAGGACCTTGAGGAACGATTGTTCCAGCCAGCATAGCTCGATTGGATCATCACGATAGGCAAGCCCGACCACCACGTCAAGGTAGCAGCAACGGTCGGGGAGTGTCTAGTATTCTCTTGAATGAGTCAATTAAAGGTGCGGACTCCACTACCTCGGGTAACAGGTCCCAAGAATTAAAGCCTTGGTGTGGAAACCTGTATGCCTTGGGTATTTTATCTGTTCTTGGCTTTTTCTACTCGCCTGCTATGTCCTCTTAGATGTCCTGGTCTAGTGGGAAGAAAAAGAAAGGATATATTAGGTCCAAAACCATTTCTCAATATTATTTACATCAAAATATCAGATCATCTCTGAGATAAAAAATAGTAAAGAGGTCTAACTTACTAAGCCGCTCTTTGTATGGTAAACCTCGGAGTCCTGGATTCGCACGGGTAGTTGCCATCTATACTTTGTCCATGATTTCCGAGTCACCTTTTAGACAGGGGCTTGCAGCCTGAACGCAGTTTTCAGGCGTAGTCCCCACTAAGGTTTTGTATACTGTAGTGAAGATGGTAGTATTTAACTTGGTGAATGTCCGTCTCAAAGCCCATAGGGTTGTAAACCCCTTAGCTGCGATCTCACAGCAGTTGGCCGTCGTCTTAAGATCATGACTCATTGTTACCCCAAGATCCTTGTGAGACACGACTACGGGCACGAGCTCTTATGTGCTGTAACTATTTACCTTTGAATCCACAAAGTACATGTATATACACTTTGCCGCGTTGATAGACACCACCCACTCTTTAGTCCAGCTGATCGCAATATTTAAGTGTGCTTGAAGTGCGCATGCATCTGCGTCACCTGTTATTTCTTGCCAGATTTTTACATCAACGTATAATAACATTGGGAACGCAACTATACTTGGGAGGTCATTTAGATACAGTTTAAATTGTAAAAGACCTAGGACAACACCTTGAGGCACTACACTAAGTACTGGTCTCTAGGTTAAGCACTTGAAACTTACTCTTTTTGTCTACAACCTACCAGGAAATCCTCAATCTATTTTAAGGGGAAGGCGGCAATGCCTAGATTTTCCAGCCTCAAGAGCAGTTGATTTGTTGACACCTTATCAAATGCTTGGTGAAGTCAATGTAGACAACATTCACTGATTTTCCATTGTCTAAAGCCTTTATCCATTGCTTCATTACTATAAGGAGGTTTGTTGTGCAAGACAAACGTTTTCTAAAACCATGTTGTTCGCTGTTTAACAAGTTGTCGATTTCCACGAACGTCATTATGGTCTTTTTGACTATTCTTTTCAGTACTTTAACTGCGACACTGGTGAAGCTGAGAGGTCTGTAGTTCTATGGAAGTTGTCTTGGTCCTGTTTTATGTATTGGAGTGACGATTGGATCCATCCAATCGTAGGTAACACATTTGGGCTGAGTGACATTGAATGTCACAGTTATTAGGGCTACAATATGTTGTGCAATTTCTTCCAGGATTTTGGGATGTAGTTCATCCGGTCTTGTTGACTTTTCCGTGTCTAAAGTTTTAAGAACCCCAAGTACAGCGTCTCAATCGAAGTCCACGGTGAGCAGACGGTTTGTTGACTTTGTATTTGGGTCTAGTACTTCGTCTAGAAGAGTAGTAAAATGTTATCATATACTGGTGTCATTATAATAATATAAAACCCTAGACTAAATTCAGAATGGTCATAAACTCAACATTACATCACCTGTTTTGATTTAGAGATTAATTGGCATTATTTATTTGTTTAAAGACATAAATAATGGTACAAGGGGGCATCAGATAGATATGCGCCACACAAATCTCATTTGATTTGTGTGAGGGCTGTGATATTGCCCGGGTGCCCAAACCAAAGCAGGTGGTTTTTGTGGGGGGCCACACCCCGAGCCTTTGACCTAAAGGTCTGTTCCACAAGGCATTGGAGCATCGTGAGGAGATGCAATCCCATGGTATCCCATGTGATCAACGATTGATTCATACTCCATTTGTTCCCTCAGGATACTGGAGCCTATATGCACTATTGGTTTGGAATGAGGGTTTTACAACTCCCCTAGGTGGATCCTGCATATCCACCGACCTGGTTAAAACGCCGGACATTCGCTTTTCGACCTCGCAATTTCGTAAACAACACCCCCGACAGGAGAAGGCAATGAGTAGAACTTCCCTGGCAGAGACTATATACGCGTGGCCATGTGAGAGCATTTGGAGAGGGAGAGCGGACTCTCCTCACTTTCGACTGTACCAGGGCATTTGAGGGCAAGTACAGTCCTAATCTTTGTAAGTCGGATTTTGTAGCTTCAGTTGGTAGAATATTAGTTTTGATTCTGTCGTTTTGCTGTCGATAGTAAGTCTTTCCTCGTGGAATAAAGTGGCGCTGTAATGTTCATAACTAGACACAACAATGTAGCTTCTTAAGTTGTTGGATAAAAAAACACCCCTAGTTATCCGCAACTATCATTTAATATTAAACGTTACGGACGTTGAAACCGATCAACCGTTACTTTTTCATAAATATGAACAATCACCTTACCTATTGTTTAATTTGTAGGCATTGAATCAGTTAATAATTTGACATACTCAAACATTCTGGAGAATCGCACAACATTCAAAACCGGAAATTATTACGAACATTCTTGGTTAATTATAGTTTATTATTATTATTGCTATTCTAATAAATGAACATCGGTAAAAAGAGACACCAAAATATATATGCACCTCCAAAGTCATTGCATTTGTGTCTGGCGTAGTGTACTGCCCGGATGCCCAAATCGAAGCAGGTGGTTTTCTCCCGATCGTTGCAGCTACCTTGACGTGGTGGTTGAGCTGGCCTATAGTGATGAACCAATCGAGTTATACTGGCTGGAACAGTCGTTCTTTAAGGTCCTACCATGCCAGACAGGTCAGTTGAAGAACGACAAGACTGAAAGCGGCAAACCCAAGGTCCGAGGGCTTAGTCGTACTGCTGACTGTACAGGAGTGTGACGACAGTATGGTTTTTCTATCAGGCAACCAGCATAACAGCGATACTGACTTCCTACAAGGAAGGGTGGGGTTGAAAATGTTTGACCCTGAAAGTGCACACCTCACCTTATCCCACAGATTTCCGTCTCCGGCGGTGAGGTCCCAACAAATGCGGAGCTAACACTTAAACTAATCACAAAAATGTCGTGTGTAACCGGCCTCACACAGTTATCCCTTGGGCACTGCGGTCACGCTACCAGATCACTAAGACCACCTCTAGCCCTTCCACAGTATGGACAACCGGGAAGTGATAACCATCTTCGTACCTCTAACAGGTGGTTTTCTTGGAGGGTCACAAATGAATGAAATGACGAACTCTATTGACGATTCTATTCCTGCTCATATTATAAGCAAGACAATTTACGTTATTATTATTATTATTATTACTTACCATATCGCTAATTCACCCCCTTTTACCCCCAATTTGTGTAACCTTACTCTTCAACTTATGCATCAGCTCGCTCTTGGTGGAAAATCTGTCCTGTCTAAACGATCTCCAGTCACTGTCTGGTTGAAAGTGAATGCTTCCACCGATAATGAATACTGAGGCAGTCTTTCTGAAACCGCGTACGCCGTTCAAGCTGGCTTCCTTCAACGTTCGCACACTAATGCAGATCAGACAACAGATAGGGCTGGCTATGTCTTTGGAAGGTCTTAATGTTGATGTTTGCTGTCTATCTGAGACCCGTATTCAAGACTCTAGTGAAGTACTACAAATCCGCTCTCCATCTGTCGCCTCGAAAAGCTTGTTCCACGTGCGCTTATCCGGGGACCCTGTGGCATCTTCGTCTGGTCTTGCTGGCGTTGGTGTCGCACTAAGCGCTAGAGCTGAGGCAGCACTAATCGATTGGTTCCCCATTAACAGTCGGTTATGTGCTGTTAGATTAGAAAGTTCCATCAAAGTGAGAAGAAACCGGCGTGAGAAACGGTGTCTTTTCGTCATCTCCGCCTATGCCCCGACAGATTGCAGCCCGGATGCAATCAAGGATGAGTTTTACCATCAGTTAACAGTTATTCTCCAGAAAGCGCGTTCGACAGATATTGTAGTACTAGCCGGAGACTTGAATGCACAGGTCGGGCGTCTAGGCACAGAAGAGAGTCGTCTAGGTGGCCGATGGGGACTTGTTGGTCGCAGGACAGATAACGGGGACCGTTTGCTGCAACTGTGCACAGACCACAACCTGTTTCTGGCCAGCACTAACTTCCGGCACAGTCATCGCCGGTGTGCCACCTGGCGTCCTCCCTCTGCATCCCAAGCCTGGACTCAGATTGATCACATCGCGATCAGCTACCGCTGGCGTGGTTGTGTACAAGACTGCCGCTCCTTTTGGAGTACCTATCTGGAGTCTGATCATGCCCTGGTCTGCGCCAATCTCACCTTACTTTTCAGTGGCCGAAGGATTGACCACCACCAACGGATTGATATTAGTAAACTGGCTGCAACTCCTGTTGCAAGTAAGTACCGAGCGGAGCTAGCCTCTAGGCTAGCTAACACCCCACCGAAAAGTATAGATGAGCATTGGTTGCATCTTCACGACGCCATGAAAATGGCGAGTAAAGCCGCTTGCGGCTTCGCGAAACGTCCCGCTTACAAGCACTGGGTTTCTTCTGGCTCCTTACAACTGATGGAAGCCCGTCGGTCTACTCCGGGTGACCGTGAGTTTGACCACAAACGAAGGCTGTTACGTAATGAAATTGGGCAAAGCTTGCGTAAGGACCGGGAAGCCTGGTGGTCGGAGCGTGCTAAGGAGATGGAAGCAGCAGCTGCATCTGGTAACTGCCGGAAGCTCTTCCAACTCATCCGATTGCGTCCAAACTATTGGCTTCTATCATTCTTCGTAGGTTGTTTAAAACCCGAGAACGATTGACTCGCGAGGAGCAGGCTGGTTTTCGTTCTGGTCGAGGATGCATTGATCACATATTCACCCTCCGCCAAATGTTACAACACCGTCATACTTATCGCAGGCCAACAATCGTAGTGTTTCTTGATATCAGGGCTGCCTTCGATTCGTTGGACAGGACTGTTCTCTGGGATTGTCTATTGAAGAAGGGTGTACCTGAGAAGTTCATTAACATCTTAAAGGCCCTGTACACGAACACCTCAGGCAGAGTGAGGGCATACAACCACCTTTCTCCCTTGTTCCATTCCAGCAGTGGGGTTAGGCAGGGTTGCCCGATCTCACCATTCCTCTTCAACTTTGCCATCGACGACATCTTGGAAACAGCTCTGATGGATGTAAGTAATGGCGGTGTGGATATGTTGCCTGGAGAACGACTTCTCGACCTTGAGTATGCGGATGATATTGTCTTACTGTGCGATAATGCCCAAGGCATGCAATCAGCACTTAATCAGTTGGCAATCAGTGTCCGCAGGTACGGCATGTGCTTTGCACCCTCCAAGTGCAAAGTACTTCTACAAGACTGGCAGGATTCTAATCCTGTACTCACCCTGGATGGTGAGCAGATCGAAGTAGTTGAGAAGTTCGTGTATCTAGGTAGCTATATAAGTGCTGGTGGTGGCGTGAGTGATGAGATTGATGCACGTATAAGGAAAGCCAGATCGGCTTATGCCAATCTGGGCCATCTTTGGCGCCTTCGTGATGTTAGTCTGGCTGTAAAAAGTCGGATTTACAACGCGTCGGTGAGAGCAGTTTTGCTCTATGCTTGTGAAACCTGGCCTCTCCGAGTTGAGGATGTTAGACGTCTCTCTGTGTTCGATCATCGTTGTCTCCGAAGGATTGCTGACATCCAGTGGCAACACCATGTTAGTAATGCAGAGGTTCGGCATCGTGTGTTCGGGCACAGAGACGATAATTCAATTGGTGTCACCATCTTGAAACACCGACTTCGGTGGCTTGGACATGTTTTACGAATGTCGTCCCAGAGACTTCCACGTCGTGCATTATTTGCCGACCCTGGGACTGGTTGGAAAAAGCGGAGAGGAGGTCAGTGTATGACATGGTGTCGTGGCATGAAAGAGAGCTGCAAAGGGCTAGCTTCTGTTGGTCCTTCACGACTCCTTGGTTGGGGTCCGAGAGATGGTGCAACACAGTGGCTAGAGACGTTATCAGATATGGCTCAGAATAGAAACCAGTGGCGATCCTGCTGCAACCTTCTTTTACTTTCTACATAAAGTATGGTTCTTACTTTCCTATTTGAAAGAGTCTTCTGGTTGTACATTTTAGTCCGCCTTATCTTTTCATCCCTTCTCTTCCTACTTTCATTATTTTGTGTGGCGCATATGTACCTGGTGCCCTTTTGTACCAATATATATGTGTTTAAATAAATAAATAAATAAATTGGAGGGTCACTACCCGCGCTTTTAACCTAGGAGTCTAGTCCTCAAAGCAGTGGAGCAACGTTAGGGGGTGAGGTCCCACGGTAGCCAGTGACCAACAATAGTTTCTTATTCCATTTTTACCTCCTGGAGTCCATTTATACCATTGGTTTAAAATCAGGGTTTTCCAACTCCCTAAATGGATCCTCCGTACTCACTAACTCGGTATAAGAGCCGGACATTTCACAAACAATACTCGCCGCGAGAAGTCGGTGACCGTATGAGAGCATTTTGAGAGGGAGAACAGACTCGCTTCACTCTCGAGTGTGCTAAAGCATTCAGGGGCCAATTTTATATAAGCCTCAGTAAAAGCAGTCTTAATTACAGACAGCCATATTTCTCACTCAACTTTTATAACAAGACCTTTGAGGATAACTCACGTACTCATTAATGTACGGTTATCATACGACATTGTGGTGTTAAGTTCAAGATGACTTTAAAAGAGTATTTATTCTTGTTTTAATTAAAACCATCAGATGTACATTTTGTAATGAAGAAATGCAAAATCATTATGTCGGTGTACTATTTGGCGGTACTCTAACTTGGCATATCAATCGTATGTTAGTGTTTCAAGTTTTGGCATGTGTGGAAATCTATCAGTACAGCTTGACTCCGTTGTTAACCTCAATCAGAGGTTTGATATTACGTTATAAACTTATGTTCTGCTACACCCTCCTTGTATTCTCTAATGTAGCCGTCAAATATGACTAGTTAAATCAAACATGGTGCTATAGGCATCTAACCAACAATCCCTATCAAATAGTTTAGATATGATGAAACTATCAAGTGAGCAGCTTTGGGTAAACAAGACATCATGTGATAAGTTGGTTGCTGTCGATTAAGAGTGGTTATAAATACTTCCTTGGGGAACGAACCATAATATAATAGGTGTTGAATTAAAACAGCGCTATCCTACAAAGCCACACCCTGAATTTTTAGATCTTATAGTCATGTGCTGTTTAGTCGGTTGCAGAACCATTTTCCTTCGTACTTGAAACATTCAATACGCTGTTATTCTATTCTTATTCCACAATTTTGTGTAAAGTTTCGCTAATAGTTGATTTCCTCTTCCTTCTGACATGAAGTGTAGCAACCTACCAACTGGGTGTACAGTTGTTAGGTTTCGAATTGTTCATATCATCTTGCTTATCTGTACAGTCAATCTTTCTGCTATGGTTATATCTTGGAAAAATATCTCTAGTCAATTAACCTGACTGTTGATGCAACTAGAAAGCCAGCCGGTTATAGTTTGGTATTATCTTAACTCAACATAATGTTATTATTTTCTCAAACACGATACTTAGTGATATTTCCTGTAGTAAGTAAATTTATGAGGTTCTATATCAACTTACTAACATTGTTAAGCAATTAGACCTATTTGTCTTTTCACTGTTGATATCTTTTTTCTCTGTCTTTTGACCAGATGCATCATGCCCGCGACGTGTAATGGTTTATACTGATGGTTCATGTAACGGTGCACATGATGATCGTCGTGCTGGTTATGGTGTTTACTGGGGACCTAATCATCCATGGTAAGCATCAAATTGGCTCTTACCATTTCAAGGAATGTCTCTGAGCGTTTAGAAGGAGAGCAAACAAATAATAGAGCAGAAATTGAGGTAAACATTTATTCTGATAATAATTGCTCCTAAATATCAACTACATGTATCTAAAACGTTTTCTATAACTGGCTTACGGAATCCAGCCCGTTGATCTTGAAGTTGGACGTCTACTGAATCTTCTACTCGGTTCAGCAACACTCCTGGTACCGATAGTAGTATGAGGTCTCTGTATTTCTCACACTTGCTAAAGTCCCCTTTCTTTGGTATCTTGATCAGATATCCTTCTTTCTAGTCCGTTGGCACTTGTTCCTCTTCCCAAATCTTCTTGAATAGAACGTGGAGCATGTTTGTAGTTACCTCTATGTCTGACTTCAGTGCTTCACGTGGTATATTATCAGGTCGTGCTGCTTCTGCACTCTTGATTTGTCTGATGGCCACGTTGATTTCTTCGATCGTTGTGGAATGAGATCTATAGGAATGTCTGTGTGTTTAGCTTCGATGTCTGGTGAGTTCAGTGGGGCTAATCTTTTCAAGAGTTCTTCAAAGTGCTCTACCCACCTGTCTTGTTGTTCCTGAATCTCGGTGATTGACTTGCCTTTTTTGTCTTAGACCGGTCTCTTTGCTTTACCATATTTCCCTACCAGTTTCTTCGTTTTATCATATAGTTGTCTCATATCTCCTTCCCTTGCAGCTTTTTCCACTGTCATTGCTAGGTCTTGCACGTATTTCCACTTGTAGTTTCTATTTATTTGGGTAGATCTTGTAAGTTTATTTATTTTTATTTATTTACACACATAAATATTGGTACAAGGGGGTACCAGATACATATGCGCCGCACAAATCTCATTCGATTTGTGTGAGGGCTGTGATACTGCTCAGGTGCCCAAACTGAAGCAGGTAGATCTTGTAAGGCTTGGCGGCTGTTGTTGAGAGCTGTCTTGAATTCGTTGAGTTTGTCTGCATCTCGAAGGAAGGCTATATTGAAGCTTTGTAATGCTGTTTCTCCAATTATTCATTGCTTCTTTAACTTCAGTTTTATCATAGCAGCCACTTTAAGGTGGTCTCGTCCGTAGCTGCTACCTTGACGTGGTGGTCGGGCTTGCCTATCGTGATGACCGAACCGAGATATATTTCTTGGAACACATGTTTCTGTAGGTCCTACCATGCGAGGCAGGTCGATTGGAGAACGACAAGATTGAAAGCAGCAACTCAAGGTCTGAAGGCGAAGCTTTACTACTGACTGTTGATGAGTGTGACAGCAGTAAGATGTTTCCCTCGGACAACCAGCATCTGCAGCGATGCTGCCTTCTCACAAGGAAGGAAGGGGTTAAAAAAGGTCGACCCTGAAAATGTCACGCCTCACCTTACCTCATGAATCTCCGTCTCCGGCGGTAAGGCCCTTTAAAGAAAGGAGCTAACACGTCAAAACCCCCCCACAAAAGGGCCGTGCGTGACCGGCCTCAAATAGTTGTTCCTTGGACTCTACGGTCACGCTCCCAGGTCGTTAAGACCAACGTTAATATAGCCTTCTTTTTCAGGTCCCTCAAGAAATACCCTTCCACGGTGTGGGCAGCCAGGAAGTGGTATTAGCCCTCATACCTGTAACACCACGCGAGACCAAGTTGGTCACAATCAAATCCTTCCTACAACTCCTAATAACTCTCTTATGTCCACGACTAACCTTACTCACGTTCCTTTATCACTTCGCGCCGCCAATGCAAACGATTCGAGTATGCGGAACGTTATCCCAGGTCTCCTGAAACCACACTCTAAACTACAAGTGGCAGCTTTTAATGTCCGAACATTGTGCAGAACAAGACAACAGGCTTCCTTAGCTAGGACTTTAGAATCTCGCACCATCGATGTGTGCTGCGTCTCCGAAACGCGCATACAGGATCCGAGTAGCGTCATTCATTTTGCCTCACATTCATCAACTAAGTCTCCAAGAGTTGAACTTTTACCGAGAGACTCACTTAATGACTTGGAATACGCCGATGACAGTTCTATTTGGTGAAGATGCTGACAAAATGCATAGTCTTCTGACCACTATAAGCAACAATGAAGCCATGTTCGGGATGCGATTCTCCCCCTCATAGTGCAAAATGTTACTTCACGGTTGAGTTGCATCGGTATGAAAGAAAGCTGTACAGGATTGGCTTCTGTTGGTCCTTCACGACTCCCTGGTTCGAGTCCTAGGGAAGGTGCAACATAGTGTCTAGAGACTTTACCAGACATGGCTCAGAATGGAAGTCAGTGGTGATACTACTGCAACTTTCTCTTCAGTCAGTCAGTCACAACGTAGAACTTCGTACGTACGTACATCAGTTCGAGTTGCCATACCACATTAGCACAGAGATGCAGTTGTCGATTCAAATCCCATAGTGGTAGAAGTAGTAGGAGTATAATCAGAAATCCAAAAGATTAGGGTTTGAAGAAATTATTGAAGCAGTATAGTACAGTGAAATAAATTTGGAAAGAGAAAAAGATAGACATGAGGAATTCAGAAGATTAGAATTTGGTAGAACACAAAGAGTGGATACACTTTCGCCATTGCAAACGATTTTGAGCCATGTCATTCAAGGTCTCTAACCATCGGTTGCTGTCGTCTCGCGAATCCCAACCAGGTAGTCTACACCTACCAAGATGGCTCAGTCCACTTGTCAGTGACTTCATTGATTTGTGCCACGTTTTGGTCTGGCCACTCCTAGCTTTCTTCCAACCTACTCCTACACCATGAAACATTGCACGTCGGGGCAGTCGGTGGTCCGGCATACGTAACACATGTCCCAGCCATCTCAACTGATGAAGTTTCACTACTTCATCAATCGATTTGCCATCCCTACCTAGTACTCGTTTCCTAACAACTGCATTACTTACCCGGTGGTCCCAGGATATACGAGCAATGCTTCGAAGACACCTATGGTCGAACACTAGTAGCCTACGAATATCCTCTACTCTTATTGGCCATGTTTCACTGCCATAAAGTAGGACGGAGCGAACTGCTGCACAGTAAACCCGTCCTTTGGTTGCTAGACGGATATCTCGCCTACGCCATAAATGACGCAAGTTGGTGAAAGCTAGACGAGCCTTCTGTATCCGTGCTGAGATTTCGTCACATACCAGACCACAAGGGCTGATGAGACTCCCAAGATAAGTGAAGCTGTCAACATCCTCAACTACTTCACTCCCTATCATTAGTTCAAGTGTCGATGCAACCCAATCCTGAAGTAACATTTTTCACTTCGAGGGAGAGAATCGCATCCCGAACATGCCTGCATAGTTGCTTATAGTGGTCAGAAGACTCTGCATGTTGTCAGCGTCTTCACCGAGTATAACTATGTCGTCGGCGTATTCTAAGTCAACAAGTGAGCCTCCTGGTAAAAGTTCAACTCCAGGAGATTGAGATGATGAAAGTGCTATCTCTAAAAGTATGTCAATGACAAAGTTAAACAAGAATGGGGAGAGTGGACAGCCCTGACGAACGCCACTTGTGGTAATCAGTTCTGATGACAGTTCGCCATAGGCTCTAACTCGACCAGTTGTGTTCGAGTAGAGAGCCTTTATGAGGTTAATGTACTTCTTTGGTACTCCTTTCAGTGACAAACATTGCCATATAACCTCACGATCAACGGAGTCAAATGACGCCTTAAGGTCAAGAAATACTACTATTGTGGGACGTCTGAATTTGTGTCTATGTTCTAGAACCTGACGTAGGGTGAATATCTGGTCCATGCAACCACGTCCAGGTCGAAAACCAGCCTGGTTTTCTCTAGTCTGCTCTTCACGAGCTTTGGTTAGGCGTCGAAGTATTATTGGAGCTAATATTTTAGACACTATATTAGTCAAGCTGATCCCTCTGTGATTGTCACAGGAGGACTTTTGTCCTTTCTTATAGACTGGCACAATCAGTGATTGGGACCAGTCAGATGGAATTACGTCCAGTTCCCAGATTCTACCTAAGACCTCAGTCAATCTCACTGCTAGTACTGGACCACCATCCTTAAAAATCTCAGAGGTCAACCTGTCAGGGCCTGCTGCTCTCCCTCGCTTCAGATTTCCTACAGCTTTTTCAACCTCGTAGAGAGTTGGAGGACTTACATCAATTTGCCATTCAGGACGACTGGGGATCGTGGGTAATTGAAGTGTGGCTGAAGGCCAGTTGAACTGATCCCTAAAGTGTTCTGCCCATCGATCCAATCTCCTGGATTGAGAATGAATAATATGCCCATCTTTATCTGAGATGGTTTCACTGACATTCGGGTTCCTAATACCGGTTTCTTTAACGAGTCTGAATAGCTGCCTACTGTTACCTATTGCCGCTGCCTTTTCCATCTCTCTTGCTTTCGCTACCCACCACTGTTCACGATCATTACGTAGGCTTCTTATAAGCCTGCGCTTAAGTTGACTCCGCTCTTCGTTATGCTCAGAGCCAGGTGGGATGAGTTTACGAGCATCTATCAGTGCGGTAGATGCTGCCGAGATCCATTGTTTCTCCCTAACCTTATGGTTTACCTTACTAGCGGATATCACTACTGTTTCTACAGCTTTTCGGATGTCATTCCACGCTGCCTCGGGGTGGACACAACTTACATGGCTGCCTAACTGTTTTTCTAGTTGTTCCTGAAATATATTCTTAGTTTGCCTATCATTAAGTAGAACCCTTAGAGGCTTCCCTGCAGTGTCTTTCCTACGACCAGTAAGACGCAGACAGATACGTGCTCGCACTAGAGCATGATCTGAATCTAAATATGTGCCCCAGAATGAGCGACAGTCTTCTATCGAGCCCCTCCATCGGTGGCTGATAGCGATGTGATCTAATTGGGTCCAACGTTGGAACGAATTCGGTGGTCGCCATGTCAAAAGATGTTTTTCCTTATGCTTAAAGTTAGTATTTGCAAGAAATAGGCGGTTTTCTGAGCATAGCTGCAACAGACGGTCGCCATTATCTGTTCTTTTCGCCATGACACCATAAGATCCACCCAGGTGTCTTTCCCTTTCACTTAGTTTACCTACTTGAGCATTAAAGTCACCTGCTACTATTACTACATCAGAACGCCTAGCTTCTCGGAGAAGGTCAGAAAGTTTCCTGTAGAACTCATCTTTTATATCGTCTGAGCTGCAGTCAGTGGGAGAGTAGGCAGAGACGACGAAGAGGCAATGACGAGTTTCCCTATCTTACCGGGTCCTTACTGATCCGTTTAGTCGGACAGCGCATAGACGACTGTCTACTGGGATCCAGTATAAAAGAGCTAGTTCTGCCCTAGGACTTAATGCTATACCTACTCCAGCGAGGCCACGGGAAGCAGCTTCAGGGCTTCCAGATACACGAAGCGTGTATCGAGATGAAACTTTATTTTGATTAGGTGCGGTCAAACGAATGACACTACTCGGATCTTGTATGCGCGTTTCGGAGACGTAGCACACATCGATGGTGTAAGATTCTAGAGTTTTAGCTAAGGAAGCCTGCTGTCCTATTTGGCACAATGTTCGGACATTAAAAGTTCCTATATGTAGTTTGTAGCGTGGTTTCAGGAGACCAGGAATAACGTTCCGTGTACTCGAATCGTTTGCCCTAGCGGTGCGAGGTGATAAAAGGACGTGGGAAGGGTGAGTCGTGGAGATAACAGAGTTATTAGGTGTAGGAAGGATTTGAAAGCGACCAACTTGGTCTTGTGTGCAGTTAAGGGTATGAGGGCTAGTATCACTTCCCGGCTGCCCACACCGTGGAAGGGTATTTCTTGAGGGACCTGAAAAAGAAGGCTATATTAACGTTGGTCTTAACGACCTGGGAGCGTGACCGCAGTGCCCAAGGGACATCTGCTTGAGGCCGGTCACGCACGGCCTTTTTGTGGGGGATTTTTGACGTGTTAGCTCCGTTCTTCAAAAGTCCTTACCGCCGGAGACGAAAATCCGTGGGATAAGGCGAGGTGTGCATTTTTAGGGTCGACCTTTTCTAACCCCACCCCTCCTTGTGGGAAGGCAGCATCGCTGTCATGCTGGTTGTCTGAAGGAAACACGTTACTGCTTTCACACCTCTGTACAGTCAGCAGTACGACTTCGCCTTCGGACCTTGGGATTGCTGCTTTTAGTCTCACCGCTCTTCAACCGACCTGTCTGGCATGGTAGGACCTCGAGGAACGATTGTTCCAGCCAGCATAGCTCGATTGGATCATCACGATAGGCAAGCCCGACCACCACGTCAAGGTAGCAGCAACGGTCGGGGCAACTTTCTCTTTTTCCATTGAAAAAAAATTCTTTCTGGTCATACTTTTGCTAACTGAACTGTTTCTCCCATCATTATTATTATTGTTATTATTATTAATTATTATTAGGTATTTCACTGGTCTGGGAAGTCTTGTCAGCCCTGATCGGTTTGTATTTGAGGAAGTCTCAGTATTATTCAAAAAGCTCGCTTGGCTTTTGCGAAATCGCGTCACCTGTCGAGTAGATTAGCTGTTAATCTGATGAATAAAGGATGAGTGTACTATGCAGCAGTTTTCTCTGTTCTGTTGTATGGCTTTTAGAAACAGGTCATTAGTGTTTGATCATAGATTTCCTCGAAGCGTCACTCACATATGGTAAGGCCATCGAACGAGCCATGTTGAAATTAGACGCAGAGCACTAAGTAAAAATGGAAAATGAAATAATGGGGACTATTTGTTGCTCAGGTTGGTGACTTTGCTGGAGTTTTGTCCACTTAACTGGCTGGTTTAATTGTAGTGTATTCATAGTTCTTCTGAACAACATCAGTACGAAACTTCAGTTTTAAATAAGGCATTTCAGATCGACTGGTGAGGTAGTGAGCTTTCATCAACTGAGGTGATTGAATCATATGCACAATCATTACCTACTTCGACTCATGATAGCGAGTGGTGTAGGATCAGACTGGAAGAATCTAAATGTAGTCAACTTAAAATGTACCATCAATTCATGAAGTCGTTGACTGTTGCATTCGCTTTTTACCTTCCCCTACATTTCGACTTTTATAATTGTTTTATACCTTATATTCCACGAATTCTTCTCGAATCATGTTGCTATTTCTAGTTTTTTTCTACTAATGATGTTGCTACATTTGCTGCTCTCCCTTCTGTTTTGGCAGTTTTATGCCGCTTTGCTGATATAGTGCAGCAACGTAAACTGATCCCCACATGTGACAAATTCTACGTTGCTTATGAACTAACTGACGGACTTTTAACTGCCTTATATTTTTGGTTCATAGCCTCAGTTAGTAATTCAAATGCAACATGGAACTTGGCACCCATGTACATTGGTTCAAGTTGCCATACTCCATTAACACGGTGAAATCAAACTTTCAGGATTTTAGAGGTAGTAACAATGTTAATGCTAATAGATCATAACTTAGTTTATAATTATATCCGTAGTGCTTACCGAGTTACATTCCCCATATATTCAATGCACACTGACAAAAATAAAAAAATAATGATTCTTTTTTAATGCATTTCTTTAAATTAGGCGGTGATATGTGCAATTAAACAGGCACACATTGGTGGTATTACTCATTTGGGAATAGTTACTGATAGTAAATTCACTCAAAACTGTGCAACAGAATGGGGTCAACGGTGGGCGCGAAATGCCTGGAAATTAGCCAATGGTGAAGATGCTAAATTAAAAGAACCAGTTAAACGATTAATTGAAGTTATCGCTGAATCAGGAATTGAAATAATCTGGGTAATTTTTTTGCTTTTTAGTGTGGATTCGCTTTCTTCCTTTTAACATAATTATGGAGTAATCGTGTTATAAACTATAGCGTCATACCATTTATCAAATAATATGGATAATCTTGTGTATCGTTTACTATCTTTGCCAGTGTTTGTGGCAAATAATCAGCATCAATTATTTAATATTACTATTATTTACATTTATTTAGTTGACCCCATCGATTTTTCTCGTAAAAGTTATTCATGTGAGATTTGAAAACAGGTATGTGTTTAGTATTTTCAGAAAAGCTGTATATGACCAAACTCACGTTATTTTTATTCAAGCTCTTAGGCTAAGCTCCCAGGTCGTTAAGATTACCTCTAACTCAGTTTCCATTTCAGATACTCATCATGGCATTGACATTGGGGCTTATAGCGCCTCTGTTATACTTTTGTTTACGTTTAGTTTTGTCAAGCCCTTCAATTAACTTAAATAACAGATAGTGCTATTCGAACAATGACAGTTTGATATTTTGGTATTATTATTATTATTATGTCTGTGTGAACGTATATCGTTGATCGCATGTGACAACCTACGTACATATCTCTCTTTCTAGCTTAAATGTTAGTTGCTTAAATCGCTCAATGCATCATTCACTTTCCCTTATATATATGCTTGAGTCTTACTGATTTATTTGATTCTTTATTTGCCTGGGCATTCGCTCGCATTAGCATTTCTGTTCGAATTCGCTTGATGTACTTGTGGCTCAATGAACTGTTCTATTCAATGGTAAACTGTGGTCGGCGCTTCGTGTTGTCTTCTTAAATTAGTACATTGTTGGGATTTATTTAATAACGGTTATCAGGACGATTGATATGCGAAGCCTAAGGAATTATCTCGAAGATAGTCCACTATAGGCTAACGTGCATACTTTCCAAGTTCTATGTTCACGATGATTTACTTACTGATGTATTTAGTGTTCAAAGACAATCAGTTGAAAACACTATGTTCTTTACGTATTGGGACTTATCATCTAGGCGTTCGCACTGCTAAAGAAATCTATGCTCCTACCAAAATTTGAATTTTGCTTAACAGTCAATTATTTTAACGGTCAGCTGTTCAAGCCACAATAAAATTTTTACAATGATTGGTGATTGGATTTGGTAGCTAAAAAGGTGATCTCGAGTACTGTATGTTGAAGTTTTTCATTTCTAAATTGCTCACACCATGAATGGATACTTCTTGAGGAAATTAGATTGGTAGTGGTTTTAGAGACCTGTGAAAGTGACTACGGACACCGAGATACAATTACTTAAGGGCAGGTCACTTGCGTGTTATATAAGTAGTCCTTGATGTGTCAGCCTCGTACTTTCAAAGCCTTACCTTCGACGACGGGATCAATTTAGTAAGGTGTAGTGTATTGCTTTTAGGGCCGATATTTTGTAATTCTTTCTTTCCATTGCGAGAAGGCAACACATCTGTATCTGTTGGTTATCTAAGGAAAACACCTTACTACTGTGACACCCCTATATTGTCAGCAACACAAATCCGCGCTCTGACCTGGAGTTTCCTACTTTTAGTCTTACCGCTTTCCGATTAAACATTATTTCTTCGATTTTTTGCTATTGTTACGGTTATTCTCATCAAATATTTTGTTCACGCTTTTACAAAGTACACCAGGGCGAGATATTCAAATTGTCTATCAAAATACGCAAGTGTCTTGCAAAACAGTCCACTTTTTCACAGTCTTATTATTCGAAACACTATCACCAAAGGTGTAAAAACTAAGTCATACAAATCCACGTTTGTAGAGGTACCTTCAATGCAAATTTTTGTGTGTGCCGTTAAAATACCAAGTAAATAATGCAAAAGTTTAGAGTATATATGATAAACAAGTCAGTAGATGCGGACCGACTGAAGTGTGATAGGGAGAGACTTGTTACTCACTCACTCGCTCACTACTTTCTCGATAAACAATGTTGATTGGAGAAGGTTTAGGTTTTCAAAAGCATATAAAGGTTAACAGAAAACGTCACCAAATGCTAATCTGAATTATGTATAGATCATGTAAGCCTCCTGGTTAGACTGCTCTAAGATGGATCACATTGACTCAACCCATTAAATATTAACCCTCCTCTAGATTTTCAACATCTTATTGTTTTCCATCTTCATCTCAGTTTCATACATATTTTCCTTGATGATTTAAATTTTTTTACCATGCCTTTCGATTTCCTCTTTGTACTGATGTTGATTTTTGGATAGTCTGAACTACAACAAACAACTCTTTTCAGTTTCCTAGATTGTTTATAGCTTACCTGTTTTTATCAGTCAGTTTTGTAAATGTTATGAATTAATATTTTGTAAAAGGTACATAGCTTTGAGTATTGTTAAAATGAAGTTGATGAAATGTTGATCAGTCGGTGATATGCTGCAGCGATGCGTGCTCAAAGAATTGAATTATTATGATAAACTTCTAAATAAAGACAAATAGCTACTCAGTACAGAATAAATCTATAAAATGAAATAAAACGATAACAGATGAAACGTTAACTACAAAAATAAACAATCGACAAGTCAATTAAAACAAAAGTAATTGATTGAGGTACGCACTTCATAGGTGACTCGTGTCGATAAAGTGAGGACTTCAATACTAAGCTTGAAAATTCTCATGGCCCCTCACCTCACCAACACATCACGAAGTTAGCTCTAAAGGCTGTTATGCCTTGTGATACAAACACATACTACATGTTAAAGTCACTAATCAAAGTCCTAATTATAGTCTATCTATTCCACGTCTATTATTTCTTCTATAATCTAATGCCACAGACTTGACCAATCACATGTCTGACCTGCACCATTAACGTTGAGGCGAGGCAAACTAAGCTCCTATTGGTTCGCTAAGTGTAAGCCCCTTCTCTATCTTATCCCTTGAATCCAAGCTAGGAATTAACATCCAGCCTCCATTATTTATTGTATTTCAAACGTACTTCTATTATTGCGAATAGTTGAACTACTAATTCATTTTCTTAGTACAGATCTGTATAGTTTGGCTTTCAGCCACATTATGTATATGTATATATATATATATATATATATATATATATATATATATATATATATATATATATATATATATATATGAATAAACTAAAATAACCGTTGTGCAGTTGTAAAAACATCGAACTTGACATAGAGTTTTCATAAGAATTTTGTAGCATCTCGATTCTTACACTAATGCTGATTAGTTGAAAACGGATTAATCAAACTATACCGATTCAAACCCGAAATCAACTGACAGTAGTCACAACCTTATCCTGCCAACAGTATGTGAAGAGTAGTTATGCTACTACTTAACTTTTCAAATCAAAGTATGTGAAATAGAATTAGAATTTTGAACTTGTTATTGATTGGAAGCTGAAGGATTTATAATCACTAAATCACCATGTTATGACGTATAAAACTCGTAATATATATGAACGTGCAATTGGAGAGGTAGTGGATTTATTGATCGGAAGCAAATGATACTTGAAATTGTACGAGCAGCCTAGAGTGCTAACCGGTCCTGCTATCTGCCTAGCCCAGCCAGTTGAATCCAGAACACAAATAACAGCCTCGGCAATACGAATCATTATTTACAAACATACTGGGTTTTTATACAAACCAAAGTAATCAATAAACTGATTATAACTCAAGAATCGTATGATCATAAATCAAAGATCAAAATAAAGCTCATGATAAGAGAAAACGAATATGAATAATTTAGTTACGTAACAACTGTACAATAAGAAATAGGCATAATACATTGGTCGATAAATAGACCTTAGAGTTACCATTCATAATTCACCAGGGGATATAACACCTCCCCTTTTTGAGAAATACGGAGTTGACATCCGGATTTTAAATTTCTCGAATTCATCCCCCCCCACGAAAGACTGTTGGATCCTCATGTACCCAAGTTACCATTGTTGTGACATTATTTAAAACATATTCGTCGTATTTAACAGAGAATCCGCCAGAACTGATTAGATCGTGAGGAACGACGACATTCGATTTGAGGTCACCAGCGTCTGATTCTTCTGAAACAGTTTGCTTGAATTTACTCGGAACCTCATTAGTAGATAATGAATCATTAGGATAATCAGTATCTATGAAACTTGTATTGGATTCTTGATTATCATTTAATGCATCCGATATTTTTCTCCCATTTTTATAAGAGATTTGAACAGGAACATATGAATCAGCAAAATAATCGGGATCTGGCAGAACAATTAGATAACCTTGATCATTAGATTCATTAGAAAAACTTTTTGCATCATGACTGGTTTGATTTGGCGCCACTGTATTCACTATACTGCTCGGTTTGTTTCCCATTTCTTCATGGGCGGGTACTGCAGCAATTTTAATGGCGCTTAATAAGATATTGTCTCTCTGTGAACTGGACGATTCATTGTTCGCACGTTTTGTTTCAGGGTTAATAAGACTTGGACCGTGTACAGGGAATGTCTCTGAAAAAGGTAGTACTGGGCTACTGGGCTGATCATGTATAACTGCTGCGCTTAAATTATTGCTTTGTACGGATTCATTGAGGCTTTCGCCGGCATATTCATTAGTTCTGTAATCGTTTTCCAGCTCTGTACGCAATTTTGAAATTATTGCGTCAACTTCCGTTTCACCCCCAAAGCATGGGTGATTCAGCAGCTTTGCGTGTAACTTGTCAATGAATTCCAATTGACTCTTTCTAACGAGCTGTTCTAGTTGCTGGATTAGCAACTGAAATTGGTTGGAAGTTAGAGCCATTTTTTTTTCACCCGTCGCCAATTGTTATGACGTATAAAACTCGTAATATATATGAACGCTCCACAAAAATGTATTAATCATGTGTATCTGGTTAACTATTGATCATATTCAATGTGACAATGCTTGTTTCTTTTAAATATCTAAGCAATGTTGATTACTTACATGTAAAGCCAGTCATATATTGTTGGTAATTGATTGATTGGTCAGTAGAGTTAATTTCGTCACATAATATTTCATAATGTATCATTCAAAAGGACCAAATAGAATCTCATTGAAATATTCTATCGTAAATATGTTAACAAAAAACGTATGCACAATACTCTGTTTTAAATTCCCATTCCGTATTCACATCTTTTCCACTATTTGACATAGTCTGGATGGTTGTGAACAAACAAACTTATTATTTACAATTGGATGACCACTGAGTAGTGATCGATGTCATATATTTCAATTCCTTTTCAATGCTGATCAACTCCTATCAATCAAGTTACATTTTGGCCACTAATCTGAGTGACTCGATATCGCCTACGCTATTTTTAAGTGTTAATCGGTTGTAATTAGACCCCAGCAAACTCTGGACGTGGGTTCCGTGTTAGCTGGGACTCATCAGCAAAATGTACTTTTTCTCTTCAGGAAAATAATGCTCCTTCTGGAACTCAAACCCACGCCACCCAGATTCACAATCTGAGGAGTTACCACTGAGCTTTTCTGGCCTCTGAAGCTAGATGATTCTCGATAAAATCCACCAGGGACACCAGTTTCCCAAAACTACGCGTACATCTTACTAACTACTGCCGAATAGCATGGAACCTATGTCGAGCAGAGTTTCTTATCAACTTCCTCCAACCGTCTAAACGAAGGATTAAAGTAGTGAGTAAGAAGTCAAAATCATAGTATTTACAAGCGTGAGTCTTAAATCTGACGATATAGTTTTCTTAACATTTTTACGGTTCGACAACAGCCAATATGTATCCATTTCATCATCTCTTATATTTCAAATCCTTGTCTTCATATATCAACTCGTTAAAGGGTATTAAATCAACAATTCTATGTTTTTAATAATCATTGCTCGGCCATATTACACCATTGCATTTCAATGTGCCGACCGACATTCTATTTCAGTTCATTTTTATTATGTTAAACTTCGCTTATTCATCAAACTGTCCTCTATGAAAAAATTATATGCAATTGGAATGGGCGAGTATATATATATATATATATATATATATATGTAATTAGAAAACTTCTACCCACTTTATATCTAGTATGCACCCCAAATGTTTCGTGTTATTTCATTTGTTCTCCTTTTGTTTCCCAATTCGTATTTTCTCTATTCTCATTCAGTACCATGTCCGTAGTCATCGTGGCGTACACGGTAATGAAGAAGCAGACTCGTTGGCTAATATTGGCGCTAGTAAATCATTACCAAAGAAATAAACAATCGCGCGCGAGAGAAATCGTTCAATTTTTTGTTGTACATAGTGAAAAACAGGGGGAATATATTCATGTTTAACGAACCTATGCATAAATTATATGCTACATTAATCTTTTGTTTTGATTTTTTCTCTTCCCCTCTCTTTGTTTTGTGAGTTTTTGTCTGGTTCTTTTTTATGTGTGTTATTGATTATGAGTTAAATCTATTCTTGTCATGTGGTTTGACGGGTTGGTGGATTGGTTGATTCATTGAGTTCTGTTACTGTGATATATGTATTTATCCATTTATTCACCCATTTACCAGATACGGAATAGTATATTTAACTTTGAGTGTGTGGGGCTATCAATACTACCTCTGGTTGATAAAAACCAAAGTATGTTGGTGTTGGGTTCTGCCTCAACCGCTGGACAACCGTTCTACACTCACTGCACTGTACCGATCTAGGTTATGGCACAGTGTTTGCTATGTATTTTTCTAGTGAATTGTGATACAAATCTAGAATGGGGTTTATCAATGTTATGTTTGTCTTGTTCTGATAGAATTCTATCGATCAAGTTGCTATGTGTGCCGGTCAGTAGCAGTAGTCTAAAGTGACTGGGCATCGTTCGCTTTATGTATAGAATTTAGGCGATTGGGTGTTTCGTACTAGTCATCTCTCGTCAATAAGGCGCATCCACAATTCTGTGGCAACCAATACTCCTTGTGAAATTCGAACCCATCGAGATCCAGTTCTATTGTTTGAGACGTCAATACTGTGGTATTGAGGCTGCGATTGAGATATTCATGTTGACTGATCACTGAAAAGTCATCATTGTTATGTTCTTTATTGCCCTGGATATTATTTATATATGTATCTTACAGTTTGAAAAGTAAATATATGTTAGACTACGGTATTTAGAGTCATTATCATACGAAAGGGGTGTAAAATCAGTCGCGATACCCATGGTCTATAAATTTGACGTGTGAATTCAATTCAGATTATCAGAGTTCTGTTACAGGCCGTTATTTATACAATTTAGATGTTGTTGTAAAATTAATATCTCTTGATAAATAGTTGAAGTCTGTTATTTTCACATCCCAATAAACTATACTCGTGATCACCGTATTCCATGTATATTTGACGGGTAATTTAGCGAGTATGTCAACTTGTACACTTGTTCGGATAATTTTTATATGAAGAAATTCGGTTATAATTTGGTGTCGTATTTACAGCTTTTGTCATGAAAGTGCATGCACAACCCAAGCAAACTGTGCAAAATAGGGATGTGCCTAAACTTTCTGATATTGGAGGTAGCCCATACTTTACCATATATTCATTTTACGATAGTGTTCATTTGATAGCACTGTTCCAAGTTATTCTTCCTAAACTAAGAAATGTAACAATCCTGGAGTTTTATTATAAAGGAGCTGTATGGATTGTTGGATTTCGTAGTTTGGCGAGACTATCAGATTGGACGAGCCAATCAGACTCGTTTGAGGGATTTCAAGGTCACGGGGCCAATCTCAGTACCTGATGCTCATGTACGATCGGTTCACAGAGAATTTTAGAGAAGACTTGACAATTAAGCGGCTACAACAAATGAAACTACTAAGAAGTTCATGTATTTGTAATTGCGAGTAATTAATGACTTGTAGACCTTGTGCAGACTACAACATTTCCTCAACTATCATGTATGTGTCCCAAGTTCAGCCACAGTTCAAGATATTTTCTCGTGTCCGTCCATTATACTGATCGGTCACTCAAACGCAACTTTAGATCTGACACCTATACATCGGTTCAAGTAGCCGCATCCCATTAGCATAGCGATATAAAATTATCGGGACAAATCACAGAGTAGTAGAGGTAATGATAACCCGAGCATTAGGTAAGTAAGTAAGATGTTTATAAGAAAGATTAGGCATCGAAGATGCGATTTTAGGAAGTATAAATTAATAAAATATAAATAAGAAAATTACGGGGAATTTAAAGGCTTAGGATTTAGTGGGAGATAAGGTGGTATTTGACGTACACGAGCGGCAGCTGCATCTAAATCCCATCTTTTGAGTCAGATACATATGTGCCTCACAAATCTCATTCGATTTGTGTGAGGGCTGTGATACTGCCCAGGTGCCCAAACTGAAGCAGGTGGTTTTCTTAATGGGCCACAACCGGGGCCTTTGACCGAAAGATCTGATCCACAAGGCAGTGGAGCATCGTGAGGAGATGCAGTCCCATGGTAGCCGGTGATCAACGATTGATTCGTACGCCATTTGTTCCCTCAGGATACTGGAGCCCATGTGCACCATTAGTTTGGAATCAGGGTTTTCCAACTCTCCTAGGTAGACTATTCGTGTCCACCAACCCGGTTAAGGCGCCGGACATTCGCTTTTCGTCCTCTCACTTTCGTAAACAACACCCCCGCCACGCGAAAGCAGTGAGTAAGACTTCCCTGGCAGATGCTATATATTCGCTGGCCATGTGAGAGTATTTTGAGAGGGAGAGCAGACTCTCTCCACTCTCGGCCGTACCAGGGCATTTGGGGGCATGTGGGCCATGGCGAGCGATTTTGAGCCATGTCGTCTAAAGACTCCTAACCATCGGTTGTGATGATCGTGCGGACCCCAACCAAGTAGTCTGCACGTACCTACATGATTCATTCCAATAATCAATGTCTTCATGGAATGTTTTGGCTGCCTTTAGCTTCCTTCCAACCTACTCTTGCACCATCGATCATCGTCAACGTATTTTTTGAATGGGCATATGTAATAACATGTCCTAACCATCTCAGTCAACAATGATTTTATACCTCTCTAATCGGTTTACTTTGCGTTTAACCTCACTACTGCTGAATCCACTATCTTGAAATGCGCAACCAGTGCTTCAAAGACATCTGTGGTCGAATACCACTAACTGACTAATATTCTTTGTTTTTGATGGTCCCCAAATGCCTTGGTGTGGCTAAAGTATGGGAGAGTCAGCTCTTCCTCTCAAAATGCTATCACATGGCCACGTGCATACAACCACTGCCTTCTCGTGACAGGGATGTTGTTTACGAAATTGAGAGGTCGAAAAGCGAATGTCCGGCTCTTTAACCGGGCTGGTGGATATGGAGGATCCACCTAGAGGAGTTGTAAAACCCGGATTCCTAACCAATGGTGCACATGGGCTCCAGTATCCTGAAGGAACAAGTGTCGTATGAACCAATTGTTGGGCACTGGTTACCAGGGTCTGCATCTCCTGATGTTGATCCACTGCTTTGTGGATCAGACCTTTACGTCAAGGGCTCCGAGTGTGACTCCCTAAGAATACCACCTGCTTTGGTCTGGGCACCCGGGCATTATCATAGCCCACATACAAATCAAGTAACTTGTGTGGCACATATATATCTGGTGCCCCTTTTTACCAATATTTATGTGTTCAGATAAATTAATAAATACGTTTCACTGCTATAAATTTGACTGGAGCTCACTTCATCGAAGTAAACTCGTCACTTAGTTGACATATTGATATCTTATATATTCCACAAGTAACGCAAGTTGACTAAAGACAACCCAGCTCTGTGTTCGTGTCGGGATTCCATCAAATTCCAACCCCCCAAGGCTGATGAGACTTCCATGATAATTGCACCGTCAGCTACGTCACTTCTCATATCTTTACTGATACTTTCCCGTTTTTTTAAACAATTTATAGATTATGTCTCAAATGTTGACAGTCGATATAAAGCCGACCAAATCGTTTCCTGGCCAGAAACCAGGTACAAGTGGTTTACGTAAACCAACGAAAACTTTTATGCAACATGGGTACACTGAGAACTTCATACAATCTATTTTAAATGCAGCTGTTGGTGAATTGTTGAACAAATCTCAACCAGTTCGACTTCTTTTAGGAGGGGACGGTCGCTATTTTGTACGAGAATCATTAGAAAGTATCATTATTCCAATATGCTTAGCAAATGGGGTGTGTTTCTTTTTCTTTTTGATAACCGTAGACTTGTATAATTTTTGATTAGTGGAATTAAATAAATGAATTTATCTTTGTTTGGAATTTTAATATCAATCATATTCTGTTCATGATGAACACACTATTTTAGCCTTGTCTCTAAATTCACTGGTTTTGTATGTTCACTTGTAAATTGAGTAACCGCTTAGACCCATGACTAATAGATAATGCATAGTTTATTTCACCCACCTTTCTTCTGTATGATATTTAGGTATCTGAATTGTTTGTTGGTCAAAATGGAATCCTGTCCACTCCAGCTGCATCATTCATAATTCGTAAGCATCAGTTGAATGGTGGAATTCTTCTAACAGCCAGTCATAATCCTGGTGGACTAAATGCAGACTTTGGTATTAAGTACAATTGTGGGAATGGTGGACCAGCACCAGAGAAATTAACGGATGCTATTTTTGCACAAAGTGAAAAGTTGACTTCCTATAAAACTGTCAAAGAACCATTAAATATTCAGTTAAACTGTATTGGTTCAAAGAAATATACTTTATCTAATGGTCAAACTTCCATAGTAAGTAGTTAATTGTTTCGTAGTATACAATACTATGTTTCAGACGTTTTTATGTAGTCCGTTTGTGTTTATCGACTGCTACCATAACTACTTTTCGGTAAGTTTGGCTTCAGCTAGTTATCAAACTTCTGCTTTATTCCTGCTAGTTTATTGGTTGTTTGATTCAATTTCACTCCTATTCTATACGCGTTTTGCAATGAGGACTTTGCATATCATCATAAATGTTTCGTATTTTTTAAATTTGAATTGCAATAACATTCAGTCTTGCTTTGATTAACAAACGTTTAATTATCCTGTCAGTTCATTTATCTCTGAACTCCTTGAGGCTCCATCTTAGTAAGTAAGCGGAGGATATATGAACAAAACATGGACTTTGTATATACTATTCAGTGGATTTTGGAGGAATACTTGCTAGTTAACGGGATCCAACTTTCAACCACTTAAATCGGAGGTCCTAATTTTGTTTTATAGCTAATTAGATACTGATCAACTGTGGAGTAACACTAACTCCCACACAAAGCTGTGTAAAACGTAAAAACAAACACTAAACTTAGAAATATAGTTTGTAGGTGTTATATTCCCTGAGTTGGATGATTTACTCGTGAAGGTTTCATTGTTTCTTTTAGACAACACCAACAAATATTGTAAAAGATTAATGAACCATTAAAATTTCTTCACAACTGGCTGACAGTTTGTTCTGTTTACCTGCGAGAATTTGGTTGGTTCTTGTCCCTTAATTGTGTAACCGTCGTTTACATGTTTATGTTGGACACTGTCACCCTTGACCTCATCTCTGACCTTGAAGTTGTTTATCCTTTTTCTTACTAACTGATCAATCGGGTCGATCTCGATATATTGCTATTGATTGATGCGTAATTAAAGTGTTAAACCTCTGGAAATCTGACTCTTTATATTGCCTCTGTTCAACATTTCCACGTCATCACATTCGAATTTCCATCCTTATATTGCCTACATGCAAAACTATGCTGTAGTATTTTTTGCTAGCTAGTGTTATGTTACATCGCGAAATATTGCGTTGCTAAATATTACGTATTGCGATAGGACTACACGAATTTCTACCGATTTACAAAATTCAGATATCCTAGTACGACCCCAATACTGTTCCCCAACCTCCAGTAAATCAGAACGCAGCCGTTAAATAAGAATTGTTTATGGGTTCAGAAGCAGATCGAAAATGATTTACAGACAAGGCATATTTATACAGTTAAGATGACTATGAACAGTAACCAATGGAAAGGAAGGACACGTATAGGTTATAATTAGGACAACTCAAAATTGACCAAGAGGAAGACGACACGTGAAAGTTACAGTTAGGACAACTGTAAATAATGACCAATAGGAATTAACACGTGAAATATGTGAAGAGTCTGAAAACATCCCGCTTTACGTTTCGAGATAATTTTTGGGATATTCCTGTGAATATCCTAACATGTTAATGTGGACGGTTGGAAGAAATGATGAGTTTTTCGCCAGTTCGGTATACTCATAACCCGCTAAAAGTTACAATTAACGTTGGGATGTATTAAATGTTTGCTAGGGTTTTGAAAAAAAAACAGTTTTCACAAATTTATTCACCATAGCTTAAATTGTAAACTGATCTATACCACCATTGAATACTAGTATTCGTATGTTTAAGCTAATCTCTGGTAATTATTAACAACGTAGGCTTTTTTTGGTGATTATAGAATTTTTTTATACTCTCTACATCATGAACTAATCTTAGCTAGACCACGATGCAGGGTCATGAATGCTCACTGGGAAGTCTCACTAGGACAAAATCGCCACCCAATGCTCCCAGTTTTTCAATGATGGTTTAGCTAAGTTCAGTTAATGATTTAAACTATGAAAATTCTTCAATCTCCACCAATTTCCGTATACTGAATATTTGTTTATGTTGATCATTCCCCTATTAATATTTATGAATATATTTTAACATCAGTTAAGTGTCTGTTATTTTTGGAAATTTTTCGAAAGCAAACATTTTGTTTTTTCTTATTCACGGTTAGGTAACGATCATAAGCAGTGTTTCTGATTATGCCGATTACATGCGTACATTGTTCGATTTTGATGCTATTAAAACACTACTGATTGGTTCAGATGAGCGTGAACCATTTAAATTGCTTGTCAGTGGTCTTAATGGAGGTGAGAGAGTTTATTATTTATGATAATAATAACAATTACTATTATTGGTAAGCAGTGATGAATAGTGGCTAGCAGTGAAATCCAGAACGCGCGTTTCGTCCTATTTGGGACTCGTCAGCTGGATGTACCTGCATCCCAGAGTTGATGTTCACTCTGGGACTCGAACCCAGTACGCTCGCTTCAAACGCCATCGCGTTATCCACTCGGCCACTGAGTCTCGATAGCCACTTGCTTGTGCGATGGGGTGAAGTTTTTAAATTCATTTAGTATTGTTTGTTTGAATCTTCCCATCGATGTGTTAGGACTGCAACTGGTCAGTCTCTAATTGGCATATGTGCATACTGTGCGTATTGTCTCGATATTGCCTTAATTCACAAGCATGGTAAGCAGAGATGGATAGTGGCTAGCAGTGGAATCCAGGACGCGCGTTTCACCCTAGCCACTATCCATCTCTGCCTACCATGCTTGTGAATTAAGGCAATATCGAGACAATACGCACAGTATGCACATATGCCAATTAGAGACTGACCAGTTGCAGTCCTAACACATCGATGGGAAGATTCAAACAAACAATACCAAATGAATTTAATTACTATTATTACTGTTACTGTTATTAGATATTCGTCACCGTAGACACTGTACTAAGCTGGAGAGCCATTGAAAGAAAAGATCACTGAACAAATGTCTTATCCTAGTTTGTAACCTTATATGAAGTTGATACTTATGACGTTTAAAGTGAAAATAGAAGCCTCTCAACTTAACTATCTACCTGAGAGTTTGTGAGACTCATTGGGTTTGGGTCACATATGACTCCCAATTAGATGAGATCCAGGGTCTTTGGATCTTACATAGAGCACTAGTGCCTTACATATTCATGGCATCGGGATGTATTTGTGTTTGTGTATGTGACAATAATGTGATGTTATCGACAAATATGTCTTACTTCCCCCTACATAGTTAAACTCTCATTTAGTCATGTGGTCTCTTACCTAAAACGTCGGAAAGGAGTCTCGATATCAAATAATAGTGAACACTTACAACTGTTGTTGGCTTGAAATTTACTTATTATTGTTTGTTTGGATCTTCCCATCTTTGCTTACCATGTTGTTGGCTTGGTTTCCGTTTTTTTCATGTGAGCTTATCAACAATGAAATCAGTGACTTAACTCTTTTCATTAATTTGAGGAAACATTTTCCCGAGATTTCTTTAATTCATATTTCCGGTTTAATTCTCAAATGAATTAAAGTTTACGAAGCAAAATACCTAGAAATATTAAAGTTTTTAGATTATGCATGGTTGTATGTTTCCCATGTACTTATACGTGTCATAACGTCAGGTATTATGTGTACTTAACTGAAAGTGACATTCCTTGAAACTGTTATCATAGTTGACTTTTGAGCAAATTATTTAGCAGTGAGTACTTCACTTTTACGTCAGGTGTAATTCATCAAGGTTTGTGCTTCCCACCTTCACAGTGTGGGCAGCCGGCAAGTGACAACCGCCCTCATCCCACTATCGGCACTCGAGATCATCTTCTTGACAATCGAGTACCTCCCTCACCAATAATTTTTCTCATTCATCTTTATCACCATGCACTACCAATGCTAATTATTTGAATTCATCAAATGCTATTCCTGGTATCCTGAAACCACAGTCTAAACTACATTTTGGAGGCCTTAATGTTCCAACTGTGTGTCAGATAGGACAGCAGACTTATTTAGCCACCGATGTATGCTGGGTCTTCGAAGCACACACAGGGTCCAAGTACATTCATTCTCTGACCTCAGCTTGTCAATGTAAAGAACCAGTACGATTTACCTTTTGTGCATCTGAAATCCCCACTTCTACCTCAATTGGCTTCACTGGTGTAGGTATAGCCTTAAGTTCAAAAACAGAAAATGCTCTCCTAGGCGGGATTTCAATAGACAGTTGTTTGTGCGGTGTTTGACTAAGCAAGACAGTAAGAACTCAAAAAGACTAGGACACACGCCGCTGCCTCTTCGTTGTCTTTGCTTACTCTCCCATCGATTGCAGCTCAGACGAAGTTAAAGGTGTTCGAATCTGTTGATCGTGAGGTTTTGTTGCAGTGTCTGTCATTGAAAAGCGTAACAAAGTAGCACATTGACATTGTACAGGCTCTCTACTCGAGCACTTCTGGTCGAGTCAGAGCTTACGGCGAACTATCATCGGAATGGGTTACCTCAAGTGGTGTTCGTTACGGTTATCTGATTTCTCCATTTTTAATTAACTTTGTCATAGACGTGCTCTTAAAGATAACACTTCCATTGTCTTATTTTCAGGGGTTCATCTTCTACCAGGAGATTCACTTGTTGACTTAGAAATGCTCAGATTATATAGTTTTGTTTGGTGAAGACGCTAACAAAATGCAGACTATTCTGACCATCTTAAGTAAAAATGCAAGGATGTTTGGGATTCTATTCTATCTCTCCCAGTGAAAAATGTTGCATCATGATTGACTTGTGTCATCACCTGAATTAGTGATAGGGAGTGAGGTAGTTGAATGCATCGACCGCTTCACTTATCATAGGACTTTTCTCAGTATTGATGGTCTGGTGTCTGGCGAAGTCCTGGAGCGGATTCAGAAGGTTCGGTTGGCTTTTGCCAACTTGCATCACTTGTGGTGTAGTCGAGATATCCGTCTCACGACCAAAGGCCGAGTTTACTACGCAGATGTTCGTTACGTTCTAATTAATGAATGTGAAACATGGCCATTAAAAGTAGAGAATATACATAGGTTACTAGTATTAAATCATAGGTGTCAAAGAAGCATTGCTCGTGTATTTTTTGGGTCATAGAGTCAGCAATCCCGGGGTTAGCAAATCCTCATCAATTGAAGTGTTTGGGAATTGTGTTACCTATGCCCAGCCACTGCCCATCTCGACGGGCTTTGTTTTCTGGTATGGGAGTAGGTTGGAAGAAAGCTAGGGGTGACCAAACCAAAACATGGTATCAGTTCACGAAGATATTGACGATTGGACTGAGCTATGTTGATAGATGTAGACTACATATTATTATTATTATTATTATTATTATTATTATTATTATTATTATTATTATTATTATTATTATTATTATTATTATTATTAGGCACCAAATAGATATGCGCCACACAAGTCACTTGATGTGCCCTATGATAATGCCCGGGTGCCCAGACAATGGTTTTATTCACTCTAACCATTTTAATCCGTACCAAATAAATGAATTTAACAATATTCCCAGTTAATCGATTAAATTATCTTTTCTTCCCAATATACACAAGAATAAACATGACTATCTTTTTTTGCGTCACTATCGTACTACCGTGATTTTTGAAAGCCTAATTCTGTCTTTCATGCAATTAGTTTCCTTTATGAAATTAAATAAAGCTAGAACAAATATTGATGCAGAATAATATGAATTCACTTTATTTCGCGGTTTCTCGTCAGCTGCTTTCAACCAAATATGTATTACAATCTTAGCATTGAGATAATAAAATAGTGGGAAACAATTCACATAAGTGAATGTAAAGGATAATAATATTAACTATATATATATATATATATATATATATATATATATATATATATATGCAAGAAAAGGTCAGAGGTTATTAGGTGTTAGAATCAAGGAAACATAAAGGGTGGGTGGAGTTCAGAGACAGACAAGATAAATTGTGTGGTAATTTTAGAGTTCATAAAAGATTCATGGAAATAAAAACGAATAGGATGGCATTAAATAGGAACAACAACAATACCAGCGAATGAATTTAAAGTAAATACAATGTCATACATCAACTCGGCGCCCAAATACTGTGAAACTATGCGCCCTAATTTAGACGGAAGTTCCTAAACAAATAGGATGATTCTGTTTTCAATTCATTGAAATACAATAATAATCTGTCATATTTTTACAGAATAAGTTATGCCTTCGTATAAGCGAAGAACAAACAGGATTATGCATTACTATTCAATTGTGATTATAAGCACCTCTATTCATACATAAATCTCACTAAATTTGTTTCTAAAATGCTACATTTGTGTGGAGAATACTACTATTAAAATGGCTTATAAGTATTAGCGGGACGTGGCGTCGAAGTTGTCACAGTCGTTAGGCGGGGTGAAGAGTTTTAGTACATCGAAACCACGAAGTAGTTAGAGCATTTGTTGACCGGACGAGAAAATTTCAGGATACACCTCAAAATGAAAATTGATGATCGAAGGCTATCTATGCGTATTATAAAAACACATTTCTTCTAAAGCACGGAATACAATGGACAGCTCGGATGTAACTAGACGAGTTGGGCTTCGCAGATGACCTAGCTGTTCTATCCCGCACACACCAACAAATGCAGATGAAGACAACCAGTGTAGCACTAACCTCTGAATAAGTAGACCTCAACATTCACAAGGGAAAAGCGAAATCCTCAAATACAACACAGAGAGCACCAACACAATCACACTTGATGGAGAAGCTCTAGAAGAGATGGAAGCCTTCACGTACTTAATCAACATCATTGATAGACAAGGATGATATGATACAGATGTTAATGCACAAATCGGCAAACCAAAGGCAGCATATCTAAAATTGAAGAGCATATGGGACTAAAAGCAACTGTCAGAATCTTCAACGTGGGCTTTTCCCTTGGCGTCTTTTGTTTGATCCACTGTATCACATCCTTCTTGAAAAATAGGTTCGGCTATAAATGTTGGAATGACCACTTTGTTATGGATGAAGTTACTGCATTGCCTCTCAATGAACATAATTGATAGTTGATGTATTTTAATAATCCTTTTTTACATCTTCCCTTCTTTCTCATACAATATGTACGTACATAGTCATGGGACCTTACATTCATGAGATATTATGCAATCAACTTGGATTAAATTCAGAGTTAGCTATTAAATCTCAACCATTAGAAGATTTCGGCGGTGGTCATCCTGATCCAAATTTGACTTATGCCGCAGATCTTGTCCAAATGATAGTGACTGATTCATCACTTGCAATGGCAGCCGCTTTTGATGGTGATGGTGATCGAAATATGCTGATTGGTCGACACGGGTTTTTTGTATCACCATGTGATTCATTAGCTGTTATTGCAGATAATACGGATTGTATTAAATATTTTCAAGAGAATGGTGTTCATGGATTTGCACGAAGTATGCCTACCAGTAGGGCACTTAATCTGTAAGTTTTGTTTGTCTTATGCCTGTAAAGTAGGTTATATCGACTCTATGCAAGCGGTTTCAAAAGATGGACCTTCTGGGTTTGTTGGGGTCTTTGACGTCAATATCAACATATGGATGTGCCAGGGACATCCAGCTGAAGAGTCCTAAATAGGGTGAGACACGGTTGTTGGATGTACTAGATGTACTGAAAGACTGAGAGACGTATCAGGCCAATCCTCTTAAGATGCACATATGTCAAATAAAGTTATCAGTTGTAGATGTATATATCAACAACGCGGAACTAGAGAACCTTAATAATACATTCATACCCGGTAAATAATTTCGCGGCTATCTCGGCTCGGTAGTTCAGCATTACGTGCTTAGGGGTAGTTGTTGACAATAAGGCTCGTACTCCTTACTGATGAGTCCCAGCAAGTAAAAAAAACTTGGATTATGAACTTCCTGCTGATGAATTCCTACTACCTGACAGCAAAAAATGTATGTAAGGGTATTAACTTCAAGACAATTTCCAAGGCTTCGTACATTAATCGCCCTGATAACCATCACTTAATAAGCCTCATTGTTGTAGGAATTCAGAAGAGAGCATAAAGCGCCTAATACAGTTTATTATTGAATAGTACAGATCACTAAGCCCCAGGCACACCAAGCGAATTCGTGCAGATAAGCTAATGCGCGTGAGCGAAAGAATACAGAGCCGAACCAAGAGTCGAATCAGTTAATAAACTGTAAGCACGTACATATATATGGGAAAGCGATGCGAAGCAGAGATCGTCATTGGAATGATGGAAAACGAAACGAAACGGAGAAGACGAGTGAGCCAACTCGTTTTGATAAGTCAGTCAGTCACAACGTTGAACTTCGTATGTACGTACATCAGTTCGGGTTGCCATAACACAGCACAGAGATGCAGCTGTCGATTCAAATCCCATAGTGGCAGAAGTAGTAAGCGTATAAGTAGTAGTCGGAGAGATTAGGGTTTGAAGATGTTATTCAAGGTGTATAATCCAGTGAAATAAATTTGGAAAGAGAAAAAAGAAGGGGACATGAAGAATTCAGAATATTAGAACTTGACAGATCACAAAGAGGGTTTTGATAAAGTATGACTTCATATTCATAGCCAGACGAAAATAAGCTACAGACATGTGATGTGCAGAATAAGCAATACGCACACATACGCTTATATAAAAACACTCATGGTTAGTAATCGAATAATTGACAAGATCAAAACGGGACTCAAGAAGAATGAATAAACTGGTCTGTTTGGAAGCCAGAATAACACATTTAGTCTTGACATAGTACTAGACACTACAAGTATACCCGCTGTCCGGTGACTTAAACTAGTGACCGTATAATGACTCGTTGGTATTTGAAATGATAGATACTAGTTTCGATTCTCATACTGACTCATCCATGTGATGAGTCCCATATGGGATGTAGTGCACATGTTGGGTTCTACTGTGTGGCAATATTAAAAATAATAGTCTGTGTATTGTTTTGCTGAATAAATTTTCCCAGTATTAATGAAAACCAGAGTTTAGTTTTATATCATCTTTGTATTTGGATGTATTGTATTGTAGTGTATGTAAAAGTCGATCAATGAAATGCTATGAAGTTCCCACAGGATGGAAATTTTTCGGTAATTTAATGGATGCTAAATTATGCTCTTTATGCGGTGAAGAAAGTTTTGGCATTGGTTCTGATCATATACGTGAAAAAGATGGTTTATGGGCATTACTCGCATGGTTGTCTATTTTGGCTAAACGTAGCCAAATTGGTTTACCAGTTGATGTCGAATCAGTTGTAATGGAACATTGGAAGAAGTACGGAAGATATTTCTTCACTAGGTAGGTTACTTTCAATAGTAGTTTAGATCAAGACCAAGGGAAGGATAACTAATTATCTTAAGAAATTACAAAGCATTTACATATTACGTTTACATACCCTTCGGTCATCACTTTTCATGTCGCGAAGTATTCTACAACTCAAAGTATCTTCTCGTTGGATCAACAAATTTTCTACCTACCTCGTGTTTTCAATGCACTGAAATTCTTCACCCCGTCTGACGACTGTTACAACTTCGCCGTCACTTTTGGTTTAAAATCAGGGTTTTCCAACTCCCTAAATGGATCCTCCGTACTCACTAACTCGGTATAAGAGCCGGACATTTTACAAACAATACTCGCCGCGAGAAGTCGGTGACCGTATGAGAGCATTTTGAGAGGGAGAACAGACTCGCTTCACTCTCGAGTGTGCTAAAGCATTCAGGGGCCAATTTTATATAAGCCTCAGTAAAAGCAGTCTTAATTACAGACAGCCATATTTCTCACTCAACTTTTATAACAAGACCTTTGAGGATAACTCACGTACTCATTAATGTACGGTTATCATACGACATTGTGGTGTTAAGTTCAAGATGACTTTAAAAGAGTATTTATTCTTGTTTTAATTAAAACCATCAGATGTACATTTTGTAATGAAGAAATGCAAAATCATTATGTCGGTGTACTATTTGGCGGTACTCTAACTTGGCATATCAATCGTATGTTAGTGTTTCAAGTTTTGGCATGTGTGGAAATCTATCAGTACAGCTTGACTCCGTTGTTAACCTCAATCAGAGGTTTGATATTACGTTATAAACTTATGTTCTGCTACACCCTCCTTGTATTCTCTAATGTAGCCGTCAAATATGACTAGTTAAATCAAACATGGTGCTATAGGCATCTAACCAACAATCCCTATCAAATAGTTTAGATATGATGAAACTATCAAGTGAGCAGCTTTGGGTAAACAAGACATCATGTGATAAGTTGGTTGCTGTCGATTAAGAGTGGTTATAAATACTTCCTTGGGGAACGAACCATAATATAATAGGTGTTGAATTAAAACAGCGCTATCCTACAAAGCCACACCCTGAATTTTTAGATCTTATAGTCATGTGCTGTTTAGTCGGTTGCAGAACCATTTTCCTTCGTACTTGAAACATTCAATACGCTGTTATTCTATTCTTATTCCACAATTTTGTGTAAAGTTTCGCTAATAGTTGATTTCCTCTTCCTTCTGACATGAAGTGTAGCAACCTACCAACTGGGTGTACAGTTGTTAGGTTTCGAATTGTTCATATCATCTTGCTTATCTGTACAGTCAGTCTTTCTGCTATGGTTATATCTTGGAAAAATATCTCTAGTCAATTAAGCCATTGAAGATAAATAATTTTGTTGAATATAACAAAATAGTTCATAATGCAAATATTTGTACGATTCTTATTTTTTTAATTATGTTGGACACTAGCTAACACTGCATTTTTCCACACCTGGGACTCATTAGTTAGATGTACCTGTATCACATTGTTGATGTTCACATCGGAACGCGAAAACAGTACCTTTAGCTTAAATGCCCGGTGCGTTATTTTTTGAGCTACTTAGCCCATATGGTCACTTATTTTTGCAACGGAAATGAATTGAATGTTTACACCTTCCCCTTGATACTAACTACTGAAATTCATCAGTCACTTTTGGTATATGTATATTCTGAGCGGTCTGCTTCGATACCATTTAGGATCCACCTATCACAAAGGTGACTGATCAATTTCAGTTCTTAATATATGCGGTAAGCTACAAAAACTTACGAATTAAATTCATATTTTTGCCATAACTCTTAAATGTATGCCTCCAACAATAAGTCAACATGATTGTCCATCTTAGTTCTTTCACACATGTGTTCAACTATGGGTATATTTATTTTCAATGATTATGTATTAAGCTTCCTTGATTTAATATATCTATCTGTAAGGCTTTGTTTTTTAGTTTCGTGATAAAAGCGTACATACATTCGATCCGATGTTGATAACAATAATCATCAGATTATTCATTACAATTTGTTGATGAATAAAACTTATTTTCATGCATTTTCACATAACCTTATTTGTTCAATAAACAAAATGGCTGTTTATTTATTTGCAGTTGACTGTTTAAATAGTCGCAATTATATAGGTCATTTTCTATCTGTAGTGAATGTTTCATATATATATATATATATATATATATATATATATATATATATATATATATATGCCGAATGTCGAATTTTGGGCCTCAATTGAAATCTGTGGTGAAAATCACACTTTATAAATTAGCAGGATGTAATGTATTCAATAAACAACATAATGTCAGTCATAACGGGGATTTTTAATTATTAACTCGTCCGATCAAACTAAAACATTACACTTATCATGTGTCAAATACCAAATAAAATCACAGTCCAATTATAACCCTTTATATTAATGTGTCCTGGTTAATATAAATATAATATCTCACATCAGATTCCGGACACTGCCTGTCACAACAAAATCGGTTGATCTGTACTGTCTATCTAATAAATACGCTAACTAATTTCACAGAGCTCAGAGTAACGTTTAAATTACATCACCTTTTGTCTTAATACATTTGTTCTATTCTGGCTCTGTTATTCAAAGTATCTGTAATGAGAGTCTTTAACAGTTACTCTCCTCAGTCTTTTTATTGAAGTTTGTCTCTCATCTTCACATTTTCACCGTGGTCATCACCCTCAAATGATGACGAATTCTCAGGAGACCAAGAGTAATAAATACAGAAAGATAGAAATGAAGAAGGTATGTATAAAACACTGATTCAGGGTTCTACAGAAAAGACTGAAAAAATGTAACAGTTATTCTTCCATCAGAAGGGGTTTTTGTTGAGATTTTAGTAATTTTATAGTTGGAATCATGAGTCAATTAAAGCTAGACCACCATAGAAAACCTGGAAGCACTTCCATCGCATAATAGCTAAGTGAAAATGAGTTGTAAAGATAGTGGGCAACCTTAGTAACTCAGTTCTTTCATGAACTGAACAAATCTTACGATCGACTGCTGTCAAAGATATGAGGTGGTTGTCAATTCTCGACTGCCCACATCATGGATGGATACTTCTACCTGTGTGATATAACAGATGTTTGTATTAGGGCTAGTCATGAAGACCGGGTTATGTGAATACAGAGCCATAAGTATAACTGTTTCGGGCCAGTCATACACCATTATTTTGTGTGTTGACTCAGTACTGCTTAGTAATATTGAAACAGTGACTGGAATTTGTAGGGCAAGTGAGATATCTTATTTTCAAATTTCGACTTTCAGTAATCATTGCTTTCCATTTTGGGAAGGGAGAAACTCGACAGAATTTGGTTACCTATGAGAAGCATCTTACTGCAGCCAAACTCTTTTGTAGTTGGAAGTACGAATTCGCTCGCTATCCTCCAGTTTAATGGTTCTAATCTGACCCATCTGTAACTGCTCTAGTCGTTACAGTCAAGCCTAAGAAACAAGTGTTCCAGCCAATATAACTTGGTTGAGTTATTGCGATGTCCAAGTCCGACTACCATGTCAAGGTAGCATATCTCCACGTGTGAACAAATATTTTGTTTACTTAAAAATAACAACCAACTTTCTAATTCATCAATACAAGCATGTAGAAAATCAAAGCAAACTAATGATCGAAGAGTCAAACTATATCAGTCAAGAAATGAGTTACATTTTTTTCTTTTATAATTGTTGTAGATATGATTATGAAAATTGTGAATCAAGTCAAGGTGATGAAATTATGAATCAATTAAAGAAATTAATTGACGATAATGGAATATCAGGTCATGTGTATACCACTCTCAGTGGACGACAGTTCGTTTGTGATTTTTGTGATGACTTTTCATATGTGGATCCAATTGATGGAAGTCACACAAAAAATCAAGTATGTAAAATTATAAATTCACATAAATATAATATGATTTTTAATTCAATTTTTATCTCATTGATCTTCTAGTGTCATTATGAGATCAGATTAAGTAAAGGTAATTGCTTGTAGCGAAGTGATCAAGCGAGCAGTATCCTTGCTCTTAAATCATTTGATTTCCAGCAAATAGATTGCATTTTCGATCTTTGAAATTCCCAACTATACAAATCTGTGACCTCCACTTCAAGTTTCGCAAAGAGTATGGGATATATATATATCTATATCCTTTGTGTATGCAAAGTAGGAAGAGAGGGGGAATATAAATTTGTTTAACTTTTTTTAGTTCTCAAAGAATTATAATTTCTAATGTATATGATCTGTTCACTTATGTACATTGACACCGTCACCAAAATATTAGATGTGAATAAAATGTTAAACAATTTCGGTAACATTTTACGTTTATTGAGCTAGATATTGTTTAATTAGAATACGAGATTTCCATGAATGCTCTGAACATTAACTTGACTACACTAGTCGTAAATACAATCACTTATACATTGATTTGTCCACCCACTTGATCATTAATTAGAAAAAAGTCACATATACGAAATTAACATAATCCCATGCTGCGTTTCATGCTGAACATAGTTCACCTTAATTCAATGCAAAAGAATATCATATCTTGAATAATCATCACACTGAAATTAAAACAAATATTACAATGAGTAATTATCATATTGAATTAAAAAGAGGTAATGTTGAACTAGAATCACAATTACTAAACAATGTAATTTTGTCCTTTCATCCTATCACACCACTTCCCTATTTTAATTGAATACTTAGAGGGTCCGTCCGAAGGGTTGATATTTCCTTTCGTTTCCACTGGGATCTCGGCTGGTCGTGTTCCAGCTTCCAGTCGGGTTTTTCAGCTTCATTTGAGAAAGTTGACAGCCTTCTGACGTCTATAATCTACCCTCTTGTTCAATGCATATATGATTCTCCCCCTTCCACAAAGCAATATCGGATCTATGAAATGGCTAGCCAATCAGAGGTAGCTCAATGAGAAGGTCAATCAATGGCAGTCAGAAGTGACCTAAAGGTCAAGTGCACTTCATTGGTTGAGAAATAGATCAATTTCTTAAGGGTTAGAGTGGCATATATATGCCACTATATATATGAATGAGTACTTGTACGTTTTATTCAGTAGCTCAATATACTTTTTCACCCAATCCTGTATTTGCTCCCGAGCAGTCATTTTGGGGGTCAGCGCATAGCACACCGTGTATCAGTATCAGATTTCGGACACTGCCTGTCACAACAATCTTCATATACCCACGTTACAAATAATGTAACTATACTGACCTGAACTATCTTAACATTATTTGCACTCTCACTATATGTAAGAGTAGTGGGGCGTAGGGTATATAAAGGTATTGAAAGATTCCTACTCTATGAATACTTCATATCTGCCTATTGAAAACTTTCATGTCACTTTTTCTCTGTGGTCTTCATGATGATTTAAGCATAAACAGTATAAAGCTTTGGGATATATATTTAAATTCTAATTCAGAAGATATTTGTTTATAGAGCTTATTGGTTTCAGACCAGTGATTTACAAATGGTTTATTACCTAGTTTTCTTATTTTACATCATGAACTGATCTTGGTTAGAAAATCACTGAAAATCAGGCAACACTAGTGAGCTGTTTCGTCTCAGCATGGAATCCCTTAGCAGTGCCCATCCACAAACCAGCCCACTTGGCTTCTACTGATTGTCTACCCTAAAGTCAGTCTGTGATGTTACGACTTAGAATCGTTTAACCGTACCATTACCACGAGGTAATGATACTGGTAATGGTATACGATTGTAGTGAGCAAACACAGGTGAGAAAAATCAATTTATTTGTTAATAAAAAAATTACAAAATGTTTTCGTAAAATACGAAAACGATACATTAAATACTCCATTTGAACACCTTCCACCAATTGTCTCTTACAAACTTTATCATCCCTTCATTCCTATTGTTATTACAGGTACTCTCTGTTCAAATTTCCGTTCAATTATATCTTCCCAACCTTTTGCTGCCAGGCATCCCACGTCTGATTGGTGTTACATATTACTTATGTCGACAGACATAAGTAGCATACACCACACAGTGATTGAAGTAGCGGAGTTCAGAGTTATTCAATACTTGTTCAAAATTATGCGTGATTTGTCCGTCACTTTTATAACTATAATTATTTGATTAACCCATTCATATGGTACTTGGGTATCAGTCATTACTCTAAGTTTGAGGGCTACTTTATCCCATTCAGTTGCCTAAACCTAAGTAGGTGCGCAGAGTTCAAACTTGGGACGTATTGGTAGAGGTCAAGGGCCTTAACCACTTATTCCTCGTTCCATTCATGTGGTGCTTATGTGACATTTTCCACATATTAATCCTTGTTTCCATATTCTCACTTCAACAAACATGATCCCTCGTATGTTGTATGAGTTCCATGGTCTTATTGTCGTTTCCTTTCTTTATTTTTGAAAAAAGGGTTTTCGCTTCATTTTTAATGATGGAACACGATTTGTGTATCGTTTAAGTGGTACAGGCAGTAGTGGTGCAACACTTCGAGTGTATGTTGACACTTATGAATCAGATCCGGCTAAATATACAATTGCTTCACAGGTTAGTCAGTTTTTTCAGAGGGAGTTATAAGTGTTTTCATGATGTTACACAATATTGCATGTGTATCAAAGTATTTGTGGTAATATACACACTATCTAGCTATGTATACTTTTATAGTTCATTATCACGGACTGATTTGTGTTCGATAACTATTTGAAACCAAGAATCAGTAGACAGTCATTTCGTCCTAATATAGGACTCAATATCGTTGCACATTCATGACCCCACCGATGAGCTTCCATTCGCTACGTCGTATTAAAAAAAGCCTCAATCGTTTATAAGTGGAGTCCACTATACACCAATCAGTAACCAAAATTAGACAGAATCATTGAGATTGGTGCGTATTTATGCGTGAAAATCTCAATGATATAAATTAATGGAGCAGTGTTGCAATTCTTATGATCATTGTTATTACTAATACTAGTTATAATACGTGTGATTGAGAATAATTTATGGGATTTAAATAAACTACTTAATAGGTAAAATTATGTTGTGATATCTATTTTCACTAATATTACTGGATAGGATTCACTGTTCTCTTCTTTTCTATGCTAAGATCAGACTGAAAACCTTGGCCTTAATGACCTCTGCATATTGAACTATACTCACTATTTTTTGTTTCTTATGTAGTTTGAAGGCTTTTCTCTCAGATATTCATTATTGTGCTTTGTATGGATGTAACATTTCATCCTCTAATATACTGTAGTGAACGAGAATACAAGTGGGGACAATCGAATGTATGTGAACAAAAAATTACAGAATCTCTTAGTAAGATCTGAGAATCATACAGTAAATACTTAACTTTCAAAATGTCAATCAATCGTCTCAGACTTCACTGTTCGTTAATTTCATGCCAATTGCTTTCTGTTCCCGTCGTTTCCTTCTCGACCTTCTGCTGTCAGACATTCTATTCTTGACTAGCGTTATATACTACTTATATCGATATGATTAGTGCACACCACATACTAATGAGCTACTCAGATGCACATCCAAATAACTGTCCTATGTACAAACAGTTGAATAGGATCAAACTTATATATACAGTTGACAATTACGAGATGTCTTAGTCGTATCCTACGTATATCCCTCTGCCAAGACAGGTTGATTACTGATACTCCCTGAACGACAGTAACCATATTTTTTAAAAGTCATTCTAAAGTAAGCTTTGCTTTCAATCCTTTACTTGAATTACATCCTGGTATTCATAGTACGTGTTCTAGATCCTATTATGAGTCAGGGCGCTGCAACGAGCTGACAACTGTTAACCCAACGCATAACTATCTTTTATTACATTTAACAGATGGTGTAATGAAGGATACTAGTATTGTAGTGAACAGAACATTACTGGGGACAATCGAATGTATTTAAGCAAACATTACAGACTATTAATCATAGAAGGGGTTTCTGTGGAGATTTAGTATTTACTATAGTTGAAAGCGTGAGTCAATTGAAGCTAGAACACTGGACGGCCGTCCAGTGTTTTCAGGTTTTCCATGGTGGTCTAGCTTCAATTGACTCACGCTTTCAACTATAGTAATTACAGACTATCTCAGTAAATTCTGAAAACCATACAATGGACAGTTAATTTGCAAATTAACAACCAACAGTCTCAATCTTCACTGTTTCTTCTCTAATTCCATTTTTTGTGCATTTTCCTACCGATTGAGCTTTGTTTCAGTTCTTTCCCCATCGGTCTTCTGCGAAAATACATTCTATATCTGACCAACACCATATACTACTTATATGGATATAAGTAGACCACACCACAGTATTACATAAGCAGTACTATATAATCAATATAAACTCAAGAATATAGTAACAATTGTTGACTTGTCAGTAACCCAAAAGTGCATTTCAGTAGGTGAATATCTCGTCATCATGGTGATGATTGATGGTGGATTTAGCTGTTTATAATCAAGTTGATGCAACTATTTATTTATCTCAGGTTGATCTCCGTTAGTATAGTGCTGTACAGTAATTTCCTCCTAGTATGTAACTCCCCAATGTTGTGCATCCACAACACCACCAGCAACCGGACCTCAACACCTTTAGTTCTTGAAATAAAGGCCTAACTGTTATAACCCCGCCAGGCCGGTGCCCAATAATACGATTTCGAATTCAATCAATTTGCAACACCGCGCTATCGATGGCAACTCTTTTTAATCCCAACATGTCTGAACTGTGGTTTTGAAGTGAAATCCTATTAATCTTCATAAAAACCTTTCAACTGTACGATGTTATTATTGTTCTAGATACTCTAACTCGTAATAGTAGTATTGATCTTTAAGCGTTTACCTGTTAGTTTTTCATACATTTTTTTGCAAATACTGTTTATTATTGCTGTTTGTTGTATCCAATCATAATAATGGTGATAAGATTTAAACCATCTTGCATTCATTTTAATTTTTTCTTATAAAGGAATATCTGAAACCGCATATTGAATTAGCATTGGAATTATGCGGTGTAACTAAAATCACTGGTCGAATAGCTCCAAATGTCATCACATAAAACATCTTATCTTACAAATCTGTTGTTTTTCTACCTTGGCTGTATCACTCATGCATGATTATTAGTTAAACATTACACTGATGATTGTCATTCTTAGTCTTTTGAACCTAGAAACGGATGCGATCATGGTAATTAAACGAACCTTGCCCTCCCCCAGTCAACATTGATTCTTATTGTTATTATTATTATAAATTCTCGCGTATATTATTATTGTTCCCGTCAGTGAATGATTACTGCATCCATCCTGTTCAATCATTTGGATAAAACATCATCATCCCACTCTGATAAACCTGTCGCCGCTGTCAACCTTTTCGTAATATTTAGATGGTGATTCGTTTGCTCCTCGTTTAAATATTTCGTCATGTCTATACCCTATGGTTCAACATTTTTAAAAAAGTGATTTTCCCAATAGTTTATGCTGAAACTATGGTAATGATTTTTGGCGAAATGATTGCTTTAGTAGTCTTTTGTTTAACGTTTCCTCTCTCATTATCTTGTTTTGTTTTATAAAGTGTACTTTTCGTGCATTTAATATTGCATTTCATTTGTTTTAGTAGATAATTTTCCAATAAATAGTGATTAATCTCTTGACTACTGATTAATATTACACGGTGAGATGAACAATGTTCTGGTTAATAATTCAATGGTGCTTTTCGTAGACGTTATTATTGTTTTAGTAGGAGACAATCGGTGGAAAGCACTGTTTGTTATATACTGAAGGACTTTATGGACAGTCGTATCTACTTATGTAGGTGATATCATTTGGCAAGTACAGGTTTACATAATAACCGTTGATTAGTATTTGAAGCATGAAGGCTAGAAATGATACTACTGCCACAGTCCCATTGTATGAACCAAAGTTAATATCATCAGAATCAAAATTGAAATTCAGTCTATGAAAAACAAAGGCTCTTTATTTGTAAAAGATAATTCTAGAACAAATAAATCGTGATACTTTTTCAAAACCCTGTCGTCTAAAGTTTTCATTCAATTTCAACGCCTTCTCTGAGTCAAGGAAGTTTATGTATAGTGACGAATCCCATTTACTTAAATGTTCGACGGCAACACTGTTGAAAACATTTCCTGGTGCCGATAGTAGTGTGAGATCTCTGTATTTCTCACACTTGCTAAAGTCCCCTTTCTTTGGTATCTTGATGAGGTATCTGTTGTATCCCGAAGAGAATTGTGAATGGTAATTTTTGAGGACTATTTATTGACCGACGTTACTTACGCCTGTTACCCCTTGTGGAGGAGCATAGGCCGCTCACCAGCATTCTCCATCCAACTCTGTCCTGAGCCTTCCTTTCCAGTTCTTTCCAGTTACTATTCAGCCTTTTCATATCGGCTTCTATTTCCCGGCGTAGTGTGTTCTTTGACCTTCCTCTTTTCCGCTTCCCTTCCGGATTCCAAGTTAGGGATTGAGTCGTGATGCACATTGGTGATTTCCTTAATGTATGTCCGATCCACTTCCAACGTCTTTTCCTAATTTCCTCTTCAACTGGAAGCTGGTTTTTTCTCTCCCATAAAACACTGTTTCTGATAGTATCCGGCCAACGGATGTTGAGTATTTTGCATAGACAACTGTTTATAAATACTTGTACCTTCCTGATGATGGCCGTAGTAGTTCTCCACGTTTCAGCTCCATACAGTAGGACTGTCATGACGTTCGTATTAAAGATTCTGACCTTGAAATTGGTTGAGAGTTGTTTTGAGTTCCATATGTTCTGCAATTGTAGAAATGCTGCCCTTGCTTTGCCAATCCTCGCCTTTACATTTGCATCCGATCCTCCTTGTCTATCAACGATGCTCCCCAGGTACTTGAATGTTTTCACCTCTTCCAGAGTTTCGCTATCAAGTGTGATTGGGTTGGTGTTCTCCGTGTTGCATTTGAGAATTTTGCTTTTTCCTTTGTGAATGTGGAGGCCTATCGATGCAGAGACTGCTGCTACATTTGCTGTCTTCATCTGTATTTGTTCGTGTGTATGAGAGGGGAGGGATAGGTCATCTGCGAAATCCAAATCATCTAATTGATTCTGAGAAGTCCGTTGTATTCCGTCTTTCCCCTCAGATGTCGAAGTCTTCATAATCCAGTCAATCACCAGAAGGAAGAGGAAGGGGGAGAGTAGACAGCCTTGTCTGACTCCGGTCCTTACTGAAAATGCATCTGTCAACTGTCCTCCATGCACGACTTTGCACTGTAGTCCATCGTGTGAGTCTTGAATAATGTTGACAATTTTTTCAGGAACTCCATAGTGTCGAAGAAGTTTCCATAATGTTCTCCTGTCCACACTGTCAAACGCCTTCTCATAGTCAATGAAGTTGACGTATAGTGATGAGTTCCACTCAACTGATTGTTCAACGATGATCCGTAGTGTCGCAATCTGGTCTGTGCACGACCGATTTTTACGGAATCCAGCCTGATGATCCCTAAGTTCGGCGTCTACTGCGTCTTTCATCCTATTCAGCAAGACTGTTGGAAACGTTTCCTAGTACTGATAACAAACTGATGCCTCTGTAGTTCTCTCAGATCTCAGTGATTGTCTTTCCTTCTTTGTCCTTGTCTGGTCTCTCTCTGGTTTGCTATATCTCCCTGCCAATTTCTTCGTTGTATCATATAGTTGTCTCATATTCCCTTCTCTTACAGCTTTTTCCGTCGTCGTTGCTAGTTCTCCCATGTATTTCTGCTTGTCAGCTTTAATGCTTTTCTTCACTTGCTTGTTTGCTTCTGCGTAGTCTGCTTGTGCTTTAACTTTCTCTGCTCGTGTTTGACTGTTGTTAATTTCTGTTTTCTTGTTCTTCCTTTCTTGAATTTTGTCCAGGGTTCCCATAGAGATCCATTCCTTGTGATGATGCCTCTTAGTACCAAGAGCCTCCTGACACGTTGAAGTTAGTGCTTCTTTAATCCTTTTCCAGTTGTCCTCCAAAGTAGTTTCTTGTTCTTTCAGTAGATCCTGTAGAGCTTGGAACCTGTTGTTGAGAGTTATCTTGAATTCATGGAGCTTGTCAATATCTCGCAGGAAGGTTGTATTGAACCTTCATATCCTGTGTTGTCCACTCCAACTTTAGCATTTAGATCTCCCATCAGGATGGTCAGGTCCTTTCGTGGACCTTTTGCTATAATTGATTGCAGCCTTTCATAGAACTGATCTTTATCATCGTCGTTGCTATCATTGGTGGGTGTATAACATTGGATAACGTTCATTGTGGTCCCTTGCTTCTTTGTTCTGAATGATGCTTTGATTATCCTGGGTCCATGAGATTCCCATCTCACAAGTGCATTTCATGCTTCTTTGGACAGCATTAGAGCAACTCCTTGAGTGTGTGGAACATTTTCCCCTTCGTGACCGGAGTACAGCAGCATTTCTCCTGTACCTAGCCTTTTCTGTCCAGTTTGTGTCCAATGGGTTTCGCTGATTTCGTGTACTGCCATGTTGTATCTCCTCATTTCCATTGCTATAAAGAGTGTTGCTCTGGTTGTTAGAAGGTGCATTGGTCTCGTGACTTCCGAAGAATTTCGGCTTTCATCATGAGACATCATAATTATACCTTCAACTCCCAACGCAGAGTTTAAATGGATTGAATTAATTTTTAAGGTTAGCGATTTTTAGCGAGTTAGCTTTTCTACGGGATGGGGTCGCTAACCCCATGCACAACCCTCCTCGTTTACCCGGGCTTGTGACCGGCAGTAACTCTAGAAGAGCTACAGGCGGAGTTATTGGCCGACGTAATACGTATATTTCCTATTGTAGCTAACCTAATCATATTCGTGTTCCTCTTATCATTAGCTTTATTTTGACCTTTCAACTATTATTATACGATTCTTGAGTTATCATCAGTTTATTGATTACTTTCCCCCCTATTCACAGCCACATTTGGCTAAATATTGTAGAAATGTTATTTCCCATTTTATGGTACGATGTGATCTGTTTGATTGGTATGTAAACCCAGTATGTTTGTGAATAATGATTGATACCACTGAGGCTGTTATTGGTGTTTTGGACTTAACTGGCTGGGCTAGGCAGATCGCAGGACCGGTTAGCACTCTAGACTGCTCGTACGGTTTCGTGTGTCACTGTTCCCATCGATATTTCGCTGCTCCCTGATTGGAGGTCTTATCACGTCACACATTAGCTAGGCATCCACTCGGCCACAATATATAACAGTATCCTTCTTTCCAGTCCGTTGGTACTTGTTCCTCTTCCCAAATCTTCTTGAATAGAACGTGGAGCATGTTTGTAGTTACCTCTATGTCTGACTTCAGTGCTTCACGTGGTATATTATCAGGTCGTGCTGCTTCTGCACTCTTGATTTGTCTGATGGGCACGTTGATTTCTTCGACCGTTGTGGAATGAGATCTATAGGAATGTCTGTGTGTTTAGCTTCGATGTCTGGTGAGTTCAGTGGGGCTAATCTTTTCAAGAGTTCTTCAAAGTGCTCTACCCACCTGTCTTGTTGTTCCTGAATCTCGGTGATTGACTTGCCTTTTTTGTCTTAGACCGGTCTCTCTGCTTTACCATATTTCCCTACCAGTTTCTTCGTTTTATCATATAGTTGTCTCATATCTCCTTCCCTTGCAGCTTTTTCCACTGTCATTGCTAGGTCTTGCACGTATTTCCACTTGTAGTTTCTATTTATTTGAGGAGATCTTGTGAAATGTGAATAACATCATATATGGTAGCTTGAATAAATACTCCAAGTCTTATGTATAATTAGATTTAAGAATGTGAACTCGACGCTAGGTCAGTTATCTCCATTATGGGTACTACACTCGAGTCCTGAAACGTGTTGGGTTCACTTCCTGCTGGATCGTGGATATCCACTGCCTAGGACTCCTTTACTAGGCGAAAATAACTTTCCGATGCTTTCTGGTTTAAAATGGTTGTCTAACTGAAGCAACTACATAATGTGCAGTTATATAATTTGTTATTAAAATCATAATCGATTTCGGATCTCGATTAATTACTGATGGATCACCTAGAAGTTTTGCATGTAGACCCCAGTAACTTAATTATTTAAAGCGCTGTACCTTTGTCTCGGAATAATATCTTGTTTAATTTATTTCTTTTGAGACGATTAGTGAGTATCATTTGTCTTGGTACAATAATAGGTTGTTCAATGTTTCGGTGATTAGGACAATACTGTCGACCATGGTAGGTTTCTGTTTGGAACCCTTCTCCATCTAATTCGATTTAAATAACTGGGTGATATCAGTAGCCTTCACAGAAAATGTCCCGCCATATATACACATTTTTTCGTATTTTAGAAATGTTATTCAATTCTATATTTTACCGCTTACTTTGTACAATTTCTTTTAAATAAATAAATAAATAGTGTCTCGTAATCTTTTGTTCTGATTTCTTTTTCTCTAGGCTGTGTGAATCACTGTTTTAATGTTATGGTATTTATTATCTCATGAAGAGGTGTAAATGGTATTAATTAGTGACAAATAAAATATGGCTATTTAGGCATTCAAGCTTTAGTAGTATCACACTGACACCCTCCTACTAGGAATACATGTCTCAACTCCAAGTGTACAAGCATTTAATGAACGAGTTATAATATTAGGAAATTTTTTTGTATATTTCTGGTGTATTTACACAGGACTGTTAAAGGTTTATTGTACCATCACCTTGATCTACAATCGCTGGTTTTCCTTTTGTTATAATCGTTCATTGGAACACGGTGGGTTTATGATCAAAGTAGACAACTTTTAACCATCAATTCATGTATATTTATAACGTCTCAGTTTGGTCAAACGGTCAGGGTATCAACTATTTTGGAGAAGACGGCTATTCGCATGAATTCGAACTCGGCTTTTGTGTAGTTGCTTTACTGTCTATAGAATAATTGTCTCATAGTTTAGTCAGTCAATTTCCAGTCATTATATGGTCACTGATTCGAATCCAGTCGGACTTCGGTTTGGACAGTCAAATTGTATCATACTAGGCATGTTACATAAATATATGAATTAAAACTAGATACATATGCGTATGTTTAATCGCATTTATTCACATTGGTTAGTTTTCCATAGTTATTTGACATGAAATAATTGTAATCACTTCAGCCCTTCCATAACTGACCATACCAGTTATCGTTTGACACATTCGTAGTGGTCTGTTTGTCATATGAAGATACTAATAAATCTCAATGAAAGTATTGCGCAATATCGTGAATTGATTGAAGTTAGACATCGACACCATTGGACCCACCTCTCAGTAGTCTAGGGATTCGGGAATCTGTACACGAAAATTACAGTCCTAGGATTGATTCCTGGGCGTGGGCTATGTTGTAAGGAGTCTCATTCTAGGACGAAATCTCTGCCTGGTGATCCTAGGTTCCCATTGTTAATCTAGCTCAAGTCAGTTCGTGATGTAATCCGAAAATTTTAGTCTCCAAAAATTTCTTATACCTAAAGTACTAAATGGTATAGATTAATTATGACTAGAGACCTCCTTACACTGTGGTATCATGATTTATAACATTCCATTATTTATATACGTATCTATCAATATTAGTTATTTTATAATTGCTTTAGGGTTTTATGAGCTGTAGAACTCAGGAAAATTAAGTTTTGGTTAATTCAATTATTCTGTGACACTGTAGTATCTGGCACAAGTGCACATCAGGTCAGTTTACCCATATCAGCATATAACAACAAAGGAAATTTCTGCCATTAGTATTCAGTATTTGGATTTTATAAAAGTCATACCTGTTTAATAAGCTAGTAACTATCTGGACTCAGTAGGTCACTGAATAATGCGTTGGTATTTGAAGCGAAATGCACTGAGATTGAGTCCTAATGTAAACATCCACTTCATGACCCAGGTGCATCCAATTCACGATTCCTCAGTTAGACGAAACGCCACTGTTAGCTATAATCCATTTCTTCAATCTACAGAGGAAATGAATAAAATGTAATGCGGAAGTAGCAGTAACATTAAAATACAGTGGGATACTAACTATGCAGAAAATATATTTCAAAGTCTTCAGCTATAGATTAACATCATTGCACGAATCCTCTCAACTCAGGGCGTCTACACCTAGCGTTAGAAATAAGATCTTTGACTGATTCTTTAAATATTTGTAATCAGTAGAAAGACATTTCAACCGAATTTTTCGATTAAAAATAAGTATTGTGTGAACAATAATTTTCATAATATTTTTTTTCTAGTTATCCAATAATTCCCCAAATCGTAAGTCATCCAAATCTAGTGAAGTTTGTCTTGGTTCAGAACATCGTATAGTACATTTGAATCAAATGGTTAATGAAGACCATTCATCTAGTAGTAATTTATCAACCACAATTTCTTCCAATCCCCATCCATTGCATGTTGCAAGAAAAGTTAGCTTTTCTGATCTACCTTTAGTAATTAATGTTGAAGAGCGTCAGCTAGACGGGTTACATCAATTTTGTATCACTACTGAGGACAAAGGCATCTACGGTGAAGATGATGATTCAGGTCATCATATCGAAGTCCGCGTATTAAATCGAGATATCGATGAAATGCCGACCTTACCGTCAGAATTGAAAAATAAACCTGTATTTGAAATAAAACTTGGAATGCTTAAACAAGCCACAGTTTATCGGACAGAATTTACAATACCGGATAATTTGAATTCAGGTGAAGTGGAAATTCTACGAACTGTTACAGAAATGGATGGTCACGTTGGTGTACCAGTTAATGTCGGTGCTTCATTTAATTTACTAAGCTGTGAACCTGTCCCATCACCTGGTCACGGTAAGACAGGCGAATTAGTATTCTGTCTTTTTTATTTTTACATAATTTACTTGTTATATGATAATCATTAAAAAGAAAGGTGACTAGCCGTAAAATCCACAACGCGCGTCTCATTCTATTTACGAATCATCAGCTGGATGTACCTGCTTCTCGGAGTCTCTGTTCACTCCGAGGCTCGAATCCAGCGTGCTTGACTCAAGCACCTAATGCGTTACTCACTTAGCTACACAGTCCAGATAGCCAGTGGCTTAAATAATGGGGTGAATTTTCATTCACTCACAATGTTTGCTTAGATGTCATTGGTGTTTAGGTCTACGATTATTCAGTCTCAGTTGATATATGTGCATCATGTGTGGATTACTCAAGTATTTCTGTTCAGTTATAAGCAGATTTCGTGAATATGTAGTCGATGCATCCACAACCAGATCTAAAGCCCTTGACGTGGTGGTCGGGCTTGCCTATCGTGATGACCCAACCGAGATAGATTTCCTGGAACATATGTTCCTGTAGGTCCTACCATGCAAGGCAGGTCGATTGGAGAACGACAAGATTGAAAGCAGCAACTCAAGGTCTAAGGACGAAGTAGTACTGCATTCAAAACATCCTGGCATGATTGCTCAGTACTACCAGAAGACTCAGCATTTTGTCAATGTCTTCACCTCCGTATTCCAAGTCAATAGATAGATAAATCGATAAGTGGACATCCTGGTAGGACCACCATCCCTAACGACCTTTGGAACCAATCCATCCGGACTAGCTGCTTTTCCTCGTTTCACATTCGGTATAACGTTTTGAACTTCACCGAAAACTGTGGGGGCCCACTTCAATGTTCTTTTCAGGCTGTTTGGGAATGGTGGGTAGTTGTAGAGTAGCTGAAACTCAACTAAACTGCTTCGCCCATCGTTCTTAATGTCTGGGCTGAGAGCAGATAAGAGTGTCGTCTTTTTCCGAGATTGTCTCACTTACACTTGACTTTTTAAAAGTTTTCCAGTGTTACCTACAGCAACTACCCCTTCTATCTATTTTGCCTTCGTTGCCCACCACTGCTCACGGTCGTTCCAACCTACTCCTACAAAAGAAAACATCCCACATCGGGGAAGTCGGTGGTTTGGCATACGTAACACGTGTCCCAGCCATCTCAACTGATGAAGTTTCACTGCCTCACTCCCTATCATTAGTTCAGGTGCCGATGCAACTCAACCGTGAAGTAACATTTTGCACTATGAGGGGGAGAATCGCATCCCGAACATGCCTTCATTGTTGCTTATAGTGGTCAGAAGACTATGCATTTTGTCAGCATCTTCACCAAATAGAACTGTCATCGGCGTATTCCAAGTCATTAAGTGAGTCTCCCGGTAAAAGTTCAACTCTTGGAGACTTAGTTGATGAATGTGTTATCTCTAAAAACATGTCAACGACAAAGTTAAACAAGGATGGATAGAGTTGACAGCCCTGAAGAACACCACTTGAGGTAATCAATCCTGATGACAGTTTGCCCTAAGCTCTAAATCGACCAGTTGTGTTCGAGTAGCTAGTCTTTATAAGGTTAATATACTTCTTTGGTACTCCTTTCAGTGACAAACACTGCCATAGAACCTCAGGATCAACGGAATCAAATGACGCCCTAAGGTCAAGAAATTCTTCTATGGTGGGGCGTTTGAATGTGTGTCAATGTTCTAGGATCTGACGTAATGTGAATGTCTAGTCTATACAACCACGTTCAGGTAGAAAACCAGCCTAATTTTCTCTAGTCTGCTCTTCACGAGCTAGACGTCGAAGTATTATTGAAGCTAATATTTTAGACACTCTATTTGTCAAACTGATTCCTATAGCTTTTTCAACTTCGTAAAGAGTTGGAGGATTTGCATTAACTTGCCATTCAGGTCGACTGATGATCGTGGGAAACGAAGAGTAGCTGAAGGCCAGTTAAACTGATCCCTAAATTATTCTTCCCATCGATCCAATTTCCTGGATTGAGAGTGAATAATATAACATCTTTTTCCGAGGTAGTTTTGCTAACAGCGCACAAACGACTATCTACTGTGATCTCATTTAAAATAGCTAGTTCTTGCCTAGGACTCAATAATATAACTACGCCAGCTAGGCCACGGAGAGCAGCATCAGGGCTTTAAGATAAACGAAGTGTGAATCGAGATGGTTCTTTGTTATGACATGGTGAGGTCAAATGAATGACGCTACTCGGATCCTGTATGCGCGTTTCGGAGACGCAGCACACATCGATGGTGCGAGATTCTAAAGTCCTAGCTAAGGAAGCCTGTTGTCCTGTTTTGCACAATGTTCGGACGTTAAAAGCTGCCACTTGTAGTTTAGAGTGTTGTTTCAGGAGACCTGGGATAACGTTCCGCATACTCGAATCGTTTGCATTGGCGGCGCGAAGTGATAAAGGAACGTGAGTAAGGTTAGTCGTGGACATAAGAGAGTTATTAGGAGTTGTAGGAAGGATTTGATTGTGACCAACTTGGTCTCGCGTGGTGTAACAGGTATGAGGGCTAATACCACTTCCTGGCTGCCCACACCGTGGAAGGGTATTTCTTGAGGGACCTGAAAAAGAAGGCTGTATTAACGTTGGTCTTAACGACCTGGGAGCGTGACCGTAGAGTCCAAGGAACAACTATTTGAGGCCGGTCACGCACGGCCCTTTTGTGGGGGGGGGTTTTGACGTGTTAGCTCCTTTCTTTAAAGGGCCTTACCGCCGGAAACGAAAATCCACGTTGAAGCCTTCAACGTGCGTACAGGATCCTACTGTAGTCATTCACTTGACCTCACCTCGCCAAAATGGACAGTCAACGAAATACACCCTCCGTGTATGTGACAACCCGATTGCCATTTGTCGTGGACTTGCAGGTGTAGGGGTAGCACTTAGTACCAGGGCAGAACAAGCACTATTAGAATGGATCCTCGTTATTAGTCGCCTGTGTGCTGTCCGGCTAAATGGCTCCGTAACAACTCGGAAGGATAGGGACACACATCGTTGCCTTTTCGTCTTTTCTGCCTACGCTCTCACAGAGTGCAGCCCAGATTAAGTGAAAGATGACTTTTACAGAAAGCTCTCTGAACTTCAAAAAGCTAAACGCTCAGACGTAGTACTCGTAGCAGGTGACTTTAATGCCCAGGTAGGTAGCTTAAACCAACCAGAAAGACATTTATGTAGGTATTTTAGTATTCCTGCTCAGCGAACAGGTAATGATGATCGTCTGCTGCAACTGTGCTCAAAGAATCATCTATTTTTAGTAAGCACTAGTCTTAAGCATAAGGAGAGATTTCGTCTAACATGGTGACCACCTGCAGCAAACAAACGGTGAACTCGAATAGACCATATGGCCATCAGTCATCGTTGGAGAGGCTCGATTGAAGACTGTCGTTCGTTCTGGAATACCTGTTTGGACTCCGATCATGCTCTAATATGAGCACTCATTTGCTTGCGCCTTACTGGACGCAAAACACCACATTAAGAAGACCCATTACAATTGAACTCAATGACGAGAAAGCCAAAAGTAAATTCCGGAAACAGCTGGGGTCACACTTAGGTAGTTCTGCAAATGAGCCTGACCCAGATGTTGCTTGGAGATACATACAAATAGCAATGACATCAATTATTGATTTAAACCTAACGGTTACGAAAAACCAATGGCTTTCTACTAAGTCTATTGCACCGATAGATCCTCGGAAACCCATTCCACCTGGTTTCGAACACGTTGAAGACCGAAAACAAATCAGATCTAGGTTAACCAATAGTCTACAGAACGACCGTGAGCAGTGGTGGGCAACGAAGGCAAAATAGATAGAAGGGGTAGTTGCTGTAGGTAACACTGGAAAACTTTTAAAAAGTCAAGTGTAAGTGAGACAATCTCGGAAAAAGACGACACTCTTATCTGCTCTCAGCCCAGACATTAAGAACGATGGGCGAAGCAGTTTAGTTGAGTTTCAGCTACTCTACAACTACCCACCATTCCCAAACAGCCTGAAAAGAACATTGAAGTGGGCCCCCACAGTTTTCGGTGAAGTTCAAAACGTTATACCGAATGTGAAACGAGGAAAAGCAGCTAGTCCGGATGGATTGGTTCCAAAGGTCTTTAGGGATGGTGGTCTAGGTTTAGCGACCTCAACCTGGTGGTCTGCATTTATTAACATGGCTCAGTTCAACACCCAGTGGCTTCATGGACTGATGCCATGTTTTGGTTTGACCTCCCCTAACTATCCGAACCTACACTTATAACATCAAACATCACTTGCTGAAGTAAGCAATGAATAGACATACGTAACAGATGTCCTAACCATTTCAATCGATTAAGAGTTTTACGTGTCAAGTTTGTTGCATTTATTTTATAGGTAATTATTGAATGAATAGGTTTATTACACTTTTTTCCCTTCATGTGTGTGTTTTCTGTATGGTGCCATGTTGATCTATTCGTTTTCTCTTTTTTGCTTAATTTTTCATTATTCTGCTCTTATAGGTCATATAATAATTATGGAGATTTCAACTACAAAACAACCACGTGTCAATGAGCTAATCACATTGCGTCGAGTTGAAACAATCACAGATGCTGTTTTTCTACTTTTGCATGGTATTTCTTTAGGTAAGTTTGATTCATTCACCTTTTTCTCATTCAGTTATGCACTCTTTAAGGACAGTTAAATTTACTCGTTAAGTGGATATTATGTAAAGTGTGTAATGTAAAGAAAAGTTTTATTCTAAAATGGCATCAACTAGCAAACAGTCAAGTCTGCTTACGCGGCCTAGTATTCTTGGACACTTCACTTCACTTACTTCAACCGGTTTTCAAGTCTAAACACTACTTGAACATAATGTAGATATGTTTCAAAGCAAAACAGCAAGTTAATTGACAAAACACCAGTGAGTATCTGGACTGTACGTAGGAGTATTCAAGAATCCCAGCCCATTTACTAGCTCTTAAAAACAGGCCAATTAACGCACCCCAACGTGATCTTATCTATAATATGCTTCGAACATGTCTCTGTTCTGCTAGCAAAAACAATTGAAAAAACAGCGATCACCAAACCGAACGGTGGCCTAGTGGTTGAAGTCTTTCGAATTCCGCTCTACATTCTTCTATGAGAACCTTCACATAGTATCACTAGCCCCTCCAACTCACACACCCGTACAAAGTGTAGCTGAAAGCCGAGTACATGAATCCGTGCTTGCAAAGCTGCATTAACAATACTGGACAGTAATCGTTGAACCGTAGCACTTAGGATTCCCACTTCTCTGTATTGGATCAATCGAAAGGGATGATTGAGCTTTCGCCATGAAAATAATATTTGTAGATATTCCTAAGTGGAAACGATTCAGACATTTTCAGTTTCACCCCAGCTCTTAAACAATGTTGTCATTCGGTGCATTTTATAACACTCACGAATTTGTTGACTTCATTGGTCGAGATCTTTTTCACATATAAAGTATATAAATCTATCTCAATATTAGTCGTTAGTGGGGGCATAGAATTACTTCTGACTTTGAGTTTACCTATGAAGAGATCATTTTTAGTTTGAGAATGTACATTTGGTATGCGACGACTGGCTATGAACTATAGAACACTTATTTACTTACACCTGTTACAACTCGAGGAGGAGCATAGGCTGCCTACAAGAATTGACCATCGAAATCTGTCCTAGACAATCTTTTCCAGTTATTTCCAGTCACCATCCATTCTTTTCATGTCTGCGTCCGATTCCCGACACATTGTGTTCTTTGGCCCTCCTCTTCTGCCTTTACCTTCAGGATTCCAAGTTAGTGCTTTCCTCGTGATGCAGTTTGGTGATTTCCTCAATGTGTGTCCTATCCACCTCCAACATCTTTTCTTAATTTCCTCTTCAACTGGAAGCTGGTTTGCTCTCTCCCATAGTAGATTGTTGCCGATAGTATCTCCGGCAAGCGGACATTGAGCATCTTGCTTAGACAATTGTTTATAAATACCTTTACCTTTCCGATTATAGTTGTAGTAGATCTTCACGTTTCATCTCCGTGTAATAGAACTGTATTGACGTTCGTATTGAAGATTCTGACAGTTGCTTTTAGTCCCATATGCACTTCGATTTTAGTAATGCTCCCTTTGTTTTGCCGATTCGTGCATTAACATTTGTATCATATCATCCTTGTCTATCGATGATGTTGATTAAGTACGTGAAAGCTTCCATCTCTTCTAGAGCTTCTCCATCAAGTGTGATTGCGTTGGTGCTCTCTGTGTTGTATTTGAGGATTTCGCTTTTCCCTTGTGAATGTTGAGGTCTACTTATTCAGAGGTTAGTGCTACACTGGTTGTCTTCATCTGCATTTGTTGGTGTGTGTGGGATAGAACAGCTAGGTCATCTGCGAAGCCCAACTCGTCTAGTTACATCCGAGCTGTCATTTGTATCCCATGCTTCCCCTCAGACGTTGAGGGCTTCATAATCCAGTCAATCACCAGAAGAAAGAAAATGGGCGGAGAGTAAGCATCTTTGTCCAACTCCGGTCCTTACATAGAATGCATTTGTCAAATCTCCTCCATGCACGACTTTACAGTATAGTCCGTCATATGAATTCCGTTTGATGCTGACGATCTTCGCAGACACACCATAATGTCGAAGAAGGTTTTATAAGGTCATCGTATCCATTCTGTCAAACGCCTTCTCATAGTCAAGGAATTTGATGTATAGTGACGAATCCCATTCACTTAATTGTTAGATGGTGATCCGTAGTGTCGCAAATTGGTCTGTGCATGACCGATTTTTACGGAATCCAGCCCGTTGATCTTGAAGTTGGACGTCTACTGCGTCTTTCATCCGGTTCAGCAACACTCTGTTGAAAACATTTCCTGGTGCCGATAGTAGTGTGAGATCTCTGTATTTCTCACACTTGCTAAAGTCCCCTTTCTTTGGTATCTTGATGAGGTATCTGTTGTATCCCGAAGAGAATTGTGAATGGTAATTTTTGAGGACTATTTATTGGCCGACGTAATACGTATATTTCCTATTGTAGCTAACCTAATCATATTCGTGTTCCTCTTATCATTAGCTTTATTTTGACCTTTCAACTATTATTATACGATTCTTGAGTTATCATCAGTTTATTGATTACTTTCCCCCCTATTCACAGCCACATTTGGCTAAATATTGTAGAAATGTTATTTCCCATTTTATGGTACGATGTGATCTGTTTGATTGGTATGTAAACCCAGTATGTTTGTGAATAATGATTGATACCACTGAGGCTGTTATTGGTGTTTTGGACTTAACTGGCTGGGCTAGGCAGATCGCAGGACCGGTTAGCACTCTAGACTGCTCGTACGGTTTCGTGTGTCACTGTTCCCATCGATATTTCGCTGCTCCCTGATTGGAGGTCTTATCACGTCACACATTAGCTAGGCATCCACTCGGCCACAATATATAACAGTATCCTTCTTTCCAGTCCGTTGGTACTTGTTCCTCTTCCCAAATCTTCTTGAATAGAACGTGGAGCATGTTTGTAGTTACCTCTATGTCTGACTTCAGTGCTTCACGTGGTATATTATCAGGTCGTGCTGCTTCTGCACTCTTGATTTGTCTGATGGGCACGTTGATTTCTTCGACCGTTGTGGAATGAGATCTATAGGAATGTCTGTGTGTTTAGCTTCGATGTCTGGTGAGTTCAGTGGGGCTAATCTTTTCAAGAGTTCTTCAAAGTGCTCTACCCACCTGTCTTGTTGTTCCTGAATCTCGGTGATTGACTTGCCTTTTTTGTCTTAGACCGGTCTCTCTGCTTTACCATATTTCCCTACCAGTTTCTTCGTTTTATCATATAGTTGTCTCATATCTCCTTCCCTTGCAGCTTTTTCCACTGTCATTGCTAGGTCTTGCACGTATTTCCACTTGTAGTTTCTATTTATTTGGGTAGATCTTGTAAGGCTTGGCGGCTGTTGTTGAGAGCTGTCGTGAATTCGTTGAGTTTGTCTGCATCTCGAAGGAAGGCTATATTGAAGCTTTGTAATGCTGTTTCTCCAATTGTTCATTGCTTCTTTAACTTTTATTATAGCAGCCACTTTAAGGTGGTCTCGACCGTAGCTGCTGTACTGGCTCTAGTATCCTGATGGAACAAATGGCGTATGCACCAATTGTTGGTCACCGGCTATCATGGTACTGCATTCCCTCACGATGCTCCATTGCCTTGTGGATCAGATCTTTATGTCAAAGGCATTGCATCCGTTCCTCCTTGTTTATAAACGAAGCTTTTTAGGTACGTGAATGTTTCCAACTCTTCCAGAGTTTCGCCATCATGTGTGATTGGGTTGGTGTTCCCCGTGTTGCATTTGAGAATCTTGCTTTTTCCTTTGTGAATATGGAGGCCTATCGATGCAGAGACTGCTGCTACATTTGCTGTCTTCATCTGTATTTGTTCGTGTGATTGAGAGAGGAGGGCTAGGTTATCTGCGAAGTCCAAATCATCTAATTGATTCTGAGAAGTCCATTGTATTCCGTCTTACCCATCAGATGTCGAATTCTTCATAATCCAGTCAATCACCAGAAGGAAGAGGAAGGGGGAGAGTAGACAGCCTTGTCTGACTCCGGGCCCTACTGAAAATGCATCTGTCAACTGTCCTCCATGCACCACTTTGCACTGTAGTCCATCGTGTGAGTCTTGAATAATGTTGACAATCTTTTCAGGAACTCCATAGTGTCGAAGAAGTTTCCATAATGTTCTCCTGTCCACACTGTCAAACGCCTTCTCATAGTCAATGAAGTTGACGTATAGTGATGAGTTCCACTCAACTGATTGTTCAACGATGATCCGTAGTGTCGCAATCTGGTCTGTGCACGACCGATTTTTACGGAATCCAGCCTCTTTCTTCGCTTTGAATGATGCTTTGATGATTCTGGATCCGTGAGATTCCCATCCTACAAGTGCATTTTGTGCTTCTCTGGACAGCATTAGATCAACTCCCTGAATGTGTGGAGCTTTCCCCCATCTCTCTCGTAGTTAGCCTATTCTGTCCAGCTTGTGTCCAATGGGTTTCGCTGATTCCGAGTACTGCCAATTTGTATCTCTTCATTTCCGTTGCTATTTGACTGGTTCTCCCTGTCTCCCACATTGTTCAGACGTTCCATGTACTTATAAAGAGTGTTGCTCTGGTTGTTAGAAGGTGCATCGGCCTCGTGACTTCCGAAGGAACTCGGCTTTCATTATCAGGCGTCATAATTATTCCTTCAACTCTCAGGACGGTGTTTAAATGGTTTGAATTATTTCTTCTGGTTAGCGTGTTTTAGTGAGTTAGTTTTTCTACGGGATGGGGTCGTTAACCCCATGCCCAACCCTCCTCCTTTACCTGGGCTTGGGACCGGCAGTAACTCTAGAAGAGCTACAGGTGAAGTTCTTTGTGATTATGCAAAAGTTTAAACACAAGGTCATTTTCCAATTTTTGTTCAATTTCCGTGTATTTTGCTAGAAAATTTTCATACACCTAGTCCCTTTTCTTGTTTTAAGGAGAGCAAAAACTAAGATTGGCGCAAAATCATAGGAATTAATTTTTTTTTCGTTTGTTTCTCATCAGATGCTTTCAAAGCCATAATATTTTAGTATCAAAGTGATTGCAGATATTGACATACTTGTAAATACGAGGGTGATTCGAGATGAATATATGTATCATGATGTATAACATGAAAAGACCACTAATCAGAAAGCAGCGAATTATCGATCGGACCAGCGACACACGAAACCTGTACGTGCAGCGTAGAGCACTTATCTGTCCTGCTTTCTGTCTAGCCCAGCCAGTTAAGTCCAGAGCAACCTCTGCGGTGTGAATCATTATATTTCTAACATACTGAGTTTATATACCAATCAAACTGACCACGTCGTACTATAAATTAGAAAGTAACATTTGTACAAGATTCAGCCAAATGTGGCTGTGAATAAGGGGAACAGTAATTAATAGACGGGGTATAACTCAAGAACGGTAAATCGTATGACAATTGTTCATAGGTCAAAATAAAGCTTATAATAAGTGGGACATGAACATGAATAGTTTAGTTGTTCAGTAATTATACGACAAAAAATATATGCATAGTATTGGTTAATAAATTGACCCCAAATTTACCATCCACTATTCTTATCGCTACATAACACTAATAAATAAAGTTTGAGAGGGAAAGTTCTAGAACACTGAAATATTGATTAGAACTCATAGAGTTAGCAAACATTAGATGATTGTGTAGTGAAATAACTGTAAACAGATTAATGGTAATAAAGAAAGATATGAATTGAAGAAAAATGACAATGATGTAATCAAAATTTAGAAAGAGTTAAAATAATGAATGACGCAATAAAAAGAATGTAAATTTGTATACACAGTTGGTGGTACTATAAAAGGGATACTTATCAACCTTTGTGCTTAAAAACATGTTGCTTTGGGAAACGATGGTAAGTCAATTGACGAGATTGTGAATCTTCATCGACTGAGATGGTTGGGTCACGTGTTACGTACGCCTGAACGCCGATTACCAAGACGCGCAATGCTGACTAGTGTTTCGGAGTTGGTTGGACGAAAGTTAGGGGCGGCCAAACCAAACGTGGCGGTAGTGCTTTAAGTCACCAACTTCTATTCTTAGGCATGTTGGTAGACGCAGACTACTTAGTTGTTGTTCTCGTGAATATCGTTACCAACGGTTGAAGAATGTGGGTGACATGGCTCAGAATCAATCACAATAGCGTCAGTGTATACGCTCTTTGTCTTCTCTTAAGACATGAAGTTTAAATTGGTTTATACCCTGCTTTCTAAAGACTAATTATTTCCTCCTGTATTACATCCTCATATGCAATCTTTCTTTCATATATTACCACCATTGAAGTAATTGCTTCTATGAATTTGGTGATCATCTTGTTGCGCTAATGGGGTGTGGCAACTTGGACTGATGCATATATGTGCCTCGTCCCACGTTGTAGCTGACTAACCTACCCATGTTATATGTGGAAAATATGACAAGTGAGCTCATTATAGAAGGACTTTGTATAGAAGATACATGGATGATATACTAATTATATGTGATAAAGATTTTGAGGTTTCACAGTTATCAGATAAACTAAATGGGGTTCAAAACGATATTGTCAGGACTTATGAAAACAATGACCGATTGCCCTTTTTAGACATAGTTTGGGTCGAAGGGATGATGGTATTATAGGAAGCCCATTTGGACGGGACGATACTTAAATTTCCACAGTTTCTGTCCATTGAAATACAAGCGAAGCTTGATTAAATGTCTCTTTTAATAGGATTCAAAGAATTCGCACTATTGACACGGTTGGAAAAGATGAAAAGTTACTGACTGACACATTACTATCAAATAACTATATAGAGGTAAATCCAATAGTACAATTTTAAGACAGATTGGAAGCAACCATCAATTGGTTATGATTGAAAAGTCTAAGCCCATGATTCCAAATAGACCTAGATAATGCACAAATGATTACGTCACGCCCCACTGTATTTAACAATTTACATGATTGTATGGACACATTGATATGCTTACTTACTTACTTACTTTCGCCTGTTACTCCCAATGGAGCATAGGCCGCCGACCAGCTTTCTCCAACCCACTCTGTCCTGGGCCTTCTTTTCTAGTTCTTTCCAGTTCTTGTTCATTCTTCTCATGTCTGTCTCTATTTCTCGGCGTAATGTGTTCTTTGGTCTTCCTCTTCTCCTTCGACCTTCAGGATTCCATGTGAGGGCTTGTCTTGTGACACAATTGGGTGATTTCCTCAAGGTGTGTCCTATCCACTTCCAGCGCTTCTTCCTGATTTCTTCCTCTGCTGGAATCTGGTTTGTTGTCTCCCACAGTAACTTGTTGCTGATAGTGTCTGGCCATCGGATCCGAAGTATCTTGCGTAGACAGCTGTTAATAAACACTTGTATCTTCTGGATAATGGCTTTCGTAGTTCTCCACGTCTCCGCCCCATACAGAAGAACTGTCTTGACATTTGTATTGAAAATTCTAACCTTGGTGTTGGTTGACAATTGTTTTGAGCTTCAGATGTTTTTCAGCTGTAGGTATGCTGCTCTTGCTTTGCCGATCCGCGCCCTCACATCTGCATCTGATCCACCGTGTTCATCAATGATGCTGCCCAGATATGTAAAGATTTCCACATCCTCCAAAGCTTCTCCGTCAAGTGTAATTTGATTGGTGCATATTGTATTGTATCGGAGAGTCTTGCTTTTCTCTTTGTTTATATTGAGACCTACTGCTGCTGAGGCTGCTGCTACACTGGTCGTTTTCTCCTGCATTTGTTGTTGCGTTTGTGATAGAAGAGCCAGATCATCCGCGAAGTCTAAATCGTCAAGCTGCATCCTGCCTGTCCACTGTATTCCGTGATTTCCTTCAGATGTTGACGTCTTCATAATCCAGTCGATCACGAGGAGAAAGAGAAAGGGTGAGAGTAGGCAACCTTGCCTAACACCGGTCTTTACTTCAAACGAGTCGGTGAGTTGTCCTCCGTGGACGATTTGGCAGTTTAGTCCATCATAAGAGTTCCGTATGATATTTGCTATCTTCTCAGGCACACCGTAGTGTCGAAGAAGCTTCCATAGTGTCGTCCTGTCCACGCTATCAAATGCCTTCTCGTAGTCGATGAAGTTGATGTACAGTGATGAATTCCATTCGATTGATTGTTCCACAATGATACGTAGAGTTGCGATTTGATCTGTGCACGATCTATCCTTACGAAATCCAGCTTGTTGATCTCGAAGTTGAGCGTCCACTGAATCCTTCATTCTGTTTAACAATACTCGGTTGAAGACTTTTTCTGGTATTGAGAGGAGAGTGATGCCCCTGTAGTTGTCGCACTTACTCAGATCGCCCTTCTTTGGTATCTTGATGAGAAGTCCTTCTTTCCAGTCTGTTGGTACATGTCTAATGGCCATGCTGATCTCTTCAAATGTTGGTGGGCCAACATCGATTGGGAGGTCTGTGGGTGCTGCTTCGATGTTGGGTGGGTTCAGTGGAGCTGGTCAATTCAAGAGTTCGTTGAAGTGTTCTACCCACCTGTTTCGTTGTTCTTCAATGTCGGTGATTACTTTGCCTTCCTTGCTTTTCACTGGTCTTTCTGGCTTACGGTAATTTCCAGCAAGTTTCTTTGTTGTATCATACAGTTGTTTCATGTTTCCTCCTCTTGCAGCCTTTTCCGCTGTCATCGCTAAATCTTCCACATATTTACGTTTGTCGGTTCTGATGCTCCTTTTCACTTGCTTGTTTGCCTCTGTGTATTCGGCTTGTGCCTTGGCTTTTTCTGCTCTTGTTCGTCTGATATTGATTGCTGTCTTCTTGTTCCTCCTTGCTTCAATTTTATCCAGTGTACCAACAGTGATCCATTCCTTGTGATGGTGCTTCTTTTGGCCCAGAACCTCTTGACACGTTGAAACGATTGCCTCCTTGATACCTTTCCAGCTGCTCTCTATGGTGGTTCACTCTCCATTGAGTAGGTCATGAAAGGACTCGAACCTGTTGCTGAGGGCTATGTTAAATTCGTTGAGTTTGTCAGCATCTCGAAGAAAGGCCGTGTTAAACTTTTGTGATGTTGTCCGCGCCGTTTTCCACTGCTTCTTGAGTTTTAGTTTCATCTTGGCGACCAGCAAATGGTGATCGGATGCTATATCAGCTCCTCTTCTGGTTCTCACATCCTCCATCGTCCTCCTGAACTTTTTGTTGATGCAGACATGGTCGATTTGATTTTGTGTAGTGTGATCCGGTGAAATCCAAGTGGCTTTGTGTATGTTTTTGTGTGGGAATATGGTGCCACCTATGACCAGTTTATTGAAGGCACATAGGTTTGCAAATCTCTCACCGTTTTCGTTCCTTCCTCCCAGTCCATGTCGTCCCATGACGTCTTCGTATCCAGTGTTGTCCATTCCAACCTTGGCATTGAAATCTCCCATTAGAATGGTCAGGTCCTTGGTTGGGCACTTCTCGAAGATTGACTGCAGCCTATCGTAGAATTGGTTTTTAGCGTCTTCATCGTAGTCGTTGGTCGGCGCATAGCATTGGATGATGTTCATTGTAATGCCCTCTCTCTTTGTTCTGAAGGAGGCTTTGATGATCCTCGGTCCATGAGATTCCCATCCAACAAGTGCATTTTGTGCTTTTCTAGACAGCATCAGTGCCACTCCTTGTGTATGTGGGTCATTTTCTTCTTCATGACCGGAGTATAACAGAAGTTCTCCTGAAGACAGTCGTTGTTGTCCAACCTGCGTCCAATGTGTTTCGCTGATTCCAAACACCTCCAGCTTGTATTTTCTCATTTCTGCAGCAATTTGAAAGACTCTGCCGGTCTCCCACATTGTTCGGACATTCCATGTACCTATAAAATTTGTCACTCTGGTTGTAAGAAGGTGCATCGGCCTCATGACTTCCGAAGGAACTCGGCTTTCATCATGAGACGTCATAATTATTCCTTCTACTCCCAGGGCAGAGTTTGTAAGGTTTGAATGATTTTTTCTGGTTGGCGTTTTTTTAGCGAGTTGATTTTCTACGGGATGGGGTCGCTAACCCCATGCCCAACCCTCCTCCTTTACCCGGGCTTGGGACCGGCAGTAGCCCCTGGAGGAGCTACAGGCGGAGTTACATTGATATGCAATCAAGGGTTATTGAACATGTGCCTAGGTGGCTTCAAAACCAATTAGTGTTCAATGTTCCGATCAAAGTGGGAGGTAGAAAACCATGTTCATTGATAACGAAACATATTATTGAAACGGGGCACAAAATTGAGATTTATGTGCCTTTTAAAACATTGTATAGAAATTGTCAAGGACGTATTCTCAGGTTTACTAAAGCCTTGGCTATTCGTAAATTTATGTCCCCCTTACGTGTACAAAAACAATTTGTCGTAACCTTGAATTTACTCTGATAATCCTTAAGTCATTCTATGGCCTAGGATAATGCGAAAATTCCTTATTATTTATTATTCATTCTATACGATGTAAAATGTTTCTCTCCCCTTTGTCACCTTTTCTACTTGAAATTTAATTTCATTGATCTTTATTATTTTCATCTAAAATGCCTTGACAAGTATGTGTGACCAGATTGTTCGAAATGTATAGCGCAAATACATCACATTTTTCAGATCAACTCCGTCTTCTAATTGTTCTTACGAAATATAATGTTCATCTTATGCTAATAAGGTGTGGAAACTTGGATCGATGCATATATGTGCCTGGTCCTACGTTTTCGCCGACTGATTGGTTCTAACTTTCCCGCTTGCCATCGTTCAACTTTGTGGTAGAGTGAATTGACTATTGACAGAATAGGTCTAAGAAGAACATCTTATATATATGTCTTTAGTAATCCATACATGTAGGGCAAACGAAATCGACGAGATCGTAGTTTATTGTGTGTGGAATCATCGACCATCTTCAGGAGTCGTATTAGTACATTCGTGATTCTTTTCTCGGTTGAATCAGTTATGACCTGGTTAATTTTATCTACATAAAATGGTTCATTTGAATTCGCCAACAGTTTGAACCATATAAATATTTCTGTTAAGTTTATGGTGTCCTTTGATGTAACATCGATTTGAGGCTGATTTAAACAACCAATAGCTCATACTCTATCCTGCTTACAGTTTAATTTTCTAATATCTGTGCATCTTTTCGCTGTAATAAATCAAAACACATTCTTTGCTTTTTAAATATATAATACAAGCTAAAGGACAAGGTACTCCACTTCTACGTTCTGGTATACATCGAATTACTGAGAATCAAGATTATATTGATTCGGATGATTATACTGAATGGCCTGGTTATGTGAATATTGAAGATGATGATGACCAAGAGGAAGAGAGTCGTGGTGTAGAGAAGGCGAAAATTACTCCCGTGGCAACTGAGGATATCGATGCTGATGAACGTGATAATAATGACGATGAATCAACGTAGAATTTATTATTATTATTACTATTATTATTATTATCTATTCAATATTGTTCTCTATTCGATGTTTATTTTGTGTTTTTCTTTTTGCTGTTAGTTTTCGTTTTGTCGTTATATTTTATTCGGTGCATATAATCGTCTCTTGCTTTGCTCTGGTCGAGTAGTTCTAACTCATTCTTTTCGACTGATCCTGTAATTTTTTATTTCACACATTGTTCATTTATTTTGCCTCAATATCTCTTTGTCTGTCTTGTTTGCTCACTACTTCCTTTGTTTTGTCATAATTCGACACTCTCACGCAATCACATTTGTTGTTGTCATATCTATTTACGTGTAAGTACTGATTGACTGATTATTGGCTAAGTTGTTGTGAAACTCTCAATTCTATCAGTTATTGGTTTAAGCAGCTGAGACGATAAGATCAGTATTTCTAACTCTTACACCTAAATAGAGATGTATTATTCTCATAAACTGGCTGTTATCGAGTAGTATTAGCATGATAAATTTTGCATTACTTAAGTACAAACAGTGACTTAAAAAAACCCACATGGATATACGCTAACGATGATGTCAATATTTTTAGAGTTGATCAATTATTGTGCTATATAGATATGTTTATGCTTATGGCTTTTGAGAATAATGTAAATTTGACTGATTCAGTCACTGCTACTATTATTATTATTACAGCTAATATTTCTTTTTTTTAAAATGAAAATTCGTGACCTTATGTTAAATACTGTTGAATCTTTTTAAAAAAAATAAAATACAATGAATAATTGCAATAATAATCAGTATGATAGCAATACTACTGATATTAAAGCCTTTCTTTTCACGATGTTTCGTTATTCTTCCTTTTTTCCAATGTACTCGAAATATTCTCAAAAAATTGTCGTTTGCCTTTCTCAAAATGTAGATCATGATTGGCGAAATTTCCTCATATAACGCATCTTTCCTCTCGTTCTTTCTTTAGAACCTATATATTCTCATTCGTCTGCCTTACTCGTTATCACAGTTCTTCACTACGATTACTTTCAATTTTTTCCCTATTTCATATTTCTTTTATCAGAATCCACTTCTCCTACTAAATGTGATCTAGTTATAACAACAACAACTACTACTAAACAATGATAATAATAATTATTATATTATACTATTTATAATAACTTTGAGTTTACTGTAAATCGCATGTATATAGTATTCTTTTTTAATCATATGAAAATAAATTATAAGTTGTGTGTTTTTCTGTTTATTCGTGTTATTTTTGCCTTAATAATTTCCTCATGTGATTGACAAGGTTTTAACGAATATTCATTGTATTATTATAGGCGACATTTAAGTCGTAACTATTGGGAGGTTCAGTCTTTTTCAAGAATGAATTTTTTTAAATGTTGATATTGACATTCAGACTTCAAATGGTTACTGACTTATTATTAGAATTATTTTTATCCAGTTTTGACCAGTCGTTGTTAACGTACATGGATCTTTTGCGCTCATTGCCCTAATACAGACATTTCGCTATTTGTTTTTTGAAAGAATGGGCTTTATTAAAAATGGGTTACATCGAAGCAATGCACCAAAAATGCACGTTTACCAACGAAGACTAAAATCTGATTTTGAACATCAACTACAGGATTATTCAAACGCTGACTGATGTACATTCTCAGATCACAGTATTTTGTAATAGTGTTTCATAATATTCACTTGACTTGAATCTATAAATCACATGTTTTAACACTAAATCAACTATGCTTGTTTAAAACATTTGAATAATAGTATCATTGACCCTAAGTTAAGTGCGTAAAAATGTTGAAGTGATGGAGAGGTATCCTTTCGACAAACAAGTTTTTTCCAAAAAGATCACGAAACACAACAAGAATGATTTTGAAATCCTTGTGAAAATCTGTGACTAATAAAGCCTTCAACTATAGTGCCACCTTGTCATGAGAGGACAGCTTGTCTATCGTGATGGTCCAGTCGAGCTCTATTTATTTAGACTCTTGTTCCCTTGGGTCCTATCATACCAGGCAGATCAATTAGAAAATGGTAATACTAAAAAGAACAGCCTTAAGGTTTAAGGGTATACTGTTGATTGTACTGGGGTGTGACTGCAGTTAGGTATTCCCTTCAGATAACCAGCATCTACATCAATGGTACCTTCTCACGACGAAGAGAAGAGGCTAGAGAAGGTCCACCTTATGTGTAGTACTTTTCACCTCACCACATGGGATTCCGTAGCCGACGGTAAGTTTTGAAAATTATGGAGCTGACACATCAAGAACCGCTCAGTATAATCTCGTGTATAACCTACCTTAAGCAGTTGTCCCTAGGTGGAGTGAGTGCATGCTATCACTCGCCCAAGATGTCAAGCCGCCTACCTGTCCTAAGTATCTCACGAAGTAGTACCTTATAAAGGTATTTGCAACCAGGATTTAGCAATCACATGTACACCGATCGTATGAGTTCAATAATAATAGAAGTAAAGCGTGATGGGTCGTGTTTCCAAAGTATCATCACTAATTGATTTAAGCTAGAAATGTGAATCACTCTTTATCTGTTCATTGATCTAAGTGTAGTGTCTGTGGTGAGTAATCGACTATCCCTCTTGGTTTTAAATGATTCAATCCACATGGACTTGACAAAATATTGTTCATTACGTATTACTTTTTTTACTGTAGACAAAGATTGTATTATATAGTTAGATCAATACTCAATATAACGGACCATACATTTTTTGCACAGTAATTCACAAAATAGAAGAAATATGTAAAGAAATTAAGGTATTGAACGATAGAAAAATATTTCTGAAAATATACTAGGACAAATAACTATTGTTTGTATTCATATGAACACAAATTGTTCTATATAGGTCACTCTCATCCTGCTAGTTACGCTATTTGTTTAGTTATAACTATTACCATCACTGACTGACCTTAGACAATCATTGAAAATCAACAAGTACTGAACACGTGTTTTATCGTAGTATGTGACTACTCAGTGCTACGGGTCAGTACGACCTCGAGTCAGGTTTGGCGGTGAGCACTCAACTGTTAAATACTCAGTTGGCATAGTTCAAAAATCTCTACAACCCTCCATAGTACATACAAATGTATATCTCATTTGAAATTTGCGCGACAACGGTTCAAATGGAATTACTTAGTTCTATTTACTTACTAATAGTATCAGGACACGATGAATCATTTCTGTATTGATTTCAAGTATTAGTGATATATATATATAATATATATATATATAACCTTTCTGATCAAAGTATTAAACTGAGAATTGAACCAATGTATTGTGTCTTTTAGGCCGGTTTAATATCACATGACTTATTCGCCAATCGGAATACGACTTATGCAATCTCAGCAGTGGGTCAAACTAATGACGTTCAACCGGTATGAGCAGTCTAGCTTCCTTATTGATCCTTTCCCCTCCTAGCCCTACCAGTTGAGTCTAGAACACTGATACCAGCTTCCACTATACGAATCGTTGTTTACAAACATACCTAGCTTATATATATATATATATAACTCGGCTTTTAGGTTTTCGAATATGACGTGTAACGAGCAGTACAAATATCTATTCGGACAGCTCAAAACATTCAATATGATGACGGAAAATTACTTCCTACTCACGTAGAGTAAAAATGGATTTTCAACGTATTAAGCGATTAATTCAGTCTCCTTGAGTTGCATATAGCAAACAAATTGACTCTATCTCTAATTCTTAACCTTAAACCGTTAATCCTGTAACTAACCTTACCCTATTAAGATTATATTTCATGGGGGCACTGATCAGACAGTGCCTTTGTCATTTTTGCGTGAAATTTGTTTTTCTATGTAACTAAATTTTTATTATGTTTTGTCGAAATTTCCTGAAAAAGCCGACCCTCGTCCTCTAAACTTAACCCTAGATAATCAACAGTAACCGGTAACAATATGGGGACCCTTATAAATCTGTTTGCGTCCTTATATGGATTAGGAAAGTCTGATGTTTCTCGTCTATACAAATAATTGTATATGCATTATGTTTTTGATTGACAGTTAGAGTATCTCTAATAGATTCATTGAATATGTAAAATCTGTTTACATTGAGCAATTCTATTGTTTTCGTTCCGATAAACCATCCTCTTTCATGGGATGTTGTCTGATTGGATATAAAAACGACTGGAAATTCATTGTGATTGTTTTGGACTCGTCTCTGTTCTAAGCCCTTGCCATTTGAAGTTTGGAAACTTGTGAATATTGTCTGAATATAATTAAGCTAACATTTGTCTTTTAAATCAAATTTATTGTTTTATGCAGTTAGTTGAAACAAGTAATAGAATAACACATCGGAAGTTTAAATATCAATGAACAAGCAAAGTACTTTGAGGAAATATTATTTACGGCATAAAAATAACAATGTTATCTAATTACTATATTGAGTATTGTTGCTGTTCCCTGAAAATTGGTCAAACATTAAGGTTATACATAAAATAAGGATAGGAAAGTTAAATGAACGTAATTTATAATTACATGGTTTTTTTGAAATTGCCCACACACTCTGCGTTAGGTAAGACAAATAAATAGTTGAATCACAATAAAATTTTACAACGATAGTTTCATAATGTGTCAGAAAACATAAATAATATGGATTATGATTTGAAAAATGTTTGTTGACTTTAAAGAAAACAGTCGAACTGATTATATGCCGATGGAGTTCAATCATATGAGATGTGAGACAGTTAACCACCTGAGGCGATGAAAGGTGATCAAGCGCTCTCATAAATTAATTGAAGTTAGGCATTAACACTTTTAGATAGTGGTCTAGAGGTTGGGCATTCGCATCTGAGTCCGAAAATTCTGGGGTCCGAGGTCATGAATTGCACACTGCTATGGAGTCCCACACTAGAACGAAATAGTCGTCCAGTCATTTCAGGTGTTTAAAGTTGGCCTATCGAAGACAGTTTGTCATCCAAACAATGAAAATTCTACAGTTAGCAAATCCTCCTATACTAATTATGTTGGTTTATTTTCAATCGAGATAATTCTACAAATTAGTGAAAAAGGGTGAGAAATAATCAAAAATCTAACCACCTAATACACACCGATACAGGTTACATAGGAGATGATTATTTTTTATTTTTTACAGTTTAATATTAAACAGGTGGATAACGCGACGGCGTTTGAAGCAAACGGTACTGGTTCGAGTTTCGGAATGTGCATCAACTCTAGAATGCAGTTTATTTATGTACATCTCATCGACCAGTTTAAATATTACCATTTTTATTGGGGAACTCCGCCTGTAGCTCTTCTAGAGTTACTGCCGGTCCCAAGCCCGGGTAAAGGAGGAGGGTTGGGCATGGGGTTAGCGACCCCATCCCGTAGAAAAACTAACTCACTAAAAACACGCTAACGAGAAGAAATACGAACGTCAAGACAGTCCTACTGTATGGAGCTGAAACTTGGAGAACTAACACAATCATCATGAGAAAGTACAACTATTTATAAACAGCTGTCTACACAAGATACTCAAAATCAGTTGGCCGGATACCATCAGCAACAACCTACTACTGTAGGAGAGGGCAAATCAGCTTCCAGATGAAAAGGAAATTAGGAAAAGACGTTGAAAGTCGATCGGACATACATTAAGGAAATCACCAATGTACATTACAAGGCAATCCCTAACTTGGAATCCTGAAGGGTAGCGGAAAAGAGGAAGGCCAAAGAACACATTACGCCGGGAAATAGAAGCCGATATGAAAAGGATGAATTTAAACTGGAAAGGATTGCCCAGGACAGAGTTGGATGGAGAATGCTGGTGAACGGCCTATGCCCCTCGACGAGGGGTAATGAAGTAAATATTGGGGACATTATATTTCAAATTCAGCAGTCAGATTTACACATAGATCATAGAAACTCCAATGAGATCCGTAATATAAGGACTAGTAGTACTGTGGTGTGAGCTACTTATATCGACATAAGTAGTATATATGGTGAGTAAGGAATAGAATATCTGATAGCAGAAGATTGAGAAGATCAAGAAGGGAAGAAAAGAAATAAAAAGCAATTTGTGTGGAAATCCAGGAACAATGAAGCCTGAGACAATTGAAGAACATTTTGCAAATAGAGTATCGTTGTATGATTTTTGTATTTTACCAAGTAACGTTGTAATTTGCGCTGAGAATTTGGTTGGTTTTGCTCACCCGTGTTCTCATTCTCAACAGTAGGAGCTATTTCTAGGGGCTAGATGCTGCCAAAAAATAGGACCAGAGTTTTAGATATATTGCATTGGATATATATTTTTTTCTTAGGAGGGAGGCGATCTTGTAAGCTAATAATAATTGTAGTGAATGCTACTTACAAAGATGTTTGTAAGTAGTGTGTGGAGGGACGTGGCATTGAAGTTACGACAATTGTCAGACGGAGTGGAGAGTTTTAGTGCATCGAAAGCATGGCGTAGAAGGACACTTGGTGACTAGAGGAGAAGACAGTTCAAATAGCAGAACATACCGAAAGATGTAAATGAATGATTGAGGACTATGCATATTACTATTAGTGGCTGTATTCAATATTATAGTTTCGGTACAATATAGAATTCTCAGCAAAAAAGTATTTCAACGAGTTTCCGTTTCTTACTTCTTGGTCAATCCTGACGATAAGTATTGAGTGGTCGCCATTCAGAAGTTAGCAGTACAGTAAATCGACATTTAAATAATGTACATTCTTTCCGCTGTATATTGCCAGCAACCACGATATCTCTGATTGGGCCTTTTGTAACTCGTAGAACGAAAGGTCGTACACTTTTCAGAAACGCATCTGAATGGATTATGAGATTAATAGCCATAATGATGTGTTGAAACAAACAAAATTAGATAACTTGTTGAAATATCTAGATGGAAGGAACAGATAACCGAGATGTTTAAGCAAGCCACCATTGATGTAAATACTTTGTAACTTCTCTCAATAAGTATACATCCCTTCTACCTTTTGGCTTGTATTACATCACAACTCCAATGACTCTTAACCTAGTCCGTAGATTTTAAAGCGCTCTCAACGACTTGTAGGTATTTTTGAAGTCTTGACATGACCCTAAGAATTTACCATTCAGGATGAGTTTTAAGGTGCGAAATTCGACCGTATGTGTTCAGTTTGAAATTGAAAAAGTCCATTTTTAGACTGATTGGGATTCAATTCGTGAAGCGTAGTATATTTCACAATGTATGCAGTTGTGATCTTTTCTATCCCAGTAATAATAAACCCAGTAACTCTACCACGTCCCTCAATACTCCAATCAAGATGTTTGATAACAAGCACTTGCTTGTGATTTAAACTCACAACTCATGTGATTAGATAGATAAGCGAAACATACAAACACTATGCATAATAAAATCGTACTCATAAATGCATAATAATTAGGACATTTTCCATATAAGGCTGAATAAATAAACTTATAGTCACTTAGACTTGTGCAATTTATGAACGGCAAAAGTATTACATTATTTAGATGAGTCGAATGATAAAGCTTAAATTCACTATTGCATAAAAATACTATAAAATAACTGTTTGATAAATACTCACTCATCAAATTACATCGCTCGGCAAGCACTAAGTTGGAATCCTGAAGACAGGAGGAAATGAGGAAGACTCGAGAACAATTAGTTGGAAGTAGACATCAAAAGAATGAATAGGAATTGGTAACAACTGGAAAAGATTGTCCAGGACAAAGTATGATGGAGAATCCAGATGAGCGGCCTATGCTCCTTCATGATGGGTAACTGACGTAAGTACACGTACGTAAGGATGTAAAGATTAACTGACCAAAGCTACCCATGATTTATACTGGTCTTTTCTCGACTCATCCCGACCCACAGTTATGAAAACGTTTCTAGTTGAAAAATTAGGAATGTACAAGATTTTTTTCGAATCCTAAGATAACACATAAAAACACTGTCAATTATTTCCTGAGGTAACCACAACAAATAAATAAAACATTATTACTGTACGATTTTATTCATAAAATAAAGCCGTTTGTTTCCTTACTCAGTATATAAATATCTATACCTAGCAAACCTACTCATAAGTTTCGCAGTCAACGGATTTTAAGTGAGTTTGTGCGAAAATTTGATCTTGGCATAATAAATAAGGAAATGGAAAAAAATAGCAGAATAAGAAAAACAACGCTCTGCTAATAGAAATTCATTAGAGTTTGTGAACTGCCAGTATAGTCTCTGTTTTGCAATAAACTCACCTCCAATAATTTAATGAACAAATGTAAGGGTAAGAAAAGAGAAAAATATATCACGAGACAGATTGAGACGGAAACATCGTTTAAAAAATGTGTTACATAGTCATGATTTCAGTATATCTGTTTAGGTATCTTGCTTACTTCACAACTATTATGAATGATGTCCGTTGTATAACTTTTCAGTCTTGAAATACTTATTTTATGAGTACAACTTCTCTATGCCCTCTAAATATAATCACTTAATTATAGAGTTCTTTATTGATGAGTTCGCTTTCTGCCAATCAGATCAATGAACTTTATTCTTACCAATAACTCAACTGACCCTCAAAAACGACTGAAGATATTAATGCCTATTGACCAATATAGTTAACTTCACTTTCAGTGACCTATCAGAAGATGAAGAGAGCAAGAAGATTTATCCTCTATTACTGTATCGTCTTCCTTATTCAAAATCACAGATTTGTGCACACTAAATCAACAATCGCAATGCATAATGGTTAGAAAATCGGAACCTGTACATATTTATGTTATTTGTAACATGTGTATAATTAGTCATCAGTAATCTATGAACACTAGAACATATATCAATAGCTATTTAGTGAAATAAACGATGCGTTCGACCAGTGAAATATATGTCAAATTATGGAGGAGAAACACTGGCAAGTGAACGCTACTAGTCTGAATGCGGCTTTGACAGATAATTCCCATTTAAACATTAAAAATTAAAAATACGAAGCTCAGCGAGGGGATCTGTTTTCAACGAATTTATTATCAAGATGTGCAATCGTATATATATGAAAATTTTTTGTTAAAGTACAAACATAGGATGTCCAGCTAACCAACTTCTTTAGCTGAGTTCCTTTAAGTAGAAAGAAATCTCATCCACCATTTATATCATTGAACATATCGGATATGCAGTACGGAATGCATTGACGAAGAAATTGCATTCCTCAGGAAAACCTTGACAGAAAATGGCTACCCAGATCGTTTCATAGAGAATAATATGAATAGAAGTAGGTATGAAAAGAAATCTATTTGTTCCGCCCCAAAGAAAAACCTCTACATAAGTCTGGAATTTAAAGGTCATCGAACATCTGACGTAATCGAAAATCGTTTAACGACAGCGAATAAACGAACATTTAATGCGGCAAAACTGCGAATAACCTTCACTAGTAAGAACTTATTTTCTGTATCCATAAAAGATAAGCTTCGGTGTCTGATCGCCTCCATATGCATCTACCAGTTCACCTGCTCTTGTGAAGCTAGGTACATTGACCGTAGCCAACTCTCGCTTTCAACTCGGATACGAGAACATATCCCATTTTGGTTCTATAAGGGTGAAGGGAAAGCAGTGAGGAGTTCTATACTTGAACACTCAATCGACCGTAATCATTCTACGGATCCGCAGTCTGATTTTAAGGTTGTTTATATGATTCGTTCAAATTTCCATAGATTTCTTCGTATCAAACTCCTAAAAGTAGTCTAAGCTCTTACCATTCATGAGCTCAAACCAGAACTATGCATACAAGAGAAGTACGTCCTGTCGTCATCGTTACCATGGCCTTAATAATAATTATTATTATTACTGGGTTCCCCTTTACTTCTGTCTTATGTTCTCATTATTTTATTCATAAATGCTCATGATATCATTTATTTTTACACCTCTATGAACTTAAATGACCTTAATTATTGTAACCAAAAATTTTCATCATTTTCATCATATTATATTCATCAGATTTTAAAAATCTGTAATATATATAACTCCGCCTGTAGCTCCTCCAGGGGCTACTGCCGGTCCCAAGCCCGGGTAAAGGAGGAGGGTTGGGCATGGGGTTAGCGACCCCATCCCGTAGAAAATCAACTCGCTAAAAAAACGCCAACCAGAAAAAATCATTCAAACCTTACAAACTCTGCCCTGGGAGTAGAAGGAATAATTATGACGTCTCATGATGAAAGCCGAGTTCCTTCGGAAGTCATGAGGCCGATGCACCTTCTTACAACCAGAGTGACAAATTTTATAGGTACATGGAATGTCCGAACAATGTGGGAGACCGGCAGAGTCTTTCAAATTGCTGCAGAAATGAGAAAATACAAGCTGGAGGTGTTTGGAATCAGCGAAACACATTGGACGCAGGTTGGACAACAACGACTGTCTTCAGGAGAACTTCTGTTATACTCCGGTCATGAAGAAGAAAATGACCCACATACACAAGGAGTGGCACTGATGCTGTCTAGAAAAGCACAAAATGCACTTGTTGGATGGGAATCTCATGGACCGAGGATCATCAAAGCCTCCTTCAGAACAAAGAGAGAGGGCATTACAATGAACATCATCCAATGCTATGCGCCGACCAACGACTACGATGAAGACGCTAAAAACCAATTCTACGATAGGCTGCAGTCAATCTTCGAGAAGTGCCCAACCAAGGACCTGACCATTCTAATGGGAGATTTCAATGCCAAGGTTGGAATGGACAACACTGGATACGAAGACGTCATGGGACGACATGGACTGGGAGAAAGGAACGAAAATGGTGAGAGATTTGCAAACCTATGTGCCTTCAATAAACTGGTCATAGGTGGCACCATATTCCCACACAAAAACATACACAAAGCCACTTGGATTTCACCGGATCACACTACACAAAATCAAATCAACCATGTCTGCATCAACAAAAAGTTCAGGAGGACGATGGAGGATGTGAGAACCAGAAGAGGAGCTGATATAGCATCCGATCATCATTTGCTGGTCGCCAAGATGAAACTAAAACTCAAGAAGCAGTGGAAAACGGCGCGGACAACATCACAAAAGTTTAACACGGCCTTTCTTCGAGATGCTGACAAACTCAACAAATTCAACATAGCACTCAGCAACAGGTTCGAGTCCTTTCATGATCTACTCAATGGAGAGGGGACTACCATGGAGAGCAACTGGAAAGGTATCAAGGAGGCAATCGTTTCAACGTGTCAAGAGGTTCTGGGCCAAAAGAAGCACCATCACAAGGAATGGATCACTGTTGGTACACTGGATAAAATTGAAGCAAGGAGGAACAAGAAGACAGCAATCAATATCAGACGAACAAGAGCAGAAAAAGCCAAGGCACAAGCCGAATACACAGAGGCAAACAAGCAAGTGAAAAGGAGCATCAGAACCGACAAACGTAAATATGTGGAAGATTTAGCGATGACAGCGGAAAAGGCTGCAAGAGGAGGAAACATGAAACAACTGTATGATACAACAAAGAAACTTGCTGGAAATTACCGTAAGCCAGAAAGACCAGTGAAAAGCAAGGAAGGCAAAGTAATCACCGACATTGAAGAACAACGAAACAGGTGGGTAGAACACTTCAACGAACTCTTGAATTGACCAGCTCCACTGAACCCACCCAACATCGAAGCAGCACCCACAGACCTCCCAATCGATGTTGGCCCACCAACATTTGAAGAGATCAGCATGGCCATTAGACAAATGAAGAGCGGCAAAGCAGCGGGATCAGACAACATCCCGGCAGAGGCACTGAAAGCAAATGTACCAGCAACTGCCAAGATACTCCACATCCTCTTCAGTAAGATTTGGGACGAAGAACAAGTACCAACAGACTGGAAAAAAGGACTTCTGATCAAGATACCAAAGAAGGGCGATCTGAGTAAGTGCGACAACTACAGGGGCATTACTCTCCTCTCAATACCAGAAAAAGTCTTCAACCGAGTATTGTTAAACAGAATGAAGGATTCAGTGGACGCTCAACTTCGAGATCAACAAGCTGGATTTCGTAAGGATAGATCGTGCACAGATCAAATCGCAACTCTACGTATCATTGTGGAACAATCAATCGAATGGAATTCATCACTGTACATCAACTTCATCGACTACGAGAAGGCATTTGATAGCGTGGACAGGACGACACTATGGAAGCTTCTTCGACACTACGGTGTGCCTGAGAAGATAGCAAATATCATACGGAACTCTTATGATGGACTAAACTGCCAAATCGTCCACGGAGGACAACTCACCGACTCGTTTGAAGTAAAGACCGGTGTTAGGCAAGGTTGCCTACTCTCACCCTTTCTCTTTCTCCTCGTGATCGACTGGATTATGAAGACGTCAACATCTGAAGGAAATCACGGAATACAGTGGACAGGCAGGATGCAGCTTGACGATTTAGACTTCGCGGATGATCTGGCTCTTCTATCACAAACGCAACAACAAATGCAGGAGAAAACGACCAGTGTAGCAGCAGCCTCAGCAGCAGTAGGTCTCAATATAAACAAACGGAAAAGCAAGACTCTCCGATACAATACAATATGCACCAATCAAATTACACTTGATGGAGAAGCTTTGGAAGATGTAGAAACCTTTACATATCTGGGCAGCATCATTGATGAACACGGTGGATCAGATGCAGATGTGAGGGCGCGGATCGGCAAAGCAAGAGCAGCATACCTACAGCTGAAAAACATCTGAAGCTCAAAACAATTGTCAACCAACACCAAGGTTAGAATTTTCAATACAAATGTCAAGACAGTTCTTCTGTATGGGGCGGAGACGTGGAGAACTACGAAAGCCATTATCCAGAAGATACAAGTGTTTATTAACAGCTGTCTACGCAAGATACTTCGGATCAGATGGCCAGACACTATCAGCAACAAGTTACTGTGGGAGACAACAAACCAGATTCCAGCAGAGGAAGTAATCAGGAAGAAGCGCTGGAAGTGGATAGGACACACCTTGAGGAAATCACCTAATTGCGTCACAAGACAAGCCCTCACATGGAATCCTGAAGGTCGAAGGAGAAGAGGAAGACCAAAGAACACATTACGCCGAGAAATAGAGACAGACATGAGAAGAATGAACAAAAACTGAGAAGACTCGGAACACTTGAACATAACAAATATGTAAATTTCACTTTGCCACAAAATCCACGAGATTTATCATTCAATGAGACAATTCAAACTTTGTCCCAAATTTTTGGTGAACAATCCTCATTATTCAGCATCCGTTATCAGTGTTTTCAAATATCTAAATCCTTATCTGATGATTATCTCACATACGCTGGATATGTAAATAAAGAATGTGAACGTTTTAGAATAAATGAAATTACAGCAGATCAATTTAAATGTCAGATTTTTATCTGTGGATTAAAGAATTCGGAAGATATGGATGTACGTACCATAATTCTATCACGCATTGAGCAGGAGCCTAATATGACCCTGCAAATGGTCACAACCGAGTGTCAGCGGTTGTTAAATCTTAAACATGATTCCACGATGGTACAACAAAATGCAAAGACTTCCAATCTTGCATCAATAAATGCATGCAGATCTCACAAACCTTCCAAACAAAAGAAGGCGAACACACAGAAACCTTCTGGTAAACCACCATCACCATGTTGGTCCTGCGGATCATGGCACTTTGTGAAGTTATGCCCATTTAAGAACCACAAATGCCGCCAATGTCATCGCATTGGTCATAAAGAAGGTTACTGCTCATCAGATAAACGTCAGTCCAAACATCGTGGCGTAAAGGTGAAGCGACAGCCACAGAGTCAAGTCAAAAGCACATTTGCAACTTTTAAAGTGGGATTTCAAAGTAAACGGAAGTATGTGAACTTATTAGTGAATGAAAAACCTATTCGTCTTCAGTTAGACACTGCTTCCGACATTACACTGATCTCCAAGAACACATGGCGTAAGCTAGGGTGCCCACGCATCCGACCAACAGAGCATGTTGCTCGAAATGCTTCAGGCGACATAGTGAAGCTAACTGGAGAAGTCACCTGTCATCTAACAAATCGGCATGATTTAGATCTATTGGGATTGGACTGGATTGAGAAGATTGATGTCTTGAATAGTTTATTAAATGAAGTATGTTCTCATAATCCTTGCTCTAATTCTATCCAAAATTCTCATGATATTTCCGAATCCAATGCCTCAGTTGTGTTATGTTCCCCTGATGTTTATGAACTAAATGCTTCCGATGTAACATGTTCTCGTAATATTTCGGAATCGAATTCCTCCGATTTAATGTGTTCTCATAATGATGTCAAATCAAATACCTCCGATTTGATGTGTTCTCATAATGATGCTAAATCAAATAACTCCGATGTAACATGTTCACAAAATGTTTCCCCATCAAATTCGTCAAACAAAGTATGCTGCCGTAATATCTCAAAATCTTATTCATCTTATTCCTCTAAAATGTCGACCATATCCCACGTAAATCATCTTCGGCAAAAACATGCAGATGTATTCCAAAGCAAACTGGGCTGTTGTAAGTTCACCAAAGTTTTCTTGTCGTTAAAGCAAAATGCAAAACCTGTCTTCAGACCAAAACGACCAGTACCTTATGCTGCTCTGTCAGTCGTTGACCAGGAACTTGACAGGTTAGAAGCACTGGGTGTCATTCAGCCAGTAAATTACTCACCGTGGGCTGCTCCCATAGTAGTTGTGAGAAAGGCAAATGGGACTGTTCGCATATGTGCTGATTTTTCCACTGGTCTAAATGATGCTTTAGAGGATCACACTTATCCACTTCCCATACAGGAAGATTTATTTATCAAACTAAATGGAGGGAAGTATTTTGCTAAGATTGACCTTGCTGACGCATATCTCCAAATAGCAGTTGATCCAGTCTCCCAACCACTACTGACGATTAACACTCACAGAGGTCTTTATCAATATAAACGTTTGCCTTTTGGTGTGAAACCAGCACCAGCTATTTTTCAACAAATTATGGACACTATGTTGGCAAATTTGCCAGGAGTCGCTGTCTATCTGGATGACGTTATCGTTACAGGTTCCAGTAAGTCCGATTTATTTGATCGACTTGATGCTGTTTTGACCAAAATATCTGAGTATGGATTTTATCTAAAAGAAGAGAAGTGTAAATTTTTCATGGACTCGGTAAAATATCTTGGTTTTGTTTTCGACAAAAGTGGACGACGCCCAGATCCAGAAAACGTACGAGCTATCCAAAATATGCCTCCACCATCTAACGTCGCAACTCTACGCTCGTTCCTTGGTCTTATCAGTTATTACAGTAACTTTTTACCAGAATTGCATCGCCTACGAGCACCCATGAACCATCTATTATCCAAAAATGTAAAATGGAACTGGTCCACTGAGTGTCAAAAGAGTTTTGACAAAGTAAAGTCACTATTAATATCGGATTTACTTCTTACGTATTTTGATCCCTCACTGGAAATCGTTGTTTCTGATTATGGTGTCGGAGCTGTTATATCCCACAGGTTTCAAGACGGCACAGAGAAAGCTATAGCCCATGCCTCCAGAACGTTGACTTCGGCAGAACGCAAGTACAGCCAAATTGAGAAAGAAGGATTGGCACTAGTTTTTGCAGTTAAGAAGTTTCACAAAATGCTGCATGGTAGAAAATTTACCTTATTTACTGATCATAAACCCCTATTATCGATCTTTGGATCTAAGAAAGGTATACCAGTTTATACTGCAAATCGCCTCCAACGATGGGCTACAATGTTGTTGGGTTATGATTTCACTATCAAATACAAATCTACCTCTGACTTTGGTCATGCTGATGCACTATCGCGCTTAATAAGAAATCATAAGCTTGAAAATGAAGATACTGTCATTGCTTCTATATCAGTGGAAGAAGATGTAAGCAGCATGTTGCTCAATTCAACGCGAATTCTTCCAGTGACAGCTGCTCGAATCGCTGATCACACTCTCCGTGATCCTATCTTGAGGCAACTAGCTACATTTATCCGGCGTGGTTGGCCCCCACGTATAACATCTCATGAACTAAAACAGTATTATCAACGACGCCAATCTTTATCCATCGTAAATGATTGTATTATGTTCGCTAATCGCGTAGTAATTCCAAGTAACCTACGCCCACTCGTTCTGAAACAACTGCACACAGCTCATCCAGGTATTGGAAGAAAGTGTGGGGAGTAGTGTAACGTCGTGTACTATATTACACCTACATAGCTCATTCTAGTTTCTGGACAAGCCAATTCACCTATAACGTTATGAGTCATATTTTGATCTTGTTAATTATTCGCTTATTGACCTTGACTATTTTTTTATATGAGCGCATGTGTATGCACCCTTCTTATCCTACCTATCACATGTCTGTCATTCATTTTAGCCTGACTATAAATGTTGATTAATGCTTGCTTATAACGAGTTGGCTTCCCAGCCATCTCCAATACCCATCATCTTTCGCCTCGCTCTTGAGTTGGCTTCCCCAATATGTAGTGTTGCGCTTCGTTAATCGATCGTCTTGATAACCGTTATTATAACAATCTGAACGGTGTATAATATCAGAAGACAAAGGGAAGCAGCAACTACATTTTTATTGATAAATAACATGGGCTAGAAGGCAGTGAGCACATTAGCAAATGTAAGCAAGCGAAGGAAAGATGGCGCAGAGTGGAGATGGCTGGGAAGCCAACTCGATATGAGCAAGCATTAATCAACATTTATAGTCAGGCTAAAATGAATGACAGACATGTGATAGGTAGGATAAGAAGGGTGCATACACATGCGCTCATATAAAAAAATAGTCAAGGTCAATAAGCGAATAATTAACAAGATCAAAATATGACTCATAACGTTATAGGTGAATTGGCTTGTCCAGAAACTAGAATAAGCTATATAGGTGTAATATAGTACACGACGTTACACTACTCCCCACATAGCTCCCCCCAGAGTGTCCGGAGGAAACACTGTTATGCAAAATAAACAAGGGGGAGGAGGTGTATATGCGTTCACAAACCAAAATTAAAGTATTAGCACATTAATTTGAAAATAACACTGAAATGGCATATGGATAACGTTAATAATAGGTAGAGAAAAAATTGTACTATATCGAATAAGTTACAGTGTCAATCGAGGGGCGAGTTTATTAAACGAAAGTGTCACACTTATGTGAAAATGTACATGAAAATTGTCAAAATTTGGACAGAAATGGAAATGTTGGCATGTGATTATGAGTAAATTAGTAAGCGTACAAAAAATTTAACATGCATTTATGTTGAGACTGTCCGGATGATAAAATAACATGTTTGTATGAGCGATTCGAAATATCGTGAAAATAGAGCAATAAATTGTTTATGGGTATGACAGCGGAATAAATCGTGGAAATAAGTAATGTAGAATATAATAGAAATTGGTCTGTAGTGCCAATTGAATATGAGAATGAAGAACAGTGAAATATGATGTTCTGATAAGCCGCATTAGAGTAAATAGTCTCTTAGCGATGAGTGTATTCGAATTTACGTAACTGAAGTTTATGTGGGATAAGAAGTAATCCAGCCGTAGGAAGATGACTGCATCAACAAGTGGTATTCATTGCTGTACTGCAATTGATTATGATAATAAAATGCGAAATCAGCGTGCGCTAACACTTGCGTTGAGTTGTCGTTAAATATGTATTAGTAGAATGACCAGAAACTCCGCCTGTAGCTCTTCTAGAGTTACTGCCGGTCCCAAGCCCGGGTAAAGGAGGAGGGTTGGGCATGAGGTTAGCGACCCCATCCCGTAGAAAAGCTAACTCGCTAAAAAAACGCTAACCAGAAAAAATAATCCAAACCATTTAAACTCTGCCCTGGGAGTTGAAGGAATAATGACGTCTCATGATGAAAGCCGAAATTCTTCGGAAGTCACGAGACCGATGCACCTTCTAACAACCAGAGCAACACTCTTTATAGGTACATGGAACGTCCGGACAATGTGGGAAACAGGAAAGACCAGCCAAATAGCAATGGAAATGAGGAGATACAACATGGCAGTACTCGGAATCGGCGAAACCCATTGGACACAAACTGGACAACAAAGGCTAGGTACAGGAGAGATGCTGCTGTACTCCGGTCACGAAGGGGAAAATGCGCCACACACTCAGGAAGTTGCTCTAATGCTGTCCAGAGAAGCACGAAATGCACTTGTGGGATGGGAATCTCATGGACCCTGGATAATCAAAGCATCATTCAGAACAAAGAAGCAAGGGATCACAATGAATGTTATCCAATGTTATGCACCCACCAATGATAGCAACGACGATGATAAAGATCAGTTCTATGAAAGGCTGCAATCAATTATAGCAAAGTGCTCACGAAAGGACCTCACCATCCTTATGGGAGATCTAAATGCTAAAGTTGGAGTGGACAACACAGGATATGAAGATGTAATTGGACGACATGGACTAGGAGAGAGAAATGAAAATGGGGAGAGACTTGCAAACCTATGTGCTTTCAACAAATTGGTTATAGGCGGCACAATATTCCCACACAAACGCATACACACAGCCACATGGATCTCACCGGACCACACCACAGAGAACCAGATAGATCACATCTGTATCAACAAAAAATTCCGAAGATCAATGGAAGATGTGAGAACCCGGAGAGGAGCTGACATAGCTTCAGATCACCACCTGGTTGTGGCCAAGATGAGACTGAAGCTAAAGAAAGACTGGACAACTGGACAAACAGCACTACAACGGTTTAATACAGCTTTCCTTCGAGATACTGACAAACTCCATGAATTCAAGATAACTCTCAACAACAGGTTCCAAGCTCTACAGGATCTACTGAAAGAACAAGAAACTACTTTGGAGGACAACTGGAAAGGGATAAAAGAAGCACTAACTTCAACGTGTCAGGAGGTTCTTGGTCCTAAGAAGCACCATCACAAGGAATGGATCTCTATGGGGACCCTGGACAAACTTCAAGAAAGGAAGAACAAGAAACTAGCAATTAACAACAGCCGAACACGAGCAGAGAAAGTTAAAGCACAAGCAGACTACGCAGAAGCAAACAGAGAAGTGAAGAAAAGCATTAAAGCCGACAAGCAGAAATACATGGGAGAACTAGCAACGGCGGCGGAAAAAGCTGCAAGAGAAGGGAATATGAAACAACTATATGATACAACGAAGAAATTGGCAGGGAGATATAGCAAACCAGAGAGACCAGTCAAAGACAAAGAAGGAAAGACAATCACTGAGATTCAGGAACAGAGGAAAAGATGGGCAGAATACTTTGAGGAACTGCTGAATAGACCAGCCCCATCGAATCCACCGAACATCGAAGCAGCCCACACTGACCTTCCAATAGATGTCACTCCACCAACGATCGAAGAAGTCAAGATGGCCATCAGACAAATCAAAAGTGGGAAGGCGGCAGGACCTGACAATATACCAACAGAAGCACTGAAGTCAGACATTGAAATAACTGCAAACATGCTTCACCTTCTATTCAAAAAGATTTGGGAAGAGGAACAAGTGCCAACGGGCTGGAAAGAAGGATATCTCATCAAGATACCAAAGAAAGGAGATCTGAGCCAATGTGAGAACTACAGAGGTATCAGTTTGTTATCAGTACCAGGAAAAGTTTTCAACAGAGTGCTGCTGAATCGGATGAAAGACGCAGTAGACGCCGAACTTAGGGATCATCAGGCTGGATCGGTCGTGCACAGACCAGATTGCGACACTACGGATCATCGTTGAACAATCAGTTGAGTGGAACTCATCACTATACGTCAACTTCATTGACTATGAGAAGGCGTTTGACAGTGTGGACAGGAGAACATTATGGAAACTTCTTCGACACTATGGAGTTCCTGAAAAGATTGTCAACATTATCCAGAACTCATACGATGGACTACAGTGCAAAGTGGTGCATGGAGGACAGCTGACAGATGCATTTACAGTAAGGACCGGAGTCAGACAAGGCTGTCTACTCTCCCCATTCCTCTTCCTTCTGGTGATTGACTGGATTATGAAGACTTCGACATCTGAAGGGAAATACGGAATACAATGGACTTCTCAGAATCAATTAGATGATTTGGACTTCGCAGATAACCTAGCCCTCCTCTCTCATACACACGACCAAATGCAGATGAAGACAGCAAATGTAGCAGCAGCCTCCGCATCGATAGGCCTCCACATTCACAAAGGAAAAAGCAAGATTCTCAAATGCAACACGGAGAACACCGACCCAATCACACTTGATGGCGAAACTCTGGAAGAGGTGGAAACATTCAAGTACCTGGGGAGCATCGTTGATAAACAAGGAGGATCGGATGCAGATGTAAAGGCAAGGATTGGCAAAGCAAGGGTAGCATTTCTACAATTGCAGAACATATGGAACTCAAAACAACTCTCAACCAATTTCAAGGTCAGAATCTTTAATACGAACGTCAAGACAGTCCTACTGTATGGAGCTGAAACGTGGAGAACTACTACGGCCATCATCAGGAAGGTACAAGTATTTATAAACAGTTGTCTACGCAAAATACTCAACATCCATTGGCCGGATACTATCAGCAACAGCGTTTTATGGGAGAGGACAAACCAGCTTCCAGCTGAAGAGGAAATTAGGAAAAGACGTTGGAAGTGGATCAGACATACATTAAGGAAATCACCAATGTGCATCACGACTCAATCCCTAACTTGGAATCCGGAAGGGAAGCGGAAAAGAGGAAGGCCAAAGAACACACTACGCCGGGAAATAGAAGCCGATATGAAAAGGATGAATAGCAACTGGAAAGAACTGGAAAGGAAGGCTCAGGACAGAGTTGGATGGAGAATGCTGGTGAGCGGCCTATGCTCCTCGACGAGGGGTAACAGGCGTAAGTAAGTAAGTAAGTAGAATGACCAGAGGAACAGGATAGTGACTGCTTAGACGAAATATGCGGGGTCGTATTCCTTTTTGGTCTAGAAGCCTAGCGCGGTTTGTGTAGTTAGAGGGATATGTGCTCAACCTCATTGTTACGAAACCGTTTTAAGGCATGATAAAAATACCAATACATATGATTTTCGATGACGGCGAGTGAGACTGACTTGAATGTGACGAACAAGAGTGTAACTTTGAGAGACTAGCTCTAAACTCTATGTTCTGGTGTACAGTACAATGGAAATAAAATATTAATTGCAGTAATCGAATTGTGATTATAGGTAACGGATGATGCAGCATTCAGTTATACATGTGAATGAATAGATAATATGAAAATAATCATTACTAATCGGCTGGTAATGCGGCGTCGAATACTTGATTTGTGTATAGACATTAAAGTAGGGATCATCGTGAAACAAAAATTGCGAAAGTTCGGTTTAGATTGTCGCTGAAAATGTAGGAAACGACGGTTGCTGCGTACCAATGAAATGAATGAACATTAGTTGTCTATCGAGAACAGAAGTTTCTACTATCGGGAGTATGACTCCAAACTTATGTTAATGATAAAGTGTAACATTAGACCAAAAATGACATGCAAAAAAAATTGGAACGAACTCACTTGAATCAGGAAAACTTTACGTCATTGGATAATAAAAATAATCCCGTGAGTTTCGAATATCATAACGTGTAATGTCCATATCATTATGATTTGTTCGACTAGTGATTTGACTGCGTATATGTCATAATTTATCGTCATTACGAACAAAAATAATAATTCCACGTTAGATGATGATATGACATTATTGTATTAATGAGCATATGATGATTATTCGAATCGTAACGTAATATGTCGTCGGCGGTTCCATTTTTGGTTTGTGTTCGCTCGTTGCGGTCGCCAATTCTGTTGCGTGTTCCAAATACAGCTCACCAATATGTTGAGTGTTCGTTCGGCGAGGCATCCAATTTTGTTACGTGTTCGCATGTAGGGCTAACCAATATGTAGCCGTACGTTGAGGTTGCCAACTTTGCTTCGCGTTCGTAATTCAGGATCGCCAATAGTGTTGCGTGTTCGTACGTCGGGATTACCAATATGTAGTGTAGTGCTTCGTTAATCGATCGTCTTGATAACCGTTATTATAACAATCTGAACGGTGTATAATATCAGAAGACAAAGGGAAGCAGCAACTACATTTTTATTGATAAATAACATGGGCTAGAAGGCAGTGAGCACATTAGCAAATGTAAGCAAGCGAAGGAAAGATGGCGCAGAGTGGAGATGGCTGGGAAGCCAACTCGATATGAGCAAGCATTAATCAACATTTATAGTCAGGCTAAAATGAATGACAGACATGTGATAGGTAGGATAAGAAGGGTGCATACACATGCGCTCATATAAAAAAATAGTCAAGGTCAATAAGCGAATAATTAACAAGATCAAAATATGACTCATAACGTTATAGGTGAATTGGCTTGTCCAGAAACTAGAATGAGCTATGTAGGTGTAATATAGTACACGACGTTACACTACTCCCCACAAATGAAAGCTATTGCTCGAAGTTATGTATACTGGCCTAACATTGATGAACACATAGAAGACTTAGTGCGTGCGTGCAGAAAATGTGCTGCAGCCTCGAAATGTCCACGGAAAGCTGAACTCAATTCTTGGCCATCCCCGAAAGAACCTTGGTCGCTTATACACATTGATTTTGCCGGCCCATTTCAAGGTACATATTTCCTCATTTGTGTCGACGCCTACTCAAAGTGGCCAGAGTTTCTACCCATGAAGCAAATCACGTCGCAAGAGACTATTATCGAGTTACGGCAGTTATTCTCTCGTTTCGGAGTCCCAGATATTCTCGTGTCAGATAATGGCACTCAGTTTACTTCTTCCATTTTCTCCGACTCCTGCAACAGGTTTAGGGTCAAACATGTTCGTTCACCTCCATACCATCCACAATCAAATGGTCAAGCAGAAAGGTTTGTGGATACCTTCAAAAGAGCGCTACTGAAGGCTAGGGGGGAAGGGAAGATAAAGGAAATTCTTGATGATTTTCTGTTAGTCTACAGAACGACTCCAAATCCATCAGCGCCGAATAATTTGTCTGCAGCAGAAATTATGTTTGGTAGAAAAGTTAAAACTGCTCTCGATGCCATAAAACCAAAGCAAAATGGTGTAGGAAGAAGAAACCAGAAGGTGGAATCTCAATTTAATCGTCACCATGGGGCGAAAAGTAGAATCTTCCGAGATAATCAAAAAGTATATGTCCGTGATTTCCGATACTCACCTCCACAATGGACCAGCGGACGCATACTTGGGAGACGAGGGAATGTAATGTATGTGGTAGAGGTTGAAGGCCAAAAGTGGATACGTCACGCTAAACACATACTGGAAAGTTCTGGTACTCCTCAGAAAACCGAGAAAATGTGCTCATTGTGGGAAGTCTTCCTGGACAGTTTCGACATAGGAAGTCCAGCAACTAAGAAAACTGTACAACTGGAACAACATCCTATTAGGAGATCACAACGGAAACGCAGAAGGCCCGATATACTGCAGGTGGACCCGAAGAGAAGAGCATATACTTCTGAGGGGAGATATCAGTGATGATATCTTAGCTACTGTTTGTAATTAGTGTCTAACCGTTTTCTTTTTTTTTGTTTAATCCAGTTAACCCAATCGGTCACGACCACAACACAATCCAGTTTTCCTTTATGCACTTAGTCAATGGCAGTGATGACATAACTTTTTTTTGTCAAGGGGGAAGATGATGTGATCCGCAAAACTAGAAGCCTGAACAAATTACGGAAGCTATTTTCGGGGACGTTAATTCATTTAATTCAAAGCTTGTAAAACTGTAACATTTACTTTTGCCCCTAGCCTATTCTACAGATCATAAGCTTTCGTTTGATGTATAATTCATTGCCATAGCATTTTCTGCCCTAAAGCTATTGTCATTTAGACGTAATCTTTTGTACCCTACTTTCTACTATAATTCCCCAGTTTTGGACATGATTGTATTTTTCTAATTATTGAACGTTGTGGTCCGCTTAGTCATCTATTTATTCATGTAACTTTTCACCCTAATCTGAATTGGGAATTCGAGTGCTAGATCGGGTTGGAATAAAGTGATTAGTGTTCCGTCTGTCTTGTCTTCTCTCTCTCTCTCTCTCTCTCGTGCTTGCCAGCCAATCAGGGACAGAATAGTTTTCGTCTCTCTACCCCTATTTCGAACTCACGCATATTGGCCTCAAGGTTAAGCCAGTCAGTCTGTCGTGTCAAGGTCTTAATCTACATTATACTCGGCACTAAGTGGGTAGACAGATATATATATATATATAATCTTAATGATAACGGTAATGTATATATATTTATTGGTTTTTTGGATTTTCTTATTTATGTTTGGGACTACAATTGATCTGTCTCTTTAGGAGAACATGCGTCCTGTGAGATTTCCTTCTTTACTGCCCTTAAGTCATAAGGATTTGATAAACAGAAACTGATCATTTGAGTTCTTGAACATCAGTGAAAGACCCAAACAACCAATATATACGAGTTAAAAGTTACCCTTTGCACAACCCTGCAGCTATCTGAATTCATTAGCTAAGTAGACCACCTGATGGTGTTTGAAGTGAATGGTGTTGAGTTCGAGTTATGCACCAACTATGTGGTGCAAGTAAATCCAGCTGACGAGTCCCATACGGGGCGGAACGCGCTTTCTAGATCCCACTATCCATCTCAGTTTAAGTTTAACGATATAGCTTTGTAAATAAAGCCTAAAACTTAGGTGTTATTAAACTGATAACGTTTTCTTTGGTTTCGTTAAATACATTCAATCAGGCACGACGAATAGAATGTGCACGCGATAGCCCAACTTGACTGTTTTTATTTATTCATAAAATGTATAGTGTATGTGATTCAGGTTAGTAAGTGATTGCGCACAGACATTGGTATATTCTTTACTAGGACGAAGAATACTTCTTGTTATAGAACGATTATCTAACTATTAACTAATTCACTAATGGGAATATTCGACTTGTAAATTATCAATCGGCTTGGAATTAGGAATCTATATACATCAAAAACATAAAATATTCGTCATTGTATTCACGATGATAACGAAAATGTATAGAGTAAAGACTAAGATAATGAAGGTCCTGAACTCAGTTTGGTGCATTGTCATGTCCCACTGAGAATATGGTAAGAATTTTAGTTCATATTGATATTTCCATATACATAGAAATAGTTATTTCAAAATCTTTGTCAATGATATAATTATCCCCAATTTCTACTAGTTTCCGAACTGAATTATGTAAAATAACATTTGATGATGGGTGTGTCTGAATTTTAAATTCTCCGAATATAAATGAATTACTCCTTTGTATTATCATTCATTCCTATGAAACAAAAAACTCGAATTTCATATATAGTTCCCTTGATTATCATAAAGAGAGTAAGAACATTTTGTTTCGTTAGGTTCTCATCAGCTGCTTTCAAACCTATAACATTTTAATATCAAAGTGATTACAGATATTGAGATACTTATAAATATGAGGGTGATTCAAGATGAATATATGTATTATGATGTAGAGAAGATTCTAATCGAGTTAATAAGCTCATAAATCTTTTTTTCTTTCGGATAAATAAATTAAGTTTGAGAGGGAAAGTTCCCGAACACTGAAATATTGATTAGAACTCATAGAGTTAACAAGCATTAGATGATTGTGTAGTGAAACAGCTGTAAACAGATTAATGGTAATAAAGAAAGATATGAATTGAAACCAGTCAGTTATGAATTGAAGAAAAATGACAATGATGCTATCAAGCTTTGGAAAGAGTTGAAATAATCAATGACGCAATACAAAGGATGTAATGTTACCAGTAGCTAAGTGGATAACGCGATGGCGTTCGAAGCGTACGGTATGGGGTTTGAGTCCTAGAGTGAACATCAACTGTGGGATGCAGGTACATCCAACTGACCAGTCCGAAATACGTCGAAACACGTGTCCTGCATTCCACTACTAGCCACTACTCATATTTGCCTAAAAAGCTTGTGACTTAAGGCAATATCGGGGCAATCCGCACAGGTTGTACATATGCCAATAAGAGACTGATCAATTGCAGTCCTAAATAACAATGGGAAGATACAAATAAACAACAACAAGTGAGTTTAGAAGCTATTGAAATTTAAGTATAATCCACTCCATGTATCCTTTCGATAAATATATTTCTCCAATCGACTATTCGTATTACGCTTCATACAAAGGTCTAGAAAATGAAGCACATTGTCACGTTCATGTTCCATCGTAAACCTAATGTTTGCGTGTGTCATACTGAAAATTTTCAGTATATGAGAAGCATGTTGATAATTATTACAGTTCACAAATGCATCATCAACACACTTAAAGTAAAACGATGTGTCATTGACTACTGATTTCCCTACTGTCTGTTTTGGGTTTCTCATAAAGTAATCTGCCAGGATTGGACCCAGTGCGCTACCCATAACCGATCCATCAATTTGACGATAAAAGAAGTTATTGAACCGAAATAGAATATCATCGGTACACATTAGTAGAAGCTGTTTAAGTTCATCCTTTGGTAGGACGAGTAGGTCAGCGTGTTGGCATATTATTTGCATGGTTTATTCCAATGGGTTAATGGGGGTGTTTTATACTCTCAATTAGATTGTTTAATAAAAAGACTTATTCTTTATTGAGATTGTGAAACTGTTGACGAGGCTGTCTTCACTGACTCGGGAGGTTTGTACATGTGTTACGTAACCCCAACTATTGCCTATCTTGAGGCCCAATGATGATCAGAAAAAGAGTAGTCTGGAAGAAAACTAAGGCGCCCAAACAAAGACACAGGACTAATCTATAACAGCGATTGACAGTTGTTTTGAAACATGTTGATAGAGGCATATGGTCTAGATGGAATGCGCCCAATAATCATTATCAGTGGTTGAAGATATTGGGTGAAATAGCTTATAATCGGTCGTGATGGCAGATATGCATTGATTTCCTATCATTTTTCGATCTTGAGTTTCAGCATTCCTGTACACATAACTTTTCATTTCATTTTCCTGAATTACATTCTTAACGTTTAATTTCTCTCATATAATTGATAACTACACATTTCCGATGTCTGTCCCTGTTCGTCTTTTGAAATTTATTTCATTACTCTGATGTGGTATTACCAGTCTGAGTTGACACACGTTTATACCATGAACTCCGTTGACTATAGATGAGTGACTGAACTTCCATCTCAACAAGATCAATATCAACTTCTTCAAATATAACTAAATGTATTAAAAAGTGCTCCATAAGTGTTAAATTAGTCTGGTCTGGTTACAGTGAAATTAAACTATGATTAAACCATGATGACAAAGTATGACGTTTTCATTATTATGTTTCTTGTAATCAATATCTATTTTATGTCATCTACTTTGCAAGTTCAAGAAAAATGTATATTAATACAAATTTCGTCGTTTCATCAGTTGTTAGGATCAACTTTATTTATGTGCTATGTGGAGTTTAAACTATTTTCGTCAAGGGTTTAAAATCATTTATCTGTTTTCTTCTAATTTTGAATTTCTAACCAGTGCTCACCCACAACTGCAGATAGAATCTAAATCAAGACCTTCTTAGTTATAAACAAACACATTACCCATTCATTTCAAAGAATCAACATCCAGTGGTTCGAATTTTCAACCACGGTCAAGTAAGGATATGGAGCGATTTTCATTCAGTATACTCAGTGATGTTTATTTTAAGTTGGAAGTACCATTTCAAGTATCTAAAAATGGAGTGATCGCCATGACGTCCTGGGTACGTGTAAGTGTATTCTTAGAATATATTGTAGATCTTATTGAATGGATTTCCTTAGGAATTTTTATTATATCATATTTTCCATACATGTTGCAAGTTTTTAAGCATAACAACCAAAGATCGGTATTTGTTGTCTAACTGACACTACTTTATCGTTTGAAATTTTCTTCCTGGTAGTTTCAAACGACGTACTCAGAGCTGATTGATTCACACATTGTTCACATGCTATTCAACGTCTTAAACGTTTTCCGTTCATGATTGTTTCACAGTTTTCATTAAATCTCTTTTGATATAAATTAACTTCATAATTCGTTTTATCTCCTTTAATGAATATTGAAATTAGATTAATTATTCCAAGTACCCATCACATATTTCTAGTACACTTTCAGCATATTTAATTCAGTAAGAATATTAGCAGCTCTTTATATTTTCGGTTATAGAAATCAGCTACTGGCAAGTAGAGCCCATCCATGACTACGCACATGGGACTCGAACACAGGACCTTCGGTCTCACTTGCGAACGCCTAAACTCTCGACTACTGAGTCGGCATCAAACGATGTTAATGTTTGACTTCAATCAATTTATGATATCACATGACTCTTCATCCATTTCCTAAGGTGAATAACTGTCTCACGCCCGACTTCTGCTTCCAGGCTTTCAATAGTGTTCTATTTTAAATCGCTTCGTGATTTCAACTGTGTAAATACTACGAATTTATGAATCTTCCATACTACTAACAAGTAGTTAAACTTGGTTTAACAAATTATATATTTGTTTCGATGGTGAAATCCTAAACACTGGGATTATGAGAAATTAAATTTCCATACTTGTTTCTGGATGATTCTTTTGGATGCACGCAGATTAGAAACATTACTAAGTCACTTTAAGGATGGGTGAGATGTCTACTCACATTTGAGCAAGTTTTGTTACTAACTTAAACAAATGACAATTGTTTTCGTGATTAAGAACTGATTCAAGTTACATCTTAATAAGATTCAACAGCCCCAGATGCTGACGACGGTTCTTTTCTTCTATATCCGTTCAAAGTCAAATTTTAGACCAGTCGTGTTCATAATAATGAGGAATTGGACGTTTGATATTCATGTAGTGTACAAACGTTGAAATAGATTTGAATTCAATTATAGAATCTTCGTTCACTAATGTTCCTTGTTTCATTTACTTACAAACGAGAGAAAAATCACGCAATCATTGTAAAGAGACCATTTACAACTACACAAATGACTCAGAAGCTTAGTGGCATAAAGTCAAATGAATGAGTTTCACTAATTTATTTATCCTGAATTTGTGGTTAAAAAATCAGTAATGAACCTTGGTAATAAACCATTTTAAACACGTTTAAATTTTGTCAATAAAACGATGGATTTTCAGTTCATCTGTTAAATCACTTGTTATTAAGAGGAATGAGAATCTTAAGGTTACTTAAAGTGTTGTTAACATTCTGTATGATAATTTAATCAGACCAAAACGTTGCTTAGAATCCATTATTTTCTTTCACTTAAGACGTTAGAGTGTCTCTGTAGTTTTAAAGCACAACTAGCAACCATTTTATTACATGTTCGTAAATTACTTTGCCATCCTGTGTATGTAACGTTGAGCTGGACAGTCATGTATCACTTTAAAATCAAATGGTAGCTGAGATATTCCTTGGGAGGTATGCTACTGGAAATAGATTATGCCTTAGTCAAGATCTTAGTCTATATGTTAATAGTTGCATCATGGAGGACAGATGTATAAATACCCATGATTTGTGTACATACATAATACAGTTTAGGAATTGAAGCTTTGTACAATTAGTATGGCGGTATTTAAAAAGACTGAAATTTCCATGGTTTAAATTATGAAATCATTTAAGCAAGACCATAATTTAAAACCTAAAATCATCGAATAGCCGTTTTTTCATAGTATAGGTATACTCAGCAGTGCGCATCCGCGACCCTAAATCCAGGAATCGAACACAGGATTTTCGGCCTCATACAAGAACGTTTAACCTCTAGACCACTGAGCCAACATCCAGTGGTGTATATGGCTAACTTCAATCGACTCACGACATTTGTAACCGACGTCCACTGCCTGTGGCAGATAATTGTCTCATATTTAACATCGTTGTACTTCCCTGACCACTGCTCCTTACTCTTTGTGTTCTCCCAAATTCCAATATTCTGAATTCTTCATGTCCCTTTTTTCTCTTTCAAAATTTATTCCACTGGATCATACTCCTTGAATAGCATCTTCAAACCCTAATCTTTCCGATTACTGCTTATACTCTTACTACTTCTACCACTATGGGATTTGGATCGACAACTGCTTCTGTGTTAATGTGATATGGTAACTCGAACTGATGTACATACGTACGAAGTTCTACATTGTGACTGACTGACTGGAAACTACAGGAGTTGTATTTTGAAGCTAACCACTAGTGAGCACGTGATTATTGTTAGTATAGGGAAAGGGTTGTGGGGATTGCAAAATTGTCACACTTTAAATGACGAATTGATGTTATATTTGGACGACCATTGAAAACCTAGTAACAGTTGTCGTCATTGCTCTATTCAAATAACTTCTAATTTATTTATTGTTCATTATTAGCGGAAAACAAATGTTTGATGGATTATTAAATAACTTAAATTTAAAAGAAGTCTACCTTACTCTGATCTTCCGAGAAAAGTAAAGCAAAGTTTCGTTATATCATCTCGTTATTAAAAATTTACTGACGTTAAGGCCTAGAAATTAAAAAAAAATTAACAGATTTGTTAAAGATCCCAAGATTTTTAGGCTTCATGAAAAAATCATTGGTTTAGTCTGCTTTTGAGTTAGAAGATAGGAAGAAATAACTTAAATATTATTTACCAAAAACCTTTCCTCAAATATGGCTCTATTTATACTGATTAAGGACTGATCACTTATCAATCAATGTTAATCTAGCATTCAGTACTAATCTACCAAGTTACAATGTGACCCCTAGTACAAGTGTTGAGGAGTTCCAAAATATTCTTCGGGAAAGTCAACAGGGGTCTAGAAATGCCAGGAAACGTTTTATCCAATCAACGTCGGGTAGAAGCTTCACAGAGACATCTAGAAAATGAAGTCACGTGTCACGTTTTTGATTAGATATTTACCCACACTGCTACTATATTTAGTATGTCATTAAATAGGAATAATATATTTGTAAAATCTCAGCGAATAAATATTTATTCAGTATGGTTCCAGAAATATCAAAAGGCCAAATATTGTGTATAACTCCATAAATTCCCTCGTTTTTCTGTACATAAACTAACCTTGTATTTTGTGTATTTTCTTTTGTGTTCAAGTTACTGTGTAGATTTAGCCTGGAGAGGGGGTTATTAAAAGCGACTAGGACATCGTATCGAACGTGAATTTAGAAGGTATCAATGCCAAAGTTGTACTTGATAGTTTCAAATAAATTGAGCGTTGGGTAGAAAGTTAATAATAAGTATACTTTTTGTTATATCCCAGTGAGCAGAAAATCTTATTTCTGATGTCTCGTGACTTAATGTGAGCCACTTCTTCAGAGTAAATAAATAACTGAATTCAATTAACACAAGTTTAAATAGTACAAAGGAAATAATGCAGAATATTCATTTAGAAGACTTATCGATGGGTGACTCAAAATCACAGGACAATATCTTTCACCTAAATTTTGCGTTAGTTGACATACCTCCAAGAGCATCTATAGTATTCGAGAAAATGATGCTCTTTTGGGATTCCAACCAATGTTATTCACTGTTATACGTCTGAGTATGAATTGACAGCCGAACTAATTGAGACTGAGATATTTATACTATTTGATCATTCAGTAGTTATAAAAATTATTCTATTCTTTAGTATTGATCGAATGTAATCGATCAAGGATCAAAGATAGCTGTTTACTTATGGCTGATTATATTGACTGACGTGTGGGAGTAGTTTAGAGAGCCAAGGGTGGCCTAACTATCTGGTTGTGCTGACATAATGTGGTAACTTGAATCAATGTGGATAACTATTCGGATCTATGGTAAGCAGAGATGGATAGTGGCTAGCAGTGGAATCCAGGACGCGCGTTTCGTCCTATTTGGGACTCGTCAGCTGGATGTACCTGCATCTCAGAGTTGATGTTCACTCTGGGACTCGAACCCAGTACCCTCGCTTCAAACGCCATCGCGTTATCCACTCGGCCACTGAGTCCTGATAGCCACTTGCTTGTGCGATGGGGTGAAGTTTGAATTCACTTAGTATTGTTTGTTTGGATCTTCCCATCGATGTGTTTAGGACTGCAACTGGTCAGTCACCCCATCGCACAAGCAAGTGGCTATCAGGACTCAGTGGCCGAGTGGATAACGCGATGGCGTTTGAAGCGAGGGTACTGGGTTCGAGTCCCAGAGTGAACATCAACTCTGAGATGCAGGTACATCCAGCTGACGAGTCCCAAATAGGACGAAACGCGCGTCCTGGATTCCACTGCTAGCCACTATCCATCTCTGCTTACCATGCTTGTGAATTAAGGTATATCGAGGCAATACGCACAGTATGCACATATGCCAATTAGAGACTGACCAGTTATTCGGATCTATGTTGGTTATGGCTGACTGGCTAGCGGACTTAGTACGAGATTTAAGGTGTACTCAATTATATGTTTAAATGAATCTAACAAATAATACAAGGTAGTAATAACAATAATTATCCAATTAATAAAACGAATGCCTTCTACTAGTAATCTCTATTATTCTCTGGTACTGTGTTTGTTAAGTTGAATATGTTCATTCGTTTTTAGTTACTTTACAATGTTTTTGAAAGAAATAACAACAACAAGAAGTATGATAATATCCAGAAACGTATGTCAACAATTAAATTATGAAACCAACGTACTCTCATTTACATTGCATGCTTATTCTACAGTACCTAACTAGAAGATGAATTGCTGTTATTGTTTGTTTATTTGTGATATAGATGATAATAATGACTTTGATATTGCACTATTCTTAATTATTTATGATTTGTCATCTATATTTTCCCACCTTCTTTTATGCTTAATAAAAGAACAACTTCATATCACAGTAGTATTTAAAAGGAAAGAATTTTGAATGAAAAAAAATAAAGAGAGAATGAAAATATTAAATGACATTAAAAAAGCAAAATGAAATGTGCTCCACGAAAAACTATCATCATCATCATCCAAATCATCATCATCATCATTAAAACATTGAACGAAAGTGAATTTCAAATGTTCAGTTACTAAAAAGTATAAATACAAAAAAAAGTTAAATTTTATTGTTAAAAAAGTATAAATGAAATAGGTCATCAAATTGTTTATACAGTAGTGACATATTTAGTTAGATGTTTAAAATGTATATTTGAGAATGTATTAATGTGTACAAGAACTATATTTTTCTAAACTAAAGGCATGTTTTAAATTCATTCTCACATAACTTGTTTATGATAATGATGTTGAGGATGATGATGATGATGATGATAATTCCAATGGATTTGCTAGTGACCATGGATATTGTTGAAATGAAGTAACAATAACTGTACTGCTCCAACGTATTGAAGATGGTAGTATATATAATAAACAACCAATATGTTCTAATATAGGTCTATCTATCCAATATAAAGGATTGAATAAATTAATTTCTGATGAATTCATTAATCCAGATAGAATATATGGCCATGTTCGTAAATATGGTGAGGCTAAGGTGAAACCAATGAATATACCTGCTACATTTAATGGATGACTCAATTCTACACTGTATAATTCCATTCCACAACCAGCTGAAAGTGTTAAAAAGAAGAAATGAATTAAAAATTATTACACTATACATGGAAAGTTGTATAAGGAACATAAGAAGTATTGGTAGGACTAAAGTATAAGGATGCACCAAATGGGTGTCGAAATATAGTCTCAAGGCCACTGTACGTAGTTCAAATAAACGTGTTGAATATCTAACTTATCACTCTAGATTTCAACAGTAATGTAATAGTAACATAATTACAATAGAACGGGTTGATTTGGAAAGTTCTTTCATGTAACATTAATAAATAGGTAAGATCAATAAAATATCAGGTAAGACGAGATACTACTCCGTTGCCAACTATATAAGAAAAAGAAGTGTAAGAGCTGACTCAATTTTTACTTATTTGAAAGCAACTCTTACACAACCAGTGCCTTTAGTTATGAAATGGGTTACTTAAATACCAGTAACTAGAGTAGCATACAGCAGTACCGTAAGTGAAGTTGCTGCCATACAATGGTGCCAGAACAGGTGCTCAGAAATCTTCATGAGGATAACACTATCTATGGATGGAATGATAAACATCGTAAGCATTAATGATTCAGTAACTAAAAAAGGGAAAGTATCACAGAGTAAGAAGTACCAAAAAAGAATCGGTAAGTGGTAAATTTTTAAGATATATGGAGTAATTCATTCAATGATAACTTCAGTTTTTAATCAGAAGAATATTTAACGAATTTGGAAAAATAAACAAATCGGGAAAAAATTAGGCATATTTTAACTTCACCTGTCTTCCGGTATTTTTTTATCAGAAAACTGGTAAAATTATGCCATACTAATGGCCTTTAGTGAAACAATCAGATTCAAAGTGGAGAACCTTGAATTTTTGGCCAACACTAAAAATCCAGTGAAGAATAACTTGTATCACTTTATGAACTAAGTACAAATTATCTAGATCTGGTTCCTAAATGTTTAAAATTAACAAAAATATCTTTCGTAAAACCACGCATTTAACAAGATATTTCATGGAAGCTAAATTACACGAAATGCCTTCTCCTAGTCTAGATTGTATTTAAACATACTTGGTTTGAATCAGTGCACAGTCAATGTGTTTTTAAAAAAAAAGATTATTCTCCCACTTTAACCACGTAGTCTAATCGAACTTCGTTACTTTGAAACCCCTAACCACAACTGTAGCCATGATTCTTACCTTTTTCGTTGACTATGATACAAAATTCAACATGTCAAGGTTCATTGATAATATCGAAGCTATTTATCTGCCCTAGCTTCATCACTTCTTACTATTAACTTTTTTATAGCTAAACATCACTTTCTGATTGGCTGAAAATGTGTAAAATGTCCCCAAAACACTAAAAGTGTTGTTCAAGTTCCCCTTCATACTTAGTTTTTTAAAATTAATTAGAACTGAATGTCAATCATTGAATAGTTTTTACTATTTTAGCGATTCCTTAAACTTTTACCATTAGTAATATAAAATATCTCGAATTTATTTTACTGACAAATAGTTAATATTTTAAAATAAGATTAAAATTTGTCCATAGTGGATTCAAGAATTATTCGTATATAACATGAACTACGATTATTTCATTATCTATAACAGACCAAAACTGGTAATAGTATTCTTCAAAATATACATCATATGAAGGCGTACTTTAACAAATTTGGTCAATAATCACCTCAGTCCTAAGATGATAATTAATCTTCATCTGAAAACAATTCATAGAAAGGCGATAAAGTAAAGTGGCTCATCTCTCATAGGGTTGAAGATGAGAGCTGATATAAGGAGCTAAACGAAAATAGAATAATTGTTTAAGCAGTAGTTCTTTCAGTTCATACCACTTGGTAATGGAAATGATCTTCAGAATAATTTATTTGGTTAAGAGATTTATGAAGATTAACTTAAGATGTCGTGAGTTTTAAAAATACCTTTAGCAGGTTCATAGATGCGCGATGCTGTCGAATTTCAAACAACTACCATGAAATGAATGCTTAATAAATTTTTGATAGCTTGCTCAAATTTTTGAGTCATATTTTTCCAAGTGTACAAAGTCTTCGTGTTTTAGTTCTGTTTGAACTCAATGAATGCTAACTGCATGGACTCACACATTATTATAAACGGTTTACAATTTACTGTGATGCTAAATACTGAAAAACTCGGACAGAGAAAAAGGATTTGTTAGCATACGTTTCTTCTTGTCTATGCTTGGAAAAAGCGACAGATGTATTCATTAGAACTTATACATGAATGGAAAAGATAGTTGTAATAAGCTAAAATAATAGTAGAATTTCGCCACTGAAGATAAGGAGTTGATTCTGAATATTGGAAAACCTTTATAACATATAGACTTTAAAATAATTAAAGCTTGACTGTATTTAAAAGAGGAATTCATTGTAATATTCCATAACCGGTGCTGCAAATTCCCTATTGTTACAAAATTTATGGTATGGAATAAAGATACTGTAGTGGACGAAGACTTAGTGGGGAAAACCAATTTATTGATTGGTGCCTTTGTAAAATATGAAAATCATACATTAAATACATCATTTATACAATTTCTTTTTACATTCTCTATTATTCCTCTAATTTTGTCATTATTTTGATTGCTCTGAGATATCCTTTATTTTCTCTACATTTCAATCTTCGGCTGGTAGGCATTCCACGTTGGTTTGCTGCTACATACTACTTATATCTATCGCCATAAGTAGAATACAAGACAATGTTACTGTTGTTATCAATCAATGACTAATGTCTACTTAGCATGGAGACCGTTTAAAGCTAAGAACTATTGGACATCTGTTTTATCTTACATTAGGACGTCTTGAAAGCACGAATAAATGACTCCATCAGAGGGTTGAACTCATGCTCTTCCTAGTGACTAATTTCGAAAAGTGACTCCAACTCCAATGAAAAGCTGGTATTAGTCGGGTTCGAGCATATCGAGTGTAAAGTGGGTACCGACCAGTGTCATCGGAAGATGGCTTTACGATGTCACGAACTGATTAAAACTAAATATATAAACCACCCTATCCCAAATTAGTAGTCCAAAGGTTAAGTTCTAGCTGTTAAATCTGAAATCCCTGGATTTAGTTCATGATGGGATCGTTGATGTGTACTGCTTAAGCGTCTCATAATGAGAAGAAAAAGTTGTCCAGAGCTTCGTAGTTGTCTGACCATGGTATATAGCTAGTTATTAAAGAAATAAACATATGATACTGACTGCTTGAAGTATGAAGAAGATGGGAAGAGTAAGAAAAATAGTTACACTAATTTATGAAGTAACATCATTAATATTTCTCCATTTTTAGTAACACTGTTTATGTGAAGTTGTGATGGTCAGTGTATAGTATTCCACAATGATTTACTTTATATGAATTTTTTCATCTTATCCGATTATATTCAAAGGAAATGATATGTCAGAAGTTGAAATGATTCCATTTATTGCTTACTAATTATAAGTATAGTAAAGAAGTTATCATAAGATATACTGAAACATTACTGCAAGTACTCTTCTATTCTGTAAATCTTATTATGATTGTATTATTTAAAATTTATCGAGTGATTACAATTTATGAAATTTCTATGAAAAAAAACACATCTCGATAAGAAAATAAAATACAGAATCAGAAAGTGTAGTTACACTACAAGAATATCCAGTGAATTGACAAGTACGAAATAATCTGAAAAATGTTTGTAAACGGGATGATCCTATCAAAAGAATCCACGCCGGATTACTGAGTCTGTAAATTTTGTCATTCATATCTTGTTTAGACTTAGTCACGGAATCAAGTTGTATAAAATTTTCTATCCCATCAAAGGTTATTTTGTTCAGTCTTTTAAATAATTAACATAATAAGCTGACTTTAGCGAGAAAACCAACGAAAATCATAAGTCAGTCAGTCATTCAGCAACAACGTAGAACTTCGTACGTATGTACATCAGTTCGAGTTACCATATCACATTAACACAGAAGCAGTTGTCGATCCAAATCCCATAGTGGTAGAAGTAGTAAGAGTATAAGCAGTAATCGGAAAGATTAGGGTTTGAAGATGCTATTCAAGGAGTATGATCCAGTGGAATAAATTTTGAAAGAGAAAAAAGGGACATGAAGAATTCAGAATATTAGAATTTGGAAGAACACAAAGAGTGGATGCAACTTCACCATTACAAACAATTTTGAGCCATGTCATTCAAGGTCTCTAACCATCGGTTGTTATCATCTCGCGGATCCCAACCAGGTAGTCTACACCTACCAACATGGTTCAGTCCACTTGTCAATGACTTCATGGATTTGTGCCACGTTTCGATCTGGCCGCTCCTAGCTTTCTTCCAACCTACTCCTACAAAAGAAAACATCGCACGTCGGGGAAGTCGGTGGTTTGGCATACGTAACACGTGTCCCAGCCATTTCAACTGATGAAGTTTCACTACTTCATCAATCGATTTGACATACTTACCTAGTACCCGTTTCCTAACAACTGCATTACTTACTCGGTGGTCCCAGGAAATGCTTCGAAGACACCTATGATCGAATACTAGTAGCCGACGAATATTCTCTACTCTTACCAGCCATGTTTCACTACCACAAAGTAGGACGGAACGAATAGTTGCGCAGTAAATCCGTCCATCAGTTGGTAGACAAATATCTCACCTACGCCATAAATGACGCAAGTTGGAGAAAGCTAGAGGAGCCTTCTGTATCCGTGCAGAGATCTCGTCACACACCAGACCACAAGGGTTGATGAGACTCCCCAGATAAGTGAAGCGGTCAACACACTTAACTACTTCACTCCCTATCATTTGTTCAGGTGCCGATGCAACCCAATCGTGAAGTAACATTTTGTATGGATGAAATTACATCCAGCTCCCAGATTTTACCTAGGACCTCAGTCAATCTCGCTGCTAGTACTGAACCTCCATCCTTAAAAATCTCAGGGGTAAACCTGGCAGGGCCTGCTGCTCTCCTACGCTTCATATTTCCTATATCTTTTTCAACCTCGCAAAGAGTTGAAGGACTTGAATTAACATGCCATTCAGGTCGACTGGGGATGGTGGGAAACCGAAGTGTAGCTGAAGGCCAGTTGAACTGATCCCTAAAGTGTTCTGCCCATCGATCCAATCTCCTGGATTGAGAATGAATGATAAGTCCATCTTTATCTGAGATAATTTCGCTGATAGTTGGGTTCCTAATACCGGTTTCTTTAACAACTCTGTATAGCTGTCTGCTGTTACCTATTGACACTGCCTTTTCCATCTCTCTTGCTTTCGCTACCCACCACTGTCCACGATCATTGCGTAGGCTTCTTATTAGCCTTCGCTTAAGCTGACTTCGCTCTTCGTTATGTTCAGAGCCAGGTGGGATGAGTTTTCGAGCATCTATCAGTGTGGTAGATGTGCCGAGATCCATTGTTTCTCCCTGACCTTATGGCTTACCTTACTAGCGGATATCACTGCTGTTTCCACAGATTTTTGGATGTCATTCCACGCTGCTCAGGGTGGGCACAGCTTACATGGCTGCCTAGTTGTTCCTGAAATATATTTTTAGTTTGCTTATCATTAGGTAGAACCCTAAGAAACTTCCTTGTAGCGTCTTTCCTTCGTCCAGTAAGACGCAGACAGATACGTGCTTGCACTAGAGCATGATCTGAATCTAAACATGTGCTCCAAAATGAGCGACAGTTTTCTATCGAGCCCGTCCATCGGTGGCTGATAGCGATGTAATCTACTTGAGTCCATAAGTAAATGAACAATAATTTTGTTTTGACAAGAGGATTCTGATCGCCAAGGCGTTCACACTACTAAATCATTTCACCATACTCGATGACCATTATCCATTACCATCGGTAATACTGGTTTCATTTTCTACATGTCGGTCCTACAAGAGTTCAGTTGCTGGACGAGTAGATCAATGGTAACATTTTAGACTGTGAAAGTAGGCGACGCAGGTTCGAATGCGATAGGTAAGTTTGGCTTCCTTAAGATTGTAGGTATGTTTTGGTGACAAATGCCAATAAGCACAATGTCTATTTTAGAGGTTTTCTTGATACACACTTTCAACTACCCTAAATAATTGACGATTTGTTTTCAGTCTTATGTAGTTTGTTGATATATTACATTAAATCATTCTTATATTTTTAATAGTTGAAATTACTGTCAAACTAATTACAAAGTCTCCAATGAACCAATTTTATGGATAACAAAACAAAGATCTTATTGATAGATGTTACTTTGAATGAACATCCAGTGAGAATCAGTCATCTCATATTAATTCAACATTAATACAAAATCTTCCACAGTTAGCGGGTGATATGAAGACTAAACTTACAGTAATTGATAAATCTGTATTTGATATATGGAATAACGTAAAATATTCTACTTTTCAGATTGTAGTTTCTTTAAAAAAATTAATCAGAAATGTTTATCATTTACATTATTAATACTAAAAACATATTGACATGTTAGATAAAAATATAGGATTATATTTCATATTTTGGGGTATATGGTTGCAACTATGACAACCAGTGAACTTTATATCAATAAAATCAATTTCAATTTTTACATCGATTTAAAAAAAATGGAACAGATGCACCCAATCTCGAGATAAGTAAAAATTACTCGTGTTAAGACATTAAATCTTAAGTTGTTAAATGGCTCGAAAAATTGATAAAAGTATCTGTTTTGTGACCAAAAAGTGAATATGATACGGTATGTAAGCAACATTACAAGAATCACATGGTACTGATGCATACTGAATCTGAAACGATAATCATCAGTTAAGCTTACTTGATCTAAATAGGACCATGATCAAAGATGTTGGTAGGGTTTCTTACGGTCCCCAGCTCATTATGACCTAACAGGTACAGAAGAATTATTTATTTCACTGGTTGTGTAGTGAACAAGAAGACGAGTGGGACAATTGAATGTATTTGGAAAGAAAGTTTACAGACTATCGCATTAAAATCTGAAAATCATACAGTAAACAGTTAATGTGCAAACTATTAATCGATTGTCGCAATCTTGACCATTCCTTCTGCAAATATCAGTCCATAGTTCCCGATTATTACTGTCCATGCATTTTCATACCAATCGCGTTTCGTTTGCGTTCTTTCCTTATCGACCTTCTAGTGAAATACATTCGCTGCCCGACCGTCGTCATATACTACTTATGTGGATATAAGCAACCCACACCACAGTTGGATCTCGTATAAAACCATAGCTAGGTATGCACTTATAAGAGTTCCAAATGAGTACGGAACAACACTTTAGTTTTACAGCTGTTCTAATTCCACAACGAATACCATCTACAAATTATCACGTATATTTGGCATATGAAAATTCGGAAAAAGGGGACAAGATTCCCAGCATTCCTAGTTATCAATTAAATTAATCAACGTACCCATCATTCGATGAAATTGCTCCCTCGGTGTAAACGTTGCACCATATAACCAGTAAATATGTCTTGGGACATATAACGTTGCTGAAGAAATAAAATGAATAACAGCAATTGTGTAAATAGCATGCGTTTAAATCAGTAAATCAATAGGTTTTGCAATTCAGTCAATAATAATATCGTGAATTGAGTAAAATTGAAAGTGTGAATTAGTGGTTAAAAAATTAGTGATTAAAATGGTAACAAATCTGCTCCTAGGTCTGGAAGTTATGAGTTTAATCTTTGATAGGATAGTAAGTACCCATACCAATAAACGGCTCGATTCTGAAACCAAATAGTTATCTAGAGCCTTCATGTTGTCAAAAGCTGTTTCACTGAAGATGGTCTACTATGTACACTACTGTTAACAACTTTGACAGGTAGCAGATAACCATCATAAAATCCAAGAATACCGCACTGAGCTACGTTTTGGTTGAGAAGCGTTCCAATTTCAAACTAGATGTTACTATCAATCCAATGTTATGGGTTTTTTCTTAAATTCAACATGATAAGTTGTCTTAAAAACTAATATCATGACTAATTGTATTTTAAAGTATGGAGAAATTTAAAGCAATTAGTCCCTTTGATAAATTTCGATAATGTAATAAGAAGACGAGGATTATCAGAACTATTATGGGAAGTAATACAGAATTTTTTACTACACCGTTAGACATCTTGTTTTCATTCAGTCGTTCTCAGTCTCTCTTTGAATTTTACACAAGCAAAAAAATATACGCAGTTATGAACATGAATAAACCAATGGTTTGAAAAGTAGGATATAGAACTGATGGAGGATATTTACAGCTCAGGTGGATGTTTTCGTTTTATTGGGTTCTGTAAGCTATGTGGTTTAGTTGGAGAGGTTCCTCTGTCGTTATGGACAAATATCATTAGCACCTAATCCATATTAAAGATATAAATCATCTAAGAAATTACTGTTGAGGGTTTATGATTTAATGTCGTTGACATTCAGGACTGAATTTTTATCAGTCTCTGTTGTCATCTGCATATCTTGATCGGACCCCATCGAGATAGCATTATGTGACAACTTTCGGTGTATTTGAGACTTGTCAACTTTATACACCTACAACTCATTTTGAACGTTCACACCGAGACTCGGACCCAGTACCTATCACTTTAAACAGTCAACACGTTATCCACTGAGCTACTGGGTTAAGGCAGACATTAAATTATTCAACAGTTCTGAAAGCTTTAGTAGGGGTTATTAATTTCCTGCTGTTAGCATTCAGAACTGCAAATAATCAGGCTATGTGAAGTTGCTTTCAGTATTATTTACTGCATTCGTATAATAGCTGCCCCTTTTCCCTATTTTCCTACCAACACTAAATAATCTTTCATATATTCAAAACAATTACAGATCATTACTATATATTCTGTGATTGATTTGTAGTTATTTGTATATATCAGTTCTGAATTATTTAATCTTATATGTGTGATTATGTGTACGTAGACATTCTCATTTTTCTGTGTTTGCTTTTCTGCTAAGTGTCTTCCGCACTCTTTCTCTCCCTCATTTTAATTTAAGGCTATTTTTATACTCTCAGCAATCGAATAGGATTAAATTGATTTCGTTTTATATAATATTTGAATGAAATTATTTTATTTGGACGTTTACGGTTTCCTTTTTGGTATATGTCGAATTGTGAAATTTCAAAAAATCTGAAACAAGTCATAAGTAAACGCCGTTGGTGAATCTGAAACAGAGACGAAACGGTTGTCCAATGATTTTCTGATTTTCAGTAGTTTGTTAGTCAAAGTTAGATAAAGAAGAGTCGACCTAACTCCAAGCTTAAATAAAATAATATTAACATCACAGAGTAGCTATTATATCCTAGTGAAGATTAAATAGCGGTTAACTCCATCTGTAGTTCTTCTAAATTTACTACCGGTCCCAAGCCCGGGTAAAGGAGGAGCGTTGGGCATTGGGTTAGCGACCCCATCCCGTAGAAGAAAATCTTACTAAAAAAACGCCAACCAGATTGAACGAATTAAACCATTTAAACTCTGTAATCAGAGTTGAAAGGAGAATCATGACGCCTCACGATTAAAGCCGAGATGCTTTAGAAGTCACGAGACCGATGCACCTTCTAACAACCAGAGCAACACTCTTTATAGGTACATGGAACGTCCGGACAATGTGGGAGACAGGAAAGACCAGCCAAATAGCAATGGAAATGAGGAGATACAACATGGCAGTACTCGGAATCGGCGAAACCCATTGGACACAAACTGGACAACAAAGGCTAGGTACAGGAGAGATGCTGCTGTACTCCGGTCACAAAAGGGAAAATGCTCCACACACTCAGGAAGTTGCTCTATTACTGTCCAGAGAAGCACGAAATGCACTTGTGGGATGGGAATCTCATGGACCCAGGGTAATCAAAGCATCATTCAGAACAAAGAAGCAAGGGATCACAATGAACGTTACCCAGTGTTATGCACCCACCAATGATAGCAACGACGACGATAAAGATCAGTTCTACTTGAGGCCGCGAAGCGCCCAAGAAAAGACTTGACCATCCTGATTACTTACTTACTTACGCCTGTTACCCCTTGTGGAGGAGCATAGGCCGCTCACCAGCATTCTCCATCCAACTCTGTCCTGAGCCTTCCTTTCCAGTTCTTTCCAGTTACTATTCAGCCTTTTCATATCGGCTTCTATTTCCCGGCGTAGTGTGTTCTTTGGCCTTCCTCTTTTCCGCTTCCCTTCCGGATTCCAAGTTAGGAATTGAGTCGTGATGCACATTGGTGATTTCCTTAATGTATGTCTGATCCACTTCCAACGTCTTTTCCTAATTTTCTCTTCAACTGGAAGCTGGTTTTTCCTCTCCCATAAAACGCTGTTGCTGATAGTATCCGGCCAGTGGATGTTGCTTATTTTGCGTAGACAACTGTTTATAAATACTTGTACCTTCCTGATGATGGCCGTAGTAGTTCTCCACGTTTCAGCTCCATACAGTAGGACTGTCATGACGTTCGTATTAAAGATTCTGACCTTGAAGTTAGTTGAGAGTTGTTTTGAGTTCCATATGTTCTTCAAATGTAGAAATGCTGCCCTTGCTTTGCCGATCCTTGCCTTTACATCTGCATCCGATCCTCCTTGTTTATCAACGATGCTCCCCAGGTACTTGAATGTTTCCACCTCTTCCAGAGTTTCGCCATCAAGTGTGATTGGGTTGGTGTTCTCCGTGTTGCATTTGAGAATCTTGCTTTTTCCTTTGTGAATGTGGAGGCCTATCGATGCGGAGACTGCTGCTACATTTGCTGTCTTCATCTGCATTTGGTCGTGTGTATGAGAGAGGAGGGCTAGGTTATCTGCGAAGTCCAAATCATCTAATTGATTCTGAGAATTCCATTGTATTTCGTATTTCCCTTCAGATGTCGAAGTCTTCATAATCCAGTCAATCACCAGAAGGAAGAGGAATGGGGAGAGTAGACAGCCTTGTCTGACTCCGGTCCTTACTGTAAATGCATCTGTCAGCTGTCCTCCATGCACCACTTTGCACTGTAGTCCATCGTATGAGTTCTGGATAATGTTGACAATCTTTTCAGGAACTCCATAGTGTCGAAGAAGTTTCCATAATGTTCTCCTGTCCACACTGTCAAACGCCTTCTCATAGTCAATGAAGTTGACGTATAGTGATGAGTTCCACTCAACTGATTGTTCAACGATGATCCGTAGTGTCGCAATCTGGTCTGTGCACGACCGATCCAGCCTGATGATCCCTAAGTTCGGCGTCTACTGCGTCTTTCATCCGATTCAGCAGCACTCTGTTGAAAACTTTTCCTGGTACTGATAACAAACTGATACCTCTGTAGTTCTCACATTGGCTCAGATCTCCTTTCTTTGGTATCTTGATGAGATATCCTTCTTTCCAGTCTATTGGCACTTGTCTTTCCTTCCAAATCTTCTTGAATAGAAGATGAAGCATGTTTGCAGTTATTTCAATGTCTGACTTCAGTGCTCCAGCTGGTATATTGCCAGGTCCTGCCTATTTTCTGCTCTTGATTTGTCTGATGGCCATCTTGACTTCTTCGATCGTTGGTGGAGTGACATCTATTGGAAGGTCAGTGTGGGCTGCTTCGATGTTCGGTGGATTCAATGGGGCTGGTCTATTCAGCAGTTCCTCGAAGTATTCTGCCCATCTTTTCCTCTGTTCTTGAATCTCAGTGACTGTCTTTCCTTCTTTGTTTTTGACTGGTCTCTCTGGTTTGCTATATCTCCCTGCTAGTTTCTTCGTTGTATCATATAGTTGTTTCATATTCCCTTCTCTTACAGCTTTATCCGCCGTCGTTGCTATTTCTCCCATGTATTTCTGCTTGTCGGCTTTAATGCTTTTCTTCACTTCCCTGTTTGCTTCTGCGTAGTTTGCTTGTGCTTTAACTTTCTCTGCTCGTGTTCGACTGTTGTTAATTGCTAGTTTCTTGTTCTTCCTTTCTTGAATTTTGTCCAGGGTTCCCATAGAGATCCATTCCTTGTGATGATGCTTCTTAGGACCAAGAACCTCCTGACACGTTGAAGTTAGTGCTTCTTTAATCCTTTTCCAGTTGTCCTCCAAAGTAGTTTCTTGTTCTTTCAGTAGATCCTGTAGAGCTTGGAACCTGTTGTTGAGAGTTATCTTGAATTCATGGAGCTTGTCAGTATCTCGAAGGAAGGCTGTATTAAACCTTTGTAATGCTGTTTGTCCAGTTTTCCAGTGTTTCTTAAGCTTCAGTCTCATCTTGGCCACAACCAGGTGGTGATCTGAAGCTATGTCAGCTCCTCTCCGGGTTCTCACATCTTCCATTGATCTTCGGAGTTTTTTGTTGATACAGATGTGATCTATCTGGTTCTCTGTGGTGTGGTCCGGTGAGATCCATGTAGCTTTGTGTGGGAATATTGTGCCGCCTATAACCAATTTGTTGAAAGCACATAGGTTTGCAAGTCTCTCCCCATTTTCACTTCTTTCTCCTAGTCCATGTCGTCCGATTATATCTTCATATCCTGTGTTGCCCACTCCAACTTTAGCATTTAGATCTCCCATCAGGATGGTGAGGTTCTTTCGGGAGCACTTTGCTATAATTGATTGCAGCCTTTCATAGAACTGATCTTTATCATCGTCGTTGCTATCATTGGTGGGTGCATAACATTGGATAACGTTCATTGTGATCCCTTGCTTCTTTGTTCTGAATGATGCTTTGATTACCCTGGGTCCATGAGATTCCCATCCCACAAGTGCATTTCGTGCTTCTCTGGACAGTAATAGAGCAACTTCCTGAGTGTGTGGAGCATTTTCCCTTTTGTGACCGGAGTACAGCAGCATCTCTCCTGTACCTAGCCTTTGTTGTCCAGTTTGTGTCCAATGGGTTTCGCCGATTCCGAGTACTGCCATGTTGTATCTCCTCATTTCCATTGCTATTTGGCTGGTCTTTCCTGTCTCCCACATTGTCCGGACGTTCCATGTACCTATAAAGAGTGTTGCTCTGGTTGTTAGAAGGTGCATCGGTCTCGTGACTTCTAAAGCATCTCGGCTTTAATCGTGAGGCGTCATGATTCTCCTTTCAACTCTGATTACAGAGTTTAAATGGTTTAATTCGTTCAATCTGGTTGGCGTTTTTTTAGTAAGATTTTCTTCTACGGGATGGGGTCGCTAACCCAATGCCCAACGCTCCTCCTTTACCCGGGCTTGGGACCGGCAGTAACTCTAGAAGAGCTACAGGCGGAGTTTTGACCATCCTGATGGGAGATCTAAATGCTAAAGTCGGAGTGGACAACACAGAATATAAAGACACCATGGGACGACACGGACTAGGATAGAGAAATGAAAATGGGGAAACAGTTGCAAACAACTATGTGACACAACGAAGAAACTAGCAGGGAAATATGGTGGGGCATAGAGACCGGTCAATGACAAAAAAGGAAAGACAATCACGGAGATTCATAAACAGAGGAAAAGATGGGCAGAATACTTCGAGGAACTACAATATAGACCAGCCCCATTGAATCCACCGAACATCGAAGCAAAACACACAAACTTTCTCATAGATGTCATTCAACAACGGTAGAAGAAATCAATATATCCACCAGACAAATCAAGAGTGAGAAAGTAGCATGACCTGACAATATACCAGCAGAAGCACTGAAGTCAGACATAGAGATAACTGCAAACATGCTTCATCTTCTATTCAAGAAGATTTGGGAGGAAAGACAAGTGCCAATAGACTAGAAAGAAGGATATCTCATCGAGATACCGAAGAAAGGGGATCTTAGTGAGTGTGAGAAATACACAGACATCAAACTACTATCGGTACCAGGAAGTGTTTTCCACAGATCTGAAACAAGGGGAAGATTCAGTAGACATTCAACTTCAAGATCAAACAATGTCAAAATCAGAATCTTCAATACGAACATAAAAACAGTCCTACTGTATGGAGCTGAAACTTGTTATCTACCACAACCATCATCAAGAAGGTACAAGTATTTATAAATAGTTGTCTACTCAAGATACTCGATATCCGTTGGCCTGATACCGTCAGCAACAGCCTTCTGTGGGAAAAGACAAACCAGCTTCCAGCTACGGAAAATATAACCACTTAATTACGTGCGTTACGGTCTACATAAGATGAATGATAAATGGAATTAATCTTTTGGATATCACGTGAACAGGTAGAAATTTACCATAAATTGACTTCATTTAACTCCGTGGTGTAATAAATAATTGCCAACCAATACAGGATATCCCAAATTCCACAGTCAAAAGTGCTATCTAAAGGTCACCGGGAAGCTTTACCAATTTTAATGCAGAATAAAAACAATATAATCCTCCAACCTGACAGCGGCTCTGGCATAGTGATAAGTGTGCGAATCAAGTCAATATGATGCTAAATAATTCAATAAGATTGCTTATTGATCAGTTGAAGAAAGATATGACTGAGGCAGCAGAAAAACGTGTTAAGAAGAAATTAAAAAACCTTCTAAAGAGGAAACTAAGTGTTAATATCATATGTAATCAGTTGAAACCTAGAGGATCCGGGTTACCTCATTTACATGGAATACTAAAAACAAATGAACCTGAAGTTTCTGTCAGACCGATGTTATCAATGATTAATTCTCCATTTCACACATTCGCTCGTTATTCGGCCAGTAAATTAGAGCTAATCTGCCCAAAGCTATCTGTCCACAGATTGAAAAACATTATTCAATTTACTCAACTTCTAGAAAAAGTGGACATTTATGATAAATTCATAATTTCCTTGATGCATCATCACTGCTTACCATTAACCATTAGAATAAACCAGGCAAATAATATGCCAACACGCTGACCTACTCGTCCTACCAAAGGATGAACTTAAACAGCTTCTACTAATGTGTACCGATGATATTCTATTTCGGTTCAATAACTTCTTTTATCGTCAAATTGATGGATCGGTTATGGGTAGCGCACTGGGTCCAATCCTGGCAGATTACTTTATGAGAAACCCAAAACAGACAGTAGGGAAATCAGTAGTCAATGACACATCGTTTTACTTTAAGTGTGTTGATGATGCATTTGTGAACTGTAATAATTATCAACATGCTTCTCATATACTGAAAATTTTCAGTATGACACACGCAAACATTAGGTTTACGATGGAACATGAACGTGACAATGTGCTTCATTTTCTAGACCTTTGTATGAAGCGTAATACGAATAGTCGATTGGAGAAATATATTTATCGAAAGGATACATGGAGTGGATTATACTTAAATTTCAATAGCTTCTAAACTCACTTGTTGTTGTTTATTTGTATCTTCCCATTGTTATTTAGGACTGCAATTGATCAGTCTCTTATTGGCATATGTACAACCTGTGCGGATTGCCCCGATATTGCCTTAAGTCACAAGCTTTTTAGGCAAATATGAGTAGTGGCTAGTAGTGGAATGCAGGACACGTGTTTCGACGTATTTCGGACTGGTCAGTTGGATGTACCTGCATCCCACAGTTGATGTTCACTCTAGGACTCAAACCCCATACCGTACGCTTCGAACGCCATCGCGTTATCCACTTAGCTACTGGTAACATTACATCCTTTGTATTGCGTCATTGATTATTTCAACTCTTTCCAAAGCTTGATAGCATCATTGTCATTTTTCTTCAATTCATAACTGACTGGTTTCAATTCATATCTTTCTTTATTACCATTAATCTGTTTACAGCTGTTTCACTACACAATCATCTAATGCTTGTTAACTCTATGAGTTCTAATCAATATTTCAGTGTTCGGGAACTTTCCCTCTCAAACTTAATTTATTTATCCGAAAGAAAAAAAGATTTATGAGCTTATTAACTCGATTAGAATCTTCTCTACATCATAATACATATATTCATCTTGAATCACCCTCATATTTATAAGTATCTCAATATCTGTAATCACTTTGATATTAAAATGTTATAGGTTTGAAAGCAGCTGATGAGAACCTAACGAAACAAAATGTTCTTACTCTCTTTATGATAATCAAGGGAACTATATATGAAATTCGAGTTTTTTGTTTCATAGGAATGAATGATAATACAAAGGAGTAATTCATTTATATTCGGAGAATTTAAAATTCAGACACACCCATCATCAAATGTTATTTTACATAATTCAGTTCGGAAACTAGTAGAAATTGGGGATAATTATATCATTGACAAAGATTTTGAAATAACTATTTCTATGTATATGGAAATATCAATATGAACTAAAATTCTTACCATATTCTCAGTGGGACATGACAATGCACCAAACTGAGTTCAGGACCTTCATTATCTTAGTCTTTACTCTATACATTTTCGTTATCATCGTGAATACAATGACGAATATTTTATGTTTTTGATGTATATAGATTCCTAATTCCAAGCCGATTGATAATTTACAAGTCGAATATTCCCATTAGTGAATTAGTTAATAGTTAGATAATCGTTCTATAACAAGAAGTATTCTTCGTCCTAGTAAAGAATATACCAATGTCTGTGCGCAATCACTTACTAACCTGAATCACATACACTATACATTTTATGAATAAATAAAAACAGTCAAGTTGGGCTATCGCCGTACGTGCACATTCTATTCGTCGTGCCTGATTGAATGTATTTAACGAAACCAAAGAAAACGTTATCAGTTTAATAACACCAAAGTTTTAGGCTTTATTTACAAAGCTATATCGTTAAACTTAAACTGAGATGGATAGTGGGATCTAGAAAGCGCGTTCCGCCCCGTATGGGACTCGTCAGCTGGATTTACTTGCACCACATAGTTGGTGCATAACTCGAACTCAACACCATTCACTTCAAACACCATCAGGTGGTCTACTTAGCTAATGAATTCAGATAGCTGCAGGGTTGTGCAAAGGGTAACTTTTAACTCGTATATATTGGTTGTTTGGGTCTTTCACTGATGTTCAAGAACTCAAATGATCAGTTTCTGTTTATCAAATCCTTATGACTTAAGGGCAGTAAAGAAGGGAATCTCACAGGACGCATGTTCTCCTAAAGAGACAGATCAATTGTAGTCCCAAACATAAATAAGAAAATCCAAAAAACCAATAAATATATATACATTACCGTTATCATTAAGAATATATATATATTTATTTATTTATTGTATAACTATTCCATAACTAGATTATGTATATCTATATTCCTCTTATTATAAGCTTTATTTTGATCTAATGACTATTATGATACGACTGACTATTCTTAAATCATACTCAGTTTATTGATTACAGTCTCCCACGTTCACAACCACTATTTGGCTTAATCTTGTATAAATGTTATTTCCTATTTTATGGTGTGATGGGGTCCGTTTTGCTTGTATATAAGCTAGGTATGTTTGCAAACAACGATTTGTATAGTGGAAGCTGGTATCAGTGTTCTCGACTCAACTGGTAGGGCTAAGAGGGGAAAGGATCAATAAGGACGCTAGACTGCTCATATCGGTCGAGTGTCATCAGTTTGACCCACTGCTGAGATTGCACAAGTTGTATTCCGATTGACGAATAAATCACATGATAATTAGCCGGGTTTAGAGATACGACAGTAGTAGTAATAATATCTATATTCTAATTGGTAACTGATTTATAGATAACATTATTAAAGTACTATATAGGTCTTAACTAAATGATAAGTGAGTCCCTAGCAGGACAAACGCACGCTTGGGATTCAACTGCTAGCAATAATACATCTGTTCTCTACAAACACTCACTAAACATTCAAATGTTGAGGATAGTCTAAGTAACTGAAATGATCCACGGCTTCCATATATTGGATAGAAAATTTTCTCCACTATAATGATTGAAGTATTCGTTTTTCTGAATAAAACCAATTTATTAGAATAAAGAACTTTGAAGATTATTTACATTCATAGTATTAAACTATGGACCCATCGTAGACAATAACTGGAAGCCGGTAAACATTTGACAATTTTCTTATCCTAGTATAAGATTGCTCAGTAGTGGTCTGGAAACCAAGTGCTTGCAACGAGCCATGAGGACTCTGGGTTCGATTCCTGGAGAGATCACGGATTTGTCATCCTAAGAAGTCCAAAGATAGAATGAAAAGTCTCTCCGCTACATTCTAGCTTTCGATAGTTGTTTGACTAACATCCATCAGTGATATAAAATTACGGTTGTAAATTTAGATAAATTTTTGACAGTTGATCTGATAAAACCGATAACTTCAAGTCGTTAATTTTTATGACCAAAACGTTTTCTAAAAAAATAAATGTTAAATTTAATTCTGATGGACTGATTCGAACAGTTTGAAAGGTTTTAAAGGTTCCAGGACGTTTTGTACTGACTGAGGTATTAATAGAATGAGAGTATTAATATTCTAGATCAAATAAGTTTAGTTGCTTTTCAACCAAACTATGTAAATTTCTTAAAACTGAATAGTGTTTAAATTACGTTTTACATATATGATTGGTTTTCAACATTTACTGCATGACTTGATCTTAGTTAGACTGCCATTGAAAATCCGGAATCACTGGACGTTCATTACGAACTAGTATAAGACCCTTAGCAGTGGGCATTCGCAATACTTCAGTCAGGAGTAGCACACATTACTTTCGATCTCGTGTACGAAAGCTTAGGCTTTGGAACATTGAGCCCGCGTACAACGGTGCTTACGCCTAACTTCAATCGATTTACTATATTACGCGACTGTCATCTATTGTCTGCGGTGAGTGACTATCTCACACCCGACGTAGCTGAACTCCACTGGCCACTACTTTGGTTGAATACTTTAAGTTAGTTATCAAGAGAGGAATTGTTATCATCTGGAGAATCAAGTGAAACTAAGTAAAGGTGAGTAATTGTTTCGTCTTGTATGCGCAGCGTACTTAAAATAATACACAATCGAAGCCATGAATGTCATCTATCTCGTGGTAAATACAATGGCATTGAGCCATTGTGACTGTCATCTAATTTCATAAGCTCACAATTCATTGATCACTGGGTTGTGATTAATGCCATGTGTGTCAAGTCCTTCTTAGTGCAGATCGAATGCTATCGACATACAGGAGATCGGTCGCGGCCCGGATAGCTCAGTGGTAACGTCTCTGACTGTGACACGGGATCAAATCCGTCAGGGAGCACCAATTCCCTCAATATTACAGGTACGCCTTGCTGACGAGTGCCAAGTGGAACGAAACCCGGGTCCAGGGTTTCTTGTTGACCACTTCCAACCACCATCTTAATGTTATAGGCTTAAATTATTGTCTGGCAAATAAAATGTGATCACTCTACCGGTTGTATAACTTCTCACTAGCACTTTGATAATTTCATTACCTCGAACTTGGTCGCTATTAGGCACATAAATTCCTAATATTACTGATACATCTAAACAAAGAGTATGTGTGATTCGAAAATTTCTTGTAATCTCTTGTTGTAGAAACCTAATTGTTTCACCCACTAAACCCCACAATACTACTCCAATTAATAATTATATCATATAAATGTGTATATATGACAATGTTGACTGAATAAAATGTAGAGATCAAACAGGGTTGCACAATAATGATCGACATTTTTCCAGTCATGACAATTCATCATAATGTTTACAATGCTGACTGAATTTCAAAAGAATTATTGATGGGTAACTCATAAAGAAAAAACTTTTAATGTTACAACACAGTCTTATAGAATGTGTATTGTTGTTTTCATACAAGTTTAAGTTCACAACATTAAGAAGATTCAACGACAGGATAGGTTATTTACCAATCCATAGATAAGTAAACAAAGCAAAAAACACAATATAGAACTTTGTGTTTCGATGAAAAGTAGTGTTCAAAATATTGACAATGCAGAATCATTGAAATTAGCAATATAAAAGCAAACATAGATGGAGACAGACAGTTAGAAAATGAAGCTTTTAAACAGGAATTTCAGCTATGTTCATGAGTGAAGTGAGGTGATAAATTCTGACACTTATGTACATGACTAAGTTTTTAAAAAAATCAATAGTTTCACATCAAGGACTGAATTCAGTTAGAAAATCAGAAAATAATGAACAGCAGTTTTGTACAGAACAGAACTTCAACCCAATAACGAAAAAGCTCAAAGATCTGGTTTACTAACTGAAATTAGTTCATGATGCAAAATTACGAAATCCAACAAGCTTCACAATTGTCTATGCCAAAACATCAGTAGTTTTGTGAACTAATACCAGCCAGCCAAGTGATTGTTCTAGATATCGAATACATGAAGCCGATATTCTAATTTTACTGGAAATTGAAAAACCTATCAGACCCTTCACTCTAACATTATAAATTATTTTACCTTCAAAGCTGTTCATTCCATCCAGAGGACATTACAAACACATTCACGGTTTACCAAGTGTAGTTATATAAAGTTGTCATCTTTCAGTGGCCACTGATTTAAAGTTATAAGACATGATTTCATTTAAAAGTCACAGTAAAACCAAATGAAGAGCATGTCAAACCAATTTTCTATGTATTTGCTTCGTGATATCATCGTACAGCCAAACATCAAGATTGACGCTTCTTTCCAAGAAAGATGAATCAAAAATTTCATTAGAAAATCTAACTTTCTATAAAGGCATGTAAAATGTTCGTTCGCACACTGACTCAGTTTCATTTTCTGGGTAGTGTTGACATGAAATACGACTTCATTAAAATCAGCCCCTAATTTGACGCATACCCACTTACTGGCGTGTAATAAAAATATTCTAACCTCTAAATGCTTATTCATATACAAGAAAAAACCTCGAGTAAGTAAATCCTTACAACTGACTGAGACTACTCAGTCATATCTTCTGAGGTCTGAATTATTCACCCCTAACGTCTCAGACTGTGAAACATCATCATCAGCCACCAATCCCCTCAAGATTGTAGGTGCGCCTTGTTGACAGTCCCAAAGAGCATAAAACCTAGGTCAAGCGCCTCCTAGTGACTAACCTCAAACACCTGACATCGAAGCATAGTGCAGATGATGTCGAGTCACTTAGACTAAGGGCCATACTATGACTTGTTCAACAAATTTCGTTTAGCACTAAGGGATAAAGAGGCACAGCATTGGTCACTATTTAGTAAACAATCAATGAAACTAACTACAAATAACTTTTGTTAATATCTTTCATCGGTATCCAGGGTTTGATTGTTTAACTTTGGTTTAAATGGATTTCTTGTTATTAAACACTCAATTAAGATTATAGGAAGTGGTCTGTGTGAAACGGAAATGCCAATGCAAAGTTTTCATAAATATGTATTTTACTATAATAGGTAATTAGTTATTTATTGAGTATTCATATCGTAATCTGATTAATACAGATAGTCCAAATTGACCTAAATACTGGACGGCCGATTTATTGATATCTGTTATCAATCTGATCAGTGGACCCTATACTTTTGTAGTATTATCTTAGTAAGTTATTATCATAATAAAATGATAATTTCCGAACGTTTACGGTAACTCAAAAGACATCCCCATCTATTCATTATATATTAATCCTTTTAAGGTTTCCACGCTGTTTCAACATAAAACTCTAATATGTTTTGCATTTCTTATTTCAGTGTAATAGTACAGCCTATCAGTGTTTTTGATAATATAAAATGACTTAAGTGTACATGTCTAACAGAACTCAATTCCAAGTCAGTGGTCTTTAATTTCAACATCCAATCTCTGATGAAGTCGTGAACGCACACTACTATAAAAATACTATAATAAAACAGTTCTCTAGTGCTTCCTGATATCTAACTTTAATCGTTTTGTGATCTCAATAGAATTTCAACAATCCTCACAAACCCCATATACTGATAATAATCAGTGTTTCTCTGCAAAATGTAACTTGACTTGTTTCAATTTCTTTCTGCAAAACAAAATGATCAAGTACAATTTATTTATTTAACACATATAACACGTGTCACACCATCCACATGCCTGACTCAGCAAAACAACCAATCATTATCATTCTCGCCCACACATCAGTGAGCAATGCTGAAATCAGGCATGGGATGCCAGGCAAAAATGACAAGTCGACTGATGAGGTAGTGATTTCTCATCTGCTAAGTTGTTTGAGACATGTATTACGCACGTCCAACTACCCGCTATCTCAACGCGTGTTCACTTACATTGTTTTCAGCTTGTAGATTCATCGGTTCTATCTGAAGAACCATGACTAGCTACCATGATGTCAACGACAAAATTAAACCATGGTTGAAATGTGTTTTAATCTCTCAAACACTTCAAAAATTCATTCATGAGCTCTAGAACCTATTAACTACACTTACCTGAAAATGTATTATGAAAAAATGTTTACGTTTTTGTTGTCACAAAAAGCGGCATTGTTGATTTCCTAAAGTTATTACTGAATACAACAAACTGAGTTTGATTTCAAACACGATTTTCTAAATTTTGAATAATAAATCTATGGACAAATTTTAAACAATTTCATTTTTCATAGTTCTAAATAGTCTTATTGTTTGCATTCCTCCAACTCTAATATAACCGATGAACACTTCCTTATAACATAAAGACGTTGAATAAAATAAACTAAATTGAAATGAATCAAAGAGAAAACAGATTTCAGTATTCAATGACTCTTAAAGAAATTGAGATTTGAAGAATGATTAGATCAAATGGTTATTTAATCTAATTTGCTTTAAATTGTTACACGTGACTGCGATTGGATGACTCAGTCGCAATTAGTATATGCAAATTTTCCGTTGTTAAAACAAGGACTTCAATGTTGGAATTTCACATCATAAAAATATTTCTTGGATCTGACATTCTGGTTGATTGACTTGTTAAGTTTGGTTACATAATTATTTAGAATAATCATCTCATGGATATTACGTTGTACAAGATCATTTTATTCGACTTATAATGAAGTGGTTAGTGTTCCTGGAATGTTTAAATGGTATTGCTTAAACAGTCTGAGATATTTTAGGAAGTACTATCTTAGAAATTGTCAACATCTGGAGGAAATCACGGAATACAGTGGACAGGCAGGATGCAGCTTGACGATTTAGACTTCGCGGATGATCTGGCTCTTCTATCACAAACGCAACAACAAATGCAGGAGAAAACGACCAGTGTAGCAGCAGCCTCAGCAGCAGTAGGTCTCAATATAAACAAACGGAAAAGCAAGACTCTCCGATACAATACAATATGCACCAATCAAATTACACTTGATGGAGAAGCTTTGGAGGATGTAGAAACCTTTACATATCTGGGCAGCATCATTGTTGAACACGGTGGATCAGATGCAGATGTGAGGGCGCGGATCGGCAAAGCAAGAGCAGCATACCTACAGCTGAAAAGCATCTGGAGCTCAAAACAATTGTCAACCAACACCAAGGTTAGAATTTTCAATACAAATGTCAAGACAGTTCTACTGTATGGGGCGGAGACGTGGAGAACTACGAAAGCCATTATCCAGAAGATACAAGTGTTCATCAACAGCTGTCTACGCAAAATACTTCGGATCCGATGGCCAGACACTATCAGCAACGAGCTACTGTGGGAGACAACAAACCAGATTCCAGCAGAGGAAGAAATCAGGAAGAAGCGCTGGAAGTGGATAGGACACACCTTGAGGAAATCACCTAATTGCATCACAAGACAAGCCCTCACATGGAATCCTGAAGGTTAAAGGAGAAGAGGAAGACCAAAGAACACATTACGCCGAGAAATGGAGACAGACATGAGAAGAATGAACAAGAACTGGATAGAACTAGAAAAGAAGGCCCAGGACAGAATGGGTTGGAGAAAGCTGGTCGGCGGCCTATGCTCCATTGGGAGTAACAGGCGAAAGTAAGTAGGTAAGTAAATCTATCTGAGAAATTAGGGAAAATAATATACTTTATTTAATTTATGCCCATGTTACCTAGTGCCACAATGAATGACCCGCTGGTTCGAGTATTACTGGAAGTATCAATTAATTCTAACTTCCAAAAGGTTCATGCTGATAATTGCTGATTAACAAGAGACGTTTGAAAAAGATATCGTTTCCGAGGAACAGAAATGAAAGGCTTATCATTAGTGAAATAGAAAATATAATTAATATCCGTTCGAGTACAAATCAATTTCGCCATTCGACAAAACAAACTGCATTGTTTTTTAGTTTGACTATACTTTCCGCATGATGAACTGAGATCTACCACAAAATCATTGAAAACCAAGAACTGCTAAAACTGTTGTTTGAGATTCCTCAAACGTAGATATCTGGGACCCTGAGAAATGCCAAATTCAGTTTAGATCTTGTGGCTGGCATTGAATCGAAATATAACATCCCACACTTATAACCACAGTCAAATTATTATTGAAAAGGGTAAGAATTATCCCACAGTTAATATTCAGGAATGAATTTGAGCCAGTGTTTCTGGCATATATTAATTTTATGATGTTAGCTTCGATTTAACCATCTGGTCACAACTTTTCTTAAGAGCAGATGGGTTGTGGCTGGCGTTAGGATCTAGGACGCGCGTCTTGTCATATTTGAGTATTGTCAGCTGGACTTACCGACATCCCAGTGTTAATGTTCATATTGAAACCAAAACAGGATAATTAAAACAATATTTCACGTTCATATTGGGTTTGTGTGGAAATTCTTATCATAACAATAACTAACTTCAAACCGAACTCCTCTTTACAAGCTATGCGACTGAATCAGTAATATAATTAACGTATGATCATACTGTCCATGTCGGCGCCCTGATGCCTAAAACATTTAACTTTCAACCACATAACTGTAAGGGTTGAACTCTGTTTCATCCCGCCTTAATTTGACTAGCCGAATTGTAGTAATTTTTTTCTAGCCTTTAACAAAATTAAATAGGAATAATATATTTGTAAAATCTCAGCGAATGAATTTTTAAAATTAAATCCAACGTTTCGCTTGGCAATCTGGTCCAAGCTTTTTCAAGGAATTTTTATGTCTTTACTTTAATGTCTTACTTCAACTCGGCGCTCATATACTGTGAAACTATTCGTTGTAATTTAGACGAGAGTTCTTATATATTATTCTTTAACAAAATTGTTGCAAATTAAAGTACAGAATATAAAATTTGAATTTGATTTGTTGTATTGATATTCTGTCAATACAGTAAACAATTATTTCCCCGTCTCTTTTTCAATGCTGAGTTGGTTACCGTTAACTAGATGAATAACGTTCTAATAGAAAACTTTTTCATATTTAAAGTAATAATAATTTCAAATCATTATTATTTATTTATTGAAATTGATATTTGTTTTAATAAATTGAAATAAGTCAATATTGCTGTGATCAATATTGAATTTGGTTTTGATCAATGTGTTCTTGTAATTTTCTTATCGCTTATTGATTAGTCGATTAAGAAATGTCATATGACAGTTAAACATTTTTGAAAATTTAACCAATGAGCTCCAAATGGCTTTCACTTTAGTTTGGTCAGTTGGATGATTATCTTTAGTCATCGTATTACAAAATGTGATCTAAAGCCTTCCACATAAATTGTACTTGATCATTTTGTTTTGCAGAAAGAAATTGAAACAAGTCAAGTTACATTTTGCAGAGAAACACTGATTATTATCAGTATATGGGGTTTGTGAGGATTGTTGAAATTCTATTGAGATCACAAAACGATTAAAGTTAGATATCAGGAAGCACTAGAGAACTGTTTTATTATAGTATTTTTATAGTAGTGTGCGTTCACGACTTCATCAGAGATTGGATGTTGAAATTAAAGACCACTGACTTGGAATTGAGTTCTGTTAGACATGTACACTTAAGTCATTTTATATTATCAAAAACACTGATAGGCTGTACTATTACACTGAAATAAGAAATGCAAAACATATTAGAGTTTTATGTTGAAACAGCGTGGAAACCTTAAAAGGATTAATATATAATGAATAGATGGGGATGTCTTTTGAGTTACCGTAAACGTTCGGAAATTATCATTTTATTATGATAATAACTTACTAAGATAATACTACAAAAGTATAGGGTCCACTGATCAGATTGATAACAGATATCAATAAATCGGCCGTCCAGTATTTAGGTCAATTTGGACTATCTGTATTAATCAGATTACGATATGAATACTCAATAAATAACTAATTACCTATTATAGTAAAATACATATTTATGAAAACTTTGCATTGGCATTTCCGTTTCACACAGACCACTTCCTATAATCTTAATTGAGTGTTTAATAACAAGAAATCCATTTAAACCAAAGTTAAACAATCAAACCCTGGATACCGATGAAAGATATTAACAAAAGTTATTTGTAGTTAGTTTCATTGATTGTTTACTAAATAGTGACCAATGCTGTGCCTCTTTATCCCTTAGTGCTAAACGAAATTTGTTGAACAAGTCATAGTATGGCCCTTAGTCTAAGTGACTCGACATCATCTGCACTATGCTTCGATGTCAGGTGTTTGAGGTTAGTCACTAGGAGGCGCTTGACCTAGGTTTTATGCTCTTTGGGACTGTCAACAAGGCGCACCTACAATCTTGAGGGGATTGGTGGCTGATGATGATGTTTCACAGTCTGAGACGTTAGGGGTGAATAATTCAGACCTCAGAAGATATGACTGAGTAGTCTCAGTCAGTTGTAAGGATTTACTTACTCGAGGTTTTTTCTTGTATATGAATAAGCATTTAGAGGTTAGAATATTTTTATTACACGCCAGTAAGTGGGTATGCGTCAAATTAGGGGCTGATTTTAATGAAGTCGTATTTCATGTCAACACTACCCAGAAAATGAAACTGAGTCAGTGTGCGAACGAACATTTTACATGCCTTTATAGAAAGTTAGATTTTCTAATGAAATTTTTGATTCATCTTTCTTGGAAAGAAGCGTCAATCTTGATGTTTGGCTGTACGATGATATCACGAAGCAAATACATAGAAAATTGGTTTGACATGCTCTTCATTTGGTTTTACTGTGACTTTTAAATGAAATCATGTCTTATAACTTTAAATCAGTGGCCACTGAAAGATGACAACTTTATATAACTACACTTGGTAAACCGTGAATGTGTTTGTAATGTCCTCTGGATGGAATGAACAGCTTTGAAGGTAAAATAATTTATAATGTTAGAGTGAAGGGTCTGATAGGTTTTTCAATTTCCAGTAAAATTAGAATATCGGCTTCATGTATTCGATATCTAGAACAATCACTTGGCTGGCTGGTATTAGTTCACAAAACTACTGATGTTTTGGCATAGACAATTGTGAAGCTTGTTGGATTTCGTAATTTTGCATCATGAACTAATTTCAGTTAGTAAACCAGATCTTTGAGCTTTTTCGTTATTGGGTTGAAGTTCTGTTCTGTACAAAACTGCTGTTCATTATTTTCTGATTTTCTAACTGAATTCAGTCCTTGATGTGAAACTATTGATTTTTTTAAAAACTTAGTCATGTACATAAGTGTCAGAATTTATCACCTCACTTCACTCATGAACATAGCTGAAATTCCTGTTTAAAAGCTTCATTTTCTAACTGTCTGTCTCCATCTATGTTTGCTTTTATATTGCTAATTTCAATGATTCTGCATTGTCAATATTTTGAACACTACTTTTCATCGAAACACAAAGTTCTATATTGTGTTTTTTGCTTTGTTTACTTATCTATGGATTGGTAAATAACCTATCCTGTCGTTGAATCTTCTTAATGTTGTGAACTTAAACTTGTATGAAAACAACAATACACATTCTATAAGACTGTGTTGTAACATTAAAAGTTTTTTCTTTATGAGTTACCCATCAATAATTCTTTTGAAATTCAGTCAGCATTGTAAACATTATGATGAATTGTCATGACTGGAAAAATGTCGATCATTATTGTGCAACCCTGTTTGATCTCTACATTTTATTCAGTCAACATTGTCATATATACACATTTATATGATATAATTATTAATTGGAGTAGTATTGTGGGGTTTAGTGGGTGAAACAATTAGGTTTCTACAACAAGAGATTACAAGAAATTTTCGAATCACACATACTCTTTGTTTAGATGTATCAGTAATATTAGGAATTTATGTGCCTAATAGCGACCAAGTTCGAGGTAATGAAATTATCAAAGTGCTAGTGAGAAGTTATACAACCGGTAGAGTGATCACATTTTATTTGCCAGACAATAATTTAAGCCTATAACATTAAGATGGTGGTTGGAAGTGGTCAACAAGAAACCCTGGACCCGGGTTTCGTTCCACTTGGCACTCGTCAGCAAGGCGTACCTGTAATATTGAGGGAATTGGTGCTCCCTGACGGATTTGATCCCGTGTCACAGTCAGAGACGTTACCACTGAGCTATCCGGGCCGCGACCGATCTCCTGTATGTCGATAGCATTCGATCTGCACTAAGAAGGACTTGACACACATGGCATTAATCACAACCCAGTGATCAATGAATTGTGAGCTTATGAAATTAGATGACAGTCACAATGGCTCAATGCCATTGTATTTACCACGAGATAGATGACATTCATGGCTTCGATTGTGTATTATTTTAAGTACGCTGCGCATACAAGACGAAACAATTACTCACCTTTACTTAGTTTCACTTGATTCTCCAGATGATAACAATTCCTCTCTTGATAACTAACTTAAAGTATTCAACCAAAGTAGTGGCCAGTGGAGTTCAGCTACGTCGGGTGTGAGATAGTCACTCACCGCAGACAATAGATGACAGTCGCGTAATATAGTAAATCGATTGAAGTTAGGCGTAAGCACCGTTGTACGCGGGCTCAATGTTCCAAAGCCTAAGCTTTCGTACACGAGATCGAAAGTAATGTGTGCTACTCCTGACTGAAGTATTGCGAATGCCCACTGCTAAGGGTCTTATACTAGTTCGTAATGAACGTCCAGTGATTCCGGATTTTCAATGGCAGTCTAACTAAGATCAAGTCATGCAGTAAATGTTGAAAACCAATCATATATGTAAAACGTAATTTAAACACTATTCAGTTTTAAGAAATTTACATAGTTTGGTTGAAAAGCAACTAAACTTATTTGATCTAGAATATTAATACTCTCATTCTATTAATACCTCAGTCAGTACAAAACGTCCTGGAACCTTTAAAACCTTTCAAACTGTTCGAATCAGTCCATCAGAATTAAATTTAACATTTATTTTTTTAGAAAACGTTTTGGTCATAAAAATTAACGACTTGAAGTTATCGGTTTTATCAGATCAACTGTCAAAAATTTATCTAAATTTACAATCGTAATTTTATATCACTGATGGATGTTAGTCAAACAACTATCGAAAGCTAGAATGTAGCGGAGAGACTTTTCATTCTATCTTTGGACTTCTTAGGATGACAAATCCGTGATCTCTCCAGGAATCGAACCCAGAGTCCTCATGGCTCGTTGCAAGCACTTGGTTTCCAGACCACTACTGAGCAATCTTATACTAGGATAAGAAAATTGTCAAATGTTTACCGGCTTCCAGTTATTGTCTACGATGGGTCCATAGTTTAATACTATGAATGTAAATAATCTTCAAAGTTCTTTATTCTAATAAATTGGTTTTATTCAGAAAAACGAATACTTCAATCATTATAGTGGAGAAAATTTTCTATCCAATATATGGAAGCCGTGGATCATTTCAGTTACTTAGACTATCCTCAACATTTGAATGTTTAGTGAGTGTTTGTAGAGAACAGATGTATTATTGCTAGCAGTTGAATCCCAAGCGTGCGTTTGTCCTGCTAGGGACTCACTTATCATTTAGTTAAGACCTATATAGTACTTTAATAATGTTATCTATAAATCAGTTACCAATTAGAATATAGATATTATTACTACTACTGTCGTATCTCTAAACCCGGCTAATTATCATGTGATTTATTCGTCAATCGGAATACAACTTGTGCAATCTCAGCAGTGGGTCAAACTGATGACACTCGACCGATATGAGCAGTCTAGCGTCCTTATTGATCCTTTCCCCTCTTAGCCCTACCAGTTGAGTCGAGAACACTGATACCAGCTTCCACTATACAAATCGTTGTTTGCAAACATACCTAGCTTATATACAAGCAAAACGGACCCCATCACACCATAAAATAGGAAATAACATTTATACAAGATTAAGCCAAATAGTGGTTGTGAACGTGGGAGACTGTAATCAATAAACTGAGTATGATTTAAGAATAGTCAGTCGTATCATAATAGTCATTAGATCAAAATAAAGCTTATAATAAGAGGAATATAGATATACATAATCTAGTTATGGAATAGTTATACAATAAATAAATAAATATATATATATTCTTAATGATAACGGTAATGTATATATATTTATTGGTTTTTTGGATTTTCTTATTTATGTTTGGGACTACAATTGATCTGTCTCTTTAGGAGAACATGCGTCCTGTGAGATTCCCTTCTTTACTGCCCTTAAGTCATAAGGATTTGATAAACAGAAACTGATCATTTGAGTTCTTGAACATCAGTGAAAGACCCAAACAACCAATATATACGAGTTAAAAGTTACCCTTTGCACAACCCTGCAGCTATCTGAATTCATTAGCTAAGTAGACCACCTGATGGTGTTTGAAGTGAATGGTGTTGAGTTCGAGTTATGCACCAACTATGTGGTGCAAGTAAATCCAGCTGACGAGTCCCATACGGGGCGGAACGCGCTTTCTAGATCCCACTATCCATCTCAGTTTAAGTTTAACGATATAGCTTTGTAAATAAAGCCTAAAACTTTGGTGTTATTAAACTGATAACGTTTTCTTTGGTTTCGTTAAATACATTCAATCAGGCACGACGAATAGAATGTGCACGTACGGCGATAGCCCAACTTGACTGTTTTTATTTATTCATAAAATGTATAGTGTATGTGATTCAGGTTAGTAAGTGATTGCGCACAGACATTGGTATATTCTTTACTAGGACGAAGAATACTTCTTGTTATAGAACGATTATCTAACTATTAACTAATTCACTAATGGGAATATTCGACTTGTAAATTATCAATCGGCTTGGAATTAGGAATCTATATACATCAAAAACATAAAATATTCGTCATTGTATTCACGATGATAACGAAAATGTATAGAGTAAAGACTAAGATAATGAAGGTCCTGAACTCAGTTTGGTGCATTGTCATGTCCCACTGAGAATATGGTAAGAATTTTAGTTCATATTGATATTTCCATATACATAGAAATAGTTATTTCAAAATCTTTGTCAATGATATAATTATCCCCAATTTCTACTAGTTTCCGAACTGAATTATGTAAAATAACATTTGATGATGGGTGTGTCTGAATTTTAAATTCTCCGAATATAAATGAATTACTCCTTTGTATTATCATTCATTCCTATGAAACAAAAAACTCGAATTTCATATATAGTTCCCTTGATTATCATAAAGAGAGTAAGAACATTTTGTTTCGTTAGGTTCTCATCAGCTGCTTTCAAACCTATAACATTTTAATATCAAAGTGATTACAGATATTGAGATACTTATAAATATGAGGGTGATTCAAGATGAATATATGTATTATGATGTAGAGAAGATTCTAATCGAGTTAATAAGCTCATAAATCTTTTTTTCTTTCGGATAAATAAATTAAGTTTGAGAGGGAAAGTTCCCGAACACTGAAATATTGATTAGAACTCATAGAGTTAACAAGCATTAGATGATTGTGTAGTGAAACAGCTGTAAACAGATTAATGGTAATAAAGAAAGATATGAATTGAAACCAGTCAGTTATGAATTGAAGAAAAATGACAATGATGCTATCAAGCTTTGGAAAGAGTTGAAATAATCAATGACGCAATACAAAGGATGTAATGTTACCAGTAGCTAAGTGGATAACGCGATGGCGTTCGAAGCGTACGGTATGGGGTTTGAGTCCTAGAGTGAACATCAACTGTGGGATGCAGGTACATCCAGCTGACCAGTCCGAGATAGGACGAAACGCGTGTCCTGCATTCCACTACTAGCCACTACTCATATTTGCCTAAAAAGCTTGTGACTTAAGGCAATATCGGGGCAATCCGCACAGGTTGTACATATGCCAATAAGAGACTGATCAATTGCAGTCCTAAATAACAATGGGAAGATACAAATAAACAACAACAAGTGAGTTTAGAAGCTATTGAAATTTAAGTATAATCCACTCCATGTATCCTTTCGATAAATATATTTCTCCAATCGACTATTCGTATTACGCTTCATACAAAGGTCTAGAAAATGAAGCACATTGTCACGTTCATGTTCCATCGTAAACCTAATGTTTGCGTGTGTCATACTGAAAATTTTCAGTATATGAGAAGCATGTTGATAATTATTACAGTTCACAAATGCATCATCAACACACTTAAAGTAAAACGATGTGTCATTGACTACTGATTTCCCTACTGTCTGTTTTGGGTTTCTCATAAAGTAATCTGCCAGGATTGGACCCAGTGCGCTACCCATAACCGATCCATCAATTTGACGATAAAAGAAGTTATTGTTATTAACTATTGTGACTTAGTAAATACTGTGTATGTTGTAACTTTCTGAACTATTTTATGGACTATCATTATTTACATTCTCACTATATAATTATTTAATAACTGTATTTTTGTATTTCTATATCCTTGCTATTATAGGCGTTAAATGGACCCTTTGACTATTTCTGTACGTTTTACTATTCATTAATTATGGCTTATCAATTATTTACCTTTTTACTCTATTTTCTTTCATTTTTGACGTGGTTAGGCGTATATTATAATTACATATTTATGTAGATGTGAGACCAGGAAATTAACTTATATTATTGTTTGAACTGATTCACAAAAAATACACTCCTGCACTTCTTTCTACCTTCTATTACGGAACCAAAGACTAGGCTGGAAGAAAAGCAACCATTCTAGACCAATAAGAGTTAGGATTATTATCAAACTCAACTCAAGGTTAACTTCGTCAATCAGAGTGTATAAATGGTCAAATCTTAGGACGCCAGGTGATAGCCAAAATAGTGTACGCGGGGTAGATAAATTTTGAAGGATTCTAAATTGGTGAATCATATCTCATGATATTGACTGACATCTCACTCATAACACTAACACTGTTACAACAAGAAAGGAATCGATTTAAACTAAAGACTAAATCATAGCATGAGAGATACACTTAAAAACGGAATAAACAAAAAAGACTATTTAGTATTGTTTGTTTGAATCTTCCCATCGATATGTTAGGACTGCAACTGGTCAGTCTCTAATTGGCATAGTGCATACTGTGCGTATTGCCTCGATATAGCCTAAATCCACAAGCATTGTAAACAAAGATGGATAGTGGCTAGCAGTGGAATCCAGGACACGCGTTTCGTCCTATCTCGGACTGGTCAGCTGGATGTACCTGCATCCCACAGTTGATGTTCACTCTGGGACTCGAACCCAGTACCTTTGACTTCAAACGTAATCGCGTTATCCACTCCGTCACTGAGTCCTGCTAGCCACCGGTTTGTGTAATTGGGCGAAGTTTAAATTCACTTAGTATTGTTTGTTTGAATCTTCCCATTGATTTTTAGGCCTGCAACTCGTCATCTACTACCCATCTGTGCTTACAATGCTTGTGAATTTAGGCACAGTATGCACATATGCCAATTAGAGACTAACCAGTAGCAGTCCTAACAAATCGATGGGAAGATTCAAATAAACAATACTAAGTGAATTTAAACTCAGTGACAGAGTGGATAACGCGATGACGTTTGAAGTCAAAGGTACTGGGTTCGAGTCCCAGAGTGAACATCAACTGTGGGATGCAGGTACATCCAGCTGACCAGTCCGAGATGGGTCGAAACGCGTGTCCTGGATTCCACTGCTAGCCATTATCCATCTTGGCTTACAAAGAAGACTACTGTCCGAAATGACCCTTTATGAGAAAAAATAGACGAAAACAGCGGGTGAATACAATACATTTGGATCCGATTTCACAGGGCGACAATCATAAAAAACAGATTACCAGGTAGGAGTAACATGAATTTTATTAAACTCCAAAAACCAAACTTACCCAAATTGAAAAATGAAGTAAAAAGACTGTAAGCTCCTGAAGAGAATTTAAAACGCTGATTTGATTTTTGTTCTTCATTACCTTTATCAATCTGTTGTTTAAGAAAAAAAGCAAGGTGAATAAAACAGCCGACATTAAAATCTGTAACTTTGAAGATAAAAGGTTTGTGGATGAGGACTGAGATAGCTTCAGAGGTGTACAAATGACTAACGTGTAAAACACGCAGCGAATTTGACGAGAAACTGTGGATAACTTTAAAAGCTTCATTAATATCCATTTGATGGTCTGTCTTAACCAAGTGAATGAGAATAGATCTCTCGACAAACTTTAACTGTCTTTTGATTAACCCCTGTGGATAGTATTCTACAATGAGACAACTAATTTGTCTCAATGTATACCCTATTAACTAGCTCCACAAGAGTAGTCAAACTGTCAAAAGTATATCCATGCGGCGAATTGAAGTAGTCTGTCTTTGTTGGTGGTACTTATCATCCGACGGTTGTAAAAATGGCATACAGCTTGAATGCAGTAAGTGTTTCTTGTACAGCTTCTCCTAACTTTTGTGTTAGTATTCCACTGGCTGTATATTTTTAAACTGTAAATTTAAGGAAATTATCTTCTTTGGAGTAATTATTACCATCGGTTTTACTTTTGTTTCATTCTTGTGCACGCTAATGAATTTAATGAGATATCCATTTTTACTAAGATTTTTTCACAAGTAATTACTGTAATTCTTATAACTACCTTATAACTACCCTCTTTCAATCACTTAGTTATGCATTCGATAAAATTTCAATAATAACTTGTGAAATGATAACATTATTATGTAACACGACCATTCAACTAGTATTAGTTTATTGCTATAAATTAAATATATAAGTTGAAGTAGAGACATGATGAAAAACTGATTGAAAATTTATATTATCGTTATTACTGCTGAAGTGTTTTTTTCTTAATAATATAACTACAAAATAAATACGTAAATTTTCACACACACAAACGATAATCAGTGTGAATATTGGAATTCATTTCAATGAAACCTTAATGATTTGTTTCCTATCTGTGTATACATTAATCTGAGTAAACAATAGTGGCTTATATTGATGAGTCGGTTATCAGATAAATGAGATCAATATAATTTGAGGAAAAAACATGATTGTTAAAACATAAGGGCTATCCTCTGACTAATTTGATAATTTTATTGAGATCACCGACCGATTTAAGTAAGATAACTATCAAAAACTCAGAAACACTGGACAGCCATTTAGTTCTAGTACTGAACTTCTCAGTAGTGCGTATTCACGACCCGAGCCCGAGAATCGAATCCAGGAACTTCGGTGTCACGTGCGAACACGTAACTTCAAGATCATTGGGAGAGATCTACTGGTGTAGTAGTTTACCATTAATCCATTTACGATATTTGGTGACCATCTGCCAATATTATGAGTGGGTAACGGTTTCTCACTCGATATGATTAATGTTTGTACTTGTAACTAATTCTGAATGGTATTTTTTGAAGTTCTAGAGGAAAACTGTGACCACTGGAGTTCGAATATGTTAAGTATGAGGCAATTATCTAACAGTGAGATTAAAGGATGGTTGTACTATATCGCAAATTAATCGAAATTGAAGGTTGAAATTATTAGATTCCAGTTCCGTAGTTTAAATGTTAAGCGTTGGTCTTGAGACCTAAAGGATTCAGGCTCGATCGTCTATGTGGTAGTGAATGTATACTGCCCAAGCGTCCCACATAATAGCAAAAATTAGCAGTCTAGTGCTTTCAGGGATTTTAGTGGTTTTCGAACTACAATCAGTTTTTATTGTAGATTATAATACATAACACTGGTTATTGCTAAGTTTTGTAGTATGATACAGTACAGTATTGTATACATACCTTAGGTCCCAGAATACCTTTCTTATTTTTGTCATCTAATGATAAATGACTAATATAGTCTTCATCAATATAAATTTCATTGACTGGAGGAATCGGATTTTGTATTGCTGTTGTTGCCGCTGATGTTGTTGGTACTACTGATAACTGTTGTGATGGTGTATTATAAATACTCGATGTACCTTCTGGCTGTTCTAAAGAGTTACCAATTACAATTGATCTCATTGGTTGTGCTATAGTTTTAATATCTTTGTTTAAACTACCAGGATCAATCCAATAAATATTATTATCATTATCGGTAAATTCATATTCATATTGCATTAAATAATTCAGTTTACTTATTGTTGGGTTGAAATCTAACTCCAAGGAATTATTGAATGAAATATTCGTTGAATTTTTTGTGGTATTAGAATAATCTAAATGTTCATTATCTCGACCAGGTGGTGGAGTAGGTAAACTGTTGTTATCTGAAATATCACTAGATAACAGGATATTTCTTTTATCGGTAAATGTGAGAGATATAGTTGAATTATATGGTACGGTGTCATCATTAGGAGCAGCACTTGGAGTATTATTATTATCGTTAGTAGTAGTAGTAGTAGTAATAGTAATAATATTAGCATCACTAGCCATATAATCGTTATCGTCATCAGCATTTCTTTCGTGTGATCTAGATAATGAATAGCTTTCAATCCCTAGTGAATCAACCGTTTTTGAATGCGAATTGATACCATGCATCGTACCACAGACCTCTTCTTTATAAGCTGTGAGCAATGGAATTGTACGTGCATTGTTATCTTCAATAAGTTCATCTTTACAAACCACATCCAACTGACTAGTAAACTCGAATCGAGTGTCAATATTGAATGTATTGTTATTATGAATACTAAGATTATTCAGAGATTCTGCTGTTGGTTGAATTAATTTCTCCATATCGATTGAGGGATTTCCACTTGGAGGCTCGATAACACTGATACTCGTTCCATCTGTACAATATTTGTTTACATTTGAAGATAATGATTCAGCGGTAGTATTCATAAATGACTGCTCACTATTAGTCAGCTGATTATGTGGATATTGCAAATGGTCAACTTTGGCCAAAAGTAAATTTTCATCAGTTGCTTGTAGTGATTGTATGGATGAAGATCTTACTATGTGAATTATAGTTGACAAAGTATTTATGTCCTCTAATGAGCACCTTTGTAAAAGATCCTTAACCCGACAGTCAATAGAATCATTCTCTGTTTTAATGACAACTTTTTTGAAATGAGCATCGGCATCCAGGTCATTATTATTGAGACTATTAGAGCTAATTGATAATTTTTCTGTTAACCGAGTTACGTTTGTCGAATCGATTGTGGTATTCTCATTTAACGGTTCAATAACATAGAAATTCGTTCCTTCCGTATGATATATATTAACGTTTGAAGATATCGATAAAGCGGTACTATCCACAAATGGTTCCTCACTATTAGTCAGCTGATCATGTTGATCTTGCAAATGATCAACTTTGGTGGAGCTGACATCACTGGAAATATCCTCATCATTCATGTAAAACTCTCTGTTGTGACATTTAGTAGGTGTATGAAACTTATTACATGAAACTTCTACGCTTTCACTATGAAGTTGTAAAAATGTCAACGACTGACTTATTTCATCTGAAGAAACCTTTTCCTCAGTTGATAATTTGCTGATTTCAAGATCAGTGGATAGTTTTTCACTGTCATTTGACATTTCTTTAGTTAGTTGATCAAAATCATATTTCCTTTTCGATGAATTATCTATCTTATTGGTAAGCTCACTTGATAATGCTAATGTCCAATTTTGACGTGAATTATCCAACAAATAATCGTCCAAGTTTCGTGTGTTACTCAAATCTGATTTCAAGTATAATGGTTTCATATCTTCATGTGATGTTTCCGTATTTGATGAGGAGATTTGTTTCACTTGGGTCGAAGGCACTGATTGATTATTCTCTAATTGGTCACTGATGGACCCATTAGGTGAACCGATACTCAATCGTTCATCTATGCGTACATCATGTGCATGATCGGGAGTAATTAATGGATCCCTCTTTTGTTGCTTGAATAATGTTGAAGCTTGAGCGGAAGATAGTTCTGTGATGTCCTCAATAATTGGCATAGTTGTTAATTGTTCATTGAGTTGCTTTGGCAAACATACATTTTTAAATTGTAGCTGATTAGTTTGATGGTCAGTAACAACGTTAAGGTATTCAAGGTTTTCCGCATTACTGTCCAGTGACTGACTGAAACTTTTATTTAAATAATGATTATCTGCAGATGTATCAGTACTCAATGATAGTGGCAAGTGAGTTGTACATTCTAATTCCATCAGCGAGTTTGTTAAAGTTTGTATGTTGGTCATGACACAGGAATTCATATTTTGTTTAATATCTGAATTAAATGTTGAATTATTCTCACATTCTACACTAATTAATAATGAATCTTCGGAACAATTAACGTTAATGTCTATTTGTGAATCGATCTTTATTGTTTGATTTGTATTCAACGGAGTTGATTCACTAGAGTAGGGATTTTGTTGTTCTAATGTAGGGTCTGTCATAATTCCTTTGATATCTTGATTTAGTTGAAGGGGACCTATCTTTAAACTATCATTATTGTTTACTAAATGAGTACCAATAGATCGTTTACAATCAGTAACTTTCACTGTGGATAAATCATTTTCAGGTTTATTATTTAAATCATATATTTTTGTAGTAGGATGTATCTGAAGTACATCACATGTTGTAGATATTCTACAAGGTAAACTATACTCCGTCAACATACTATTATTTTGCACAATCGGCGAAATTAGTGAATTTTGTTGAAAAGTCGAAAGTTGTATAAAATCTTTACCGATTGTAGCGGATGCGTTGTTACTATTAGTATTATTATTATGTACTTTCGAAAGATAAGTTGACGAAATAGAATTCTCTTGAGGATAATTTTGTTTCAATTTCGAAATATGAGAGTGTAATGATTCATCATCATTTTTACTCTCTTCGAAAGAGGTTGAATTTGAACTAAAAGGCTCCAAATTGAAAGTACAAGACATTTGGTTTTTCATAGGACCATTTAAGTCATGAGTTACATTGTTATTATCATCATTATTAAATAATTTTAAAGCTTCATTCGTTCCAAATTTGTTTACATTACTAACTGAAGGATTTGATAGTTGATCTTTAACGAATTGTTCAGAATTACAATTTAATAATAATAATGTATCGTTTTCCATACCGGCTTTTTGGTTCAAAGGAATATTATCAGTACAAGTTAATCCATGTTCATTTGATATATTAGTTGTAGTATTGGTATTAGTATTATTATCAATAGTAGTAGTAGCATCAGTAGTTTGATTTGATTTTTCTAATTTAAATTCTTTACTCTGTTGACCATCTTTTATTTTTAACGATGACCATGGTGATAGTTTTATCTCTGCAAATTTTGATGCAGTTATTGGAGTTGTGATTGGTTGCTGTAATCGTATCTCATTTGTTTGATCACTATTATTACAATCATTATTGTTATGATTAGTGAAATAACCGAATACTGAACTCTCTGAACATGATGTATGATGTTGTTGTAGTGAATTAGTACAATCTTCAGTAGCCATTTGACTCATACTCCATAATCCGGAATCAGAGAAGTCCACTGATTGAATCGGTGTGATTTGTGAGCATTTTGACTGGTGATAAACATCATCATTGTTTGTATGTTTGACACGGTGTTCCTTCGCATCTGCATGGTTACTTAAACAACTAAGATTTAATTTATCAGTAGTTCTGTATGAACACGATGGTTGTTGTTGCTGTTGAATTTCAAGCATGTTCAGATTACTTACACTATCTCCTGAATGTTCAACTAAACTTTGTCCAACATCAGATAATGTTTTTACAGCTTTAGCTAGTTCTAATTGTGACTGTGTTCCAAATTTCTCACAAATAGAATGAGTATTTTTTTTACGTTTGAATTTAAATAGCTTTATTAACTTTTTTGATGATATACAGATATGATGTGGTTCTTTGAATATGAAATGTTTATTAGGTGACAATTTAATCTTTCTTTGACAATATTTCATTGTATGATTTGGTGTAATGACATTACTGTACTCTGAGCCATCATTTATAATACCGGTTGATTTATGAATACGATTTGATAATTTACAAGACAATATCGATTCATTTAAAAATTCACACGATTTAATTTTCGACTGTTTTTGCGGAATACACATTTGACTTGCTTTATAAATAGGATCGATTTCAACGTTATGTTTACTACGTTTTTCCAATAAATTTTCATAATGTGATGTTTCGTCAATTTGACATTTAACTCCACTATAATTGTTAATAACGTTTAATTGATTTCCAGACAAAGTTGGCCAACAAGGATCTAATCCAAATACTGTATTGTAATATTGATGTTTTCGTGTAAAACATCTTGAACTAAAGCTTCTAATACGATTAAAATTGTTCACATGTAAGTGTAGATTAGGCGTACTGTCACGAGATTGTGTGGGTGAATGTTCAAATACGGATGCTGATTGGCTTAGACGTTGTCCAATAGGATATATCGGGTCTAAAACATGTTTCATTCCGTTGATTGGTTCAATATCACTGAGATCATGCCAGCTAGCTGGTGCCGAGTCGCTTTGACCAGTACGGGTTATTCTTACAGCTAATGGTTGTCCACGTAGATCCGTGACAGACATCCATCGACTAATGTAATATTCTGTGGGTGTAAGTAGATGTCTTGATAAATCGCCATTAATTGACGGAATATATCTATCTGAAGTTTAAAAAATTAAAAAAGAAAGTCGGAATTCATTGCATATGTCAGAAAATTCTTTTTATATTAAACTTAAACTTATTAATTTTTAAAGATAGATTTTATTATGCTTTAATATCATTTGAAAAAACACTGAAAACTAGGGTGAATTGTACTAATACCAGATAAATCAGTGCTGTGTGCACACCACACCAAACATGATCGATCCTCAGGGCTTTCAGGTTACCTTACATGTGCTGTAATATTTGGCTTCTGAGTCATCATGCAATGATGCACAGTTTTCAATTTCAGCATTTATTTATATAACTGAACAGATATACAATATCAAGGAGGATAGAACTGTCTCACTCACTAAGTATTTGAACTTTATAGGTCTTAATACTAGTTTATTATACATAGACGACCATACATTTCAAAATGCCTTATTAAGTAACAAAAAAATTACTCGCTTATTCAATTTAATTTTTTCTGTAAATTTAGTTGACAATGGTGAAGTCAGACAAGATACGTCAACTGTTTAGCTGAATTTTTTAAATTACTTTTGAAATATAACCATAGCTCAGATTAGCACTAAGTATAGACAGCTGGTCTATGCTCGAAGGTCAGAATATGTACAGAAAAACAGGGTATTTCTATGATTACTTATGATCTGAAGATTATAGTACCTTCTGAAAAACATGCTAAAACCAACAATTAGTTAATTTGAAATATTCGTTAGAGATTTTAAAAATTCCAGAATGGTCGAAATATTATTTAGAGATTTTCTAGCTTCTGATGAATTCATCAAAAATTATCGAAAGGTTCCGGACAAAGTTCGGGATAAAATCATTTTTAAATGTTGCGCCATATGTTCGAACTGTAAGAGAGATTTCGACACTATCATCGCTCACATGAAACACTGTGATCTAAAAAGTAATACTAGCCAAAAGTACTTGGCTGCTGTTTTATATTCAGCGAAATTTTGAAAGCTTACTTCTCAGTCAATAATAATAGAATACATAACATCAATGTAAATAACTCAGTTGAATATAGGTTTTGTCGTTGTACGAAATATTCAGTGGTACCCCTTCAGTCATACAGAATAGAGAAACCTGGTTAGTGAAGCCGATTAACTTATTTGGATTTACTCATGACATCGCCGTCGGAGTGTGACAGTTGCTTTTGTGGAATTTTTTACCAAGTATATGTCACATGCTTGCCTTAAATAAAAAACCCAGGGACCCATAAGTTCAATGGTATACACACTAACATAAATGCTATCATAGGGAAGGAAGACTCCTCTCCCATTTCTGCACTAACGTAGGTAAAGCTGTACGATAAAATCCTGTTGGTAGACAAAATATCATTAGCATACTACCCAGTAATCAGTCAGTGTAGAATGCTAAACCAACGATTGAAATGTAGTCACAAGTGATATTGGTATTGGCGGCCTGTTTAAACATCTGGGCTACCTGTTCCCATCATCTAGATATTTCAGCAAATTATCTGATTTCGTTTGTTTTAATACATCATTACGCCTATTAATCGCACAACTTATTCAAGTGGGTTTCTGAAAAGTGTAAGACCTTTCGCTGTAAAGATTACAGAAGGCTTATTCAGAGATATCGTGGTTTCTGGCAATATGCAGCGACAAGAACGTACATTATCCAGATGTCGATTGACTGGGCTGCTAACTTCTAACCGACGATCACCCAATATTTATCGTCAGAAAGGACGAAGAAGTAAGAAACAGAAGCTTGTTGAAGTACTTTGTGCTGAGAATTCTATATTGTACCAAAAATATAATATTGAATAAAGCTAATAATAATAATAAATAATAATAATCGTTGCAACACTTCATTTTCATTAAATTAACTTCATTCTGTTGGACAAGACGATAATATCAATACTAATCAATCAAATAATTACTTCGACATTGGCAAAATAAAGAATTCTGCAACATTATTTATAAGTCATGATATTTTGTCTAGTAAGTACCATGAAAAATACTAGACTTTTCTATCTTATATATCTTATAAGATAGATATACGACCCAGAATTAGAATGCTAATTTTGTCAATCATAATAAAACTTCAAAAATTAATTATAGTCTATTCAAAACATAATAAGTGTAAATATCCGTTGAGATTACACCATTTAAGCCAATGGAATCTTTGTTTTATTGAAAGAAAAAAAAAGGAAGAGACGATTGATAGTTGTAATAATGACAGAAAAAAGAAAATCATCATTGCAATAGAACTGTAATTAATGTTCGTTTTGGTTACACAAAATCATTCTCTGAAATGATTTCATTGGTTACAATGATAATGTCAATGTATAATAAGAAACAAGATTTTTGTGATTTCATTTCTGTTAAAGTTGATATTTTTAATGAAACATTTCGTCATTATTCATTCACCGTATAATTCATCACTGTCTTAGTTCCAATAATTAAGATACTAATTTTTCACAATAATTATGCTTTAATATTTTAAATAATCAAAAATCTGAAATTAATGGATACACTACTATTAGTCAATGATTATTGACTATTCACCAAGTAATATTATTGTTGAATGAATTCGACTATTATTTAGTTATATGATTCATAGATTCAATTAATCTCTTAGAAATATTTTGGCCTATGATTTTTTAAGCAAAAAAACAGTTAGTAAAGTAAGCGATTTACCACATTGTTACTACACTAATCACATTGTCAATTTTAAGTGACTTTTGAAGCGATATTGAGATTTTGATATCTTACCTGCACCAGCCAATCAATAAGCAAATGGATAAGTCGTGATTATGCAAGACAAAAGATGGGGAAATAATGTCAAATCCAAATGAAAAGCTAAATGTAAGACAGATATTTATCTAACAGAATGACTGAAAAGGAGAAAAAATATTGAATGTGATTTCATAAACTGTGACTGATTTCCTGCCATGTTACTTAGCGTCTTCAACAGTAAATTGCAAACATCACTCACAAGTCTGTTATAAAATCTGTGCTTCCTTAGCATAGCTTCCATAAGTGATACCATGTCTTCGTTTTTGTATTCTTTTACAATGAATGCACTTAGTAGTTAATACACGGTGACTAATGTAAGTGACTAAACATCATATGAATCATGCTGTGTTAGGTGTTTCATCCTATGTTCGGCCTTCCAGACTAATGACCACGTTGCGATAACACGTGCTTTTGTCTCATAGACAGCATCAGTTCCGTAACTATTACAGGTACGCCTTACTCACGAATGCAAAGTAGTAAGAAACCTGTATGAAACAGTGTTTTCTATCAAATGCTTCCAACCACCTGATACTTGAATGATACACCCTAATATTAGTAAATACCTATCAATTCTTAACCCAATTTTACTGTAGCTTAATTTGATAAACGAAAATGAGCTATAGATTATCTCGTTTCTGTTATATTGGTATTTATTGGAAAACATTTCTGAAAATACTTTTTAAACAGATTTTATCTCATTTTATTAAATCATTATGTCACATGAAAATAGAATAATGAATGAAATTACTGAATGTTTATTTGTTTGTATTTATTTTACAATTCCAATGTCTCATATACACACTATCATATTGATTTTAAATTATTTTAACTAGATTTTGACAAACTTTAAAACAAAAACAAAAAGATTCGGTTATACGTGTAAAGCTGAGAAATACAATGTAGTAGATAATTTCTATTATTGTACTCAACAACAAATCAGATTTTACTTTGCATTCTGTTAACGTCTAGTAATCATAAACATTCCATTCTACTGATTACTGATGTTATTTGTTTAGATGTTAGGTTGGCGATGGTCAGCAGAATACCCTAATCGACCTAGATTCACTATTAATTTGCACTCGTCATTAAGATGCAATTGCAATCTTGAGTGTATTGTTTCTGTCCGTAGGATTTGAACACACAATCAACTAATCACTGAGTAGTGACTAATGTAACATTTGTGCAGTCCCTTAGCGCTGAGCAAATTCTATTAATCAAGTTGATACGTGGTCACAAGTCTGAGTAAGCAGTGTGAAATTTACGAATAAATTTTTAAAAGTGTAGCAAAATAGTGTATGAAAATTATGAGTGATTATATATACAACTGATTTTAATTTGTATCAAGCAAGCACACATTTGATATGTTATCGATCATTGACCACGTTTAATTTAAATGAAATATCTGTGGACATTTAAGTCCTTTCTAGACATTTTTAGTTTACTCAAGATAGTCAATTCGTCTGAAACTTGTTAATAGTATGAGCGTATTTAATATTACCATGAAGTTTGCAAGAGCTTTTAGCTTTTCGTTAATATTCTGGGGACTATAACTGATCAGTCACTAATTATTAAATATTCAACCTGAGCAGATTAACTTGATATTGCGGGATATTAAAAATGTTTTGGTAAAGTTGATTATTATCTAGAAGTAAAGGTCATGGATTTATTAGTGTATATGTGTGTAGTGATGAAATCCAAATGAAATCGAAACAGCTGCTCAATTGTTACAATCTACGATATGCGATTTAGATACAGATAAGTAGACTTATTAAACGCTTGGCCCAACTATCTATTCAAATGAGAAAACGAGGAAATGAGTGGGAGGCTTTAACTGGTAAATTAAATAAACTGTACACAAATCACTCATATTTACGTCTTTCTGATCCAGAGAAAAGATTGTAGGCAGAAAACTAAATCAGGTACACAATCTGTCATTTGACCTCGAGAAAGCACGTAATATGTAGAATAATACGAATTAGGCAAGGATTAGTAGATAGAGATGGATGATGAATAAATTTCTCGAAAAGGCTAGTAAGTGTAATAATAATAATAATAATAATGACAATGGTATGATTTGTGGATATATCGTAAACTTAATTTTTTACTTTTATATATAAATGTTCTTAACAAGTATATTATATGTGATCAGTTTGTTCAAAATGTATTGAGCTAATATATCATCATATAACTGTGATAATCTTCGTCTTCTTATTACACTATTGGAATTAATGATTTGATTTAATTTTATATAACAAACAATCCATGATTTACATGTTACAATTTTAAATGTTTCACTCTGCCTTAAACTTGATCAATTTTTTTTATGGATTATTAAATTGGAATATCGTCATTGTGGAATTAATTACGTTTCAATGTGTGATATTTGTTCCTTATATGACTTTTAGATATAATTTGTTAACTATTACTATTATCAGTAATGTTAGTTGTTACATTAGATTTTCACATGTAATCAATGTTAAATTAGTTTGAATTGACACTTGACATGATATTCTATTACTCCAAAATCCAAAGAAATGAAATATAAATCATTTGAAATTGAACACTGTTATCTAAATTAAGCTTAAAGATAGGTTTTATTGCAAAGTATAGGTTAAAATTGGATTAATTGATTAAATTATACTGATAATTATTGCTGCTATCAATAAGTTAATGGAGTTGCTTTCTCTGAGCTAAAGTTTAGTGCTTAGAAAAATAATAAAATGCTTCATGATTAGACCACTAGGTTGGGAGAATACGATTCCATCAAAATTAATCTTTTCATCCATAATTCTCCCCTACCATATCATTGTTGTTGTAAGCCAAGTGAATAATCAACATATTGGTTGGACGAATCTGTGGCAAGTTGAAGTGAATTCTTTTGTTTTTTTCGTGTACTTTTTTAAAACTTGATAATTTAATTAATTAAAAGGTAGCTTTGCAAATGTAATATTAATGCAATATTGCATTTAAAAGAACTTTCCACATTCACATGAATCAATTTCACAATCACATGTATATATAAATAGGAAGTGAATAAAAAAAAAATGTTGACGTCATCAACTACAAAGAACATGTATAAATCATTACTACTATTTCAGTCAGTGGGATTAAGTTGATAGAACTGAGAAAAATACATCAAACACAAACGTGATGTTGTTTATCGTTGCTTTTATTCTTATATAAATATTATTGTCAGGATCACTTATGATATTTAATGCAACGATGCATGTAAACTACACAGAAGACGAAAAAGTAGGAAAAAAAATTACTATTTTTTATGATCACAAATAGAGTAAAGTAGAATGAACAAAATGAAATCAGTTATCCATATCAGGTCTCAATCTCTATATTAATTTGAATATAGAATTATTTACAAATTAGTTAATTTACTGTAGAAGTTATGGAGGAGTATTATTTATTAAGTATTTCGACAACAAAGAAAAATATATAATAAATAATTATTTGACAATCATATTTAATAATAAATAAACTCCTCAGAAACTTTAATTTATACTTTAAAATATAAACTGTCTAATGGTCAAATTCATGAATTGATATAATCTAGATCACTACAGAAAACCTACAAGCACTGGATGGCCGTTCCGTCCTAATATGGAACTCTTCAGCAGTGTGAATCCATTATTATCAATCGTTGTCATGATGATAATAATAGTTGCTGTTTATTACTGTTAGAAATCAATAAAGTAATATAATTCAATGACAAATTATATTTCTTATTCAAGTAAGTTGACCTATTAATGTTGTTAATTATAAACCCATATTAAATTATTGATTAACAGGGTAGTTCGGTTCATTCAAATTTACTTATTGACTGAATATATTGAAAATGATACGTAAATTATTATTATTATTATTATTATTATTGTAAATGTCTTATTAAGCTACTCGCATGTTTTAAACTAATCATTAGTTTTAAGTGCATATAAAATGTGTAGCAACCACTCAAATGTGTACAACTATTTCAATTGTATTAAACTTGTTCACTAACGCATAGTATACCGTAATATAACAAATGCGTGAAGTATATAACCGTGTTCAAAAGAAATCATTCCAATTTCCAAAATAACAATTTATTGTTTTCATAGTTGAATTATTAGTCAATTGAAGTTAGACCATCATGGAAAACCTACAAGGACTGGACGGACGCTTCATCCTATTACGGGACTCCTCAGCAGTGCGCATCCACAATCCCGCACTCGCAAGATTCGAACCCAGAACCTACCAGACTCGCCCAAGAGCACTTAACCTATAGACCACTGAGCCGGCCGGTATCCAACGATGTTAATGTCTAACTTCAACCAATCCACGATTTTGAGCAACCATTCACCAATTGTCTTCAGTGAGTTGTTATCTCACAAGAGACGTGGTTTTCCATGATGGTCTAGCTTCAATTGACTCATCATTTCAACTATGAAACTACTGAAATCTCCATAAAACACTTCTGATAACAATTTATTGAATAATGATGGTTGTTAATTTTAATTTGTTGCCAAACTTGAAGATGTAGACTCTTCATGATAAGTGACATGTGTACATTTTCATCATCAGTTTTGAGGTTAGATTTTTAGACAAAAGGGATTGAGTTCTGTTATAATTGTGTTTTTGCTATATAAACGACCCTGATATTCCTATTGCTTAGTATTCTTATACGATGACACTCGACAAGACCCCAAAATCAGAACACGTTGAACAAGAATTAAATTGTATTCAAAATAATAATGATAAGTGAACAGCAATCCGCAATCAGCAATCAATAGTTTAAATATCGTTCATATATTTATAGTATATGCATAAGAAGCTTATAGATTTTTCTGCAATAATATGTCCGGGCTGATCGGTTTAAAATTAACCAATCAGCGCGCAGCAACACCATCATGCATAAAACATGCTTAATCCAATCTCTATCCCACTAACCAGTTCAAAAAGATATATATATATATATATATATATCTTAATGTCAATCAGTGAAATACATGTTTTTGAAGCATGCAGAGGAAAGAAAGTTTCTTCAACATGTTGAACAGGCACAATAGAGAAGTCTGCTAATAAATTTTCTAACTCATCATCAATAAAGCAGATAAACTTCATGTCTTTTGAATTACTTTTTGTTTTGTGACCATTTCATACAACAGAGATTACAGGTACATGAATTGATCACTGAGTAAGAACTAGTGCCATTCTTATCAAATTATTTAGTGCTCCTAAGATTATATCGACTTTGTTATAATGTGATCACTATTCTGAGTGACTCAACACCGCTTCCTCTATATTTTCGATGCTAGGTGGTCAAGAGTAATCGTCTAATGGTGACGTCGAGTCACTTAAACTAGCAACCACATTTTAATACCAAGGAATAGAAAGTATGAGATTGATTACTACTCAATTATTTATTAGTGTAAATATCTCAGTCCTGCAAGAGGTCAGTTGTGGAATGAAAATCTCATTGGTAATATTCTTAATGTCATTATATCCTGCGGACTCAGCTAGTTAATTACTACTGTACGATGGAATGAAGACTAATATTGTTCGATGCAAAGAAGAATATAAGACTGAGAGCAAAAATTTATTTGTACACTAACAGATCAACTACTGCTTCAAAATACTATGTTGGAAATATACTGAATTATATATTATTTACTTATCTGGTCAGTTGGGAAATGTGAATATATTGAACTAGGCAGTAGTCAGTAAAACTAAACCACTAAATGAATGCGTTATATCCAAGCTAGGAATAAATGAATGGCAACTGTTAGGAATTATTTATGAACTATTTTTACGTATATTCTTACTGGATAATGTTTATGTAACTAGATTATATATATACTTATATTACTTTTATCATAAACTTTCATTTGACCAATCAACTACTATTATACGATTTACTGTTCTTAATCTATTCCCTATTTATTAGTTACAGTCTCCCATACTCCCAGACACTTTTAGCTTGATCTTACGTAATTATTATTTTTAATTTTATGACGTTATGTGGTATGGTCTGCTTGAATATAAACTACGTATGTCCGAAATATATTATTCATGCAGTGGAGGCGGATATTGTTTTCCGGACTCAAAGAGCAGGGCCAAGCGAGAAGCTACTATATTAAGGACCAATAAGGATTCAGAGTTGAATCAAGGCTTCTAGTACTGGTTGACATTCCATTGGGTTAGCTAATTGGCAAAGTCATAGGAATCGATATTCTGAATGGCGGTTTTGTCACATGATATTTAACAGGGCCATACGACAACAAAATACACGTGAAAAATTTGCAACACCAATGGATTTAACTGCATTAACTAACAATTTAATAAATTACTGATTTGTATTCATACCCATTCTCGACAGGTAGTACCACTGATTCTCTGATAAATATTGTTGTTCAGTGTTGAACACATAAACCAATACTCGTCGAATGAACTCTTTCTCGTAATCTATCTGTCTGAGACTTGATCAAACATATTGTAATAAAACTAAAGAAGTCAGTAAAACATTCATGGTGGGTATAACTACAGACATTTAGTTCATTTGAAATACTTTTCTGTTATGGAAACATACTCTGTTATGACGTTCACAGACCATTATTATTCTAGGTTAACAATGAAGTGTGTATCAAACAAACGTTCAAAGTAACATTCAATCATTGTTGGGATACAAAAAAAATGTTATAGGCCATGATATTCCTTATGTACAACATAAGGTCTACCAGTTGACTCATAGATTATATATACATTAGTCAGTAACCTGTAGCCATGTTCTAATTGTCACCTAAAAGTAGCTTTCTAATACCTAATGGAGAGTTTGTAGCTTAATAAAACTTCCTTATTAAATTATGATCAATCAGGTAGTCCGATGAAACGTGGAACTTAGTAAGTGTTTACATAGGTTCAAGCTGTACGCTGCACCAATATAAATACGAAGAGATGGAATTACCGAAAAAGAACTGTCAAGATAGTAGAAGTTCATGAAAGCATCAATAGGGATAGGAAACATTAAGCATAAGCAATATGATTATTTAAGAAGTAAGAATAAATTCGTGAAATAAAACAATATAAAATTATTTTAAATATGAAGATATAAGGGGAGACAAATATTAAATGCATTTGAGCGATTTTGACCAATTTTGAGACATGTCACCCCAAATTGCCAATTACGGGTTACGTTAATATCGAAGAATCCAATCTCTTAATTTACTCCTACCAACATTGGCTTAGTTTAGCAGTCAATTGTTTTATGAATTGATTTCACTTTTTAGTTTAACAACACCTAGCACTCTTTAAATGTAGTCCTACGAATCCTTTGGTTAAATAGGAGCGATGTTTCGAAGGTACCAATGACCGAATGCCAAAAATCTTTTTCCCTGAATAATATTCATGTTTCATAGTTATAAAGCACAATGTGACAGACTACCTCACAGAATAAATACTTTTTATTAGACAAGGAAACATCTCTCATCCATGACAAAGTTGATTTATATTGATTAAACGCAAGTTGACAGAAGAAATATTTCTTTTAAGTAGTTCCTCGCTAAGGCTTTACAATAATATGCATAAGTCTTACAGAATGAAATCAATACAAACTATCAGATAGTGGTTGATCATTTTAACAACGTACCTCATTATCTTCACCAAAACAGCAATCAGTTAGAAGGTTGACAAATGTAAAATCAGGTTGAAAGATAATATTACGTAGTCGATTAATTCCAGAAGTCCATTACGTAAAGAGAATTAATTAAGTTCGAGAACAAGTAACTGAGTGTAAATGTCAATTTTGTTTGCAAAATTAATATAATGTAATTAACAAAACGGATCCAAAGAAAATTGAAGAATCAGATTATTAAGATAGATATGTAGATTGCGTAATATGAACATATCCATTAAAATTGAATAGAATTGCATGTATAAGATGAAGTTTGGAGATATGGGACAAGTTCAGCGGAATTCTGTGACTAACCCCGAACATACAATCGGCCGAACACAGTCGTATTTCTAAACATCATTCCTCATGCTTGGTCAAAGGAAAAAAGAGAACAACAAGAAGCCTCCTTTCTGCACATTTAGTAGATGTCGATCACCATATCTATATAAACTTAACTTTCAAAGTTATCTGTAGAATTCTACTAAACTTGTACCATATCTCTAAATGTCGTCTTTTACATACAACAGAAATTGTAGGTGCACATACATCAATAAACTTGATCTTTGTGCAGTATTAATCACATAGTTAATGTTTGTTAATTATTAGTGTCAGTATACATTGAAATATAAATTGATTTGTCTGTAAAGAACTTTTACAACTGAAAATTACCAAAATCCGTATATATATAAAGGTTTGAATAGTGAATGTCGTGACTGAATTTTAATCCGTCAATATTGCTATAATTTCATCCTTAGAGGGTTTCATCGACGTAACTACCTTTTCAGACATTTTATAGACTATAAGTATTATAGTACTCTTCGCACTATTCGGGATTCACCACAGCTGGGACCACCTCCATACATATTAATGTCGATGTTTTACTCGGACTCAATAACTTTCTCTTCAAGCACTTAATACGTTAATAACTGAGCTACTGAGTCCGAAATGACCTTACTACCAATGGTATGAACATCGTACACGTCAGTGAACTTCTGGACATAGGTTAACACGCTGGGTGTTTGAAGCAAAAGATATTAAAATCGAATCTCAATATGAACATCAGCACTGGTACCAAGATGAGTCCTAAAATAGTATAAAATGGGTGCCCTAGATGTCACTGCTACTTACATACCGAATAGATTAATACACTTAAATAAGTAAATCGCAGTTCAAATTACAGTTTATATTCAAAGATATGAATAGGTGGTCATAAGATTGAAACCGATGTATATGCCAACTTAAATTTTGATATCATGTTCTAACTTATTAAAAATTATTCATTTGTTATTTGAATACTTTTCGGAAATCATATGAAAGGTTCAAAAAAGGAGAAGAAAAATGTCTCATCCACGTGAACTTGTATGTATTGTTTCTCAAGGTCATCGTGATGTATCACGGTTAAAGTACATAAATCGTGATATTACAATTTATAGAAAGCTTAAATGAATCAAATAATTAATTAATTAAATTCAGTTTTAAGACTATTACAGTGTAATTGTCGTTTTGTTTGCGCAATTCTATTTGTTGTTGTGAACAATTCGTCTAAATTAATGTATTGATCATCAGATGATATCAGATTTAGTTTGACATATTGACAGCGAACGATTAACAAAATGAATAAATTGTAACATTTTTGTTTTGACTTTATCTTACTTTGATCAAGTGATGTTAAGGTAATGGGAAGTAAATTATTCAAAAGTTGTAAAGATTAGCTTTAGTTAGGAAATAATTTTCCCCATGGATGTATATCAGATGAAGCACGAATTGAGAGTTGACTTGGTGGTTTACATTTTGGGTAATAGCCGTGGAAACCAAAGGTCCAAGGTTCGATTCTCGATAAAATAGTGAGTGTAAACTGCTAAGGAGTCTTTTATTGGGAACACTAGTTAATTGTTACCTAGTTTTCGATAGTTGTTTAAGGTCAGACGATGGTGTAAACTTTTGAAGAACGAGTAGTTCTGTCTAAGTGTGTATCTACGACCCTACATGCAATATGGAAAATCAAGACCTTCTGGTTTGCTAAGTGTCACAATATCTTTACAATTATTAGTAGCAATGCATCGGCTAATATTATTTCCCGTCCAAAATCTTAGTGTTTTAATTCTCTTAGTAGATTTAGCTAAGATATGTGTATCCAATGGTTTGTATTAAAAGGCCTTAGATAGAACGTAGGAAGAATTATACGTAAAAAATATCGAAATATTTCTAATCAATGTATTGGCATATTTCACTTATAAATGATGTTTGATTCTTTCCAAGGAAATTGAAGATGTTGATGGCATGGCAGATGATATCAGTCTACTTATAGTCAAAACCAGAATAATTCATGGCAATCATCTAGTTTTTGAGGCGCTCGCAATGTTACTCTTACTTTAAAAGTTCAGGTTTACAATACGTCAGTGACGGAACTGCTCTGTCTGTGAAACCAAACAACTTCAAGTTGAGAATGTTTAACGACTGTTTGTTTTTGATCATCGGGATTTCTGAAAAATCCACATCCAGTAGTAATGTCACTTCAGTGGTGCTACGATTTGAAGATGTATATTCGGGTGCAGTGATGATAATTCAATCATCTTGAAACACTGACTTTGGTGACTTCATGTGTTTTAAGGATATCAACCCAGCGGCTTCCACATCATTCATTGTATGTAAACATTGAGACGTTGGCAAAACTAGAGGGATAGTTAATAAAATGACCCAGTAGTATGAATGACATCTTTATAGGACTAGAATTCGTTGGTTCGTTATAATTCTTCAGCTGTAAAGATCACTTAACTCAGCAACTTGAGAAGTTATCAAATATGATTGAGAGTAGATACCTGTGGCTAACTAATAAAAGGTTTTTGCTACATTCTTCATAAAAATGCAATGAATTAACTCATTTAACTCAGTGACTGTATTTCTAATTAAAATGCAATTCACATCATATTCTTTTCCTGCTCACTTATCTATATATTGTACGACCTTTCCCACCTACTTCTTTTTCACGTTTTCAATTACTTACTTATGTTACTTACAAATGTTTTGAAACAATTGAAGAGAAGTGGACAATTATTTTATTTCGTTTAAAAAATTCTTACTTTGTAAATAAAGTGACCGAAATGACGATGAATTATGAGAGTGATACTCCTAGTTGAATAATAATTGTCATAAAATAGAATCACTGATCAAATGAGCATTTCAATTTTCCTTTACATCACATCATATTCAATACAATCAGTTACAAAGTTAATGATGATTCCATACATTAACTCGTCTCACAAATGGTTTTCGACAGTTTTTCTATTTGAATGCTTAGAAACTGACTTATTCACCGCTTCCTAATCCCTAAGCATTCTTCACTGTTGAATCCGAAAAGAAAGTAGTATGCAGGGAGGTCGAAAAAAATTGACTTTTGAAGGTTAGATTTTGTGCAGAAAACATTGGTTTTAATAAGGTTATGCGTGGTTTTAAGATTCTAAAAGCTTCTGAATAACATGTCGAAGTCCGTAGTTGTTCAATCGGGGTAAACGAAACAACCAGTCATTACCTAAATTTCCCTTATAAGTTCCAGAAAAGCGCCTCTAGAGAATTCCACTAGGAATTATTAAGACCTGTCGACAGTTTTAAGTAAAAAGTGTTTTCCAGACATTTTTTAGATGTACACCTCAAAACGACCTTGTGAATTTCTTGGAATCAAAGAGTTAATTATCCATAGTGTCACTGAAAGTATTGAATGACAATCGGTCTGTATCATAATCTTTCAACAATTGTTAGATAAAACATAAATAACTTAGATGCACCTATTTGTTTTTTATCTGTCCCTAACCAAAAAATTATTCTGCTCTACTTCGTACCCGTGAAATGTTGCCTACCAAACTACAAGATACTTGTGGGTCACTAGCATTCGACCACACTTGTTTTCAAAGCATTGCTCATGTATCTTAGAACTTCTGAGTAAGCAATGCCTGGATGAAGAACAGGATACCAGGTAAAGAAAGAAAATTGATCAATCAGTCAGCAAATATTCATCAGATGAGTTGGTTAATACCTAATGCCTAATCCTTTCTATGACCACTGAAGCAACTCTAGGATTTGCTTTGGAAATTTATTTTGTTGTGATAATGGGACTGGTAATTTGAACCGATTCACACATATTTCAGGTTCAACGCTACAACTGATTGACTGACTGAAGTAGTGAACTTATTCAAAAGGTTTACTCACTAGTTCTCCATAGTATTTTCTATCTTTAGCTTTACACTCTATTTCTGATAATCTTATTTTCGATTTCATCGATTTCCACTTAAACTATACTGTCACTAAAATATTACAGTTCACATGGTGATATGCACATCATAAAATGTTCATATTTATTCATTTATCACAGCATCCTATGACAATGTAGGTATCTTATCCTTTAACCCATATATATTCCTCAGTTTTTAACTTGAAATCATTTACACTGAAAAATTCTATGTTGTACGAAGCAGTCGATATGTGTTTGACAAAATAAAAAAATTTTATTAAACATTGTTTACCACTTTGAAAAATCTTTTTGTCCGTAGGATAATTTCAACAAATTTTTCAATATGACAATCTACCATACACATTTGGCACATTAAACTATCAACATTTTAATCATCATTTAATTTAATGATATACAATGGAAAAATGTTGTAAAGAATAGGTTATGGTGAATGAGTGTTTTATATTTGAATATCACTATACATACATACATACATGCATATGATGAATTGATAAAGGATATTTTACATATACAAAAGATTTAAAATTTCCACAATTGAAATCATGAGTCAATTGAAGCTAGACCACCATCGAAAACTTAGAAGCACTGGACGGCCGTTCCGTCCTATTATGGGACTCCTCAGCAGTCCGCGCCCACGATCCCGCACCCTCCAGATCCGAACCCAGGACCTACCAGTTACGAGCCAGAGCCCTTAACCGATAGACCACTGAGCCGGCATCCAACGGTGTTAATGTCTAACTTCAACTGATTCACGAATTATGAGCGACACTTCACCACTTGCCTTCAGTGAGTTGTTATCTCGCCGGCTCAGTGGTCTATCGGTTAAGGGCTCTGGCTCGTAACTGGTAGGTCCTGGGTTCGAATCTCGCGAGTGCGGGATCGTGGGTGCGGACTGCTGAGGAGTCCCATAATAGGACGGAACGGCCGTCCAGTGCTTCTAAGTTTTCGATGGTGGTCTAGCTTCAATTGACTCATGATTTAAACTTTGAAATATACTGAAATCTCCACAAATCCCCTTCTGACTATGATTTTTAATAAGAAAATTAACTCCGCAGTTATCGTGGTTTGTATTATAGACTAACTTTTGTCAAATAAGTATTGAAAACTAGGAAGCACTGGACAGCTATTTCGTTCTAGTATGGAACTCCTCAGCAGTCTCCACCCAGGATCTTTTAGAGGTTTAAACCCATGACAGTGAAACTCGTAGAGAACGCCTATTTTTTACTCCAGTGGTTTAGCATCTAATGGTTTATATTTCTAATGAATATATATAAAAACAGCTAATTGAAAATATTCTTGATTGGTTATCAGTTTACTGAATAACCAAGTGTGTTAGAAAGTGAATGTTTTGTTATTCAGAGAATAAATAAGTGAAAAATATTTCGAAACTCAAATTCAAAAATGTTACAAAAAAATTAGATATCACTTAATGAATATAAAATCAAAATAATTCAATTTTGAAGGGTAAACATAAATTATGTAATATAATTTAAGTAAAATGTATATCATTCTCTGTCAAGTAAAACCGACGAATATATTCTGTTATAAGAAGATCAAATAAAGTGATACACAGAGAAACTAACAATCTAAATACAGTGAAATTAAGGAAATAACTCTGTGTTTCAAATCGCTGCTAAAACTCTGGTACTTAAAATGCAATAAATTGTACGATACTATGCAAGGGTTGTATAAGACTGAGATCTGTTAATTTATCAAGATAATGTAGTTACATTCCTTGAGGTCATGAGACCAAGTGATATGAAACAATATCACATAAATCTCAAAATGAAATCCCTTTGGAATTCTATAAATTAAAATAACCCATTGTGTCAATGAATAAAAATAAAGAGAATTCAGTGAAGAAAATATGTTTTTGAACAAAATCATTTACTTGAGCTATACATCCGTATTTATAGTTGTATGGTAAATATATGTCTATATTTCGTTGAAATGACTTTCTTCACTGGATTCTGTGAATACTTTCCAAATGAAAGAAATCTATTTTGTCTTAACTTTTTAACTGAATTATGTGATTGATCGTATACTATACTTGTTTAATTATTTCTTGACCATACAATCCTTTTCTTTCATTCCTATACAAAATTATCATTCTAATGTGTATGATACGTAGAGAGAAAAAATAATAGTAAAGTAATAAACCGTTTTCTAAATCATAATATAGAAATAAAATAGATAAACAAAAATGGATAATGGCTAGCAGTGGAATCCAGGACGCGCATTTCGTCCTATCTGGGACTGGTCAGGTTAATGTACCTGCATCTCACAGTTGATGTTCACTCTGAGACTCGAACCCAGTACCATTCGCTTCAAACGCCATCGCGTGATGCACTTAGCTACTGAGTTCTGATAACCATCTACTTGTGCAATGGGGTGAAGTTTAAATAAGTCACAAGCTTTATATGCAAGGAGACTGATCAATTGCAGTCCTAAATAACAATGGGAAGATACAAGTAAACAACACCAAGTGAATTTAAACTTCACCCAATTGCACAAGCAAGTGGCTATCAGGACTCAGTAGCTAAGGGCATAACGCGATGGCGTTTGCAGCGAACGGTACTGGGTTCGAGTCTCAGAGTGAACATCAACTCTGAGATGCAGGTACATCCACCTGACCAGTCCCAAACAAGACGAAACGCGCATCAAACTGGATTCCACTGCTAGCCACCGATCATCTTTGCTTATAATGCTTGTGAATTGGGGCTATATTGAGGCAATCCGCACAGTATGCATATATGCCAACAAGAGGCTGATCAATCGCAGTCCTAAATAACAATGGGAAGATTCAAGTAAGCAATAACAAGTGAATATAAAACAGGTATAGTTAATTAATACAACTGATTATTAATTGGGTAATGACCACTATCAGATTTGTCTAGTCTTTTTTCTACTTTACGAATTCTGTCGATCAAGTGGAAATATAATCACAAGCCTAAAAGACTAAAAACCTTGAGCACTATGTTGAAATGTTAGGTGGTTAAAGATAGTCGACAGCAAACCCTGAGCCTAGATGTCTCATCAGTTGACATCCGTTGGCGATTGGTAGAATTCGGTCAGCACTAAAAAGAACTAAATAAACATGACATTGGTAATCAAATTTAAATATCGCAATACTACGCGAAGTCAGCTGCTGCTCGAATAGCATCCCAGGCTGCAAAGCTGAGTGACATAAATTCAAATCCCATTGAAGAGTATTAAGTTCATCGAGATCGCAGGTACTCTTTTTTGACAAGTGACAACTAGTAAAATACCTAGGCTTATGTGACTATCTGGAAGATATTCAACAAACCACTTATTCTAAGATTTTTTTGAAAATTTCACAGTATATATATTCCAAGTTTGTACTGAAAACCATATTTATTTTCGTCTTTGATTCCTTTACATGAAATTTAATTAACAGAGCATTTTCATTACTTCAGAGGGACGTTTTCAAGTTAATACACTCAGACAGAAATTTAATGACTATTTTAATAAATCAATGGTAATATCTTTAATTGTGGTGCATACCATTTCTTGTTGTGAATCTCTGTCTAGGTAAATGAATATTTGGAATAAATTCCTCCAAAGTCATCCATACTTGACTCCTTATTTCCATTGTCATACAAACGGGGTAGCCTAGGTAATATATGGAGTTAAAAGGAAGATTTCTATTCATAGCACAATAATACGTTCACCCTAATTGGAGTCAGATGAGTCGGAACCACAACATCAGATTTCATGGACAATATCAATTTCGATAGTGTAATAAGAAGGCGAAGATTATCAGAAATATGTGATATATTAGTGCAATACATTTCGAACAATCTGATCACTTATCACACATACTTGTTACGAACATTTATAGATAAAAATAAAAAGTCAACTAGAGTAGAAATTGAGAGGCAGAGGAAAGAAGGATAATAATAGTTTCGTGGATTGGTTGATATTGGACATTAACAACGTTGGATGCCGGCTCAGTGGTCTAGTAGCTAAGCGCTCGCACGCGAGACTGATAGGTCCTGGGTTCGAATCTCGCGAGGTGGGATCGTGAATGCGCACTGCTCAGAAATCCCACAATAGGCCGAAACGGCCATCCAGTGCTTCCAGGATTTCCATCGTGGTCTATCTTCAATTGACTCATGATTTCAACTATAAAAATTACCAAAATCTCCACAAACCCCTGTGTGGATAATAATAATAATAATAAAATATAAGAACTTTCGTCTAAATTAAAGCGAATAGTTTCATAGTATTTGGGCGCTGAGTTCGATAATTTTGTTGTTTGATTATATTTCCTTGAAAAAGCTTGGACCGGATTGCCAGGCGAAACGTTGGATTTACTTAGAATTCATTCGCTGTAATTTTACAATTATATTAATGTTGAAAGCGTGAGTCAATTGAAGCTAGACCACCATGGAAAACCTGGAAACACTGGACGGCCGTTTCGTCCTATTATGGGACTCCTCAGCAGTGCGCATCCACGAACCTGCTCTCGCGAGCGAGATTCGAACCCAGGACCTACCAGTCTCGAGCCGAAGCCCTTAACCGATAGACCATAATAGGACGAAACGGCCGTCCAGTGTTTCCAGGTTTTCCATGGTGGTCTAGCTTCAATTGACTCACGCTTTCAACAATGATAAATACTAAATCTCCACAAAACCCCTTCTACAATTATATTATTCCTATTCAATAATAATAAAATTTGTGTGTGGTTGCACATACATAGGGAGGAGCAATCGTGATCTGAAAATTAGGGTGGATGAACATGTACCAAAATGGTTGCAGAAACAAATAGAATAAAATGACCCAATAATAGTAGAGTATAAACATCCATCATCCTCTATTGCCAAACATATAATCGAAATAGACCATAAGATTGATCTTAACTCGGTTTTCGTGGTGTTGTACAAAATTGTAAAAGGGCATATACTAAGGTTTATTGAAGCCTTAGACACACGAAAATTCAAACCCCTTTGTGTATTCAAAAACAGTTTGTTCTCACCTTAAACCTACCCTGGTAATATCAGCTTATTATCGAGAGTGATTAGGCTTTAAATTGTTTCCACATTACTTTCTTCATTAACCTTGTCTCCTCCTCCCCTCAATTTCTAGTTTGGTTGACTTTTTATTTTTATCTATAAATGTTCGTAACAAGTATGTGTGATAAGTGATCAGATTGTTCGAAATGTATCGCACTAATATATCACATAGTTCTGATAATCTTCGTCTTCTTATTGCACTATCGAAATTTATCAAAGGGATTAATTGCTTTAAATATCAATTTCAACAAAAACTACGGAGGAACATCAAGTAAATTAGCTGATAAGCTTAACGAAAACCCCAATGGTTGATAGAACTCTACCACAATCTAAAGCTAAATTGTTAGATACTAAGATGAATATAATATTCACTTATCTGAGCACAAAAATACAGGTCTAATTAAAAACTCATGATTACTGAAAAATTATTTAAACCTCTTGGTCACCTACTTTCAGACTATGCAAATACTGTAATTGGATCTTTTTAGACTAACTAATTATTTACCTTAACCTGCCGTACTCACACGCTTCTGTAAAAACCTTATAATCAGCAAAGTTAAATATGTAAAAATTAAATGGTACTACCCCCCTTGATTCACTTAGCATTTGCTACAATGTCAGTCGATTACGATAGGATTCTAGAATCTAAATATTTTAATCGATGTAGAAAGATTTCATAAGAACAAAACTACCTGAAAACATTGGGGTGAATCTCTGCTGAAAAAATATTTTCATATGTATTTTTTGGCAATATTCGCACATTAATAGAATATAAAACGGGGATTTGTTTAAATATTGCACATGTTGTACGTAAAATCTCTCTCTGCAATTAACCATATAGTGCCGAATTAAACGATTATCATTGAAATTTACTCACGTTTTATCAGTTCTCCTATTTTCAACCAAGATTCTTGATCATTAATCCATTGATTCGTTGAATCATCATTGAATAAAATTGGTGGATGTTTCAATAAACTTAGATCGAAATTTAGTAAACATGCTGGTTGCTTTAAAAAAATTATTAAAATTCTCTCAGCCCATGATTTTTTTGCTGTGAAAAATACAAGAAATCTTGGATAAATATAATCTAAACATGACGCATTTTGACCAGATACAATCAGTAACGCATATTCAGAATGTGTTAAAAATCTCTCTTCAAATGAATTGAATGAATTATGCAGAAATGCTTCACCACGTTGTCTTGGCCAAAATACATTTAGATCATATTTATTCTCTGTGTATTCAGTTAAATATTGTGCAAATAATATCGCTTCGTCATCTTCACAGTCAGTATCTGGTATGGACTTTGGCAATAGTGTCCATGATGTAAGGAGAGTGAATTTAAATTTCATGATTAATTAGCTCTCCTTTCTTTTTGCTGAGATGATAGTTAGAAGAAAACTTGTTTATTTGTTATTTTGTGAATAGATTTCTTGTAGGATAGTTGGAAATCTAACAAGACGTATGATTCTTTCCATTCTTTTTCAAACCTCTTTCATCTATATCATTATTACACAGTAATCAACTGAATAAAATCAGTTTCTTTTAGTTCAACGAAAAACTAATCCCCAATTGTGAAATGTGCCAGCTTCTACATTGGTGAATATTATTGTAAAATGTAAATGTTTTAAGACTGAAATTTTCAAATAATTTCTGGATAACACCTACACTCAATAAATCCTTTATTTTGATTGGTTAAATAGTTTCAAGGTCACATCTGCAAATCAATAGACTTTATTCAACACATATGACAGTACTTTTAAAAAAGGATTTTTTTCAACAAAAGACTTTTGATATTTCAAATGACTTATCTTCAGATCTCTCAGCTGGCTGCAGTTCAGCTTACGAATATAGAAATAAATGGTATTATAAAGACAAAGATGACTTTAAAATGAAATCGAATGAAAGAAAATATGATAAGACTCGAATGCAAAGTTAGCGAATATAAACTGTCATTAAATTTGGGCCTAAGACTTATGAAATGTCTAAAATACCCGTTTAATAAATATTGTACACAGCACTAATTAATTCTGAGTTTGTCCTATGTATATATTTATGTTTAAAGAGTAATCGTTATAATGTGTTCATTGAATCAAATATATGAATTATATCAAGCATAACTAAGTGTTTGCACAATACATTTTCTGTCACTTAGTTCAAATTACTCGCAAATATTAACTGACTTTTAATAATAAAAGTCAGATAAATTGACAGACTTTTCCTGTTGCGACGTGTGGTGTCCGAAATCTGATACTCATACACACTGTGCAACACACTAACTACCCAACTGACTACTTGAGAGTGAACACTAGCGTGTGTGACAAAGTATATTGGGCTACCGAATAAGACGACTAAATACTCTTTCGTTTATATACCCATCTAACCCTTAGGAAATTGATTCATTTCTTAGCCAATAAGATGCACTTCAACTTTAGGTCAGTTCTAATTGCCATCGACTGACCTTCTCATTAGTCTACATCTGAGTGGCTCACCATATCGAATCCAGTTCCTATTCAATTATTGTTTATAATATTTTGTTTAAGTGTGATTGAAAATATTCCATTATTTAGTGTGTTATTTATTTATATGAATTTCGCGTGAATATCCATTAATTTCATAGGTATTTTGAAATATCATATGTTTATTAATTACATGATTGGTAAAAGGGTTGTTGAAATATGGAGGTGAGTTTCATTATAACTGGAAAATTATTGGAAATCAATTTGTCGAAATAATTAACCTGTGTTTTATCAAGATTCTGATTAGGTTTGCTTCCGTGATACCTTGCAAAATGGAACCAAGAACCATTCATAAAACATTCATAAAATTTATAAGATTATGTAATAAGAAGTGTTCAGATAACTGGACCGTGAAGCGAATATTTGAAAAAATAATAAGTAAATAATTGGTAGGGTGTTCATAAGAAATTTGTAACACCCTTATCTCTCCCTTGGCCTTAATACATAATTTTATTTTCCATATTCTTTCTTCGTTTATTTTTCTTCACCCCCCCTACCAATTATTTACTTATAATTTTTCTAATATTCGCTTCACGGTCCAATTATCTGAACACTGAATGTTATTTCAGTGTCTATATTTTTTTCTAATCATTGACCTATTTCTCTATTATGTAACATTGACTCAAGCCTTTTATTATTCTTATCACAACTAGCACACCTGTCATTACATTACCAATTTGTACTTTTCACTTATTATTATTTTTTAATTATGTAATCTATTCCTCTGTTATCATTGACTCATAAACTGCCTTGATTGGTTTAATAATTTCGTATATGCATAGAAATATTACTGTATATTAGAGTAGAACCTGATGAGGATCTAATCGAAAACAATATTGTTCGCTAATATATGTTGTTCTAAATCATACTAGATTTATCAAACACAAAAAATCCGTTCTTAATTGGTAACATATTAGTTTTCTTAACTCCGCCTGTAGCTCCTCCAGGGGCTACTGCCGGTCCCAAGCCCGGGTAAAGGAGGAGGGTTGGGCATGGGGTTAGCGACCCCATCCCGTAGAAAATCAACTCGCTAAAAAAACGCTAACCAGAAAAAATCATTCAAACCTTACAAACTCTGCCCTGGGAGTAGAAGGAATAATTATGACGTCTCATGATGAAAGCCGAGTTCATTCGGAAGTCATGAGGCCGATGCACCTTCTTACAACCAGAGCGAAAATTTTTATAGGTACATGGAATGTCCGAACAATGTGGGAGACCGGAAGAGTTTTCCAAATTGCTGCAGAAATGAGAAAATACAACCTGGAGGTTCTTGGAATCAGCGAAACACATTGGACGCAGCTTGGACAACAACGACTGTCTTCAGGAGAACTTCTGTTATACTCCGGTCATGAAGAAGAAAATGCCCCACATACACAAGGAGTTGCATTGATGCTGTCCAGAAAAGCACAAAATGCACTTGTTGGATGGGAATCTCATGAACCAAGGATCATCAAAGCCTCCTTCCAAACAAAGAGAGAGGGCATTTCAATGAACGTCATCCAATGCTATGCGCCTACCAATGACTACGATGAAGACGCTAAAGACCAATTCTACGATAGGCTGCAGTCGATCGTCGAGAAGTGCCCAACCAAGGACCTGACAATTCTGATGGGAGATCTCAATGCTAAGGTTGGAATGGACAACACTGGATACGAAGACGTCATGGGACGACATGGACTGGGAGGAAGGAACGAAAATGGTGAGAGATTTGCAAACCTATGTGCCTTCAATAAACTGGTCATAGGTGGCACCATATTCCCACACAAAAACATACACAAAGCCACTTGGATTTCACCGGATCACACTACACAAAATCAAATCGACCATGTCTGCATCAACAAAAAGTTCAGGAGGACGATGGAGGATGTGAGAACCAGAAGAGGAGCTGATATAGCATCCGATCATCATTTGCTGGTCGTCAAGATGAAACTAAAACTTAAGAAGCACTGGACAACGGCGCGGACAACATCACAAAAGTTTAACACGGCCTTTCTTCGAGATGCTGACAAATTCAACATAGCCCTCAGCAACAGGTTCCAGGCCTTTTATGATCTACTCAATGGAGAGGGGACTACCATGGAGAGCAACTGGAAAGGTATCAAGGAGGCAATCGTTTCAACGTGTCAAGAGGTTCTGGGCCAAAAGAAGCACCATCACAAGGAATGAATCACTGTTGGTACAATGGATAAGATTGAAGCAAGGAGGAACAAGAAGGCAGCAATCAATATCAGCCGAACAAGAGCGGAAAAAGCCAAGGCACAAGTCGAATACACAGAGGCAAACAAGCAAGTGAAAAGGAGCATCAGGACCGACAAACGTAAATATGTGGAAGATTTACTTACTTACTTACGCCTGTTACTCCCAATGGAGCATAGGCCGCCGACCAGCATTCTACAACCCACTCTGTCCTGGGCTTCCTTTTCTAGTTCTATCCAGTTCTTGTTCATTCTTCTCATGTCTGTCTCCATTTCTCGGCGTAATGTGTTCTTTGGTCTTCCTCTTCTCCCTTAACCTTCAGGATTCCATGTGAGGGCTTGTCTTGTGACGCAATTAGGTGATTTCCTCAAGGTGTGCCCAATCCACTTCCAGCGCTTCTTCCTGATTTCTTCCTCTGCTGGAATCTGGTTTGTTGTCTCCCACAGTAACTTATTGCTAATAGTGTCTGGCCATCGGATCCGAAGTATTTTGCGTAGACAGCTGTTGATGAACACTTGTATCTTCTGGATAATGGCTTTCGTAGTTCTCCACGTCTCCGCCCCATACAGTAGAACTGTCTTGACATTTGTATTGAAAATTCTAACCTTGGTGTTGGTTGACAATTGTTTTGAGCTCCAGATGCTTTTCAGCTGTAGGTATGCTGCTCTTGCTTTGCCGATCCGCGCCCTCACATCTGCATCTGATCCACCGTGTTCATCAATGATGCTGCCCAGATATGTAAAGGTTTCCACATCCTCCAAAGCTTCTCCGTCAAGTGTAATTGGATTGGTGCATATTGTATTGTATCGGAGAGTCTTGCTTTTCCGTTTGTTTATATTGAGACCTACTGCTGCTGAGGCTGCTGCTACACTGGTCGTTTTCTCCTGCATTTGTTGTTGCGTTTGTGATAGAAGAGCCAGATCATCCGCGAAGTCTAAATCGTCAAGCTGCATCCTGCCTGTCCACTGTATTCCGTGATTTCCTTCAGATGTTGACGTCTTCATAATCCAGTCGATCACGAGGAGAAAGAGAAAGGGTGAGAGTAGGCAACCTTGCCTAACACCGGTCTTTACTTCAAACGAGTCGGTGAGTTGTCCTCCGTGGACGATTTGGCAGTTTAGTCCATCATAAGAGTTCCGTATGATATTTGCTATCTTCTCAGGCACACCGTAGTGTCGAAGAAGCTTCCATAGTGTCGTCCTGTCCACGCTATCAAATGCCTTCTCGTAGTCGATGAAGTTGATGTAGAGTGATGAATTCCATTCGATTGATTGTTCCACAATGATACGTAGAGTTGCGATTTGATCTGTGCACGATCTATCCTTACGAAATCCAGCTTGTTGATCTCGAAGTTGAGCGTCCACTGAATCCTTCATCCTGTTTAACAATACTCTGTTGAAGACTTTTCCTGGTATTGAGAGGAGAGTGATGCCCCTGTAGTTGTCGCACTTGCTCAGATCGCCTTTCTTTGGTATCTTGATGAGAAGTCCTTCTTTCCAGTCTGTTAGTACATGTTCTTCGTCCCAAATCTTACCGAAGAGGATGTGGAGTATCTTGGCAGTTGCTGGTACATTTGCTTTCAGTGCCTCTGCCGGGATGTTGTCTGGTCCCGCTGCTTTGCCACTCTTGATTTGTCTAATGGCCATGCTGATCTCTTCAATTGTTGGTGGGCCAATATCGATTGGGAGGTCTGTGGGTGCTGCTTCGATGTTGGGTGGGTTCAGTGGAGCTGGTCGATTCAAGAGTTCGTTGAAGTGTTCTACCCACCTGTTTCGTTGTTCTTCAATATCGTTGATTACTTTGCCTTCCTGGTTTTTCACTGGTCTTTCTGGTTGACGGTAATTTCCAGCAAGTTTCTTTGTTGTATCATACAGTTGTCTCATGTTTCCCTCTCTTGCAGCCTTTTCCGCTGTCATCGCTAAATCTTCCACATATTTACGTTTGTCGGTCCTGATGCTCCTTTTCACTTGCTTGTTTGCCTCTGTGTATTCGACTTGTGCCTTGGCTTTTTCCGCTCTTGTTCGGCTGATATTGATTGCTGCCTTCTTGTTCCTCCTTGCTTCAATCTTATCCATTGTACCAACAGTGATTCATTCCTTGTGATGGTGCTTCTTTTGGCCCAGAACCTCTTGACACGTTGAAACGATTGCCTCCTTGATACCTTTCCAGTTGCTCTCCATGGTAGTCCCCTCTCCATTGAGTAGATCATAAAAGGCCTGGAACCTGTTGCTGAGGGCTATGTTGAATTTGTCAGCATCTCGAAGAAAGGCCGTGTTAAACTTTTGTGATGTTGTCCGCGCCGTTGTCCAGTGCTTCTTAAGTTTTAGTTTCATCTTGACGACCAGCAAATGATGATCGGATGCTATATCAGCTCCTCTTCTGGTTCTCACATCCTCCATCGTCCTCCTGAACTTTTTGTTGATGCAGACATGGTCGATTTGATTTTGTGTAGTGTGATCCGGTGAAATCCAAGTGGCTTTGTGTATGTTTTTGTGTGGGAATATGGTGCCACCTATGACCAGTTTATTGAAGGCACATAGGTTTGCAAATCTCTCACCATTTTCGTTCCTTCCTCCCAGTCCATGTCGTCCCATGACGTCTTCGTATCCAGTGTTGTCCATTCCAACCTTAGCATTGAGATCTCCCATCAGAATTGTCAGGTCCTTGGTTGGGCACTTCTCGACGATCGACTGCAGCCTATCGTAGAATTGGTCTTTAGCGTCTTCATCGTAGTCATTGGTAGGCGCATAGCATTGGATGACGTTCATTGAAATGCCCTCTCTCTTTGTTTGGAAGGAGGCTTTGATGATCCTTGGTTCATGAGATTCCCATCCAACAAGTGCATTTTGTGCTTTTCTGGACAGCATCAATGCAACTCCTTGTGTATGTGGGGCATTTTCTTCTTCATGACCGGAGTATAACAGAAGTTCTCCTGAAGACAGTCGTTGTTGTCCAAGCTGCGTCCAATGTGTTTCGCTGATTCCAAGAACCTCCAGGTTGTATTTTCTCATTTCTGCAGCAATTTGGAAAACTCTTCCGGTCTCCCACATTGTTCGGACATTCCATGTACCTATAAAAATTTTCGCTCTGGTTGTAAGAAGGTGCATCGGCCTCATGACTTCCGAATGAACTCGGCTTTCATCATGAGACGTCATAATTATTCCTTCTACTCCCAGGGCAGAGTTTGTAAGGTTTGAATGATTTTTTCTGGTTAGCGTTTTTTTAGCGAGTTGATTTTCTACGGGATGGGGTCGCTAACCCCATGCCCAACCCTCCTCCTTTACCCGGGCTTGGGACCGGCAGTAGCCCCTGGAGGAGCTACAGGCGGAGTTAAGTAAGTAAGTAATACTTGTTTTTTCTTACCCTTGCACCATCCTTTTATAAAGTATGTTTCCTGATTGGCTAAGGACTGGTTGAGAAATTCGTCATAGTTATTTCAAGCTCATCAGTATATAAACTCCACGCTCGTTCTCTATTTTGATCTTGCATGTGGCAATCAACCAAAGTGAAGCGAGAATTATTATTCACACAATCGTATTCCATGATTAACAGCGTGTTTTGCTCTCTGTCGTTTTCGCTGGCTTACATGAGAGATGCGAAGCATTCTACGATGAATATGCCACTTCATCCTGCTACGCCCATGCCAAGTGTAGGGCAGGCAGTCATGATGAAAGAAAAACCACATATCAAAGGTATACCTCCTACTAGTTCTATGGTAAGACTTATACCAAAATATCTGCAAGTGCCTGACTATATAAACGAAAACAAAACCTCAATCCCTGACTATACTCAGATGATTTAAAAAACGAGGTGTTTTTCTTCAACTCTAAACTCACCGGTCAAGGAACAATTGTTCGAATCTGCCAATCAAAACACTAGGTCAGACAACCAAATATTACCTATTTTTCTATAATTTGTTCAAACATAAAAACTAACATTGACTATGATAATAAAATATAAGACTGAAAACATCGTAAACAATAAACCTCAATATGTCGAGTGACTATAATATATATATGAGTGACATATTAGTGATTAATTCACTGCTATTTAAAATCTGTCAACAACATGACAACAACTAACGATTCAAATAAAATCCTACATTTATAAAAATGCAAAGTAATGCTATAAACAAAGTGGTTAAAAATATGTGCCCTGATTCTCCAAGAGAACAATTTTTATGGCTTTACGCTTTCACTGATTCTATTATTACTAACGTTTATTTTTCTAGACATTAACATTAATACTGACTGTTTTATGTGATTTCAAAATATTTAGCTACAAATAATAACGTAGGCATTTGTCAAGGAGTTCAAACACATTTCACCAATGAGTAACAAACTTTGAATCTAGTGTATGAGATCTTTGTAAACTGTCTACTGATTTAACAAAAAAATAGATGCCTAATTTACATTGGAGCAGTCCTCACAGGATGCACATATGCCAACAAGAGACTGATCAATTACAGTCCTAAATAACAATGGGAAGATATAAGTAAACAACATCGGGTGTTAACTTACGATTTAGAAGAGGACAATTTTTATCGAGATAAATAGCTTACTTGTTCTGACTTCGGATAAGGTAAGACTCTGGTTTCGACAGTCTGGGGATTAGTTGAGGATTTTGTCTATAGAGAATTAAGCCCGTAATAAATTGAAAGTAGCTTAAGAAAAGTACAATCCATAACAACAATTTATGCATCAAGCGAAAACTTGCAGCTAAGGGAACACAAAGATACAATAATCGGAGTATTTATTAATAATACAATAAAAATGTAGACAATGTAGATTTTAGGTAACTCATTTTATCATTATATAATACAGAAGGGGTTTTGGTGGATATTATGGTAATTTGAATAGTTGAGATCATGAGTCATTTGAAGCTAGACCACTATGGAGAACCTGGAAGCACTGGACGGCCGTTTCGACCGTGTTCACGTGCGAGACCGGTAGGTCCTGGGTTTGAATCTCGCGAGGTGGGACGAAACGGCCATCCAGTGCTTCCAGGTTTTCCATAGTAGTCTATCTTCAATTGACTCATCATCTCAACTACTAAAAATATATAATACATACATAATACCTTAGAAACTAAAATGGTTATTTAACATTTTAGCTCATTGACTAGTGGAACAGAGGTTTCTCTACTTGAGATTTTGATACATGATACTTTCATGCTCTGAATAATTCCATCGGTAATTCATTCCATTGTTAAGCCAATCACCATGAGTCATTCAATCAATGTTAGATTGTTTAAAAATCTTGTTATTTTTTGTTAAATAATTTCTCGCAGTTATAGCTCAAATGATATTTGCAATTGACTGATCACTGGGTGTTGATCAATTTGATGCGTGTAAAGTCCTTCTTATTTCAGATCGAATCCTATAGACCAATTTGCAATGTGGCCCCTAGTCTAGGTGACTCTATATTGTGTGCACTATGTTGAGATAAGATGGTGATTGGAGGTAGTCGACAGGAAACTCTGGACCTAAATTTCGTACTACTCGGCACTCGTCAGCAAGGTGTACCTATAATCTTGAGGGAACTGATGATCCCTGACGGATTCGATCCCGTGTTTTAGCAGCTCTCCAGGCGATTTCAATTTAATGGTGAAAATTAACTTTATGATGCCAGAAACTATAACAAACTTATTCGGCTTAGATTAATTAATTACCATATTTTAATATAAACTTATATCGTTAATAGTGAATATAAATTTCTCCTAAAAATCAGTCGACGTGTTCGTAATCGTTAAACGTTTGATGGACATTATTCTTCACGTAAATATTTTTGCCGAAGTTATGCTGGAAGATAGATTAAGTTGATATACTATCGTTTTAATCGTACAGAAATGATCAGTTTAACATCAGTATAATTAACCTGATGATGTAAACAAACTCTATGAATTATGTACAACGTATAACTTGTAAACATTCCTTGAAAGTATTGAAATATGTTGTATGTCTTCAGGAACCTACCTTAATGAAAAGGTAAACATGTTATACATTAGTTTTCATCACTTAAAAGAAGTCAATAAGCTGTACAAATGCCCAAGCTTAAAAGAGTCCTATCAGAACACAGGAAGCTTAGATAAGTGGAAACACGTACTTTTATACTTTAGACTCATAATTCACGTCATTATAAAAATAGAGTATACAAACAGTTTATCACATATAGTGTTTTTAAATAGTTACTTAACTAGAATACTTATGATACAAAAGTGGATAACAGATCCATAATTGATTAACTATACGTTTTGAATGGTAAGAGATATATCATGTTATCTTCATTTGTGCCAATCAAATTGTATGTACGTTCTGAAATACATACATTAGAATAATAGAAATAATCCTTACTATTTGTATTTCTGAGTAAAATGTAGAATATGGCGCAGATATTCATCTATTCAACTGGTTACACTTTTCATCATCAAAAGGGGATGGAATTAAGATGTATAGCAAAAACTTTGCACAATAGTAACCTTTGATTGAGACTATGAATCGATTGATGTCAGACCACCATTGAAAACCTGGAATCACTGAACGGCCGCTCCGTCCTAGTATGGGACTCCTCCGCATTGCAAACCCAGGGCCCCCGGTCCCACACGCGGGCGTTTAACCTCAAGACCACTGAGCCTGCATCCAACGGTGTTAATGTCTAACTCCAACCAATCCACGAAATTACTAATAATAGCAGCGATAGTAAAAAGAGGGAAATTCTGGGAACATTACTCCAAAAATTAAAAGACATAAAATAGTACTAAAACACAAAACTTCAGATAACGTAAAGAACAACTGTGACTATACCATAATAGTCCATTTTGATTGACTTATGTCAACTAAATTTTTCAGCTATTGAACATGAATTTCATATTGTTGCGTCCTTATGGCTTGTATACATATCACCTGACTAAATCGCCAATTAGAAACACCGACTTATATGACCAGAGCAATGACGCATAAACGAGTATGAGCAGCCTAGAGTCAACTCCGAGTTTTATTGGTCCTCTGAGATAATAGCTTCTCGCCCAACCCAGCCTCTCCAGTTCAGGACACCAATACCAGCCTCCGCTGTATGAATCGTGTACTTCAAACATAAGCAGTTTTTATGCAAGCAAATCAGGCAGCATTATACCATAAAATAGAAAACGAAAATTATACAAGATCAGGCCAAAAGTGGCTGTGAGTTCGAGAAACTGTAATTAATAAATTGGGAATAACTTAAGAATAGTAAATCATCTAATAGTAGTCAATAAGTCAAATGGAAGCTTATAATAAAGGGAATATGAATGTACATATAATATAGTTACTTAATAGTTACGCAATAAGAATATATATAATAATAGTCCATAAATAACTCCTAATAGTTAATAATCATTTATTCTCCGTTAGGATATAACACTTGTAAACTCCAGTCACGTTTATCGCACTAACATGATTCAGACTAACAGTGATTAACTCCGTTAACAGATACAGACTTATTTGATCATTTCTAGTTCTTCGTAACCAACTCCTATACTAGCCTACATTGCATGTCAAAATAGGTCAGATATCAATATAGAGAAGAGTCTTGGCCCATTCTTAATCAATCAGTAAAGAATTATCGTAAATATAACAAAATTTTTACATAATTCATAAATTTATTAAGTTCTGTAATAGAGTTTCGGCTGTAAATCGAAAAATAACGAAATACCAATTTGTCCATAGAGATGCAGAACATTCGGTTTCTCAAACCTTTATAATCACACAAGTAGTTTCGTGGGAGTCCTCACTTTGTTTCTGGTTAAGGTTTATAGTTAGATGGTAGGGTTAAGGATTAAGAGTTAGTGTTATTTTGTGTGGTTATCCTATTTTGATACTGATACAGATATCCCGTTCTCAGTCCCAGACCATGCTAATTAAGGAAAATGATAGAGTGAAAAGGAAGCTTTAATTAGACAATCCAATCGAGAATTATATAAATACTCATTCCTATTATATATATATCCTTTAGGAGTTGAAGCCGCATGTTCAACTAATGGAGTGTTTCTCATCCCTCAGAAAGGAAGCCATCTTGACCTATAGAGTTAGCTTATCATTTGGATGATTTTTTACTGGCCTACTGTACCAGTTAGGGGTTTGGTTCAGCTTTGATATGTGTGTTACACACTACCTTCAAGAAAGGAATCATGTATTTAACATATTGAATATTATCTTTTATACTGTGCGGTGTTAAAAATTCGTTTTGTAATTCTGGAAGTCCTGAACACCATGTAAAGTTAGCTGTCCTGTGTGCTTTGTGCTATATGAAATAGAAGGTATACATTTTTGAATTTCGAGCAAGCATTTAGTTGTTTTCTTAGCATCTACTAGCTCGTTTCTAGACTATACTTCCCCAAAATAGGTAATAAAATCTGAGTGTTCATGATAACTTCTGAACTACAAACCAAAATAAAAAGTGGTTACATTAAAGCACTCCGTGAAGGATGTATATGTGTCAACAAAGACTAATGAATATGTGGTCAAACTTTATCTAACAATAATAAAAATATCATACCAAACATACAAGGGAATGGGTATCTAAACTTAGTAGCTCAGTAAATAATGCATTGGCTGGCATTTGGTGCGAAAGATACTGGTTTCGAGTCAGGGAGCGGATATCAACATTCAGACTCAGATACATCCCAATGTAAGACAAAACATGCATCATGTATCCCATTGTTAGCCAGAGCTTGTCTATTCAATAAGATGTAAAGGTTATGGATTAATCTCGGTCTTTCAACACATCTACTCATTCGCAAATAATTGATCACCGGATATTGACCAGTAACAAGTATTTCAGGTTCTATTCAGTACTGATTAAATGCTATTGATCAAGTTGTATTGTGGCTGACAGGATCCGATCATCAGTAAAGAAAGCCCTAACGTAAATATCTCTATATCAGGAGATCAGTTGTGGCCTAAAAAGTTCAATGGTGATCTCTATGACTGTGTGGCTGAGTAAGACAGGATCAAATTTCCCAGGAAGCATCAGTCCCCTTAAGTTTACAAGTACACCTTACTAACGAGTGCCAGACACTGCAGCTTCCTATCGACTAATTTCAACCATCATCTTATTTTTGTACTGTTTGTAAACCTTTTAAATACAAATTTTCTTTGATAAACATTAAAAAGTACTTTATTTTCGGCAATAATTTATAAATTACACTGGTGTAACAGTTTTATTAAATCATCATATTTATTGAAACTTTATGTTAATATTCATGTGATCAAAAATTGTCCTTTTTGTTTTCTATTTGTCAATAAACGTTTTGCAGATAATGAATCAATTCTGAGAAGTTTTTATAATAATTATATAAATATAAATGTGAATATTATACATTGTGCACAATGACAGTGTGATTATATAATAAATATATAAGTACTATCATCATCATCATCATCATCATCATCATCATTCATCAAATACCTCTTAATGATATGCATATTTCTAAAATAATGTACTTTCCAATGACTTAAGATTAATGTTATACAACAACAATATGATAAAATGATCAATTCCCACCTTCTTTTTTCTTAGAACATCATACATTTGTGAAAAGTACATTCATTTTTAAACTTCATGAATAATTTTTTTTTCTTTGCATTAAAACAAAAATTACTAATCATTAAGAATAAACTTATTTCAATGAAACTACTTAATATTTAAATTATTATAATTTTTATTAAATTTAGCATAAAACAGTAGCAATAACAAGAAGAATTTAATAGTTGAGTTCATGAGTCATTTAAAGCTAGACCACCAGGGAAAACCTAGAAGCACTGAAAGGCCGTTTAGTCCTATTGTGGGACTCCTCAGCAGTGCACATCCACGACCTCACCTCGCGAGGTCAACATCAAATGCCGACTCAGTGGTCTATCGGTTAAGGGCTCTGGCTCGTAAGTGGTAGGTCCTGGGTTCAAAACCGCGAGGCGAGGTCGTGGGTGCGCGCTGTTGAGGAGTCCCGCAATAGGACGAAATGGCCGTCCAGTGCTTTTAGGTTCTCCCTGATGGTCTACCTTCAATCGACTCACACTTTCAACTACCCTCATAGATGTCATTACACAACGGAAGAGGAAATCAACATATCCACCAGACAAATCAAAAGTGAGAAAGCAGCACGACCTGACAATGTACCAGCTGAAGCACTGAAGTCAGACATAGAGGTAACTGAAAACATGCTTCACCTTCTATTAAAGAACATTTGGGAGGAAAGACAAGTGCCGATAGACTAGAAAGAAGGATATCTCATAGCGATACCGAAGAAAGAGGATCTTAGTGAGTGTGATAAATACACAGATATCACACTACTATCGGTACCAGGAAATATTTCAAATATCATTTCACATAATTCGGTTCGGAAATTGGTAGAAATCGAAGGTAATTATATCATTGACAAAGATTTTGTCTCTCTTCTTTCAATACCAGGAAAAGTCTTCAACAGGGTATTGCTAAACAGAATCAAGGACTCCGTAGACGCCCAACTCCGAGATCAACAGGCTGGATTTCGTAAGGATCGATCGTGTACAGACCAAATTGTAACCTTACGGATCATTATGGAACAATGAATTGAATGGAATTCATCACTCTATATCAACAAGAAAGCATTTGATAGTGTGAACAGGACAACACTATAGAGGCTTCTTTGACACTACGGCGTGACTCAGAAGATACTCAATATCATACGGAATTCTTATGATGGATTAAACTGCCAAATCGTGCATGGAGTACAACTCACCAACTCATTCGAGGTAAAGACCAGTGTCAGACAAGATTGCTTACTCTTACCATTTCTCTTTCTCCTGGTGATCGACTGGACTATGAAAACGTCAACATCTGGGAGTAAGTATGGGATACAATAGAGAGCTAGCATGCAGATGGACGGTTTAGACTTATCAGATCGTCCAGCTCTTTCATCACACACGCAACAACAAATGCAGGAGAAGACGAACAGTGTAGCAGCAGCTTCAGCAGCAGTAGGTCTCAATATACACAAAGGGAAAAGCAAGATTCTCCGATACAACACAGCATGCACCGATCGAATCACACTTGTTGAGGAAGCTTTGAAGGATGTAAAAATCTTTACACATCTGGGCAGCATCATCAATGAGCACAGTGGATCTGATGCAGATATGAAGGCACGGATCGGCAAAGGAAGAGCAGAATATTTATAATTGAAGAACATCTGGAACTCAAAACAATTGTTAGCCAACACCAAGATCAGAATTTTCAATACAAATGTCAAGACAGTTCTACTGTATGGGACGGAAACTTGAAGAACTACGAAAGCCATCATCCAGAAGATACAGGTGTTTATTAACAGTTGTCTACGCAAGATACTTCGGATCCGTTGGTCAAACACTATCAGCAACGTGCTACTGTGGGAGAGAACAAACCAGATTCCATTCAGTGGAGGAAGAAGTCAGGAAGAAGCGCTGTAAGTGGATAGGACACACATTGAGGAAATCAGGCAGCTGCGTCACAATGCAAGCCCTCACTCGGGATCCTGAAGGTCAAAGGAAAAGAGGAAGACCAAAGAACACATTACGCCGAGAAATGGAGACAGATATGAGAAGAATGAACAAGAATTGGACAGAACTAGAAAGGAAGGTCCAGTACAGAGTGGGTTGTAGAATGCTGATCGGCGGCCTATGCTCCATTGGGAGTAACAGGCGTAAGTGTGTATGTAAGTAAGTAAGTATTGCTAAATTGGTCATGAGACGAATAAAGAAAAGCTTTCTTGATATGATAGTAGATTGTGATTACTGAGTATTTTGATCGCGACTGCGAGTGGCCTTGTTAAAGTAGTCTATCAGGCATGCTTCATATCATTTGTTTCAAGTAAGCCATAGTAAAAGGCACCGATCAGGATTTTCCTGAGTACGTGTTCAAATATCGGGTCTGTAATCATTTTCCCCATTATGAAAGGTAGAACTCGAGTAATTATAGTTAGTTCATTGTTCCGAATCAAATCGTTTTAGCTATTATCGGGTACTCTTTGTATTATTACCTCCATGTCAATCTCAATATTTATCATTCTATAAAATAAAACACACTCTGGCTCGTAACTGGTACGTCTTGGGTTCGAATCTCGCGAGTGTGGGATCGTGGGTGCGCACTGCTGAGGAGTCCCATAATAGGACGAAACGGCCGTCCAGTGCTTCTAGGTTTTCGATGGTGGTCTAGCTTCAATTGACTCATGATTTCAACTTTGAAATAAAGCACATTAGTTATTCCTAATACGATTATTTCATTATAGTTTTCGATATTTAGTTATACTACTTATTATTGAAAAGTAATTGGAGTATATTCAAACAATCTATCACATGTGTGGAGAGACTATAATTTATGGACGAGCCAATATTTATAAGATTTGTCAGTAAGGTGTTGTGAACCAAATAAAATGGAAGATAGTCGCTCAATATTGTGGATCGATTAAAGTTGGGTATTAACACCATTAATGCCAGCTCAGTTGTCCGGAGGTTAAGCGTACGCGCACAAAACAGAAGGTCCTGGGTTCCACTTCCACATACGGGACCTTGAATTCTCACTTCTGAGTAGTCCCGTACTAAGACGAAACAGTTTTCTAATGCTTATAAGTTTTCAATGCCGGTTTAACGTAGATCAGTCCATGATTTCAATGAAATTTGACAATCTCCACGGCCTCTTGATGACAATTACCATGTGCTCGCTAGTGACTAGCTTCTAGAGGAAATTTCGGAGTTCTAGTAATCTGGTGGTCTGACTTAGAGTGGTTCATGATTTCAATAAAATTAGACGATTTACTTATGTCCCAACCTTACCATTTATATTCATTAATAATGCTTTTGATAATTAAAATACTTTTGTTATATCCCAATGAATAGAAAAATTGTACTTTTCACATTTCGTGACTTAATGTAAGCCGCTTCTTCAGAGTAAATAAATAACCGAATAAAATTAACACATTAACATAAGTTTAGTACAAAGGAAACAATGCGGAATATTTCGGATACAATCAAAATCATAATAAGTCTGAGTATATCAATGTTAAGTTATTCTCGGTCAAGGTGAATTTGTATGACATGTCACTGCATTAATTTGTTTGTCTCCGTATGGGTATGAAAAATGTATGCAGTTGTAGAATCAAGTATTGGGGTTGAAATCAGGTGTATGTAGATTGTGTATAAAACAAATAAGGTCAGATGTGGTTGTTTGGAGAAACAGTTCAGACCACCTTTCTTATTGAGGGCAGAGGGATTTAGTATAATGTAAAACGCCTCGGCTACTTACATCTCTTTATAATTGGGAAAGCCTTACTGAATTATTTTGATATTTTTATTGAGTTTGGTGATCATTGAAGATAGTACATACTAATATTGCTGATTTTACTTGTAAATTTTTTTGATTCTATAGAATTATTAGGTCTTTTTGTGTGACTTAAGTTTTCCTTGGCACGAGCTAAGATCTCACGGGAGGACTCTCCAATATAGAACGAATCACAATCGACACAACCTGATCTATGGACAATTTTGTGTGGAAGAGAACGGGGTCGTATCTTTCGTTCTAAATAAAGCGCTTCTTAGAGTGTTAGTTGTCTTATAGAAAGCCTTAATTTTGTACGTTTTCAATATCCGTCGTAACTATGATGTCGTGCCTTGGTGGTAAAGTAAAACCACAGTACTAATCCACAATCTTTAGTTAGGAATGTTATTTACAGACGCACAGTTTTGTTTTTATATTTTTAATAATATTCTTAGGAAAATTATTTAAACGTAGGATATTTATTGTATACCTCTTTGCTTTTACTTTGTCTTCTTCTGAAGCAATGATTCTGGTTGCTATTCTGAAGGGATTTAGGGCTGGGGAAATTTTCACACTGAATGGGTATACAGAGTTAAAATCAATATAACGATTTGAATGTGTCGGTTATCAGTATATTGCTAGATTGAGACTATCATTAGAATTCCTTTTAACTAAACGGTCTAAGAAAGTTAGTTCACTATGTTCATCTTCCTTATATGTTCTGATAGCCTGTTTATGTATTTGGAAAAATTTCTAAGAAGAATCTTTTTAATGATGGAGAATGTGTCATCTACATATCTGAGCCAGATGCATGGTCTGATGGTGCTGACAAGAATAAGTGTCTGGATGTGAAACATGAATAAATTTGCAAAAATCGGAGATACTAGAGATCCTATAGCTAATCCATTCGTTCGTTTATATAGGGTCCCCTTGAAGGTGAAAAGTGTGGGATTCAAGCATAATTTAAGGGATTTGATTATTAAACTAATGCCTAATAGATATCTGTCAGATTGAGTAATATCATTCTTTGGTAAAGTATTTACGGAACATAAGCATCTATCAATTGGAATGCTAGTGTATAAAGATACATCATAGCTTGCCAGTATTTAATTCTTGTTGATGGATGACTCCGACAACTTTGATTTAAATTAGTTTGAGTTACATTCACCTTGAACGAGAATAACTTAACATTGACATATTCAGACCTATCATGATTTTGATTGTATCAGAAATAATCCGCGGTGGATCTGATGCAGATGTGAGGGCACGAACCGGCAAATCAAGAGCAGAATATTTATAATTGAAGAACATCTGGAACTCAAAACAATTGTTAGCCAACACCAAGATCAGAATTTTCAATACAAATGTCAAGACAGTTCTACTGTATGGGACGGAAACTTGAAGAACTACGAAAGCCATCATCCAGAAGATACAGGTGTTTATTAACAGTTGTCTACGCAAGATACTTCGGATCCGTTGGTCAAACACTATCAGCAACGAGCTACTGTGGGAGAGAACAAACCAGATTCCATTCAGTGGAGGAAGAAGTCAGGAAGAAGCGCTGTAAGTGGATAGGACACACATTGAGGAAATCAGGCAGCTGCGTCACAAGGCAAGCCCTCACTCGGGATCCTGAAGGTCAAAGGAAAAGAGGAAGACCAAAGAACACATTACGCCGAGAAATGGAGACAGATATGAGAAGAATGAACAAGAATTGGACAGAACTAGAAAGGAAGGTCCAGTACAGAGTGGGTTGTAGAATGCTGATCGGCGGCCTATGCTCCATTGGGAGTAACAGGCGTAAGTGTGTAAGTAAGTAATTCAGTAAGCATGTAAGTAAGTAGGTAATTTACTAATCGTTTTTAGATATTTATCAGTCCATTCAATAGGTGATTTTTACATAGAAGTGTATAATTTTCACTAGACAATTCAGTTTGAGCATCTGAATGTATCCACATCTGTCTTCTTTGAACTTGTCAGTGCAGCGCATCGCAACATGCCGTCTTTTTTCATTGAAAAACGATTAGTAATATCTACTTATTAAACAGTGATAAACGGATGGATAACCTCTCACCTTATTCGTACTGCTCAGGTTGTATATTTTACTTGAATAAGTGGTAACAAGCAATCAACTTTTTTGTCCGATATCCTAGACATAAATTTGTTTTTCTTCAACGAATATCATGTAAGTTAATATCCGAAAGGTTTTGAAATATTTCAAGGTTTTCAGGTCTTATTACATCACTTCTGGCTCACCGACATGCTTGTTAAAAATACGTGTTAATTCAAATTATATTTCCAAGTGTTCATTTCTATATGTCGATATTGATCAGTTAACTAAGGTGAATCATTTATGATCCATTATTCCTGATAAACTAAAATAGGCTGAAATGATACTTATTGTAATGAGAGCCTCAAAACCGACTTCTCAATCACTTACTATTCCCCAGAAATCTTCTATTCTTGAACCGGGGAAAAGAAGGATAGAAATATGAAAGAACCATTGCTTTGAAAATAGTATAGAATAAATTTCGACCAAGACAAACTAGAATCGTGTGGGAAACTTGCTAAAGTTGTTATAAATTCGGTTTTTGGCAGTCAAGATAATAAAAACACGATCCATTGTTTTTTTAGAATCCTCCTGAGAATTTCTAAGAAGCGGTGATTAATTAACTTATTATCTAGATTTGCCTATATTCTAAGGACTTTTTCGAGGAATTATCAAGGGTTTCAAACATGGAGGATCATTTAACGTCAATAATCACCAAACATCTAACTTTATAACATGTAAGACGTCTCTACAATTCATACTCATGATTTTCTGTGTTTATGCAGTACTATCCAGTATGTATTCCTTAAAATCACCCTGAAACTATTATTGCTCCCGTATGTATAGATAGGAATCTAAAAACAATTAAATAGGAATAATATATTTGTAAAATCTCAGCGAATGAATTTTTTAAATTAAATCCAACGTTTCTCCTGGCAATCTGGTCCAAGCTTTTTCAAGATAATTCCTTGAAAAAGCTTGGACCAGATTGCCAGGCGAAACGTTGGATTTAATTTAAAAAATTCATTCGCTGAGATTTTACAAATATATTATTCCTATTTAATGTCTTACTTTAACTCGGCGCTCAAATACTGTGAAACTATTCGTTCTAATTTAGACGAGAGTTCTTATCTAAAAACAATTGTTATTCAAAAATACACAAAATTTTTACATCATAACCCGAAAATATACTACTAATTGGATATTTCTAAAAATGTAAAACACCCCCTTCCCATTAAAATAGCCTTGAAAAACAGATTATTTGTATCTTTTTTTACATAGATTAAAAAACTTCGATTAAAACAATCTTCACTTTACCATAACACTGTTTACATACACACACATAAACGTGTAAATGAAAAATCTATAAAAAGGAAGATATGCACAAAATTAAAAATGTATATGAAACGATTAAACTGGTGAAGATAAGGAAGAATAGGCCAAACAGATTATGCAGCATATTCATAATAAAAAATAGATACACAATAACGTGACTGCAATGAATTTTGACTAAATCATTCGATTAATGACTGCAGTTGTAAAAATTACAAAAAAAACAACAGAACAATATATTTTGAAAGTCCACCAGTTGATCACAATCACAGACTGATACTACACAAAACTAATGGATTGAGTTGAAGTAAGACTGACCGATTTCCACATATGTAGGTTGTGCTGAGCACAGACCGATCCCAGTTTCAGTATCGTTGAAAAACAGAGGACACTGAGCAGCTGCATTGAGTTATTATCGAACTCCTTAGCAGTGTAACCTACCCATGGTTGTACACAGGGATTTCCACTCTGACAACGAGCTCTATTGCATACCAACTCGGTGGACCGAAAGTCGGTCTCTTGTTGATAGGCCTGAAAGCCGTGGGTTCGAACCCTGGCTGGATCATGTGTGTGCACTGCTGAGGAATACCATACCATGACGAAGTAGCTACGTAGCGCTTACTCGTATTTTATAATATGCCAAATAAAATCAATCTCTGACGAAAGCAACCAGCAAATTTTATCGGACTCTGAAATACCCCTCAAACTAACTTTACATGTATCTAATTTTAATAGTAAATCAGGTTATTTTCCGTTTCACTTGTTATTTAAATAAACGTTATTTTTAACGACAGTGTGAATCTGTGTTTTACATTACGGAGAAACTTTAGTTACAAAAATATTAAAAAGTAGGAAGGACCGGAAAGCTGCCTTGTCCTAGTACGAAAACCAGTAGTAGTGAAAAATAACGATACTTCATCGATGACTGGATACAGGATCTCTCGTTCCTGGTGCAAGCACATGTTGATATGACCTCACAGAGAATACGAAATCAAGAATTAATGGGTAGCTGTCAGTTCTCAGTTTAACCGTTCATATTGGTAACATCCAGATAGATAGATAGATAGATAGATAGATAGATAGATAGATAGATAGATAAATAAATAAATAAATAGATAGATAAATAAATAGACAAATAGATAGATAGGTAGATAGATAATGTAGGATAACTAAAGTGTCTGTTGGTACTTAACAACCTGTTATAAATTATTTTTACTACATGCATCACAAACTGACGCAAATGACAAATATTCAGTCCAGCGTTCAAGCATAATCGTAGTGACCATGGAACCTCACCCAATGCGGGTTCATGGATGAGTTATTATTACTCAGATGTCCTCCATTAGTTTGCCAGATGATTTCAGTATGTGAAGACAAAGTCAAAAATGTAAAGCTTGACTGCATGGATGACTTTATGTGATTTATAAAACGACCTGGATAAATTCTCGACTACCTCCAGTCAATGCCAGACTCAAGAGTGTTCTTATGGGTGTTCTGGTCCACGATGTGACCGTGGGTTCGAATCCCACTTCCGACACTGACTGACCTCCAGTCAATCAGTGCTTGTTCTGCCCTTGTACTAAGAGCTATGCTTAAACACTCTAGTTCACGAGAACCAACCATCTGTTCGCCAGATACACGGAGGGCATATCTCCTCCGCTCCCGTTTTCGCGAGGTGAGGTCAAGTGAATAACCACACTAGGATCCTGTATGCGTGTTTCGAAGACACAGGACATATCAATGGTACGATATTCTAGGGTCTTCGCCAAGGAGACCTGATGGCAGATTTGATATAAGGTGCGTACATTCATGGCTTCAACGTGTAGTTTGGAGCGAGGTTTCAGTAGACTTGGGATAAAATTTTGCGCACTAGAATCGTTGGCCATGGTGATACTTGAGAAAGAAGTCAAAATTAGAAGTTTAGTGTTGAAAGTCGAGGTAGGAGGAATAATAGGAATTGAAGAGGGAGATTGATTATGAATATAGTGGTCTTGAATGCTGTTAGAGGTATGAGGGAGGTTATCACTCACCGGTTGCGCACACTGTGGGAGGGTTCTTCTGGAAGTGCCTGAAAAAGAAATTGGGTTGGTGGTAGTCTTAGCGACTTAAGGGTGTGACCGCAATGCCCAAGTGACAACTGCTTGAGGTCAGTCACACACGACCTTTTCTTGAGTAATTTTCGTGTTAGCTCTTTACTTGTTGGGACCCTACCGCTGAAGACGAATATCCGTGGGATAAGGCGAGGTGTGCATTTTTAGTGTAGACCGTTCCCAACCCCACCCCTCCTTGTGGGAAGTCAGCATCTCTGTTATGCTAGTCGTCTGAAGGAAACACCTTACTGACGTCACACTCCTGTACAGTCAGCAGTAAGACTTCGCACTCAGACCTTGGGTTTGCTACTTTTAATTCTAAAGCTCTTCAACCAACCTGTCTTGTATGGTGGGACCTTTATGAACGACTGTTTCAGCCAGTATATCCCGATTGGTTCATCACGATAGGCAAGCCCGATCACCACATCAAGGTAGCAACCAAATGGCTTGCTCTCGTGGACTGGAGGCTGTAGGCGTAGCACTAAGTACAAGGGCCGAACAAGCACTATTAAAATGGATCCCCGTCAACAGTCGCATATGTGTTGTTCGGCTAAACAGTTCCGTAAGATCTCGGAAGGATATGGTCACACGTCGTTGGCTTTTCGTCGTTTCTGCCTACTCTCTCACTGACTACATCATGGATGAAGTGGAAGATGACTTTTACAGAAAGCTTTCTGAACTTCTTCAGAAAGTTAAACACTCAAACGTAGTACTCGCAGTAGTAGGTGACGTTAATGCTCAGGTAGGTAGCTTGACAATTGTATACTTAGTCTAAGCTCAAATCGCAATGTGCTGATCGATCTGTTTTAGATCAATCAGTACTACTGGATGGATTGACAATATACTAAAAGTTTCTTTTATCAGTTTTATATAGACGTTTGTGTTTTTACTGGTAACGAACACATCATTGCCCCAGTTATTTATGATACATGCATGCCTTCTCTTTCTATTTTCCTTGAGACAAGTTGAGTGAAACAAATTAGTAATGTAGCACAAGACAAGCAAGCACTTGATGTATCCAAATTAATCTTTACATGAATATATATTTAAAATAACCTTTCAAAATTGACCGAATCCCCTTCTTTTTAATTATTCCAGCTCAATTAAAAATACTGAATATTTTAGATCCCTCGTACCAAATGCAAATCACTTGTCTGCAAAATATGATATCACTATGGAAAACAGTGCGAAAATTAATCGCTTCCAAACCCCGAATTGTATATTGTGTGTGCGTTAAATACCTGTTAAAAAACAAAGTTAAAGAGAATGTACGATATGAAACAGATGAATAATAAATAGATCACAACTTTTTCTATATGTCCCAAATTATCACACGACTGTATCGTGTGGTAAAGCATCAGCAACTAAAAAAAAATATATTGACGTCACTGGTTTGAAATTAGACAGATAGTTAATTTTTCTGCTTGGCGCTTTTTAGCTAAGTTCTTTTTATGGAAAGGGACTGCTAACCCCATGTCCAAGTTTCCTACTTTATCTGGGCCAAACAGAATAAATCAGAATTCAATAGGGTACAAAGTAAAAACTGTCAACATTGAAAAATTTGAAATAAAACATCGAAATATTAGTACAATTGGGATAAGTACATCATCATAGCAAATCTACGCAACTTATCACAGTAATCACGTCAACAAACTACTGGATAATAGAAAGTAAGATCACTAACAGACAAATAAGTTCAAGGTATGAAGATTGAAAGTTTAAAAGAAACTACTTAACACCATATTTGTCAATACGCTTCATTCATGCATCAAAACATTTTTATTAGCCCACTTACTGTGAGGAGAGATGCTTAAAAAGTAATGAAGATCCCAAGTATGGCCTATACTGAAGTTAATGGCGTACAGTCTTGAGGAAACTCAGGTTGGTAATAGGACAGCTGTCTATCACTCCCTGTTTTTTAAATTATTTTCCAGATAAACTAATCCTTGCAATTAGTTTCACATTGCTCTTTGTGCTCGATATAAAGTTCAGTAAGAGCGAAATATTGGGACTATGTATCTTTTGTTTTAATAAAGCAGAGATTACAGTTTGATAAATAAAATTGTATGGTCTCAATAACCACTTCATAGAAAATACAAAGATCTACATGCAATGTCTTAGAATCTTATTCACTTATCGGCGAGACAATAATCTGTGAACGAACCAATCAGATTTAGGATATCAGGTCTTGGATTTTGGCGCGGAATTCATTTATCCATCTGGTTAAAGAGCGTTTTGGCATTTTAGTTGATGTCAGTTTGCAATGAAAACCCCTATTTTAATTCCTAACCCTAACCATTAACGGCAAATCATAATCCTTATTCTTCACACAGGTTTATAACTCTTATTTGACCCTAGTAAGTGGGTAGACATTCTCAGGGCCACCTTAGCATCGCTTAAACGTCGTCCATAATTTATAGCCTCATCCATTTAACTGATCGTTTCATCCTACTATTTACTAATAACTGTAAAACATGAGTGTGAAATCAATATTAAAATTTGTGTAATAAATTAAAAATAAAAACACATATGCATGTGAATGTGATAGAATAATTTTTATTATGCTCTCTCGAAATGAAAAAAACACATCGGTTGGCATTGGATAGCTGTTTAGTTCTAATTTCCTATCTATACCCAATCTTCACTAACAAATTACCACGAGTGATAGGAACAACTTTAAAAACCATTATTAAGAATTCCGAGGGTTCGTATATTTATTTGAAATGTTGGTATTTTCTCGTTGGTGATATTAAGGACTGAAACTGATCAGTATCAGCTGTCATATATATTAAGTGAACCACCTCAGTGTTGCTACTTAGTAATAATTTTTTAGTAATAATGGATAGTGGCCTTCAGTGGAATGCAGGATGCGCGTTTCGTTCTGCATACGACTCATCAGTCGGATGTAACTTTATCCAAGTCCTGATATTTGCACTGAAGTTCGAAACTGGTATCTTTCGCTTCAAATACTCAACTCGTTATCTACTGAGTCATTTTACGTGAAACCGATGAAAGTTATTCATTCTTTAATCACTCGCAAAAAGAACTCGAAAGTATTTTTCTTCATGCTTATTAGCTCGTCCCACTGCCATATATCATGAGTAAGCATTTTGCGTAAATCTTTTCTTACACCATCTCACATTCACTGTATACTAAAGCAGCAAGCTTTTTCTTTCTAGTTCAAAGGAATGGATCTCTAAATTATGGTATCTTTTACTAAGATATTCATAGGGTGAATACAAACTGAAGTTACATTTCTCATTTCACGTTAAATTCTAAAACTCATGATCTAGATTCTGGTTGGCTTAACAGGTTTTCATATAGTTTCACTATGGCTCGATTTCTCAACATTTTATTGTTCAATTTAAACACACATACTACTAATATGATTTGTTCCTTCTCTCTAAAAATTCCTCTTGTTCAAATTGTGCAGAATAAATTTGATTGGTTGCGAAGTAATTTCGAATCAACTAATAGTTAATCAATCATATTATTAGTTTGCAAATCTACACATAGATTGCGTGCTAAATTAAGGAATTAAGAAAAAGAGTTTTTGATAAATAAAAAAAGCAACAACAACATAAATTTACATGTTACCTTTTTGTTCATTTTAAAGATTATTTATTCATTCATTTAAACATTTAGGCATTAAGCATTGGATGTATTTGTTCTTGTCATTTCTACCTATTGTAGCTTGAATAATAAAACAAGATTAAATAGTGGATCAATCAATTGTGAAAATTTTTCCGGTGAAATTCATAATATTTAAAGAAGATAACCCCTTTGTGTTATCAGTCCCTATTCTTAACAAACAAACAAAATAATCATGTCCATAAGAACACCTTATGAACATTTACGTACATTTTGCTTACAGTTATCAAAATATATTCCAGAAATTCAATTACAACCACCGCATACAATTAAAAATTACGGAAATTGTCCATATTTTTATAAATTTCGTCTTGGGACAAAAGACTTGGTTGAAAAGTTCAATGGTGATATATTACCATCGTCTAATAATACTTATAGACTTTCAAATATACCGAGAGAATCGATTGGCACACGTTCAGACGTGATGAAATCACAAGATTTTCAGTGGTTAATGAATAAAAAGTTAACATGTGTTTTATTATGGCTAGGTGTAATCATTTTAATTGTTGGAGTAATTGCATTACAGATTGCTAGTTTTTTCTTACATAAACGACAGTAAGTTTTCCATGTTATTAACTCTTATTATAACCATGTGATATTTATTTACATTCTCAAAATGTATGATGACTATAGAGAAAACAATAAACATATATTGCATTCTTGGGTAAGATTAGTAGTATAGTAGCGAGCTACAGTGTAACGCTCAGCCATTGCAAGGTTTTACTTTAACCTGAAAATAGCTTATGTGCTTGGAGAGTGTTAGAAAAAAGGTGAGCCGATGACTCAATGAACGCGTAGAGTGTATTTAAATTGAAGAAAAAGCAATAATCAGTTATAACACAAGCGTGAGATTATGACAAACTGTTGATCGAAACTAGAACTTGATAGTGTAAGGTTTCGAATACGATACAACAGTGATTCTTGAAATAACTCCGATTGGTGTAAGCAGATTAATAGCGAATTAGAAAACCGTCCTTTTAGATTGTTGGTGGAAACGACAATAGTATGATAACGAAATGTTAACAAATTTTGCATGATTATTCAAACTATTGACGTATTCTACCAGTTGTTTTGCTTGGAAATCGAAAAGAAAGTGGCATAAATTTTCATATAATCAGCTATAGAGCATTTCTAATTAGGGTTAAGGATTTAATTTCACTGAATGTCTTTAGTTATCTCCGCAGTTATTTTAACTGGCTTGCGTTTGAGAGTGAGACTTGGAATCAGATGAGGCGTAATGAAAACCAAACAAAGTCTGGTGTTATCCATTTATTTAACTCCTAGATAAATCAAAATGATCGGGAATACACTCATTTATACATTGATTTTATTCATATTTGATGGTTAGTCAACAACTTTCATGCGTAGGGGGAAACAGACAGGATTACTACAAAACCCAAGTTACATATCATACTGAACGAATTTCATTCTGAACTAATACAAAAAGTATCATCTTGAGACCGCTTTGAATGAAGATCACACTGAAATCAATCAATTTTACATTGAAAAAAAATATTATACTGGAAATAAAACAAATATTACACTGAGTAACCAGAATATTGAATTACAAAAGGAAGTAATGTTGGGTGAGAATCACAATGAGCTAAAAGCATAATTTTACCTTTTCATTCTGTAATAGAAGTGTCTAGAGTTGGGATTTTCATCTTGAACTAATATCATTTATCATGTAGAAAACTTTCTAGCCCTTATGGATGAAAACGTTTCCCACCGAAACCCAAGATGCACTATCTTAGGTTTGATTAATTTGTTCATAAAATGTAATCTCCCACAGTGTTTCAGGTTTAGTTCACGAAAAAGGACTAAGATTTATCGATAGTGTCTATTTTAATGTTCTATACAGTTTGCGTAGAACAAATTGAGCTTCCGATATATTTAATACTGTTGTTCATACTCGATGATGACAAAAAATAAGTCTTCCTTTTCATCTTAGACATTCTGAACACTGTATTTCTATCACAAACTTTATGTAATGAGAGATAGAAGTTATCCAATCTCTAATTTCGCACAACCTTTCCCCATAATATGTTTTTACTAATTCTAGTTTCCTACTCCTTAACAGTGTCTTTTATGTTATCATTCACCGAGTGAAATAAGACTCAGTAGTGTAGATATATTTAGTTCTGTTAACTGTCAGATTGATTTAAAATTCATTTTATTGACAGCCATTTATTGTGTGACGATTACCAACTTGGTTGGTTGTATAAGCTGTAGAGGCTGAAGTTAACCACGATGTATTCGAGTATGGCAGCCCCAGTACTTTTGGTCACTTCCCCTTTCACTAATTAGGCGAAAGCTGCATATTAGAGTGTACCTTTCAACAGAGATTTTATTTTAGGCCCTAACGTTCATTGTACTTGTGTTTTTCGCATGAGGTGACGCGCTACACTTCTATGAACACGTTAATATCAGACAGTTTCAGATAACTCTAGCCACATGAAACGAAATCTTAAATGAAAGGTTAAGGATCCAGTCGACTATCACAACCAGTGGTTCGAGACATTATTTGACATAGCTTAGAATCTCTCACAGTCAAACAGATGCATTCATTCTTTATCTTACTTTAGAAAATAAGTTCCGAAATCTTCATACACCTTTTTATTCTGTTTATATTTAATCGTTTCCCCTACAAGTAGTGATAATATTGCTACTTCTACTATTGTGTCTTGATTTTACTTGGTAATTTCACCCTTCTGTTATGAGATGTGGTAACGTGTACCGATACATATCGATGGTAATTCTACATTACATACGATTTACTGACTGATATTATAAAAAAAGTATTGCGTTAAACTCACTTTACTCATAGTTCGTTGGTTCACACAGTGACTTGGATTATTCAATGGTAGGAATTGTTTTTCTTAATTATTTTATCCTATATTGATTGAATTTACGTCATTGTACGGTGACCCAATTAAGCATCAACCACGAGACATGGAAGTTCTGAATTGGATCCCTCAACGAGATTATGAGTTGGTGTTAGGGAGGAACCCCGAACTACGGAGAAACAGCTACCCAACGTTCCTTGATTTTTAGTAGTATTCCAACTGAGGCCAATCTGTGACAGATATAACCTACGAATTATTTTATTGATAAATTGAATATAACTTTAATAAAAATGATCCAGACTACGCATCATTTGATTTAACATTTTAGTTATTCGCTTTATTTACTCTTAGTGATCACATATTTCCCTAAGTTCCATAAACTCACTGCCCGTTTCTGTTACTATTCATTTAAAACTTATTTATTTAGTTCTATGGTCACAACTTATGGTAATAATATTCTAACAGATATAGGACTGTATTAGTAAAGTGATTTGCGTAGACCGTTGAATTTCATAGTTTACATCACAGATGTATACATACCATAAACATGGCTGCCTGCCTGAACATCTAGACTACCTGTTCATGCCATCTCGATATTTCAACAAGTTATGTAATTTTGTTCTTTTTAATACATGATTTTGGCTATTAACCGCGTATTCTATTCAGATGCGTTTCTGAAAAGTGTACAACCTTTCGTGCTGCAAGTTACAGAAGGCCCAATCAGAGATATCGTGGTTGCTGGCAATATACAGAATTCTATATTACATCAAAAATATAATATTGAATAAAGTTAATAATAAATACATAATTTTCACACCTCCATTAGTTGTCCTTTACATGCTTCACGATTCCTTCATTTCTGCTGTCATTAAAATTACTCCCTGTTTACATCTCTGTTCTCTTCAATTCGATCTTCATAATCTTCTACTGCAAGGTATTCCACTTCGGACTAGTATTACATACTACTGTTAACATAAGTAGCATACATCATATATATATATATACTCTTTTGCTAGGTTGTGATTATCCCCTATGACTTCAATGTTCAAATAATGTTTTATTCAACATTTTCAGTCGTGTTTCCGTTCATTTAGTGGGGAAAATAATTTTCACTAGAAATGACGTAATTTTCTCCATTATTTTCAATAATTTACGATATTTTATATAACTACAATATTGATCATTTTTGAACTTAAACAGCGATTCCTACATTCCAGCCCCCAGAAACTTTTCACTTTTGAAACCTGAACAGAAGTTAGGAACTGAAATGGAACAACTGTGTTCATATAATAACATCCATAAAATAAGCAAACTAAAAATGACAACAGCCAATTGGATAACCGAAAGGTTATTGAGGAAATGTGAGTCAGAAAAATGTTATCGATGTTATCTTTTGTAGAAAGAAACTGACATTTAGCAACAAGAAACTAATCAATACATGAGTACAAGTATATAACATTTCATGTCTAAGATTTCCAGATCTAACGCCAAACATAAAATCTTGAGATAATCATTAATATTCTCCAGTATGTAAACCTAAAGAACAGATGTAAAGTTTTTATTCCTATTGTGTATTAATTGTTTCCGTTGTCATGCTAAGTGTTTTCACCAGATACACCTGTCACTTATTACAACAACGTACAATTAATGAAGAAACAATCGTATTAATTACTGATTTGTGTTGTATCTGTAAAAATCTGTTTAATATACTAATCCACTCGAATATATCAGTGCACATCTGAAAATGTAAACCATTTACTTATATGTATATCTCCCTTTTAAAAAAAACTATTGTTACTTGTTTAGATTTCAATGGTATTCACAACGATACACCAAAAGAATATTCTCCATATAAATAAAGTGATGTACAAGGTTAAAAAATGTAATAAATAGTAACATCATGTACTTGTTAAAGTATACACTACACGGGTTAATTTATATATATCTATCCGTGTTCAGTTTGTTATAAATATTCGACAGTATATTTAACTTTCAAGGTGTAAGAAAGTATTGGTTTCTGGGTACAATGAATGTACTTTTCCATAAATATTGATTTAGTTGAATAGATATAGCTTAAAAATTATCATACTTTAGTGAATAATAAATTGAATAAATTTACAGAATCCGAAAAATGAATGAGATTGACAATGTGGTTCATTAACTTCTTAATTCTGTGATTGACCTTAAGATTTATAAGTAATGAGTTCGATGCTATGTCGAATCACTAGCGTCATAGTTTGGTTTCACACTCAATTATAAACAGTTAACTACTCTCATTAGCTCACATATACAAAAATATTCGAGTACATAATTCGGTGAGACTATAGCTTTTGGACAATCTTCGACAGATGCTAAATTAACCATAAGAATATTTACCTACTTACTAGAGTCATAAGAAAGTTATAAATTAGACTAAAGAATCATCATTAATTTCGATAGTGCAATAAGAAGACGAAGATTATCAAAACTATGTGATATATTAGTGCGATACATTTCGAACAATCTGAACACTTATCACACATACTTGTTACGAATATTTATAGATAAAAATAAAAAGTCAACCAAACTAGAAATTGAGGGGAAGAGGAGACAAGGTTAATGAAGAAAGTAATGTGGAAACAATTTAAAGCCTAATCACTCTCGATAATAAGCTGATATTACCAGGGTAGGTTTAAGGTGAGGACAAACTGTTTTTGAATACACAAAGGGGTTTGAATTTTCGTGTGTCTAAGGCTTCAATAAACCTTAGTATATGCCCTTTTACAATTTTGTACAACACCACGAAAACCGAGTTAAGATCAATCTTATGGTCTATTTCGATTATATGTTTGGCAACAGAGGATGATGGATGTTTATACTCTACTATTATTGGGTCATTTTATTCTATTTGTTTCTGCAACCATTTTGGTACATGTTCACACACCCTAAATTAATAAACACAGTGGGATGTGACACAATCGTTTTCATGTCTTTTAGGTTTTGAATGAAGCATGGACCTCGTTCTTTCTTTGATAATGACCTTTGCTGCATGGTACATCGTGTTGACGATTGATTTAAGCCTTTGTTTCAATAAAAGACTATTTGAATCACCTCTACATAGTGACATGATGTAGATAGTCTTTTTTTCCTCCAAGGCTACAGTAGGTATCAATGTACCATGAACCTTCTATCTATTTATGAGTTTAAGTGGATAACCATTCCTCATCAATGTCTTGTTTAACGACTTAACATCATCATCATTAGCGTCACTTGTGCAAACACGATCAAGCCTATTAAATAGGCACCTTGTCAAACCCCATTTTTATTGCACAGGGCAATAACGCTATTAATGATGATGTTAAGTAGTTAAACAAGACATTAATGAGGAATGGCTATCCACTAAAACTCATAAACAGTTGGTCGGTCCATGGTACAGTGAGACCGAGTGTAGCCTTGGCGGGAAAAATGCCTAAAAAGTGTCTAAATCACCTTACTATTTAGAGGTGATTTAAATAGCCTTTGCCCCCCATTTTCAGTCTAATTAACCTTTTATTTTTATCTATAAATATTCGTAACAAGTATGTGTGATAAGTGATCAGATTGTTCGTAATGTATTGCACTAATATATCACATAGTTCTGATAATCTTCGTCTCCTTATTACACTATCGAAATTTATCAAAGGGACCAACTGCTTTAAATTAAGATTAAGATTTAGAGTTCGATGTTCGGGTTAGGAATCAGAGTTAGGGTTGTCATCACGAAATGACATCAGCCATAAAGTTGAGATGCTAAGTAGCCTTATGGATGAATGCATTTAGCCACGAAATCCAAGAGCTGCCGACTTAAATCTCGTTGTTTCATTCATTATAGTCCCTTCAGAAGGCTCCTTAGGAAGTTTTAAAGAAACTTATGAATTATAATCTGCACTGATTATGTAACTGGATTGATTCAAATAAAGATAAATAAACAGTGAGCATGAGTAGGTGAAAATTTAACTACTCATTATAGTCCGCTTGCCTAACTTACAATCAAGATATTAAAAATTCCCATGTAGTGGATTAAAATAACATGTATAAGCGACCAATTTTGTTTCCAGCTAGATCATCATCAGACTTTACTCTCTTATTCAACTATATGATAAGATCCCTTCGTCGTTAGGAAAGGGTATAATCAAAACAACAAACAGCTCTGTCCTATCACACTAGATCGATAGCAGTCATAGAAATAGGTCATATAAAGCAATTTATCTTATACATACTAGCTGATATTATGGGGTTTGATCTCCTCTCTTACATATAGCAGAAGCTATAGGGATTCGAGCTAACAATCCAAGTCCTTGCGTTGATAAGAAATTTGTAACATTCTTGTCTCTTCGTTGACCGAATAAGCATTAATACAGGATTTTCTTCATTATTATTCTCTTTACTCTTTGTTCTTTCATTTTTCTTCACTCCCCTTTTTCAAATACGCACTTCACTGTCCGACTATATGGACACTTCTTATTACATAATTCTGCAAATTTTAATAAATGTTATTTAAATATTCATTTTTCCAAGTCTTTGACCTACTATTTATTATGAAACATTGATTCAAGCCTTTATTATGCCTATTACAACCAATACACCTATCACTACAGTATCGATTTGTACTTTTTACTTATTGTTTATCTATACAATCTATTCCGTTGTTATCACTGACAAAACTGCTTTGATTACTTTAGTAATTTCACATATACATATGACTATTATTGAATATTAAAGTAAAGCCTGATGAGGATTGAATTGAAAAAACAATCTTTTTCGCCCATATCTATAATTCTAACACACTATATGGGAATTTTTTTAAGTTATTAGCTGATCATGTTAAAACACTTTACCTATTATAAGTTTCTCCCTTTTGTAGTTTAAATAACTAAATAACTGCCGTAAGGTGGCGAATATTCCAGACGTTGTAATTAAGTAAAATTATTCAATGCAATTACTAAATATTTAGGATCTTGTATTTTTGCATTCTCCTACTCGTCACCTTTTATTTAAAGCATAAACTATTTTTGTATGTCTTGTCTCTTCCAAGTTATTTCTAATTAATTACAGATCTATCATTTAGTTCTCTATCACTTACTGTATAGTTATATTTATTTTGTTGATGTACGCTCAAAAATTCACCTCAGATTTTTTTATGAGGCTAAAGTGTACATTACAGTGTTCATCCTGCTCACCGACTGAGAGAACATGGGAAAACTGCGTTATGAATCGATGGTTGTTAAGTGCTACTCTCGGTTGTTGTTTCACCATCGTTGTGTCATTGTACCCATATTAGCAATCTGGGCGAAATAACCTACACTTGGACTAGATCATAAGACTGTTTACTTAAAAATAGCTGGAATAAAAACGCCCCGATATTATAATACGAGAAACCTATTTATTTTACCATTGCGTCAATGACTAGATGATGTTGTACATAGGTCTTCAGTATAGTTTACTTTTAACAAGCTATCCCCTAAATAATTTTTAATTTAATTCAACATAAAAATCATTTATCCAAATATAAGATTATGTACTCAGTCTCAAGTTATAGACTCATACTGTCAGTTTTTGAGCTATTCAAATTACAGTGAAGAATGATACGGTTTAAACATCCAGCCTATTGATAATACATTAAACACTGAGTCAATTAACAACTGATCTACTGTGTAGAAACTACTTTCATCGATTAGTAATGATTTGTAATTTCCTCTTGTTGATATTTAGAACTACAGTTGACCAGTTTCTATTGTTCTTTGGTATTCGGATTTGGTAGCTTGGTGGATAAAATGGCGTTTGAAGAGAAAGGTACCGGGTTCGGGTCTTAAGTGTGAACATCAACACTGAGATGCATGCACATTCGGCTAACGAAATTTTAAGACGAAATAAGATGCGCTTGAGGAATTCCATCGTAACCGCAGGTTGTATCAAAGCAATCACTTCATTATTCACATGCAACAACATTAGTTAATCATCTGTAGTCCTGAATATTGTTATGACTTGACCTAGCCGTCGCCAATTTGTTATGTTTTTGACCTAGGCGGTAGCCAATTGTTATGACTTGATCAAGGTCGTCGCTGATTCGTTATGACCTTACGAATTTAACAAGGACGTAATTCGCGTAAATTGTCCACCAATAGAATACGACTTCTACGACCTTCACACTGTGACAATGACGTTCGATTAGTATGAGGCTGTAAGCGTGGGAGACAATAATCAATAAAACTGAGTATAACATAGGGACAGTAAATCATATAGTAATAATCAATAGGTCAAAATGAAGCTTACAATAAGATGAATATAGATATGGATAATCTAGTTACCAAATAGTTATACAATAAGAATGATAGTCCAATAGTAGGTCCTGCAAGTTACCCGTACTTATGTCTTCGCTACAACATAACAAATATCAACAACAGAAAACTACAAACCTTTACAGCTTCAATGATTAACGTACAGATTTGAATAATTTCTTATTTAGACTTATTTATTGCGCTTAGATACACTACACTGGACTCATAACCAATTGCACATGAGTTTAACTCCAACCGATCCATGATATTATTATTATTAATGGCTTTATTCAATATTATAATCTAGTACAATAGAAAATTCTCAGCACGAGTTATTTCAACAAGTTTTTTACCAAAAACCAGAAAAAAAGGTTTAAAAAAAAGAAAAGAAATCTGAGTCTGTACAAATTATCAAGTTTGAGAGATGCTTAAGAATACAGATTATTTACTAGGTCAACTCTAACAGCCTGTTCGTCACAAAGTATATTTGCTAGGTAAGGTATCACAGAACTTTTATAGACTTGTTTGTGTGTATGGATTTTAATGTATTTACGTCTCGTTCTACCAGAAGATATACAAGGAGAAAGATATGAATGAAGCGTATGGTTAGTATCTGATAAGATAACACCTGCCAAGAGTTTGCAAGACTTAAGATGTCTATCCACAAGCATATTAATAATGACTTCAAAAGATTCACCACACACCTTGCAAACTGCCTTCAGCACTCCCCGCAAAACAGCAAAGTCTTTTCTCAAAATCTCGGGAAAGAATAATGGAGAACAATATAGAATAATAGGTAATATGCAGGAATCTACAAATTGTAAGAGTAACTGGCGCGTAATCCCAAAAGCATGCAGCCTCTGTATGTAGTATGTCAAACGGTAAACTTTTTTCGATAAGAGTAAAACATGAGAAGACCAAGAAAGATCAGAGGAAAAAATAACACCAAGATATTTGACCTTCGACACTGTGTTTATCAAGGAGCCTCCAATGGCACAAGCCTTATGGGATCGCAAAATAATGTATAGGTTCTATCCATGTCTCAAGCTAAAGTTAACAGCTTGACATTTAGATGGATTAAGTAAGAGACCATTACCAACACACCACCATTCAATACGAGATAAAAACTCGTTCATTTCTATGGGATTTAAGGCGGTAGAAATCGGCATACATACAGTGAGGTCGTCCGCATAATTCACAAAAGTGTTTTCTGTAAAAGATGGCAGATCATGCAGAAAAAAGGAGAGGTGAAAGAACAGCTCCTTGTGGCACACCTACAGTAGAGATGTTGAACACATTCCTTCAAAAAAAATGTACTGTTCTCTTCCAGAAAGGTAGAAACATAGTCAATCGGTTATCCAGCTGTCAGTGGTGACGCTGGTCAGCTTGTTAAGTAAGAGGTGTTTTGGAATATAATCAAAAGCAGAGGTAAAGTTCAGGAAAGCGCATCGAACATACTTCTTACCCTTTTCCAACCCAAACACTATAATGTGATGCAGAACAGCAACGGCATCTAATGTGCTTCTTTTGCATTTGTAAGCAAACTGATATGGATCACAGTGCTCTTTTATTGCATGTTGAAGTGGGAGTATCGGTAATTTTTCCATTATTTTGAGGAAAGGTGAATTTATTAACGATTATTCAATATCACACTAATAACGACTATCTCACTCTTGACATGTTTGAAAACACCCAGCCACATCAAAATATTAAGTTCACTATATGATAAAGTGTTTTTATTTCGAGTTATTAATTCTAGTTTGTTTTATATTCTGGGTTTTTTAAACATTCACTGTTTACTGTTCTAATAGATTCGTCTTACTGATCTTTATTCGATGAAGTATTGATCAACAATAAGTATATTTAATCGTTCAGGAATGATTTAGCTATTATCTATATTAATAGTTATTTCAATGTTCAATCCTTTTACGAACAAAGAACATAAACGAGAATAACTGTTTTCAATAACTCCTACACTTTAACATTCAAAATTACGATTGTTTTACAGAAGACAAGCACACTAGATTTCAGTGTCTTAGCAATTATTTTGTCGGAAGTAAAAATACCTACTTTTTATGATTATTCTTCTTTTTGTACATCAGATGTGCATGAATTTCAGATTTTTTTAGGATTTCAATTGATACCGTTTCATGACAACCTTCCAGTGCTAGTTATTGTTTCTCTTTGCTCATATTTTGTCTCTTTTGTAAAGGTAAAGACAATCACTTTTTTATGCTCAACAAAAGTGTGATATCTAGTATTTTCCTGTTTATTTAATATGTCAATCCTTCATATATGAGTGTAGTTTCCACTGGTGACTTCATTTTAATCATCTAACACCATATATATATATATTCCTACCAGCCAGATGAAAAGGAAAAAAGTGACAGTTAGAGCATGAAATGAAGTCCTCAGGGAAAATTATGTATCTGTATACGACATCCACTCACTAAATAAATAGAAAAGTGTTAGATGTTAAACATATACTGAACATTGAGAGACAAATGTTCTACAAATTCAGGTGTACATATCCTTCATCTTTTTGAATGGCTAACTCAATATGTTGTTGTTTTTCACTTAGATATCAGTAAGCAGTTGTTTTTCATCCGATGAGATGATTTACAGAAATATAACTAATCTGAAAGTACTTAGTATTGTTTGTTTGGATCTTCCCATCGATGTGTTTAGGACTGCAACTGGTCAGTCTCTCTCTGAGATGCAGGTACATCCAGCTGACGAGTCCCAAATAGGACGAAACGCGCGTCCTGGATTCCACCGCTAGCCACTATCCATCTCTGCTTAATGTGAAAGTAGTTATCGTAAAAGCATATTATAGGAATGAGTCAGTCAGAATTGATAATGGAACAATTATGCTCTTGCTCAAAATTCAAATATCATGTACAGCGAGTAGCTAGAATATTTTTGCATACTACTCATAAAGTTTACTATTATAGTAAAAAGTTATTTTTGACTACCGTAGAGTAAAAATGATAGTATTAAGCGTATTCAATACCCTATTCTTTCTCACTAGTTTGTGCATAACATGTAAATGTATAATATCCCTATACCCGTTATCATCAAACAAACTTTAACAGCGTAACACTCTTTTATGAACTAACTAATCAAATAACTTCTCCTACATTTTTGCAAGAAATTTACTTACTCATTTGTACATTATAACTGATGTGATTTCGTGATGAAAGCCCTAACCGTAAACCCCAAATCTTAATCAGTAACAATGTACAGACTCTTAAGAATCCATTTGTATCATTTCAGGAGTTCGAAGAGGCAAATAATGTACGTCCATAAGGATGAATTTATACGTCATTGTTTTTTCCAGTTAACAAGCCGAATAATCTGTAAAAAAATTAACCACATTCATTATGTAAAATTTATGTACACTTCTTTTTAGACAATTGTTATCTATCCTGTAAACTGTTGATTAACGAAGTTGTTCCGTGGTTAGTTAAAAATTAGCTGGAAACTCATTATGATAAGTCTTGGTGATTGAACGCTATACTCGGATCCTAAGCTAGTCTCGTAACCCCCAGCGACTCGAACACGAGAGAAAAGACGCAAAATGTACGAGAAGCACTTCACTCCAAAGGTTCATTTAAGTACAGAAAATGTTGGGTTTTTACAGTATTTTAGGAGTGCTTGGGTTTTCCGAAAAAATTCTAGAATGCTACTAAACATAGTAGCAGTGTAGCAATCAGCTAATCAAGACCTCTACATGTGACTTCTCTTTTTCGCGATATTTCTAGCAAAACTTCTAATCAAACTCTGATTGAATAAAATGCTTCTTAATGTTTCCTGGGCTTGTCACGTCTATTACGATAAATTTTCAGGATCATCCCTACACATTACATCGCTGTTTACGCTGAGATAAATGATGACTAGTAGTGGAATCCACGACACGACTTTCGTTCTGTTCAGGGTACATCAGCTGGACGTACCTGCATCCCATAGTCGATGTTCCCTTAGGGACTGGACAAATGTCATGAAACAGACTGATCAATTGAAGTCCTAAATATCAATGAAAAAATTCAAAGAACAATTCCAAACGAATTCATCACTGCTGTTTTAAGCTCGTCCCTCTCAGCTCTTGAACTCTTCTGTATGAAGACCCTCCAACTACTGGAGTGAATTTTAAATGGTTGAGATGATTTTTTCAGATGTGTTTTTTAGCAAGGTTTATTTACGGAATGCGGGTTGCCAACCCTATCCCTAACCTTCCTCCTTGATCTAGGCTTGCTACAGGTACTAACCTTCGAAGGACTACAGGCAATTTAAACCTAAAGAACATATAATATAAAATTATTCTTTTTTTTCGAAAAATGACCAAATCTTGAAAATGCATTTATCTCAGTAATACAATTGAACCAATCCATCACTAAAATCTATACATTTTTCATGAAAATTTTGCTTTAATTATATTGATTCGACTTTTTTCCTTTGTTTACCTCTTCTTTTTTATGTATTTCCCCTATTTGATGGTCTACACGGAATGAATGATGCACAATAATTTATCGGTACATTGTAGGATTCGACTTCAAAGTTATTTTTGTTTATGTTGGTTAAACAAATACAAACAATGTATAGATAGCAAGTAGAAAAAAGTAGTAATGTATGAGTGTGTGTAGTTAGGTTAGGTTTATACACATCCTAAAACTGATTCATCATGCAATGAACAGTGTATATCTATAATAGATTCGTTTTTGCTTATGTATGTGTGTATGTATCACTGTGTACATAACCGATGTAAATAAAAGATATCCATAAATATATATATGGGAAATGAAAGGCTGTTTGCGAACTAGTCCAAAGTCTATCAGCTAATTTTGTAACGTTACAAGTGATGTTCTGTTGTTGTTCATAACCTTTAGTAATCAGAATGTTAGGTAGTTGAATGTAGTAGGCAAGATATCATGAACCTAGGTTTTTAGCAAGTTGACATTCGTCAGCAATGCATATCTGTAATCTTGAGGGAACTGGTGTTCTCTTTGGGATTCGAAACGTCGTGAACTAGTTTCACAGTCATGGGTGTTACCACTGAAGTATTTGGGTTGCCATTGAACTGAAGACTACTATCATAAAGAATAAATACAATCACGCGTTTGTTATCAATGTTCTTTCCAAGGCAAAATAAACACACAACTCTTTTGTATTAGAGAATTACTGCTTTATCACTTTTTTCCCAGTTTACTTTACATCACGTGAATAGTCTTTCTCTTGTCACGAAACCTAACAACTTCAGTTTCAGTTCGACTTGATCAGGAGTCAGATAGAATTGATGTCTATTTCCTTTTCAGCGGTTAAAATTTCTCATCAAAACTCAAATGGAACAGTCAGACAGAATCATTTTTCAAAACAGAATTCGAGTTGAACTAATCACATTACAAAGATGACAATCGTTAGCATTCAGTCAATTGGTAGAAACATGACTTGACTTAACTATGAATGAACAAACATATGTCCTCATTGATTTACGCTATCCACACAATTTGCTGCTGGTCGAGTAATCTCTCATTCTAAAATGTCTTTTTCACCCAAATATAGGATGGTATAGACTCTCTCGATAATAAACAGTCCAACCACTACTATAACAATTTTGATTCTTACTTACTCACTCCTGTTACCCCTCGTTAAGGAACATAGACAACCCGAAAGCACTCTCCATCCAACCCTGTCCTGGACAATTCTTAACAGTTGTTTCTAGTTGTTATTCATCCTTTTCATGTCTGCTTCTATTTCCCGACGTAGTGTTCTTTGGCCCTCCACTTTTCACTTCTTCTTTGTCTTCAGGGTTCCAATTTAGGCCTTGCCTCGTGATGCAGTTTGGTGATTTCCTCAATGTATGTCTTATCCACTTCCAACGTCTGTCAGCTGTCCTCCATCCACCACTTTGCACTGTAGTCCATCGTATGAGTTCAGGACAATGTTGACAATCTTCTCAGAAACACCATAGTGTCGAAAAAGTTTCCATAATGTTCTCCTGTCCACACTATCAAACACCTTCTCATAGTCAATGCAGTTGGTGTATAGCGACGAGTTACACTCAACTGATTGTTCAACGATGATCCGTAGTGGCGTGACTTGGTCTGTGCATGACTAATCCTTACGGAATCCAGTCTATTGACTTTGAAGTTGGACGTCTGCAGAATCTTCCAATTGATTCAGCAATACTCCGTCGAAAACATTTCCTGGTACCGATAGTAGTGTGTTGTCTGTGTATTTCTCACACTCACTAAGATCCCCTTTCTTCGGTATCTCGATGAGATATCCTTCTTTCTAGTCTATCGGCAATTGTCTTTCCTCCCAAATCTTCTTGAATAGAATGTGAAGCATGTTTTCAGTTACCTCTATGTCTGACTTCAGTGCTTCAGCTGGTACATTGTCAGGTCGTGCTGCTTTCTCACTCTTGATTTGTCTGGTGGATATGTTGATTTCCTCTTCCGTTATGGAATGACATTTATGAGGATGTCTGTGTGTTTTGCTTCGATGTCCGGTGGATTCAATGGAGCTGGTCTATATAGTAGTTCCTCAAAGTATTTTACCTATCTTTCCCTCTGTTCTTGAATCTTCATGATTGTCTTTCTTTCTTTGTTCTTGACCGGTCTCTCTGCTTTACCATATTTCCCTGCTAGTTTCTTCGCTGTGTCACATAGTTGTTTCATATTCGCTTCTCTTGAGGCTTTTTCCGCTGTCGTTGCTAGTTCTTCGACGTGTTTCTGCTTATCGGCTCTAATGCTCTCCTTCACTTGCTTGTTTGCTTCTGTGTAATCTGCTTGTGCCTTGACATTTTCTGTTCTTGTTCGGTTGTTGTTAATTGCTGTCTTCTTGTTCTTCCTTTCTTGAATCTTGTCCAGGGCTTCCATAGAGTATAGCAACTCAGATACAATTGAGTTTGTTTACATCTAATCCAGTTAAGCCATTTTGTTAACTTATTTAATGGACAGTCATTCATACAATAACAGCCCATCTATACCATTGTACTTTTATTATATACGCTTGAACATTGCTTACTGCCTACGCATATATTCATTCCGCTAGCATTATTATTAATCGCTTAATTAATCCGATAACTCATGCTTTCCCACTTATATATATATGTAGATCTTAGTCCTGTTTACTGCACTTGCCCTGCTTGCTCTCTGCTCTGCTCTGTATTACGCTACACCGTACTGTACATGCTTACTCATTCATCCGGCTCTACGGCACTGCTTTTTCATGCTTGTTTGACGTACCTGTAATATTGGATAACTGTGTGTGGTTCAGTTATAAACGCGATCAACCCTTCTTATTCGTCTTCTGATTTATGCATTGTTAGGACGTTGTCGAGTAACGGTTAACAAGACGAACGACATACGAAGCTTAGGGATAGTACCGAATATCGACCAACACAAGAGATCCATTCCTTATGGTTATGCTTCTTGAGGCCTAGCACCTCCTGACACTTTGAAGTTAATGCTTCTTTGATACCTTTCAAGTTGTCCTCCATCGTAGTTGCCTGTTCTTTCAGCAGATCCTGTAAGGCTTGGAACCTATTGTTAATAGTTATCTTGAAATGGTTGAGTTTGTTAGTATCTTTAGTGAAGGCTGTATTGAACCTTTGTAATGCTGTTTCTCCAGTTATCCAGTGTTTCTTTAGCTTCATTTTTATCTTGGCCACAACCAGTTGGTGGTGATCTGAAGCTATGTCAGCTCCTCTCCTGGTTCTCACATCTTCCATTGTCTTTGTGATTTTATTTCTGATACAAATATGATCTATCTGGTTCTCTGTGGTGTGGTCCGTTGAGATCCATGTAGCTTTGCGTATGCGTTTGGGTGGAAATATTGTGCCGCCTATAACTAGTTTGTTGAATGCACATAGATTCACAAATATCTCCCCATTTTCATTTCCCTATCCTAGTCCGTGTCGTCGAATTATATCTTCATATCCTTTGTTGTCCACTCCGACTTTAGCATTTAGATCTCCCATCAGGATGGTCAAGTCCTTTCTTGAGCATTTCGCTATGATCGATTGCGGCCTCAAGTAGAACTGATTTTTGTCGTCGTCGTTTCTATCATTGGTGGGTGCATAACACTGGGTAACATTCATTGTGATCCCCTCCTTCTTTGTTTTGAATGATGCTTTGATGATTATGGATCTGTGAGATTCCCATCCTACAAGTGCATTTCGTGCTTCTCTGGACAGTAATAGAGCAACTCCCTGAGTGTGTGGAGCATTTTCCCCTTCGTGACCAGAGTACAACATCATCTCTCCCGTACCTAGCCTTTTCTGTCCAGCTTGTGTCCAATGGGTTTCGCTGATCCCGAGTACTGTCGATTTGTATCTCTTCATTTCCGTTACTATTTGACTGTTCTTCCCTGTCTCCCACATTATCCGGACGTCCCATGTACCTATATTGAATGTTGCTCTGGTTGTTAAAAGGGGCATTGGTCTCTTGACTTCTGAAGAATCTCGAATTTCATCCTGAGGCTTCATAATTCTTCCTTCAACTCTGAGGGCAGAGTTTAAATGGTTTAATTTGTTTAATCTGGTTGACGTTTTTTTAGCGAGATTTTTTTCTACGGGATGAGGTTACCGAGCCTATGACCAACCCTCCTCCTTTGCCCGGGCTCGGGACCGGTAGTAACTTTCGAAGAACTACAGGGGAAGTTAGTTTTGATTCTATTTATTATAGTTTAGTATCTTCGAATCACCCTGTACATTAATTTTTATTGGTTGTTTGGATCTTCCCACTTATATTTATGTGTGCACCCTATGTGGATTACCTCAATTTTATCATTAAATTACAAGCATTCTAATCGGAGGTAGATAGAATCTTCCAGGGGTATCTAGGACTCTTATTTCGTTCTATTCGGATAACGCTATGGTGTTTGAAATGAAAGGTAATCGGTTCGATTCTCAGAGTAATCATCAACTCTGAGATACAGGTACATCCAGCTGACCAGTCACTGCTAGCCACTATCCATCTTTGCTTATAATGCTTGTGAATTAAGGCTATATCGAGGCAGTCCGCACAGTATGCACATATGCCAACAAGAGGCTAACCAATTGCAGTCCTAAATATCAATGGCAAGATTCAAGTAAAGAACACTAAGTAAGTGCATGAATAAGGTTTCTTATCATGTTAAAACATAATGAAGACTTTTTGTCCATTTACAACCGTTTCATTTGTAATTCATAAATTTAAAAGTCTAGCACTGATTTTCTCTCGATATTCAACATTACATAACATGATATGCTGTTTTTCGATTTTTTCTACACATTTCTCCTTAGTAATCCATAGTCTTTCACTTTGAATCTGTCTCTAAGCATGTGTTAAGCAACAGTAGTTAGTACTTTATTCTGTAAACTATGATTAATATGCAAATTTCTTTCTTCCTGCAAACAATCACTCTTTATATTACAACTAACTAATGTAGTTTGAGCTGTGAACGATTACATTATAAATCATTAAATATAAGTGTTCAGTCAATGCTTCAGAGTCTCATATATACATTTATAGCATTTAGTTAAAAAACTACATCGTTGTCAGAACTTATACATTTTCATTATTTCATTTATCTATGACTTGTTTTAATCAGTTAAAAGACGATTGATCATACTCCATATGAATTATGGAGCTAATTCCCAGCCTAAATACAAATCCTATTTATCTTAAAAAAAGACAATCATATGTGTAGATCAATCAATGCTATAGTCCTTATGAAGGATTCAGATGTATAGTTATGTATATATATTGTACACCTTGTATGAAACATACTAGGTAAAACTTTCTCGTTTATACTGATCATATTTCACAATTGTATTCTTTTTTGCATGCTCCTAAAAGTGTACACATTTTTGTATCTAAGTTTATGTATGCGTAAGTATAAGATTGTATCTAATAGTTCGTATGGAGAAAGAAATTGATTACATTCAGATAAGTTAATTAAAAAATTAAATAATCCTTTTTTCTCCACCTCATATTCATCAAAAAACGTAAAATCTTTTGCTTCAACCATGAAAGTAATTAAAAATCTCCTTTGGTTACACTCGTGGTAAATTTCCTGAATTTCTAATTAATAGTCGTAAGGTATTAAGATAGTGAATAAGTCGCTGTCAGAGAACCTCAATAGTAACACAAGCTATGAGAAGGAATGTCATGGGTTCCAATCCCACAGGGAGAATTAGTACCCTCAGGATTTATGGTACCATTTCGTTTACGAGTCCTTACTAGGGGTAAACATATATCAATACAGAGTCTCTTGATGACCGCCTCAGAACTATTTAACATGAATGAATGACACTAACCTTGAATTATCAGAATAAATAAGCAGTTTATTCGTGAAATCAGTTAGTTTTTTTATTCATGGCATTTCTAAAAGCAATCCCGAATCGTTTAATTTAATATACAGATTGATAAATCTCTTTGTAAAGTAATAATAACATTTTATTGTTATTACGAGCCAATCTAGGTCAAACAGCCATTGAAAGGATACAAGCACTTGACAGCCGTTTTGTTCTAGTATGAAACTCCCCATTAGTGCGTATCCATGACCTCGAAATCGAGACTCGAACCTGGGACTTTTCGACCTTGCGTGAAAATGCATAACATCTAGGAGTCTGAACCGGTATCCCATACTATGCATGTACAACACAAATCAATCCACTATATCCCTGGAGTTCCAATCACAAGCTGTAACCAGTAGAGTTCAACGGTGTCGAGTATGAGGAAGTTACCCACCGAAGATAGTAAAAGATAGTCGTACAATATCACGGACTGGTTGAAGTCAAAATTGTACAATGATAGATTCCGGCTCGGGGGTCTAGAGGTTAAGAGTCCGCGCTCGAAAGAGAGGGTTGTAGGTTTGACTTGCGCACGCGGGGTCATGGTTTCCCACTAATAAGGAGTTCACTCGGATGAAACAGCTACTTAATGCTTCCATGTTTTTAGTATTTGTCCCACTTCGATCTGTTCATGATACAAACATAATTCACCAACCTCCGCAACTCGATACTGATAATTATGGTTTAAATGAAGTGATTTTTTGAGAATTCCTGCATAGTTTAATGACGATTTTTATTAAGAATTAATTAGTTGTTTCGTTCAAGTTTTGGACTAGTTCTCAGCTAACATAAAGTAACGATTCAATAATTGACTAAAAGTCAGTATACATACGGTCTCATGCCTTCAAACAATTAAACCAGAATTCAACGTTCTCATTTTTTTAAAATTCAATCAATATGTAATATTATCAAAATCTTCATCCAAGTCGAAAATGAAAGAGTAAATCAGAGATAAAATTCAATAAGTTTCTATTACAAACTAACCAAAACTATCATCGAATCGATTAGATTTTAGCTCAATAATTTAAAAGTAATGTGCTCTTTTTCTGCGTTCCTCAGAAATCTCCCAAGTTTGATTCCATATGAGTTTCTATGCGCATACTATTACCAAGACATTGCGTAAATGGATTATCAATAAACGTAGTATTTTACTCTCGCCATTGAATCGTCTGGGAATAAAGTAATTCCCTATATCTCCTGTCTCTTACAATTAATTAAACCTAGACCGTAAAAGAACAAACGAACATAAATTTTAAAATTCTTCCGTGGTATTCAGTTGTTTTTTGACATTTCTTTACATACACATCTCCCCGATAGGAAAAATAATTTGTGTCTGTGACTAAACAAAAAAATATGGGATCCGCTGTATAAACACATAAGTAGTTTAAACTAACCTAGAAATGCCGATCATTCTATATATTCGTTAAACAAATGAATAAATCTTACCGGTTTCTCTGACTTTTACCTATTTTATACTCCCTTTAACATACATACATGGTTTTTACACACATATTCATACTATCTTTTAAACCTCTTTCTCTGTCATGCTACTATAGATTGTAATGCGTACTATATTTGTATCCCAACTACCAACTAATTTGTGTCATATAATTAATTTTTTACTTTATTTTAATCTTTACCTCCAGTTTTGAATAACAATGATGATAATAAAACCCAGTTACGTGCGATATGAGACAAGTCAATGCAAAAATAATACAATCTTTTAAAAACACAAAAGGCAAATATATACACAAAATAGTACAAATTTACATTTGTTGTGAATACGGAACTAATTTAAATTAGTTGTTCAGTCTTTTGTCAATAAACTATTCACCACTGTTCAATGATATATATATATACATATATACATATATATATATGTAACATTGACACAGATACATGTTCATTTGTAACAACAGCTAAGTTTCGATAAAGTTAAGAAGCTTTTTATCAGGAAAAAAATACAGGGGAAAATATGTACAGTAAATGTGAATAGGAAATAATAAATAATTATCCAAATTTATTTTAAGACAAATAATAAACAGAATTCAAAATTGCAATCGTCTTCCAGTGTTCAATTGCTGACGTGAATATTATATACTTCCGTGATAAATAAACACGAAAGTGAGAAGTGTTAGGGAAATTTTAGAATAAAGCAAAAGATCAGTAAAAATCAGTTGGTTGAACAAAAATTTTCTACACAAAATGTAATTTGAAGCAATTAATCCCTTTTGATAAATTTCGATAGTGCAATAAGAAGACGAAGATTATCAAAACTATGTGATATATTAGTGCGATACATTTCGAACAATCTGATCACTTATCACACATACTTATTACGAATATTTATAGATAAAAATAAAAAGTCAACCAAACTAGAAATTGAGGGGAAGAGGAGACAAGGTTAATGAAGAAAGTAATGTGGAAACAATTTAAAACCTAATCACTCTCGATAATAAGCTGATATTACCAGGGTAGGTTTAAGGTGAGAACAAGCTGTTTTTGAATACACAAAGGGGTTTGAATTTTCGTGTGTCTAAGGCTTCACTAAACCTTAGTATACGCCATATAAGAGCTTTCATTTCACAGTATTTGGGCACCGAGTTGATGTAAGACATTAAATGGGAAGAATATATTTGTGAAATCTCAGCGAGTGAATTCACTCACTGAGATTTATTTTGGGCCATTTGATTTTATTTGTCCAGACACCCTAATATGGAGATCACGATAACTCTCCCCTATGTATGTGTGACACACACATTTAAACTGATAAACGCAGTGAGGTGTGACACAATCGTCCTCATATCTTTAAGGTTTTTGGTGAAGCAGACCTCGTTCTTTCTTTGATAATGACCTTTCATGCATAGTACATTGTCTTGACAAATGATTTAAGCCTTTGTTTCAATAAAAGACTATTTGAATCACCTCTAAACCGTAAGGTGATAAACACAAGCCCTCTTTTGCCAAGGCTATAGTAGGTCTCACTATATCATTAACTTTCCATCTATTTATTAATTTTAGAGGATAACCGTTTCACATTAACGTTTTGTTTAACAACCTAACGTCGTCATCAGTAGCGTCGTTTGTGCAAATACGATTAATCCCATTAAATAGGCCCCATATCAAACCCCGTTTGTATTGTACTGGGCAGTAACTATAGTAAGGTATTGACCTTCCACGTTGGTCTTCTAAATACGAATTGTTTAATTGAATCGTTTCCTTGTCTATTTATAACTATATATAAGAAAAGAAGTTGGTCGTTCTTCTCTTCTTCTCATGAAAAACTCATGTGGTTCTGAAGAGTGTTAAGTTTATTCAGTAAACAATTCATATCCTCCTTACTTTCACAGATAACTAAGATACTATTCACATATCTCCTATAAAGAGACATGTTTTCGATGAAGTCTTCACCTAGATTTGCAACATGTGTCATGTACACATCTGCCAATAAAGATCCTAACAAACTACCCATAGTAACCTCATCGGTCTGACAAAAGTATCCACCTTCAAATGTGAACTGGACTTTATCAGTGCATAACAGTAGTAAATATTTAAGAATTTGTAAAGGAATCGGTAATTTAAGGTTACTCAAAGATATGTAGCTATACAGAATATCAATAGTCTTTTTCAAAGGTACATTTGTGAACCAAGAATTCACGTCGATTGAACACACTGTCTTTCCCTTGATATCAATATCACCTACATGATCGATTTGTTCAAAAGTATCTTTCAGAAAATAATAACATGAACGTCTTCGGATAGGATCCAGCAATTTAATCACCCACTCAGATGGGTTATGTGTAGATGATCGATACATTGATAAAAATTGGCGTAAGCGAATGTTTGATTTGTGAATTTTAGGTAATCCATGTAAGTGAGGATACTCAGAGCTCTTACTTACTTACATACTTACTTACTTAATTACTTACTTACTTACTTACTTACATACTTACTTACTTAATTACTTACTTACTTACTTACTTACTTGCTTACTTACTTACTTACTTACTTACTTACTTACTTACTTATTTACTTACTTACTTACTTACATACTTACTTACTTACTTACTTACTTACTTATTTACTTACTTACTTACTTACATACTTACTTACTTACTTACTTACTTACTTACTTACTTACTTACTTACTTACTTACTTACTTACTTACTTACTTACTTACTTACTTACTTACTTACACACTTACGCCTGTTACTCCCAATGGAGCATAGGCCGCCGATCAGCATTCTACAACCCAATCTGTACTGGACCTTCCTTTCTAGTTCTGTCAAATTCTTGTTCATTCTTCTCATGTCTGTCTCCATTTCTCGGCGTAATGTGTTCTTTGGTCTTCCTCTTTTCCTTTGACCTTCAGGATCCCGAGTGAGGGCTTGCCTTGTGACGCAGCTGCCTGATTTCCTCAATGTGTGTCCTATCCACTTACAGCGCTTCTTCCTGATTTCTTCCTCCACTGAATGGAATCTGGTTTGTTCTCTCCCACAGTAGCACGTTGCTGATAGTGTTTGACCAACGGATCCGAAGTATCTTGCGTAGACAACTGTTAATAAACACCTGTATCTTCTGGATGATGGCTTTCGTAGTTCTTCAAGTTTCCGTCCCATACAGTAGAACTGTCTTGACATTTGTATTGAAAATTCTGATCTTGGTGTTGGCTAACAATTGTTTTGAGTTCCAGATGTTCTTCAATTATAAATATTCTGCTCTTCCTTTGCCGATCCGTGCCTTCATATCTGCATCAGATCCACTGTGCTCATTGATGATGCTGCCCAGATGTGTAAAGATTTTTACATCCTTCAAAGCTTCCTCAACAAGTGTGATTCGATCGGTGCATGCTGTGTTGTATCGGAGAATCTTGCTTTTCCCTTTGTGTATATTGAGACCTACTGCTGCTGAAGCTGCTTCTACACTGTTCGTCTTCTCCTGCATTTGTTGTTGCGTGTGTGATGAAAGAGCTAGACGATCTGAGAAGTCTAAACCGTCCATCTGCATGCTAGCTCTCTATTGTATCCCATACTTACTCCCAGATGTTGACGTTTTCATAGTCCAGTCGATCACCAGGAGAAAGAGAAATGGTAAGAGTAAGCAATCTTGTATGACACTGGTCTTTACCTCGAATGAGTTGGTGAGTTGTACTCCATGCACGATTTGGCAGTTTAATCCATCATAAGAATTCCGTATGATATTGAGTATCTTCTGAGTCACGCCGTAGTGTCAAAGAAGCCTCTATAGTGTTGTCCTGTTCACACTATCATATGCTTTCTTGTTGATATAGAGTGATGAATTCCATTCAATTCATTGTTCCATAATGATCCGTAAGGTTACAATTTGGTCTGTACACGATCGATCCTTACGAAATCCAGCCTGTTGATCTCGGAGTTAGGCGTCTACGGAGTCCTTGATTCTGTTTAGCAATACCCTGTTGAAGACTTTTCCTGGTATTGAGAGAAGAGTGATACCTCTGTAGTTCTCACACTTGCTGAGATCTTTGGTATTTTGATCAGAAGTCCTTCTTTCCAATCTATACTCCAAACCCTTAAGTTCTAGAAAATTAAATTCCTGTTTATCAATAATATTCATATGTAGCAGTTTTACTAGGTTTGAATTTATTCTTCGCTCTAGTTTGCTGATAACCCAAATTCGACATCAGGCATAAATTTGCTTTCATCACTGAGGATGGATAACATCTTACTTTTGTATTAATAGTTGTTCATGATGACCACACCTGACCCTTTATCAAGCTTCAGCAAGACAGTATCAGGGTTTGTTCATAGTTTTTTTGGTGATTTAAAGTGCTAAGAAGTTAATATGCTTCTCTGATTTGATCCAGCATTATGAAATTGGTGTGCTATATGCACCAGTTTATTTTTATACTAGCTTCGATTATTTAAAGACATAGGGGTTAGAGCACTCAGTAGATCATAGAACATGTCAAATTGGACATTTATCTCCAATTCAGACGTAGGTGTTATAGGTACAGAAAAATTAAAACCAAGAAAATGTGTTTCCTTTTCATTAGCGGTCAATACAATGGAAGATAATTTAGTGACGTACTTATTAGGATTAACTGGAGATAAATTAATATAATTCATATTACTGGAAGATTTTTCAAACTTCTTGCTCATCCTTTTCTTTGTTTTCATAATGACCACACTACAAAAACTGATAAAATGTAATATAGGTGACTATAGATATTTCTGTTAATATAGGCAATGCTTGAGTGTGTAATTCAATTAAATTGATCAGTTTATCTTGACAATTATCTATATATGATTTCGACAGTCGAATGAGATATGAAATATTCGGTTGTAATTTACTTTAACGTAAATTCTTACATAATTAATATGGGAAATATGTGATTCGACAAACAAGATTTACAAAAGATCAGTTTCACTCGTTCTAATACAATTCTATATATATGATTGACAAGTTCATCTAACCTTTTAGTAATATGGGCAGGGAGTCTTATTTTAAGAAATTTAACGAAATTAGTCCCTTTGACAAATTTGGATGGTGTATTCCGTTTTATGTAAAAGGAAATATTTGGAATATTGATATTTGAATTATTCTCTATACTATGAATTTTATAACTGTAATGACTTGAAACAACGGATTTGTCAATGTTGTAACCCTAGGTAAGCCCCGATTACTGCTACTGACTGGTACGACTGGTTACTATGACCATGGAATAGCTGCTACTTACTACCTACTTATTGAAACGGAATGAGATGGCGTTGTGGATACAAGGGAGAAAACAAAGACTATCACTAATTAATACGATATCAACAATAATAACAATAATAATAATGATAATTCAACCATCATTTCAAATATTAAGTTGACCAATAAATCAACTAATTTGACTAAAAATTATAATTCATTACTGAATTATATATATATATACCTCCTTCCTAACGGTAACGGTAAAGAATTCTTATCAATAATTATGCGGTAATACTATAAATTTCTGTCTATTATACATTCAAATTGTAATTATTCCAATCTATGTAATTTATAAATGTTGTTCAGAAGACAGAATTCGCCATTATTCTTCAATTGTAAAAGCCTTCAATAGTCCTTTTTTAGAAGACAGACGAGAAGGAAATGTCACTATGATGCTTTTGCTTAGTTTTTTTCAGTATTTAGCATTGTAATAGACTTTATGCAATTCTTATAAGAGTATGGGTATACATGGTTGCAATTTAAAACAATTCAGTTGTAATAAATCCAAAACAGAGATGATTGTAATATTTGTGCAGTTGGAAAACTAGATGACCCATGAAGACACTGAATTTTGGACTGAGCTATATAGAAAGGTGCTGACTACCTGGTTGAAGTCTGTGAGATTATCTTGTGGTAGTGTAAAGTCGCGGTTGACTATGATCACCACTTCAGGAAAACTACGTGCCAGTTGCTAGGTTAGATTTATCCGAAAGCCAAATATCAGAAGGCAGTTGAAGGTTGTAGTAAGATGTATTTGTTGGCGATCTCGTGGTATCAAAATAATACCGAGATCGTGCCAAAATCCACCAGCGAGACTACCGAGCGTACGAGAGTTCATTCAAGGTCACAAACAACAGAAAAGTACACTTAAACAAACAGGTACAGTAAAACAATCACTGATACAGTTGGTTATAATAATAATTGTTTCCATTATGCTAATCGCATTCTCTAGATAAAAGTAGGTCACTACAATCTTAACCAATTGTTAGACTTTAAATGACATGGCTCAAAATCGTTCACGGTGGCATAGGTGAATCCACTTTTTATCTTCCCTTAGATCTTAAGTTTCTTAATTCCTCATAAAGCTTATTATTTTTATTTCACGAAGCCATATTTTCCTCTTGAATCGTATCTTCGATGGCTAATCTTTTCTATTACCATTAATATTGTTACTATCTCTACTATTCTGGGATTCGCTAATGGGATGTGGTAGCTTGAACCAATATACAAGTGTACCAGGTTTTATGTTGTGTTTGATTGATTGACTGAGGTGATGTAAACTGTTAAACAAGCTGCCAATAGAGTAGGCATAATGAAATTTTAACAGTATCGAGCTAAGTGTACAAGAAATATGAAGAGTGGAATTCAATACGTCAATGGTGTAGTTACTGAGTTTGACAGTGACTGAGTTACACAGTAGCAGTTGGACTGGTAAATTTGCATGAAGACGGAATAACTTGACGGTTTATCTTTATTTTGTGAATTTATCAATACTGACTGAAAAATGAACTACATAAATTTTCCTCACTCAATATTCGTTTTACGGCATTTTTTAAATACATGATATAATATTTCAATGACTGTATCACCTTTCGACCGTAGTTTTAAAAGAGCATGATTGGCTTTAATTTCGTTGATGATTCCAATTTGCTTTTACTGAAAATATATTTTAGCAGGAAGAATTGTAATTCTCTGCTGTTAATATAAGCGATTGTATTTGGTCAGTCTTCTTTGACGTATGTACTTATGAAATGAACACTTCGACACTGTTGCTATAGATACATATTTTTAAAATATTTAGATTGTGGCAAAGAACCTTTAAGTTGTCTTTAAAAATTCACAAATACTCGTCAGTATTCCTTATTCTTTCCATTTATTGTCAATTCTAAATGTAGCAACAGATCAGTAATAGTAAGTTTTGCTTCACTTTTAATAAGATACAAGCAGTTCGTTACAGTATTTAGAATTTTACACAAAAACTCAATAGCTACTGAATATTATCTCACTATTTCATTCATATCGTATGTCTTTACTGTAGATTGTAATTTGACAGCAGATATTTTTAAAATTCCAGCATATGTAAATTAATGTTAAATGTTAATGTTTAAATTAGATAGAATCCCAAAAAAATTGTTCACAACCATATGTTTACTAACATTGAATATAAATATGAGCGACATTATCATTGTATATCTGAGTATTACTGTTAGATGATAGCAAAATGTTTACCGACTAGTACTCTAATGGAACACCCTTTTTAAATACACTACAAATTATTTGATAAGCGAAAGGAGAGTTTTAAATATATATAGCTTTTTGATAGCCAGTAAGCTTCAATGACGAGCTGAACTTTCCCTGTTATTCTTAATCATCAGAGCTGAACATAACTTACCTATTGTACAGCGAAGGTCATTATCAAGGAAAGAACGAGGTCCATGCTTCATTCAAAACCTAGATGACATGAAAACGATTGTGTCACATCCCACTGTGTTTATCAATTTAAATGTGTGTCACACATACATAGGGAGGAGCAATCGTGATCTGAAAATTAGGGTGTGTGAACATGTACCAAAATGGTTGCAGAAACAAATAGAATAAAATGACCCAATAATAGTAGAGTACAAACATCCATCATCCTCTGTTGCCAAACATATAATCGAAATAGACCATAAGATTGATCTTAACTCGGTTTTCGTGGTGTTTTACAAAAGTGTAAAAGGGCGTATACTAAGGTTTAGTGAAGCCTTAGACACACGAAAATTCAAACCCCTTTGTGTATTCAAAAACAGTTTGTCCTCACCTTAAACCTACCCTGGTAATATCAGCTTATTATCGAGAGTGATTAGGCTTTAAATTGTTTCCACATTACTTTCTTCATTAACCTTGTCTCCTCCTCCCCTCAATTTCTAGTTTGGTTGACTTTTTATTTTTATCTATAAATATTCGTAATAAGTATGTGTGATAAGTGTTCAGATTGTTCGAAATGTATCGCACTAATATATCACATAGTTCTGATAATCTCCGTCTTCTTATTACGCCATCGAAATAACCTACCTAATTCAGTAATCAAACTTATTGCTGATAGACCGGACGTGGTTAAACATTTCACGACCTTTGTCTATATGTCAATTGAAATCCAGACGGTAGGTAAGATGATAAACAACCCACACTATTTCATGAAGTCTACATGTTCTTTTCCAGGTTCGAAGGACAGACGCACATATACCTATGATTCTTATACATTATCCGGTTTGCCAATTACAGACTCCCGTTTATTTCTCAGTACTCTCTCTCACATAGTATGTTAGGCAAATGTGTAGGGAGCGTGTTTATATGAAGCTGAATAGAACGGGTACACAACAGTTGCCATCACTCATATAGCTATCTCCTTTGTTTGGAACCACTCAATGACAATCTTACGGGTGATCATATTTAGAACACATTGTAAAGAGAATAAAGTTTTGAATTATTTAATTGTAATAATCTATTGTGCAAAACCTTCATTAAACAACCAAATGTAACTTTATAATTTTTATTCAACTTTTTTTGTATTCACTACAGAGACATATTGTCGATCGGGGTTGGATGTTTAAGTTCTGGTCTTTGGCTTCTCTCTGTCACATTATTCACTTTTCTTCATGCTCATGTCTTTATTTATGAAATACCTGATGATAATATCGATGATCACGAAGATGTAGTTACTAGGAGAAAAGAGGTGAGATTATATTAAAATATTATACTGAGAATATTAAACAAATGTCTCATGTATACAGAAAAAGGCCTTGGTTCTTTAATGTGTATATTTTTGAGTAGATTATCCAACGTGTTAAAAGCACATTCACGATTATGTTTCCAATCTGACTTTGAAATAAATGACGAAGCAGCTTGACATTAAAGTCAAATATAGACGTCTAAATAGAATACTAAATTTCTTACCGATGTGAACATTTGGTCAATATGTGGTACTCAAATAATATAATCCCTTTAAATATGTACAATAATAAAATGAAGTTACTTCAATCGTAATTTATATATATCTTCCCCACAAATCCAAAAGTATTATCTCAACATTGTACTTTATCGATGCTTGATTTTACAATAGGGAGAAGGGCTTGTGAAAAAGTTAACCCATTTATTTACCTTATGAGCCTCAAATTCATTTTCATAACATGAATACCAAAGCTTATTTGATTTTTACCAACTTAAAGATCATGTGATACAGACAAAATGTTTGACTGAATAACTGTCTAATAATTGCTATCTTTTAATGAATCTCTAGATAATGTCAGTTCTTGTTGAAAATCCATCTAATATTTGTTAATTTCAATGCGAATGAAATGACTTTTCTTAAACGTTAACGTTAGCGCTAAAATTTGATTTTCAAATAAATCCTATGCGATCAATTAGATTGAGGTTATTCGTGATATTTCCAATGTTTAACTAGTATGTTGTGTCCCACAGCAATATCTATTATTTTCCTTTACCTTAGTGAATGATTACTGAATAATAGAGTGTAATTTTCATTAAAGATTTTATTATATTTTGTTTACATTTTTCATCTGACATACTGGGCCGTTCTACACTGGACTTGTTTATACCATACAGTTCCAGATAACTCCAGATGTTTGAAATGAAATATTTAGTGAAAATTATCCTCTAATATTCATCAGTCACTCACTGAATAAATGGGGGAAATGATTAAAAATATTTAATAAACACTAGAAACATTGAGGATAACCTCAGTTGATCAATTAACATCAACTCGATTACAAATTGATTTAAATTTATTCACTATTTTTATTATGATAAATTCACTTTGTCATTGATAACATGCTTTTTCCTTATTAAACTATAATTTACTTCTTTTCAATAAAAAACCTTTCACATTCATATTTCCTTTTATTTTCCTACAAATTTTTCATCTAACCGAAAAAAAAGTGTATTTTTTAAATATGAAATTAATACGAAATAATCCTATTTATTGATTTATCCTTTTAAATGGACAGTAAAATTAATTATCCTAAGAAAACTATAAACACCGACGTTTCTATCACACACACACACATACACTTGTTTCCATCCCTTGAATTTTATTGAATATATTGATCTATCTATTAAAGTTACTATAAACACTGTTTGGTCATAACGTGTTAATCAGGGAGATTTTTATAATAAATTTATTTAAATTAAGTATTTAACGATACTACTATTGTTGTTACCCAAAAATATGTCTCTCATCATAGACTGATAATATATGAAGTGCTAGAAAATATCATGAATGCTGAACAAATACAACTTGACAGCAGTTTGTAAGATTCACCTTGCCAGGTATTGTAAACCCATCCCCTGACCATTCAAATCTTGAGGTATACATATTAAGAATTAACATTCAGTGCTCTGCGCCATAGAATTCAGTCCATTACGGCATTGAGTGATGGACTGAGCCCTGTCGACAACTAATTTGAGGTCCTCGCTACCGTTAAAACTAACAGTTGGAAACTCTGTGTGATAGTGCTTAGGATTGTTCACGATGGTTCAGATGCATTCACTCTATGGGGTTGTGGAGAATTTTGAATTTCATTGAAATCATGAGTCGATCTAAGTTAGATCACAATTGAAAACCCAGAAGCACTGGACGGCCGTTTCGTCCTAGTTTGGGACTCCTCCGAAGCGCGCATCCACGATCCCTCATTCGGGACTCCAACCCAGGACTTACGTCTTTGAATTTCAAAAACGTTTCGTACTTTTTATTTGGTGAATTCATTCATGCTTCTCAAATTATATTATGTCCAATCTATTCCATAACTGTTTATAATGTTACTACTTCTACTACTCTGTCATGATTTGTCTTATTGAATTTTTTTCTCTGTGTTGACACTGTGTGGCACATATGTGCCGGGTTCTACGCTACTTGTGAATGACCGCTTTCAGTCAGCTCATTATGTTGCCAGATTGTCAATCATTCAATGTTATTAGTAATAATTATGTTCATTCATGACACATAGTTGAACTGAAGCAGTTAAATTTAAATTTACTGTAAGTGAAACTGATTTACTTAACTGAAACATATGATTTCTGAGGTGGAAAGCCAGTGGAATTGTGAAGCCTACAGTTATTATTTTGTACTTTATTGTATCGGTTTTCAAGTAATTTGTTTTTATATGGTTGGAGGTAATCAACCCCGAGAAACTTATTGGTAGTCTCAGACTATGAAACTGAGTGACCCAGGTCCGATCTCAAGGGGAGCATCTATCCCCTGAAGTTTGTAAGTACACCTAACTGGCGAGTGCCAACTAACACGAAACCTGAGTCAATTAAATTTTCTTGTAGACTACCTCCAACCACCTTACATCTCAACGAAATCCATGCTACATCAACTAGCTTAGACTAATGGCCAGATTACAACTTCATCGATAGAATTAGATCTTTATTAAAAAGGATTTGATATAAATGACATTGGTCACTACCTAGTGATCAATCAATATGACACATTGTAAATTTTGATTTCATACTTGCTATATATAGTATTATTTTATAGCTATTAAGTAATTAGATTATATATATTTACATTCATTTTATCACAAGCTCTCGTTTGACTCATAAACTACCGTTGTGGTGTGTGCTACTGATGTCGACAGATATAAGTAGTATGTATTACCAGGCGAAAGTGGAGTGTCTGGAGACAAAATGTTGAGAAAATCTGAGAGAAGGGAACGAAAATGGAGAATGATTGGCATAGAAACGAAGGAACAACAAAGTTTGGGGCAATTAATGGACATTTTGTAAATGAAGTATTACTGTGTAGTTCTCAGATCTCACCATGATATTCTGTAATGTTGTATTAGAATGCACTTGGTTGTTTTCGCCCGTGTTCTCGTTCACTACACTACCATACAATTTAGTGTTCCTAGTTTGTTGCCAGTTTATTATTCAGGCTCCTCTACTCAAAGTCACTTCTGACACATTCATATATAACTGTTATTTCTCTTTTTTGGTGTAATGCCGTCTGATCTGCTTTCATATAAACTTCGCATGTTTGAAATATATTCTTCATATAGCGAAGTTCTGGGCTCAACGGGTGAGGCAAGGCGGGAAAATTTTACACCGAAGACCAATAAGAGATTAGAGTTGAATAAAGGCTACTGGTGCTGGTTGGTGTGTCATTAGTCAGCTCAGGGACAAGGTCATAGAAATCAATCTTCCAATTTTGTCACATGATATTTGACAGGGCCATAAGTCATAACAATACTCTCGCGCAAAAAGGTAAACGTGAAACTAATAGCTGACGATGCACTTTCACATTTCGATTGTCAGGCAACAATGGTCATCGTTTAGAAATTTGATGGATTTATTTATCAGTGACTAAGTTTAGAAAGAATTTTCAGGATTTTGCTTATAGAATCATGACTATGAGCATTAAAATTAATTTCTACAGTTGAAAATATGAATTTTTGTTCGGATTTCAACTCAGTAGTCTAAAACTCAATTCATTTTTGTATCGGTTGTTTGAATCTTCCCAGTGACTTTCAGGACTAACAGCCATTCACTTGTGCAACAGGTATGACATTTCATTCAATATGAACTCAATAGCTAAGTAGATGATGTAATGGTGTTTGAAACAAACGATACTGGTTTCGAGTTGTTGAGTGAACAACAACTTTGGGATGCAAGTACATTCAGCTAATGAGTCCCAAATAAGAAGAGACGTGTGTCCTAGATCCCAATCCCAGCCACATCCAATCTATCCTGTAGTGGAACCGACATCAATAAGCTAATGAGTCACTGACTGATTACCTAGTCTTACAAGTGAACTGATTAGTAAACACTTATTTCAACGTGACGGGATGTTATTTAAGAACTTAACAACCCTAAACGTCTTTTCATCATAAGTCATATTAGTCACCTCTATAACAGTGATAACGAGGATAGAAGTCTACTTTTAAAATTTTTGATTACATATGATAAGTGGAAATCATTATGTATTCAATTAATGCAACTACAAACAGAAATTACAGTATATTTCTAAATGAATTAAAATCGGAACACTGTATACAAATGAATATTACAAAATAAAATGCAGTACAGAACGAATGGGTTATAGATTTGAAAAATTTTAATTCATTCAGCAACGATACAGCGTTTGTAAGAAATTATACAAAGAAATCGATGGAGATGCTTGAAGTCACTATTAATTTAGATTTAGCAAGGGTACTGTAGTCAGAATTCTAAGAAAACTCATCAGTTTCACCCCCAAAATGTTTGTTTGTGGAATCTAAACATTCAACCGAATTTACAACTTGTTCAGCTAATCAGCCCTATATACCGCTCATCAAACAAGTTCATGAGAATTACGCACATTCTCATCTATAGAACAAAAAAACTTGTCTGTTCATATCGCCACGAATCAATTCACGTGACAAATTGTTCAGCCTGAAGAGAAGAGTGGAGTGGAAGGTACAAATTGATACTCTCTTGTGAATTAGTGAATGATGGAGAATTGTCTTACAATCTATTGATGAGGGAAAAACATGTTCTCCTACAAAACTGAACGATATGTAGATCAAGTTGAAAGTATCACTGTCTCACCTATGTCGCCACAGAAAGGTCTGACATCGTTTCTTAGAGAAAGGTGATATGACGGTAAAAGAATTAAGCCTGATAATTAGCCACTGGTTTTATTTGAAAATGAATGATCTATAGTTGTCATATCCTTTTTTTATTTTTTTTATTTAAACACATAAATATTGGTACAAGGAAGCACCAGATACATATGCGCCATACAAATCTCATTCGATTTGCTTGAGGGCTGTGATACTGCCCAGGTGCCCGAACTGAAGCAGGTGGTTTTCTTAGGGGCCCACACCCGGAGCCTTTGACCAAAAGATCTGATCCACAAGGCAGTGGAGCATCGTGAGGAGATGCAATCCCATGGTAGCCGTTGTCCAATGACAGGTTCGTCCGCCATTCGTTCCTTCAGGATACTGGAGCCCATGTGCACCATTGGTTTGGAATGAGGGTTTTCCAACTCCCCTAGGTGGACTCGTCTTGTCCACCAACCCGGTTAAAGCGCCGGACATTCGCTTTTCGTCCTCTCACTTTCGTAAACAACACCCCCGCCACGAGAAGGCAGTGAGTAGGACTTCCCTGGCAGAGGCTGTATATTCGCTGGCCATGTGAGAGCATTTGGAGAGGGAGAGCGGACTCTCCCCACTCTCGGCCGTACCAGGGCATATCCTTTAATCTTTTGATTAAAAGATATGAATTAGAATCATACTTATAAGTATTTTTGATATATCGTATGTTGTAAACATGTTACTTTGTCACAAAAAAGTATTTTTTTGTTGGACAGTCATTTTGTCTTCTGATACCTTTCCGCTTGAGGGTTTACATAAATAATCCTGTTTCATGAGCAGTGATTACTCGGTTACATTGTATCATTGCATTTCATTCATCCATCAATATCTGATTCGTTATTCATTTTAATAATACAAATCTTGCTCACCAATGATCAGAAAATCTTAATTCATTGCCGTTTTTTACAGCAAAATTCCAGTTAACCCTTCTTTCTGTTTCCTATAATTGAATTTGTTTGTTTGACAATTTCGGTCAATCGGAAGTATTTCCGAACACGATAAGCACTAACAATATCTTAAGGGGAGATATGCACTACGATTATGTCCGGATCTATGTGCAAACTAATGGATAATGGTCTTTTAGCATCTTTTCGTTTCAAAAATTACTCCAAAGAATGTTGATTTCAGTTTGTTTTCATTTTGCTCCGTTGTGTTATATTTTTGTTTTTTTAGAACCAAACATTTATCACTGAAGATGAATTTGAGTGTAGAACAACGGAAAAAGTGATAATGGATCATTCATCTTGAAAATTAATACAAAGGAACTATTCTCTCTTATTCATCGCTATTTTGGCTTGATTGCCGGCACACGCACACACATTCAAATAATACATACAATCTTGTAGATAATTATTATTTGGTTTCACTTTTTTGCTTAATATTAAAATAAACATAAACGCGATTATACACAAAAGTAAACAAATAACTCCAAACTACGTAAAGATTATTGGTCACTATCATTTGTTCTCTAACGATTAATCTCGAAAGGTACTTCTTAAAGCGCTTGTGAGAAACTGTGAATAAGGGAGTTCAGCCACGTTGGAATTGAGACAGTTACTTAACGGTGACGTCGGAAAACGGTTGCGCATTATCAAGAATTGACTGAAGTCAGATATGTGGACCAAGAGCTCCTAACTTAGTGGTCTGAATATTAAGCACTTGTCCCCCGACCTGAAGGTTATGTTTCCAATCGCTGGTGAAGTTCTGGACACTTTCTGCTGATGCGTCCCATACAAAGATGGAACGGCTGTCAAGCGCGTCTTGATTTTCAGTTGTCGTATAATACGAAACCAGTGGTAAAACATTTATATACATGAGTTGGTCATGTGACTCTTTCCATAAATGACAAGGTGGTAAAGGCACTTTCTACTAGGTTATTCATAAAACAAACGATAGTAAGCGTTATTTTGTCAACCGTGAGATAAAACAATGGAAGTAACAATCCCAGACATAATTACGATTGATTCTAGGAATCCCAGTTAGAAGAGGTCATCAGTAGGGCTCAAACATGTCACGTTTGAAGCAGTAATACGCCAATTACATTGAAAGGTGTTTTTGTGCAATATCACGAATTGATTGGATTTAGACATGTAAACCACTGGATGCTAATTCATCAGTTTAAAGATTAGGTGCTCGTCGGGAGACCTGAAGGTTTTGGGTTTGATTTATGGAAGGGTTGTGGATGTGCACTCCTATTAAAGAGTCTCATAGTGGAATGAAGCAGCTATCCAGAGAATTTCGGTTTTTAATGGTTGTCGAATTAATGCCAGTAGGTGGTGTAAACTTTTTTGTATTATAGAAGAAACAGAGCAATTAAATGACTCGGTAAGATAGTTATATTTTTTCGGGTGCGACACAATTTTTAAGAAATCCTATGACATTAATGAATACGTTGTGTACGGTGTTACTGGTTAGTTAATGTTGAGTAAAACCGAATAAGTTATGCTGACGTAAGCATAATATAGGGATGAGCGAACGACATTTGCATGATCTTGTGATTTGGAAGCCACTTTTCAGTCAATGAGCGGAGTCTGCTTCAGTCAAAAATATTCCAACTAACGGAGACCCATTGTTTCATTGAAGAATGAAAGCAATTCAGTGGAGGAAATTTTCTTTATGCAGATTTCGTTTATGTAAGCTGTGCAATCGGATTTATTGTTAATTTATTCGTTGAACTGATTGTTTATAGTAAAATAGGATGTCGTTGAATCACCAAGAAGAAATGAAGTATCTTGTCATGGATTGTTTGCAACAATCAGATATTGAGAGGAAGTTATGTAATAATAGACTAGTAAAAAGTGCTAAGGTGAAGATAACTGTCCACTTGATAGCTATTAAGAACAGAATAACTAAAACTTGCAACAATAGTTATTCAATACATTTTTGTATTGATTATTTGAATCTTCCAGTCGACTTTTAGGACTATAACTGACCAGTCTCTTATTGGCATATATACATCCTGTGAGGACTGCCCCAATATTATACACAGAGATGGATAAGACCAGAGTGGGACAAAACGCGCGTTCTAGTTTCCACAGCTGGCCACCATCCATTTCATCATTTATGCCTCTAATTTCTACATTATCGTTAACTATACTTTACGCTTTTAATCTGGATCATGAACTTACTTCCTCCATAAAAACTAGCTTTACTGTCTATATGGTACTTTCATTTGTTTTCCAACTGTTTACACAAAATGCACCAGATAGGTTGTAGTTTATTTAAGCTTTCCTCTCTCTAAAACACGCTCACTAACTATATAATCGTTTATTTTGATATAGTGGGGTTGGGGATGAATAAGAGAAACCTGTTTACCTATTTGACTTTCATGTTACGTTTAATTATTGCCTTATTTATATATTTAGTGAATGTAACCGTTTCGTTTGTTTGTATATATATGTGTGCGGATGCACGGAGAAGTGAAATGTCAATTTTAAACCTGGACCATCGAAAATCACACGGAAGTCAATAAACGTCAGAAATTTGCATAAATTACACCATCAATGTGTACCCTAATATGAAGCAGAACAAAAGTAATGAGATGACTACGATAAGTTCTAAATTTAGAAAAAGTTAGTGTCGCTTTTTGCTACAATAAAAAATGGAGGTTAGACAATAACACTGTCGGATGCCGGTTCAGTGGTCTTGAGGTTAAGCGTTCGCGCGCGAGACCGACAGGCCCTGGGTTTGAATCCCACGGGCGGGATCGTAGACAAGCACTACTGAGGAGTCTCATACTAGGACGATACGGCCGTCCAGTGCTTCCAGGTTTTCCATGGTGGTCTAGCCTTAATTGACTCATGAATTCAACTATTAAATTACTAATTAGTTTCCACAAAACCCCCTTCTGACAAATGGAATCGAATTGATGAAAATATTTTTACACAATTGATTTTCCTTGCAAATTTAAACAAAGTGAGAATAACAAGTTGTAAGTAACATTACCAAGATTTGACTGACTTGATAACTTCACATAAATTGAACGCTGAGTTGATTGTCAGTGATAAAATAATGATATAAATGTTTGCAATATTCCGATGTATGGAAAATTAACATTCTTGATGTTACGCGATTTAGTTTAGGTTGTTTATTCAGAGAGCGGGCATATAACGTAATCAAATGAGTACAAGTTTAAATATTTAGTTCAGTCAAAATAGATCTAATTATGTCAATACTATGTTATTTATGGTTAAGATGACTCCGTGTGGAAGTAACATTATCGTGAAGTTTCCAATATGAAGGCGTACAATCGAAACTTATGTGTGTGTTATTGTAAGAAATCAATAGAACTAAATGTGTTTGTTTGGATAAACGATTCAAGCTAGATGGATGTCTTTCCTTTCTATTGAGGGCAGAGGGACTTAACATTACATGAAACGCTACTCGCCTTTCTTTATAACTTGAAAATAATTTCTGAATTATCTCATCATTTTTAATATGGCATGCATTGTTATTGCCAATTTGATTCGTGGATTTCACAGTTCTACATGATAATTAGGTCTTTAGTGTAGTTTAGGTGTTTCTTGAAACGAGTCGAGATTTCATGAGAAGACTCCAGTTTAGGAAACATCGCAACCGAAAAAATCTAATCTGTAAACGTAATTATGTGTAGATGTAAAAGGACCTTTTTCGTTTATTCAAAATAAAGCATTCAAAAGAGTGTTGTTTATTATATAGAAACAATCTACTCTTCACTAATTGACAATCCAGTAATTAATAGTTTCAAATAACGAAAGAAATCCGTTGAGTCATTGAAGGAAGAAAAACAATTCAGAGAAGAGAAGTTTCCTCCGTCGATGATATTATTCACTAAAGTCCATGAAAAGTAGAAGGTAAGGTTTTCAAGTATCAAAAATGTATTATTTAATTGACTAAATAAGTTCCGAATAAAAGATATTTGTCAAATAAAAGAATATTTGGAGACTGTGAGTCGATCGTCTGTAAATGTCAAATATAGAAGGAAATTTATATAATGATCAAACGGCCAATGAAAAAAACTACATAACGATTTGTAGACGACGAATAATTATCCTATTTCATAGCTTTAAATCACAGATTCACCTTAGCTTAGACCATCATTGGAAACCTGAAAGAATTGAACGGCTTTCTGGTCCTAGTACGGGACTTCTCAGCGGTGTGCATCCGCGAACCCAGATATTCCAGAGCCATTAAAGGATAACCAAGACTCTCCGATACAACACAGCATGCACCGATCGAATCACACTTGTTGAGGAAGCTTTGGAGGATGTAAAAATCTTTACATATCTGGGCAGCATCATCAATGAGCACGGTGGATCTGATGCAGATGTGAGGGCACGGACCGGCAAAGCAAGAGCAGAATATTTATAATTGAAGAACATCTGGAACTCAAAACAATTGTTAGCCAACACCAAGATCAGAATTTTCAATACAAATGTCAAGACAGTTCTACTGTATGGGACGGAAACTTGAAGAACTACGAAAGCCATCATCCAGAAGATACAGGTGTTTATTAACAGTTGTCTACGCAAGATACTTCGGATCCGTTGGTCAAACACTATCAGCAACGTGCTACTGTGGGAGAGAACAAACCAGATTCCATTCAGTGGAGGAAGAAATCAGGAAGAAGCGCTGTAAGTGGATAGGACACACATTGAGGAAATCAGGCAGCTGCGTCACAAGGCAAGCCCTCACTCGGAATCCTGAAGGTTAAAGGAGAAGAGGAAGACCAAAGAACACATTACGCCGAGAAATGGAGACAGACATGAGAAGAATGAACAAGAATTGGACAGAACTAGAAAGGAAGGTCCAGTACAGAGTGGGTTGTAGAATGCTGATCGGCGGCCTATGCTCCATTGGGAGTAACAGACGTAAGTAAGTTAGTAACTAAAGAATAACGCGTTGGCATCTGAAGAGAACGGTAGTGGGTTCAAGTCTCGCATTGATAATCAACTCTGTTATGCAGCTAACGAATCCAAAGTAGAATTTAACACGCGTCCTGGATCCCACTGCTAGCAACCGTACATCTCTGCTTATAATGCTTGTGACTTAAGGCAATATCGAAGCAGTCCTCACAGGATGCATATATGCCAATAAGAGACTGATCAGTTGTAGTCCTAAATGTCGACTGGAAGATCTGAACAACCAATGAAAACAAGAATAATTAAAGGTAATAATAGCTAATCAATAATTAAGGATAAATAAACAACGTAATAACATTAGATAATTAATACTACAGTAAAATTGAACATCTAACTTCTTACATCTAGATTATGTTGGAATCAGGGAATAATTTTAATCTAATTTCGATGGAACACAATGAATCGATCACATTCTGCAAACACTATTATCCTTGCTTAGTATGAAATATGTTCACATAAGTATTTTGTAAATACAAATGATTGGTCATTGATTATTAAATGATCAATATCACTTTTGTACAATCCTCATTGCCGGTTTAATGCTATCAATCAGGTTGTAATGCAGCCGCTAATTCAAGTGTCTGAAGTGGTTGAAGTTAGTCGACAGAAAACCGTGGACCTAGGTTTTGTGCTATTCGACACTCGTCCGAAAGGTAAAGTTCCAATATTTGGGGATCTGATACTCCTCTTTAAGGATCCGAACGTATATCGTTACCAATGAGCTTTCGGGAGCCACTACGTTTCCCCATAGATTTTATCATGGACTGAAATTAACTAGAAGAATATCAGAATGCTGAGCACTGGATAGTTGTTTCATTGTATCTTTGTCCTTTAAGAACATACACTAACAGATCTATACAAACTTTCCAGGTATTTACCCAGTCTCAATCTATAACCTTAAAAAGGTCCTTCATACAGAATTATTTATTTCATAACTAGCTTTATACTGCTGTAACCATTTGATTCTTTGTTCCAACTACTTATGTATAGAGAGTTGTAGAAATACTAACATACTTCTAAATCAAGAAGTATCTCCCATTGAAAAAAAATCCCATCAGTATTGTAGCTTGCAATAGTTGATTATTGATTAGGCATCTATCGGAAGAGTCGATTCATTAGTATACATACAAAAACTGAAGTGTGGGCGAGAATGATAATGATTGGTTGTCTCGATGAGTCAGACATTAGACAGGATGACAGCTGTTATGTGTTATATATATATATATATTCCCCTGTCCTTATTATGTATTGACTGTTCCTTGTTGATGGGCACTTATTGATTGACTGTTCTTTGTGTCGGATTTACGTGTGGAAATATATTGACGTTATAGTCAGGCTAATCTTGTGTTCTTGATCTGAGTTCTGTTGAAGTCCTGTAGAATAGACACTGGGTGGGAATCTAGTGTAGACATTCGTCTAAGATAAATTAACGTCTCACATACGTGTAACAAGTAAAAGGACTGTTATAACAAGAACCCCTACTGTTATAACCAGCATCCTTTCCTTTACGTTTATAACAATTAGCGACGGCATACTTACGTTTATAACAAAAACATATAAGTCACCAGACTTGTTGTCTCCCTTCATAATATTTCAAAAAAGTGTTAATCAAGTTCGAATTAGAATGTTGGATATAGTGATCACGTAGTGCAATAATTGAAATCGAGTCATACTGATTATATTTTTCTTAAGGATCCTCAATCACTATTGTATATTATCAATAATGTGTAATAAATGTGCCAGAATATTTGGATTTGACCGTCTAATATTTCAAGAAATAACTTATACTCACTAGTGACTCATTTCAACAGGTGAGAAGCCGTAACCAGTACAGTTCAACCTGTTGGATATAAGGTAGGTTGACTGCCCAATATTACAAAATAATTGAAGTAAGACTTCCGAACCATGGAAGACTGACTCAGAGCTCTAAAGAATAGGTGTTTGCAATGAGACCTGGATGTGTGGTGCTTGATTTCTGCTCAGGCAGTGAGTGATCATTGTTGAGAAGTACCACACCAAAACATAACAACTACCCAGTACATCTTTATTTTTACTGATTGTCTGACCAAGACCAATTCGCCAACTAAACTATGAAAATTAAAAGATTTAGGATAGTTTTCATGACAAACTGACAACACTGGAAGAAAGATTTTATGACAGTGAAGGCTGGACAGTCATTTTAGAATTCCTCACCAATGTGAACTCATGAAACTAATACACAAAACTCACAACCTTCGGATCTCATATACATTGTGTGCAGATTACTACGTCGTGATCCGACATTTCATGTTTATAAATTGTCTTACTTTGAACATTGTTGAACTAAATCAGCCGTAAATTAATAACAAAACTTGGTTATTTTATTTCGAAGTTATTCACTAACGAGGACACAATTATTGTTCAACTGGTTACTTACTTACTTACTTACTTTCGCGTTCAACTGGTTGAGTATGGCGATTAAATCTATATTCAAAGATATAAGAAATCTATAAAGCTTAATTCTAGAAAAACTAGTTGAATAAGTTGTCTATTCTCATCTAACATTTAAAGATCTTTAAATTATCTAAACCAACATAAACCAAAAAGAAATTACACAATAAATGTTAAGAACTTTAAAAATACATAAATAGCACTGACAAACTATAGCGTGATGATCGATGAACGTAAGGATAGTATATCAACGATTTGAAATATTTTCAGTACCATCAAAGCCTGTTAGCAGCACCAAATATATGCATAAAAATACGTAGTTTGCATGTGAAAACTGTCAATCATATTCAAAAAAACATAACAGTCCCTCTTAAAGGTATCTTAAATCATATTTAAAATTATTACGAAGCTAGCTAGAAAATTGTTTAAATTCTCTTGTACCAATATTTATGTGTTTAAATAATAATAATAATAATGATTTAAAGATATTTTATAGTATATACACACCTTCGATTATTTAAAACAGAAAATGAGGAGAAAACGGAAATTTGCATAGGAGAAGATTATGTTCTATACCCTCAATTAAGGTATTATTATTATTTTGATAGTTGAAAGCGTGAGTCAATTGAAGCTAAACCACCAGGAAAAACCTGGAAACAGTGGACGGCCGTTTCGTCCTATTGTGGGACTCCTCAGAAGTGCGCATCAACAACCTCGCCTCGGGAGATTCGAACCCAGGACCTATCAGTGCTTCCAGGTTTCCCCTGATGGTCTAACTTCAATTGACTCACGCTTTCAATTATCAAGATACTAAATCTCCACAAAACCCTTTCTGATAATAATAATTATTATTATTATTAATGGTTGGGGGAATTTCATCCAGCATTAATCCGAATTCGTTTGTTTAACTACTTATAAATTAAAAGTAGACTTTTATTTTTAATATCAAAACCCGAGTGAATGTGGTCAACCACATTATAGTACAGCTGTAAATAGTAGGATGAAACGATCAGTTAAATGTATGAGGCTATAAATTATGAACGACATTTGAGCGATGCTAAAGTGGCCTTGAGAATGTCTACCCACTTACTAGGGCCAAATAAGAGTTAAATACTCTGTTGTAATCCCATAAAAATTGTACTGATGGAGATTCGTTAATAAAAACAGTATCAGAAGTCATTTATTTGTTTTAATTTTTTAAAGATCTCTCTTGATGTTCGCATGTTTTATTGGTATCAAAGGAAGCTTCTCGTTTGACTTATTATCCAAACATACTGCATGCTTTCGACGTTGCTCCGTATTTACTTTTACGATTTGAAAATTACTACATATTATCTGTTATTCTTTCCTGGACTTTTGAGAAAAAAATTTTGCTGTGTCAAGGAGAGTGCTAAAGACGGTCAACAAGGGATGTGGTGAATCTTTTGATTCAATTATGGATATGGTTGATGTTATATCCTGTGGAGGATTATGAATGGTAACTCCGAGGACTATTTATGGACCAATGTGATATATACGTTTCCTATTGTATGTGAAACTATTCGCTCTAATTTAGACGAGAGTTCTTATTGTTAAGTTCTAATTGTTAAGTAACTTAACTATTCATACTATTGTCCCCTTTATTATGAGCTCCATTAAGATTAATGGAGTGGATTGTTAGAACCTGACAAGATAACACTTGCTAAAATTTTGAATGTCTATCCTCAACTGTTATATCGATTGATTGGGTGTACCCTGTTAATATATATGAACGTGATATGATCGCCCAATTAGAGAACAGTGTTTTTATTGATCGCCCAATGATACCAAAACTGTATGAGCAGTCTTGAGTACTTGTCAGTCCTGCTTCTTGCCTAGCCCAGCCAGTTAAGTCCAGAACACCAATAACAGCCTCTGCAATATGAATCATTATTAACAAACATACTGGGTTTATATACCAATCAAACAGACCACGTCGTACAATAAAATAGAAAATAACATTTGTACAAGATTTGGCCAAATGCGGCTGTGAATAGGGGGAACAGTAATCAATAGACTGGGTATAACTCAGGAATGGTAAATCGTACAGTAATAGTCTATAGGTCTAAATAAAGCTCATAATAAAGGGGACATTAGTATGAATAGTTAAGTTACTTAACAATTAGAACTTAACAATAAGAACTCTCGTCTAAATTAGAGCGAATAGTTTCACATACAATAGGAAACGTATATATCACATTGGTCCATAAATAGTCCTCGGAGTTACCATTCATAATCCTCCACAGGATATAACATCAACCATATCCATAATTGAATCAAAAGATTCACCACATCCCTTGTTGACCGTCTTTAGCACTCTCCTTGACACAGCAAAATTTTTTTCTCAAAAGTCCAGGAAAGAATAACAGATAATATGTAGTAATTTTCAAATCGTAAAAGTAAATACGGAGCAACGTCGAAAGCATGCAGTATGTTTGGATAATAAGTCAAACGAGAAGCTTCCTTTGATACCAATAAAACATGCGAACATCAAGAGAGATCTTTAAAAAATTAAAACAAATAAATGACTTCTGATACTGTTTTTATTAACGAATCTCCATCAGTACAATTTTTATGGGATTACAACAGAGTATTTAACTCTGTGTGAGAGCATTTGGAGAGGGAGAGCGGACTCTCCCCACTCTCGGCCGTACCAGGGCATTTGGGGGCATCTTTAAATCAACATGTAAGTAGAGGGATCATAGTTAAATGAATGTTTTAGAGCAGAACTCTTAATCCCTTTCCTCTCATTACTAGGCTGGAATATGTCCCTGTAACTCTTAGGCTACTTTGTTGGAATTCAAGTCTCCAGGTTTCCAACTCCAATTAATTCACGATATAGTTATACTCATTTCATCATAATACATGTAGACTTCGAATCACAAATGATCCAATTATTTTATAACATGAATAAGTGGTCACATAATAAAGGTGAAATTGCAATTAAATTATCTTAAAATTAGTCGTTCATTATACTCTGTTAACATTTAGAAAACCCACATGAATTCAACATTCATTTTCAGGTGAAGTATGAACTCGTGTTCACAATTCTATCTAGCCATATCATGAATATGTTCAGTTGAAAAATACGCTTTAATCAGATGTTTAGATTAAAATACTGTAGTAATGAATTATACATATATACATACATTACACAAATTTCCGAATATTATTAGTCTGATGTCAAGGCTATCCCCCCCCCACTTTTCGCTAAAGCATTGTTTGGTTGGCTGCTTATTGAATGACTTCATTAAGACTGAGTATGGATGACTAGTAAGATTAAGCTGATCGATAAAGTCAGCATTAGAAAATCATACATTTAGTTGCGTGTTTGTCTGTCTATCAACTAAGAGTGTGGCTTTGTTTCTATTAATTTGATTTTGAGCGTGGACAAACCTACTAACCATACAAATTCAGCCCGTTATTTACTTTGCCAAAAAGGTCATGACCTGGGGATTCGGCTGTACGCGTATATGTGACAAAATAGTACAATGAAAACAATGGATTTGATGACAGTTGAAGAAAAAAAGGAATCATTTACTAGACCAAAAATAGGCTAATTTTTATTAGGACTGTCTCATTTCATCACGATGAGACTAATAATAGAACACCTGTATCCATGTATGCTAATGGTCATTTTCACGTAAGTTATTCACCTAAAAATGACTTAGGTTACCCATCCGTTTCTCAATCCTCAAAAAGTGTGTACATATCTGTTCATCTGACAAGCGAATGACTCCATAAGAGCATAACTTTTAACTAAGATTTCTTTTTCAGCATTTGTATTTATCCACCTCTGTTTGCGATGAACTCGCCAGAGTAGCACAATCGAGCATACTGGATAAAAAAACAGGGGCTGAAATGAAATCTGCAAAAATAACAAATGCTGCACTCACTAAATAAATAACAACATGCTGGATACTACTATATGAGTAGAAAAGGATAGTTTAATGGATCCGTCTCATATGCGCGTGTACTTAACTTGATTTAATTACTAAAACTCGGTTGTCATGCTCTTATCGTTTAAAATTGTTCGTGTTGTGATGATCACATTCGCTATGATCTCAAGGTTATTCAGAGATATCAAACGGATGTTCGTTTACTAGACAGGAACAATCATAGAAAAGGTAGTGACAAAATTTTTTTTCCACATTCACAGTTTATAGGCATTCCTACGTACAATATATTTTAAGGCTGAAATTTCAAAACTGAGTAATCTATGGAACTGTTTCATTCCTTACGTTTCATGTTCTATAGATTACTCAGTTTGTCTGATGAAAACTGAAATAGCTAAACATTCTGAATAAAGTGAATCAAGAGACATTAACGTACTTGTCGTAAAAGGAAAAACTTTTTTATACAATGAGTTCGTCAATAATGAATCTGTCCAAATTTCAGAAAGCAAACAGAAGATAAAAACGGACTTGTCTATTTCGATAATTATCCCTAACAGCTTATTTGTTCAAAACAGTAAAAACTAGATTGCTGAATTTCCAGGCTCTAGTAAAAAATGGATTGATATAATAGTGGAAATATACTGGTCTCTTGTTGTGTTTCTGTATCATACAACCTATTCCGCTTAACTATATGAGAAAATCTGGTTGAAAGTAAATTTCTTTGAAGGGAGTTTCCGGCATATGCATGCACCTATGGAGAACTTTTCAGGAAAATTGCATTTTAAGAACAATTTTGAAGAAATTTCGATGTATCCACAAGACACGCCAAAAGGATCTCGAGATATAGAAATTTGTAGAAATCCATTTTCACATGACCAAAATTAGCTGTTTGGGACGAGGCAAATAAAAAGCACTCCATAAGACGAATTACGATGAATAATCGACAGTTTAAGCTAGTCATTACTTGAATAATTATATTATTATTGTAAAATGGATCGAACTCCTTTATTCCGCAAATCCTTTATAAACAACTGTGGAGCGACTCCACACTTGACTGGACCAAAACGACATATAACGTCTGATAATCTTGATGTACTAATTACGTGACCGCATCGTATAACAGTTTCAGAATGGGAAGTATTCGAGTCAGTCAAACACTGGATCGTATCCAGTTGCTTAGATTGAATGGAACTCAACTGTGTCCATGTTACTTATTGTTTAATATATAGCTGATTACCTTTAAAACCTTTTCCTGAAATGAAACTAGGACCAATGAAGATATCTCTGGAAACAAACGATCTTACGTGTTAGTAATTTCGCAATTTATGGGTATTATCGAATTCAACACTGAGTAAATAAATCCCCACCTGAGTAAAAAAAAAACTTGTTACAATACACTGTGCCCGTACGGCCTGATGACCAAGTGTTTTAAGAGAGGGGAGATGATAGACCAATCACCGTATGATTACGGCTCGAAGTCACATAAAACAAGGTCGATATCTTATAGGTCAAGCTGAAAATCATATGCTTTGTACGAAGTTCATAAATAACCTTGAGGAATCAGCCAATCACCGCTCGGGAAACATTCTGAAAGCAATAACTTATAGGAGACAGAAATTACAAAGCAATATAATATAAATATGAAGATGGAAATTGGGTAGAAGTTGTACGCGTTCGTCTACTAAGCGATGCCTCCTAAAGTTGTGTCTGGTAAAGCTGCCAAGAAGGCTTCGAAGGTTAAGCTGCCGAAGGTTGATAAGAAGAAGAAGAGGAGGAGGAAGGAGAGTTATGCTATCTACATCTACAAGGTTCTTCGTCAAGTCCATCCTGACACTGGTATCTCGTCGAAGGCAATGTCGATCATGAACTCGTTTGTGAACGATATTTTTGAGCGCATTGCCGCAGAGGCCAGCCGACTATCACACTACAACAAGAAGTCGACAATTTCAAGCCGAGAGGTGCAGACAGCGGTTCGGTTGTTGTTGCCAGGTGAATTGGCGAAACACGCTGTATCTGAAGGCACGAAGGCAGTGACGAAGTACAGTGGGTCTAAGTAATTTGTTTGGAGTTTTTGAGTAGAGAACGCTTCCACGGCCCTGTTTAGGGCCACTAATTTCTGATTTTGTTTCCTCTTTTCCTTTAAATATTGTAATTTGGGCTCTGAATCGCCTTGTAATTTGCCTGGCATGACATGTTAGTTATTGTCGTGATACTTAGTATGGTAGTGACGGGGAGTTTGGGATCTGTTTTATTGTGACAGTGCAGGTTGTTAACGCTGCTTAGCAATTGCTAGGACTAGGATATTCGCGAGCGAGCCAGCGGCCGAATCAATTTGCACAGGCTGTTACGGGAGTGGGGTGACACCGGCCTATCGTTTGGTTCCACTTTGGCATAGTTATCGACGTCTATGCAGCTACGTAAATGTCGCTAGGGTTAATTGGTTGTGACGGCACCGTGAAGGTCATGAAACAAATAAGCTTGAGTAGAGACTAGTGTAAGGTGGTGCACACCTACATACTCACGCATAACCTAGACCGGATGAGGTGTAAACACGAACAGAGGAGTATAGTACACAAAGATTTATGAGCGTTAACAGGATGAATACGTTTTTGAGAGGGTACTGGTCTGGTTGTTATGATGTTGAGGGGCAATGAATACTTGCATACATTGTTCGCCATTATGGTAGCAAAAGGGACTGTTGTCTTATTTCGAAAAAATAAGTGAACGAGTGAACATGTAACTATATTCCAAATGGGAAAGCCATTTTGCTGCTGGGGAAATTGTGGTTAAGAGAGTGGGGTTCTGACTAGTTTCGTAAGACGATAACCACCTGTTGCATGCAAGGCTTGGCACAAATACTACTATTTTATCCCTCAGGAAGTAACTTACAGCTGTTTTGGCTCGATATGACACTTCTTAACAGCGTGCATCTACGAACCGGGTGACACCCAGTAGACGCCCAACTTCGTGATCAACAGACTGGATTCCGTAAAGATTAGTCGTGCACAGACCAAATCACGCCACTGCGGATCATCGTTTAACAATCAGTTGAGTGTAACTCGTCGCTATACATCAACCGCATTGACCATGAGAAGGTGTTTGGTAGTGTGGGTAGGAGAATATTATGGACACTGGTGTTTCTGAACAAATACGATGGACTGCAGTGCAAAGTGGTGGATGGAGGACAGCTGACAGACGTTGGAAGTGGATAAGATATACATTGAGGAAATCACCAAACTGCATCACGAGGCAAGGCCTAAATTGGAACCCTGAAGACAAAGAAGAAGTGAAAAGTGGAGGGCCAAAGAACACTACGTCGGGAAATAGAAGCAGACATGAAAAGGATGAATAACAACTGTTAAGAATAGTCCAGGACAGGGTTGGATGGAGAGTGCTTTCGGGTGGTCTATGTTCCTCCACGAGGGGTAACAAGAGTGAGTAAGTAAGAATCAAAATTGTTATAGTAGTGGTTGGACTGTTTATAATCGAGAAAGTATATAACATTTTAGAGCGAGGTAAAGTTACCAGCTGATTACTCGATCAGCTGCAAATTGTTTTGATAGTATAAATCAATGAGGACTGGTGACATGTTTGTTCATTCAAAGTTAATTCTTAAACAAGTTAGTCTCTCCCAAAGGACTGAATGCTAACAATTGTCATGAAGAACAAATATTTTATATATTTTTATATTTAGATATGTTCTTGTAATTGTCTGCATCAACGCTACTTCATTGACTCACTAAGTAATATATTCAGAAAAAAATGGGGTTGATGACGGTTGCTAGGCGGTTGTGGTTCCCCACTACATATTGATGAGAAATATATAACATTTTAGAGCGAGGTAAAGTTACCAGCTGATTACTCGATCAGCTGCAAATTGTTTTGATAGTATAAATCAATGAGGACTGGTGACATGTTTGTTCATTCAAAGTTAATTCTTAAACAAGTTAGTCTCTCCCAAAGGACTGAATGCTAACAATTGTCATGAAGAACAAATATTTTATATATTTTTATATTTAGATATGTTCTTGAAATTGTCTGCATCAACGCTACTTCATTGACTCACTAAGTAATATATTCAGAAAAAAATGGGGTTGATGACGGTTGCTAGGCGGTTGTGGTTCCCCACTACATATTGATGAGAAATTTTAAGGTGAGATTGGTTATACAGTCTTCAGAGCATCCATGGTCGATGGACTAATCCACGTAAGGTGCTGTCGCGAGGTTTGACTTCGAAGTCATGATCGTTTATTATTGCACTCTATACTTACTAGTTCTCATTTTTGACGTTGCTTATGTTAGTTAGTTGCTCTGAAAATTCGTTGCTTCATATCCTTTTTGTTTAGTATTTCAACTTGGATAATTGGTAGAATCGATAGAACTAGCCAATCACCTGCGATTATAATTGGCTATCATGGTTCTTCAACAAACTTTAGCAGCATGTAAATGCTCCTGGGTAATATGTCTGCAATTGCTCACTTGTAAGTTTCTACAGACGGTTCATACCTAAATACGCCTCCCTTATGAAACCGTTAACCGACCAAATGCGGAATTAATTAGTCTAGACGATACTGCGCGGAAAGCATTCTCCACAGTTAAGGAATATATCGCAAAGGCAACCCTACTCGCACATCAGGCGCCGTAGACGCATCCGACTCAGCAATCGGAGGAGTCTTACAACAATGGGTTAACCACTCTTTGCATCCTCAAAGATTTTTCTCGAGAATGTTTCTAGACGCGGAATATAGGTACAGCAATTTTCGTAGGGAACTCCCATCTATGTATTGTGCTGTACGACGCTTTTTACTGATCATAAATCTCTTACCTCGGACGCCAGTTCGAATATGGACTTTTCCGTTGTCTGACCGAACTACTAGGAATCACTCGCATCCAAACGACCGCCTACCACCCACAAGGAAACTTGTTGGTAGAACGTTTTCATCGACAACTAAAAGCTTCACTATCGGCTATAAACGTTTCACAGTGGACAGACGCTCTTCCACTCGTTTTGCTAGGTATCCGTACTGCATTGATGGCTGATATTGGATACACTGCATCTCAACTCGTTTATGGAACGACACTCCAACTTCCAGGAGAATTCGTGGGTCTTTCGGCTTCTTCATTGAACATGGATCTAAACTCTTACACCAGCAGGCTTACAAACGCAATGCGTTCAGTTAAACCTGCTCACACTGGAACGCAATCAGCTGATGTTTTCGTTCAACCTGACTTACAACATAGTACACATGTTTTCGTTCGTCGAGACTCGTATCGACGACCTCTCGAATCAGCATCTGAAGGACCCTACAAAGTTCTTCAACGTGAACCTAAGTACTATGTAGTCGATAAGAAGGGCACGAACGATAGCATCAGTATCGATCGCCTCAAGCAGCGTAGTTAGAAGGGAACAGTATCTACGTCGATTTTCTTTCGGTACGATCGAACGACACGGCTCCTACACCTGTAGTACCCCATACGACAACCGACACACACCTTGAAGAAGAGTAAGATTTTTAGAACATTTAAACGTCTATTGCACGTTGGACACGAACTTTATCTCGAATTCCCTTTGCATTATTCATTATAAAAAAAGAATTACATTTTAATATGCTTATTTTTATATATTTATTCCAAAAAAACAAAATAAAACCCAATGATTTTTTTACAATCTCTTTTACGTTGCCGCAAGCGTATTAGTTTATATATACATTTTTTTGAAGTCCTATCAAGTGGCGTTGAAATGGATAACTTCGACAAGTGATTGAGTTCTTCGGATGAGAAATGTTAAGTTGGCAGCAAGAGTAATCATGTCACAGTGACAGTATGGTGAGTTTATTATCAGTCAGTCAGCTACAACGTAGGACCAGACACATATATGTATCGGTCCAAGTTGCCACACCTCATTAGCACAACAAGATGATCACCGAATTCATGGAACCTATTACTTCAATAGTAGTAATGTATTTCTAAGCAATACTTCTAAGACATGTGGTCAAATACTAGTAGCTTACGAGTATCTTCTACTCCTAATGGTCACGTTTCTCAGCCGTAAAGTAGAACAGAACGAACTGCTACACAGCATACTGGTCCCTTAATTGATAGACGGATATCTCGCCTTCGACATAGGTGACGTAAGTTGGCAAAATCCAGACGAGATTTCTGAATACATGCAGAGATCATCAGATTTTGGGTTTGCTGCTTTTATTTCTACAGCTTTTCAACCTACTGTGTTGCTTTGAGGCGATCGATACTGATGCTATCGTTCGTGCCCTTCTTATCGACTACATAGTACTTAGGTTCACGTTGAAGAACTTTGAAGGGTCCTTCAGATGCTGATTCGAGAGGTCGTCGATACGAGTCTCGACGAACGAAAACATGTGTACTATGTTGTAAGTCAGGTTGAACGAAAACATCAGCTGATTGCGTTCCAGTGTGAGCAGGTTTAACTGAACGCATTGCGTTTGTAAGCCTGCTGGTGTAAGAGTTTAGATCCATGTTCAATGAAGAAGCCGAAAGACCCACGAATCCTCCTGGCAGTCTTGTACCCAACCACGCTTATCGCGATGTGGTCAATCTGAGTCCAGGCTTCAGATGCAAACGGAGGACGGCAGGTGCCACATCGGCGATGACTGTGCCGGAAGTTAGTGCTAGCCAGAAACAGGTTGTAGTCTGTGTACAACTATCTGTCCTGCGACCAACAAGTCCCCATCAGCCACCTAAACGACTCTTCTGTGCCTAGATGCTCGACCTGTGCATTCAAGTCTCCAGCTAGTACTACAATATCTGACAAACGCAAACTGATAGTAGAACTTATCCTTGATCGCATCCGGGCTGCAATCTGTCGGGGCATAGGCGGAGATGACAAAAAGACATCATTTCTCACGCCGATTTCTAATCTAACAACACATAACCGACTGTTAATCGGGATCCAATCGATTAGTGCTGCATCAGCCTTAGTGCGACACCAACGCCAGCACGACCAGAGGAAGATGCCACAGGGTCTGCGGATAAGCGAACGTGAAACAAGCTTTTGGAGAGAATTTGCAGTACTTCACTAGAGTCTTGAATACAGGTCTGGGATAGACAACAAACCTCGATACTAAAGCTTTCTAAAGATATAGCCAGCCCTATCTGTTGTCCGATCTGCATTAATGTACGAACGTTGAAGGAAGCTAGCTTGAACGGCGTACGAGGTTTCAGAAGGACTGGTTCAGTATTCGTAATCGGTGGAAGCATTCACATTCAACCAGACAGTGACTAAAGATCCTTTAGATAGAACAGAGTTTCCACAATGAGAGAGCTGCTGCATAAGTTGAAAACTAATATTCACAAATTGGGAATAATAGGGGGTGAATTAGCGACATGGTAAATAATAATAATGAAAATTACTGGGAGCTCTTGAACGAAACGTTTGTTCCCTACTAAAATCATATGACGACTTATCACCCTTCGAATGGTATGGCCGAGAGCCCGATCTTCCTCTCGAAATGCTTTCGCATTGTCGCGCGTTTACAGCCTCTGACAGAGATGTCCTACCCACTGCGACTGGTTATCGTGATAGGCAAGCCCGGCCACCACGTCAGGGTAGCAGCAACGGTCAGGTGATCCTTAGCTGACGTTATGGATGAGATGATCTCACATAATTGATTTTGTCGATAACTTATTTCTAAAACTGTAGCATAGCCATCCCGAAGTTAACCACTAATCAACATACGCTTGTAACTTGCCAGATTGGATGTGTAGAGAATTAGAATCAATTAACAGTAACTCTTTAACTAGTTACGAGCAACGTTGGACCTATACACTTACAAACTCACTGGGAACTATTCCTCTTAGTTTATTAGCCCCTAAATGATGTCAAAACTGACATTGAATTCAAAAGGCTTATTAGATCAGATGGATTCTCGCACTTTTTCAACACTACGAAAAGCGCCGGGCCAATTTTGGAGGGATACCTATAACACAGTCCCCTGACGATCCGCCGGTTGAACCCTACCTACGAGGACCTGTTTGCATTCTAGATAGCTACCACCTTTTCTAGGCTAGTTTAAATTACAGACTACTATTAATTAGTAGTTGTCTCATGAGCTCATTATTACATACGGCAAGGCTAAAGACATTTCTTCATGAAACATTTTAATAAAGTAGTTAATGAGTCGTATTACTTAACCATTAGCTGTAAAAGTTCTTATTGTATCTATTCAATGTACGTTTGACAGAGTCCCGGTATACCTAATTAAAGACTTTGCACCCACCGGTTCCTTCTTTCTCGCAAATAATACATCTTCCTTGCAAATAAACCACATTTGCAGACTGAATAACATTGGTTGGAAAACTGAAAATCTTATATATCGTGTTATTTAACACAAACTAGCCATCCGGCTATTCAATATATCATACAAGTGCGTTTCTGAATTTGTACTATAACAGCGTCAAGACTGAACATGTTGTTCTTAGGAAATCGATACTAGCTCACAGAGTTTGTTCATTCTATTTTATTGATCTGATATGGTCAAACCCCACAACTAGTCTCTCGGACAGCTACTGATCCACTAGCAACTCCTAGAAGTCTCACAGATATGAGGTAAGCGATGATTATGTAGACAGAGCACATTAAAACCCACACCAAGTAAACAGTCACCTACAAACAAAACTCAAAATGAACGATAACTAGTCTGCAATCTGGTATATACTCCTATTGGTTGATTTGAATAAAAGTCACTCACACCAGACTTCCTGCTGCCAGTGGCTCGGATGAGTCGGAAGAGCTTCCTGCAGTTGCCAGATTCAGCTGCTGCTTCCATCTCATTAGCACGCTCCGACCACCAGGCCCCATTGTCCCAAGGGATCAGATGGCGTACGATGTGGCCAGCAAGAAGTTTAAACCCAACGAGTCTGTCGTTGTAAACACTCTTCTGACAGCTTTCTATGTTTAGCAGCATCTGGTCGTCTTTCCTTACAATAAGGGACCATGAAGTACAACACAGTAATAAGGAAGCAAAGTACAATGAAAAATTCGGTTCCTTGGGAAATGTTAGCCAATCACTAAATAGTCAGTATGGAGTAAAAATATATTATACAAAACCAAAGAATTGAAATGGATACACTTGTTTTACATGGTCCAAAAACTTGTCAAACACAGAAAGAGGTTTAAAGGTTCTAAACTCGTAATACATACGGTAGAGAAACTCATCCATATCACTCCATAATAGTCGGTCTCTGGAGCCATAATAAGGTTGCAAAAACTCTCTCAGCCTCGACCACATAGCTTTAATATTGTTTGTGTGTACTCCGGTTGCGTAAGTTTGTCATTTTCATTACGCATATATCCCCACAATACTCATACCGCTGAACAGCCGAAGCTTCATTAACACTGCGAATATTGCTGCCAATAATACTGGTGCTTTCATTATACAGATCTCAGCAGCTATTAAATTTACCTTGGTCTCAATCCGGATCGAGCGAAAAAGATTCCTATTCTAGCAGACATATTACGTCGACAGACAACTTCACGGTAGTCTGCACAAGTCACCTGATTATTGCAATTACATTAAAGGAACTTCCCAGTAGTTCCATTTGTTGTAGCCGCTTAATTGTTACGTCTTCTCTAAAATCTTGTGGACCGATCGTACATGAGCATCAGGTACTGCAATTAACTCTGTGACCTTGAAATCCTTCAAAAGCTTCTGATTAGCTCGTTCACAAATCATAGTCTCGCCATCTGACCATACATAATACTTGTGACGACATTATATATGAAAAACAAAAAGTCAGGTAAACAAATAGATGGTGAGAGGAAGTAAGGATAATAAGGAAAATAATGTGAAGAACTACGTGAAACTCAGAATGTTGGATAATAAGTCAATATTACTAGGCTAGGTTCAGGATGGAAACCAACGAACTTTGAATACATACAAAATGTCTGCATTTTCGTATGCTCAAGGCTTCGACAAATATTTGTATACTCCCTAGGCAACAACAGTAGAAGTCAGAGAACCAAATGCAACGTACTTAGTAGGTGTTCACCGGCTTAAGTTGTCAAACTCAATTATGAAATCTCCGAAAGAAACAAATGTTAGAGATACTAAACACCACTAACGGTAATATAAAACTCAGCACCCAATATACACTTCGCAAGGTTAATGTGGATTGGCAAAATAGTAAAATAACTATAACGAATACACAGCCAATGAAATGAAACACACGGAAGATCAGTCTCGCTGGTGTTCCACTGACTTTCAGCCTTCTTATAAATCATGGAACTAAATACCATTTCCTACTTTACACCCCTCGACCTCACTTGTTCCATTTTGATGAACCATATTCATCATGTTTAGATAATATCTCACATCCTCTTTTGCTTATGTCATTAATTTCATCTCGGTTTACTGACGTGTAGTGAAACAACTTGAACCGACGCACAATCACTCCAAATCTCATATGACGATGACTGACTGAAGAAATGAATGGTAATCAGCCTGAAGCTTGAAATACCTCCAATTACCGAAGTTTGATCATTATCTCCTACGAAACTTCAAGTTATTTAATTTTTCAGAAACTAAACAACGGGTGCACTAGGACAAAGCAAATCTAAATAAAACAATCAATCCCTTTGATCAATTTGCATAACGCAATGAGAAGACGAAGATAATCAGAACTATGTGACGGTATATCAGAGCAATATATATCAAGCACAATCTGATTATACATCTACTTGTGAAGACATTAGAGATGAAAAATAAAAAGTCAGTTAGACAAATGGATGGTGAGAGGAAGTAAGGATAATAATGTGCAGAACCACGTAGAACTCAGAATGTTGGATGCGCCAATATTAGAGATACGTTCAGGATGAGAACCAACAGTTTGTGAATACATATGAAATGTCTGCATTTTCATATGCTCAAGGCTTCAACAAACATTGGTATACTCCCTAGACAATTTCTGCACGAATCCGAAAGGATAAGTTTAGATCAATCTTATATATTGCTTCTACCGTGTATTTAGTAATAGAGTCGGATGAATTTTTATTACCTGATCTATTTCTGTGGCCACACACACACACACGTAATCACTTATATGCCGCTTATGTTTTTGGTGAAGCATGGGCTTTGTTTCTTCAGTGAGAATGGCCTTTACTCCATAGTACGTTTTACTAACAAGTCTTTGTTCTCATCCTAAACTTATCCTAATAATGTTGATATATTATCCAACATGTTGAACTTCACAGCGTTCTTTCAATTATTTTCTTGATTATCCTTGTTTCCTTTTACCATCTATTTGCCTAACTAACCTTTTACTTTTTACATATTGAAGCTGTGCTATACATACACCAGTGAAGTCACGACAAGAATGGACCAAATCTACAGACACAGTGTAGACTGTGACCACACCTGTGTTTTGGAGGAAAAGCATAAACTGGTGAGGCAGGATCCAATGGTCGTATCTGGAGAAGCCTGACGACCCATTTGACTTCGTGTGCGAACGTTGTCGGCTACAGCGTGTAATGAAGTGGGCGGCTTCATGAGACCAAGTGTAATATCTCGTGGTATCGAATTCTTGGCACCTGTGAGAAATGATAATAATGTGACAAAACAACAGTTAGTGGAGTGAGCAGAAGTATCCAAAGGTGACGAAAGGATTCGATCATGAACAAAAGGATCTCTAGAACTAGGGGAGTAGCTGTCAGTTACTGGTCATCTACACTGAGGAGAGATGTGTTACTTGGTGACCTGCTTGAAAGAAACGACTAACTACTGCCATACATCGGTACAGTCTGCAACACAACCCTTCTTACGGACCATGAGTTTGTTTTTATTCTCACCGTTCCCCAATTGAACTGGTGAGACCTAAGGGGAACTACTGTTCAAGCCAGTATAGGGATTTGGTCACTGAGTTGAGCAAGCTTAAACAAAGTCGGGTACAACAGAACAAACGTACAGAAGAAATTACATTGTTTATTGACAGTAACTTTAGAAATAGATAATTGTACGAAACCGTACTGCGGATTTACTTACTTGTCTTTGTACAGTCAATCATCGGCCGTATTCTTCCTGAAAGGTGAAAGATAATAGCACTAGCTTCATAGAATTAGTGAGGATATTCATACTGAGAATTCTATATCGTACCAGAATATAATATTGAATAAAACCATTAATAATAATAATAATACCTCACTTAAATGAAATCAACATTCTGAACAATTAAACTTACTCAAAAGTCAGCGCTGACTATAGTCTTCAGGATGAAAATATAATTGTGGCGAATGAATGATATATTATGTTTCACAAGCTATTTTTAATTAGTGCAAAGTCCAGTAAAGATTTAGTTTGGGCTAACTCAAGGTGAAGTGCGAATCGCTAGACACAGACGACCGAATTTTGGCCTGTAAAATTTTAGGACATACTTCTTGATTAGGCGCATAAGGAATAGTATATTACTAAGACGATATAATAAATTGAAGATCAAAAGTCGAAGATACTCATTGAAGAAACAATTTCATTTCCAGGTCATAAACGTAATTTTTGATGTCCTAAGAGGCACCAAGTCCAGCTACCCCGTTTTACCAATCAGAACAGTACATGCTCTTTTCGCATTTTGATGGAACTATTTGACCAACATTAGCAAAACTCAGTTATAATAATGCTTACAACAGTAATTAGGTGCAAAGATCTTCATTAAGGAGGTGGGATAATTAAATTGTCATATGAACAACAAATCAATATCTACCAGCAACAGTAGTGATAAACAAATTGTGAAATCTACAAAGAATAATCTTCCCATTTTGTTCAGGTGTCTGACAACACTACTGCAAAGTTCAATTTCTCGGTAACTCCGTACTGACCAGTTAAAGCTAGCTAACATACAGCAAAGTTAGAAGACTACTTGAGCCTCTAGTAAACAATGGATTGATATAATAGTGGAAATATACTGGTCTCTTGTTGTGTTTCTGTATCATACAACCTATTCCGCTTAACTATATGAGAAAATCTGGTTGAAAGTAAATTTCTTTGAAGGGAGTTTCCGGCATATGCATGCACCTATGGAGAACTTTTCAGGAAAATTGCATTTTAAGAACAATTTTGAAGAAATTTCGATGTATCCACAAGACACGCCAAAAGGATCTCGAGATATAGAAATTTGTAGAAATCCATTTTCACATGACCAAAATTAGCTGTTTGGGACGAGGCAAATAAAAAGCACTCCATAAGACGAATTACGATGAATAATCGACAGTTTAAGCTAGTCATTACTTGAATAATTATATTATTATTGTAAAATGGATCGAACTCCTTTATTCCGCAAATCCTTTATAAACAACTGTGGAGCGACTCCACACTTGACTGGACCAAAACGACATATAACGTCTGATAATCTTGATGTACTAATTACGTGACCGCATCGTATAACAGTTTCAGAATGGGAAGTATTCGAGTCAGTCAAACACTGGATCGTATCCAGTTGCTTAGATTGAATGGAACTCAACTGTGTCCATGTTACTTATTGTTTAATATATAGCTGATTACCTTTAAAACCTTTTTCTGAAATGAAACTAGGACCAATGAAGATATCTCTGGAAACAAACGATCTTACGTGTTAGTAATTTCGCAATTTATGGGTATTATCGAATTCAACACTGAGTAAATAAATCCCCACCTGAGTAAAAAAAAAACTTGTTACAATACACTGTGCCCGTACGGCCTGATGACCAAGTGTTTTAAGAGAGGGGAGATGATAGACCAATCACCGTATGATTACGGCTCGAAGTCACATAAAACAAGGTCGATATCTTATAGGTCAAGCTGAAAATCATATGCTTTGTACGAAGTTCATAAATAACCTTGAGGAATCAGCCAATCACCGCTCGGGAAACATTCTGAAAGCAATAACTTATAGGAGACAGAAATTACAAAGCAATATAATATAAATATGAAGATGGAAATTGGGTAGAAGTTGTACGCGTTCGTCTACTAAGCGATGCCTCCTAAAGTTGTGTCTGGTAAAGCTGCCAAGAAGGCCTCGAAGGTTAAGCTGCCGAAGGTTGATAAGAAGAAGAAGAGGAGGAGGAAGGAGAGTTATGCTATCTACATCTACAAGGTTCTTCGTCAAGTCCATCCTGACACTGGTATCTCGTCGAAGGCAATGTCGATCATGAACTCGTTTGTGAACGATATTTTTGAGCGCATTGCCGCAGAGGCCAGCCGACTATCACACTACAACAAGAAGTCGACAATTTCAAGCCGAGAGGTGCAGACAGCGGTTCGGTTGTTGTTGCCAGGTGAATTGGCGAAACACGCTGTATCTGAAGGCACGAAGGCAGTGACGAAGTACAGTGGGTCTAAGTAATTTGTTTGGAGTTTTTGAGTAGAGAACGCTTCCACGGCCCTGTTTAGGGCCACTAATTTCTGATTTTGTTTCCTCTTTTCCTTTAAATATTGTAATTTGGGCTCTGAATCGCCTTGTAATTTGCCTGGCATGACATGTTAGTTATTGTCGTGATACTTAGTATGGTAGTGACGGGGAGTTTGGGATCTGTTTTATTGTGACAGTGCAGGTTGTTAACGCTGCTTAGCAATTGCTAGGACTAGGATATTCGCGAGCGAGCCAGCGGCCGAATCAATTTGCACAGGCTGTTACGGGAGTGGGGTGACACCGGCCTATCGTTTGGTTCCACTTTGGCATAGTTATCGACGTCTATGCAGCTACGTAAATGTCGCTAGGGTTAATTGGTTGTGACGGCACCGTGAAGGTCATGAAACAAATAAGCTTGAGTAGAGACTAGTGTAAGGTGGTGCACACCTACATACTCACGCATAACCTAGACCGGATGAGGTGTAAACACGAACAGAGGAGTATAGTACACAAAGATTTATGAGCGTTAACAGGATGAATACGTTTTTGAGAGGGTACTGGTCTGGTTGTTATGATGTTGAGGGGCAATGAATACTTGCATACATTGTTCGCCATTATGGTAGCAAAAGGGACTGTTGTCTTATTTCGAAAAAATAAGTGAACGAGTGAACATGTAACTATATTCCAAATGGGAAAGCCATTTTGCTGCTGGGGAAATTGTGGTTAAGAGAGTGGGGTTCTGACTAGTTTCGTAAGACGATAACCACTTGTTGCATGCAAGGCTTGGCACAAATACTACTATTTTATCCCTCAGGAAGTAATTTACAGCTGTTTTGGCTCGATATGACACTTCTTAACAGCGTACATCTACGAACCGGGTGACATCCAGTAGACGCCCAACTTCGTGATCAACAGACTGGATCCCGTAAAGATTAGTCGTGCACAGACCAAATCACGCCACTGCGGATCATCGTTTAACAATCAGTTGAGTGTAACTCGTCGCTATACATCAACCGCATTGACCATGAGAAGGTGTTTGGTAGTGTGGGTAGGAGAATATTATGGACACTGGTGTTTCTGAACAAATACGATGGACTACAGTGCAAAGTGGTGGACAGCTGACCGGCGTTGGTAGTGCATAAGACGAAATCACGAAGCAAGGCCTAAATTGGAACCCTGAAGACAAAGAAGCAATGAAAAGTGGAGGGCCGAAGAACACTACGTCGGGAAATAGAAGCAGACATGGTTGGACTGTTTATTATCGAGAGAGTCTATACCATCCTATATTTGGGTGGAAAAGACATTTTAGCAGCAAATTGTGTGGATAGCGTAAATCAATGAGGACATATGTTTGTTCATTTATAGTTTAGTCATGTCATGTTTCTACCAATTGACTGAATGCTAACGATTGTCATCTTTGTAATGTGATTAGTTCAACTCGAATTCTGTTTTGGAAAATTATTCTGTCTGACTGTTCCATTTGAGTTTTGATGAGAAATTTTATCCGCTGAAAAGGAAATAGACATCAATTCTATCTGACTCCTGATCAAGTCGAACTGAAACTGAAGTTGTTAGGTTTCGTGACAAGAGAAAGACTATTCACGTGATGTAAAGTAAACTGGGAAAAAAGTGATAAAGCAGTAATTCTCTAATACAAAAGAGTTGTGTGTTTATTTTGCTTTGGAAAGAACATTGATAACAAACGCGTGATTGTATTTATTCTTTATGATAGTAGTCTTCAGTTCAATGAGTACATGTTGCGTAATTTTGCAAATCTATTAAAAGTAGAAAGGTTATTTGAAACTACAAATTGTCCAGTGTATGTAGTTCAGCTGTATATAATAATGATAAGAAAACTTCACTGTGTATTCAGTAGTGTAAATTAGTTATTGTGCTTGGGAAGTGCGCGTAATATTCATTGTAAATGTGTTTGTAAGTATGTAATGTGACAAAATCATTACCTTAATTTTCGGAATGTAATTTCTAAATGACGACATAAACGTTATTTATTAATAACGACGTTTCGAATCATTTTTTAATTCGTTGGTTTTATTTATTAAACATATTAGAAGGACGGACATAAACAAATTCTATGCACATATTCGTACGTATTATGTGAATATTTAATTTTTTTATTCTTAGTGCTGATCGAATTATGTCGATCAAGTTTCAATATGGCCGCTTGTTTGTGTGACTCGTCATCATGTGCACTATATTTTGTTGATGCGCGGTTTTAAGTGAATGGCAGGAGACCCTACTTGACTTTAGTTTCAGGATAGTTTGCTGATGCCTGATCAACACAAACGGATTAGTACTAAGGAATAGAATAACATGACTTTGTTTACTGCTCAGTTATTAGTTCATGTAAATATTTCAGTCATGCAGGAGGCCAATGGCAACCCAAATACTTCAGTAGTAACACCCATGACTGTGAAACTAGTTCACGACGTTTCGAATCCCAAAGAGAACACCAGTTCCCTCAAGATTACAGATATGCATTGCTGACGAATGTCAACTTGCTAAAAACCTAAGTTCATGATATCTTGCCTACTACATTCAACTACCTAACATTCTGATTACTAAAGGTTATGAACAACAACAGAACATCACTTGTAACGTTACAAAATTAGCTGATAGACTTTGGACTAGTTCGCAAACAGCCTTTCATTTCCCATATATATATTTATGGATATCTTTTATTTACATCGGTTATGTACACAGTGATACATACACACATACATAAGCAAAAACGAATCTATTATAGATATACACTGTTCATTGCATGATGAATCAGTTTTAGGATGTGTATAAACCTAACCTAACTACACACACTCATACATTACTACTTTTTTCTACTTGCTATCTATACATTGTTTGTATTTGTTTAACCAACATAAACAAAAATAACTTTGAAGTCGAATCCTACAATGTACCGATAAATTATTGTGCATCATTCATTCCGTGTAGACCATCAAATAGGGGAAATACATAAAAAAGAAGAGGTAAACAAAGGAAAAAAGTCGAATCAATATAATTAAAGCAAAATTTTCATGAAAAATGTATAGATTTTAGTGATGGATTGGTTCAATTGTATTACTGAGATAAATGCATTTTCAAGATTTGGTCATTTTTCGAAAAAAAAGAATAATTTTATATTATATGTTCTTTAGGTTTAAATTGCCTGTAGTCCTTCGAAGGTTAGTACCTGTAGCAAGCCTAGATCAAGGAGGAAGGTTAGGGATAGGGTTGGCAACCCGCATTCCGTAAATAAACCTTGCTAAAAAACATCTGAAAAAATCATCTCAACCATTTAAAATTCACTCCAGTAGTTGGAGGGTCTTCATACAGAAGAGTTCAAGAGCTGAGAGGGACGAGCTTAAAACAGCAGTGATGAATTCGTTTGGAATTGTTCTTTGAATTTTTTCATTGATATTTAGGACTTCAATTGGTCAGTCTGTTTCGTGACATTTGTCCAGTCCCTAAGGGAACATCGACTATGGGATGCAGGTACGTCCAGCTGATGTACCCTGAACAGAACGAAAGTCGTGTCGTGGATTCCACTACTAGTCATCATTTATCTCAGCGTAAACAGCGATGTAATGTGTAGGGATGATCCTGAAAATTTATCGTAATAGACGTGACAAGCCCAGGAAACATTAAGAAGCATTTTATTCAATCAGAGTTTGATTAGAAGTTTTGCTAGAAATATCGCGAAAAAGAGAAGTCACATGTAGAGGTCTTGATTAGCTGATTGCTACACTGCTACTATGTTTAGTAGCATTCTAGAATTTTTTCGGAAAACCCAAGCACTCCTAAAATACTGTAAAAACCCAACATTTTCTGTACTTAAATGAACCTTTGGAGTGAAGTGCTTCTCGTACATTTTGCGTCTTTTCTCTCGTGTTCGAGTCGCTGGGGGTTACGAGACTAGCTTAGGATCCGAGTATAGCGTTCAATCACCAAGACTTATCATAACGAGTTTCCAGATAATTTTTAACCAATCACGGAACAACTTCGTTGTTATTACATGCTAATTAATAGGCTTACATCTGACATTTTTGTCGATTATACTGCTAATTGCGAATAAGGTCAACTGTATCACAATTGAAATATAGACGTTTAATTTCGATGCAATAAATAAAAGCCTACAACATTTATCTAATTGAACATTCTTATTAAAGTTTTCATCTACGATTATTAGACAAATCAGTGTTCATTAGATGATGCAAACATTTGATAAACTATGAAAAATCGTATTACTATATATGAGCTATAATCACATTATCATTATTATTCTCAATCAATTATGTGGTATTATTATTCAATAGTGCTTGATTATAAGTAATTAGGGTTAGTACAGTTGACCTTTCTCACAGAAATACTGTGTGTTGTGTACCAGTGAACTGATCCTAGTACATAATTTCCATAGTATAGTACAGTTTTTTAATGTTTATAATAACTTAAACTTATTCAAAACACGAAGGGATCTCTTTTCAACCAAAAGAGATCCCTTCGCTGAACTTCGTGTTTTAATTTTGGGAATTATATATCAAATAAAGTTATTCAGTAAATGCTTTAAGGTGAGAAAACATTTTTATCAGTATTGACTGAATTGTCTTAAGTGGGAAAGTAGTTCACAGGCACTGATAAAGAGCATAATGATTATTTCATTTTATTTGTAGTGACCGGCCTGTCTCGGTAAGAACACGATTGGAATAATAGAAACAATTATTATTATTGTAACCAATTGTACCAGCGATTATTTTACTGTATAGGGCCACTGAATATCGAACAGATCACTGATCCCTGTCAAGGTCAAGGATAGTCAACGCACACAAACCAATCGTACGCCATGGACTGGCCCACGCTGCAGTGGTTATTCTTTCACTTCTGTACTTCCGTAGTTGTACCTTAACTAATATATTCTTGTAATAACGTCCTTTGTGTTGTACAGTCTCCATAGCATCTATTATCCTTTGATGCGTCGATGGTTCAATCCACGTAAGGGCTGGTCGCGAGGTGTGACTTCAGCGTTAGTTGGTTCGTCCCCATTCTCGTTTAACTCTAGTAGGCCCCCAATCATTTCGACATGGAACATCAACGAAGATGGTTTACACTGGTGAGCAAGACTTCGAATAACGCAACCTATCATTATGATCTTTCTTATTGCATTTTATACTTATTATTTTCATTTTTAACTTCGGCTATATTTATCAGTTTCTGTGAACATTCATTGCTTCTTATCACTGTTGATTAGTATTTCAACTGAAATAATTAGTTCAATCGATAGAACTAACCAATCAACTACGACTATAATCGACTATCGTGGTTCTTTAACAAACGTTAGCAGCATGTAAATGCTCCTGTGTAATATGTCTGTTAAAATATCAACCACTCGTAAGTATGGCCTCAAGGCAACACGAACGCATATCTGTTTGCAAATTATCCACTTGCATAGCCAATACAGGATAAACTGCCGATTATTAAATTCATCTTTCTGCTTATTCACTGTCAACTAACTACTATCAAAAACTATCTACTAGAATATTTTACTTTCTTGACCACTGCATGCCTAATTTCCTATTGCTGAGTTCCATGGCGAATCAGAGGATACAAATGCTATAAATTTACGGTGAGTTTGAACTATAAATTTCCTGCAATGTTAGATCTTGTTTAGACTTCGTCAGGGAATTCTACGTTTTCGACGTAAATTGGACTTATTCCAATTCAGTCTACAACGCTTCGTTAATCTACGAAGTTAATCAACAAATTTCAATTACTTTGGAGCAAGAGTAACCCAAGCGAGTTTCATAACTGTTAAATAATTTCGTATAATGTTTATGATGTTTAATAACATTTCGAGGCTACTTTCACTTGGAGTAGTCATACATTCTGTCACTGCCGTCAAGTTTTGGTCGAAACTATGTACATTTATGACTCGTAAGTCAACATGCTGTAGAAAAACGTATTACGTGTCAGGAGCTATCTTAGTCCATGTCCTTACCAAACATTCATCGTATTGAATGTCACTTAACGCTAAATAATAAGCCATTTTACGAAACGATCACGTTATCTAAACCTAAACTTTAGTTACATTGGTGGTTACCATTTAAATTATTGTTTACTATGCGCTTTGTATTTGCTGTTATCTCACACAGTAAATCATGGCTCGATTTCCTTATTGTACGAAAGTCACTTCAATTCCGTCTTCGGTTTATTCACATGCAATACGGGTTTGGAAAATATCTAAACGTCTTCTGAAATTCTCCCCAAACCCCACGATAGTCTTCGTATATGTTTGCTACTGCACATCCAATTGCTACATAAACAATGCCCAAACGAACGTTCAGTACAATTGTCAGTATACGAAATGATGTTACTTCGATGTGACATTACAACAAATCCGAACTATTGTAGTTATCCAACTTCGACGTCGTATTTTTTCATATTATGAAGTACTGTTTCCGCGTGGCTGTTATCTAATAGATGATTTCGGTACATCAATCGGTTGTTCAAATACTCGACGATCTAAAGCCTGTCCAGTTCAATTGGTGGTTTGGCGACACTCGTTCACGTGAATCATTGGTTTACGCAGTTGAGCGCATCTCCTGCAAACTGACAACGATATTGTCGTCTCGACCCCAACACTGACAGCATTTTTCACCGATATCATTGACATGAGTCCAGAGTGACACTCTTGGTTTCTTATGTTCTTGTCGACATTTTTCGGTTCACTCATCAAACACATGTGCAGCACCCACCGTTTATCATCTTTCAGAGATTTCATCGTGCCACCTTTCGCTCTCGATTTGTATTTCTTCGACCCTTATTGATTTTCACAGCAGTTATCAGTTTTTCCAAACTGGCTGCAAGTTGATCAGAAGCTTCGCACAAGGAAACCACGGCTTATCTTCACGGTTATACTTCTGTACTTACAGTTAGTCTGTTAAATATAGATATAAGTAGAAATCGACGCTTACGAACAGTTGTCAACGACACTTACTGACTTTCTACTCTGAACCGAGGGCAGTACAAACATCGGCATCGATTGATAATACACTTATCGTACTATCACTGTGACATCACTATTTTTGTAGCGGACTCAACGTTTAGCATCTGAGGACCTCAATCACTTTTCAAAGCTAATTATTTCAACGTGACTCGATAAAACTCTAAAATGTCATGTTTCATTTTCTATTATTTCTATGGTTGTTCTCTTAACATTCAACCAACGTCCCTGTTACGTGTTATTACTCGTTGTTTCCCGATCAGTTTCTGCAGCCTCCTTTTCATTTCTTTTACAGCTCGGCAATACCCGGAGGATTCATATTAATCGTCTGGAAACCTCCGGCGCGCGACTACTCCCAACATGTTTGGTATCGATTCAAAGGGCCGTTGAATCTGGTGGGGGAGTATTGTAGGGCCACTGAATATCGAACAGATCACTGATCCCTGTCAAGGTCAAGGATAGTCAACGCACACAAACCAATCGTACGCCATGGACTGGCCCACGCTGCAGTGGTTATTCTTTCACTTCTGTACTTCCGTAGTTGTACCTTAACTAATATATTCTTGTAATAACGTCCTTTGTGTTGTACAGTCTCCATAGCATCTATTATCCTTTGATGCGTCGATGGTTCAATCCACGTAAGGGCTGGTCGCGAGGTGTGACTTCAGCGTTAGTTGGTTCGTCCCCATTCTCGTTTAACTCTAGTAGGCCCCCAATCATTTCGACATGGAACATCAACGTAGATGGTCTACAACTGTATCAGACTCACTTCTTGTTCCGCTATCCGCCTTGTTTGGTTCGAACTTTCTTACGCTCTGCCCATTTCGCCTGTACTCGTTGGCACGTATCGGTATTCTTTCGATACCACGAGATTGCCAATAAATATACTTTATCTGGACTTATTAAAACCTTCTGGTTTGCGAGTTATCAAAGAAACCAAGTCGTTTCTGAGCGCGTAATCGAATTGTAGTGGTGATCATATTCCGTCCTCGACTCGACGCCTACTACAAATTCACATTTAACACAATGGCATATACTAAGATAATAGATATTACTTATCGATGAATAACAATGTATTAGCTTTAGTGTAGATAATAAAGATTTGGTAATTGAAATGCTGAACGTTTTCTAATGTAATCATGCGTGAACACAAAGTCTAGTGAATTTCTTACCAAAATAATATGAAACGCATCAGATGACACCATTAAAATAATCCACAGATAATTAACATTAAACACAATGACGGCGGAACTGTGAAGAAGATATGGACCTCAATAAAATTTTGAATAGTTCCAATAATTGTCACCCCACAATTCAATTAACTTTGAAGGCAGAGGCAAATGAAGAATTTCATTTTCTTGATGTCCGATGGAAAAGAAGGTTGGATGGCTTTTTTTTACAGAGATCTACACATAGAAAACCGACCTGGAATGAGCATAATACAAATTTTCATAGCTGGGTTCCAATGAGAAGAAAGAGGGAATTGATTCACTCTTTATCCTCAAGGATCAGGCGAATATGTTCTACTGATACAATAGATGAAGAACTACTTCCAATATGATAGACTCTCATTAAGAATGGCTATCCACTTAGATTCGTCGATAGTAACTTAACACCTAGACATCATCCGGAAAAAGCACCGACAGTACAAAAGAAAACTCATTTTGTGAATATGGAATTTAAAGGAGATACGGCTGCTGAACTCTTGAATAAACGGATTTCAAAATCGTTGAATGGAACATTCTACTCAGCTAAGCTCCGAATTGTTTTCGCAAGCCAACCTACCATTCACAGATGTGTAAAGTATAAATTTTCTCTTTGGGTCACATCAATGTGCATCTACAAATTTACTTGATCATGTGGGGCAGGTGGCATTGGCCGCACAAAGCGATCACTTTCCAAACGCATCGCTGAACACTATACGGCATGGCTTTTAAAATAATGTAAAATAATTACTAGTTTAATGCAGAAGCATTTAATCAACTGTGGACAAATCACTTCAAAGGAGTCTTCTTTTAAATTAATGTACACAGTCAAATGAATTTTATCGAAGGGAAGTCGAATCACCGCTAATGTATTGACTATTCATCAACTCAAGCCCTAACTTTTCTTGCAGATACGATTCGTACAACCTTTCATCCTTCTTTGGCCCTGATTCCCTTTAGAAGTATGTTTAGGTTTTTCTTATATTTTCATTTTTATTTGATTATTATTGACTTTTTAAATCAGTGTTTTGTAATTTTAATCTGTGATCAGTTATTATTATTATCTTCATACAAATTTTCTTGATTATTATCCAGTTTTCATTGTTATGACATTTATGTTTTATCAGAAGGGGGTTTTGTGGAGATTTTAATAATTTTATAGTTGAAATCATGAGTCAATTGAAGCTAGCCCACCATGGAAAGCCTGGAAGCATTGGACGGCCGCTTCGTCCTCGTTTTTCATCAGCTTGCATTCATATGCTTGTTTGATTTTGATTTTTAAATCAAAATGGTCATTTTCGACTTACATCACTCAATGATTGTAGTTGGAAACCTACCACTATTTACAGCTGTTTCAACACTTCTTGACAGAAAAAGAGAATTCAGCGAAGAAAAATTTTCTTTTCGACGAAATCATTTACTTAAGCTGTACATTCGTATATATAGTTATATGGAAAATATATGTCTATAGGAGGCTAGAAAAGATTGCATTATAAATTGATTCGACAATAAATAACCAGTTATTATTATTATCAGGACTCAGTGGCCGAGTGGATAACGCGATGGCGTTTGAAGCGAGGGTACTGGGTTCGAGTCCCAGAGTGAACATCAACTCTGAGATGCAGGTACGTCCAGCTGACGAGTCCCAAATAGGACGAAACGCGCGTCCTGGAATCCACTGCTAGCCATTATCCATCTCTGCTAACCATGCTTGTGAATTAAGGCATATCGAGGCAATACGCACAGTATGCACATATGCCAATTAGAGACTGACCAGTTGCAGTCCTAAGAATAACATTAGGATCACGTCGATTTTTTTTTAATAATTTTTTTTTGTCCCCCTTAATCAAAAAATTTTCATCCCATTTTCCAATTTCTTTCAATCCCTTTCGTCCAATGAAATTCCTAGTTGTAAATGCGTTATAATTGCTTATGTAATTCTTGAAATTCGTATAAAAGCTCTGTACTTATCGATATAGATAATTTTCTTCACAATATGGACGTCAGTAACGTGCAAATTACAGGCTCTGTTGTTCCTCACGTAGTCACAGAAACGGAAAATGTATTTTTGAATACATTCTATCTGGTAGCGTTTCCATCACTGGAAGCGTTAAAGAGCGCCATTATAACTTATGAAATAGCAACGTACTGCCATTATGCGGTGAGAGATTCTGATTTCCATGGAGATCGGAAGCCGTATATTAAATTTGTATGTTGGAGAAAGAGCTATAAAACACCAAGCGGTTCTTCGCAGCCGATTAGACGAAGGAGGTAATTTGATTAGTGTTATTATATTGTTCATTGAGGACTTCAATGGACACACAATGTCCGGCCTTCATCTTTTATAAGTTTCTTGAAGGTTATTGGACTGTTGTTCGTGGGAATGTGCATCACAATCACGAGTGCAATTCCCTGAGGTACGACTGTAACATATGGATGCGCCGATTGACGGCGGCGGAATTGGAAACAGTGAAGCCAATGTTGATATCTGGAACATCACCTGCTACAGCTGCTGCCATAACACAGGTATATCCCAATTCACACCACCTTTTGTGCTGCGTGCACCTGCTTCGAAATGTCATCAAGAGGGTAAGCTTTCCTTTCTTTAGAATTAACCCATTCATCGTATTCGTAGAGGCTACGATGTGGTCTTCTTCAAATGTTCTACCGTCTTATGCTAACAAGAAATGTGGAAAGGTAAATCGAAATATGCATTACAATGTATTGTAGCTTCCAACAGTATGTGTCATTTATCGAAGCAGCAGACGGGAATTTCTACCAATATTTGAGAGATCAGTTATTGTCCAAAAAGCACAAGTGGTCGAACGCTTTTAGACCAGCTGCAATGCTTCTAGATCAAAGCAATACAAATTTCGTTGAGACGACTCATCGAATTTTGAAGTTGCATAAGCTGAACAGAAAAACACCCGTGTTCAGATCGATATTTAGTGTTCTGCTTCGCATTGGATATTGGATAGAAGCTATAGTTCAAAAGTACTCCACTGAATGCCGTAGCAGAGCTGTGCTGGGTCGCGAGCCTCAACTACGTCGTCTTCAGGAAACACGATTGACAATGAGTTACCGGTACAAGTCGGGCAGACAAACGTCCAAACATCGATTAACTACTTATGTCGGCGTATGTCCGCTGAACAGCATACCGCTCTACTTAACTATGCTCATCAGTTGCTTTACGATGGATTACCTACTACCATCACAATGCCCATCGTCCGAAATACCACAGGCACCGACCATCAATAGAACGTAGATTTGGATGCTACCTTAAATGATAACGAGATTGAAGTAATATCTATGAACTCAGAAGAGTTTACGGACCGAGACAATGAAGAAGACGAACGTGCGCACAATGACTGACTGTGTGATATTTGCCATCTACGTCAGCCGCCCAGTGAAATAGCTGATGGAAGTGCTTGGATTTTTCGTCCCTGCAACGCTATGTTTCATTCGTTCTGTGCCTACGACCCAACAGAAGTATCACCTGGGTTCAACTGTCCCATGTGCGGCGCTGTCACGGACTCATAGTGGAGTCATCGATCAGGACCGAAGGAGCTGTGTAGAGACCGAGTAAAGGCCCTTTTCAGGGTCACCCACAATTTGATTTAAATTTTGTTTGAATTTCTTGTTTCCATTTTAAGGAGGAGTCACGAAACCAACAATAATTCATTTCACATTCATATGATTTGGTTACTAGGTCCAGTAGAGAAATGTAGTAAGATCAGTTCACTAGTACAACAAGATCATTTCTATTGCTAAGGTCAAGTGAACAGACACTGATCGGTCATCATAATTCCATAGTAATTAAGCTGTAGATTAATAATTATCATCGCTCACTTTATTACCATGCCAACAGCTTTCCAGGTTTTTCAAATTTAAGGTTTCAGTGAACGATTCCGCACAGAAAACAACGTCATATAATGAACATTAATCTGTCGAACAAAAGTATATGCAAAGGTGTGTACGATCATTCCAATCTCTTTTCACTTAGCCACGGTAGACGATTGTACTGAGATCAGTTCACTAGTACAACAAGATAATTTGTATTGGGAAGGTCAAGTGAACATACACTGATCATTCATCACAATTCCATAGTAATGAAGATGTAAAATAACTTTTTCTAGATTAATAATAATAAAGTGATTATCGATCACTTTATAATTTTGTCAACAGCTTTTAAGGTTTCTCAAATTTAAGGTTTCAGTAAACGATTCCGAACAGAAAACGACGTCATATAATGAAGACTTACATATCTAACAAGTCATTAATAATAATCATAATAATAATAATGGAACATACGAAATGTAATAATAATGTTTCTCATGAGATTTATCATTGCATTGAAAAATTCGATACAGTGATAAATGTCATTTAGACGTCTGATAAATAAATGTACAGATTGAAATACGATATTCTAAATACATAATGGTTACTTGATACTATTGACCTTATTCCACATTAAGTCATATCATTGAAATAGAAATTTATTTCACTAGACATAGGCTTGTTCATTGACACTTCATTCAACCTATATTACATATATGCTTGTCAAAGAAGGTTATTTTTTCAACATTCAGCGATTTACTGTTTGACAGTTTAAGAGTAATTATTTTCCCTTTTGACGGAAAATGTACATACAGTTATTCATTGTTCGTCTAGTATGTTTAACAAAGGAAACTGTTGGATTTGGAAATATAATTTCAGTCTTTCTAATTAATTAACGTTTACAATGTTATTTACTAATGAAAATAAAAAATTCAGATCATTCATTTGAAAGGCTGTGCACTTCAAAACCATTGACTGTTAGCATTAACTACCAAAAAATATTATGCCCACCTCACAAATACAATTACCGTATTATATGACTGAGTACACTAACATGTATTTTTTTTAGGTGATCATTAATAAGTGATCAACTACAAATAATGTACAGGTCAAAATATTTTATGCTTTCAATGGATTTACAAAAAATCTTGATAACCTTGATATTGCGTTCATTTTCGAAACCTTTTCATAGCTAAACTAATCAACTTTTTGGTATTAAGAATAACGGTTTGCAAAATAACTGAACTATAAAGATTATTTGCTTTTTTCTCAGACATTATTACTAATTTCAGACAGCGTAAAAGTTGCTTCATTTACACATCTTTTACGGTTAGCGTGACTTCGGCATGCCCCTTTCACTTTCTCTTCATCATGATTTATTCATGTATTTACATGAATATAACGTTTATTAAGTGAGCGAACTATGTGTTAAATTAACTTATGGGAATACCTAAATGAAAATCTGTTCACTAATTGTGTATTAAACATTTGAGACTACCTTTGAAATTCAATAATCACCATTATCAATTATTAATAACAATTGTCAGTTTTTTCAAAAATTAACTTTCAATGATCCACAGATTGTTATTATCACTCTTGTCACGATAACTGATAACTTTAGTTGCATTTCTATTTCATAAAAAGAAATTACATTCACTAACAGGAGTATAGAAGGGTAATGAAAAGGATTTGTTTTTGTTTTTTTCAAAGTTAAAATTTTTTACAAAACTCAGATGGAACAATGCGAAAATAGTTCATTATTGTAAATAATAATCGGATGTAAAAATGTCAATTCTTACATCCAATAAAAGCACTTTATTCTAGTTCGATTTGAACGAATCAGATCACAAAGCTGCACCATTTACAACCAATTAAAAAATTATTACAGGTGACAAAATGTTTGTTCATTTGCACTTGAGCACACACTTTCAAAGACAAATTCACCAATCACCAATTGCTAAATTTTTTTCACATCCTTTAATTTCCAAAAAAGGGTGGTAGGGGATTATACGAGCCGTGATTCTAATGTCAACCTGTCAATTGAACTATTATCTGGCCCATAAATTATTTTCTTCCTTACCCCTTTGATTAGTACGTCACTTCATTTGTTATTTATTGTCGAATCCATTTATAATGCAATCTTCCCTAGCCTCTTGTAGACATATATTTTCCATATAACTATATATACGAATGTACAGCTTAAGTAAATGATTTCGTCGAAAAGAAAATTTTCTTCGCTGGATTCTCTTTTTCTTATTCAATGACATTATGAGTTATTTTAGTTACTTCTTGACAGTGTGAATCTACGGACTTCCCAATGACCGAACCCCCAATTTTAAAGTCTAGCTGAAGGTGCTTAATTTTCAGCCAATTTGAAATACTACCTTACGCTATCTGTGATATTTATCCTGTTATTTTGTGATGCAACCTACAAAATGCATCAGTTTATACAAACCCCATTTATTGAAAATGATTATCGTTGTATTACGCGTTCGAGTGGGTCAATAAATTGTATAACAATTTGCCATATGAATTCACTTAGTATTGTTTGTTTGGATCTTCCCATCGATGTGTTTAGGACTGCAACTGGTCAGTCTCTAATTTGCCATATGTTCTCTCTCTATGAATACAGCATTAACTGCTTTCGTTTATCACTAAATGGATACGATTGAAATTATGATAAATCCGATCTGGTAGGGCATTTATTTATTTTGTTAATCGAGATGTGACATTATTTCCCTTGTCATTCAGATACGTTTACATGCTATCTCTTATTTGTGGTCATTTGATTTGACTAGGTTTGAAAGATGTAATATGACGAAGATAATCAGAACAATGTGATATATTAGCACAAAATATGTTAAACAATCTGATCATACACACGCTTGTGAAGAAGGACGTGAAGCTCACCATGTTGGATGACAAATCGATGTGTGTGTGTGTGTGGCAACATAAATAGATCAGGTAATACAAATCATGACTTGTAGTTTCGTAGGAGATAATGATCAAACTTCGGTAATTGGAGGTATTTCAAGCTTTTGGCTGATTACCATTCATTTATTCAGTCAGTCATTGTTATATGGTATTTGGAGTGATTGTGCATCAGTTCAAGTTGTTTCACTATACGTCAGTAAACCGAGATGAAATTAATGACATAAGCAAAAGAGAATGCCAGGTATTATCAAAACCAATGGTATTCTAAACATGGTGAATATGGTTCATCGAAATGGAAGAAGTGAAATCGATGAGTGTAAAGTAGGAAATGATATTCGGTTTCTTAATTCAAAAGACTGAAAATCGATCGAAAAGTAACACAACTGGTGTCGTGTGATAAGTAAGAGTATTTGAACTGAAGTATGAACTAGTAATCCCAGAAACGACGCGGTTTAATCAAAAAGTTTTAGACGAGCAGGAACAAATGTATTGTATTTGGAATTCAAAATCAAAACAGTCATCAATACAAGGGAATCATTGGTTCATACAAACACCACATCCTCCACAGCTCAAATCGGAGTCTGTAATCGATTGTACGTCTTCTTCTTAAGTTCATCCTGTATCTGTCCAGCAGTGTATTGTATACAGGCTCTGTATTACCTAGAATGTACTCGTTAGTGTTAGAATTAACAACCGAAATTGGAACAAACTCACCTGATTCCTGGAATTGTATACAATCATCATGCCGGTTGTGTAGTGAAGCCACTGGTATCTAGAATTTGGATCATAGACTTTCAACACTATCCTCCTCAGCGAAATAATGTAGGGCCCTTATGTCACAATGCTATTCCCCATTTGACGTTCCTAATTTGCATTGTCTTCTCAAATCTCACACTTTTTTTAATCATATGTGAGTATTTGGGGATAAACACTGACAGGTAATTTGAGGCATTCCAACATGTGGACTTGACTTCCACAAACATAATCATACATATTCTCTTTGTTTTTCATATTAGAATACACAGATAAATATGCATTGATATGTGTATTTAACACATGTGACTCATCTAGGCTTGATTCACCTGCAAAACAATCAAAAGGAAAGCATGAATCTCCCTCATACTCATTAGGATAATCTTGGACTTGATTTGAATTCTCTGCCTGTGCAAACTCCATATCTGGGCAAACTGGTTCTCTGATTGCTTCAGGAAAACTTGCTATTCCCTCTGATTCATCAGACCAAGGGATTCTACTCAACAAATATTGTTCGTGAGAATATCCAACATCTGATACAATAACATCAGAAATGTGACTATAATTCGACTCATTCGGAACATATTTGTCGCACTCATTGAGGATATTACTGGAGATAGATCCATTGTGGAGAGAAATAACATTTGATATGACATCAGAATTTGATTTTCTGAAATATTTCCTTCAAATTTATTAGGAGTTTCATTAGGGAATAATGGATCATTAGAAAGATCAGCATCTACCAAAACTAAATCAGTTTTTTTTATCATAACATCAACATTTTATTCTCAGAGTTGCAAAACAATAGCATGAGAAATCCGATAAGAAGTTGGTTGGTTGGAAACTTTTGTCTCACAATGATTCTGGTGTTCATTCAACTCTGGACTGCTATGTGACGTTACGCCGCTTCTAGAACTCTTGAATGAAGATAAGTGATCATTAAAAGCACCCACCAGAATAAAATCACAAATTTCAGCATTAGTTTCAGCAAAATGAACCATGATATTACAAACTGACTGAATGTGTCCAGTTTTACCACATTCAAGGCATTTAGAATTACGAAATACACATGAATTACATGAATTACAGAGCACTTTAAAACCCACACCAAGTAAACAGTCACCTACAAACAAAACTCAGAATGAACGATAACTAGTCTGCAATCTGGTATATACTGCTATTGGTTGGTTTGAATAGAAGTCTAACAACGCTTTAAAGAAAACCTTTACGACCGCTGTGGACACTTTGTAATCGTTTACTCTATGAAAACTGGGATGTCAACTCTACCAAAAACACAAAATCAATGAGCCAGAGGTAAGATATATCGCTAAACCTACTATTTATGAGTAGTGTGGAGATAGAACCTTAAAACCTATTTTGTAAATAATTTTTCATAGTTTTCGCATGTATTTTCATATTCTGTATATTAAGCATTAAACAATTGTACTTGTTGTTTAAGTGTATTACTTTGAACGCTTGTAACTCGACTTCCTTCCGTTTTGAGTACAACATATCGTGACACTGTTACTGCTTCTCAATAAATACACTCTAATTCACATCTGCATCGTTCTGCCATGTCTGCTAATATGTTGAATGAAATATTGATTGCATACCATCTACGTTTATAGACAACTACGACATTCTTATTGAATTCTACGCTTGGTAAACCTACTGGATCTATATCGTCCATATTTGGATTACTCATTTTTTATAATTGTGGATTATTTGGACCAAACCCAGCCGAACACGCAATAGCCTGAAGACTTAAGTAACGTCCCTTATTTTGTTATTTGTGTGTGTAATTAACTTATTAACTGTTAATTGTTACATAAACTATAGACATAATATTTTTGTTGCTAATTTTTGGTTATCATACATTTTGGTCCACCACAATTATTTGGTGAGCCCAGTATTTTATTATCTCGCATTTATACCACTGTTATATTGTTCATTCGCTCATTACACGATACTCTAGCTCATTTTTAACCTAATGTATTCTCCACCTAAGCTTAGTGATATGGCGGATAAGGTAATGGAAGTCTGTCATGATAATCACTATATAAATACGATGCAGCCGTATGGAGCAGCTGATGTCAGTTACTTAAACTCTATTCAAAGACAATTATCTCAATTGACGAATCAACTTGAGTCCCTTCAAACCACTGTAGCAACGGTTCAGGCCAGACAAATAGGACCCCCTTTTAGACAGAGATCACGTTCTAGACCACGATCTCGTTCACCTAAACGACCATCCGAAATTTGTTGGTATCATACTAAATTCGGCACAAAAGCACGGCGTTGTACACGCCCGTGTGCATTCCCCTTACCCAGCACTGATAACCAGGGAAACGGTCCGGCCAGGCAGTAATGGCGGCGCCTGACTCTGGCCACAACTCAAGCCGTCTATTTCATGTCAGGGATCGGATTTCGGGCTCGGATTTTCTAATCGATACTGGAGCCGAAATAAGCATATTCCCACTTCATCTATCCCGACGACGGCACTCCCAACACGCTAAATTATCATTAGTGGCAGCAAACAATTCTATTATTAAAACGTATGGCGAGCAATCACTCATCTTAGACATCGGTCTCCGTAGACGTTTTACATGGGTTTTCATCGTCGCTGAAGTTAAACAACCCATCCTTGGAGCCGATTTTCTTAGTAACTACAATCTCCTTGTCGACATGAGAAAAAAGAAACTTATCGACGTGAATACAAGTCTACAGGTCAACGGAACAATCACCTGCAATTATGAAACTTATGGTGTCCGATTGCTTAGACCTGATAGTCAAACTTTTGCCGATCTTCTATCGAAGTATGAATGTATAACAAAAGCCGATTATCAAACTGAAAACTCCACACACCATGTTCAACATACTATCACTACAACTGGTCCACCTATCTGCGCCAAGGCGAGGAGACTACCACCCAATAAGTTGCAGTCCGCTAAAAGAGAATTTGAACATATGATGCAACTAGGGATAATCCGACAGTCTAATAGCCCTTGGGCCTCGCCACTGCACATGGTTCCCAAAAAAGATCAAGATTGGCGCCCTTGTGGAGATTATAGGCGTCTGAATAATCAAACAGTTCCAGACAGATACCCTATTCCTCATTTACATGATTTTTCACTAAACCTGCACGGTAAACTGATCTTTTCAAAACTAGACTTAGTTAGAGCTTATCATCAGATCCCAGTGGCACCTGAGGATATTGAAAAAACAGCTGTAATCACACCTTTTGGGTTGTTTGAATTCTTGAGTATGCCATTTGGGCTTAAGAATGCTGCGCAAACATTCCAACGATTTATGGACGAAGTCACGCGAGGTTTAGATTTCGTATTTGTTTACATCGATGACGTCCTAATTGCCAGCTCCTCACTTGAAGAGCATGTCCATCATCTGCAGATTCTCTTTGAACGATTCAAGAAATATGGCGTAGTTATCAACCCTACTAAATGCATATTCGGTACGTCTGCCTTAGAATTCTTAGGACACTATATTGATGCACAAGGTATTAAACCTCTACCAAAGAGAGTTGAAGCCGTCATCAACTACCCTGAACCCACTTCGGTTAAGTCATTACGTCGCTTCCTGGGTGCATTCAATTTTTACCGTCGATTTTTACCTAACTGTGCCGACGTTCTACAACCGTTAACTGACTAAAAAAATGATAAATCAGGTAGCAAAAAGGAAAAGAATCAACCATTCAAGTTACCTTCCGATGCCAAAACGGCATTTGAAAAAGCCAAATCTTTGATTGCTGACGCCACCATGCTACAACATCTAAATACTGACCCCAAAACTCATCTGATCCTCTGTACGGACGCATCACAAAAAGCCGTAGGAGCAGTATTACAACAACGAGTAAACAATACGATTACACCCATTGCTTTCTTCTCTAAAAGGTTATCACCTGTACAAGAGCGTTATAGTACATTCGGTCGTGAACTCTTAGCCATGTATTTAGCCGTTAAACACTTCAATTTTTTGCTACAGGGCCGGGATTTTACCATCATGACGGATCACAAACCCCTGTGCTACTCCTTTAGTATGTCGTATGACAGACATTCACCACGCGAAGCAAGACAGCTTGATTACATCTCACAATTCACCACAGACATTCAGTTTATCAAAGGTCACTCCAACATTGTAGCAGATGCGTTGTCGAGAAAAGACATCAATGTAGTTGCATCCAACCATGACGTCAACCTAGAAATAATCGCAAAACTTCAAGCAGACGATGCAGAGTTAAAAACCTGCAAAGAAAAGTCTCGCCTGAATCTCCAACCTGTACCCATCCCATTCTCCGACGCATCCATCATCTGTGACACATCAACAGGTAACAATCGTCCCTTTGTTCCACTTGTATGTCGCCAAAAGTTATTCCAACACTTGCATGGTTTATCACATCCGGGCATCCGAGCTACTACAAAGCTGATAACTGAACGTTTTGTTTGGCCGAAAATCAATTCAGATATTAAACGATGGACACGTGGTTGCCTTCAGTGTCAACGTAGTAAGATCCAAAAGCATACTATTAGCCCAATCGGAGAATTTCCTATTCCTGATAGACGTTTTCAGCATATCCATTTAGATTTAGTAGGACCTCTACCTTCGTCAAATTCTTTTACTCACATCCTCACGGCAATAGACAGATTCACTCGATGGGCCATTGCATGCCCCATCAAAGACACATCAGCTGAGACTGTAGCATCCGTTTTTCTAGACCGATGGATATCGCACTACGGTGTACCGACAACCATCACAACTGATCGTGGTCCCCAGTTCCAGTCTATCCTGTTTCAGGAATTCACAAGACTTCTGGGCGTAAAACACATCAGAACCACAGCTTACCACCCAGCAGCAAACGGCATGGTTGAAAGATTTCACCGGCAATTAAAAAGCTCACTCATGGCTCAAACTGATTCAACAAAATGGAGTGATGCCTTGCCGCTTGTTCTCCTTGGGATTCGTGCCACGGTGAAGGAAGACATAGGTTGTACACCCGCCGAGTTAGTCTATGGTACAACTCTAACGTTACCGGGCCAACTAGTCAACTGTGAACCTACAACGCAAGAAGATGCTACTCATTTTGCAAGTTGCCTATTACAAGTGATGCAGAACATTAGAGCAATACCACCGCGAGAATACAACAATCCAGTCCATCTCGACAAACATTTAGAAACGTGCAAATTTGTTTTTGTTCGAGTAGACGCGGTGAAAAAGCCACTGACACCACCATATGAAGGTCCGTATAAAGTAATAAAACGCACTTGCAAATATTTCATTATCAACAAAAACGGGAACAATGAAACAATTTCCATAGACCGAATAAAACCAGCTTTCTACGAACCCCCTCAAGCCACTGATGACAATACGGCGAACAAACAATCACTCCCATCAATTGCTAAGAAACAAGAGGAAGAGGAAAAACTCAGCACTACACCTTCTTGTTTAACACGCTCTGGGAGACTTATTAAAAAACCCAAACCTTATGTACATTTTATGGACTAACACAATCAATCAGTTGTATGCATTACTTTGTGAAGTTACGCAATCTTCTAATAAAAGATATTTATTTTCCCTACATGTACATTTAATAACTACATTTATTTGTTATCACTGGTTTTGTCAATTTTTTTTAATAAGAAAAAAATTGTCATAGTAATAAACGAGTGAATGCTAACTAACTATTTATTAAATTCATCCATTTTTTTTATTTTTTATTTTATGACTCTATTAACAGTTTTGCACATTTTATTATTATTAGCAAACCGAAACTTTGTAATGTTTGTTCTTCAGTTTCAATTGCGTAGCATAGCGTATATTATTAACGTGTCATTTATTCCTATCTCCACCTTTTTTTCCCGTTATTACAGTAAATACTATTTTATGTACATTTATACACAATATTTCTCAATTTTTGTTGTTCATATTGTAATCAGTGTTACCTCCGGACACTCTGGGGGGAGCTATGTGGAGATAGAACCATAAAACCTATTTTGTAAATAATTTTTCATAGTTTTCGCATGTATTTTCATATTCTGTATATTAAGCATTAAACAATTGTACTTGTTGTTTAAGTGTATTACTTTGAACGCTTGTAACTCGACTTCCTTCCGTTTTGAGTACAACATATCGTGACACTGTTACTGCTTCTCAATAAATACACTCTAATTCACATCTGCATCGTTCTGCCATGTCTGCTAATATGTTGAATGAAATATTGATTGCATACCATCTACGTTTATAGACAACTACGACATTCTTATTGAATTCTACGCTTGGTAAACCTACTGGATCTATATCGTCCATATTTGGATTACTCATTTTTTATAATTGTGGATTATTTGGACCAAACCCAGCCGAACACGCAATAGCCTGAAGACTTAAGTAACGTCCCTTATTTTGTTATTTGTGTGTGTAATTAACTTATTAACTGTTAATTGTTACATAAACTATAGACATAATATTTTTGTTGCTAATTTTTGGTTATCATACATTTTGGTCCACCACAGTAGTATCAGAATATGTTTTGCACTTCCCAAAGCATAAATTAACGTTTTATTCCGATGCAATAAAATGTATAAATGCATTCAACTTCAACAAACAAATCTGTAAAGACATAGTCGAAAATAGTTAAGAAATGAAAACATACATAGATTTCCTCCTACCTCTTGACTTTTCCAATCAACTTCTCAATCTTTGATATTCCGGTTAGATCTAAAAGTCAGTATCAAACATAACCGTTATACATAAAGACGTATATACTCCCAACTCAAGGCGCATCGCATCAAGGAATATCACCTTCAGTCAGCTCCGATCCAAAATGGTTAAATTAAAAATACGATGTTCAGTGACGGTTAAACATACAGACTGAGGTATCAAGACTTGGAAAAAAATTCCCATTCACTCCATAAATAAGCCTATTTATTTATTTAAACACATACATATTAGTAAAAAGGGGCGCCAGATACATATGCGCCACACAAAACAATGAGAATGGGAAGAGAAAGGGGGAGGATGCGTATACTTAGAAGAAAAAAAGGAGAAGAGTAATGATGGAGGGAACTGAATGTACAACCAGAAGACTCAGTTAAGAAAGTTAGAACCACTCTTTATGAAGAAAGTAAAAGGTTACAGCAGGACTGCCAGTGGCTTCTATTCTGAACCATATCTGATAATGTCTCTAGCCACTGTGTAGCACCATCTCTCGGACCTCAGCCAGGGAGTCGTGAAGGACCAACAGAAGCCAGCCCTTTGCAGCTTTCTTTCATGCCACGGCACCATGTCATACACTGACCACCTGTCCGCCTTTTCCAACCAGTCCCAGCGTCGGCAAATAATGCACGACGTATAATTCTCTGGGACGACATTCGTAGAACATGTCCAAGCCACCGAAGTTGGTGTTTCAAGATGGTGACACCAATTGAATTATCGTCTCTATGCCCGAACACACGATGCCGAACCTCTGCATTACTAACATGGTGTTGCTACTGGATGTTAGCAATCCTTCGGAGACAACGATGATCGAACACAGAGAGACGTCTAACATCCTCAACTCGGAGAGGTCATGTTTCACAAGCATAGAGCGGAACTGCTCTCACCGACGCGTTGTAGATCCGACTTCTTACAGCCAAACTTGTGCTCATCTTGGTGAACTGTTTCACAATTTATTGAATTGTTATCGGAATAACCTTGATTACGTATGAACTGCGAAGACGTAGTGGAGTAGTGGAATCCTGATGTTCTGACGAGAGCCTTCAGCTAGATGAGTCCAGTGAAACTAACGCGGTCAGCAACAAACGTCGAAGACTTTCAGAACTATTAATGTTGGGGATTTATGTACCGCTACAGGATGTACAAAACCAATTGTTCACACTGCTGATATTCGACAGTGTCTGTAAACTAATTTGCCTAGTGTAAAGCAGCCACTGAATTATTTCATTGCCAATGATCGAACCCACACCCTTCAGATCAATGGCTGAACTCGTAGAGTAATTCACATTAGTTGCAGTAAATGTTAACCATGTCACAAGTATTAAGTTTTAGATATAGTGCACGATTTTAAGAAATTTATCAAGATAAATACACTAGTGAACTGATCACGTATATAATTACATACACACATATTAAATGGGACGAAAGTGTTCTGTGCTAGTTAAAATATATATATACTATATTGCTTATTATAACGATAATCATAAGAATAACCTACATGTCTGTGTATAATATTTGTTTCATATGAATCGGTTGGTTGAAATAAAATCCAATCACGGAGATGCATTCGTTTCACACCGCATCGTTTCAACTTTGTTAATATTAAAAATAATAATTGTTAATGATAGTCAATAAACAAGATTTGAAAATCACACGACTATATATATGGTGGTTATTTATGGTCAACTTTTATATGGAATAATAAATGCTGTATAAATTATTTCTAATTTGTACTTTTATTTATATATATACTCAAAGTATTTGTAGCGGTGAAAGTGAGTTCAGTTGAAGTAATTATTTTTTTAGATTTCTCTTTAATTTTATTATATATGTATAAACAGTTTGGTAATCTTAATTGAAATATGAGCTTGTTAATCAAAGAATCTATAAGATGTGTTTGTCTTAGATACAATCCATTGTAAATGTTATGAATATTCACATCGTGTAACATTCACGAACTATAATAAAAAATCAATCCGGTATCCACTAGTTCCAAATAGTCTTGTAAATGGTAACTTGACGAAAAGAACTTAGAAAATGTACATAAATCCCTATATTATCCTCTACTGTGATGTGTGGTACACAGCAAAAACTTTAGATTTCTGTGGGTCATTATTGCTACTGAAACCAAATAAACTACCTTTAGTTTGCACATGTTGTAGATTTGGTCTACGTACTTTTAAGCATTCAGAGTGAACTACTGAAGAACATTATCTTCGTTTGTCTAGGAACTGAAAGGTGATAAAATCCCTTCGTTTTTCGAACCCTACACTATTGCTCATATCTAATTTTCCTATCTGGATCACGTGTAATACGCAGTTTCATATCTCACCGCACTTTGACTGCCTATTATATGATAATAGGTTAATCAATGGTGTTTGAATATTTAAACAGTATGGAATAGTTCTGGATAATTTCACTTCGGATAAATCACTTTGCTAGACCTGACTCCATTGTATATGATTTTACAACGGTTGTGATTATCTGAATACTTTCCTTAGTGTGCTAATTAAATAGATACTCAAAATGTGACTACAAAGCTGCTTGATTTGATATCCAGCAATAGTCATTGAGCTCTGAGCCTATTATTCACATTGGTTAACACTTATAAATGAAGTTTTCAAGGTTTTGGTATTTTTCTTCGAATCCAAACCTTTATGACACAGCGATACGGTCAAAAAAGTCATCACCAGGTAACCTGAGCATTAATCTTCGCTATATTGTCTAGTCGATTATGCTAGATAAATTACTCACTAATCCTGTGAAATTATGGTACATAACATCAAGCATTGAGCAAAGCACATATAATAATATTTGACAAAACTTTCCATGTTACTGATCTAGCGCAAACAGGTTTGACTACATTGCAACTTGGCAGAAATTATGCACAAAGAATTTTGGATATACAAATGCAACAAATCAACATGATTAACAATTAAAGTTCAGTTTGGAAAGGCGTACAATTATTATTAATGGCTTGTTTTCATAGTAACATCAATTATAGCCTCACCGTAAGATTTATTCTAATTAGCTGGACTATCAAAAATAGACCTTTATCGATCTCAACGGAGCATGTTAATCTGTCTAATGTAAACACAAATTGTCATCATAAAACACTGTCTCGCGAAAATGGTTTTTGTTGCTCTACTTCACTCTCATTCTAGAGTGTACAAATGAATTTATCGATTCACTCACAAATACCAATAGAGTAGGTCCGGATGGGCATTCATAAGTACGATTATTAGGACGTACGTGTAAAAACAGAAGTTCGTGGTTTTAAAAGCTCCAGTGGAATTTTTGTAAACCAAAAGACCAAACTTAAGGAACATAACATAAATTATCGATACTTTTGTGATTGCACTACTACCCAAGTGTTGTGTATGGTTTGGACCTGAATCTCAACAGGACAAGGGATTTTTATTTTAGTAGATTAAGTTCAGGTCTGTCTGGTTAGGGAGTTCGGTGAATTACGAAAAAATTAAAATGACAACATTCGGTAATTGCTTTTGTCCCAAATTCCTCAGCATATCGTATTCTCCCATTCGCTTTTTTAGTCACACTCGTAGGTTTATATCTGCTTGAACCTAACTGTTTCTAATTCTTACGTATTAAAAAATCCTACATTTTAAGGACTAAATCGTTTCAAACGTATAATCGGTGGACAATCTGTCCCACGTGGTACGTATCCATGGGCAGCATCAATTCAAGCTAAACGACATACATCATGGTCAACATTAGTTACAGGATCCGAACAACACTATTGTGGTGCAGCTTTAATTAAACCTGATTGGATAATTACAGCAGCGCATTGTTTATATGACAGTGGAGAAGAGGATGAAATTATCAGGTGAATTTCTGGTTACATTACTCACTTTACGTGTAAAATTGAAGTAAAAAAGTAGTTTAAGTGACACTTGACAAACACTAAGAAGTGGTGAGGGCTCCGACCTTTACCTACGCCAAGATTTGAACTGTCCATACTAGGATCATTGGAAAGGTGATACAATTCTCTGTTTGAGGTGACTTGAAAGTAAACACCTGAGAATTTATGAATGGTCAAGCGACGACTCTCAAAGCTTTCTTAATGTAACCCATATACCAAATACAGGTTAATATACTCAGCTCCAAACTATACTTTCGTGGGTGTGGTGAGGCTAATGTTACTATCTAGGATGTCAATGAAGTGTGGTTTTATCAAATCTTCACTGATTGCAACCAAAAACCCACTAAGCGGTTGTATTATTACATTGACAACGGATAAAATAGGCTTCCTAATGAATTGTGAAGAATAAAAAACAGTGAACAGTTATTCGCAAATTTGGATTGCCGCTATCATTGAAATTCAGAATCCCCGCTTTTGTCTTGGATGTCCTCATTCTGATCAGATACGATTATTACCATAAACAACAGCAAACTCCAAACACTTACAAAGTGGACAGTAATTAACAGCTACCTCTCAACCAAAGAAAATCTTTGATTTCTGAAAATAAGAGTTTATTTAGACAAAATATAAGGGGTATATTCACTAGATGAATTAGAGTAATTGATACATGTACAATTCTAGGGATCCATATTTCCCTGATATTTCAAATGCAGCATGGCTCCATACAATTCTATTTAGACAATTTCGGCAAAACGTGAATGGATAATGTAAATAAAAATCCTGACATCAAACAACTGCTAAGGAGATTTAAAGTCTATTGCCATAAATAGAGTATGTTAACGAGGATAGAGTTGAAGTACCCCATATCTGTAAATCAAATTGCTTGCGACCTCAGTTTGTATTTGTATTGAACAGACAATATCCAACACTGATCACTTGTCTAAATACTGTTTATTAATTGACATTATTATGTGCTATAGTAAACATGTCGAATGTAGTTTAATAAAGTTAGTGCAATGTTTATTTCACTCCATTTTAGCTATCTACACCCAAAAATGTGGCATGTACGAATGGCAACTGAAAAACTAAGTGTGAGTTAGTATAATTGATACAAACCAATATTTCAATATACTGGAATTATTTTAGTGAGAAAAACACGGTATATACTGACCTTAATAGAAAGCATAGTGTTTTAACCGATCAATCCATTACTATTCTGTCAGCTACGATACCATCTGATACCGGTAGTTATGAAAACTGAACAATAGAAGCCATTGCTCTTAATCCTGGGTGGAATTATAATAATCATACATGGGATATTACAAAATAGGATGAACTGTCTAAACATCACACCATTTGTTATAGATATTAGATTATATAGACCAATATCAGTCACACTAGTGCAATTCTATTTATTAGCTATATTCCCCTAGATTTTAAGATAAGTAGTACCACTGAGAACTTCTCATCCGTCAATCTTATTTGTTTTGTTCAAACAGTACTTCTCATTTTTCTTGGAGTTAATTTCCCCTTTCAATGTAGTAATTTATGATATGTATCTAATGGGACTGAGGTTTACTAGAGTCTTTTGACATTCGTGTGTCAGTTATAATCAATCTAAAATCTAGCACATACGAGCATCGAACCAGTTGTCAACAGCATGCCAACACAAATACGGAATTATCAAGATAGATACCAACTAACTAATTGTAATAATAATGAGATATTCAGCTGTTTACTGGAGGCAAACATTAATTTCTTGATTACTTTACAAGTTTAATACTCGTTAATTCAAATAAAACCACATATTCTTTAGAAGTACAGTACATGTGTATGGGAATCATATATTGTTTGACGTTAACTAGAGACATAAATTACTAGAAATGGTCAGATGAAGTGGTTTTAAACTAGAGCAAACTAATTATAGCTTATTCTAAACTAACAATTTCTACACATTACACAAAATAAAAGAAAACCTCCGAAAATTGATTTGAGCCAACATTGTCAACTTTTAGACGCAATTTCGCGTGGCCTATGAACTTGAAAGTACTCTCAAATAAACGATCAGTTACTCAAGACGTTCCTGCATACAACTAGTGGACATGTTTTGGCTCGAATAAATACTTTCCCCGTTTCGTTCCTATGGTTATCTTCACCACAACTATATTACTTCACTGTTTTTCGTCTGTGACTTCCCTTTGTGGTAAGTTTGATTTATCTGGATGTCTACTGATGAGTCAACATGATCTCACTGACTTGTAGGAAACCAGGTCCTGTATGGTTGATAGGTATTCGGTATGCAAAATGAGATCGAGCCGAGGATTTAGGCTTTGATCTGACTCGAAAAATTAGATGTTTTGTATTACCTGGCAACGTTTAATGATTTAAATAGTTCCATCATTTTACACCAGACAGCATAAAATGAAAATCCAATTGCGCGAGTTCTCGGTCATGTATATGTTAGACAACCAGTGAATTTACAGAGAGGGAGTAGCTGATTTGAAACAGATAGGAATCAGTTACACAGTTGACATGGCAAGCAAACAAAATTTAAATTACTCAAGCGTTTACTTAAACGTTCAAGAGTACACGAAATAAGACTCGCTGCCATACAGACAAGCCAGAATTAATTTATACCTTTTCAAAGCTATTAAATATTCAATAAAATATCCATGATTATATGAAATAAGAATGAGACAAGTAAACGACCTTGTAGTTAGCATTAAACACACTACAATTTAGAAGAGGAAATAAAGCCAGTATACTACAAAAAGCTTTGTCGATTTACATGATCCTTAAACCTTTCATACCAGTTATTAACTGTGGTTCAGTAGGGAATAGGTTAGAAAATATTACCATTCTATGAGTAAACTACGCTTGTTATAGATGTTTTTGCTCAAAAATATGGAACCGTTTTAAAACATATTAGTCAAACAAAAAATATCTTATGGGAAACATACGGTCGTTAATATGCGACAAAAGTGGGACAGTCAGTCTTGTTTACATATTTAGGATGCAACATAATAATAAAACTAGTATCCAATTATGCAAGCGTTAGCCGATTTATTCATATTATTTATTTTATCATCGAAAAACTTCACACTACCTGGAATTGACTGAATTTGGGAATATATGAACTACTGAGTCTCGAATTAATGGCGTTCTCCAGGAGACCTAGAATCCATCTCTAGTGAGGTCATAGATGTTCGCCGTTGGCTGGCCACATACTAAGACGGAATAAGTATTCCTAGTGCTTGTCTGTTTTTACTGGTACTACAAATGATTTAAACCATTGAGGAATACCATCTATATGTAGTCTGTTGACACAAATATCTGTATCAACACTAACAAGACCAATTACTGCGTGATTGTTCGGGAATTCTGCACTTGGACTATTATCTCTATGACTTACATCATTATCGCTAATATGCACGCATATCATCAGGTAAGATACAATCTAGAACCTTAATTTGCTTTTAGTTCTACAGCTTTTCAACCGACCTGTGTTGCATGATAGGACCTTGAGGAACGATTGTTCTAGCCAGTATGGAGCGATAGATTATCATGATAGGCAAGCCCGGCCACCACGTCAGGGTAGCAGCAACGGTCAGGTGATCCTTAGCTGACGTTATGGATGAGATGATCTCACATAATTGATTTTGTCGATAACTTATTTCTAAAACTGTAGCATAGCCATCCCGAAGTTAACCACTAATCAACATACGCTTGTAACTTGCCAGATTGGATGTGTAGAGAATTAGAATCAATTAACAGTAACTCTTTAACTAGTTACGAGCAACGTTGGACCTATACACTTACAAACTCACTGGGAACTATTCCTCTTAGTTTATTAGCCCCTAAATGATGTCAAAACTGACATTGAATTCAAAAGGCTTATTAGATCAGATGGATTCTCGCACTTTTTCAACACTACGAAGAGCGCCGGGCCAATTTTGGAGGGATACCTATAACACAGTCCCCTGACGATCCGCCGGTTGAACCCTACCTACGAGGACCTGTTTGCATTCTAGATAGCTACCACCTTTTCTAGGCTAGTTTAAATTACAGACTACTATTAATTAGTAGTTGTCTCATGAGCTCATTATTACATACGGCAAGGCTAAAAACATTTCTTCATGAAACATTTTAATAAAGTAGTTAATGAGTCGTATTACTTAACCATTAGCTGTAAAAGTTCTTATTGTATCTATTCAATGTACGTTTGACAGAGTCCCGGTATACCTAATTAAAGACTTTGCACCCACCGGTTCCTTCTTTCTCGCAAATAATACATCTTCCTTGCAAATAAACCACATTTGCAGACTGAATAACATTGGTTGGAAAACTGAAAATCTTATATATCGTGTTATTTAACACAAACTAGCCATCCGGCTATTCAATATATCATACAAGTGCGTTTCTGAATTTGTACTATAACAGCGTCAAGACTGAACATGCTGTTCTTAGGAAATCGATACTAGCTCACAGAGTTTGTTCATTCTATTTTATTGATCTGATATGGTCAAACCCCACAACTAGTCTCTCGGACAGCTACTGATCCACTAGCAACTCCTAGAAGTCTCACAGATATGAGGTAAGCGATGATTATGTAGACAGAGCACATTAAAACCCACACCAAGTAAACAGTCACCTACAAACAAAACTCAAAATGAACGATAACTAGTCTGCAATCTGGTATATACTCCTATTGGTTGATTTGAATAAAAGTCACTCACACCAGACTTCCTGCTGCCAGTGGCTCGGATGAGTCGGAAGAGCTTCCTGCAGTTGCCAGATTCAGCTGCTGCTTCCATCTCATTAGCACGCTCCGACCACCAGGCCCCATTGTCCCAAGGGATCAGATGGCGTACGATGCGGCCAGCAAGAAGTTTAAACCCAACGAGTCTGTCGTTGTAAACACTCTTCTGACAGCTTTCTATGTTTAGCAGCATCTGGTCGTCTTTCCTTACAATAAGGGACCATGAAGTACAACACAGTAATAAGGAAGCAAAGTACAATGAAAAATTCGGTTCCTTGGGAAATGTTAGCCAATCACTAAATAGTCAGTATGGAGTAAAAATATATTATACAAAACCAAAGAATTGAAATGGATACACTTGTTTTACATGGTCCAAAAACTTGTCAAACACAGAAAGAGGTTTAAAGGTTCTAAACTCGTAATACATACGGTAGAGAAACTCATCCATATCACTCCATAATAGTCGGTCTCTGGAGCCATAATAAGGTTGCAAAAACTCTCTCAGCCTCGACCACATAGCTTTAATATTGTTTGTGTGTACTCCGGTTGCGTAAGTTTGTCATTTTCATTACGCATATATCCCCACAATACTCATACCGCTGAACAGCCGAAGCTTCATTAACACTGCGAATATTGCTGCCAATAATACTGGTGCTTTCATTATACAGATCTCAGCAGCTATTAAATTTACCTTGGTCTCAATCCGGATCGAGCGAAAAAGATTCCTATTCTAGCAGACATATTACGTCGACAGACAACTTCACGGTAGTCTGCACAAGTCACCTGATTATTGCAATTACATTAAAGGAACTTCCCAGTAGTTCCATTTGTTGTAGCCGCTTAATTGTTACGTCTTCTCTAAAATCTTGTGGACCGATCGTACATGAGCATCAGGTACTGCAATTAACTCTGTGACCTTGAAATCCTTCAAAAGCTTCTGATTAGCTCGTTCACAAATCATAGTCTCGCCATCTGACCATACATAATACTTGTGACGACATTATATATGAAAAACAAAAAGTCAGGTAAACAAATAGATGGTGAGAGGAAGTAAGGATAATAAGGAAAATAATGTGAAGAACTACGTGAAACTCAGAATGTTGGATAATAAGTCAATATTACTAGGCTAGGTTCAGGATGGAAACCAACGAACTTTGAATACATACAAAATGTCTGCATTTTCGTATGCTCAAGGCTTCGACAAATATTTGTATACTCCCTAGGCAACAACAGTAGAAGTCAGAGAACCAAATGCAACGTACTTAGTAGGTGTTCACCGGCTTAAGTTGTCAAACTCAATTATGAAATCTCCGAAAGAAACAAATGTTAGAGATACTAAACACCACTAACGGTAATATAAAACTAAGCACCCAATATACACTTCGCAAGGTTAATGTGGATTGGCAAAATAGTAAAATAACTATAACGAATACACAGCCAATGAAATGAAACACACGGAAGATCAGTCTCGCTGGTGTTCCACTGACTTTCAGCCTTCTTATAAATCATGGAACTAAATACCATTTCCTACTTTACACCCCTCGACTTCACTTGTTCCATTTTGATGAACCATATTCATCATGTTTAGATAATATCTCACATCCTCTTTTGCTTATGTCATTAATTTCATCTCGGTTTACTGACGTGTAGTGAAACAACTTGAACCGACGCACAATCACTCCAAATCTCATATGACGATGACTGACTGAAGAAATGAATGGTAATCAGCCTGAAGCTTGAAATACCTCCAATTACCGAAGTTTGATCATTATCTCCTACGAAACTTCAAGTTATTTAATTTTTCAGAAACTAAACAACGGGTGCACTAGGACAAAGCAAATCTAAATAAAACAATCAATCCCTTTGATCAATTTGCATAACGCAATGAGAAGACGAAGATAATCAGAACTATGTGACGGTATATCAGAGCAATATATATCAAGCACAATCTGATTATACATCTACTTGTGAAGACATTAGAGATGAAAAATAAAAAGTCAGTTAGACAAATGGATGGTGAGAGGAAGTAAGGATAATAATGTGCAGAACCACGTAGAACTCAGAATGTTGGATGCGCCAATATTACTGAGATACGTTCAGGATGAGAACCAACAGTTTGTGAATACATATGAAATGTCTGCATTTTCATATGCTCAAGGCTTCAACAAACATTGGTATACTCCCTAGACAATTTCTGCACGAATCCGAAAGGATAAGTTTAGATCAATCTTATATATTGCTTCTACCGTGTATTTAGTAATAGAGTCGGATGAATTTTTATTACCTGATCTATTTCTGTGGCCACACACACACACACGTAATCACTTATATGCCGCTTATGTTTTTGGTGAAGCATGGGCTTTGTTTCTTCAGTGAGAATGGCCTTTACTCCATAGTACGTTTTACTAACAAGTCTTTGTTCTCATCCTAAACTTATCCTAATAATGTTGATATATTATCCAACATGTTGAACTTCACAGCGTTCTTTCAATTATTTTCTTGATTATCCTTGTTTCCTTTTACCATCTATTTGCCTAACTAACCTTTTACTTTTTACATATTGAAGCTGTGCTATACATACACCAGTGAAGTCACGACAAGAATGGACCAAATCTACAGACACAGTGTAGACTGTGACCACACCTGTGTTTTGGAGGAAAAGCATAAACTGGTGAGGCAGGATCCAATGGTCGTATCTGGAGAAGCCTGACGACCCATTTGACTTCGTGTGCGAACGTTGTCGGCTACAGCGTGTAATGAAGTGGGCGGCTTCATGAGACCAAGTGTAATATCTCGTGGTATCGAATTCTTGGCACCTGTGAGAAATGATAATAATGTGACAAAACAACAGTTAGTGGAGTGAGCAGAAGTATCCAAAGGTGACGAAAGGATTCGATCATGAACAAAAGGATATCTAGAACTAGGGGAGTAGCTGTCAGTTACTGGTCATCTACACTGAGGAGAGATGTGTTACTTGGTGACCTGCTTGAAAGAAACGACTAACTACTGCCATACATCGGTACAGTCTGCAACACAACCCTTCTTACGGACCATGAGTTTGTTTTTATTCTCACCGTTCCCCAATTGAACTGGTGAGACCTAAGGGGAACTACTGTTCAAGCCAGTATAGGGATTTGGTCACTGAGTTGAGCAAGCTTAAACAAAGTCGGGTACAACAGAACAAACGTACAGAAGAAATTACATTGTTTATTGACAGTAACTTTAGAAATAGATAATTGTACGAAACCGTACTGCGGATTTACTTACTTGTCTTTGTACAGTCAATCATCGGCCGTATTCTTCCTGAAAGGTGAAAGATAATAGCACTAGCTTCATAGAATTAGTGAGGATATTCATACTGAGAATTCTATATCGTACCAGAATATAATATTGAATAAAACCATTAATAATAATAATAATACCTCACTTAAATGAAATCAACATTCTGAACAATTAAACTTACTCAAAAGTCAGCGCTGACTATAGTCTTCAGGATGAAAATATAATTGTGGCGAATGAATGATATATTATGTTTCACAAGCTATTTTTAATTAGTGCAAAGTCCAGTAAAGATTTAGTTTGGGCTAACTCAAGGTGAAGTGCGAATCGCTAGACACAGACGACCGAATTTTGGCCTGTAAAATTTTAGGACATACTTCTTGATTAGGTGCATAAGGAATAGTATATTACTAAGACGATATAATAAATTGAAGATCAAAAGTCGAAGATACTCATTGAAGAAACAATTTTATTTCCAGGTCATAAACGTAATTTTTGATGTCCTAAGAGGCACCAAGTCCAGCTACCCCGTTTTACCAATCAGAACAGTACATGCTCTTTTCGCATTTTGATGGAACTATTTGACCAACATTAGCAAAACTCAGTTATAATAATGCTTACAACAGTAATTAGGTGCAAAGATCTTCATTAAGGAGGTGGGATAATTAAATTGTCATATGAACAACAAATCAATATCTACCAGCAACAGTAGTGATAAACAAATTGTGAAATCTACAAAGAATAATCTTCCCATTTTGTTCAGGTGTCTGACAACACTACTGCAAAGTTCAATTTCTCGGTAACTCCGTACTGACCAGTTAAAGCTAGCTAACATACAGCAAAGTTAGAAGACTACTTGAGCCTCTAGTAAACAATGGATTGATATAATAGTGGAAATATACTGGTCTCTTGTTGTGTTTCTGTATCATACAACCTATTCCGCTTAACTATATGAGAAAATCTGGTTGAAAGTAAATTTCTTTGAAGGGAGTTTCCGGCATATGCATGCACCTATGGAGAACTTTTCAGGAAAATTGCATTTTAAGAACAATTTTGAAGAAATTTCGATGTATCCACAAGACACGCCAAAAGGATCTCGAGATATAGAAATTTGTAGAAATCCATTTTCACATGACCAAAATTAGCTGTTTGGGACGAGGCAAATAAAAAGCACTCCATAAGACGAATTACGATGAATAATCGACAGTTTAAGCTAGTCATTACTTGAATAATTATATTATTATTGTAAAATGGATCGAACTCCTTTATTCCGCAAATCCTTTATAAACAACTGTGGAGCGACTCCACACTTGACTGGACCAAAACGACATATAACGTCTGATAATCTTGATGTACTAATTACGTGACCGCATCGTATAACAGTTTCAGAATGGGAAGTATTCGAGTCAGTCAAACACTGGATCGTATCCAGTTGCTTAGATTGAATGGAACTCAACTGTGTCCATGTTACTTATTGTTTAATATATAGCTGATTACCTTTAAAACCTTTTCCTGAAATGAAACTAGGACCAATGAAGATATCTCTGGAAACAAACGATCTTACGTGTTAGTAATTTCGCAATTTATGGGTATTATCGAATTCAACACTGAGTAAATAAATCCCCACCTGAGTAAAAAAAAAACTTGTTACAATACACTGTGCCCGTACGGCCTGATGACCAAGTGTTTTAAGAGAGGGGAGATGATAGACCAATCACCGTATGATTACGGCTCGAAGTCACATAAAACAAGGTCGATATCTTATAGGTCAAGCTGAAAATCATATGCTTTGTACGAAGTTCATAAATAACCTTGAGGAATCAGCCAATCACCGCTCGGGAAACATTCTGAAAGCAATAACTTATAGGAGACAGAAATTACAAAGCAATATAATATAAATATGAAGATGGAAATTGGGTAGAAGTTGTACGCGTTCGTCTACTAAGCGATGCCTCCTAAAGTTGTGTCTGGTAAAGCTGCCAAGAAGGCTTCGAAGGTTAAGCTGCCGAAGGTTGATAAGAAGAAGAAGAGGAGGAGGAAGGAGAGTTATGCTATCTACATCTACAAGGTTCTTCGTCAAGTCCATCCTGACACTGGTATCTCGTCGAAGGCAATGTCGATCATGAACTCGTTTGTGAACGATATTTTTGAGCGCATTGCCGCAGAGGCCAGCCGACTATCACACTACAACAAGAAGTCGACAATTTCAAGCCGAGAGGTGCAGACAGCGGTTCGGTTGTTGTTGCCAGGTGAATTGGCGAAACACGCTGTATCTGAAGGCACGAAGGCAGTGACGAAGTACAGTGGGTCTAAGTAATTTGTTTGGAGTTTTTGAGTAGAGAACGCTTCCACGGCCCTGTTTAGGGCCACTAATTTCTGATTTTGTTTCCTCTTTTCCTTTAAATATTGTAATTTGGGCTCTGAATCGCCTTGTAATTTGCCTGGCATGACATGTTAGTTATTGTCGTGATACTTAGTATGGTAGTGACGGGGAGTTTGGGATCTGTTTTATTGTGACAGTGCAGGTTGTTAACGCTGCTTAGCAATTGCTAGGACTAGGATATTCGCGAGCGAGCCAGCGGCCGAATCAATTTGCACAGGCTGTTACGGGAGTGGGGTGACACCGGCCTATCGTTTGGTTCCACTTTGGCATAGTTATCGACGTCTATGCAGCTACGTAAATGTCGCTAGGGTTAATTGGTTGTGACGGCACCGTGAAGGTCATGAAACAAATAAGCTTGAGTAGAGACTAGTGTAAGGTGGTGCACACCTACATACTCACGCATAACCTAGACCGGATGAGGTGTAAACACGAACAGAGGAGTATAGTACACAAAGATTTATGAGCGTTAACAGGATGAATACGTTTTTGAGAGGGTACTGGTCTGGTTGTTATGATGTTGAGGGGCAATGAATACTTGCATACATTGTTCGCCATTATGGTAGCAAAAGGGACTGTTGTCTTATTTCGAAAAAATAAGTGAACGAGTGAACATGTAACTATATTCCAAATAGGAAAGCCATTTTGCTGCTGGGGAAATTGTGGTTAAGAGAGTGGGGTTCTGACTAGTTTCGTAAGACGATAACCACTTGTTGCATGCAAGGCTTGGCACAAATACTACTATTTTATCCCTCAGGAAGTAATTTACAGCTGTTTTGGCTCGATATGACACTTCTTAACAGCGTACATCTACGAACCGGGTGACATCCAGTAGACGCCCAACTTCGTGATCAACAGACTGGATCCCGTAAAGATTAGTCGTGCACAGACCAAATCACGCCACTGCGGATCATCGTTTAACAATCAGTTGAGTGTAACTCGTCGCTATACATCAACCGCATTGACCATGAGAAGGTGTTTGGTAGTGTGGGTAGGAGAATATTATGGACACTGGTGTTTCTGAACAAATACGATGGACTACAGTGCAAAGTGGTGGACAGCTGACCGGCGTTGGTAGTGCATAAGACGAAATCACGAAGCAAGGCCTAAATTGGAACCCTGAAGACAAAGAAGCAATGAAAAGTGGAGGGCCGAAGAACACTACGTCGGGAAATAGAAGCAGACATGGTTGGACTGTTTATTATCGAGAGAGTCTATACCATCCTATATTTGGGTGGAAAAGACATTTTAGCAGCAAATTGTGTGGATAGCGTAAATCAATGAGGACATATGTTTGTTCATTTATAGTTTAGTCATGTCATGTTTCTACCAATTGACTGAATGCTAACGATTGTCATCTTTGTAATGTGATTAGTTCAACTCGAATTCTGTTTTGGAAAATTATTCTGTCTGACTGTTCCATTTGAGTTTTGATGAGAAATTTTATCCGCTGAAAAGGAAATAGACATCAATTCTATCTGACTCCTGATCAAGTCGAACTGAAACTGAAGTTGTTAGGTTTCGTGACAAGAGAAAGACTATTCACGTGATGTAAAGTAAACTGGGAAAAAAGTGATAAAGCAGTAATTCTCTAATACAAAAGAGTTGTGTGTTTATTTTGCTTTGGAAAGAACATTGATAACAAACGCGTGATTGTATTTATTCTTTATGATAGTAGTCTTCAGTTCAATGAGTACATGTTGCGTAATTTTGCAAATCTATTAAAAGTAGAAAGGTTATTTGAAACTACAAATTGTCCAGTGTATGTAGTTCAGCTGTATATAATAATGATAAGAAAACTTCACTGTGTATTCAGTAGTGTAAATTAGTTATTGTGCTTGGGAAGTGCGCGTAATATTCATTGTAAATGTGTTTGTAAGTATGTAATGTGACAAAATCATTACCTTAATTTTCGGAATGTAATTTCTAAATGACGACATAAACGTTATTTATTAATAACGACGTTTCGAATCATTTTTTAATTCGTTGGTTTTATTTATTAAACATATTAGAAGGACGGACATAAACAAATTCTATGCACATATTCGTACGTATTATGTGAATATTTAATTTTTTTATTCTTAGTGCTGATCGAATTATGTCGATCAAGTTTCAATATGGCCGCTTGTTTGTGTGACTCGTCATCATGTGCACTATATTTTGTTGATGCGCGGTTTTAAGTGAATGGCAGGAGACCCTACTTGACTTTAGTTTCAGGATAGTTTGCTGATGCCTGATCAACACAAACGGATTAGTACTAAGGAATAGAATAACATGACTTTGTTTACTGCTCAGTTATTAGTTCATGTAAATATTTCAGTCATGCAGGAGGCCAATGGCAACCCAAATACTTCAGTAGTAACACCCATGACTGTGAAACTAGTTCACGACGTTTCGAATCCCAAAGAGAACACCAGTTCCCTCAAGATTACAGATATGCATTGCTGACGAATGTCAACTTGCTAAAAACCTAAGTTCATGATATCTTGCCTACTACATTCAACTACCTAACATTCTGATTACTAAAGGTTATGAACAACAACAGAACATCACTTGTAACGTTACAAAATTAGCTGATAGACTTTGGACTAGTTCGCAAACAGCCTTTCATTTCCCATATATATATTTATGGATATCTTTTATTTACATCGGTTATGTACACAGTGATACATACACACATACATAAGCAAAAACGAATCTATTATAGATATACACTGTTCATTGCATGATGAATCAGTTTTAGGATGTGTATAAACCTAACCTAACTACACACACTCATACATTACTACTTTTTTCTACTTGCTATCTATACATTGTTTGTATTTGTTTAACCAACATAAACAAAAATAACTTTGAAGTCGAATCCTACAATGTACCGATAAATTATTGTGCATCATTCATTCCGTGTAGACCATCAAATAGGGGAAATACATAAAAAAGAAGAGGTAAACAAAGGAAAAAAGTCGAATCAATATAATTAAAGCAAAATTTTCATGAAAAATGTATAGATTTTAGTGATGGATTGGTTCAATTGTATTACTGAGATAAATGCATTTTCAAGATTTGGTCATTTTTCGAAAAAAAAGAATAATTTTATATTATATGTTCTTTAGGTTTAAATTGCCTGTAGTCCTTCGAAGGTTAGTACCTGTAGCAAGCCTAGATCAAGGAGGAAGGTTAGGGATAGGGTTGGCAACCCGCATTCCGTAAATAAACCTTGCTAAAAAACACATCTGAAAAAATCATCTCAACCATTTAAAATTCACTCCAGTAGTTGGAGGGTCTTCATACAGAAGAGTTCAAGAGCTGAGAGGGACGAGCTTAAAACAGCAGTGATGAATTCGTTTGGAATTGTTCTTTGAATTTTTTCATTGATATTTAGGACTTCAATTGGTCAGTCTGTTTCGTGACATTTGTCCAGTCCCTAAGGGAACATCGACTATGGGATGCAGGTACGTCCAGCTGATGTACCCTGAACAGAACGAAAGTCGTGTCGTGGATTCCACTACTAGTCATCATTTATCTCAGCGTAAACAGCGATGTAATGTGTAGGGATGATCCTGAAAATTTATCGTAATAGACGTGACAAGCCCAGGAAACATTAAGAAGCATTTTATTCAATCAGAGTTTGATTAGAAGTTTTGCTAGAAATATCGCGAAAAAGAGAAGTCACATGTAGAGGTCTTGATTAGCTGATTGCTACACTGCTACTATGTTTAGTAGCATTCTAGAATTTTTTCGGAAAACCCAAGCACTCCTAAAATACTGTAAAAACCCAACATTTTCTGTACTTAAATGAACCTTTGGAGTGAAGTGCTTCTCGTACATTTTGCGTCTTTTCTCTCGTGTTCGAGTCGCTGGGGGTTACGAGACTAGCTTAGGATCCGAGTATAGCGTTCAATCACCAAGACTTATCATAACGAGTTTCCAGATAATTTTTAACCAATCACGGAACAACTTCGTTGTTATTACATGCTAATTAATAGGCTTACATCTGACATTTTTGTCGATTATACTGCTAATTGCGAATAAGGTCAACTGTATCACAATTGAAATATAGACGTTTAATTTCGATGCAATAAATAAAAGCCTACAACATTTATCTAATTGAACATTCTTATTAAAGTTTTCATCTACGATTATTAGACAAATCAGTGTTCATTAGATGATGCAAACATTTGATAAACTATGAAAAATCGTATTACTATATATGAGCTATAATCACATTATCATTATTATTCTCAATCAATTATGTGGTATTATTATTCAATAGTGCTTGATTATAAGTAATTAGGGTTAGTACAGTTGACCTTTCTCACAGAAATACTGTGTGTTGTGTACCAGTGAACTGATCCTAGTACATAATTTCCATAGTATAGTACAGTTTTTTAATGTTTATAATAACTTAAACTTATTCAAAACACGAAGGGATCTCTTTTCAACCAAAAGAGATCCCTTCGCTGAACTTCGTGTTTTAATTTTGGGAATTATATATCAAATAAAGTTATTCAGTAAATGCTTTAAGGTGAGAAAACATTTTTATCAGTATTGACTGAATTGTCTTAAGTGGGAAAGTAGTTCACAGGCACTGATAAAGAGCATAATGATTATTTCATTTTATTTGTAGTGACCGGCCTGTCTCGGTAAGAACACGATTGGAATAATAGAAACAATTATTATTATTGTAACCAATTGTACCAGCGATTATTTTACTGTATAGGGCCACTGAATATCGAACAGATCACTGATCCCTGTCAAGGTCAAGGATAGTCAACGCACACAAACCAATCGTACGCCATGGACTGGCCCACGCTGCAGTGGTTATTCTTTCACTTCTGTACTTCCGTAGTTGTACCTTAACTAATATATTCTTGTAATAACGTCCTTTGTGTTGTACAGTCTCCATAGCATCTATTATCCTTTGATGCGTCGATGGTTCAATCCACGTAAGGGCTGGTCGCGAGGTGTGACTTCAGCGTTAGTTGGTTCGTCCCCATTCTCGTTTAACTCTAGTAGGCCCCCAATCATTTCGACATGGAACATCAACGTAGATGGTCTACAACTGTATCAGACTCACTTCTTGTTCCGCTATCCGCCTTGTTTGGTTCGAACTTTCTTACGCTCTGCCCATTTCGCCTGTACTCGTTGGCACGTATCGGTATTCTTTCGATACCACGAGATTGCCAATAAATATACTTTATCTGGACTTATTAAAACCTTCTGGTTTGCGAGTTATCAAAGAAACCAAGTCGTTTCTGAGCGCGTAATCGAATTGTAGTGGTGATCATATTCCGTCCTCGACTCGACGCCTACTACAAATTCACATTTAACACAATGGCATATACTAAGATAATAGATATTACTTATCGATGAATAACAATGTATTAGCTTTAGTGTAGATAATAAAGATTTGGTAATTGAAATGCTGAACGTTTTCTAATGTAATCATGCGTGAACACAAAGTCTAGTGAATTTCTTACCAAAATAATATGAAACGCATCAGATGACACCATTAAAATAATCCACAGATAATTAACATTAAACACAATGACGGCGGAACTGTGAAGAAGATATGGACCTCAATAAAATTTTGAATAGTTCCAATAATTGTCACCCCACAATTCAATTAACTTTGAAGGCAGAGGCAAATGAAGAATTTCATTTTCTTGATGTCCGATGGAAAAGAAGGTTGGATGGCTTTTTTTTACAGAGATCTACACATAGAAAACCGACCTGGAATGAGCATAATACAAATTTTCATAGCTGGGTTCCAATGAGAAGAAAGAGGGAATTGATTCACTCTTTATCCTCAAGGATCAGGCGAATATGTTCTACTGATACAATAGATGAAGAACTACTTCCAATATGATAGACTCTCATTAAGAATGGCTATCCACTTAGATTCGTCGATAGTAACTTAACACCTAGACATCATCCGGAAAAAGCACCGACAGTACAAAAGAAAACTCATTTTGTGAATATGGAATTTAAAGGAGATACGGCTGCTGAACTCTTGAATAAACGGATTTCAAAATCGTTGAATGGAACATTCTACTCAGCTAAGCTCCGAATTGTTTTCGCAAGCCAGCCTACCATTCACAGATGTGTAAAGGATAAATTTTCTCTTTGAGTCACATCAATGTGCATCTACAAATTTACTTGCTCATGTGGGACAGGTTACTTGTGTTTTATACCACGAACTGATTCCTAACTAGATTACAATTAAATATAAAGAAATGCTATGTAGTTATTTTGTCTGAATATGTAGATCCCCTACAGTGAACATTTAGAAATTAAATAAGGTTTGGAAGCAAACTTTTCGTTGGATTCCGCATCTCAGTTTATTCAAGACTCAAGGATTGTACATTTGTGGAAGCTCAGAAAGTGGTTGAAAAGTAAGCTTTTTAAGTGTGGTCAGCGTATTAGACTAATTTTTAAATGTTTTGCTTATCAACTACGTTGTCTGTTCCCACTCCCATTCACAAAAGTTCATGCTGTATAAAAGATCTATTTATTTATTTCAGCCTGGAATCTTAGAACGTTTAAAAGGTGCTTTCAATCGAGTCTTCAATTCCATTTTTGGACATGTTAAACTTCAAACATTTTATCACGTAGAGGAAATATTTCATCATCCAAAATATGAACCTGGTAGGTGATCTGTTTTGCTAGTAAATACGATTCTTGACGGGAGTAAGGTATGTGGAGAACCTTGAGCTACTTTCTAGTCAATGAGTTAATATCGCTTGGTCATGAATCGATTTTGGATTTTAAAAAATATGATAAAATTACAACTAATCGCTTTCCCCATTAATGTCTAACTTATCTAAATGAATCATTAGGTTTTTCATCCCGAACTGACAATTTATAATGCAGGAATGAATTTCGCCCTGACATTTGGTTTGTCAGTCCTCATAGTTTATTTCTGCTCGTTTCTTTTATTTGCCTGTTATACAATGCGGTGTGAGACAATTATTGACCGCAACATACTGAAAAAGTCGACTGGAATGCTATTGGTTTCAAAATATTGAATTTTTCTGCCACTTAGAATTTGGCTTATTTGATTGGTTACGTGCTTATCTTCTAACATAAACTGTTTAACAAAGGAGGTTGTTGTTATCTTGGTGGCTGAAATCTGAAAAACTAACTAATCACAATGGAAACTTCATATACAACAGTAAAAAAAACTGTAGATGAACATCTAATCCAATCTCCAGAATCCTCTTTCTTGCTGTGTAGTTGAAATAAGTGACACCCAGCACTGATTTTCCCGTTCAATTATGTTGACGTACAAATGGGACTGGTTGCATATTCTAAACAAATAATGATAAAATATGTTTTCCTTACTCGTTACAGAATGTTTCGTTTAATGTGAACTCTAAACAAAATATGGTGGACACTCAAGCAGTTTGCACTAAGGGCATTGTTAATGGCGGGGCTGCCGTCACAAATGAAGCTGGTATGTCGGAGAAAAATACCATCATGGAAAAAAGAATAAAAACATCCTGATAAGGTCATGTCTCTCGTTTTACGAATTCAATGGCTACTGGCATTGTCTTCACAGACACATCCAAAGTCCCTAACTGTTAGAGTGACATTTCTTCTTTATTACATTCATAGGTGCCGTCAATTCTTATGATTTCTGTAAACTGATAAGCTATTTTATTCTGGTCTCGTGTGCAGAAGAAATAGAACTGTAGATGACCGTCTATGTCATGCTGTATCTGTGCTCCGCCTCCTATCTGAATGCTGTGTGCTGCGAAGGTTTCTAATATATCTGTTAAGCCAAATTTGTGAAAACTATTAAACAAACCTGGAAGTTTTGACTGCTTAAATACATGGTGACGCATACTGCAGACATCTTGTGCAATGATTCGCTTTCCGCAAGTTTTATAAACAAAATCGACTACTACAAAGGCTACAGCTCCCAACAGCATTAAAGGGAGAATACTTTTCATTTGATTTCCTGTCAAACGACGGAACCATGGGCTTCGCTCATGAACAACACTCAGTAAATCATGTTTATGGGTCGTTCACCATCTAGTTACAGTGAACGATCCATCTACCATACGAACATGGTCGTATGACTAATATGCATGACCAATAGCTTGTCTAATTTGTTATATATAAAATATTTGGGGAAACATACCTTCGTGTTGATGAAGATGTCGTTGGTCTCTGACGATGCCCACCCATTCTACATGCATATTTGATATAAAAATCGCTCTCGTTGTAATGGCTATCCCATATAATGAAATGACAAAAAGTATGATCCCTGTAAACTGCTAATTGTCTGGCTAATTCTTCTTCAGTTGAAAATCCAACGCCAAGAACCAACTCTCGAAACACATTCTTCGATTCACTGTCCGAATTAAACGTGTGAAACTGGATGACTGAGATAGTAATATTTGTAAAATGATGCCTTTTTGGAGTTGGTAGTTATTATTCATCTGAAATCAGGCTCTCCATTAAATAAGTAGAACTGTTTTTGATTGGTCTAAAGTAAGGGGGAAAAGGGAACATGGTGATACATTTTCAAACCCAGAAAAATTCAACCTCCGGCGACAAACCATTACTCTTGATAGCAATGGATGAGGGTATAACACTGTCACAAATTGACTGAAACGTTGGACATCCCATGAGGCTTGGAAGTCCTGAATTCGATCCTTGCAGAGTGGGAGGATGTCATGAATAAGTCATAAGAATTACGAGTCTAAAATTAGTATCTAACAGATGTCTACTACTTTCTGGTTCCCTATGGTTGTTTACCTGAAAGAAGTTGGTGAAGTAAACGGCACAGTTCTATTACCACCACAAACACATACTATTTTCTAAAGATTGGTAAATAATATTAACAACAACAATGATGATATAAGTAAAGATAGACAGTGTATAGCAGTGAAATCCAGGACGCGCATTTCGTCGTATTTGGGACCCCTCAGTTGGGTGTATCTGTATCTCAGAGCTGATATTCACTCTGGGACTCAAACCCAGTACCTCTATCAGGACAACGTGATGACTTTTGAAGCGAACGATACTGGGTTCTAGTTCTGGAATGAACGTCAACTCTGTGATGCAGTTACATCCAACTGACAAGTCTCAAACAGTAAGAAACGCGCGTTCTGGATCCCACTGATAGCCACTATCCATCTTTGCTTATGATGCTTATGAATTACGGCAATATTGAGGCAATACACACAGTATGGACATATGCCAATAAGAGACTGATCAATTGCAGTTCTAAACGCCAATAGTAAGATTCAGGTTAACAATATCAAGTGAATTTAATAATAATGACAGTTAGTGAGCTTATAGGTATCAGTGCTAACGTTGGACTTGATAGTTTCAAATAAAGTGAGGACTGGGTAGAAAGTTAGTAATAAATGTATTTTTTGTTATACTCCAGTGAGTAGAAAATTGTATTTCTAACGTAAATCATTTTGTTTTTTATTCACCCTGAAGAAGTCCCCTACCTCAAATCACAAAACGTCAGTAATGCAATTTTCTACCCATAGGAATATAACAAAAATGTATTTACTAATAATGATAATTATAATAATTGTTATTATTACGTAGCTTATTTTTGAGGATAATCATCTTTTATTCATTAGTCAATAAAAGTTTAATGTCCAACACTTTCGAGCAGTTTGTCATTCATTTAATGGGTGCGTGTTGCATATAAGAGTACAATTTTTACTGAGTATCTTAAAGGAGTAACCTAATGCCATCTACATATGTCTTCTATGAACACGCCACTGTAGCGCATCCCAACATGCCAGATGTAAAAAGCGAATAAAGTGAAAGTAATGGCCTAAAATGAAATCCTCAGTAGGAATTATGCTCTTAGACATAGCATCCACTCACCAAATGAATGAAAGGAGTGTTTAAAAATAAGTTTGGGACTGAGGATATTGAATGAATAGATGGGATAATTAGAGGTCTAAATTAATTTCGTTCTTTATTCCAAATATGTCCCTTCCCAAATTTATTGTTATATGGACGGTTACCCCATGCGTAATTATGCATTTATATTATTCTACTTAATATTCTAACCAATAATTATTGCTATTATTATTATTATTATTATTATTATTATTATTATTATTATTATTAATTTTGTATTGTTTGTTTGAATCTTCCCATTGATGTTAAGAACTGCAATTGATCAATCTTTTATTGGCATATATAACTTAAGGCAATATCGAGGCAATTCACACAGGACCCGCATATTCCAATAAGAGACTGATCAATTGCAATCCTAAACATCGCTAGGAAGATTCAAACAAACAATATGAAAAATGGATTAAAACCTCACCCCATTGCACAAGCTAGTGGCCATCAGGACTCAGTAGCTAAGTGGATAACGTGATGACGTTTGAAGCGAACGGTACTGAGTTCTAGTTCTGGATGAACGTCAACTCTGTGATGCAGTTACATTCGACTGACGAGCCTCAAATAGGACGAGACGTGCGTTCTGGATCCCACTGATAGCCACCATCCACCTTTGCTTCCTCCTCCTCCTCCTCTTCTTCTTCTTCTTCTTCTTCTTCTTCTTCCTCCTCCTCCTCCTCCTCCTCCTCCTCATCATCATCATCATCATCATCATCATCATCATCATCATCATCATCATCATCATCATCATCATCATCATCATCATCATCATCATCATCATCATCATCATCATCATCATCATCATCATCATCATCATCATCATCATCATCATCATCATCATCATCATCATCACATCATCATCATCATCATCATCATCATCATCATCATCATCATCATCATCATCATCATCATCATCATCATCATCATCATCATCATCATCATCATCATCATCATCATCATCATCATCATCATCATCATCATCATCATCATCATCATCATCATCATCATCATCATCATCATCATCATCATCATCATCATCATCATCATCATCATCATCATCATCATCATCATCATCATCATCATCATCATCATCATCATCATCATCATCATCATCATCATCATCATCATCATCATCATCATCATCATCATCATCATCATCATCATCATCATCATCATCATCATCATCATCATCATTATCTTCTTCTTCTTCTTCTTCTCATTATTATTATTATTATTATTATTACCACAACAAGTACGACACTACGATTCCCATATTTTATCAATCTGTTTTACATAATTACTTACTTACTCATTTACTTACTCCTGTTACCCCTCGTGGAGGAACATAGACCACCCAACAGTACTCTCCATCCAACCCTGTTCTGGACAATTCTTTCCAGTTGTTTCTAGTTGTTATTCATCCTTTTCATGTCTGCTTCCATTTAACAACGTAGTATGTTATTTGGCCCTCCTGTTTTCATTGCTTCTTTGTCTTCAGGGTTCCAATTTAGGCCTTTCCTCGTGATGTAGTTTGGTGATTTCCTCAATGTATGCCTTATCTACTTCCAACGTCTTTTCCTAATTTCCTCTTGATCTGGAAGCTGGTTTGTTCTCTCCCATAAAGCTGTTGCTAATAGTATCCGGCCAGTGAATGTTAAGTATCTTGAGTAGACAACTATTTATAAATACGTGTGCCTTCTTGATGATGGTTGTGTTAGTTCACAAGTTTCAGCTCCATACAATGGGTTTGTCTTGACGTTCGTATTGAAGATTCTGATTTTGATATTGGTTGATAGTTGTTTTGAGTTCCATATGTTCTTCTACAGTAGGAGTATGGCCCTTGCTCTGCCAATCCTCGCTTCTGCGTCTGCATCGGATCCTCCTTGTTCATCAATGATGCTCCCAGGTGCGTGAATGTTTCCACATCTTTCAGAGTTTCTCCATCAAGTGTGATCGGGTTAGTGTTCTCCGTATTGTATTCGAAGATCTTGCTTTTCCTTTGTGTATGTTGAGGCCTACTGATGCAGAGACTGCTGCTACACTAGTTGTCTACATCTGCATTTGTTTGTGTGTATGGGATAGGAGGGCTAGGTCATCTGTGAAGTCCAAATCGTCGAACTGGTTTTGAGTTGTCCATTGTATTCAGTGCTTTACCTCATTTGTCAAGGTCTTCATAACCCAGTCAATCACCAGAGGAATTAGAATGGGGGAGAGTAAACAACCTTGTCTGACTCCGGTCCTCACTTGGAATATATCTGTCAGCTGTCCTCCATCCACCACTTTGCACTGTAGTCCATCGTATGAGTTCCGGACAATGTTGACAATCTTTTCAGAAACACCATAGTGTCGAAAAAGTTTCCATAATGTTCTCCTGTTCACACTATCAAACACCTTCTCATAGTCAATGCAGTTGGTGCATAGCGACGAGTTACACTCAACTGATTGTTCAACGATGATCCGTAGTGGCGTGACTTGGTCTGTTCATGACTAATCCTTACGGAATCCAGTCTGTTGATCACGAAGTTTGGGGTCTACTGAGTCTTCCATCCGGTTCAACAACACTCTGTTGAAAACTTTTCCTGGTACTGACAACAGTGTGATGCCTCTGTATTTCTCTCACTTGCTAAAATTCCCTTTCTTTGGTAGTTTGATGAAATACCCTTCTTTCCAGTCCGTCGGCACTTGTTCCTCCTCCCAAATCTTCTTGAGTAGAAAACGAAGCATGTTTGCAGTTACCTCTATGTCTGACTTCAGTGCTTCAGTTGGTATGTTGTCAGGTCGTGATGATTTCCAACACTTGATTTTTTCTGATGGACATCCTGATTTCTTCTATAGTTGGTGGAGTGACAGATATAGCAAGGTTTGTGTGTTTGGTTTCCATGTCCGATGTATTCAATAGAGCTGGTCTATTCAACAGTTCCTCGAAGTATTCTACCCATCTGTTCCTCTGTTCTTGAATCTTCGTGATTGTCTTTCTTTCTTTGTTCTTGACTGGTCTCTTTGCTTTACCATATTTCCCTGCTAGTTTCTTCGCTGTGTCACATAGTTGTTTCATATTCGCTTCTCTTGAGGCTTTTTCCGCTGTTGTTGCTAGTTCTTCGACGTGTTTCTGCTTATCGGCTCTAATGCTCTCCTTCACTTGCTTGTTTGCTACTGTGGTTCTTTAGCTTCAGTCTAATCTTGGACACAACCAGTTGGTGGTGATCTGAAGCTATGTCAGCTCCTCTCCTGGTTCTATTGTCCTTGTGAATTTATTATTGATACAAATATGATCTGTCTGGTTCTCTGTGGTGTGGTCCGTTGAGATCCATGTAGCTTTTTGTATGCGTTTGGGTGGAAATATTGTGCCGCATATAACTAGTTTGTTGAATGCACATAGATTCGCAAATATCTCCCCATTTTCATTTCCCTATCCTAGTCCGTGTCGTCGAATTATATCTTCATATCCTTTGTTGTCCACTCCGACTTTAGCATTTAGATCTCCCATCAGGATGGTCAAGTCCTTTCTTGAGCATTTCGCTATGATCGATTGCGGCCTCAAGTAGAACTGATTTTTGTCGTCGTCGTTTCTATCATTGGTGGGTGCATAACACTGGGTAACATTCATTGTGATCCCCTCCTTCTTTGTTTTGAATGATGCTTTGATGATTATGGATCTGTGAGATTCCCATCCTACAAGTGCATTTCGTGCTTCTCTGGACAGTAATAGAGCAACTCCCTGAGTGTGTGGAGCATTTTCCCCTTCGTGACCAGAGTACAACATCATCTCTCCCGTACCTAGCCTTTTCTGTCCAGCTTGTGTCCAATGGGTTTCGCTGATCCCGAGTACTGTCGATTTGTATCTCTTCATTTCCGTTACTATTTGACTGTTCTTCCCTGTCTCCCACATTATCCGGACGTTTCATGTACCTATATTGAATGTTGCTCTGGTTGTTAAAAGGGGCATTGGTCTCTTGACTTCTGAAGAATCTCGAATTTCATCCTGAGGCGTCATAATTCTTCCTTCAACTCTGAGGGCAGAGTTTAAATGGTTTAATTTGTTTAATCTGGTTGGCGTTTTTTTAGCGAGATTTTTTTCTACGGGATGAGGTTACCAAGCCCACGCTCAACCCTTCTCCTCTACCCGGGCTCGGGACCGGTAGTAACTCTAGAAGAGCTACAGACTGAGTTGTTTTACATGTGTTTTTAACTTATTATTTATAACTTATCAACATAATCAAGGCATACAAGTGTTTTTTAATTTTTTTGTATGACCCTTTCTTAACATAACCAATAACGTTATTTGCTTTGTTGATAATTTAAGTAATATTTAGGACTCAACTGATGTGAAATTTACCTTTTCGATTTATAACATGGTTTTATTCAGTTTTAACATTTCGTCTATTGTAACAAAATAAAGATTATTTCGGATGTCTAAATGTAGAGCCTGGTGAGGGAGAAGTTATTGATAAAGATTGTTCGCTATGAGTGTTTGTCTCAAATTAGGTGTTTGTCGAGTGCAATTCATTTTCAGTAATTATCGAGCTAATATGAAATGAATCTGTTTTCATCATGAACTGACACAAAAAACATTGGGAATCAGAAAGAACTGACAAGGAGTTTATTCGCAATAAAGGGAGCCGCAACAACACAAGCCTACTAATTTAACACTTGCCACAACCTGGAACTTCCAGGACATTTATTAGGAAAGCATGCTTTCTGAAGTCAACCGCATCATGAATGAGATAGCGACTCACATAGGTACTATGAATGACTATTGAACTGAATGTCACAAGTTTTATTATGTGTTGAGGTGATGGTAATCTCATCTAAGAATTTCTTAACCGAAATTAAACAACCTTTCAACGGTTCTCCAATGGCCGCTAACCAATCGTATAAAGTAACTTCAGGAATCCTATTATTTTTTATCGGCTTTACAAACTACTTTGTTTAAATTTAAGTAGTAAAGTTGTAAATAACCATTTTTTGAAATCACTATGTAATTCCATACCTTTAACATCACTATGCTTTTTGTATGCATAGGAAATTTGGAGTATGATATTGCCTTATTTAAACTCAAAGAAACTCCAGTTTTGTGGAAAATCAATCATTTAGATTTAATAGAATTGCCGGATAAAAAAAATGGTGAGGAATGGCCCAAACCTAATCAGGTAATTGAAACGTAACACATGAATGTAATGCATGTTCATAATCAGTTTATTGATACTTTTGACTCGATAATAAATAGTCTGGTGACTTTTCGTTTTTGTTTGATAAACACATTTTTTCTAATATTTATTATTGAGGTGATTTTCATCAGAGTAGAATGAAGGTTCAATATTCAGCCTTCTATGAGGTCATGTGGACTGTTATGTGGAATAGTGATCCAGTGATTATTATCTATGAGCGGTACTGTAGATAACATGAGGAAACTTACTTTTCAGAGGAATTATCTATAAGAAGTGTGATAAAAGAAATATGAGCTATTTATTAAATCTACGAGTTGACATTACATGGAGAACTATTGATAATGAGTGAGCGACCGATATTGGTCTATCAATCCAAGAATTATAAATAGTGAAGATTTCATCAATAGTTTTTGATTAGTGCGATTGATAATGGACATAACTATTCCGTAAGATAATTAATTCTAAGATCTAAATCTGACTAACTGTAGAATTTATCGAAATGAAGCATAAGAACGAAGGAGAAAACAAATTTATACTAGGTTGGGGCTATGGTTTCTTGGTACAATTTATGTTTCCTGAAAAATTAATTGAGACGATTCTATAAAATGTATATCAATCCTTAGGTGGAATTGTGAAAGACAACCTTTTATTCGAATATAAGATGTACTGTTAAGATTTTAAACGATATCTTGTTTTCAGAAGAGGTTTTGTGGAGATTCAGTATTTTCATAGTTGCAAGCGTGAGTCAATTGAAGCTAGACCACCAAGGAAAACCTGGAAGTACTGGACGGCCGTTTCTTCCTGCTGAGGAGTCCCACAATAGGACGAAACGGCCGTCCAGTGCTTCTAGGTTTTCCTTGGTGGTCTAGCTTCAATTGACTCACGCTTGCAACTATGAAGATATCTTGTTTGTCTAAACCTGAGAGTTGATCAAATTTCGTAACTAAAACTACAACGTTACCACCCGTATAAAGACTTGACATCACGTATGCTATGTTAGGAAGTCACTCAGTTGGATGAAATTAACAGTAACGCTTGGGCTCCAGTTTCGTGCTAGTTAGTTTTCATGAACATGATATTATATACAGGAGCCAAGTCACGACTTGAATAACTTCACGAAAACATCTTTAGTTAATATATTGAGTGATGTGACTTCGAAATTTACTCATATTAACAGTTTTCTTAGAATTGCAGGTAAATTTTGCTATTAGTTAATTAGTGCCAATGAGTCTGAAACCTAGATCTGAGGTCAAATTTGAAAATTGAACTCTTTACCGTTTATACGGAAAATCAGTTAATTTCAGAATTTTAAAATATGTATTTTTATCAGAAAGGGGTTTTGTGGATGTTATAATAATTTAATAGTCAGGTTCATGAATCAATTGAAGCTATACCACCGTGAAAAACCTGTAAACACTGGACAGCCTTTTCGTCCTAGTATGGGACTCCTCAGCAGTGCACATCTACGATTGTTGTTTGTAAAATTTCAATATTTACATATACTGTGAATTATTAATCTAATCAACTTGTATATTAAGTATAGCGTTTCATGAGCAGCAATAGTGTAAAACGTCTAGATTACTTTTAAAATCCGTATAACCATGTGAAAACATTAATAATAAGTGTGATTAATTTATATTGTTAGAAAACTGTTGAAAATCAGTAATGGATCTTGCTTAAAGCTCTCACGTCTAGTAGTGAACACACATTACAATTCGGTCACTGACTTGAAATTCCCTGATTCACATCTTTAATCTCGGTAAATTAATTTATGATCCATTATAGGTGGATCATAAATCTCATTCATTATATGCTTGATGTCAGTGGTCGTATATGCTTACAACTCAAAATTCAAAAACTACGACGCAACAGTTATTCAGTGTTTTCTGGTGAAAATCTTCTGATACCAGCGACAATCCCTGGTAGATCAAACCTTGCCACAACGACATCTGAGAAATGAACCTGTGTGTAGATTATTGTGTTATTCATTTGACTAGGGATCACCACCCGTATGTATCTGTGTAGTTCAGTTCACTACTGTATATACACGTCAGGCATTTTTTACACATACATTCACTATTCCTATGCATTCTTAATCATCTTTCATTGCATTACTGGTCGTGTTAGTGGTCGGGACGCATGGATTGTGGATTAGATCAGACCACGTAACATTACATCCTTTTCAATTTACCTTCTGGATCTCACTAATGACAAACATATCTGTTCATGTGGTTCAAATTTTTTTTCCTTATCTAGAAATGTGTAGCCGTTGGTTGGGGATGTAGTTTTGTCGACGGACCACCGACGCTGAAAATTCAAGCTGTGGAACTTCCAGTTCTACAATCAAAAACATGCATGTCAATGTATTCGGCCTATATTAATTTAACGGAAGAACATGAATTCTGTGCTGGTTACCATAACTTTGGTAAAGGTGTATGCCCAGTAAGTTGAATGGATTGGAAAATCTTTTCTAGTTATTCAATAACAAATTTAAAAGATTTGAATCAGACTAATTTTTAGTGAAGTAGTTTTAGGCCTAAGTTTCAGCCGAGATTTTAGTCACTGTCTATGGAGTAACGTGAACAAATTCTGAATCTTAGACTTCACTGTATTATTTATGCTGTTTGGTCATATTATTTTTTCTGTCTTATGTAGCCTAGTTGTTGTTGTGTCTTTAAGCACGACTGGTTATCACATGACTTAGTCACCAATCGAAATACAACTTATACAATCTTATCAGTGGGCCAAACCAATGACGTTCGACCGGTATGAGCAGCCTAGCGTCTTTGTTGGTCCTATCCCTCCTAGCCCTACCAATTGAGTCTAGAACACTATGCGAATCATTTATTTCAAACATACCTAGTTTATATGCAAGCCAAACGGACCACATCATACCATAAAATAGGAAATGTCATTTGCACGAGATCAAACCAAAAAGTGGCTGTGAATGTGGGAGACTGAAATCAATAAACTGAGTATAATTTAAGGATAGTCATTAGTATCATAATAGTCTTTAGGTTAAAGTAAAGCTTATAATAAAAGGGATATAGATATACATAATTACTGAATAGTTATAGAATAAGAACATTATATATATATATATATATATATATATATATATATATATATATATATATATATATATATATATCCTGTGTAAATTGCTTCGATATTGTCTTAAGTCTCATATGCCAATAAAAGACTGATCAATTGCAGCTCTTTACATCAATGGGAAGATTCAAACAAAATGAATTAGTACTGTGAAAAGTTAAAAATACATTAAGAAATGCAGATCTAAGGTATGATATCAGTGACTTGTCATGGTCACTGAGACATTTATGTGGTATTTACCTTAGATCTATTTCAATTCGTGTACTTAGTCAGTCAGCAAGCTACAACGTAGGACCAGAAACATATATGCATCGGTCCAAGTTGCCACACCCCATTAGCACAACAAGATGATCACCAAATTCATAGAACCTGTTACTTCAGTGGTAGTAATATATAAAAGAAAGATTGTGTAGAAGGATATAATACAGGAAGAATTAGTTCGTAGAAAGAAAGGTATAAAGTAATTTTTACCTCGCGTTTTAAGGGAAGACAAAAAGTGTATACACCAACACTGTTGTAATCAATTTTGAGCCATGTCACCCACAGTCTCCAACCATTAGTTATGATGGTCATGCGGACCCCAGCCAAGTACTCTGCATCTACCAACATGGCTCAGACTAGAAGTTAGTGACTTCAAGCACTGATGCCACGTTTTGGTTTGGCCGCCCCTAACTTTCTACCAACCACCCCCAAAACACGTCAGCATTGCGCGTCGTGGTAATCGGTGTTCAGGCATATGTAACACGTGACCCAACCATCTCAGTTGATGAAGATTCACAACCTCATCAATTGATTTACCATCATTCCATAATGCTCTGCATCTAACCTCACTATTACTTACCCGGTGATCCCAGAAAACGCAAGCAATATTTCTAAGACATATGTGATCAAATACTAGTAGCTTACGAGTATCTTCTACTCTTAATGGTCACGTTTCTCAGCCGTAAAGTAGAACAGAACGAACTGCTACACAGCATACTAGTCCCTTAATTGATAAACGGATATCTCGCCTTCGACATAGGTGACGTAAGTTGGCAAAAGCCAGACGAAATTTCTGAATCTATGCAGAGATCTCGTCAGATACCAACGCATTAGGGCTGATCAGACTTCCAAGAAAATTGAAGTTGTCGACATGTTCGACTTCTTCACTCCCTATCCTTAGTTTAAGTGCTGATGCAGGCCAGTTCTGAAGTAACAACTTGCATTTAGAGGTGGAGAAATGCATCTCAAATATCCTGGCATTGTTACTCAGTGCTACCAACCGATTCCGTACTTTATCAGTGTCTTCACCAAACGGAACTATATAATCCTCGTATTCTAAGTCAATAAGTAGATTTCTTATAGTAGATCAATCCCAGAAAATTCAATCGACGAGAATGTTATTTCCAGCAATAGGTCTATAATGAAGTTAAACAAAAATTGGGATAGTGGACAACCTTGTCGGACACCACTTGAGGTTGTGAAATCAGATGACAATTCGCCATGAGCTCTGACTCGACTGATAGTGTTTGAGTAAAGAGCTTTCACAAGGTTAATGTGTTTCTGAGGTACACCTTTCAATAACAGAACCTACCACAGAACCTCTCAGTCTACAGAGTCAAATGCTGCTTTTAAGTCAAGAGAAACCATCATTATCGGACAAAGATAAGCATGTCTGTGTTCCGAAATCTGACGAATAGTGAATATGTGGTCGATGCAGCCACGACAAGGTCTGAAGCCAGTCTGATTCTCTCGTGTTTACAGTTCACAAGCATTTGATAGGCGCCCGATAATTATTGAGGCTAGTATTTTATATGCTATATTAGTCAAACTAATCCCTCTATAGTTATCCTAGGGTGATTTCGATTCTTTCTTATATATTGGGACAGCCAGTGATTGCGACCAGGCAAATGGGATTATATTCAGCTCCCGCAATTTAGCTAAACCATTAGTCAACTTAATCTCCAAAACTGGGTCACCGTCGTTAAAGATCTTTGAAGCCAATCCATCTGGACCAGCCTCTCTTCCTTGTTTCAGATTAGCTATAGCCTTTTAAACTTCAGCTAGAGTCGGGGGACCTACTTCAATGTTCCATTCAGGCTGTTTGGGGATGATGGGTGACTGTAGAGTAGCTGAAGGTCAGGTGAACTGCTCCTTATAGTGTTGCACCCATCGTTCTAAACGTCTGGGCTGAAAGCAGATAAGAGTTTCATCTTTTTCCGAGATTTTCTCACTTACACCTGACCTCTTAATTCCAGTTTGTTTTATTAGTCTGAAGAGTTGTCTGGTGTTGCCTACAGTCGCTGCCTTTCCCATCTCTTTTGCTTTCATTGCCCACCACTGCTCACAGTCATTCCTCAGACTTTTGGTTAACCTAGATCTGGCTTGTTTACGCTCTTCATCGTGTTCAGAGCCTGATGGGATGAGTTTAGAAGAATCTATCAGTTCAATAGACTTAGTAGGAATCCACTGGCTTTTTGTGACCCTTTGGTTTAAATCACTAATACATGTCATTTCTGCTCCCACAGCTGTTCGTATGTCTTTCCAAGCAACATCTGAGTTAGCCTCGTTTGCAGAACTGCCCCAAATGTGAACTCAGTTGTTCCTGGAACTTACTTTTGGCTTTCTCATCACTGAGTTCAATTGTAATGGGTCTTCTTAATGTGGATTTTCTGCTTCCAATGAGGCGCAAGCAAATGCGTGCTCGTATTAGAGCATTATCAGAGTCTAAACATGTATTCCAGAACGAGCGACAATCTTCTATCGAGCCTCTCCAACGATGACTGTAGGGTCTATTTGAGTCTATCCTTGGTTTGGTGCATGTGGTCGCCATGTTGGACGATGTCTCTCCTTATACCTAAAATTAGTGCTTACTAAAAATAAACGATTGTCTGAGCACAGTTGCAGCAGAGGATCATCACTATTTGTTCGCTGAGTCAAGATACTAAAACACCCACCTCAATGTCTTTCTGTTTGATTTAAACTACCTAATTGGGCATTAAAGCCACCTGCTACGAGTACTATGTCTGAGTGTTTAGCTTTCTGATGAAGTTCAGAGAGCTTTCTGTAAAAGTCATCTTTCACTTCATCCATGTTGCAGTTAGTGGGAGCGTCGGGAGAAACAGTGAATAGACAATGACGCATGCCGCTATCCTTCTGAGTTCTTACGAAGCCAACTAGCTTTTTCTGTCCTTGTACTTAGTGCTATGCCTACACCCGCCAGTCCACGAGAAGAAGAAACCTATTCGCCAGATAAACGAAGGGTGTATCTCGTCGGCTCCGGTTTTCGCGAGGTGAGGTCAAAAGAAAGACCACACCAGGTTTCTGTACGCGTGTTTCTGAGACATAGGACACATCAATGGTACGATATTCTAGGGTCTTCGCCAAGGAGACCTGATGGCAGATTTGATATAGGGTGCGTACATTCATGGCTCCAACGTGTAGTTTGGAGCGAGGTTTCAGTAGACTTGGGATAAAATTTTGCGCACTAGAATCGTTGGCCATGGTGATAATTGAGGAAGGATTCAAAAGAGGAGGTTTAGAGTTGAAAGTCGAGGTAGGAGGAATAATAGGAATTGAAGAGGGAGATTGATTATGAATACGGTGATCTTGAATGTTGTTATAAGTATGAGGGCGGTTATCACTTCCCGGTTGCCCACACTGTGGGAGGGTTCTTCTGGAGGTACCTCAGAAGGAAATTGGGTTAGGAGTGGTCTTAGTGACTTGAGAGTGTGACCACAATGCCCAAGGGACAATTGCTTGAGGTCAGTCACACACGACCTTTTCTTGAGTAATTTTGGTGTTAGCTCCATACTTGTTGAGATCTTACTGCTGGAGACAGATATCCCTGGGATAAGGCGAGGTGTGCATTTTTAGGGTAGACGGTTTCCAACCCCACCCCTCCTTGTGGGAAGTCAGCATCTCTGTTATGCTGGTTGTCTGAAGGAGACACCTTACTGCCGTCACACCTCTGTACAGTCATCAGTACGACTTCGCCCTCGGATCTTGGGTTTGCTGCTTTTAGTTCTACAGCTTTTCAGCCGACCTGTGTTGCATGGTAGGACATTGATGAACGATTGTTCCAGCCAGTAGAGCCGATTGGTTCATCATGATAAGCAAGCCCGACCACTACGTCAAGGTAGCAGCAACCAGGGTGAACTGGGCACCTGTTTCATCCTAGTATAGGACTTCTTAGCATTGTGAATGAATGATTTCATCAATGATTTAACTCAGGACCTTCAGGTCTCGTGGTGATAAAACATATAAAACAACAAAATCATTCACTGAAGTCACAGTTCTTCCACAATTTTGAGATTTTTCTTGTAAAAGTCACAATTTATATTTATATGACAAAAACGCACTAATTTATTCATTTTTTGTTGTATTGTTAGTGAAAGATAATAGTAAGTTTTTGTTGTAGACGTTGAGTGAAACATAAAAATGGGTCACTGTAGAGTATATAAAGTCATGCCGATACCAAATATGATTATGAATGATTAAGATAGGGCCATTAGCCACCTACGATATAGTAAGTTTCATACAATTTGAGAAAATGTAATGATTAATCCCGAAATATTTCATATTATTGTTCCTAACCTCTCTCGGGGGTAATAGTATTTTCATTCATTTACCTAATAATCTCATTTTACTATATTGAGGTGAAGTGTGGCAACTTAAATATATACATATATTTGTCCCAGTCCACATATATATTTATGCATAAAACACCTAGAAAATCAGACAATCGAACTAATAGATTATAATTTCTCTACAGTTGTGGTCCTAAAGCTTCTATTAAATAAATATAATGCCTTACAGAGACTATCTAAAAGGCTTCTTAAAAAATTACCAATTATTTTACCTTGTTTGATTTATTCGATGATCCCATTCGTTAATTATCCCTGCTCTCAGATTAGTCATTCAAATGTACTTTAATAACTATCAGTCACTGCTGATTGTCTTTGTCACTGTTTGTTTGTAAAGTCAGTTTGTATTCCGTTCTTTTCTGTTTGTAGTTGGATTCAAGTTATTACTCGGGACATTTACTGCTAATAGATTAATTTATACACAAATAGATGAAGTACTGAACCATAGACCAACCACTTCATCGACTAATACCACTCAGTTACGAAATTAGGGGTTTGGATTAAATTGTAGGTTGATATTTTGATTGGTTTTATTTTTATGGATAGGGATGACCAAATCAAGACATAATATCAGATTATAGAGTCATTCACTGTCAGTCTGAGACATGTTAATAGATCCAGAGTACTTGGCTGAGGTTCGGGCAGTAACCACAACCAGTGGTTGAAGATATGGAGTTACATGGTTCGGAGTTGGTCACAGTAGTGTATATGCACTGACTTTTCATCTTTTTCTAGATCTTGAGTCCCAGTATTCCTTTGTATATAATTTTTCAGTTCGCTTTCTCAAACTATATTCTTAATGTTTAATCTTCCTTAGTATCATTGATACTACGTGCAGGGAGTCTTCTTTTAAGAAATCTAAAGCAATTAGTCCCTTTGATAAATTTCGATAATGTAATGAGAAGACGAAGATTATCAGAACTATGTGGTGATACATTAGCGCAATACATTTCGAACAATCTGATCACGTTTATATATAAAAATAAAAGGTCAACTAGACTGGAAATAGGGATAAGAATAGACAAGGATAATAATGATAAAAGAATGTGAAAACAATTTGACACTTAATCACTCTGGATAATAAGCATATATTACCAGGGTAGGTTTAAAGAGCCTTTTATTGAAACAAAGGCTTAAATCGGTTAACAACAAAACGTATTGTGCTGCGAAAGTCATAATCAAGGAAAGAACGAGGTCCATGCTTCATTCAAAACCTAGATGACATGAAAACGATTGTCACATCCCACTGCGTTTATCAATTTAAATGTGTGTCACACATACATAGGGAGGAGCAATCGTGATCTGAAAATTAGGGTGTGTGAACATGTACCAAAATGGTTGCAAAAACAAATACAGTCGAATGACAGAATAATAGTAGAGGATAAACATCCATCATCCTCTATTGTCAAATATATAATCGAAATAGACCATAAGATTTATCTTAACTCGGTTTTCGTGGTGTTTTACAAAAGTGTAAAAGGGCATATACTAAGGTTTATTGAAGCCTTAGACACACGAAAATTCAAACCCCTTTGTGTATTCAAAAACAGTCTGTTCTCACCTTAAACCTACCCTGATAATATCAGCTTATTATCGAGAGTGATTAGGCTTTAAATTGTTTCCACATTACTTTCTTCATTAACCTTGTCTCCTCTTCCCCTCAATTTCTAGTTTGGTTGACTTTTTATTTTTATCTATAAATGTTCGTAACAAGTATGTGTGATAAGTGATCAGATTGTTCGAAATGTATCGCACTAATATATCACATAGTTCTGATAATCTTCGTCTTCTCATTACATTATCGAAATTGATACTACGGTTATTTCGACTATTTTACTATTTATCCTGTCAATTTCAACTTGTCATGCCAATGTGGTACGTCAACTCAAGCTAATGTACATTTTTGTAAGCATCTACTTTGATTATGATTGATCTGTGTAGGTTCCATTTCAGTTGGAGCTTTATTTAATGAAAAAAATATGTTCGTAAAGATGATATTATTTCATACCAATCGTGGGTGTTAGTTTGGAGGAACGTCTTTACATGCTGTCCGAAAAGCCTTATCAAAGTTTTAGCTATACTAGGGTCAACTGAGTACTGAAGAAAACCACGCAACTCTAGTCCTATAGACAAATTTGTTTAAGTTCTTGAAAATTTAAATATACCAATTTACTTTTAAAGTAAAGGTTTTGTAGAATAAATAAATTCTGATTTCTGGGAAACTATATTGAGAACCAGAAATTTCCTCAAAATTATTCCAATCCCTCTATTGTGAAAGGTATCAATCAAAACCTTTACGAGAAAAAGTCACTACACGTTAAAGTTCATCGACGAAATTCGGACTAATTGTCTAAGTAAGTTGGGCAGAAACGTAGCATGAATACTATATTCGTTGGGTGTAGCATTTTCATTTACAGAAAATAAAATGGGAACATTCTTTCATAAAGGCTATGTGAATGTGTTATTTATTATAATAGCTCACTGGAATTGATAAAGCTGTAACTGGAATGACTGAGGCGACCGGAGTGATAATCTGCTCATTGACAGAATCTCTGAAGCATAACTGAATATACTTCAGGAGATAGAAACGCTAACTGAAGTATATAAATCTTTTTGATTGAGATCACGAACCGGTTGATGTTAGACTACCATTAAAAACCTGGAACCACTAGACGGCCGTTTCGTCCTATTGTGGGACTCCTAGTGAGAAGCCGTGACTAGTGGATATAATCCATGTCAGGTAGAGACAAGTATCTACCTCAAACAATGGAAGATGATGGTCGCGCAATTTCATGGATTAATTGAGGTTAGACATTAACACTGTTGGATGCCGGCTCAATAGTCTGGTGGTTAGGCGTTTGCGCGCGAGACCGGAGGCCCTTGGTTCGAATCGCGTGAGCGGGATCGTGTAGGTGCACTGCCGAGGAGTCCCATACTAGAAAGAGACGGCCGTCCAGTGCTTCTAGGTTTTCAATGGTGGTCTAACATTAACCGGTTTATGATCTGAATCAAAAATATAATAATCTCCACAATTCTATACTTATATAAATCTTTATCAGAAAACCAAGTTTGTGATTTACATATAAAGTATTTAACCAAATTACTATGAGAGTTTGTTTGTCAACTAACCAATGATAATCGAGTGTAAAACTAAAGATAATAGGAAAAACCAATGATTATTCAGTTTTGAAAGGCATGACCACATTAATTAATCTTAAAAAACTCTTTTAGGGTGACAGTGGTGGACCGTTGGTTTGTGAAGACGATGGTGAATATAAATTAGCTGGTATAGTTTCAGCAACACACTCCAAACTGCCCGCTGATTATCCGGCAATATTCACGCGCGTTTCTTACTTCACCAAATGGATAAATGATGTAATCAAGGAGAATGGATATAAGAAAAAACCGAATGGTCTATTTTCATTTTTAAAACTGCATAACTGAAAATTACTATTATTGTCAATTCTGTTACTACATGTCAATTTCCTTTTAAACAAAAGAAACTAGATGTTAGCTGTTCAGCCATGAAAACACTGATTCTTGATCTAAACTGTGCTAGGAAGTTGACAAGTTAAGTAGTAAAGGAGTTCAGATAACCGTGGTATCTGTGATAGTGTGAAAAACAACCTTAGGATTCTCTGTCTTTTGGAGACAGCATCGGTCGATGTCACGAGATTTATGGAGTAATGGTCAGTGATATCTACTGTTCGAATTAGTATGGAACTGGAGCCCTGGAATTTATACCATGCAGTTCAGAAGGTGGTTTCAGGGAATCTGGGATATAATTTTTTGAACTCAAACCATTAGTACTGGTGGTATGTGTGGGAGAATTTGAAAACAGATGAGGATCGATATTGTTAATAGAAGAAATATTAGGTAGCAAGGATTATTATTATTATTAATGACTTTATTCAATATTATAATCTAGTACAATATAGAATTCTCAGCACGAGTTATTTCAACAAGTTTTTTTTACCAAAAAAACAGAAATCTGAGTCTGTACAAATTATCAAATTTGAGAGATGCTTAAGAATACAGATTATTTACTAGGTCAACTCTAACAGCCTGTTCGTCACAAAGTATATTTGCTAGGTAAGGTATCACAGAACTTTTATAGACTTGTTTGTGTGTATGGATTTTAATGTATTTACGTCTCGTTCTACCAGAAGATATACAAGGAGAAAGATATGAATGAAGCGTATGGTTAGTATCTGATAAGATAACACCTGCCAAGAGTTTGCAAGACTTAAGATGTCTATCCACAAGCATATTAATAATGACTTCAAAAGATTCACCACACACCTTGCAAACTGCCTTCAGAACTCTCCGCAAAACAGCAAAGTCTTTTCTCAAAATCTCGGGAAAGAATAATGGAGAACAGTAAAGAATAATAGGTAATATGCAGGAATCTACAAATTGTAAGAGTAACTGGCGAGTAATCCCAAAAGCATGCAGCCTCTGTATGTAGTATGTCAAACGGTAAACTTTTTTCGATAAGAGTAAAACATGAGAAGACCAAGAAAGATCAGAGGAAAAAATAACACCAAGATATTTGACCTTCGACACTGTGTTTATCAAGGAGCCTCCAATGACACAGGCCTTATGGGATACCAAAATAATGTATAGGTTCTATCCATGTCTCAGGCTAAAGTTAACGGCTTGACATTTAGATGGATTAAGTAAGAGACCATTACCAACACACCACCATTCAATACGAGACAAAAACTCGTTCATTTCTATGGGATTTAAGGAGGTAGAAATTGGCATACATACAGTGAGGTCGCCCGCATAATTCACAAAAGTGTTTTCTGTAAAAGATGGCAGATCATGCAGAAAAAAGGAGAGGTGAAAGAACAGCTCCTTGTGGCACACCTACAGTAGAGATGTTGAACACATTCCTTCAAAAAAAATGTACTGTTCTCTTCCAGAAAGGTAGGAACATAGTCAATCGGTTATCCAGCTGTCAGTGGCGACGCTAATCAGCTTGTTAAGTAAAAGGTGTTTTAGAATAAAATCAAAAGCAGAAGTAAAGTCTAGGAAAGCGCATCGAACATACTTCTTACCCTTTTCCAACCCGAACACTATATTGTGATACAGAACAGCAACGGCATCTAATGTGCTTCTTTTGCATTTGTAAGCAAACTGATATGGATCACAGTGCTTTTTTATTGCAGGTTGAAGTGGGAGTATCGGTAATTTTTCCATTATTTTAAGGAAAGGTGAAGTTATTGCAATGGGTCTAAGTTTCGCATTTTTATCAGCAGAAGCTTTCTTTGGTATAGGGATTATCTTTATCCACATTTTCGGTAAGACATTAGTTGAGAAGGATCTGTTAAAGATATTCGTTAACGGATAACATAAAACAGCACATTTTTTAAAAAGGAGGTTTGGGATACCATCAGGTCCTAAACATTGGGATGAATTAAGTGATTGGAGACATTTTCGGACATCATTTTCAGTGAAACTGGAAACGCAATTATTCTTCAGACCCTTGGATATAGGGAGCGTGATGTCAGATGACTGACGTATAAAGGACTTATTTAAGTCACAAGCGGTCAGCTGGTTATCGCTTCTAGTCTTCCTGTAATTTCTTTAAAGAGTGTCCACGTACTTGCAGAGCTTTTACAAGATAAGAGTTTTTGAGTAAACACAGAGTTGAGACGTCTAATCTCTTGGTTTATTTGACCATTTAACTTACGAACTTCAGTAGTATTTTTCTCTTTGTACATCCTTTCTTTTACCCTCCGTAGTCGTTTTAGTTGTGGAGATGTAAGTCAATCAAAACTTAAAAAGGTTTCGGTAGGACAGCAAATATCAAAACAGAACTTAAGATAACAGGTGATAACATCATTCGTGTTTTCTATTGAGTCATCTGTAAATAATTCCCAGTTGGTCGTACGAAACATGCTTTTTAGATTTTGTAAATTTTCTTCGGAGTAATTCCTGTATATTACTTTTTTAGTATGGTGTATGTGTGTACTCTTTCCATGTTTACCATATACTTTAGGTAGAACACGAATTATACAGTGATCCGAGCTAGACAATGGAGCACGTTAGCGAGTCACATAGGTACCCAGATCATTAATGAAAACCAAGTCCAAATGAGCATTCAAACGAGTAGGAAAATCTACTACATTTAAGTGATCTAGTGATGTAAGGAAGCTACAGTCACATGAGTTGAAATCACCAATTACAATTGAAAGTGAATCACTGAAGGCAGTAACGGCGAATTCAGTAAATTTATCAGCGAAGCTAGATAGCGCAGATGACGTGCAGTCTGGAGTCATGTAGTTATTGGTAAAATAAATATATTTGTATTTATTCAGGTGTTTTGACGGCACCTTAAAGTTAGACAGTCAATAAACTCTTTTTAAAACTTGAAACAGGCAAAAGTAGATCGACACCAGTTAACCTTTACAAACGTAGCTACTCCGCCACCACAGGTCTTTTTGTTGTTTGATCGACCCGGACGATAGATATTAAAATCACGTAATGATACTAAGCAATCATTCTGTAAGTCAGTGAACCAAGATTCTTGAATTGTGATGACACCACTATTACGATACATGTTTTGACTTAGCAGAAATTGGAGGGTCTACATTGTTAATTAGAGATCGACAGTTAGAATTAAGCAGGATGATGTTCGATTGTGAACAACGTAATATTGAGTGACATAAGAGTAGGACGGCGATTTTCACTTTGCGGTTGCTCGTATAGTGCATGGATAATTGCTTCTGAGGTACCTGAAAAGGAAACTGGGCTAGTAGTTATTTTGGTGATCTGAGAAGGTGACTGCAGCAGTTAAATGAGAAATTCAGATCGGTTCTACATGGGCTTTTAGAGAGTTGTTTTTAATGTGTTACATCTGTACTTTAGAGGATGGGAATCAGTAAGGTAAGGTAAGTTTAGCTGGATCTAATCCCAATCTTTTCAAACTCGCTTTGTCTGTTGTAAAGACGCAAGATAGCTGTCATTGCTGTTTGTCAGTGAGAAGCACGTTAGTACTGTCACATCGCAGTACTTTTCCCTTGAGTATGATGATTATAGACTAATCACTTTCTGACTAAGCTGTCTAGAATATCGGGAAAAATGTCATAGACGATATAATTCACTTGGATCATCATGATATGTAAGCTTGATCACTACTTCATGTTCAAAATTACGGTCGGGGTTGATACGATGACAAGTTGTGAAAGATATATGCCATTTACATAAAGAGGAAGAAGCAATAAGAGTATAAAACTCAACAAAATTTAATTTATTTCTGAGTAGTAAAGAGTTATTAAAGAAAAACACACAACGTATAACTACTACTACTAACATTCAATATCAGCTGGATTCAATATTGTTTTTTGTTGTTCTTCATCTTCATCATCATTTGAATATAATCCACAATGTTTAAATAAATTCATATATACAGTAAATATTTGTTTAGTATTTGATCTAAAATATGATGTAATCAATTGAGTATATTTTGATTCATCCGGTTTTAAATTCCATATTGATTTATTTTCACATAATTTAATTGATTGTTTTAAATAAAAACTAATTTGTTTAATTTGTTCAATAGGATATAAATTAGCCATAATCATATCCATTTTAGGATAATATAATTTATTATTAAGTTGTATAGCAACATCATCATCATTATAATAAGAAATTAAAAATAAATTAAATAATTGATTACATAAATTATTTAAACCATATAACCAAATTATAATAAATAATGTAATAAATAAATTAATTATTAAATAAAATTTATATAAACTATACCGTGATGATGATGATTGTTTATTAAATGGGATATATAAATAAATAAAAAATATAATAAATGTAATAAATAATAAACAAATAAATAGAAATTGAAATAATTGTCTATCCATTGGATGATAAAATGGAAATTTTATTACATTTTTATATGAATATAATTGAATCATACCAAGTTTATGATGATCATAATGATGATGCATAGATTGTTGCATAATTATTTTCCATAATATATTAAATAAATTATTCATTGCAATCATATCCTCTTTTATAATAAGGATATAATCATTATTATATTGTTCTTGGTGTTGTTTATTATTAATTAAATCAATTGATTTAAGCATACAATTTGACATATCATTAATAAATTGACAAGGAATAGATAAATTTATATAATTTGTTAATTGATTATTACGTAATGGATAAATTGAATATTGACCAATAAGTTTTATAATTTCATATATATTAGATAATTCATTTATGTTAGTTCCATTTAAACAAATCATTATATAAATATATTTAAATCGATAACCATATTTTGTAATATCATCAAATATTAATTTAATTAAAGTTGATATTGATTGAATTAAATAATTCGGTTGATAATAATCAATTTGATATTGAACACGATTTGATGTCATAATACTAATAACAATACCAGGTTTATTATTTAATGATTGTGGTGCTTCATAAACAAATGGTATTTTACCTTGATGATACCAATCATACATTAATGTACGTAAATGAGCTAAACGTAATTCTTCATGATCTCTTATAATAGATGCATGATAATTTATATTCGGAAATCGATAATTGTTAATTATGATTAAAAGAAAATATATGAAAATTGATAAAATATTTATTTTTAGAAAAATGTGTAAAAATTTATATGTTCGAAATAATCGATTGATTTTAATTAATTGATTCATTGATCAGAATTAACTTTTGTTTGTTCAGTGTTATTTTATATTTATTGAGTTGTCATGGTGATAGACATACATACATTTTGAAGCAAAATATGATGAGAAAATAAATTGCTTGAATGATAGACGACATTTATTTATAAGTGGAACTAAAAAAAAAACTATAACAAACACTAAATTGTTAGTGCGACGGATTTATAGAGATTGTCCGATTTCATAGTTTACACCAAAGAATAGTCTCAGTTAAATAACCACTAAAAATCAGAAATCATCGAACTACTGTTTTGTCTTAATATGAAATTCTTCAGTAGTGGGTATCCACAACCTCGTTATGTATCTTTAGGTTTTACTGTTTAGTGTTTTTAGGCTTCCAGTGTTTGCGTTACTAAGGTCAGTCCGTGACATTAATATCTCCACAAACCCTACATACTAATACTAATTATGTAATCACTAGTGGCTAATTTCGAGAGGTAATTCTCAGAGAGCGAGTGAGATCAAATAAGTTCGATCATGGGATGAGGGAGACGATTACTAAAAGCAATGAAACATGGTTGTATAATATCACGAATTTATTGGAATTAGAAATGCGAACCAATGCTTTCAGACTTAGAAGTCTAAAGGTTAACTGTTGGTTGAGAACTGACGGTTTCGGGTTCGATCCCTAGTGGGGTTGTGGGTGCGCACCTCTGAGGATTCTCGCACTAGAATAGAAAAGTTGTTCAGTGCTTCTCAGTTTTCAACGGTTGTGCGACTATGCTTGATTAGTGATTTAAACTTTAAAGCTAAGTTAGTTATTCATCAACATAGGACTACCAAGCAGGGATGGTGTATCGACACTAATCGTTAAGTATATAAGCACAGAGAGAGAAAGTTTACGAGACGAAATGCGTAGGACAGGAGTTAGCATCAACAATTCGAAATGGAATCCATGAGGTTGTACGATGAAAAGTTCTTGATTTGGAATTAAGAGTGAAATAGAAAATGAATACGCTGAAACCTTTCGGTTTTGTTCTCTAGAATTTATATGGATTGCCTAATATTCATAGATATAACGATAATCCATTACGACCACTATTATCTAAGCGTGGTTTACCTACACATAAACTGGCGAAATGGTTGGTAAAACTGTTAACTCCTATCCATAACAAACTATGTAAGTTTTCCTTAAAATATACATTTGAACTAATTGATCTTCTTGAGGACATTAATATTAAATATAAGACTTTGCATTCTTTTGCTGTAAACTTTCCTTTTGCGAGTGTACTGTTAACTAAGACTGTGAATTTCCTTTGTGATCATATATCTTATAATTACCCACTTTTTCCTATTCGGTCAACACTGTTGAAAGAATTACTTTTGTTATGTACTGCAAATGTTCAGTTCACATTTAAAGGTGAATATTTTCGATAACTTGGTGGTGTTCTATGGGAAGTGCTTTGGGGGCCTCTTAGCTGATGTAATTATGTCATATGTTGGAAACATGACAAGTGGCCTCATCAGCGAGGTAACTCTATATAGAAGATACATTAGTTATACGTGACAAAGATTTTGAGGTTCGCCAGTTATTAGATAAACTCAATGGGGTACAAAACGATATCGTAATGACCTATGGAGCGAAAAATAAAGGCCGACTGCCCTTTTTACATATATATTTGAATCGAAGGGAGGATGGTACCATAGGAAAACAACTTAGACGGGGCAATGTTTAAATTTCCATAGTTTATGTTCATTGCAACAAAAGCGAGGCTTGGCTACGTGCCTCTGTAATAGGATTCGAAGATTATGCATCACTGATACGGTTGAAGATGGAAAGTAGCTGATTGACACACTAATATCAAATAGTTATTCATCAAAGTTTATAAATAGGTGCAAAAACCAGTCAACACTGAGACCTCTTCTTTATTCGGTTCTGAAGAAAAAAGTTTATATCTATTTATCTATCATATAAAGGTGAATCCAACAGTATAACTTTAAGTAAGAGATTAAAAGCAGCCTTCGAGAAAACCTGTTATGCTGCCAAACTGGTTGTGATTAAAAAGACTAAGCCCATGATTCCAAATAAACCTACACAACGCACAAAGGATTACGCCACATCCCATCGCATTTACATGTTTATGTGGACACATATACATAAGGGCCCCAAATGCCCTGGTACGGCAGAGAGTGGGGAGAGTCCGCTCTCCCTCTCCAAATGCTCTCACATGGCCACGCGAATATATAGCCTCTGCCAGGGAAGTCCTACTCACTGCTTTCTCGTGGCGGGGGTGTTGCTTACGAAAGTGAGAGGACGAAAAGCGAATGTCTCATTCGAGCCACTGGTAGCAAGAAGTCTGGTGTGAGTGAAACAATCTACGAGGATGACGGGATGCAATCACTAACATCTCTCGACGTCTTGGACGATGGGCGGAATTTTTCAAAGGGCAGTTCAACTGACCTGCTGCTCCGGCAACATCAACCAGTTTGTCCTGCCCCCCATGGCCGGTGATGACTGATCCACCAAACGAGGCGGAAGTCCGCAAGGACTCCAACTCTTGAAGAGCTACAAATCACCTGGCCCAGATGACTTACCTCCGGCTCTTTTTAAAGATGGTGGTGAATTTCTGGCTAAGAAACTGACTGTGTTGTTTGCAAAGGTTTGGGAGCTAGAAAGTGTTCCAACATCATGGAATGAGTCAATAGTCATCCCTATCTTTAAAAAGGGTTCACGTTGTTCCTGTAACAACTATCGGGGGATAAGTCTACTTCCGATTGAGTCCAAACTATTGGCTTCTGTCATTCTTCGTAGGTTGTTTAAAACCCGAGAACGATTGACTCGTGAGGAGCAGGCTGGTTTTCGTTCTGGTCGAGGATGCATTGATCCTATCTTCACCCTCCGCCAAATGTTAGAACACCGTCATACTTATCACAGGTCAACAATCGTAGTGTTTCTTGATATCAGGGCTGCCTTCGATTCGTCGGACAGGACTGTTCTCTGGGATTGTCTATTGAAGAAGGGTGTGCCTGAGAAGTTCATTAACATCTTAAAGGCCCTGTATACAAACACCTCAGGCAGAGTGAGGGCATACAACCACCTTTCTCCATTGTTCCATTCGAGCAGTGGAGTTAGGCAGGGTTGCCCAATCTCACCATTCCTCTTCAACTTTGCCATCGATGACATCCTGGAAACAGCTCTGATGGATGTAAGTAATGGCGGTGTGGATCTGCTGCCTGAAGAACGACTTCTCGACCTCGAGTATGCGGATGATATTGTCTTACTGTGCGATAATGTCCAAGGCATGCAATCCGCACTTAATCAGTTGGCAATCAGTGTCCACAGGTACGGCATGTGCTTTTCACCCTCCAAATGCAAAGTACTCCTACAAGACTGGCAGGATTCTAATCCTGTACTCACCCTGGATGGTGAGCAGATTGAAGTAGTTGAGAAGTTTGCGTATCTAGGTAGCTATATAAGTGCTGGTGGTGATGTGAGTGATGAGATTGATGCACGTATAATGAAAGCCAGAGCGTCTTATGCCAATCTGGGTCATCTTTGGCGCGTTCGTGATGTTAGTCTGGCTGTAAAAGGTCGGATCTACAACGCGTCGGTGAGAAGTTTTGCTCTATGCTTGTAAAACATGGCCTCTCCGAGTTGAGGATGTTAGACTTCTCTCTTTGTTCGATAATCGTTGTTAGTAATGCAGAGGTTCGGCATCGTATGTTCGGGCGCAGGGACGATAATTCAATTGGTGTCACCATCTTGAAACACCGACTTCGGTGGCTTGGACATGTTTTACGAATTTCGTCCCAGAGACTTCCACGCCGTGCATTATTTGCCGACTCTGGGACTGGTTGGAAAAAGCGGAGAGGAGATCAGTGTATGACATGGTGTCGTGGTACGAGAGAAAGCTGTGCAGGACTGGTTTCTGTTGGTCCTTTACGACTCCCTGGCTGGGGTCCGAGAGATGGTGCAACACAGTGGCTAGAGACGTTATCAGACATGGCTCAAAATAGAAAACAGTGGCGATCCTGCTGTAACTTTATTTTACTTTCTTCATAAATCCTTTAACCGGAAGAATTCTTTTCGGTTGTACGTTTGCTAACTGAAATGTTTCTACCATTATTATCATTTCACTCTCGTACACTAATTTCGGTTTGATGTTGTTCTTTGATTAGACACTTTAGATTTTCTATCTCTGCATAACCTGATTGTTATTGTGTGGCGTAAATGTATTTGGTGACCCTTGTACCAATTTTTGTGTTTAAATAAATAATTATCATACGTACAATACTAAAAGTCTATGAGGCAAAACCGTTTTTAAAATTCATGACGTATGCTGTTGTAAAGCTGACATTAAATAATAAATCCATTACGTTGGATTTCCGAAATTTTTATCAAAAAACGGTAAAAAAGGAAACAAAAGAGGTATTGTTTGAGAAATCTGTCGTGAATTTAGGCAACAAGGCTTCAGATTTCCACCCTTCTCGCCAAGCGCAAAAAATCAGTAAGACTTTGCCTAATTTCACACCAAGTTGTCTACTTATCGAATGAATATTTCCAACGTTAGCTAGTATTTCTTTAGGGAAACTAACTTACCTACACAATCAATCTAATTTAAAAGAACGAATCATCTGTGCGAAACCACTTATTCTCATAAATTCTAGTTTGTAGAAAATGTTCACGATATTAGGGCACCAGTCACATGTTTACGTTGTAACCAGTAAGCATAATTATACTTAGCTGAAAAGAAATAGGCGTTAACGATTTATCCGGCGTTTATTGGACATAACTAGGGGTTGGTGATGTCTCCTACTTTAAACGAACAATGATTCACACAACTTTTATTGAATACGTAACATCTGATTTAATGCAGTACATCCAGGTGAGAATGTTGGTATATGCGTAACAAACAATTTATCCGAAAAGCTTGGGCATATTATGAAACATTTCAAATACATCAACGTCCAATTCAGACATTTCTGGCGCTAATAAGCACAATTCGTGTACACTTCAATTTACAGTTAACACACAAACAAGTCGTTTTGGAAGCGCATGGATTGCTGTCGTGTGCAGCAGTCACATTAACGCAAGAATTCCGAATAATAATGCTAGATAAACAAAACCTTAAGACCGCGACTCTACATAGATTTAATAAGAAAGTGCTGATTGATTCACATGAATGGCTAGGATTGACCTAGAATGACCTAGGATTGGTCACAACTGTTGGTTAGAGCTTTTGAACGACAGGATATCGTAATTGAGTTGTAGTTTCAGTTGGCTGAAACTGATTTTACCTAGCAAGCGTGGTTTTAGTCCAATGTGGCAGTACACTCTTGTGTCCAGAAACTTGGGTTTCACATTATAGCAACGACTAAGTACACTTCGGAGGGATATGAGCAGTTCAGGAATGTACACCCGAAAAATGTCCGGAATTCCGTTGGCCTTCTTAATTATGCTACCTCCTTTCATCATCTCAATTGCAACTCTGTCTAGCTGTTACTTCATTGGGAGATGAACAGGCAGAGACATTTCTGTAGTGGGACCACCTACAAATTGTTAAAAAATAAACACACTACCGTTTGTTGCACTGGGTGCACAATGTACGTAACTACAGGAGGCAGTGGCACATTTTGTGATTGCGGATAGCCCATCAAGTTTGACAATTTGGACTGTAACCTGTTTCTTATCCCATTCATTACGTTCTACATTATTAGTCCAAAAGAAACAATTAGCTGTAGTGAGGCTGGACAGGAATAATCTAAGTCTGTGACGGCAAAAACAACTTATCTGCATGGCGCAAGATTTTTGAGAAAGTGGTGTGACCGACGCTTCTTTGACTCATTTCTATTTGACATACTAAAACAAAACCATAACGTTGGTACAGTAACGCTGATTGAAATCATATGATAGCAGTGGGATCCCACTGCTCATATTAATTATGGATAAACTTTTAAAAGGAAGCCAAGAAATCTTCGGTATTTAATCACTTACTTCGGAATACGTAGAGAGTACATTGACATATTTTGTCGCTGACGAGTTCATTATGTCATTGCATTCACCTCAGTTATTTCCATCTGCAAGCAATGACCTTGAGTGAAATGAAGCGCGGTAAATAACAGTGATACGTTGGATCTTTTAAAACACTGACATTTCACATGAAGATGAGAAAAAAAGTAAGGCATGAGGTATATGAATAAGTGTACAAAAAGATGAAAGTATGGTTTACAATGTTAATGACTTCGGAAAATGTAAAATCACAAAGGTACAGATGAATGGTGATGTTGGAGTGTTCGTGTCAATTAGCTCAATGTCAAAAATGAAATAAATACACCACAGATAAGATGATTAAAGAGAATCAGAGGAAGTGTGGGTAAGGAGGTTGCGAAAAATAAAATATGATTGTCGTATCAACAGATCAAGACTTGCAAACAAGCAATCGATAAGTGCTCTCTGTAACTCCATTTCACTAAACTCTAGGGAAGTAGCTGTACTCTTAAAGAGAAGACATCACTTGATTCATACAAAAATTGAAATAAAATATACCAAAGCTGGCTGTCAGACGCGGTCAACCGAATTGATATAGGTGGTTGAGGTTTTCGACGTTAATTTACTACTAAGTCAAGGGTTCAAATACTGCTCCAATTCCGTTTGGAAAACCAGCAGTATCACTAGTCCCCACTATCAGAAAGTGGTCCGGAACCAAATACACGGACCTATAACTGATAAATGAGCTAATACAAAACCAAAATACCCATCGTTCTAAAAGTCAATGTATTATCCCGACCAGTAATGAAAATTACGACTTACTTTACACCATTTGTTTGTAAGCACAAAGTAGGTGTTCACATTTTCTTCACCGAATTGTTCCGCAATAGACGAGCCTACGCTTCCATATTTTTCATAAATACTCCGTTTCACAGGATCAGTTAAAATACGATAAGCACGATTAATCTCCTTGAACTATTGATTTAGGAGAGAAATATATAATCAGAAGAAAATCATGAATGGGATATAGGACATTAAATGGTGTAAAATGGAAAAATACTTTTTATGAGTGAATACTCATTGAAGATGAAATGGTGGCTTAATGGTTTAACATGCCTAACCTCCAACTAATAGGTGGAAGGCTCGAATCCCGCTCCATCATTTAATTCCGTTTAGGCAGCCACGTAGTGTCATTGGCTCCAACACAAAGTGTGGCTGAATGTCAGGTAAACAAACCTGTACTTAATGAATGGGTTATACTCATTAGGAACAGCATAACTTACGTGATCCATGCTTTGTGAATGGGTATATTTCTATTTTGATTTGGCTAAACTTACCTTTCTTCCATCATACTCCTAATTAGTCTGAAATTGCATGTCGAGGTAGGCAGTGGTTGAGCATACGTAACACGTCCTAGACACTTCCATTATAAACGATTCAAGACCTTATCAATCAATTCATTATGTCTGCTTAATAATTTACATCCTTCATCTGACCGTTGTTAACAATAGTCATTGATTTCTTCAATTTATGCCTTTAAGTTACTTTATATAACATTTAAAGTGGTCAGTTTTTACAAACCTGTTCATTGTGAGATACAAAGAATATACGAGTTTACATATATCTAGTTTATTTTAGAAGAGAATCAAGACTGACGCGATAAGAGCCTTACAAATTGGAGGAAATATCAATCCGATCCCAGTCAAAATACTCTCCATCTATGGAGATGAACTCGTCTCATCTTCGGCTCCATTGTTATAAACATGACTAGAAATCCTCTGATGTCGACTTTCGTGGTTGCGCATCGCATAATTTGCAGTACTTTAATGAAATCGTTGTTATCGTTAACGGGTTATTGAATTGATTTCATTGTTCGTCTTGTGGGCGAATAATAGAACCTTTCAGGTGCTGCAATTATTTAACTTTCAACAGCTTGTTAGGATTTCATATATTATCTTGATTGACACATGACTAATTGTCATTTTTTAAATGCCCATTTGACGAACGTTCCTATATTTGGCCGCTAGATTCTGTATACCCGTCTCTAAATTTTTCATTTGACATTATCTTTGAAAGCCAAGTATTGGTCAGAATCTCCACAGGATAGTCATCTTCTTCCTTCAGTTGACTTGTCTGTGCTTGTAAGTTTCATTTAAACATTCGGCTGAATGCAAAAAGTTAGATATATAATTTTAGTTGCGCCTCACGTTGGGCTCAAACAAGCACTAAGAAGCTCTGAAATTGCCGAAGACATTCCATTCAATCATCGTTTGAGTGAACATTCCAGGATTTCGGAGTGTACCTTCACGACTAGACAAATGCAAAAAACCACTGCATGCCGACTGGGTGACTGAAATGGTGATATCATTTTTACTGAAAATTATAAATAATAATAATAATATATTCTGAAAATAATATTTACAGAATTCACACCAGTTTACAGGCATGATCAGATAGTTATAAAAATCAACATTTAATGCAGAGAAGAAACATGAAATATAAGAAAGTTTTATGTTTGCTGGTTTAGTAATTGATAAATGGTTTAAATATGGCATATGTCACGGCAAGGCAATGCAACACCAGGGAACTTGTCATTTTTTTATAAAGTGGATAGCCTGATGATTGATCAACATTGTTCTGTAAGGTTATTACCAGTGCCAGAGCGAGTTATTATTAATTATCTACAACTAGAGAAAGTAAGATTAAAGCAAAGAGCACGGAACAACAAAACAATGATAGCAAGTAAGAGGTTAAACATTTAAAGTTCCTATAATCTCACTTGTGGAGTAAGATACACTTTCAGGCGCTAGAGCATTTAATGCATTTTCAGAGGAGCAAAAAGCATTAATTGAGCGAACAAACAATGGGAGAGAGTCTAACATACGGATAGTTTGGGGTAAATTATTCCAGAGTCTAGAAAACTTACAGGTAAAGTAATTCATATAGAGAGATCTAGAATATGTTTGTTTTGCTAAAGACAAGGAGTTACGAATGTCGTAATGTGAAGCCTTAGCATATTGAATCGCCTGACTGGATGTGAAGGAGAGTTTGTTAAGTATTTTGAAAAAGAAGATAAGGTTAAGTTTGAGTCTCCTCATCCATAAAGGGTCAAGCCCTAGTTTACTACACCTCGAATTATATGTCAAGACACTAACAGGTCCAAGAGTACGAAATGTAAATCGTCTCTGTACTGATTCCAGTCTTAATTTATTCTTTAATGCGCGTGCTACTAAGGAGATACGCGCAGTATTCGAGGAGTGATCGAACACAGACTTTGTACATTAGAATACGAGATTCGCTGTTATGAAGGTTTCGAGCTATGAAACCTATAAGGCGTTGAGACTTGGACGTTTGTTTCATTATCTGTTCAGTAAACGACAAGTCGTCGGAGTACCTAAGTCCTAGATCTACTACTGTGTGTAACCTAGATAACATTTCCCCATTTATGGTAAGATTAAGGTCGAGTGATGCATCGCCGAAGCATAGCCAACCACATTTAGCTGTATTGAGCTCCAGTTGCCATTTCGAGCACCACTGTGCTACCTTGTTAAGCTCCGTGCTGATACAATTTTGAATATTGCTCAGCTCATGTGGAGAAAATGAGTACACCACCTTAAGATCGTCTGCAAACAAAAGGGACTTACCCACACTAAAACACTCACAAATATCATTAATGAAAACTAAAAAGAGCAAAGGACCTAAGACACTACCCTGAATTACCCCACTTCTGGAGCTCAAAACAATTGTCAACCAACACCAAGGTTAGAATTTTCAATACAAATGTCAAGACAGTTCTTCTGTATGGGGCAGAGACGTGAAGAACTACGAAAGCCATTATCCAGAAGATACAAGTGTTTATTAACAGTTGTCTACGCAAGATACTTCGGATCCGATGGCCAGACACTATCAGCAACAAGTTACTGTGGGAAACAACAAACCAGATTCCAGCGGAGGAAGAAATCAGGAAGAAGCGCTGGAAGTGGATTGGGCACACTTTGAGGAAATCACCCAATTGTGTCACAAGACAAGCCCTCACATGGAATCCTGAAGGTCGAAGGAGAAGAGGAAGACCAAAGAACACATTACGCCGAGAAATAGAGACAGACATGAGAAGAATGAACAAGAACTGGAAAGAACTAGAAAAGAAGGCCCAGGACAGAGTGGGTTGGAGAAAGCTGGTCGGCGGCCTATGCTCCATTGGGAGTAACAGGCGAAAGTAAGTAAGTAAGTAAGTAACAGGGACTGCGTTCGACAATGAAGAGTTGATTTTAACTATTTGATGTCGATTGCTGAGGAAGGAATCAAACCAGGCTAGTAACGGGTTTTGGACCCCATAAGATGCGAGTTTACCTATGAGAAGTTGGTGGTTGACCATGTCGAAGGCCTTAGAAATGTCCAGGTATAGCACTAATACTAGATATCCTTGGTTACGAAGCGAATAGACTAAATTAAAGAAGTCAAAATGACATGTCATACAGGATCGATTTTTAAGAAATCCATGTTGCGAATCATCAATAAATTGTTCAGTCAATAAATAGTTGGATAGTTCGTCACTAATAATTTTTTCCATAATCCTAGAGTTAACTGGAGTAATATTTATTGGCCGATAGTTGTTCATGTCAGTCTTATCTCCGGATTTGTAACGTGGTATGATGTACGCGGTTTTCCAACGGTCAGGATAAGAGCCTGATTCCATAGAGAGGGTAAACAGTTTACGGAGAAGAAGCTGGATATCTGGACCACCATATTTGTAGAGAAATGATGAAATCCCGTCTGCACCGTGACCTTTTGAAACCTTGAGTTTATTTATAACCTTACTAATTTTCAGACATGTGAAGGAGATAGATGTTATTGAGTTACCAGTCAAGCATATAGCTCTAGAAACAGAGCCATTTATGGATTCTTTACCATTTGCAAAATTACCACTGAAAAGGTCTGCTATAGTTTTTGGGTCATATATAAAACTATTATTATGCAGGATGCATGGCATATCAACATTTTGAGTTGATTTAGCACGTTTATTGTAAAGGTGGATAAGGTTTTGCACTTTTGAGCTAGTACGTAGTGCTAATAGCTCTTCATTGATGGCTTTTAACATATGTTTCTCTTTAATTTGGTTAAAAATTATTGTTATTTGTGTGACTTCCGTGAAGTCGTTAGATTTAAAATAACGTTTCTTTAGGCGTCTTAGTTTATTACGATATTTAGCTGGTATATATAATTCGTGATGTTTACTAATCCTGTAAGTCTTAATTGGTGCACAGGAGTCTAGACAAGAGTTAACAATGAAATAGAATATGTTGATGGCATCTGTCAGACTATTACATGAGAAGAATTCATCCCAGTCTGACAGTTTGATCAGTGAGCGCAAGAGGTCCCAGTCTGCATGCTTATAGTCTCTATAATTGCAGGTTCTTTGAATTGGTCGGTTGTAGGAGGGATAGATGGGGAGAGCACAAGCTACTATCCTATGATCACTGCTTTCAAACTCGTTGTATACTTGTCCAGATGGGGGAATGATATCTCTACTAAATATTAGATCAAGTGTATTATCACCCCTTGTTGGGGTGCTTTGTACCGTACTTGCACTGTGTGAAATAAAATTCCTTCCCACTCATCTTCTGACCTCTACCTTGGGACTTGAAAGGTTCAAACTTTCGAGTGCCCACGTTGTACGCTGTTAGGCCAAGATCCAGGTTCTGGATAATGAAACCTACATCTAATTGCTGAACATGCTGTGAATAGCATTACAAGAAATTATGTCTATGTAAAAACTGCAGTTGTGCTAAGTGTTAGCGTAAAGGATACAAGAATTCCTGCTGTAAAGGGAAGATATATCGTCGTTGTCCACCGCGATTTTATTACAAGAGACGTAAGTCTCTCGCATCAATCAACCAAACAATGGTAGTACACACGTAAACAGAACGTTATTTTTGACGAAAACATGTAACCATCGACGTTAACGACCACTGTTCACGCCTGCGGCTCGACATTGCTTCCGACATCGCACTCGTCAGCCAAAAAACCTGGAAGCATATTGAAAATACCATGGTGCTCTCAACAGCCCAGTTAGCCCATAGTACATCTGGTGGGAAATGAAATATTGTTGGAACAGCTAGCCAACAGTTCTAATAATCATATTTGCAGTCGCGTGGAAACTAACAAACCAGCGGAGAAGAACCTGAGAAACACCGTACTGGAGAGACATAGAAAAAGTGATCAAGGAAGGATTGAGTGACTGCGGTTAAGGCACTACTAGTCCTAAAACCGGGAGCCACCCCAGTTTTTAGACCAAAACATCCGATTTCTTATACAGCACTTCTCGTTGTTGAACAAGAATTAGAGCGCCTTCGAAAATGTGGAATCATCAAACCAGTGAAGTTTTCTGATGAAACAGCGCTAATAGTGATTGTTGGGAAGCCTGAATGAGGCATCTGACTACGTGTTGACCCGTCGACTGGACCAAATGAAGCACTTGAAGCCCACCAGTACGCTTCGCCTTTACCAGAAAACGTATTCGCGAGACGGAATTGGGGGAAGTAGTTCGCGAAATTGGATCTATCAGAAGCTTACTTACAGATTCCCAAAGCTGAAGAATATAGGCATTACCTGACTTTAAACACGTATAAAGGTTTGTCCCGGTATAACCGTTTTTCTTTTGGAGTAAAGATAGCCCCTATAATCTTCCAACAAGTTGTAGACAATATACCGCAAGATATTCCTGGTGCGGCGGCCTATCTGGATGATGTACTTATTATGGGTACTGATTGCGCTGACTTAGAGAAGAATATGGGTGTGGTCCTCAGATGAGTAACAGACTATGGATTTAGATTACCTGCTACGAAAAGTGATTTCTACACCAAATAAGTGTGCTAATTGGGATTCATAATCGACAAAAACGGAAGAAAACCTGGTCCAAAAACGTCGAGGCTATCAAGTCCATGCCTCCACCGACAGATGTATCAACCTTACGTTCCTTCTTGGGAATAGTTAGCCATTATGGCGTTTTACTCCCAGATCTGCATCGTCTGCGTCCCCCACTGGATTGTTTACTAGCAAAGAATACCAAATGGTCAGCAGAATGTCAAGAAGCATTCCTAAAGCTAAAACAGCTCCTATCCTCAAACCTTCTACTTACGCACTATGATCCAGCCCCTCCCGTTGTGGCTGCAGCAGGCGTGTGAAATTATGGGATTGGGAGAATGGCTTCACATGAACCTGACGCTGTACGATCACTGACAACTACAGAAAAGAAATATAGTCAAATTGAATAGGAAGCCCTCTCCATTATCTTTGCTGTTAAAAAGTTCCACAAAATGCTATTTAGCAGACACTTTACCCTACTAACAGACCACAAACAGCTACTGGCAGTTTTTGGATCCAAAAAGGGTGTCTTTGTTGATACATCAAATCGTCTACGACGATGGATAACTGCACTGCCGGAGTACGATTCCAAGACCGACTGTCGATCGGTAACAGATTTCGGACAAGCAGACATCCCCTCAAGATTAAGTGGCTCCCCTACGAAACAAGAAAAAGAGGTGCTTGTAGTTACCGTAAAAGCTGAAGTTGAAGTTCTCACAGAGTTGAATTTTCATATCTCCATTAGACTTAGCACACACAGCTATCAAATATTTAGGTAAAGCATCCGAAATTTCTTTTAAAGCTAGTAAAGGCAACTCCACTCTAGGCCTTTTCAGAATTTTTAAACTCAGTTTTGACAGTCTTGTTTCACTAACTAAAACATCAAAAGGTAAATATGAAGAATTATCATTTATTAACAATTTACAGCGTCCTCTTGTGAGCTATTTGTGTCGAGTAATCACCAATATTGAGACTTCAGTGCGTCTTACCACAACGTTAGGATCTAAAGATTTCAAGTTCTTGAATGAAATAGTGTAATCTATACTACCTGTTTCCACAACAAAGTCTTGAAATGAATGTATATAATCACTTTTGAATATGAATATTACCTTTCGAAACGGTGGGTAAAGAAAATTGATCATTAGGAATAGTCAAATTATTAGGATCTGAATTACAAGACTTAGTACTACTTGGAGCAAGGTGAACAGTAGTTTTGCATACTGACTGAATGTATCCTATCTTGCTACATTTAAAACATTTGGCATTACGAAACAATCATGAATTACGTGGATAAAATTTGCCACGGGACAAACATTTACTAAAATTGCCCTCACCCTTGTTGTTTTCTTTGTAATTCCTTGTTGAATCACCTTTCGTATTTTTATGAGAATAAGAATCATTATTAAACATACGCAAGCTTGGTCGACCCTGAGACTGTATTTCGTCATGGCAACTAAGTAAACTGTAGGAATTTCTCATTGACTGGAAATAAAGTTCATTCGCTGCCCCATGGTTCATACATGCAGTCCTAGCATCTAGAAAAGAACAGTCCGGCATTTTTAACATTTCTCTTTCCAGATCTGGTATGTTAATTCCTGCAATCAATCGAACCCACAGATGCACATGAAGTTGACCCCAAAATTCCAATTGACGGCTAGTTTCTGGAAGTCGAGAAACAATTATTCAAATTTCTGGTTATTCTGACGAATCAGCTTATGAAATGTTTCTCTTTTACGATATGCCAAACTAGTACACTTTATGTGATTTATTAGTAGTTACTTGAAAGTTGAATAATGGAGTGAAATAAGCTTTTCTGGAAATACCAAATTTTCTAATAAACAGTAGGCATTCTTTCTAATGGTCGTGATGAAATGAGTCACAATTTTGTCGTCCTTCACATTTTTCCTTGTCATACTCCAAATTTCGTACCTTTCCATATAATCTTTGAAAGCTTCAGAATTTGAATGTATATCCAACTGTACAACTACAATGTAATATTTAGAAGTGTTTGAATTATTATACGTACTAGGAACACCAAGAATAACTCAACTTAATCAAGAAACAGTGGATGAGCACGAACGAATGTATTGCATTCGGAATTCGAAATCAAGAAATCATCAATTGCAAGGGAATCGTTAGTCCATACAAACACCACAAGTGACCAAGCATTTTTCCTAGAAAAAGTTATAAAATCTCGTCACCTTTTAGTTAAGTACCGTAAAAATGTGATCTCTTAAAAAATTTATGTATCAGTTGGTACCTTAGTGATTATTAGAAAGTGGCTTGAAACTCTGTACAGAGAGTTTGTGTGTGATGTGATGCTTATTATTGTGGTGTATATTTGTTATCTGTAAAAAGGATATCTTTAGCTGGATTCCAACTTATTTCATTCAGTTTTCCAGCCAGCCTAATGATAACCTCTTTGACTGTGATATTGAGTGAAACAGGTTGCATTCCCACTAAGAAAAGTCGACTGCATTCTGTGGTTATATACACTCCTTTCCAACAAATATTAACTAGTACTTGAAAACCGTGTGCCTCTGAATTTTCAAGCACGCAGCAGAGTAAATCAATATGTCAAGTCACTTAGGCTAGTTTGAAGTTTGCACCCTAATCAGTTAGAATTCAATCAACAAGATAGAGACTGTACGAGTAAGACATTAGTTGTCACCACCGACTGAATGATGAGTGTAGAATTTAAGTTATCCAAACGATTTGGGATGAATTTACCACTCTGAACAGATTATTGACTATCACCAGTGAAAACGAGGTTAGTCTTAGCGGCTCAATAATCAAGTCAATTCGGTATATTTGGTGAATAGTATTTGATTAGGATAAGTGATCTTCAGCTACTAGTGAAAAATAATGTTAAATGATGTATAAACAGAAATTCATTTCATGTTTTTGATATTAGAATCTAAAAGTCTGAAGTTCAATAATAATATAATATAATCCCGGAGTTTACTACGGAATGCTCATCAAGTTAATGTAAACTAGACCCAACATTTAAAAAGAGAAGATCACCATTTGAAATTACATGATTCATGCATTGTTTTGATCAAATATTATATCACAAAGATGCTAATTATGTGATGTTTATTGATGAAGATAAAATGATTTGTAAATGGGTGTCCAGTTGCAATTGACTATGATCAACACTACAATAAGATTGTACGCCAGATATGGACTTGGATCCCTCAACAGGCCGAAAACCAGAAGGCTGTTATTGGTCCACATACGACATATTTATTGGCGATCTCGCGGTATCGAAAGTATACTGAGACATGCCAAAGATTACGGACAAAATAGTAGAGCGTAGGAGAGTTCGAACCAACAAAATGAACAACGGAACGAAAAGTGCATTTGGTTCAGTTAAACAAATAAGTACAGTAAAACAATCACTAGTACAGTTGGTTATAATAATAATTGCTTCCATTATACCAATCGTGTTTGCGTCATGAAAAGTAGGTCACTACAGGAGCATACCACTAGAAATAGTTTACACTTTCGATACGTAACGGTTTCGTTCGTGGGACTGATTGCCAAACGTGCGATTGTAGAACGAAGACGATGACAGAACTGGAAGCGATCGTTGATCCTCTAGTTGCCACCAAAGATCTTTTACGTAGAACGGTATCAGGAGAAGCGTGCTGTACTTGTTGTTTGAGTTAGCGTGCTACACCAGAATGGTATGTATCCAGAATCTTAAGATCGCGTTCGTAGGCGTCAGGACCAGAAAACGCTGTGGACGTGGGACGGAAACATATTGGGCCAAGAAACCAGGAGCGATCATAATATCCAAGTTCGGGACCAAATATATGCCATACGTATTTGGGGCCAGAGAGATTGACTGAGTGCGTTGATCAGAGCGAGGTTGATCAGGCCAGCTTTCGCCAAGGTTGAATGAAGTCGACGGTACCAAAAGGGCGATGGTCGGAGGCGTGGGCTCAGGATAAAGAAAAAATCAAAGAAAAAGAGAAAAGTGTAGCATGCGTGTAGTGTAGGGATAGGGCTCTATACCGTATCCGTTGTTAGTTGTGAGGTTAGTCGCAAAAGCGTACGGGTAAGCGTACTCGGCGACTGTAAAGTGAGACGGTAGTCACGTTTGAGACTGCGATCTCATCCTAAGTCAAGGGGGGTGTGTTTTGATGATCTGAACGTGAGACTGATGTCTCGTCCGTAGACGGTGCAGATGACATGTGCTGTTGACTGGGACGTGAGAATGAGGTCTCTGATGTATCTAGCGTGGGATCCGAAGTAGATGTAGAGATACTGCTGGTAGGTTTGATGATCCTATCATTGAGTCTCGGCTTATCGGTTAGGGCACTGTCATCGACGTGTGCTGGCTTGAGACGATCAATGCTGACTATCTCGAGGCGGCCATGTCGATCAACCTTGAAGGTCTTTTCGTGACGGGAAATCACGTAAAAAGATCCTTCGTGAGGCTCTTGCAAAAGTTTGCGTACTGAATCTACTCGTATGAAAACATGTGAACAGGTAGATAACTCTCGAGGGAGAGCGACCTGTCGATGTTGTATACGAGCTTACACCGGAGGCACTGGTCGCATAAATGCAGACGTAGTCTGATTCGCTGAAATTGTTGCTGCTCCATGGTGTGAAAAGTTCCCCAGGCAGACGCAATGTCGTGCCGTATATAAGTTCAGTGGCGAAACATTGAATATCTGCTTTTAGGCTCGTTCTGATACCCAAGAGGGCGAGCGGTAAGGTTTCGTACCAACTGTCGTTTTTGTGTGCTCGAAGAACACTTTTCAGTTGGCTATGAAACTGTTCAACTAAACCGTTTGATGCTGGGTGGTAGGAAGTAGTGCGTATGCGTTCCGTACTAAGCAGCCGGGTTACCGAGGAGAATAATCCGAACTCAAATTGTTGTCCTCGGTCAGTCGTGACGGTCGAGAGACAACCGTACAGTGCTATCCATCGTTCTACACAGCGATGAGCAACTATCTCCGCCGTAATAGAAGTGATGGGAATAGCTTCGGGCCTGTTGTCTGAAGTGTCAGCTGTTCTTCAATCGCTTTGGCAATTCGTGCCCTCTAATCTGCATCAGATCCTCTTTGCTTATGATTGATGCCGCCTGGATATGTAAAGTTTCTAGAGCCTCTCCATCAAACATGACTTTATTGGTGCTCATCCTTATGTGTTTCAGGATCTTGCTTTTTCCTCAAGCTACGGAAACCCTACGTCGTTAAATGTCTTTACATATATTTGTTGCTGTGTATGGGATAGAAGAGTCAGTTCATTTACGAAGTCCGAATCGTCAAGCTGCATCCGAGCTGTTCGTTGTATTCCACGCTTCTCCTGAGATGTGTAGATTTTCACAATTCAGTTGACGACAATAACAAAGAGAATGTGGAGAATTATCATCCTTTCCTAGTCCTGAATCTTTTAAGAAGAGCAAACAAGACCATTACTTCAGAAGAAGGCAAGCTAGAAGATAAAAAGTTATAATAAACATCCTATGACATTATAATTTTCCTAAAAATATTATTTGAAACATAAAAACAAAACTGCCCTTCCCTTAAAAACAATATTCCACCACTCTATCCGACGGACTTAGGACGTTACCCATACCGTGATCATTTGCATTTGTGGGCACTGTAAACTGTTTCTCCAGTACAGGCAGTCTGAGTGTCATCTGATGGTCGTCCAATAGGTTTATGAACCGATCGAAGGTTTGTTGAGCGGTCTCTGTCCACGTAAACTTAGTTTTGTTTAACAACTTATATAGGGGTGTTGCTATTTCGTTGAAGTTTCTGAAGAACCGATTGTAGAATGTCACCCCCTTAATTTTTGGTTTCTTCGTCGAAACTTCTGTTGCTACTCTCATCCCAGTCTTTTTGCTACTCTCATGCATTGGGAATGAGCTATACTTTGTGAGCACCTTACCACTTCTTAATTTAATTATCGCTTTTACTTCTCCTAGGAGACCTGTTCCTAATATCAGTCTCTGTAGGCTTGTGGTTACGACAAACTGAAAGTTTATCTCATCACCACCAACTTCTACGATACTGTTAGATATTCCCGAAACATGTGTTCCCCTATGGTATGGACAGCTAATGAATATGTTTTGATTCTCTAACCCTGCCCTTTGCCTATTAACGATACTTCTGCCGTTGTATCGATTAGACACACTAAATCCTGTTTGTTTATGCTTCTATGCCCTTCTATCTACTAATGTAACAATACCCAGTTTCATTAGGTAGAAGAAACACGAACCATGTAGTCTAAAATCTCCGAGTTCTCTTGTTGGACAGTTTCTCTTCCAATGATATGTTCCTCTGCAAGTGAAACATTATTATTCCTGCTATTGTTCACTCATATTGCAACAATCTCACTCCGCAGCTGCTTTATCTTCTTCTCGACACTGCTTATCTCTTGATACCCGCATTCCACCGGAGCTGGCACTTGATTCATCAACTGTTTGGTTACTTTTGTTATTTCACTGATATGCATGGATTGTGCGGCGCCTACTAATTTCAGCTGTTGGGAAATAGCAGCAGGCACTATCTAGATGAATTGCAACGCCGAAAAGCTTTGCTCCCGACTCGTCATTCAAATACGACATCTCGTGGGTCGACAGCCTGGTTTACTCCACTACTAACACGGCGGGTCACCATCTAATGGCGACGTCGCCTGCCGGAAATTCTGCACTACCTTGTTCCTGTTCGCCGGGCTGTCGAACTCTATAACTAACCGCCGTGTGACCGCCTCCCATGTTGTCTTCCAGTCAGAAACGTCCAGGCTATCATATACAGCCATTACCTTTCAGCAGCGTCCCCAACACCACTATCTTCGCCTAATGCTCCTCCACATACATCGATTCGGCAACAGCCTACAACTCCTTCAGGAAGTTCAGCACATCTCCGTTCTCAAACTCCCTCTACCATTCAATTTTCATCCTAAGTAGAGTCAGAGACACCAATGGTGTGAACTAGAACATAGGTGAGGACGACCAATTTATTATTTAACATAAAATTACAGAGGTTTTTCGTAACTTGCGAAAATTATACATTAAACGCTTCGTTTGCAAATTTTCAACACTTGTCCTTCACATTCTGCATGATTCTTCCAAATCACAATTCCTTTCTATTTCCGTTTCTGTTCTCTTCAACTCGATCTTTTAGGCTTCCTGCTGCCACGTTCTCCACTTCTGATTGACGTTACATGCTACTTATGTCTGACTACATAAATGGCATACACGACAGGCTAAGTGGTACTATTTGGAGTAGTCTGGTGCAGGAAGGTGACGTCAACTGGAGTGTTGTGGGAGGCGGCGTTGACTGGAACGGCTGTTGTCGATGGAGAGGGTGGATGGATGTGCGGTTTCCGGACCGACATTGTATGCAGATGGCTTAGCAGGTCTCTTGAACACAGGTGTTGAACTTACCAGGTGCTAAACGCACTTCCGTGTTTGACGGCTTGGCAGATGGACGGATCTACGAAAGTCAGCACACCGCAGACTTGACATGTTGAGCGTGGCACAGACTGCAGTAAGGAAGAGAGTGGCACGGCAAGCAGAACCACCACAAGAATGGCCGTTTTTTCTCATGTCAACAGATATAAGTAATATGGGACATCAATTGAAAGTAGAATACCTGGCAGCAGAAGGTTGAGAAGGTCGAATAAAAGAGAACGGGAACAGAGAGTGATTGGTATAGAAAAGAAGAAACAACAAAGTCTGAGACAATTGATGGATATTTTGTAAATGGAGTATTGAAGCTATGGTATTCACATTTTACCAAATAACTCTGTAATTTTAATTTCAAGTTTATCTGGTTGTCCCCACTTGTGTTGTTGTTCAATACAATAGGAAGACGATTCATCATAATCAAAGATTTCTCAGTGACGTACGATACCAGGAGTTTTCATTAGGATTTAAACACAGAATTGGTCAAATTTCGTAACTATCAGAAAGATTCTTCTACGTAGATTTTATATAACACATACATTAACATTTCTATTTCAATTCAGTTTGTTCGTAGTAAAACAGTAAATAAATCACTTTGTTAGTGGGTTCATTTAACTAATGATAGCTGCCCTAGTGAAGTAGAAATGTCAAACGTGATAATTATCTCCAAGTGCGAATCTCTCATATCACCGACTTATGACGTCATCTCGCTAATTCTTAGGTGGATTTATCGATGATAATGAGAAATGGACCTCTAATCATGAATCTATTTCCGCTTAGATAAATAAGTATATTTGAAAATATTTCCGTAACATTCAGAACGAAAGATTGATAATAAGCCTAGGAAAATTTAGAAACTTTCTAAAACCACGATTCTGTAGTAGATTTCATCATCATTTCTGTTTTGAAATATTTTTGATTAATATACCCTCTCTATTTATTGCTTAAAAATCATTTTATTTTAGAATCGTTGTTTCCATTCATAGTATGAAACAAGCATGACCAATTCATGAACAGGAGGCAAAGGAATATAGTCATACTGATAGACCTTTGGTTTGTCTGACCAGACATAGAAAAGTCATAGTAAGTGTTACGTCCTTGAATCTGTCTACCCACTTAGTGCCGAGTATAATGTAGATTAAGACCTTGACACGACAGACTGACTGGCTTAACCTTGAGGCCAATATGCGCGAGTTCGAGTTCGTCCCTGATTGGCTGGCAAGCACGAGAGAGAGAGAGAGAAGACAAGACAGACGGAACACTAATCACTTTATTCCAACCCGATCTAGCACTCGAATTCCCAATTCAGATTAGGGTGAAAAGTTACATGAATAAATAGATGACTAAGCGGACCACAACGTACAATAATTAGAAAAATACAATCATGTCCAAAACTGGGGAATTATAGTAGAAAATAGAGTACAAAAGATTACGTCTAAATGACAATAGCTTTAGGGCAGAAAATTCTATGGCAATGAATTATACATCAAACGAAAGCTTATGATCTGTAGAATAGGCTAGGGGCAAAAGTAAATGTTACAGTTTTAAAAGCTTTGAATTAAATGAATTAACGTCCCCGAAAATAGCTTCCGTAATTTGTTCAGGCTTCTAGTTTTGCGGATCACATCAGTAAGGAAACTCCATGGAGTCTGACTTAATAATGAGAAACTTGAGGATGTATTTCAGAAACAATTAAAGGAGTTAGTCTAACGTGAAAATGATATCTGTCCCGAGGTAGCTTGATATGATTTCCAAAAGGCTGTGGAAACAGCAGTAATATCTACTAATAACTTAGACCAAAAGGTTAGGAAAAACCAGTGAACATCAGTGGCATTTACAGAACTGATGGATGACCGGAGGTCCGTCCCATCCGACTCAGAACATGATGAGAGCGGAGGCAGTTTAAACGTAAGTTGATCAAAAGTCTACGTAATAATCGTGGGCAGTGGTGGGTAGTGAAAGAGAAAAGATGGAAAAGACAGTGACGATAGGTAACAGGAGACACCTGTTCAGAATTTTTAGGGAGACGGGTATTAAAAATCCGGCTGTTGGTGAGACTGTCTCAGATAAAGCCGGGACTATTATTCTCTTTCAAGAAAGGAGATTGAATCAACTGACAGGACACTTTGGAGAACCGTTCAGCTGGCCTTCAGCAACACTTCCACTAATCACTATTTCCAAGCAACCCTAATGGCAAACTGACGTAAATCCTATAAGCTATAAGCAATCTAAAGTGAGGGAAAGTAGTTGGACTTAACTGACTAACTCCTGAGATTTTTAAAGTTGGTCGTCCAGTTTTAGCAGTTAAATTAGATAAAATCTGGTAACTTTACGTAATCCCATCTGGCTGGTTTCGATCGCTGAGCATCTCAGTTTATAAGAAAGGACTAAAATCCCCTTGTGACAACCACAGAAGAATCAGTTTGACTAATATAGGATATCTAGATGATATAGGTCTGTTTGGTGAAGACTCTGAAAAATGCAGTCTTCTAACCACTTTAAGCAACAATTCAAGCATATTTTGGATGCGGTTCTCTCACTCCAAATGTGAAACGTTACTTCAGGATCGGCTCGCTTCATCACCGGAATTAGTGATAGGGAGTGAAGTAAGCGAACGTATCGATCGCTTCACTTATCTTGAGAGTCTCATCAATTTTGGCGGGATGGCGTCTGACGAAATCCCGACAGATTCAGATGGCTCGATTGGCTTTTGCCAGTTATGTTTGGGCGAGAATGATAATAATTGGTTGTCTTGATGAGTCAGACATTAGATAGGATGACAGGTGTTATATATATTCCCCTATCCTTATTACGTATTGACTGTTTCTTGTTGTTGGATTATGTCGGATTTTGGTGTGGAAATATATTGACGTTATAGTCAGGCTAATATCGTGCTCCTGATCTGAGTTATGTTGAAGTCCTGTAAAATATACACTGGATGGGAATCTAGTGTAGATATTCGTCTAAAGTAAATTAACGTCCCACATACGTGTAAAGAGTGAAAGGACTGTTGTAACAAGAAACCCTAGCGTTATATCAAGTATCCTACGTTTATAACAGCCAGCTTGCGACGTAGGCGAGATATCCGTCTTCCAACCAAAGGGTAAGTTAACTGCTCAGCAGTTCGCTCCTCACTAATTAATGGATGTGAAACATGGCCACTAAGAGTAAAGCATATTCATAGGTTACCGGTATTCAGTTATAGGTATCTACGAGGCATTGCTTGTGTGTTTTTGGACCATGGAGTCAGCAATCCCTGGGTCAGAAAAGGGGTACTAAGTAAGGATGGTAGGTCGATTGATGTGATAGTAAATCTCCATTAACTGAGGTAGTTGGAACTCGTGTTACGTATGCCCAACCACCACCTACCTGGATGGGCGGTTTTATCGTGCAGAAGTGGGGGATGGTCAAACCAAAACATGGCATCAGTCCATGAAATCACTGACGAATGAACTGGACCGTGTTGATATGTGAAGACTACCTGGCTAAGGTCCGCGTGATTGACATGGCTCAAAGTCGTTTGCAATGGTGCAGGTGCATCCATCCTTTGCCTTCCCACGAATGCTGAACTATTGAATTTCCCACTTGTTCCTAATTCGCTAGTTTATATTTTCTTTCCTAGCCGTGTCTTCGATGGATATTTTCCCTATTACCACTGATACTGCCTCTAACATTCTAGGATTCGGCCTGACAACTTCATCACTCTTCGCTAATAGGGTGTGGCAACTTAAAACGACGTACATACGTGCAGGTTCCACTTTGTGACTGACTGATGATCCCTCGAATGTAAATTAGCGCTAAGTAACTAAATTGTTATGTAACCCTTATTTTATATAAGTCTTTTTCTCAGTTAATCATTCCCCATATATTACTTCTATTTATTCTACAGTCCCAAGAGCACTACAGACATATTTCAATGGTACTCAAACTGGGATCAATGTAACCAACGCAACTTGGATATTTGGAAATAAAAAATGTTTAGGCAGTTTGATGTAATGGACAAATGTAGTTTCGGATACTTAATACATTTGTGTGAATGTTAACCGGCTGATCATATAGAAATAAGTAGGCTAAGATTTAAACTTGTCATTTGGACGTAAAATGGTTATACCTCCATGTGGTTTTATCATTATAAAATTAATAAATCTGATGACCTATTTCAGATTAGTTGGATTTAAGTACACACAATGGAACACGTAATCAATCGTGTGGTTCGAATTAGCAATAAGCATGGAAGCAAAAGCGACAATACTACCAATAATGGGAAGCATTTGTTTTCCGTGTGGAAACGCTTTTCAAACTGAAGTGGCATTATAGTCACTTCCATAGAAATCTCACTTCTTTAGCGTAAAGAAGAGTGTGAAAATCAACATTGTGGGATTAAATCGGGTTAATAGGTAGGGGGATTTATTTACAGGAGTCGGATACACATGAGTTCTAACGTGCTAAAGGAATAAATAGCAAATTAATCTACTCTGATTACGGACAACAGCTCCTAACGATGGTGATCCCTTGCCTTATGAATTAGATCATTAGGTTAAAAGTATGAGAAAACGGTGAGTGGTTCAATAAGAAAATTCATCTACCTCAGATTAATAGTATTGACGATTATTTCTATCTTTCTTACTACAAATAATGGGGACTAGCTTATAGTAAGAATATCTGATTTTTTTCGTACGAATTACTTTATTAACTGGTTGATTGCACATTTACTTTTACATTTATTATATAAGTTGATCATATTTTAGAAATTATGATAACAATAGAAAACAAAAAAGATGAATAAAGAAAAGTTGGTGGACTTAAGCAGGACATAGAATAACTCAACTGGGAACAATATGTAGGTAAAGCAAGAATGAATATATATATGGACTAGTTGAATAAATATAAATAAGAGACAAGTAACAGAAAGAAACCTTAGTCGAGAAAAAAATATGACAAGTGTATAATGATTATATTTACGTTGACCACACGAATTTTGATAAGGAACGATAATAATAATAATAATGATAAAATTTACAGATAACAAGTCAATCATCTTTCATCAATAAAATCATCATCAAAACAAACAAAGTAAACACATAGAAAACTAATAAACACTTAATATTTGACAACAGGAAAAAAGTAATAAATGAAATGAGAGAGGGAGATATAAGTTGAGAAGAAGCAAGATATCCCCTGCATTTTATGTGAATAAATGTGATTTGATGGATGCGCGGCTTCGAGTAAATTTCTTCACACATATGGATTAGATCGAGAATAGACTGAATGAGGGTAAAGAGATAGTCAACAAAGCGGGAGCGTAAACATGGACCAAAATAAGCTGATCTCATGGTTTAAAAGATGACAATAAAGAAGAAAACACACAAGTATCCACACACTCACATAAAAAATGACTAACATTTTTCAACTGCCCGCGGAGGAAAACGAACACCACAAAAATGTGCGCAGACAGTTACTCTTTTTAAAAGAAACACACAATAAAGCAACCAAAATATTGAAAAGTCAAAAATAAAGGAGACAACAGCAAATAAGAACGAAAATAAATATCCTCACCTTGGAATGTTTAAACAACGTGATAATAGTGATGTTAGTGGTATTAGTGACTTCTCATTCATTTCTGGTAATTAATAACTCCCTACTGTTACTAAAACCCCATTATAACAATTCATCAGTGTTAAGTAGGCCACAACGACGAGAACAACAATAACAGGTAATGGACACGACTAGTAGTTTTTATTATATATATATATATAATCATAGGTTTCACATGTTCACACTCTCCAGGAAATCTCTAGGATAATGGTGATTGTCTTCAAAGTAAATGCATTAGTTGATCAATCAGTCAATTGATACAACAAGTCAGTAATTAATTGGGTTCATATTCATAAATTTGTGACTAAACATTATTCTATGTTATTAATAAGAACAGTTATTATTGCTAACATTATCATCATCAACCTCATGACTATTCACATGAGTGTAGAATAACTAAAGGTAATAAATGGATAGATAGATATATTATATCCATAGTGTGATAAAATGTGACAACCCACTCGGAAAAATTGAGTGATTAAAAGAATATTGCGTTGTTTTTTTTCTGTCATAATATATATGTATTCATGTGTTTATGTGATAGCCTGGCAGTATTATTATGATTTGTTGTTGCAGATTAAATCAGTATACACGCCCACTAATTGGTTGTTGTTGAGCCACAGTCACAGGTGTTGGATAAGGAAATCCACTACCGACACCGCCGCCAATCGATGTGGGACCAGTAACAAAATTACTGTCGAAACCAGATGATGATGGGTTATACGGTGGAGCTGCCTGTTGCATTGGTGTCACATCGTCAAGATCTTCTTCCTTAAAGAGAGAGCAAAAAAGGAATCGGTGTCGAGAGTGTAACGATTTTTGATATTTATTTAGTTACAAGATGTACAATAATGTGGCTAATATAAAGACAAAACGCTATTGAAAAATGATGTGCTATATTAACTAACTAAACAAAATTGTCACAAGGGGGTTTTGTGGAGATTTAGTAATAATGATCATGTGCTCACTAGTGACTGGCTCCTTGAGTTCTAGTGAGAAGCCGTGGCCAGTGGAGCTAATCCACGTCAGGTAGAGACAGGTATCTACCTCAGTACATTGGAAGTTGGTTGCGCAATTTCGTGGATTGGTTGAGGTTAGACATTAACACCGTTGGATGCCAGCTCAGTGGTCTACCGGTTAAGGGCTCTGGCTCGAGACCGGTAGGTCCTGGGTTCGAATCTCGCGAGAGCGGGTTCGTGGATGCGCACTGCTGAGGAGTCCCATAATAGGACGAAACGGCCGTCCAGTGCTTCCAGGTTTTCCACGGTGGTCTAGCTTCAATTGACTCATGATCTTAACTATAAACAAAATTGTATTATTATTGCATGATACATGTGTTTCGCTTGAATATTGAAAGATGAGAGGAGATATATCACACTATGCATTATTCTACAGTCGTGAAGTATAACTGAGCTGGGTAGGTAAGTACATGTAGTCTACTTGGTTGGGAGTCCGCGCGATTATAATAAACAATGGTTGCAGATGCTGTTTGAGATGCCTTAGAATCAGTCACAATGGTACAAATGCATTCATTTTATATCTTTCCTCCAAAATTAGCTGATACATTTTTTAAAATTCCATGAACACATTTTTTCCAAATCATCAACTTGCATATACTTAGTGTTTTGTTTTATCACTGAAATTTTTACTACTTTACTACTCTGGCAGTTATTTTAATAATTTTATCTCTGTGTTCATGTGCTGTGGCAACTTCAACCGATATACGTATGCGCCGGGTTCTATGTTGCCTATGACTGACTGACCAAATAAAGTAAAATATGAGCACAGGCTATGGGTAAATGTTCTTTATTTCTTGACTATGATAAGGCCATCAAATGAGTAATGCTGACGTTGGGGTATTAATAATTCTAGAAAAATGTCAGACAGATGCTTAGATTACAAGCAACAAGTTGATGTTCAGAACATGTTACAGAATCGCAACCTGCTTACCCCGAGTTGACATAGGAGTGTAAGGTGAGAAAGAGTTATGGTCTGGGCAGATCCAAATGTAGTCAATTCATATTACTAACTGTTGGTTTAAGGAATGTTAGTAATTACAGATATTCTAGGTGTGGGGTTCATGCAATAACTGTAATCTATGAATGGAATGCATGAAATATTAAATCAATCCCATTCATCCTTGATCTTTCGCTAAATGTTAGGCTAAAAATCATTCCACGCCCTCTACACTCTTTAATCTTGTTCATCTTCTCCGGACTATACTCTTTCGTTGTCTGTTGCAGCTGATAGTGTGTTGCTTTTCCTTTGTTACTCATCTTGTTGGTATCTCCATTACTGCACTGCTGATACAGGTTGCATCAATTTGGATTGATATACAATCGTGTTACAAATCTTAACATTGCTTATGACTGACAACATTATAGGGAATTATCATGTGTATATTAAATAATATTTCTTGACAAGATTATTTATATGTCAACAATTAGGTTCGATTACCGAATGTGGGGTAGTGGATACACATTGGTGAGGAGTTCCGTACTAGGACGGCGGAATGGCCGTCCAGCGTTTCCATGGGTAGTCTAGCTAAAATCAGTTCGTGGTACGAACCGTAATTCTACAATTTCCGCAAATCTCATATACAAATTTTAATATTAAAAGAAGGAAGAATTGACCGGAAAAAATGTACAAGTAGAAGAGAACATCTTAAATTTCAAAATAACATTTAAACCGTATAGTAATATATATATATATATATATATATATATATATATATATATATATATGTCTCTAACTGTTGATCACGATAATCACAAACTACCAAAAACCGATGATTTAATAATAATAATAAATCCTGAAAATAGGCACTAAATGCACACCGGTTTATAGGCGTGACCATGGACTGATACCGTACCTTGGTTTCGAAATGCCCAACGCATTTTTTAGCCAGTTCAACCGATGAAAATTCATTATATCATCAGTCGATTTGTCATATTTGTCTAATACTCTATGCATGATCTTGATATCTTTCGCTCTACCATTGATTAAAGTTGGGAATCTAGCCTAATAGATTGAAGCTAACTAATTTGTATCCTATGATGCTCATACACTATGAGACCAGTAACTTTGAGTTCTAGAGGAGTGACGGACATACTATGCAATAGGATGAAGCAGCTGACTAACGGTCCTTCCCCTGATTGTTCACATGGTTATTCATCTGATAACATGCTAATTATTTAATACACATACTTCTTGATTAACTGGGTAACAAAAGATTCGTGCCATATAAATGCAATGATAATGTTGCGAAAAAAATAAGTGACAAGGGTACCGTGCAGTGAATAAATATGTGAACAAGAATAGTGTATAACCGGACAAATAGTTTGGTCAAAAATCAAATCAAGACTTTTGTTTAATTGACGAAGTTCCTCATATTATTTATGATAGGTTTAAAAGAAAAATGAAGGATTGCCATTTGGCAGAAGATATGTCCGATAACGTCACAAGTCACTGAGTAGTAGAATCTCTAGGATCCCAATTAGGAAGCTGTGATGAATCGACAAACGTTAGTCCGATTTAGTTTTCTTTCATATTACGAGGCTGTCATAACTTACCATCTTTCTACTTTTTTCACCCAGTCCCATAGTCTGCAAAAAATGCACGATGTGGACAGTTGTCACCGAAATAAGTGTTTCACAAAGGTGACACCAACTGAAGTATCCTCACTGAGCCTAAATACATATTCTTTAGCCTAAGGGTTTGTTATATCTAGAACTTAGATTCTTAGTATGCCGAGTATAACTTGAGCAATCGAATGCTAGAACCTTCCCCAGTCGCAAATGAGAAGACAGAGGACAAGTGGAAGGAATTTTATTCCAAAAAGTGTCAATTATGGTACAAAACTGTCAGGTATTTATATTTTTTTAGTAAAAACGAAAACATCATTATAGTTATCTAATCCGCATACAGGGGGATATTAGCATTTGTCTAATAGGGAATCTACATGTAGTGATTCTGAAATATTCTTCCAAAAGAAGATTGGATGCAATATCTTCGGCTCTTTCTGAGCTTCCTCGAGTTCACACGTGGACCGTCCTCACACCTTCCCCCCTCCTCTGCTGTGTAAAACTTTTTTCTCGGATCCACCTGAAACTTGGTTACCGCATTCCCCTTGCGGTTCATCACTCTGGAAAGTTGTACTGCTTTGCCCTTGCGGCGTTTATCTCTTCTACATTCGCTCTCTTGAAGGCTTCTCCGAGATGAACACACGAGCGATTGAAACGAGAGTCGGTTTCGTGAGATCAATGTTCCGCCGTCCCTTTGAATTTAATTTGTGTCTTATACACGCTCCGACATTTCTCCGGATTATGTAAAGTACACTTCCGATCCGACGTTCTATAACACCTGGTTCCTATTACATATCACCTTGATACGATTTAACAAGTACCCTTTCACCCATCTGGAAGCTACGAGTGACCATACGATACTCATTCGTGGGTTTATTTGTCTTTCTGGGTGGCAACATACTGTTAAAGACTGTCCAGATTTTCCTTCCGGACATACACTCGGCTGGTGACATTCCTCCTGGTACTGCCGGATTAGGGGTAACTGTTTAAGATATTAGGAACTTACTAATCACTTGTTCTGGAATACCCTCTCTTCTCCCTTTGACCAGAGCTCTTTTTATCGTATGCACGAATCTCTCTGTTTGGTCATTCGACTGAGGATGGTACGGAGAAGACTGTAGATGCGATATGCCATTTTCACTGCAAAACCATTTAAAGCAGATGACATAAACTGAGTGCCGTTATCAGTTACTAAGATCTCTGGAACCCCAAAACAAGCAAACAATCCTGACAATCTTCTTATTATGCTCTCTGATGTCATTTTCGGTATGTCATATACTTTTGGCCATTTTGTGAAAGTATCGACAACAACCAAGTAATTTCTGCCTTGTATTGGACCGGCGAAATTGGCGTGTATTCTTTTCCAAGGTCCGTCCGGTTTCGGCCATGGTTGTGGTTCAATTTTAGTTGGGTTCTTTGCTGTCTTTAAACAGGACTAACAACTGCGACATTTTTGTTCTATATCATGGTCCATTGACGGCCAGTATGGATAGTTCCGAGCTAGTGTTTTCATTTTACTTATTCCCGGATGCTCGCTATGGAACGATACGGTGGCCAAACATGATGCACGAATCGACAACTGTCAAAGAATCTCGTCGACGAAAATATTGTAAGAGCTCTCCACGTAGTCTAGATAAAAGCCACTTTTGAGTATGCAGCGGCGAACAACCTTCAACGCATTATACTTCTCACTCGCTTTTTTAATGGTTTCGAATGTGATCGGAAGTCCGGAAACTGAGTCTGCCAATACTGTGTGAACCTCTGCCTCAACATTTACGGCAGTTACAAGCACCTCTTCTTGTTTTGCATGGGAACCAATTAATTTTGAGTTTACCCGTGAACCGTCCTCACAGGGTTATTAACATTGTTGCCACCAGGTATCAGCAATTCTTCAGAGACAAGAATGATCAAGCACAAAGGAATCATTGAAGATCCTCTTTGAGATAATCGAGAAAATTTGTAACTCGGGATGAGGATTTTGAAGGTGCTTTTTGTTTCAAGAGCTGGATAGTTTCATCATTTTAGTTGTATCGTTCGTCTTCCATTTCCATCTCACTGAGCAGTTGATTAGTGGTCTATAATATCCAGAAAACAAAACACCACAAATCCATCCATCCACTTACCATTTGATTTTAAACAAAATAATAAGATTGAATGGAGGAATACTAAGTACTTACCTTCTCTCACTTCCCTAGCTAAAACATAAACACACAATTCACTTACATTAAGTTGCATTTTTGCTTCAACATCTTCATCGGGCGGTGGTTTCGGTTTGTATAAACCACAGCAAAAGTTGAAACAACAAAAGCAGCAACAACAGAAGAAACAACCGGTGATCAAGAAGAGGAAGATGAAAAGTGCCTATTGGAAAATTTTCGCAAAAAAAACAATGAAGAAACATATATCAATTAGATTTAGGGGAGCAGTAACTGATGAGATTCAAAACCCGATAATAGGTATTAAAGAAATAAAAATTATATTTGTAAAAATCTCAGAGATTGAATTTTAGATAAATCTAACGTTTCACTTGGTAATCTGATTCAAGTTTTCTCAAGGAAATATAATAAAACATTAAAATTATCAAATATAAGTGCACATTTCACCGGGTAACTGAACATTAAACAATCCGTCCAATCATGTTAATAATGTCAAAAGAAAAAATTTGCTGAAGTGCGTAGGAGTCACTATTTGGTGTAAAAAGTAAAGGGATTGTGTTAAGATAACAGTTGTATTTATAGGTATCATTACCAAGTTTTGATTTGATAATTTTAAATAAATTGAGCATTGGGTAGATTGTTATAAATATAAATAATATATTTGTAATATCCCAATGAGTAGAAAAATTAGATTTGGTTATTTATTCTCTGGAGAAGTGGCTTACAATAAGTCACGAAATGTCAGAAAATATAATTTTTCTACTCATTGGGATATTACAAATATACTATTTAGTTGTATGCATATCTGATATGAGAAGAAATACATTGACGATACATCGCCCTTGATTAGGTATTTTCATAAATATAATTTCGTCTCCGAGGTTTCAGATTAACTCCACGCCCAACCACTGTAAAACTGTCGGTTTAAATTTAGATGAAAGTACTTACAATACGATAACAGATTAATTGTATTTCACTAAGGGATAAGAGACTTAGCAATATTTAGATGCTAAGGTGCTTAAACTCAACAAGACAAAAGAATAGGGGCCCAATTGAGTGACTCATAAAATGTTAAGGAGAAAGTGTGTACTTTCTTATAGAAAAAACAGGACATAAGAAAAAAAACCAACATGTAGGTAACATTTTGTACAGTTGCTTCCCCTTTATCATCACGAAGAGAGCAAAGACAAAGACTTGAGTAGAACAACATAGATTCATTTTATTTTGTTGGGTTCTCATCAGCTGCTTCCAACTTTTAATATTTTAAAATCATTATTACAAAATGGACTGAAATTACCTACATAAACCAATTTAGTTGGAAGTTATTGTGAATGAACATCAGTATAGTGTACCAAAGATGTAAATAAATTTAAGAAAGTAAATAAGATAATCCATATATATATATCTTGTGTGGGAGAACGTTCTACATCACTAATGATAACAAAAAACCAAGGGACTAGAAACAAGTAGTTACGTAATGAATAAACCTTAACATTTTTACCTGTTATTAGAGCTTGCTCATTACGCAACCAAAATTTTTATTTAATCCCTTAAATTTATTTACATCTTTGATATACTATACTGGTGTGTATTCATAATAACTTCTAAATAAACTGATTTATGTAAGTGATTTTAAATCATTTTGTGATTGTGCTTTTAGAATATTAAGGATTGTAAACAGCTGACGAGAATCCAATAAACCAAAATGAGCACATAACATTTAAACACGACGCATGAATTTATGAAGACACTTGACGATAAAACTAAAGAAACAAATGTATAAGTATTCACCTATTCGGCTACAAAGCATTCTTCTGTACTCTATTCTTAACCATTACTGCTAACAATATCAACTCAAATTCCTAATTCTAACACTAATCATTTATGGGTGTTCATGCATTAAATTACCTATTTGTATAGCCTGCATTCTGATTGGTTGGCAGCTAATCTCTCTTTAGAGAGTTAGGCATACTTTCACTTCAAAAAGTGTGGTATGATCGTGCGGATTAATGGGTACAGCTGTGTCGACAACACGTACAATACAAAAATGGATGCAATCGCTTCACCCTAACTCCATTTATAGATTTTTGACCAAGCCCTAACAGCAATGGGAAAATAATTAAATAATGAACTACTATGTTGTACGGTCCAACAATAGAGAACAAACTGCCCACAATAGGACTATTTCAACCGTGTATAGCAGTATACATAAAATCTGAAGGAAATTTTCCATCTTGCCGGTCAACAACCTAAAGTAATGGGATTCTAGTTCCAATCACTTTTGTATTAAAATATACTATAACATGAAATGAAGATTATTTGAAGCCGGTAATATCTAACGAAAGCTAAATGAATGTTTTTTTCTTAATCCGTTGCTAATTAATTATTTACAGTACCCTCTATTCACAGCCACATTTCGGCTTGTCAGCCCAGAATCGTAGTCCCACTGGTGGTCGTCACGTGAAACTAGTCAGGACTCGTAAGCCATAGCAAAGTCAGAAATCTCAACATGTAACTGGAATTATGTATACCTTACAAAACAAACTCGAAAATAGATGTTGATGTTAAGCATTGAAGTATAAATTACGATACAAAACTAATGCGAATCAGTAATCAAATAATGGTGGGTCTATGTACTGCTCAGTTTTGAGCTGCATTTGTAGTATGATGTCTAGTGATAATACCGGGGAGTCCACGCGAAAACAAATGATTAGAAGGGGTTTGAACAGATCACGGAAATTACTTTGATTTCATTTTAGCCCTTATGCTCTCAGATAGTAAGTGACCCTAGAAATATCAAAACATTTTAATTTTTTTGAAACAATTTTCTAAACGATTTAGTCTTCAATGATGCGCGCTTAACGCTTATAGATCATTTTACTTTAAATAGCTAACTTACACTATCGTACAGTGTAGTGATCACTAGAAATAGCAAGTAAACCTTCAATTTTGATGAATGTGAATTTACCACTGAGATTTTAAAAAAGAACAAGCTGAACTATTGATGTGCAGGCGACGAAAATAATGATTGGTTTATTGCCTATTTAGTCTGGTAGATAGTCTAACAGATATTAGATGCGTTAAGTATTTTTCTACCCTTATTATTGTAACCTGTCGGTTGTTGGCGTGGAAATATACTCACGATCTGATCAGATCAGTCGCGTGTTCTTGATCAGAGTTGTGTTAGAATCCCGTAGAATAGACATTGGGTTTATTGTGTATATATTCTTCTAATGCAAATTAGCATCCCATTTGTGTAATTATCATATTGCTTATTTCATTTGAACACATAAATATTTGTATAGGGGGGCACCAGATATACATGCACCACACAAAACAATGAGAATGTGAAGAGAAAAAGGTTAAGTGCGTATAAGAGAGAAAAAAATCACTGATTAGTGTATGCTAGTGCAATCTTAAGAATAATAACGGATGAAACGGAAAGCGTCAAGAATTCTTTAAGTTAAGGAAGTTATGACTACTCTTTACGAAGAAAGTAAAATAAGGTTATAGCAAGAACGCCACTGGCTTCTATTCTGAGCCATATCTGATAACGTCTCTAGCCACTGTGTTGCACTATCTCTCGGACCCCAGCCAGGGAGTCGTGAAGGACCAACAGAAGCCAGCCCTTTGCAGCTTTCTTTCATACCACGACACCATGTCATACACTGACCTCCTCTCCGCTTTTCCCAACCAGTCCCAGGGTCGGCAAATAATGCACGACGTGGAATTCTCTGGGACGACATTCGTAAAACATGTCCAAGTCACCGAAGCACACAGCACCGAACCTCTGCATTACTAACATGGTATTGCCACTGAATGTCAGCAATCCTTCGGAGACAACGATGATCGAACACAGAGAGTCGTCTAACATCCTCATCTCAGATAGGCCATGTTTCACAAGCATAGAGCAAAACTGCTCTCACCGACGCGTTGAGGATCCGAGCTTTTTCAGCCAGACTAACATCACGAAGGCGCCAAAGATGACCCAGATTGGCATAAGCCGCTCCGGCTTTCACTATACATGCTTCGATCTCATCATTCACGTCACCACCAGCAGTTATGCAGCTTCCTAGATACGCAAACTTCTCAACTACTTCAATCTGCTCACCATTCGGGGTGAGTACAGGATTAGAATCCTGCCAGTCTTGTAGGAGTACTTTGCATTTGGAGGGTGCAAAGCACATGCCGTACCTACGGACACTGATTGGCAACTAGTTAAGCTCGGATTGCATGCCTTGGGTATTATCGCACAGTAAGACAATATCATCCGCATACTCAAGGTCGAGAAGTCGTTCTCCAAGCAACATATCCACACCGCCATTACTTACATCCATCAGAGCTGTTTCCAGGATGTCGTCGATGGCAAAGTTGAAGAAGAATGGTGAGATTGGTCAACCCTGCCTAACCCCACTGCTCGAATGGAACAAGGGAGAAAGGTGGTTGTATGCCCTCACTCTGCCTGAGGTGTTTGTATACAGGGCCTTTAAGATGTTAATGAACTTCTCAGGCACACCCTTCTTCAATAGACAATCCCAGAGAACAGTCCTGTCCGACGAATCGAAGGCAGCCCTGATATCAAGAAACACTACGATTGTTGACCTGTGATAAGTATGACGATGTTCTAACATTAGGTGGGGGGTGAAGATAGGATCAATACATCCTCGACCAGAACGAAAACCAGCCTGCTCCTCGCGAGTCAATCGTTCTCAGGTTTTAAACAACCTACGAAGAATGATAGAAGCCAATAGTTTGGACTCAATCGAAAGTAGACTTATCCCCCGATAGTTATTGCAGGAACGACGTGAACCCTTTTTAAAGATAGGGACAACTATCGACTCGTTCCATGATGTTGGAACACTAATTGCCAGACAGTTTCTTAACCAGAAGATCGCCACCATCTTTAAAAAGAGAAGAAGAGAAGTCATCTGGGCCCGGTGATTTGTAGCGTTCCAAGAGTTGGAGTTCTTTGCGGACTTCCGCCTCGTTTGTTGGATCAGTCGTCACCGGCCATGGGGGGCAGGACAGTTGAACTGTCTTTCGAAGAATTCCTCCCATCGTCCAATACGTCGAGGGATATTAGTGATTGGCATCCCATCATCCTCGTAGATTGTTTCACTCACACCAGACTTCTTGCTGCCAGTGGCTCGGATGAGTTGGAAGAGCTTCCGGTAGTTACCAGATGCAGCTGCTGCTTCCGTCTCATTAGCACGCTCCGACCACCAGGCTTCCCGGTCCTTACGCAAGCTAAGTAAGATGAGATTGGCGTGATCAGACTCCAGGTAAGTACTCCAAAAGGAGCGGCAGTCTTGTACACAACCACGCTAGGTGCCACATCGGCGATGACTGTGCCGGAAGTTAGTGCTGGCCAGAAACAGGTTGTAGTCTGTGCACAGTTGCAGCAAACGGTCCCCGTTATCTGTCCTGTGACCAACAAGTCCCCATCGGCCACCTAAACGACTCTCTTCTGTGCCTAGATGCCCGACCTGTGCATTCAAGTCTCCGGCTAGTACTACAATATCTGTCGAACGCGCTTTCTGGAGAATAACTGTTAACTGATGGTAAAACTCATCCTTGATTGCATCCGGGCTGCAATCTGTTGGGGCATAGGCGGAGATGACAAAAAGACACCTTTTCTCACGCCGATTTCTTCTCACTTTGATGGAACTTTCTAATCTAACAGCACATAACCGACTGTTAATGGGGATCCAATCGATTAGTGCTGCCTCAGCCCTAGCGCTTAGTGCGACACCAACGCCAGCAAGACCAGACGAAGATGCCACAGGGTCCCCGGATAAGCGCACGTGGAACAAGCTTTTCGAGGTGACAGATGGAGAGCGGATTTGTAGTACTTCACTAGAGTCTTGAATTCGGGTCTCGGATAGACAACAAACATCAACATTAAGACCTTCCAAAGACATAGCCAGCCCTATCTGTTGTCTGATATGCATTAGTGTGCGAACGTTGAAGGAAGCCAGCTTGAACGGCGTACGTGGTTTTAGAAGGACTGGTTCAGTATTCGTAATCAATGGAAGCATTCACTTCCTACCAGACAGCGACTCGAGATTGTTTGGATGGAACAGATTTTCCACCATGGGCGAGCTGCTGCATAAGTTGAAAAGTAAGGTTACACAAATTGGGAATAAAAGGGAGTGAATAAGCGATGTGGTAAATAATAATAATAATAATAATAATAATAATAAAGGTAATAATAATAATGCAAATCAGAAGGGGATTTGTGGAGATTTCAGTATATTTCAAAGTTGAAATCATGAGTCAATTGAAGCCAGACCACCATCGAAAACCTGGAAGCACTGGACGGCCGTTTCGTCCTACTATGGGACTCCTCAGCAGTGCGCATCCACGAACCCGCTCTCGCGAGCGAGATTCGAACCCAGGACCTACCAGTTACGAGCCAGAGTCCTTAACCGATAGACCACTGAGCTGGCATCCAACGGTGTTAATGTCTAACTTCAAGAATAAGAAAAGAGAATTCAGCGACGTACTAATTAAGGGGTTAGTACGTCACCTCATTTGTTATTTATTGCAATCTTTTCTAGCCTCCTGTAGACATATATATTCCATATCACTATATATACGAATGTACAGTTTAAGTAAATGATTTCGTCGAAAAGAAAATTTTCTTCGTTGAATTCTCTTTTCCTTATTCAATGACATTATGAGTTATTTTAATAAAGCAAATTTTCTGGCATATAGTAAGCGCGTAAATAGGATTGTCAGTACAAGTCATCATTTCATTTATTTGTGTGAGGACTGCCCGGGTGCCCAAACTTAGGGGGCCACACTCCGGGCCTTTGACCGAAAGGTCTAACCCACAAGGCAGTGGAGCATCGTGAGGAGATGCAGTCCCATGGTAGCCGTTGTCCAATGACAGGTTCGTCCGCCATTCGTTCCATCAGGATACTGGAGCCCATGTGCACCATTGGTTTGGAATCAGGGCTTTCCAACTCCCCTAGGTGAACTCATTGTGTCCATCGGCCCGGTAAAAGCGCCGGACATTCACTTTTCGTCCTCTCACTTTCGTAAACAACATCCCCGCCACGAGAAGGCAGTGAGTGGGACTTCCCTGGCACAGGCTATATACGCGTGGCCATGTGAGAGCATTGCGAGAGGGAGGACGGCCCCTCTCCACTCTCGGCCGTACCAGGGCACTTGCGGGCCTATTTGTGTAAGGTAGAAAACTAAGCGTTATTTCGATTATAAATGCTAGAACTACACTTCGAGAAATAGTAGCTTTGATTCAATTCAACTAATTTAGCAAGCACATATTTGTACAGTTGGGTTTCGAGTCACACTGTAAACGTGTTTTAATGATATTACCCTCCTGGTTTTCCAAACCGAAGTAGGTGGAGCGATGTTCGAGTCTGTGACTTAGTAGTTGAAATTAGAACGTTTTAATTATTAATCATCTACAACGTTTGCTGATGGTTAAGACATTTATATTGAAACCGGAGTAACAGATTCGAACTGGGACTCCCAATTAATTCAGTTCGAACAGTCGATTAATTAAAAGTATTATTAGTTCCATTGAACAAAATTATATAAAAACTGTTTGGCAAAAAAATATTCATACTATCTTTTTGGCAATCAAGTTACCTTGAACATCGAATTTGAAAAAAACAACACTTGTAGCAAAGCAAATCTAATTGTTTAAGGGATATAGGGTATAAAAGTGTGAAGAGAAAACAGTCATTGAAAATTAAATTTTTACATGAAAGCAATGACAATGAAATTATTACTCGTAAAAGCTCATTTTCATTAAATCTTTTTCCTGTTGTTTATATTTACACACTGAGTTTGATCAGTCGCAATTGGTTTTGCATGAGCTTCATGAAGGGACACTTTGACATATTGTATGTAGTTACATATTTTATTACTTTTGAAGTTGCGGGTAATAGTCGTCTTCAGAATGAGTGCTGCATCCTGTTTGAACACGTCGCAGTTGACTATATCAGTGTTCATATTCACCCTAAGCAGTGCATCGATGATGGTTAGGGTTTTTGACTTTAATTTACTACTAAGTCAAGGGTTCAAATACTGCTCCAATTCCGTTTGGAAAATCAGCAGTATCACTAGTCCCCACTATCAAAAAGTGGTCCGAAACCAAATACACGGACCTATAACTGATAAATGAGCTAATACAAAACCAAAATACCCATCGTTCTAAAAGTCAATGTATTATCCCGACCAGTAATGAAAATTACGACTTACTTTACACCATTTGTTTGTAAGCACAAAGTAGGTGTTCACATTTTCTTCACCGAATTGTTCCGCAATAGACAAGCCTACGCTTCCATATTTTTCATAAATACTCCGTTTCACAGGATCAGTTAAAATACGATAAGCACGATTAATCTCCTTGAACTATTGATTTAGGAGAGAAATATATAATCAGAAGAAAATCATGAATGGGATATAGGACATTAAATGGTGTAAAATGGAAAAATACTTTTTATGAGTGAATACTCATTGAAGATGAAATGGTGGCTTAATGGTTTAACATGCCTAGCCTCCAACTAATAGGTGGAAGGCTCGAATCCCGCTCCATCATTTAATTCCGTTTAGGCAGCCACGTAGTGTCATTGGCTCCAACACAAAGTGTGGCTGAATGTCAGGTAAACAAACCTGTACTTAATGAATGGGTTATACTCATTAGGAACAGCATAACTTACGTGATCCATGCTTTGTGAATGGGTATATTTCTATTTTGATTTGGCTAAACTTACCTTTCTTCCATCATACTCCTAATTAGTCTGAAATTGCATGTCGAGGTAGGCAGTGGTTGAGCATACGTAACACGCCCCCAAATGCCCTGGTACGGCCGAGAGTGGGGAGAGTACGCTATCCCTCTCCAAATGCTCTCATATGGCCAGCGAATATATAGCCTCTGCCAGGGAAGTCCTACTCACTGCCTTCTCGTGGCACCGGTGTTGTTTACGAAAGTGAGAGGACGAAAAGTGAATGTCCGGCGCTTCAACCGGGTTGGTGGACACGGAGAGACCACCTAGGGGAGTTGGAAAACCCTGATTCCAAACCAATGGTGCACATGGGCTCCAGTATCCTGATGGAACGAATGGCGGACGAACCTGTCATTGGACAACGGCTACCATGGGACTGCATCTCCTCACGATGCTCCACTGCCTTGTGGATCAGACCTTTTGGTCAAAGGCTCGGGGTGTGGCCCCCTAAGAAAACCACCTGCTTCGGTTTGGGCACCCGGGGAGTATCACAGCCCACACACAAATAAATGAAGTGATGAATTCTATTGACGATACTATTCCTGCTCATACTAGAAGCAAGACAATTTACATTATTATTATTATTACCTTTATTATTATTATTATCATTATTATTTACCATATCGCTTATTCACTCCCTTTTATTCCCAATTTGTGTAACCTTACTTTTCAACTTATGCAGCAGCTCGCCCATGGTGGAAAATCTGTTCCATCCAAACAATCTCGAGTCGCTGTCTGGTAGGAAGTGAATGCTTCCATTGATTACGAATACTGAACCAGTCCTTCTAAAACCACGTACGCCGTTCAAGCTGGCTTCCTTCAACGTTCGCACACTAATGCATATTAGACAACAGATAGGGCTGGCTATGTCTTTGGAAGGTCTTAATGTTGATGTTTGTTGTCTATCCGAGACCCGAATTCAAGACTCTAGTGAAGTACTACAAATCCGCTCTCCATCTGTCACCTCGAAAAGCTTGTTCCACGTGCGCTTATCCGGGGACCCTGTGGCATCTTCGTCTGGTCTTGCTGGCGTTGGTGTCGCACTAAGCGCTAGGGCTGAGGCAGCACTAATCGATTGGATCCCCATTAACAGTCGGTTATGTGCTGTTAGATTAGAAAGTTCCATCAAAGTGAGAAGAAATCGGCGTGAGAAAAGGTGTCTTTTTGTCATCTCCGCCTATGCCCCAACAGATTGCAGCCCGGATGCAATCAAGGATGAGTTTTACCATCAGTTAACAGTTATTCTCCAGAAAGCGCGTTCGACAGATATTGTAGTACTAGCCGGAGACTTGAATGCACAGGTCGGGCATCTAGGCACAGAAGAGAGTCGTTTAGGTGGCCGATGGGGACTTGTTGGTCACAGGACAGATAACGGGGACCGTTTGCTGCAACTGTGCACAGACTACAACCTGTTTCTGGCCAGCACTAACTTCCGGCACAGTCATCGCCGATGTGGCACCTAGCGTGGTTGTGTACAAGACTGCCGCTCCTTTTGGAGTACTTACCTGGAGTCTGATCACGCCAATCTCATCTTACTTAGCTTGCGTAAGGACCGGGAAGCCTGGTGGTCGGAGCGTGCTAATGAGACGGAAGCAGCAGCTGCATCTGGTAACTACCGGAAGCTCTTCCAACTCATCCGAGCCACTGGCAGCAAGAAGTCTGGTGTGAGTGAAACAATCTACGAGGATGATGGGATGCCAATCACTAATATCCCTCGACGTATTGGACGATGGGAGGAATTCTTCGAAGGGCAGTTCAACTGGCCTGCTACTCCGGCAACATCAACCAGTTTGTCCTGCCCCCCATGGCCGGTGACGACTGATTCACCAAACGAGGCGGAAGTGTGCAAGGAACTCCAACTCTTGAAACGTTACAAATCACCTGGCCCACATAACTTACCTCCGGCTCTTTTTAAAGATGGTGGTGACCTGACTAAGGAATTGACTGTGTTGTTTGGAAAGGTTTGGGAACAAGAAAGTGTTCCAACATCTTGGAATGAGTCGATAGTTGTCCCTATCTTTAAAAAGGGTTCACGTCGTTCCTGCAATAACTATCGGGGGATAAGTCTACTTTCGATTGAGTCCAAACTATTGGCTTCTATCATTCTTCGTAGGTTGTTTAAAACCTGAGAACGATTGACTCGCGAGGAGCAGGCTGGTTTTCGTTCTGGTCGAGGATGTATTGATCCTATCTTCACCCCCCACCTAATGTTAGAACATCGTCATACTTATCACAGGTCAACAATCGTAGTGTTTCTTGATATCAGGGCTGCCTTCGATTCGTCGGACAGGACTGTTCTCTGGGATTGTCTATTGAAGAAGGGTGTGCCTGAGAAGTTCATTAACATCTTAAAGGCCCTGTATACAAACACCTCAGGCAGAGTGAGGGCATACAACCACCTTTCTCCCTTGTTCCATTCGAGCAGTGGGGTTAGGCAGGGTTGACCAATCTCACCATTCTTCTTCAACTTTGCCATCGACGACATCCTGGAAACAGCTCTGATGGATGTAAGTAATGGCGGTGTGGATATGTTGCTTGGAGAACGACTTCTCGACCTTGAGTATGCGGATGATATTGTCTTACTGTGCGATAATACCCAAGGCATGCAATCCGAGCTTAACTAGTTGCCAATCAGTGTCCGTAGGTACGACATGTGCTTTGCACCCTCCAAATGCAAAGTACTCCTACAAGACTGGCAGGATTCTAATCCTGTACTCACCCCGAATGGTGAGCAGATTGAAGTAGTTGAGAAGTTTGCGTATCTAGGAAGCTGCATAACTGCAGGTGGTGACGTGAGTGATGAGATCGAAGCATGTATAGTGAAAGCCGGAGCGGCTTATGCCAATCTGGGTCATCTTTGGCGCCTTCGTGATGTTAGTCTGGCTGAAAAAGCTCGGATCCTCAACGCGTCGGTGAGAGCAGTTTTGCTCTATGCTTGTGAAACATGGCCTATCTGAGATGAGGATGTTAGACGACTCTCTGTGTTCGATCATCGTTGTCTCCGAAGGATTGCTGACATTCAGTGGCAACACCATGTTAGTAATGCAGAGGTTCGGCATCGTGTGTTCGGGCGCAGAGACGATAATTCAATTGGTGTCACCATCTTGAAACACCGACTTCGGTGGCTTGGACATGTTTTACGAATGTCGTCCCAGAGAATTCCACGTCGTGCATTATTTGCCGACCCTGGGACTGGTTGGGAAAAGCGGAGAGGAGGTCAGTGTATGACATGGTGTCGTGGTATGAAAGAAAGCTGCAAAGGGCTGGCTTCTGTTGGTCCTTCACGACTCCCTGGCTGGGGTCCGAGAGATGGTGCAACACAGTGGCTAGAGACGTTATCAGATATGGCTCAGAATAGAAGCCAGTGGCGTTCTTGCTATAACCTTATTTTACTTTCTTCATAAAGAGTAGTCATAACTTTCTTAACTGAAAGAGTCTTCTGGCTGTACATTTCAGTTCGCCTTATCTTTTCATCCCTTATCTTCCTACTTTCATTAATTTGTGTGGCGCATATGTACCTGGAGCCCTTTTGTACCAATATATATGTGTTTAAATAAATAAATAAAAAATACTTCCATCATAAAAGATTCAAGACCTTATCAATCAATTCATTATGTCTGCTTAATAATTTACATCCTTCATCTGACCGTTGTTAACAATAGTCATTGATTTCTTCAATTTATGCCTTTAAGTTACTTTATATAACATTTAAAGTGGTCAGTTTTTACAAACCTGTTCATTGTGAGATACAAAGAATATACGAGTTTACATATATCTAGTTTATTTTAGAAGAGAATCAAGACTGACGCGATAAGAGCCTCACAAATTGGAGGAAATATCAATCCGATCCCAGTCAAAATACTCTCCATCTATGGAGATGAACTCGTCTCATCTCCGGCTCCGTTGTTCTAAACATGACTAGAAGTCCTCCGATGTCAAATTTTGCGGCTATTGTATCACTGATTTTCTTACCAAATGCTTGTAAACGACAAATATTTTGCCATAGCTATACATACAGACAACTTTCTCAAGTTTAATTTATCAGTATTAGTAACATAAACGAACAGCAGTGGAAAAGTGAGTGGTAATGGCGAAAGGCTGAATACGTTTGATTTTCGCATCAACATAGAATACTGACCGTCATCCTAGTTTTGGATCGATTCTTGAAGTTTTTATAACCCTAAATAAGACGTTTAGTCCATATGCAAAGTTGTTTACCTAATTAATAAATTATTCTAAGTTCCACTGATAAATTGAGTAAATCAGTTCAATTATTTGTTGAACAGTGTAAACAGTCAGTAACGTCGTTTTTATGTGTAACACATGTGGTTTATCAAAATATAAAAGTAGATTCAAGTGTTTAGAAAAAGTTAACGCTTACAGTTTCAGCTGCCGAAGGATTATCTGGATTTTTATCCGGATGGAATTGCAAAGCCAACTATAATTAGAAATTTTTTGTAGAAAAAAAAGATATGGTAAAAGTATAAATGAACGATCGTTTATAGCTTTACTGGTACAATACACATAAACTAAACACAATGGTAAGTCATCTAGATATTTCTATTAGTCAGTTGGTCATAATCAACATAGAGCTTAGTATAAACGTTCGTTGACCCATGCTGTTATACCACACTAGCCCAACAAGATATTTATTTATTTAAAAATAAAGTGGTATAATGGGGCACTAAATATATATGCGCCACATCGTCATTCGATTTGTGTGAGCTGGAATACTGTTCGGGCGCCTAAACCGAAGACGAACAAGATGAAATTAAAGATATATACTGAAGGGTTGGGAATCATGTAGTGGCAATGATAATGAGAAAGATCGAACATTGGGAGTATGGTTTAAGTTGACAGAATGAAAAGGTGGGGACGAAGGGATACTTAGACTGAAGACCTGCATTAAGATAGAGTAAATGCGTCCATACCAGTGTAAACAACTTGGAGCTGTTATCCATCACTAAATATTGATCACGATTATCACGTGAACCTCAACCACATAGTTTCCAAACATCATGACTCATACAAATAGTTAGTGACTTCATGAACTGATATTACGTTTTCGATTCGTTTTAGCTTTTTTCAAGCCTACTTCCACACCAGTAAACAACTTTCGTCGAGATAACAGGTAATTAATTACAAATGACATGTCTTAGTCATTTTAATAGATAAATACTGACAACTTTATCAACCGATTTGAAACCTTGTCTAGCACCCTATGCCTAGCTTCAGCACTACTGGCGGTCGTCCCATGATACAGGTGTAATGACTGGAGGAAAATATTTCCAAAGTATGAAAACACAAAACTATGGGAGATATGAAGCGTTAATAAGAGATGGGAAAAACGGTAACGTACTTGCATAGGGTCATTTTGTATTACGAAACTCAAACTATAGTCAATAATTTTATATATTCGTATAACGCCTACTAACTCCGCATGTAGCTCTTCTAGAGTTACTGCCGGTCCCAAGCCCAGGTAAAGGAGGAGGGTTGGGCATGAAGTTAGCGACTCCATCCCGTAGAAAAACTAACTCGCTAAAAAAACGCTAACCAGAAAAAATAATTCAAACCATTTAAACTCTGCCTTGGGTGTTGAAGGAATAATTATGACGCCTCATGATGAAAGCCGAAATTTTTCGGAAGTCACGAGGACGATGCACCTTCTAACAACCAGAGCAACACTCTTTATAGGTACATGGAACGTCCGGACAATGTGGGAGACAGGGAAGACCAGTCAAATAGCAATGGAAATGAGGAGATACAAATTGGCAGTACTTGGAATCAGCGAAGCCCATTGGACACAAGCTGGACAACAAAGGCTAGGTACGGGAAGGGGGAAATGCTCCACACACTCAGGGAGTTGCTCTAATGCTGTCTCGAGAAGCAAAAAAATGCACTTGTAGGATGGGAATATCACGGATCCAGGATAATCAAAGCACCATTCAAAACAATGAAAGGGATCACAATGAATGTTATCCAGTGTTATACACTCACCAACGATAGCAACGACGACGATAAAGATCAGTTCTACTCAAGCTGCAATCAATCATAGTCAAGTACTCAAGAAAGGACCCCACCATCCTGATCGGAGATCTAAATGCTAAAGTCGGAGTGAACAACACAGGATATGAAGATATAATTGGACGACATGAACTAAGAGAGAGAAATGAAAATGGGGAGAGATTCGCAAATCTATGTGCATTCAACAAAATGGTTATAGGTGGCACAATATTTCCACACAAACGCATACACAAATCTACATGAACCTCACCGGACCACGCCACAGTATTTATATTTTATTTTATTTAAACACATATATATTGGTACAAAAGGGCACCAGATACATATGCGCCACACAAAATAATGAAAGTAGGAAGAGAAGGGATGAAAAGATAAGGCGAACTGAAATGTACAGCCAGAAGACTCTTTCAGTTAAGAAAGTTAGAACCACTCTTTATGTAGAAAGTAAAAGAAGGTTGCAGCAGGATCGCCACTGGCTTCTATTCTGAGCCATATCTGATAACGTCTCTAGACCACGCCACAGAGAAGCAGATAGAGCATATTTGTATCAACAAAAAAATTCCGAAGGACAATAGATGTGAGAACCAGGAGAGGAGCTGACATAGCTTCAGACCACCACTTGGTTGTGGCCAAGATGAGACTGAAGCTAAAGAAACACTGGAAAAACAGCACTACAAAGGTTCAATATAGCCTTCCTTCGAGATACTAACAAGCTCAACGAATTCAAGATAACTCTCAACAACAGGTTACATGTTCTACAGGATCTACTGAAAGAACAAGAAACTACGATGGAGGACGACTGGAAAGAGATAAGAGAAACACTAACTTCAACGTGTCAGGAGGTTCTTGGTCCTAAGAAGCATCATCACAAGGAATGGATATCTATGGGAACCCTGGACAAAATTCAAGAAAGGAAGAACAAGAAACTAGCAATTAACAACAGCCGAACACGAGCAGAGAAAATCAAAGCACAAGCAGACTACGCAGAAGCAAACAGGGAAGTGAAGAAAAGCATTAAAGCCGACAAGCAGAAATACATGGGAGAACTAGCAACGATGGCGGAAAAAGCTGCAAGGGAAGGGAATGTGAAACAACTATATGATACAACGAAGAAACTGGCAGGGAGATATAGCAAACCGGAGAGACTAGTCAAGGACATAGAAGGAAAGACAGTCACGGAGATTCAAGAACAGAGGAAAAGATGGGCAGAATACTTCGAGGAACTGCTGAATAGGCCAGCTCCATTGAATCCACCGGACATCGAAGCAGCACACACTGACCTTCCTATAGATGTCACTTCACCAACGATCGAAGTCGAGATGGCCATCAGACAAATCAAGAGCAGAAAATAGGCAGGACCTGGCAATATACCAGCTGGAGCACTGAAGTCAGACATTGAAGTAACTGCAAACATGCTTCACCTCCTATTCAAGAAGACTTGGGAGGAGGAACATGTGCCGAGGAACTGAAAAGAAGGATACCTCATCAAGATACCAAATAAAGGAGATTTGAGCCAATGTGAGAACTACAGAGGCATCAGTTTGTTATCAGTACCGGGAAAAGTTTTCAACAGAGTGTTGCTCAACCGGATGAAAGACGCGGTAAACGCTCAACTTCGAGATCAACAGGCTGGATTCCGTAAGGATCGGTCGTGCACAGACCAGATTGCGACACTATGGATCATCGTTGGACAATCAGTTGAGTGTAACTCATCACTATACGTCAACTTCATTGACTATGAGAAGGCGTTTAACAGTGTGGACAGAACATTATGGAAACTTCTTCGACACTATGGAGTTCCTCAGAAGATTGTCAACATTATCCAGAACTCATACGATGGACTACAGTGCAAAGTCGTACATGGAGGACAGCTGACAGATGCATTTCCAGTAAGGACCGGAGTCAGACTAGGCTGTCTACTCTCCACCTTTCTCTTTCTTCTGGTGATTGACTGGATTATGAAGACTTCGACTTCTGACGGGAAGCATGGAATACAATGGACATCTCAGAATCATTTAGATGATTTGGACTTCGTAGATGACCTAGCCCTTCTATCTCATACACACGAATAAATACAGACGAAGACAGCAAATGTAGCAGCAGCCTCTGCATCGATAGGCCTCAACATACACAAAAAAGGAAAGATTCTCAAATACAACACAGAGAACACCAACCCAATCACACTTGATGGCGAAACTCTTGACGTACCTGGGAAGCATCGTTGATAAACAAGGAGGATCGGTTGCAGATATAAAGGCGAGGATTGTCAAAGCAAGGGCAGCATTTCTACAATTGAAGAACATATGGAACTCGAAACAACTGTCAACCAATATCAAAATCAGAATCCTTAATACGAACGTCAAGATAGTCCTACTGTATGGAGCTGAAACGGAGAACTACTACATCCATCGTCAAGAAGGTACAAGTATTTATAAACAGTTGTCTTCGCAAAATACTCAACATTCACTGGCCGGATACTATCAGAAACAGCGTTTCATGGGAGAGGACAAATCAACTTCCAGCTGAAGAGGAAAGTGGGAAGACTTTGGAAGTGGATAGGACATACATTAAGGAAATCACCAAACTGCATCACGAGGCAAGCCCCAACTTGGAATCCGGAAGGGAAGCGGAAAAGAGGAAGGCCAAAAAAACACATTACGTCGGGAAATAGAAGCAGATATGAAAAAGGATGAATAACAACTGGAAAGGATTGCCCAGGACAGAGTTGGATGGAGAATGCTGGTGGGCGGCCTATGCCCCTTCACGAGGCGTAACAGGCGTAAGTAATAACGCCTACTCAGAAAAAGATCCTTATTCCAATTTTACGCCAGCTAGTAGCGAACGAACCAGATAAAAGTTGAGATAGTACGACTAGGTTATACCAAGATATGGGACGAAACTAATTCACTAGGATCAAATCCAGAATATGTAATATTAAGGAAATAGAATCAAGAACATATAACTTTAAATAAACACGAGGATGAAAGACTAGCAAGTAGCAAGAAAAATTTCTGGACTACATTGTTGCTGAATTGACAGATGAACACTGGGAGCTAGGTAGTTTGTTTATTTAAACACACAAATATTGTCAGAAGGGGTTTTGTGGAGACTTTTAGTAATTTTATAGAGTTGAGATCATGAGTCAATTGAAGCTAGATAACCAGGGAAAACCTGGAAGCACTGGACGGCCGTTTCGTACTATTATGGGACTCCTCAGCAGTGCGCATCCACGATCCCGCACTCGCGAGATTCGAATCCAGGACCTACCAGTTTCGAGCTAGAGCTCTTAACCAGTGGAGTTCAACCAGGTCTGTTGGGAGATATCAACTCACTGATGACATTGGTGAATGGTTGCTCAATTTCGTGGATTAGTTGAAGTTAGACAGTAACACCGTTGGATGCCGGCTCAGTGGTCTATCAGTTAAGGGCTCTGGCTCGAAAATGGTAGGTCCTGGGTTCGGATCTCGCGAGTGCGGGATCGTGGATGCGCACTGCTGTGTCCCATAATAGTACGAAACGGCCGTCCAGTGCTTCCAGGTTTTCCTTGGTGGTCTAGCTTCAATTGACTCATGATCTCAACTCTACATAAATATTGGTACAAGGAGGCACCAGATATATATGCATATATATATATATGCTCCCGACGTAGCGGGCTGCCCTTAAATGCCCTGGTACGGCCAAGAGTGGGGAGAGTCCGCTCTCCCTCTCGAAATGCTCTCACATGGCCACGCGTATACAGCCTGTGCCAGGGAAGTCCCACTCACTGCCATCTCGCACCACGGGTGTTGTTTACGAAATTGAGAGGACGAAAAGCGAATATCCGGCGCCTTAATCAGGTTGGTGGACACGGAAAGTTCACCTAAGGGAGTTTGAAAACCCTGATTCCAAACCAATGGTGTACATGGTCTCCAGTATCCTGAGGGAACAGATGACGTATGAATCAATCGTTGGTCACCGCTTACCATGGGACTTCATCCCATCACGATGCTCCACTGCCTTGTGGGTTAGACCTTTAGATCAAAGGCTTGGGGTGTGGTCCCCTAAGAAAACCACCTGCTTCAGTTTGGGCACCTGGGAAGTGTCACAGCCTTCACACAAATCGAATGAGATTAGTGCGGCGCATATATATATATGGTGCTTCATTGTACTAATATTTATGTGTTTTCATAAAATAGAATAAAAATATATATATGCATCTATGGTTTTTGGGTGATTGTTACTTCCCAGTTACCAACAAAGTGGAACGGCAGTTCTTTGTGAAGAAAGGAAACGGAATTAGTAGAGATCTTATCGAGCCGGGAGGGTGACCCTACAGCCTAAGGAACGGCCACTAAAAATTGGTTACACAAGGCCTTTGTGAGTAGTCCTGAATAAGTTGGACAAATCTAGTCTTATTATGTTATATAATTGAGCCATCTCCCAGGTGCTTGTATATGGGGAACATTGTGTGGAGCATAGTGATACTATCAGATTTCCTGGATCGAAGCACGTGGAATGGCGTTCGAACATTAAGCTGAGTACCTATAAAAACGTAAGACCACGAACTAAGCTGACGTATGGTATTTTTTAGGATCTAACTTATGTCTCCTATCTTTAGTTCAGAAGAGGCAGATTCGCTACAAATGGTACTTGTCTGAGAGAAATGCCTTCCTTATGTATTCAGCATCAGGATTACGTCCTTGAAATTAAAATCGCCTTCTTTAGCACCACCACTCTTCATGCAACCTGTCTGGTGTTGGGACTTAAACGGACAACTATTCCATCCTATGTGTTACGATATACAAGCCTGCCCACCATATCAAAAGAATAGATATGAACGGGTATCGATACACAAGTTAGCCAAACAATGAACAGAAGTTCTCTGGCTTGTGGTCTTGGTGATATATTTCTGTGTCAACATCGATTTCAATAGATAAAGAATTGCTTGCAACTGTGTGGACTTTCACAATTGTGCAAGTTTATATCTTATAATTGTGAATACCACATAAAGAGATCAACATACATGAAATAACGTCAGAATGAGCAAACATCAAAAATATGAACAGGATGAAAGCATAAAGACCTAAGGATTTAAACGGTAAGGAACGAATATTACAGAGATAGACAACACAAACTCATTTTGTAATTAGTTTTTATCATCCGAATTTTTTCATAATTTCGCCATTTTGAATTATCCTAAATTGTGTACGTATAGCCTTTATTCAGTTTTCTACTATTTCATGGGGGTAATTTGACGTTGCGTGACTCCCACAGCGAGTAGGAATGTTCATGTAAAGCACCGATAAAGAACGTGTTACACAAACCAGTTCAATGGGGTGGTAGAAACGCATGGTAAAACTAACCCTTCTGTATGATTTTCTTAGGTCTTCCTCAGGTGCTCCCTTGGGGACTCTCAGTACGTGAAATAAAGACTCTCCTGAAGTTCTATTAAATATGTTATCTGTGACCAACTCACGATAGCTTCCTGGAACTCATTTGCCCTGTGTCAGACATGTAGCGTTAGCTTCAAAGTAGCACGGAAGACACATAGAATTCTCCAATCTTCAATAATAAGGATAAGACGTCTATCGACCTATATTAATCCTTGTAGTTTGTAACATTGTGGAGGTTCAATCTTTTATTAAATATATCAACAGTTGTTGACATTACTTGTTCTGGTAGAGAATTTCGGTAATTCACTATTTCGTACAGGAAAGGAAACCCCAGACGTAGACGATTGATTTCGGTTTTTGAACGTTATTTGAATGTCCTCTCAGATTATCAGTCTCAGACGGAAGGTCATCGTTCAGCATTCGATAAGCCAATATTAAATCACCGCGTATTCTATGGTAAGATAACGCAAATACGTTGAGGTGTCTCAACCTGTCTTTATAAGATGGGTCAGAGAGACCTTTTACTACTTTAGCCCCTCGTCGTTGAACTTGTTCAAGCACATACGCCTCAAACTTGAAACATGGACTAGCTGCTTGAATCCCATATTCCAAATGAGCTCTCACAAAAGTCGGGTATAATAATCTTAATATTTCTTCATCCAAATAATGGAAAGACGTACAATGGAAAGCCCGACAACAATCCAATAATAACAAGGGTAAGAGAATATAAAACTCATCTAGTACCTGTCAGACTATCTACTAGTCCGATTAAGCGAACAGCCAATAATAGTTTTCAAGTGTGGCAATTAATAAGTCAAAACAGAAGTCTGAATTCTGTTAAATAACAGGCGGCATATTATTTTCTGACGCCACTGTCCATGAACTGTAAAACCACTCACCATCAAGCACTTATTCAGTTCATAATTACATATTTTTATACATATTATATATAATTGTTACGAGAAGTATTCGACTTATATTTTAATGCTTATTGATGTACAGCACGTTTGACTAAAAATCCAGATGATACAGCAATGAAGGCGGAATTCGCAAGTAGTATTTTGAATTCTCTCGTAAAGCTTTCACCGAGAGTTCTATATGCATAACATGCAATATCTACACCACCGGATAAGGCAGCAGTTCATTATTAAATCTCCAATTAGTATCTAATAACATCAGAGATTCTGTTCGAAACCATAATGATTTCATTTGAAAAACTTACATATTCGTTTTAATGAAATTAACTGACCAAAAGAAATCTTACATAAAAATAATGAAAATTTATACATAAACACCTATTTTAACAAGATTCGCGAAGGCTATGAAAACCTCTGAGTTGATTGTTAATTTAGCAAAATTTCAACGAGCATCGCAATAAGTACTATTCGAATCCATTTAATCATCGACAGTATAATTCTAAATAGGAATTCTTCCATCTAGCTGATTCATTCAATCTACTAAAGATCCAACACGATTTCAGAGATATGACCCATTGACCAACTATTGTTCACCAGATAATCAAACACAAACGTTTAGGTACATAAGTGACTAGAAGTTATAATATTTTAGGGAAATGTAAGGCTTTACTTCTGAATGTTGTGTTTTCATACGAATCTCAATCTGCCATATTAGTGACTTGAGTCTAATTGTGTTCGTTTACTGGATTCAGACACCAACGTTCTCGTTTGGAACCAAATGAAGAATAAATTCGGCAAATTTTTGTGTTCAACGATAAATTTCTTCTGTTAGGTTTTAAACATTTAAAAACGTCTAAACTACAATATACTTTCTAACTTAGCTATTTCTTTTTTTACATAGAAACATGATTTTTATATGACACTGACAGATCTATAAGCAGAAGACAGTTTAAATGATTAATTTAAATATATAATGTTACCTGAAATCTATCGTCAAATGACAACTGAAAAACTGTTCATGTAAAATGTTCACTTTTTGGGGGTTAGCTTGAATTTCTTAATAGTCTGAATATGAGTTACAAAAAATTCAGACACAAACTGAGAATCAGAACTGGGCTTATTGTAGTCGCTCACTATCATAGAGACGTAAGACACTGCCGTCAAACGGTTGATCAATGTTAGTTATATCCATAACTAACTAATCTATTCTATTAGAGACTGACCAGTTGCAGTCCTAACAAATCGATGGGGAGATTCAAACAAACAATACTAAGTTGAATTTAAACTTCACCCCATCGCACAAGCAAGTGGCTATCAGGACTCAGTGTCCGAGTGGATAACGCGATGGCGTTTGAAGCGAGGGTACTGGGTTCGAGTCCCAGAGTGAACATCAACTCTGAGATGCAGGTACATCCAGCTGACGAGTCCCAAATAGGACGAAACGCGCGTCCTGGATTCCACTGCTAGCCACTATCCATCTCTGCTAACCATGCTTGTGAATTAAGGTATATCGAGGCAATACGCACAGTATGCACATATGCCAATTAGAGACTGACCAGTTGCAGTCCTAACAAATCGATGGGAAGATTCAAACAAACAATACTAAGTTGAATTTAATCTATTCGTTGCTTAAGTTCCCTCCATGTCACTCTGGCCCGATATGTCTGTAAACTATCCTTGTTGCATGTGACCTACTAATTGAAGGACATTATTATCCCTTTATAGTAGTGTGAGTCGTAATGTTTATTCATTTCGATAAGACACGTAATACTGGTCGGTACGTTTATGCGTTCCACTTGATGACTGGAATCCCTTTAATTATTGTACTAAACGACTTGTTTTTATGTTTAGAAACTGACAGAATTTAAAGCCAAGTTGCTCTTGTACTGACTATAGCTTTCACATATACCCTGGGGTCACCAGTATCGCGTTTACAGTTCTAGAAGAATATCTGTAGGATAAATTAAACACTATAATCATTGAGAAAGGAACTCGGTATGTGATCAGATTACGAACTTAAAACACATTTCTGTATTGAACGATGGATCAGAGGGGGTGTAGAGTCGGTGAAATGTCACTGAATATCGAACAGAACATTGATCCCTGTCAAGGTCAAGGATAGTCAACGAGCATCAGTCAAGTATATGCCATGGACTAGCCCACACGGCAGTGGTTGTTCTCTCACTTCTGTACTTTCGTGGTTGTACCTTAACTAATATATTCTTGTAATAACGTCCTTTGTGTTGTACAGTCTCCATAGCGTCCATGATCCTTTGATGCGTCGATGGTTCAAACCACGTAAGGGCCGGTCGCGAGGTGTGACTTCAGCGTTAGTTGGTTCGTCACCATTCTCGTCTAACTATAGTAGGCCCCCAATCATTTGACATAGAACATCAATGTAGATGTTCTACACTGGTGAGCAAGACATCGAATAACGCAACCTATCATTATGATCTTTTTTATTGCATTCTATACTTTTTATTTTTGACTTCGGCTATCTTTATCAGTTTCTGTGAACATTCGTTGCTTCATATCAATGTTAATTAGTATTTCAATTGAAATAATTGGTTCAATCGATAGGACTAACCAATCAACTACGACTATAATCGACTATCGTGGTTCTTTAACAAGCATTAGCGGCATGTAAATGCTCCTATGTAATATGTCTGTTAAAATATCAACCACTCGTAAGTATAGCCTCAAGGCAACACGAACGCATATCTGTTTGCAACTTATCCACTTGTATAACCAATACAGGATAAACTGTCGATTATAAATTCATCTTTCTGCTTATTCACTATCAACTAACTACTATCAGAAACTATCTACTAGAATATTTTACTTTCTTGACCACTGCCTGCCTAATTTCCAATTGCTGAGTTCCATGGCGAATCAGAGGATACAAATGCTAGAAATTTACAGTGAGTTTGAACTATAAATTTCCTGCAATGTTAGATCTTGTTTAGACTGTTTCGCTAGGCAATGCTACGTGTTTGGCTCAAATTAAATTTGGACGTATATCAATTCAGTCTACAACGCTTTGTTAATCTACGAATTTAATCAACATATTTCAATTACTTTGGAGCAAGAGTAACCCAGGCGAGTTTCATGACTGTGTTAAATAATTTCGTGTAATGTTTATGATGTCTAATAACATTTCGCGACTATTTTTACGTAAAGTAGTCATATATTCTGTCACTACCTTCAAGTTTTAGTCGAAACCATGTACATTTATGACTCGTAAGTCGTCATGCTGTAGAAAAACGTATTACGTGTATATGAGCAATCTTAGTCCATGTCCTTACCAGACATTCATCGTATTTAATGTCACTTAACACGAGATAATAAGCTCTTTTACGAAACCATCACGTTATCTAAACCTAAACTTTAGTTACATTGGTGGTTACCATTTTAATTATTGTTTACTATGCGCTTTGTATTTGCTGTTATCTCACGGTAAATCATGGCTCGATTTCCTTATCGTACGAAAGTCACTTGAATTCCGTCTTCAGTTTATTCACATGCAGTACGGGTTTGGAAAATATCTAAACGACCTCTGAAACTCTCCACGAACCCCACGATAATGTTTGCTACTGCACACGTCTAACTATAGTAGGCCCCCAATCATTTGACATAGAACATCAACGTTGATGTTCTACAATATCAATCTTTTGCCTCAGCCCAGTCATCTCTTGTAATTAGATTTGTCAAACATAATAGACCCTTACGAAAACTATGTTGTTTCGTGGATAAAAGATTATGTCCTTCCACATAGTTTATGACAGCCATCCGAATAATTTTTTCCATCAGTTTTACAACTGCACTAGTTAAGCTCACTGGTCGATAGTTACTAAGTCTCTACTCCCCGCCTTAGAAACAGGACTAATTATTGCGTATTCCAGTCTCTTGGCAGTCTGGACTGCCGCAGGGGCATATCAAGCAGTGTCACTAAAGGTTCAGCAATTACATCTGATAGGGCTTTCACAATCCTAATGAATATCATCAGGACCACTAAACATATCACACTTGAGATGCTGAAGTAGTCTTAAGACAGTATCTTTCTCAGTATTCTCAGGGTCCATCAACAAGCCGCCACAGTTACAATGAATAGCTGGTCGTTCCTCATTCCTGATAGAAAATAATTTACTGAAATATTCCGAAAAAGATTCGGCTTCTTCGGTATCATTTCTTGCCAATATTACCGGATTTTCTTGTACCAAAAGTGATGGGATTCCATCACTTCTCTGAGTTTGCCTCTTTATATACGAGTACAACTGTTTAGGACTATTTTTACAATCCCTAACCAGTTGTTCTTTCATGTGACCGTCTATTCTTACTTGTTAACGCTCTACAAGCAATCCTAGTCTTGCGATAACTGGGTCTGTATTGCTCCAAGCCAGTAGAGATGAACATATTCCAATGCTTTTTCCCACGTCTAAGAAGTTTCTTGACTTTCTTAGTTAACTATGATGGACAGTTATTCGGTCTACGTGGTACCAGGTATGGTACAAACGAGGATGCAACTGAACTAAACTTGTCTTTAAGTATAGACCATGCTTCTTTGACTGATGAGCTAGTATCTACTGACCAATCTGTCTTAGCAACGCACACCTGAATGGCTAATATATTAGCTCTCCATACGTTTGGACGAGGCTTAATCTGATCTTATGTCGTGTCACTAGCTCTAAACGTGAATGATAAAACAGCGTGGTCGCTATTCACCAACAGTGGAAGAATATTTCGGTTAGCAATATCCCCAGTCGCATTAGTGATGACCAAGTCCAACAGAGAAGAACCTTGGTTTAAATACATGCTGTACTAATGCATGCGCCATTACCGTTATCAGAAACCTGTTGTCGAAGGAGTTTATAGATATCACAGTGGCCACCTCAGTCCAACTCATATCAGATGTATTAAGGTCTCCTAATATTAGGCTTCTGTTATTTGCACTCCATATATGAATGTGCTCTAAAATAAAGTCACTAGCTAAGCAGATTAAGCAGCGATAGATGACACTGAGCATGTGTGTACAACATCCGATAGTCAGCGTAACGGAAAGAAAACACTGAAAATCCACCCACAGCATTTCGTTGAACAGTACTGTCATTCATTTGTTTCTTCTCGTGTGTATTTTAACCTTTATTCAGATCTCTTCTAACCACATTTTATGTTCTTCTGTCTTCCTCGTCTGAGTTTTTTATTATGTGACTGATTGAAGACTAACCTTTTGTTACCTAATTTTCTATTGCATGTTGCCGGACTATTGACGATAAAGTCGTGCTTGACTAGGCCCAAGGTCACGGCGTGGTTCAGTGTGTGACTGTTAACCTTTGGCTGTCTGCTTAGAAAGATTGCTAGAATCTCTGATCCCATCTTATTGAGAATATTTTTACCGATTCTTAGGTATTGAACTCTTTTGTATTGACTGCTTCTTTTTATGTTTAGCACGCTAATTTGTGTTAGGTAAACCATCGACTGGATAGCGCAGGCTGAAACGTTTGAGGTTTTTTGGTATTTTTGATAGAAATTGTTCTATTTCCTAAATTAGAACTGTTCAAACTGATCACGGAGTTTTTTTATATATAATTTAGTACGAGTAACTCAAAAACGCTTCTTACGGTATGCAGAGGAACGCATTCTGATCTAATTGAATAAATTTTGGTTCGTTGGTTCTGCGTTCAAACTGAATACTGGCAGTTCGGTCGTTAAAATCAGGTCATTTATAATGACCTCTCAATTTCCACTATCGGGTAATTCCCATGCAAAGGAGTGGATAAATCATTCATTGACTATGTGTAAAGATATGCCACCTCCTTTCCTACACCTATGTCTATCACTTCCTAAGTAGTGGTATCCGGACAATTCTGGAGTAATGTAGAGGTAATGGACTAATCAAGTTTCCATCACAGATACAATGAGTAGCCTAAGTTCGTCCATTATTTCTCCTAGTTCACAGAATTTATTTGTCAGACTGCGAGCGCTACTTAACAAAAAATCACGTTGCTCTTCCAACCCTGAGATTACCTTTAGGAGTTTATATGGTCGAAGTTCAACTCTCTCATCGGTTCTCTTACCTATTCTTATCAATTTTTTTTACCTGAACTCATTTAGAGTTATCTGGTAATATGCCATGGATATATTCTCCAAGCTTCTCCAAATCATGTGCGTGTCTAATTGTGGGGTCAGGATAGTTAAACTGTAGCAAATTATAATATGTTAATATTCATAAGATCAAATTCTTCTCATTCATGCCAGGATGAGGTTTTGTCCTACTATCAGACGCTGGTAGTGTATTTTGTGACTTAGATTGGGAGTTCACCAATGGATTGCCAATCAAGTGTGTACCGCTTATAGCTATTTTCTTCTTGTTTCATTTTATCCGTACTGTCGTCCACTTTTCGTCACTCAGGACAGCCACATCGGGACTATTTGAAACGGTGACGGTTTAATCCTGGTCTTCGTTTTCCAATGAAGATGCATGACTACCGATGGCAATATGATGTGGCACTTCACTCGTCGTTAGTTTTAGCGGAGATTTTAGTTTTCCGTCAATCACAGTCGGGTGTTTAACGCGTCCTGTAACAGCATGTACCACACTGACACATCCTCCGCTGTCAGTACCTGTATTACCAAAGCAGCCACCATCTTTCTTCTTACAGGCTTAAGCTAATAGATTTATAGCCTCCTTAATCGGTAACGTCTTATTCGTACAGCAAAACATACAAGGCCGATTAGAGTTAGGCTTGGACCTTCTTTTGTGTGCAGTGAGACTGAAACGGATACACATCCTATATAACCACTTTACATTCCTTCCTCCACGGGGAACAAACAATCTGGCTGTCCACTTTATAAGTACCGTCAATCATTGTGATCAGATTAAGAAGGTTTAAAACACAATATTATCACAATGTGAACACAGGTGTCAGAGTCAATGAGAAAGGAGTTACCACAACGCAAAGTTTAGCAAAATTTCAAACCTTAATTAAAATGTTACGAGTTAAAGAAGACCAAGAATGATTTTTAATTCGACAATTATAGTTAAGAAAAGATAATCAAAACAAGTACTAAATCACCTCCCTTTTTGAAAATGTTCTGAGACGAGAAAGCAATTAGTTTATTCCTTGGATTCTATGTTTCCGTGGTGGGAGGCGGTTTCAGCTTAAGGAGACGTATGGTTCTTGTTTAGTTTTTTCGGAATCTGAAGGACTGAAACACCGCTTGATAAAGGAAGGAATGGTCTGATGGTTTCCGTACGTACCCATGAAGCTAGCATAAACAACTAGCCCTCATTTAAAAAGATTCAGAAGACGAAGCCATTATTCTAACCTAGGCGTAGTTCACACACATTTCTCTTCGTCCTTTCATGCTCTATCTAAATGGCATATTCTCTTAGATTCATTTTGAACATAGCCAATCTCCGATCCGTTAGGAGGGGGAGGAATGTCAGTGTAATGACTATCTCCCCTAATCCTTTTGTAATTTACAGGTTACAAGCTTTTTCTAAATGACGACCCAAGTAGGCACAGTAAACGGTCTTCAGTAATTCTGGAATCAGGGTACCTATAGTTTTAGAAAAAAGCCATGGCGCCTCATTCTTCATGAAATACAGAATATTGGTAGTGCGAAACGACCCAGATGTCTCATATGGTGATAATCAGTTCGTCCTCAGAAGTGGAAAGCTTGACAGTGGAATCACCCACAAGATATAAAGTAGATCCATAACTAGTGTTTACTACTGTCTTTATGAGCTTATAAATGTTACTAAAAGAGACATTTCTGAGAACCAAATTGTTTGTATTATTCAGGGCTTCGTGAAAATATCTAAGAGGCCTAATATCTCTACCCACATTTTTAAAGATCATCTACACAATAAAAGTTTGAGAATACAGATATTAAGAAGATCAGTAATAAGGAGTAGTCCAAGGATAGAACATTGTGGTTTTCTCCATTATATTGTGGTCCAGTCGAATAAATCAGAATGACCTAGAACGGCTTCTTATCTCACGATAAAGCAAACTTGTTATCACTTTATCAAGCTTTCTCCAGGATCCACTGATTTAACTGCCGGGCAAATAAGTTGATGGTCATTTGTATCATAAGCCCTTATGTATTCCTATGTTTATATTCATCTTTCTTTCAGAAGACAGTTCAGTCATAACGAGGGAACATTGAAAAAGATTGAAAATTAAGCGAAAAACTGGGTTTGTTTATTCCATTAACGCTGTGTTAATTCACCTTAACTGGAAAGTTACCACCAGAGAATTACAGCATTAAAGTTATCAGCGTTCGTTCATATCTCAATTTCATTATTCGATCCCTGAATGGTAATTTGGTATCACGTCTGCCTTATTCTCAGTTCGTAAATAGAAAGAGATTGTTGGAGAGATGAGGTCATAATGCCTTTTCTTATTATCACTGACATGTAGACATTCGACATCAATGTTACTGCTGAACAATCCTGTAGATCATCAGCAGTGCTGGCGGACCTGCTGGAGTTGGAGGGGAACTATATGATCCCCTAGCTTTCGGTGAGATCAAGCCACTCGATGAAGACATCCTGATACTCTCCGTCGAGGTCCTCTGTGAAGTTCTAGTTTTCAGTACTATACAGAACAATTGGAACTTTGCCAATGTAGTTTGTACACTGAACGGAGAAGATAAGGTATTTGCAAAAGAGGAGTACACTACTGTGCTGATTGACCAAAGGCCTATAGTGGCCAATTCATTACGGTATACGGCAAATTATTTAGTGCTCAAAGATTTGTTTTTGATTTCCAGTTTTTCCTCATCAATCCAATTGAAGTATGGTAATATTTCATCAGAAACACAGAAGTAGTATTTAAACCGGAAGATAAGACAGAACTGCCGTATCGGAGCACAAAGCGGAATATGAAATTATAACATGATGCGAGCAAATTTCCCCCCTCACTTTGGGACCTTTAACAAATTAAACAAAGCATAATTACAAAGCAGTTTATAAAAACTGAACATTGGTTTGGCTGAAGAATAACTTGTATGGGTAGTTCAGATGCACCTTATCACCCGTTTGAAATCAGAACAAGGTGATTGGGGAAATAACGGTTCTAAATTTCATTATGGACACAAATCTACATCATTACCTAAACAAACATTACCGCTCAGTTGTTCAACCAATAATTATGATGTGTGGGCGAGAACGACAACGATTGATTGTTTTGCTGAGTCAGGCATTAGATAAGATGAAAGGTGTTATATATATTCCCCTATCCTTATTATGTAATGACTGTTCCTTGTTGTTGGATTATGTCGGATTTTGGTGTGGAAATATATTGACGTTGTAGTCAGGCTAATCTCGTGTTCTTGATCTGAGTTGTGTTGAAGTCCTGTAGAATAGACACTGAATGGGAATCTAATGTAGATATTCGTCTAAGGTAAATTAACGTCTCACATAAGTGTAGAGAGTGAAAGGACTGTTATAACAAGAAACCCTAGCGTTATAACTAGTATCCTACCATTTATAACAAATTGCTCTCTCAGTAACCGATCTAAATTAAAATAAATAGACAAATTGATAGGGAATGTAAGAAAATTACCGAGCGCACCAAAAAGAAAGTGTTGTTCTATTCTTTTCGGATAGATCAAGTAAAAATCCGTTCAAAATATAATAGTTTGTTGCTTTATAACACAAAGTATTGCCGATTCTGGAAAAGCGCCTCAATTCACAATGAAAATGGACAATCCCAGTCAACTCAAGCAACACAATCAAAGAGGGAACAATCGATATAGCTTCCGCCAAGATTAGGTATCAACTAAAACAACATAAATACAATTCAGGAAGAAACATAAGAACTCAGTGAAAGAGAAAGAAAAATGAGGAAATTATTATAAAATGAAATAGTACCATCTCAAATGGCATCAAAAATAATAACAAAATGTACAACTAAAGAAACCAATAAGAACAAGTTGCAAATGTATGCATGATGGGATTTTCACAGACCAAACCTTCAGAATAAATCTTACATATACCATGTGTGGTCCCATACCGGTTTCAGATAATTATAGTGAGCGATCAAAGCTAGCCGTGAATCTGCCTCTGGTGTTTTTTTATTTCACACATAGATTCTGTCAGTACTCTGGTTACTTCATGATAAACCATCCATTCTCTATGTGGTTTAGTGACTGCCCGTCCCTGTGGGTTTGTAACAACTTAGGTTGCTTGGTTAACAGTTGACCGCAAACATCCAAGTAAACATCACGACATAATAGCCCAAGTATTCACTAACGTCCTTATTTTATATAGGCATTATATTTGCCATTATTTTATATTGAATATTGATAAACTCTGTATGTTTGAAAGAGTAACCTTGCACCGACCACCTATTCACAGGTAGCCTGGTTTCTTCCATCAGTAGAACGAGAGGAACCCACCGGGACGAAGGATTTTCTTTTTCAAATCACTCCTTTCACCACAGTTATAAGGATACTTTATTACCTGTATGATATGATATTTAACATATTTGAAGAACAAGTTTAGTATTCAAATAGAATGATTTATTTAATGTGAACAGGGATTATTTACACAGTGTGATCATGCCCTCAGGACTGAGTCATGCCATACCTATCAATTGTTCCCGCGTTCACTATGTTTGACCTCTAAGTGTTACGTGTTGAATGTACATGGCCTTAGTAGTTATATGCTCGATTTCAAAGATTGTGTGATTAGGAACCAATACCTCAACGAGACTTCTTATCATAATGCTCCTGATGATTTCGTGCCGCACTCAACTGTACTCAAGCAACATTAGTACACCTCGATATATCCTCTGAAATCATTACAAACATGCCTGATACTAATAAGGTTCATTGATATAGCTTCTCCTAGAAGCCTTATATCTCTCCCTGATCATAATAAAATAGGGTAAATGTCCAACATGTACCTTGAATTTCTCTTAAAGATGACTGAGAACTCTGTTTTTTTAAAGCAATATGAGCTAGTAATGTTTCCTGATTCGTTCACTGAATATGATCTCATTCAAAATCTTTGAGCACTAAATAATTTGCCGTATACCGTAATGAATTGGCCACTATAGGCCTTTGGTCAATCAGCACAGTAGTGTACTCCTCTTTTGCAAATACCTTATCTTCTCCGTTCAGTGTACAAACTACATTGGCAAAGTTCCAATTGTTCTGTATAGTACTGAAAACTAGAACTTCACAGAGGACCTCGACGGAGAGTATCAGGATGTCTTCATCGAGTGGCTTGATCTCACCGAAAGCTAGGGGATCATATAGTTCCCCTCCAACTCCAGCAGGTCCGCCAGCACTGCTGATGATCTACAGGATTGTTCAGCAGTAACATTGATGTCGAATGTCTACATGTCAGTGATAATAAGAAAAGGCATTATGACCTCATCTCTCCAACAATCTCTTTCTATTTACGAACTGAGAATAAGGCAGACGTGATACCAAATTACCATTCAGGGATCGAATAATGAAATTGAGATATGAACGAACGCTGATAACTTTAATGCTGTAATTCTCTGGTGGTAACTTTCCAGTTAAGGTGAATTAACACAGCGTTAATGGAATAAACAAACCCAGTTTTTCGCTTAATTTTCAATCTTTTTCAATGTTCCCTCGTTATGACTGAACTGTCTTCTGAAAGAAAGATGAATATAAACATAGGAATACATAAGGGCTTATGATACAAATGACCATCAACTTATTTGCCCGGCAGTTAAATCAGTGGATCCTGGAGAAAGCTTGATAAAGTGATAACAAGTTTGCTTTATCGTGAGATAAGAAGCCGTTCTAGGTCATTCTGATTTATTCGACTGGACCACAATATAATGGAGAAAACCACAATGTTCTATCCTTGGACTACTCCTTATTACTGATCTTCTTAATATCTGTATTCTCAAACTTTTATTGTGTAGATGATCTTTAAAAATGTGGGTAGAGATATTAGGCCTCTTAGATATTTTCACGAAGCCCTGAATAATACAAACAATTTGGTTCTCAGAAATGTCTCTTTTAGTAACATTTATAAGCTCATAAAGACAGTAGTAAACACTAGTTATGGATCTACTTTATATCTTGTGGGTGATTCCACTGTCAAGCTTTCCACTTCTGAGGACGAACTGATTATCACCATATGAGACATCTGGGTCGTTTCGCACTACCAATATTCTGTATTTCATGAAGAATGAGGCGCCATGGCTTTTTTCTAAAACTATAGGTACCCTGATTCCAGAATTACTGAAGACCGTTTACTGTGCCTACTTGGGTCGTCATTTAGAAAAAGCTTGTAACCTGTAAATTACAAAAGGATTAGGGGAGATAGTCATTACACTGACATTCCTCCCCCTCCTAACGGATCGGAGATTGGCTATGTTCAAAATGAATCTAAGAGAATATGCCATTTAGATAGAGCATGAAAGGACGAAGAGAAATGTGTGTGAACTACGCCTAGGTTAGAATAATGGCTTCGTCTTCTGAATCTTTTTAAATGAGGGCTAGTTGTTTATGCTAGCTTCATGGGTACGTACGGAAACCATCAGACCATTCCTTCCTTTATCAAGCGGTGTTTCAGTCCTTCAGATTCCGAAAAAACTAAACAAGAACCATACGTCTCCTTAAGCTGAAACCGCCTCCCACCACGGAAACATAGAATCCAAGGAATAAACTAATTGCTTTCTCGTCTCAGAACATTTTCAAAAAGGGAGGTGATTTAGTACTTGTTTTGATTATCTTTTCTTAACTATAATTGTCGAATTAAAAATCATTCTTGGTCTTCTTTAACTCGTAACATTTTAATTAAGGTTTGAAATTTTGCTAAACTTTGCGTTGTGGTAACTCCTTTCTCATTGACTCTGACACCTGTGTTCACATTGTGATAATATTGTGTTTTAAACCTTCTTAATCTGATCACAATGATTGACGGTACTTATAAAGTGGACAGCCAGATTGTTTGTTCCCCGTGGAGGAAGGAATGTAAAGTGGTTATATAGGATGTGTATCCGTTTCAGTCTCACTGCACACAAAAGAAGGTCCAAGCCTAACTCTAATCGGCCTTGTATGTTTTGCTGTACGAATAAGACGTTACCGATTAAGGAGGCTATAAATCTATTAGCTTAAGCCTGTAAGAAGAAAGATGGTGGCTGCTTTGGTAATACAGGTACTGACAGCGGAGGATGTGTCAGTGTGGTACATGCTGTTACAGGACGCGTTAAACACCCGACTGTGATTGACGGAAAACTAAAATCTCCGCTAAAACTAACGACGAGTGAAGTGCCACATCATATTGCCATCGGTAGTCATGCATCTTCATTGGAAAACGAAGACCAGGATTAAACCGTCACCGTTTCAAATAGTCCCGATGTGGCTGTCCTGAGTGACGAAAAGTGGACGACAGTACGGATAAAATGAAACAAGAAGAAAATAGCTATAAGCGGTACACACTTGATTGGCAATCCATTGGTGAACTCCCAATCTAAGTCACAAAATACACTACCAGCGTCTGATAGTAGGACAAAACCTCATCCTGGCATGAATGAGAAGAATTTGATCTTATGAATATTAACATATTATAATTTGCTACAGTTTAACTATCCTGACCCCACAATTAGACACGCACATGATTTGGAGAAGCTTGGAGAATATATCCATGGCATATTACCAGATAACTCTAAATGAGTTCAGGTAAAAAAAATTGATAAGAATAGGTAAGAGAACCGATGAGAGAGTTGAACTTCGACCATATAAACTCCTAAAGGTAATCTCAGGGTTGGAAGAGCAACGTGATTTTTTGTTAAGTAGCGCTCGCAGTCTGACAAATAAATTCTGTGAACTAGGAGAAATAATGGACGAACTTAGGCTACTCATTGTATCTGTGATGGAAACTTGATTAGTCCATTACCTCTACATTACTCCAGAATTGTCCGGATACCACTACTTAGGAAGTGATAGACATAGGTGTAGGAAAGGAGGTGGCATATCTTTACACATAGTCAATGAATGATTTATCCACTCCTTTGCATGGGAATTACCCGATAGTGGAAATTGAGAGGTCATTATAAATGACCTGATTTTAACGACCGAACTGCCAGTATTCAGTTTGAACGCAGAACCAACGAACCAAAATTTATTCAATTAGATCAGAATGCGTTCCTCTGCATACCGTAAGAAGCGTTTTTGAGTTACTCGTACTAAATTATATATAAAAAAACTCCGTGATCAGTTTGAACAGTTCTAATTTAGGAAATAGAACAATTTCTATCAAAAATACCAAAAAACCTCAAACGTTTCAGCCTGCGCTATCCAGTCGATGGTTTACCTAACACAAATTAGCGTGCTAAACATAAAAAGAAGCAGTCAATACAAAAGAGTTCAATACCTAAGAATCGGTAAAAATATTCTCAATAAGATGGGATCAGAGATTCTAGCAATCTTTCTAAGCAGACAGCCAAAGGTTAACAGTCACACACTGAACCACGCCGTGACCTTGGGCCTAGTCAAGCACGACTTTATCGTCAATAGTCCGGCAACATGCAATAGAAAATTAGGTAACAAAAGGTTAGTCTTCAATCAGTCACATAATAAAAAACTCAGACGAGGAAGACAGAAGAACATAAAATGTGGTTAGAAGAGATCTGAATAAAGGTTAAAATACACACGAGAAGAAACAAATGAATGACAGTACTGTTCAACGAAATGCTGTGGGTGGATTTTCAGTGTTTTCTTTCCGTTACGCTGACTATCGGATGTTGTACACACATGCTCAGTGTCATCTATCGCTGCTTAATCTGCTTAGCTAGTGACTTTATTTTAGAGCACATTCATATATGGAGTGCAAATAACAGAAGCCTAATATTAGGAGACCTTAATACATCTGATATGAGTTGGACTGAGGTGGCCACTGTGATATCTATAAACTCCTTCGACAACAGGTTTCTGATAACGGTAATGGCGCATGCATTAGTACAGCATGTATTTAAACCAAGGTTCTTCTCTGTTGGACTTGGTCATCACTAATGCGACTGGGGATATTGCTAACCGAAATATTCTTCCACTGTTGGTGAATAGCGACCACGCTGTTTTATCATTCACGTTTAGAGCTAGTGACACGACATAAGATCAGATTAAGCCTCGTCCAAACGTATGGAGAGCTAATATATTAGCCATTCAGGTGTGCGTTGCTAAGACAGATTGGTCAGTAGATACTAGCTCATCAGTCAAAGAAGCATGGTCTATACTTAAAGACAAGTTTAGTTCAGTTGCATCCTCGTTTGTACCATACCTGGTACCACGTAGACCGAATAACTGTCCATCATAGTTAACTAAGAAAGTCAAGAAACTTCTTAGACGTGGGAAAAAGCATTGGAATATGTTCATCTCTACTGGCTTGGAGCAATACAGACCCAGTTATCGCAAGACTAGGATTGCTTGTAGAGCGTTAACAAGTAAGAATAGACGGTCACATGAAAGAACAACTGGTTAGGGATTGTAAAAATAGTCCTAAACAGTTGTACTCGTATATAAAGAGGCAAACTCAGAGAAGTGATGGAATCCCATCACTTTTGGTACAAGAAAATCCGGTAATATTGGCAAGAAATGATACCGAAGAAGCCGAATCTTTTTCGGAATATTTCAGTAAATTATTTTCTATCAGGAATGAGGAACGACCAGCTATTCATTGTAACTGTGGCGGCTTGTTGATGGACCCTGAGAATACTGAGAAAGATACTGTCTTAAGACTACTTCAGCATCTCAAGTGTGATATGTTTAGTGGTCCTGATGATATTCATTAGGATTGTGAAAGCCCTATCAGATGTAATTGCTGAACCTTTAGTGACACTGCTTGATATGCCCCTGCGGCAGTCCAGACTGCCAAGAGACTGGAATACGCAATAATTAGTCCTGTTTCTAAGGCGGGGAGTAGAGACTTAGTAACTATCGACCAGTGAGCTTAACTAGTGCAGTTGTAAAACTGATGGAAAAAATTATTCGGATGGCTGTCATAAACTATGTGGAAGGACATAATCTTTTATCCACGAAACAACATAGTTTTCGTAAGGGTCTATTATGTTTGACAAATCTAATTACAAGAGATGACTGGGCTGAGGCAAAAGATTGATATTGTAGAACATCAACGTTGATGTTCTATGTCAAATGATTGGGGGCCTACTATAGTTAGACGTGTGCAGTAGCAAACATTATCGTGGGGTTCGTGGAGAGTTTCAGAGGTCGTTTAGATATTTTCCAAACCCGTACTGCATGTGAATAAACTGAAGACGGAATTCAAGTGACTTTCGTACGATAAGGAAATCGAGCCATGATTTACCGTGAGATAACAGCAAATACAAAGCGCATAGTAAACAATAATTAAAATGGTAACCACCAATGTAACTAAAGTTTAGGTTTAGATAACGTGATGGTTTCGTAAAAGAGCTTATTATCTCGTGTTAAGTGACATTAAATACGATGAATGTCTGGTAAGGACATGGACTAAGATTGCTCATATACACGTAATACGTTTTTCTACAGCATGACGACTTACGAGTCATAAATGTACATGGTTTCGACTAAAACTTGAAGGTAGTGACAGAATATATGACTACTTTACGTAAAAATAGTCGCGAAATGTTATTAGACATCATAAACATTACACGAAATTATTTAACACAGTCATGAAACTCGCCTGGGTTACTCTTGCTCCAAAGTAATTGAAATATGTTGATTAAATTCGTAGATTAACAAAGCGTTGTAGACTGAATTGATATACGTCCAAATTTAATTTGAGCCAAACACGTAGCATTGCCTAGCGAAACAGTCTAAACAAGATCTAACATTGCAGGAAATTTATAGTTCAAACTCACTGTAAATTTCTAGCATTTGTATCCTCTGATTCGCCATGGAACTCAGCAATTGGAAATTAGGCAGGCAGTGGTCAAGAAAGTAAAATATTCTAGTAGATAGTTTCTGATAGTAGTTAGTTGATAGTGAATAAGCAGAAAGATGAATTTATAATCGACAGTTTATCCTGTATTGGTTATACAAGTGGATAAGTTGCAAACAGATATGCGTTCGTGTTGCCTTGAGGCTATACTTACGAGTGGTTGATATTTTAACAGACATATTACATAGGAGCATTTACATGCCGCTAATGCTTGTTAAAGAACCACGATAGTCGATTATAGTCGTAGTTGATTGGTTAGTCCTATCGATTGAACCAATTATTTCAATTGAAATACTAATTAACATTGATATGAAGCAACGAATGTTCACAGAAACTGATAAAGATAGCCGAAGTCAAAAATAAAAAGTATAGAATGCAATAAAAAAGATCATAATGATAGGTTGCGTTATTCGATGTCTTGCTCACCAGTGTAGAACATCTACATTGATGTTCTATGTCAAATGATTGGGGGCCTACTATAGTTAGACGAGAATGGTGACGAACCAACTAACGCTGAAGTCACACCTCGCGACCGGCCCTTACGTGGTTTGAACCATCGACGCATCAAAGGATCATGGACGCTATGGAGACTGTACAACACAAAGGACGTTATTACAAGAATATATTAGTTAAGGTACAACCACGAAAGTACAGAAGTGAGAGAACAACCACTGCCGCGTGGGCTAGTCCATGGCATATACTTGACTGATGCTCGTTGACTATCCTTGACCTTGACAGGGATCAATGTTCTGTTCGATATTCAGTGACATTTCACCGACTCTACACCCCCTCTGATCCATCGTTCAATACAGAAATGTGTTTTAAGTTCGTAATCTGATCACATACCGAGTTCCTTTCTCAATGATTATAGTGTTTAATTTATCCTACAGATATTCTTCTAGAACTGTAAACGCGATACTGGTGACCCCAGGGTATATGTGAAAGCTATAGTCAGTACAAGAGCAACTTGGCTTTAAATTCTGTCAGTTTCTAAACATAAAAACAAGTCGTTTAGTACAATAATTAAAGGGATTCCAGTCATCAAGTGGAACGCATAAACGTACCGACCAGTATTACGTGTCTTATCGAAATGAATAAACATTACGACTCACACTACTATAAAGGGATAATAATGTCCTTCAATTAGTAGGTCACATGCAACAAGGATAGTTTACAGACATATCGGGCCAGAGTGACATGGAGGGAACTTAAGCAACGAATAGATTAAATTCAACTTAGTATTGTTTGTTTGAATCTTCCCATCGATTTGTTAGGACTGCAACTGGTCAGTCTCTAATTGGCATATGTGCATACTGTGCGTATTGCCTCGATATACCTTAATTCACAAGCATGGTTAGCAGAGATGGATAGTGGCTAGCAGTGGAATCCAGGACGCGCGTTTCGTCCTATTTGGGACTCGTCAGCTGGATGTACCTGCATCTCAGAGTTGATGTTCACTCTGGGACTCGAACCCAGTACCCTCGCTTCAAACGCCATCGCGTTATCCACTCGGACACTGAGTCCTGATAGCCACTTGCTTGTGCGATGGGGTGAAGTTTAAATTCAACTTAGTATTGTTTGTTTGAATCTCCCCATCGATTTGTTAGGACTGCAACTGGTCAGTCTCTAATAGAATAGATTAGTTAGTTATGGATATAACTAACATTGATCAACCGTTTGACGGCAGTGTCTTACGTCTCTATGATAGTGAGCGACTACAATAAGCCCAGTTCTGATTCTCAGTTTGTGTCTGAATTTTTTGTAACTCATATTCAGACTATTAAGAAATTCAAGCTAACCCCCAAAAAGTGAACATTTTACATGAACAGTTTTTCAGTTGTCATTTGACGATAGATTTCAGGTAACATTATATATTTAAATTAATCATTTAAACTGTCTTCTGCTTATAGATCTGTCAGTGTCATATAAAAATCATGTTTCTATGTAAAAAAAGAAATAGCTAAGTTAGAAAGTATATTGTAGTTTAGACGTTTTTAAATGTTTAAAACCTAACAGAAGAAATTTATCGTTGAACACAAAAATTTGCCGAATTTATTCTTCATTTGGTTCCAAACGAGAACGTTGGTGTCTGAATCCAGTAAACGAACACAATTAGACTCAAGTCACTAATATGGCAGATTGAGATTCGTATGAAAACACAACATTCAGAAGTAAAGCCTTACATTTCCCTAAAATATTATAACTTCTAGTCACTTATGTACCTAAACGTTTGTGTTTGATTATCTGGTGAACAATAGTTGGTCAATGGGTCATATCTCTGAAATCGTGTTGGATCTTTAGTAGATTGAATGAATCAGCTAGATGGAAGAATTCCTATTTAGAATTATACTGTCGATGATTAAATGGATTCGAATAGTACTTATTGCGATGCTCGTTGAAATTTTGCTAAATTAACAATCAACTCAGAGGTTTTCATAGCCTTCGCGAATCTTGTTAAAATAGGTGTTTATGTATAAATTTTCATTATTTTTATGTAAGATTTCTTTTGGTCAGTTAATTTCATTAAAACGAATATGTAAGTTTTTCAAATGAAATCATTATGGTTTCGAACAGAATCTCTGATGTTATTAGATACTAATTGGAGATTTAATAATGAACTGCTGCCTTATCCGGTGGTGTAGATATTGCATGTTATGCATATAGAACTCTCGGTGAAAGCTTTACGAGAGAATTCAAAATACTACTTGCGAATTCCGCCTTCATTGCTGTATCATCTGGATTTTTAGTCAAACGTGCTGTACATCAATAAGCATTAAAATATAAGTCGAATACTTCTCGTAACAATTATATATAATATGTATAAAAATATGTAATTATGAACTGAATAAGTGCTTGATGGTGAGTGGTTTTACAGTTCATGGACAGTGGCGTCAGAAAATAATATGCCGCCTGTTATTTAACAGAATTCAGACTTCTGTTTTGACTTATTAATTGCCACACTTGAAAACTATTATTGGCTGTTCGCTTAATCGGACTAGTAGATAGTCTGACAGGTACTAGATGAGTTTTATATTCTCTTACCCTTGTTATTATTGGATTGTTGTCGGGCTTTAGTGTGGAAATGTATTTGCGTTCTAGTCATGCTAGTCACGTGTCCTTAATCTGAGTTTTGTTGAGGTCGTGTAGAATAGACACTGGGAACGTATATAGTGGAGATATTCGTCTGAGGAAACTTGGCGTCTCATTCGTGTAGATGAGGAAACCAGAGCGTTATAGCACAATTCATTCAAACCGATAAAAGTAATTTGCAAAATGCTCAAAATTCAACATGGTATAAGGTAGAAATGAACACTCTTATGTCCACAATATTTTCTAAAAAGCTTACATTACAGTTGAATGTAGTCAACTGTGGAATATCTTAATAAGAAACTGTCATGTTTGAAAAATTCAAACCTACGTAATATCTTTTGTATTCACATTTCATTCGACGAAGTTATTTTTCTTCCATGCATTTTTGCACTTCATACACTTCCAAATAGGTCACTCAAATAGCTTTCAAGCAAATATCTTTGAGGAAGCACTAACATTTATTATTTATTTAAACACATAAATATTGGTACAAGGAAGCACCAGATAAATATGCGCTTCACAAATCTCATTCGATTTGTGTGAGGGCTGTGATACTGCCCAGACTGAAACAAGTGGTTTTCTTAGGGGGCACACCCGGAGCCTTTGACCTGAATGTCTGATCCACAAGGCAGTGGAGCATCGTGAGGAGATGCAGTCCCATGGTAGCCGTTGACCAATGACAGGTTCGTCCGCCATTCGTTCCATCAGGATACTGGAGCCCATGTGCACCATTGGTTTGGAATCAGGGTTTTCCAACTCCCCTAGGTGGTCTCTCCGTGTCCACCAACCCGGTTAAAGCGCCGGACGTTCGCTTTTCGTCCTCTCACTTTCGTAAACAACACCGGTGCCACGAGAAGGCAGTGAGTAGGACTTCCCTGGCAGAGGCTATATATTCGCTGGCCATATGAGAGCATTTCGAGAGGGAGAGGTGACTCTCCCCACTCTCGGCCGTACCAGGGCATTTGGCGGCAAGCACTAACATAGACTTTTACGGAACTCATAGGAAGTGGTTGCCTGAAAACGGTAAGATTCTAGATTCACGTCAAAATGTGGCTATCATCTCGCTAATGTTTGTATTTATTTCCACATAGTTCATTACTCAGCTTGTCTATCATAGAAGGATTAGAAACCGATTTATTATCGTGAGGAAGGATACCACGAGGAGCAAATACTAAGTAGTTGGCAAGCCGTGTCAGATTGAGACTTGTTAGCAAGACAAAATTGAAACTGAAAACTACATGATGTCTTTATTTAGGGTTTATTTAAGGTTAGTGATCAGTTTCTATTATAAACGTATTTGCGACATAAGAACTCGTTCATTCGATGGATTAGTTTATGTGATTTTTAGATCACAAATACTTGCCTAAACAGATTCCGTGACTTCAACATTTATGTACAAATTCACTGAAAAATTGACGAGATGATATCGTAAGACTACAATCTGAGAATCATGTAAATGTGATTCCCGACAGTTAAGTGCAGTATAAACGATATAACAATATCTACTATTCAATGTATCAGTAATGATACTATACTCGTCTGAACTATGTCATTTTCACTATGAAGTAGTACAATAGTCATTTTCACATTAAATCAAAGCAAGTTCAGCAACATATTAAGGTACATACAACAAAATTATCCTTTAAGTTAGTAAAAATTAACATGACGTTTTAAATTCAGAAGTCTAGATTTTGAATGATGGGCTTCTATTGAAAAGTATACTTTATGTCAGAGAGTTTATTTTACTGGACCAACCAAAAGAGAATTCTAATATTTTGATATGAGCAACAAATTTATAAACGTATACATAGACTTCTAGGCAATATTTTCATGTTTCTAATTTACTCTGATAATCGATATAATTCGAATTCTAAAATTTATTTAGTGTGTTTCATCCATATACAACTATCATCAACTTCTTTAGGTGTTATTATAAATGAAGAGGTGAAATAATCTTTGTCTATAATATAATTAGAAGCATTCTGGTATATCTTGGTGTAGCGTTCTTTCATTTGTGTCAATGAATTTTAATCACGGAACAATACACAATACATTTAATGTGAAATAATTTATTAACTGTTTCATTTGGTAGATGAATATGTGATAATCAAGCTGGTGGTTTACGTAACTTCACCTAACCACGATGTAATTTTGTACACAGCTGACAAGAATAACAAAGAAAACTTATTAATTATTCGAAAAATAAATAATTGTTTACAATAAATATACTACGCGAAGATCCGTGAAACGATACAAATATAGAAGTGATACATAATCCGATTTGAAAATTGAAAATGGGACCACCTCATTGAAATCGATTATACGACACAATGACTGATCAACATCATTTCGCCAATATTCTATCATATCACCTTTATGTTGCATCTCGTACAATGCATGAAAACGCGATTGCATCCAAATTGTAATATTATCAGATATAATTCTGATTAACTCCAGTTGATCGTTTTCAAATTTCAATGTTGTCTGTGAGAATGCATTTTCACTAATTACGTTATCCAACTGAGACTACAAAAACAACACAACAAAAGTGAACGAAAATGCTAGTGTGATATTTACTTTATATATTTAAACACATGAACATTGGTACAAAGGGGCACAAAAAATATATGTGCAACACAGGTTATCAATAAATAAGTGTGTCCGTTCGGGTACTACCCGAGTACCCAAACCCAACCAGGTGTTTTCCTACGTGAACCTGTGACTCACAGGTTTAGTCTAACCCACAAGACAGTGGTAGTAGAGCAACGTTTCGAGATGAGGTCCCATGGTAGACCGTGACCATACATGCGTTCATAAGTCATTTGTTCTCTTAGGATCCCGGAGACCATGTGCACAATTCGTTCGGAATCAGGGTTTCCCAACTGTCATAGGTCGATTATCCGTGATCAGAAACGTGGTTTATGCTGCGGACATTGGCTTTTCGTCCTCTTAATTTTGTAAACGAAACTCCTACTGCGAGAAGCTAGTGAGTAGGACTTCCCTGACAGTGGTTCACATTCGCGTGGCCATATGCGAGCATTTTGAGAGGAAGAGGGGACTCTCCACACTCTCCACCGTACCAGGGCATTTGGAGTTATAGATAAGTAGTTGTTATTCTTGACAACTTAATATGAATTATTAACTATGGCATTATACAGTTAAGATGTGGACAGCTGTAGACATCAAAGTGTTATTCAACCTCATACTTAAAACAATGAATCCAGAGTGGACTTTCAAGCGTTAAGCCGTGAGTTGTAGTTATCATCTTCAGAGGTTTAATACCATTACCATTATATAATTGATCAGCCTGTAACTAAATGGGATAATTATGAATTTTATAACAAATTGAACGGATTTACAATATCCATCCATATATAACTCTATAAGAATCCGGTGGGTAATGACCAAGTAGCTTTGAAATACATTTCCTGACGTTTAAACTCCGAGAGATGATTTGCATAAATTAAACGGACAGATGGTGGAGTGATAGCGGTTCCGAGATGATCATAAAATATACGTAGCTGGAATATCAAGTATTTAATGCTATCGTGCAGTCGGAAAACTCAATGTGTTGAGTTCGACTCCGTGTGATTCTGATGAATGATAATAGTGAAGCAGACATAATATATTGACTTGTACTCAGGTAAGTTAGTGTTTTCTCATTATAATACAGTATAGAAACATCTTTAAATTAATACATCACATGTACTCACTTTGAGTTCTTTAAAATGACGAATTTTTTTGCGAAGAAATTGAAGCAAATGTTCATAAAAAATCATATCACCATGTAATAAAAGGAGTTTTATTAAAGCGTCTAATAGAATATAAGGTGATTGTGTGACACCTAGATAATAAAATACCAAGAAAATGTCATTCAACTATAATAAGCAGTTTTTGTTTTGTTTGTTTTAATTTTTGAAATACAAAAATGTAGTGACAAGTTTTCAATTCAGAAATATCATAGAAGTTTACACATGCAAAGCAATTTTTATTTATCCATACAATATAATAAAATACCATGTCTCTTATCATTTCTGTAATTCTGTAAATAATCACCAATACATTTTGACACATACTATACAACCTGTTAACTGTGGAATGTTAGATCACAAGTTATGCATATGATACATTTACACCTTGCTGACGAGTGCCAAGTAGCACGAAACCCGGGACCAGGGTTTCCTGTTGACCACATCCAACCACTATCTTATCTTAACATAGTGCACGCAGTGTCGAGCCACCTAAACTAATGGCCACATTGCAACTTGATCAATAGCATTCGATCAGCACTAAGAAGGACTTGACACGCATGACATTGACCACCACCCAGTGATCAATCAATTGTGATTACATTTACAACCACGTCATTCATAGTATGGGAATATTTACACGATGTCAATTGACATGACAGATTGCAGATACAAGATACTGTTTAGTGTAAGCAAACGAATGACAGTGTTTGCAGAATAGTGAGCATGTATGTCGTAGTATAAGTATTAGCAGTAGCAGAAAGTAAATACCTCTGCGCTCATCATCTGCTATATACATTAGAGTTACATAATACCTTAATAAATGACTGGTATAAAATTAATGGTGACAACAGACTGTTACAATTTCTATCAGATTTGTTGACGTTAAGTAAAACGGACAATTTTATTTAGAATTCAATTAGTGAATTTTGCGTTGACCAAAACCACCTTTGAAAATGAATCATATCGACGGTTAATAACTTCATGGATCGATGGCATCTGTTAATTTTCCCAACCTTCTCGTTTTTTTAATCTAGTTCTATGTCAACTAACATTAGATGTCAAGGTGCAAGCGTCAAACCATTGTTAACCATCTCAGTCGATAAGAAACTGTTGGATAACATTACACTAGCCTCTTTTGTTAGAAAACGGATATCAAGGTTGTGATACTTGATTTTCTTGAAGGGAGACATATATTTCAGTAATGGATAGCAGTAGGCGATTGAATCTTAGTTCACGGATTTCAACTGACTGGCTTCATAAAATGCAAGAATTAAGTATTGTGAAGTAAGATAACTGGTGCAAAATTACAATTGATGATTATACAAAATTGTATTAAATTATATCTAGTGGATAAACAGAACTATGAACGAAATTTATATAACATTAATCTGACTTACGTTGAAATTTTGAATCATTGAGCATCAAGATATTCTGAACGATTTGACATGACAATTTTCGTAGTTTAGAACTATCCAAATTAGTAATGTTCGCGATTAGAATATCGAATGTTTGAAGAAAAACTAAAATTTAAAGAGATGGAGTGGCAAAGAGAACAAGTAAAAAAATGTCGAGGATTTTGAGTGGTTTCTGTTATTTATTTGTGATATGTTTTCCCAAAAATGTAAATTCATTGGACAAATAAATCATTATTACCTACTCATATGTAGTCGGGAAAACAGATTATTCAGATAGTGACTGTTCAAACTCAGTGAAATTAGCTACCATTTTATAAAAACCTTCTTATTCCAAAAATATCATTATACTAATAATCCAATCATTGACTGCACATTTGGAGCCTCCCTATGGTTACTGCCTGTCACGAGCCCGAGTAATGGAGGAGGCTTGAGAGTATGGTTAGTAACTCCACCTTATAAAAGCAAATACCGCTAAAAAAACATTGACCAGCAAAATCAATCTAAACTATTTAAACTCTACCCTGAGAGTTGAATGGTTTACATATGGAAGAATCATAACACCTCATGGTGAAAGTCGAGATATTTCGAAAGCCACGTGACATATAGCCTTCTGAAAACCGGAGCAACATGGAATGTCTGAACGATTTAGGAAACCTGGACGGTCATTTAAAAGGCTGAGGAGAAGAGACTATGGAACCAGGTCGCAGATGGAATAAGTGGGACCCATTGGATAAAAATGACTACTCACATCAGGAAAATACCCCCGATACACAGGGATTTGTATTGACATTGTGCAAAGAAGCACATTGGACAATTGGGTGAAAAGGTATAAAATTTAGTACACCCTTTCTTCTAGATGCTACCAAGCTCACACGGTTCAGCATAGTATCTCAAAAACAGGTTCCAAGCCTTAAAAGCTCTAATAAAAGAATAAAAGGAAATCACTATGAAGAACAACTGTAAAAGGATTAAAGAAACATTAACTTCAACATGGAATGTTGTGCTGGGCCCCAAGCACGAGTATGAAGAGTGGATCTCTTTAGACAGCCTGGACAGGATTCAAGGAAGGAAAATCAAGAAAAAAGCAATCAACAACAAATGAACAGTAAAGAAAGTCAAAGCAGAGAGTGGATATACAGAATCAAGACGAAGGATCCAAGAAGAGCACTAAAGGTGACAAGCAAAAATTCGTTGAAGACCTAATAATGAGAGCAGAAAAGGCTGTACGAGAGAACTAGCAGAAGAATATAGTAAAGTAGAGATATCAGTAGAAGCAAAGAAGAATCAGGAGCAGCAGAACAGGTGATCAGAACACTCTGGAAAGCTCTTGAATAGACTAGCCCCACCGAATCCACCGGAAACCAAAGTAATTACAGACGTTCCTATAGATGCTTAACCATACCAAGCAGTTGAACAAATCAGCAGACAAATTAAGAATGGCAAAGCAACATGACTAGACAGTATACCAACTGAGGCACTGTGTTCACGTATAGAAGTAACTCCGAAGATATTCCACATTCGCTTCAGGAAGATCTGGGATGAAGAACAAATGCAAGCAGATTGAAAAGATGGATGCCTTATCAAGATACCAAAAAAGGAGATCTGAGCAAATATGAGAACTATAGAGTCATCACACTACTATCGGTACCAGCAAACGTTTTCAAATGAGTAAGGACAGGTGTCAGACAAGGCTGCTTACTCTCGCCTTTTATCTTTCTTCTAGTATTTGACTGAATTATGAAGACCTCCACATCTGAGGGAAAACATGGAATACAATGGACAATTTGGATGCAACTAGACGATTTGGACTTTGCAGATGACCTAGCCCTTCTATCCCATACAAAAAAACAAACTCAGGTGATGACAGCCAGTGTACGATCAGTCTCTGCAGCAGTAGGTCTCAATATACACCAGGAAAAAAGCAAGGTCGAAAATAAACAACAGTGAGCACTAACTAAATTACAGATGACAGCTGAATTCTCGACGATGTGAAAGTCAATATTGTTATATTCCGAGGAGAATAGTGAAAAGTATTTGTTGGGATCTATTTATGGATTATGTTATACGTATATTCCTAATGTATAACTACCGGGAAACTAGTTTATGTATATTCATATCCCTCTTATTATAAGCTCTATTCCGACCATCAGATTATCATTATACTATCCTTGAGTTATGCTCAGTTTATTAATTACAATCTCCCTCAATCGCAGCCACTTTTGGGTTTGGTCTTATACAAATGTTATTTTCCATTTTACAGTGTGATGTGGTCTTTTTGGCTTGTATATAAACTCTGATAAGTTTGAGATATATAATTCATATTGTGGAGGCTGAGATTGGTGTTCTGGACTTAATCGGCAGGGAAAAGGACCAATCGGGACTCTAGGCGGTTCGTCCAGGTGTAGGGGTCATTTGTTGGTCGTATAAGTCTGTGTATGCAAATTTTGCGGTCGTATTCGTGGTGATCACAAAAGCTAAGGATGTAACAAATATGAACTCAGGGAGCATGATTGGTAAACAAGGAGGATCTGATGCGGATGTGAAGAAATGGATTGAGAAAAAAGTAGCATTACTACAATTAGGAATGTCTGAAGATCAATAAAATCTTCAGCTGTCAGAACTTTCAATACGAACGTAAAGACAGTTCTACTGTACGTAGATGAAAATTGAAGAACTACAACAGCCATCATTAAAAAAGTACAGGTGTGGTGTGTGCTATTGATGTCGATAGATATAAATAGTATGTGTCATCATTCGAAAGTGAAATGCCTGACAACAGAAAGTTAAGAAGACGGAATAGAAGAGAACGGTTATCATTAAATAAGTGTGTCCGTTCGGGTACTACCCGAGTACCCAAACCCAACCAGGTGTTTTCCTACGTGAACCTGTGACTCACAGGTTTAGTCTAACCCACAAGACAGTGGTAGTAGAGCAACGTTTCGAGATGAGGTCCCATGGTAGACCGTGACCATACATGCGTTCATAAGTCATTTGTTCTCTTAGGATCCCGGAGACCATGTGCACAATTCGTTCGGAATCAGGGTTTCCCAACTGTCATAGGTCGATTATCCGTGATCAGGAACGTGGTTTATGCTGCGGACATTGGCTTTTCGTCCTCTTAATTTTGTAAACGAAACTCCTACTGCGAGAAGCTAGTGAGTAGGACATCCCTGACAGTGGTTCACATTCGCGTGGCCATATGCGAGCATTTTGAGAGGAAGAGGGGACTCTCCACACTCTCCACCGTACCAGGGCATTTGGGGTTATAGATAAGTAGTTGTTGTTCTTGACAACTTAATATGAATTATTAACTATGGCATTATACAGTTAAGATGTGGACAGCTGTAGACATCAAAGTGTTATTCAACCTCATACTTAAAACAATGAATCCAGAGTGGACTTTCAAGCGTTAAGCCGTGAGTTGTAGTTATCATCTTCAGAGGTTTAATGCTATTACGAGGGGATTGTTTCCACTCTCAGCTGTACAAGGGAATTTCGTACTTCTTAACAGATTTGTAGTTCGAGAGCAATAAATAAATAAAATAATGGATGTGAACAGATGCAATATTACAAACGACTTTGGGTAAATTAAGTTAACATCTTCAACCAAAGAATACAATTATTTTGTGGTAGCTAATTAGCAAACTCTATATCTCCCAATACTATGCACTCCAGCAGTCAGTGAATTCATGAACTGATAATGTTTTTTATTTAACCGCCCATAGTTTTCTATCAACCTCAAAATGAAGTTCTGCATTATATCTGTTATGTAATGGTTGACGGTTGAATACATTAATTATGAACAACAAAAGATATTTTAACTTCTATATATATTAACTTCTCATTAATACAATATGTTACATCCATATGAACATGCACATAAAATAAACAATTCGTTAGTATTTAAGATTAACTCACCTTGCCTTGTGTCATCCCCCAAGTAGGATAACCCTCTGACAATAAAAATATTTGATAAACGAAACGACTGTAAAACAGCACATTTTACTTCTAAACAAACATGTGAGTGTTGCAATACATCGAAGCAAACATTGCCCAAAGTACATAACATACAAACATGTGATCCAAGCTTAATACCACTATTATCATTATATAAAACTGTGATCAATTCAGTATGAAAACGTATAAACGCTGCCAAGTAGATTGGTGGTGAATTTAAACATTTCATTTTTTGGAATAGAAATTTTATTTGTTTACAACTCCACTGAAAAGCTGACAGAATCAATTCGTTCGAGATATTCATGGAATCATGATCGCTTCCCTGTTGTTGCAATTGTATAGTTAATAAGGCAAATGCATATCGATACACTTCGTCATCTTTATGATTATTATTAAGTGGAATATTTTCATGTAACCGAAAATATTGATAAATAAAATTTTGAAATAAAGTTTGAAAGGAAAATAATGTGTTTAATTTATTGAATATTGACGAATTCAGGTGTTTACTGGCATTAATAATTTCATTAATATCTTCTATATCGGGATTGTCGTAATCCATTGTGGAATGAGCAATTGTTGAGTGTAAATGTGAATAAATTCGACGAAGTGCAACTGTAAGAAGCTGTAACATGCATTACATACATACACACACAAACAAACAAGCAAGAAAAATAACAGCGTTAATGAGTACGAAGAAAATGTTCAATTTGAAATATTTACGGCAGAGCAATAACAAACAGAAAGTTAATCTACAAATTACTAAGATAGAGATTGGATAAACACACCAACTAGTTGTACCAGTTCATAATATCAATGACTGTTGGTCATCCGATTGGAGTTGGTAATGTAGATATTTATTGGTTGTAATTCTATTAGTTATAAGAAACGTATGAAATGGTACACACAAATGGATGCCACTACTACTATTACTGTAACGAACTTAAAGTCAGATGGGGGAAAGTGAATTAATTGTTTGATGCGAAATTACTCAGTGATTTAGTAAAATATGAAAATCATACATTGAATACATTATTTGCACATCTTCCTTTAGTTGTTCTTTACATACTTCATGATTCTACCAATTAAGTAGTCATTTCAATTGTTTTATTTTTCCCTTTCTGTTTTCTTCAGTTCATTCTTTCTTTAATCTTTTGCTGTCAGCCATTCCACTACCGACTGCTGCTACATACTACTGTTAGCATAAGTAGCATACGCCACACGGCTATTATTACCACTGCCCCTACTACTATAGTTGACTTTTAATTATACAGTTCACTGTGTTGATATCCTTTTATTTTGGTACAACTCCTATCACTACAATGATATACGAATACACATAATGAAATTGTAAAATTTCGTGGAAAAAAATATGACATTATGTACAAACGATTACTCATGCTTCGAAAAATACAATACAAATAGGCAAACCTAGGTCATAAAAAGTACATTTAAACGACTTCGAATATAACAAGTAGTCATCAAAGGACAAAACGATGTTCAGTTAACGACAGGAAAATATTAAGATTAACTCAACGACACGATAATTCTATTAATGAGAAGTGGTACATGTTGCCTATAGTTTATAACGTTATTAGTCTCCCTTCCTCACTTTTTCTATTACCATATGAAATATTATTGAAAACTGAAGGGTATCAGACACATATTTCAGTCCAATATCAGACTACTCAACAGTATCCACAACCTTGACCATGTTATGAACATTACGATATCTTTTGATCACGAGTCGGTATGATTATAACGACGTAAGAGTATTGGACTGGCAATTCGAATTCAATCTAGACCGTTGATCCGACTACCTGATTATTATCTTAAAAGATAATAAAATTATAGAGTATTAAGATACTTATAGAATTATTGTGAGGAATTCACTGGGAGAATACAAAGCAAACGAAATATCACACATTAAAATGATCACTTCAATAAATATAAGCAATTGAGCATCCTAAAAATAACCGTCTTATCAAAAATCAAGTAGTATACATAAATAAGATTAACTAGACAAACATAAATGAATAATTGGTAAGTAGTTAATTAATTTATTTTATTTGAATACATAAACATTAATACAAGGACGCACCAAATTGATATGCGCCATATAAATCACTCGATTTATATGAGAGATGGGATACGGTTCGGGTGCCCAAACAGAAGCAGCTCTTTTCCTTAGCAAGCCACACCCCGAGCCTTCAACTTAAACGTTTAATCCATAAGGCAGTAGAGAATCGTGAGGAGACACAGTACCATGGTAGCTGGTGACAAACAATAGGTTCATACGACATTTGTTCCCTTGAGATCCTGGAGCCCATGTACAACATTGCTTTGGAATCAGGGTTTCCCAACTGTCCTAGATGGATCGTCCATATCCACCAACCTGGTTAAAACGCCGGACATTCGTTTGTCGTCCTCTCAATTTCGTAAACAACACTCCCGCCGCGAGAAGGTAGTGAGTAGGATTTCTTTGGTAGTGGTTGTATGTACTTGGTCATGTGAGGGCATTTCGGTAGAGAGAGCGGACCCTCCCCACTCTAGGCCCTCCAGGGCAGATGTATCTACATAGACTTATGATATTTTATCAACACACTAATATTTGTACACGCTAATTATATCAAAACAAATATAGGATTGTCTAGAGAACAATCCATATCATGAATAAACTTTGATTTTCAGTAAGCAGAGGATTACAAACTTTAAAACTAACGAAATTTACCAAATAAAAACCGGTTGTACAGTTAACCATTTGTAATTTAATCACTTAATTATTTAACAATAAGTGGGTTTCTCTTCATTAAATAGAACACTTTAATCAAAAGACTTACATCCATTGAATTCATAGATTTAGTCCATTTCATTAAATCTAAATAAAATTTATTATTAGTGGTAGAAAGAGTAAGATTTTCTGAATCGTTCAATGCACAATCAATCAAAATATTAATATGTGTGATTAAATATTCATATTCAAGACTAATTACATTTGTTTCAATCTGTATAGGTTGATCATAATGACAATTTAAGATTTTCATATATAATTGTTTTATAATTGTACATGTAATATATGCTGAATCATTTAACCAAGAGAATGATAACTTTAAACGATTTATAACTGTTAAATAATTCAATTTTGAGAGATACGATATAGTTGGAACGGTGTAAACTGATGGTGTACTATCATGAACATCCATATTACAATATATTAATGCATATATCTAAAAGGTATAATTCAATAATTAAATTCTCAAAATTAAATAAATGACTGATATGTAGTTCAATTTGAAAAAAAATTATAAAGATGTTCATTATTTAGTGGTTATCAATCTGATAATAATCATGTGCTCACTAGTGATTAACTTTAAGAGGTATTTCCTGGAAGTCTAGTGAGAAGCAGTAACTAGTGGAGTTCAACCGGGTCTGTTTTAAATATTAACTCACTGACGACAATGGTGGATGATGGCTCGATTTCGTGGATTGGTTGAAGTCAGACATTAAACCGTTAGATGTCAGCTCAGTGGTCTAGAGGTTGATCGTTCGCGTGCGAGACCGATAGGTTCTGGGTTCGAATCTCGCGGGGTGGGATTGTGGGTGTGCACTGCTGAGGAGTCCCATGCTAGCACGAGACGGCTGTTCAGTGCTTCCAGGTTTTCTATTGTGGTCTAGCTTCAATTGACTCATGATTCCAACTGATAAATTACTCAAATTTCCACAAAAGCCCCTTCTGAGAGTAATTTATTTATGAAACAGAAAAATTATTAAATGAAATTTCGATACGGTGCTTTTTGTTTTAAGTAAACTCTTAACTGAATAATCACATTTTGAATGTATGATTAGTCCATATAGTCATGGTAAAATTATACTTTAGGGACTGGCATAAAACAAGCGCGATAAGTTTTTACCCAGTTTCTAATCAATCAGAAAGCAACTTTTATAAATGGATAGTTTATAGAAAAGAAAACAATAATACTGTACAATATTACCACATTTTACATAAGTAATAAATAGACTAATGTTTTTTACAGGTTATTCTGCCTGTAGGTCGAAAAAACAAACAGTTTATGAACTCGTTCTAATGGATATACATTTCTCATCTACTTGGATACTTAAAAAGGAAAAGAGAAATTTTTCAAGAGTCAACATCAACATTAATTTCCTGGTGAATGCTACAACACCTACTTACTTATATCAATACATGAAAACAAATGTGGACACACGTTTCATTAAAAGAACGTTTCTATATTGAACAGATGTTGTAAAAAGAGGTTTTTCAGATGTTTAGAGCTTAGACCAACCTGAAATCAAGAATTTAGCGAAGAAAATTTTCTTTTCGACGAAATTTCAATATATATATACGAATGTACAGCTTCAGTAAATGATTTCATCGAGAAGAAAATTTTCTTAGCTGAATTCTCTTTTTCTTATTCAATAACACTATGAGTTGTTTTAAATGTATTGAAATTTTCATACCTTAATTCAATCTTCTATTTATACTGATGTTGTCTGGAGAAATAATAAAAGCCTCATGGTCAAATCACCACAGAAATTTGAAGTTAGACATACAGGTGAGTTTATCTCTATCAAACATGTTTGAACTTTTAATCACGGGAACCTTCTAGGAAGATTTACTGATTAAGTCAGAAGTGTAAATAATTTCTAATTTTTCCACTTATCTGTCACGTTCTGACTGGGTAAAACTGGACTAAAAGTGAACCAGATTATTCTAAGAGTTTCTCAAAGTTACCATTACAATGAAGGTTTATAATTGTTTGCATTAATAGGTTTAGATATTTGATTACGTAGGAACTGCGCGACAGCTACTTTAGTTTGAACAGTTAAATCGTAATATTACACTACTAGATGTCTCACATAAAAACATAGTTGCCCAACACTAATTGTACGAAAATCTGTACTAACAACATAGACAACAACCAATTATGTAATCAAACTAAATAAATTGTGATTGGGTGGAAAAATATGATTTTGTTGCATCAGGTCATTATCATCCTATATAAATAATGGGTAAACATATGCATATTTATGAATTCTACACAAAAGTTGAGTAAGTAACTCTTTTATGCAATCTTCACTCTCAGTGTGTAGATTATGTCTACACAGTTGTGCTACATGCAGACCTCGAACACAATTAGACATGCGTACTTTTGCTAACTGAAAATGTTGTTCTGTGGCCATAAAGATGGGTCGACCGATAATATTTAAGTTGAAAACCCACCACTTAAACTCATTCTGATCTCAGTGGGACAAACATTGAGAGCCAGGAAGCATAGGACCGCTGTTGTAATCCTATATGGTGATCAAACCCAGAAGTTTTGATTTCACAGCGAGCGCCTAACCCTGTAAACCACTTCAGCCGGCATCCAATCGTGTACATCTTAAACTTCAATCAATTTGAAACATTACACTTTCATCTTCCATTGCCTGTGGTAGATAATTGTCTCAAATTCGACGGTGCAACAGCTCACTTCTAACTTTAGCTACACTACGACAATGGGCTTAAGACTTAAAGAGACTCATTTAGAAAATTTATCTGTATGAGTATTAAATCCTATATAAAATGATAGAAACAGATGTGAACTACCTGTAAAAGTAGACCATGTAGTATATTCAATCGAATATTGCACCATCTTTTAACTAGTATTGATTCATGAACTAGTTCCATTAAATCGAATAAATGGTTTATTGTAGTCATGATAACACTTGGATGTATAATTGAGGTTAAAGCTAATGAAGAAATTTTACGTATACGTATGTCATCATTAAAACCACACCTGAAAAAGTAGTATATACATATATTTCGTTAAAATAGGTCAGAATGGTATATGTATGTCAAAATGGGAAATCAAAAAAGTCAGAATATAGTGGACAATTATTTCATTATAGTGAGATGTATCAGTAGTATGTATACTCGCTACCCCATTTAGGAAGTATCAGTTTTGTAATGGCAATGGCTACTTTAGACTAATCAGTCTGAATCCAACGTTAATTAATAACTTGAAATACATAGTTCGACGGTTGTATAATATTTGTCTTCAGAAACTATGTACCTTTGAAGTGAACAAGATAATCACACCGCATCGACTTGAAAACCCATTAATCCAATGGTTTTTCAATTTCTGTAAATTGTACTGTTTAGTCGACAGAATTAATCACAGAATATAATCTGAATAACTTATATCATACTGAAAACATAAATTCGATACATTTTCAGATGACTAGATGCTTTAATCATTAAATAATGTCTTCACAACAAATTGACGAAAATAACTTCTTGTTACTAGCTGGGGTGAATTTAACACAGTACTTTATTTCCACTTATTACTAGACGATGCTAAGTGTTCTTAAGATTGTGGTTAGCATCTCATTCCAGTACCTAACACCTTGAATGTGAAAACGTGATCAGATAAGCTACATACAGGGTTCGAATTTCAATTTAAACATTAACACTAGGCCACGGTCACTTCCAACTGACGAGTCCTAAATAAAATTACAGGTAATATAAACACAAAGATCAAATGAAATGTTCAGCAGACACAACGAAAAAATTGAGACTCCTGTAAAACAGTAAGAGTCTAGTCAGTTAAGACGATTAAAAATCAACGCAACATATATGGAGCAATTGAACAGCAACATGACATGGACTTCATAAGACATGAAGCTCGATCATATATGGATTCATGAGTTTGTATTCATCAAGAGTTTGAGAACAAGAAAAGAGAAACTGTACGAAGCTCACTGATGTACAATTACTTCGCAGATGTACGTATAAATTACTATTGTATTTTAATCAATGTAAGTTATATTTGATAGTTTATATATATATATATATATATATATATATATATATATATATATAGTACATACCAAATAAGTAGCCTGTATAACGTTTTATCAATCACGGCAACTTGTGTGGATGGTAGTAGGTGTGTCATCAAATGAAGTATACTGTACAATTTGAAAGAACTTGAATGTGGAATGCTGTGAAATCTAGAAAAAAGAGATAAACATAGACTTCAACAGACACTGAAGGTGAAATCTTATGGTAGAAGGAGAATCAATCACATGAAATGGTAAATTAGTTGCAAGAAGAGAGAGAAGAGGTACTGTTAACTGTTGAATAATATTCGAAAAAACATTAATTGTAGAGTTATCGAGTGGTATGCACAAAGCCTATCTAGCATACGTTGAAATTTTCTGTTACAATTAATTTGTATATATTGAAAAACAATAGTTCCTCAATTAATGAATTATCTATGTGAAAAATCTATTAAGTCACAAAATATGTAAAGATTAGTGTACTTATAATGGTAGTTTTCGTTACGGATACATAAAGTTACAATCTCACAGAGACGTATTCACGCAACGACTAACCTCCATTGGCAGGTAGGAGACTGAGGTACTTACGCTCAATCATTTCGGAGCAGCAACCAATGTCACATAACACAAACAACATCAGTTACTCACGATTACTACTACTAATTAAAATAATTATGAAACGAAGATTGGTTGATTACTTATCATTTCTATGACTAAAATACAGTCACTGTTAAATTATATTGCAGGCTCACAGAGAGCAAACTAATTATTTGACTACGCATGAAATACATTCAATCAGTAATAAATATTCAACATCGAAATGTGACCATTAGTCTAGGTGGCTCGACACTGCTTGCACTATGTTAAGATAAGATAGTGGTTGGATGTGGTCAACAGGAAACCCTGGTCCCGGGTTTCGTGCTACTTGGCACTCGTCAGCAAGGTGTAAATGTATCATATGCATAACTTGTGATCTAACATTCCACAGTTAACAGGTTGTATAGTATGTGTCAAAATGTATTGGTGATTATTTACAGAATTACAGAAATGATAAGAGACATGGTATTTTATTATATTGTATGGATAAATAAAAATTGCTTTGCATGTGTAAACTTCTATGATATTTCTGAATTGAAAACTTGTCACTACATTTTTGTATTTCAAAAATTAAAACAAACAAAACAAAAACTGCTTATTATAGTTGAATGACATTTTCTTGGTATTTTATTATCTAGGTGTCACACAATCACCTTATATTCTATTAGACGCTTTAATAAAACTCCTTTTATTACATGGTGATATGATTTTTTATGAACATTTGCTTCAATTTCTTCGCAAAAAAATTCGTCATTTTAAAGAACTCAAAGTGAGTACATGTGATGTATTAATTTAAAGATGTTTCTATACTGTATTATAATGAGAAAACACTAACTTACCTGAGTACAAGTCAATATATTATGTCTGCTTCACTATTATCATTCATCAGAATCACACGGAGTCGAACTCAACACATTGAGTTTTCCGACTGCACGTTAGCATTAAATACTTGATATTCCAGCTACGTATATTTTATGATCATCTCGGAACCGCTATCACTCCACCATCTGTCCGTTTAATTTATGCAAATCATCTCTCGGAGTTTAAACGTCAGGAAATGTATTTCAAAGCTACTTGGTCATTACCCACCGGATTCTTATAGAGTTATATATGGATGGATATTGTAAATCCGTTCAATTTGTTATAAAATTCATAATTATCCTATTTAGTTACAGGCTGATCAATTATATAATGGTAATGGTATTAAACCTCTGAAGATGATAACTACAACTCACGGCTTAACGCTTGAAAGTCCACTCTGGATTCATTGTTTTAAGTATGAGGTTGAATAACACTTTGATGTCTACAGCTGTCCACATCTTAACTGTATAATGCCATAGTTAATAATTCATATTAAGTTGTCAAGAACAACAACTACTTATCTATAACCCCAAATGCCCTGGTACGGTCGAGAGTGTGGAGAGTCCCCTCTTCCTCTCAAAATGCTCGCATATGGCCACGCGAATGTGAACCACTGTCAGGGATGTCCTACTCACTACCTTCTCGCGGCGGGGGTGTTGTTTACGAAATTGAGAGGACGACAAACGAATGTCCGGCGTTTTAACCAGGTTGGTGGATATGGACGATCCATCTAGGACAGTTGGGAAACCCTGATTCCAAAGCAATGTCAGTCAGTCAGTCAGCTACAACGTAGGACCACGCACATATATGCATCGGTCCAAGTTGCCATACCTCGTTAGCACAACAAGAGGAACACCGGATTCATAGAAGTAATTAATTTACTGGTGGTAGTAGTATATAAATTATAGGTTGTATATAAGGATATAGTACAGGAAGGAAGAGAGATATGAAGCAATTTTAGTCTCAAGGTTTAAGGGAAGATAAAGAGTGTATACACCTACGCCATTGTGACCGATTATGAGCCATGTCACCTAGAGTCTCCAACCATTGGTTACGATAGTCACGCGGACCCCAACCAGGTAGTCTGCATCTGCCAACATGGCTCAGGCTAGAAGTTAGTGACTTCAAACACTGATGCCATGTTTTGGTTTGGCCGCCCCTAACTCTCTTCCAACCATCCCTTACACTAGTCAACATTGCGCGTCGTGGTAATCGGTGTTCAGGCATACGTAACACATGGCCCAACCATCTCAGTCGATGAAGATTCATCACCTCATCAACTGATTTACCATCATTCCCTACTACACTGCGTCTAACCTCACTATTACTTACCCGGTTATCCCAGCAGATGCGAGCTATATTTCTAAGTCATCTGTGGTCAAATACTAGTAACCCCCAAATGCCCTGGTATGGCCGAGAGTGGGGAGAGCCCACTCTCCCTCTCGAAATGCTCTCACATGGCCAGCGAATATATAGCCTCTGCCAGGGAAGTCCTACTCACTGCCTTCTCGTGGTGGGGGTGTTCTTTACGAAAGTGAGAGGACGAAAAGCGAATGTCCGGCGCTTTAACCGGGTTGGTGGACATGGAGGGTCCACCTAGGGAAGTTGGAAAACCCTGATTCCAAACCAATGGTGCACATGGGCTCCAGTATCCTGATGGAACGAATGGCGAATGAACCTGCTGCTGGTCAACGGCTACCATGGGACTGCATCTCCTCACGATGCTCCACTGCCTTGTGGATCAGATCTTTCGGTCAAAGGCTCCGGGTGTGGGCCCCTAAGAAAACCACCTGCTTCAGTTCGGGCACCTGGGCAGTATCACAGCCTCAAGCAAATCGAATGAGATTTGTATGGCGCATATGTATCCGCTGCTTCCTTGTACCAATATTTATGTGTTTAAATAAAATAAAATAAATAAAACCTACGAGTATCTTCTACTCTTAATGGCCATGTTTCACAGCCGTAAAGTAGAACAGAGCGAACTGATGCGCAGTATACTCGTCCTTTAATTGATAGACGGATATCTCGTCTGCGCCATAGGTGACGTAAGTTGTCAAAAGCCAAACGAGCTTTTCGAATCCGTGCTGAGATTTCGTCAGACACCAATCCATTAGTGCTGATCAGACTTCCAAGATAAGTGAAGTTGTCAACGCGTTCGACTACTTCACTCCCTATCCTTAGTTCGGGTGTTGACGCAGGCCAGTCCTGGAGTAACAATTTACATTTAGATGGGGAGAAACGCATCCCAAACATCCTGGCATTATTACTGAGTTCCAACAGAAGACTCTGCATTTTGCCAGCGTCTTCACCAAACAGGACTATGTCATCTGCGTATTCTAAGTCGCTTAGTGGTCCCCCTAGTAGAAGATCAATTCCTGTAGATTCAGTCGAAGAGAGTGTTATTTCCAGCAACAGGTCTATAATGAAGTTAAACAAAAATGGGGATAGTGGACAGCCTTGACAAACACCACTTGAGGTTGTAAAATCATATGACAGTTCGCCATAAGCTCTCACTCGACTAATAGTGTTCGAGTAAAGAGCCTTCAAAAGGTTTATGTACTTCTCAGGTGCCTTTTCCATCTCTTTTGCTTTCGTTGCCCACCACTGCTCACGACCGTTCCTTAGACTTTTAGTTAACCTAGATCTAATTTCTTTACGCTCTTCGTCATGTTCAGAGCCTGATGGGATGAGTTCACGCGAATCCATCAGTGAAATAGACTTAGAGGAAATCCACTGGTTTTTTGGAGCCCTATGGTTTAAATGACTAATAGATGTTACTGCTGTTTCCACAGCTGTTCGTGTGTCTTTCCAAGCAGCATCTGGGTCAGTCTCAATTACAGAACTGCCTAGATGTGAACTCAGTTGCTTCTGGAATTCGCATTTGGCTTTCTCGTCCTCCAGTTCAATCCTAATGGGTCTTCTTAGTGTACTTTTTCTGCGTCCATTGAGGCGCAGACAAATGCGCGCTCGTATTAAAGCGTGATCAGAGTCTAAACAAGTATTCCAATACGAGCGACAATCTTCTATTGAGCCTCTCCAACGATGACTGATGACAATATGGTCTATTTGAGTCCATCGTTGGTTTGGTGCAGGTGGTCGCCATGTTAGACGATGTCTCTCCTTATGCTTGAAATTAGTGCTTGCTAAAAATAAACGATTGTCTGAGCATAGTTGCAACAGACGATCCCCATTATCGGTTCGTTGAGCCGGAATACTAAAACACCCACCTAAATGTCTTTCTGTTTGATTTAAGCTGCCTACCTGGGCATTAAAGTCACCCGCTACGACTACTATGTCTGAGGGTTTAGCTTTCTGAAGAAGCTCAGAGAGTTTTCTGTAGAAGTCATTTTTTACTTCATCATGGCTCCAGTCAGTGGGAGCGTAGGCAGAAACAACGAAAAGACAACGACGTGTGTCCCTATCCTTCCGAGTTCTTATGGAGCCATTTATCCGGACAGCACACTGGCGACTGTTAACGGGGATCCATTCTAGTAGTGCCTGTTCTGCCCTTGTACTTAGTGCTATGCCTACACCTGCAAGTCCGCGAGAACTAGCCAACGGGTCGCCAGATACACGGAGGGTGTATTTCGTCGGCTGTCCATTTTGGCGAGGTGAGGTCAAGTGAATGACCACACTGGGATCCTGTATGCGTGTTTCGGAGACACAGCATACATCAATGGTACGAGATTCTAGGGTTTTAGCTAAGGAGGCCTGTTGACCGATTTGGCATAGGGTACGTACGTTGAAGGCTCCAATGTGTAGTTTGGAGCAATGTTGTACATGGGCTCCAGGATCTCAAGGGAACAAATGTCGTATGAACCTATTGTTTGTCACCAGCTACCATGGAACTGTGTCTCCTCACGATGCTCTACTGCCTTATGGATTAGACGTTTAAGTTGAAGGCTCGGGGTGTGGGGAAACGAGCTGCTTCTGTTTGGGCACCCGAACCGTATCCCATCTCTCATATAAATCAAATGATTTATATTGCACTGATGTGTGGGCGAGAATGACAATGATTGGTTGTCTTGATGAGTCAGACATTAGATAGGATGACAGGTGTTATGTGTTATATATATATTCCCCTATCCTTATTATGTATTGACTGTTCCTTGATGTTGGATACTTATTGATTGACTGTTCTTTGTGTCGGATTTTGGTGTGGAAATATATTGACGATATAGTCAGGCTAATCTCGTGTTCTTGATCTGAGTTGTGTTGAAGTCCTGTAGAATAGACACTGGGTGGGAATCTAGTGTAGATATTCGTCTAAGGTAAATTAACGTCCCACATACGTGTAAGAAGTGAAAGGACTGTTATAACCAGAAACACTTAAAGTTATAATCAGTATCCTCTCTTCTACGTTTATAACACATAGCATGAGAATACTCAATATTGCATTCACATTACGAATTCGATGTTAGAACAATCAATCCATCAGTACAACAGCAGTGATTATATTTCATTTTGGTTTGAGAGATTTTTAGGCACCATGTCAAATGAGTTGAAAACGTTTTTGGAATGCTATATACATCTCTCCCATTGAATTACGAAAACACTTCAGGATAACAGTTAGGTGGATATCAAATGTTAAATCATTTAAAATAAATCGTAGTAGAACCAGTTATGTTTACTTTTTAGCTTGATGTAAATAATGAATAAATTAAAAGAATTCGATAACCTCGAATTATTTAAACTATTGGACTTGAAATAACATAATTTTATAATATGACACGCATTGATACATAATTAATTACATACTCAAACTGAAATATGTTAAATAAAGATTTTGGCCGGCAGTTCGATAGTCAAATTGTGGTGTGGTCTACTTATATCCATATAAGTAGTATATGGTGTGGGTCAGACATAGAATGTATTTTCGCAGAAGACCGATGACGAAAGAACTGAAACAAAGCGCAATCGGTAGGAAAATGCACGAACAATGGAATTAGAGAAGAAACAGTGAAGATCGAGACTATTGGTTGTTAATTTGCAAATTGACTCTACATTGTATGGTTTTCAGAATTTACTGAGATAGTCTGTAATCTTTGCTTAAATACATTCGATTGTCCCCAACTAGTGTTCTGTTCACTACAAAATTTAAGTTGTCTTGTTTATATACATATTGATATTATCTGAATTTCCCAAAATATGACATATCATCACACAATGATATCGATACACTACTAAAATAACCAAGTTTAAACAATCGAGATTTTAGCATAGAAATTTACAAAATTAAACAACCAACATTGAAAGAACATACTGACAAAGACATTGATTAAGCAGAAGCATTTATTTATTTGAAGACATAGACATTGGTATAAGGATGCACCAAATTGATATGCGCCTGTTATAAACAGAGAGGATACTGGTTATAGCTCTAGGAGTTTCTTGTTATAACAGTCCTTTCACTTCTTACACGTATGTGGGACGTTAATTTACCTTAGACGAATATCTACACTAGATTCCCACCCAGTGTCTATTCTACAGGACTTCAACACAACTCAGATCAAGAACACGAGATTAGCCTGACTATATCGTCAATATATTTCCACACCAAAATCCGACACAAAGAACAGTCAATCAATAAGTATCCAACATCAAGGAACAGTCAATACATAATAAGGATAGGGGAATATATATATAACACATAACACCTGTCATCCTATCTAATGTCTGACTCATCAAGACAACCAATCATTGTCATTCTCGCCCACACATCAGTGCAATATAAATCATTTGATTTATATGAGAGATGGGATACGGTTCGGGTGCCCAAACAGAAGCAGCTCGTTTCCCCACACCCCGAGCCTTCAACTTAAACGTCTAATCCATAAGGCAGTAGAGCATCGTGAGGAGACACAGTTCCATGGTAGCTGGTGACAAACAATAGGTTCATACGACATTTGTTCCCTTGAGATCCTGGAGCCCATGTACAACATTGCTTTGGAATCAGGGTTTCCCAACTGTCCTAGATGGATCGTCCATATCCACCAACCTGGTTAAAACGCCGGACATTCGTTTGTCGTCCTCTCAATTTCGTAAACAACACTCCCGCCGCGAGAAGGTAGTGAGTAGGATTTCTTTGGTAGTGGTTGTATATTCCTGGTCATGTGAGGGCATTTCCAGAGAGAGAGTGGGCCCTCCCTTTTCTCGGCCGTACCAAGGCATTTGTAAGTTCTTATGGCATGAAATACATTTTCATATGAACGGTTATCGTTGCTACAAATTTTCGTTTATGAAAACACATGTATAATGATTCAAAAAATTATTAGGTGAATAATCGTTATGTTTATAAACATTCATACTTTGTATTCGTTGAGTACCATGTAAGTGCTTCAACCAAGTAATGTTCAAATTTCGGATAACGTTTGAAAAATGTTGATGTTGCTAAGCTTTAAAATTTTAGAAAATTTCAATATTAATATAAACATCATTTGTCAAAATAATAAGTTAGTATCTATACATAAGAAAAGGTTAACTATTTTCAAATGGATGTATATGTTATAAATTAAAATCAACAGCGCTCAACTGACTTTTCTTTAGTTAAACTACATTATAATATTGAATCAATCACATTCAAGGTGGTAACTTTTAATTCATGATTGAAATATTCAAAATTAACTTTAATGACAAATTGTCCAGGGAGTGATTTTGAAAATATTTTGATGCAACGCTTAAAATGTTTAGAATTCTTGAAAAAAGAGGGTTTATTGTCCCATTAAACGGTATGATGATGAAGATATGTGATACAGTTACTATTTCAGATGCAAATTTCTTAGAGAATGTAATTCAATAACCGTTGATTTTCACATGAGAAAACTAGGTTTTTATTGAACATGAACTTTCTGGAAGATCAGATGGCTTCATTGTACAACATGAAAATATTGATTACATTACTTAACGCATATTTATACATTTCTAACTCAATATATGCTGGGCATACATTGGATAATTCAAAAGAATTTTTATTAATCAACAAATAGTAATGATTAGCTTTATCCTACTTCAGGAGTAGTTATGACCAAACACTTACGATTTAACCATTGTGGAAAGAAGAAACACTTGTATTTATCATGGTTTTCATTTATTCATTCATTTATCAAGCAGAGATTCGTGTGAAAAGGTAGTCAACACGCAATCCTGCTTGACATACGCTTCGTGTTATTCGAAGCTGTACCTGTAATCCTGAGGGAACCAAAGCACCTTGGCGGATTCGACTTTAACTCACCTAGCTTTACAGTCCGAGACATTAATACGATTGATCTATTTGGGCTGTGACTGACCTCCTATAAGACTGAGTTATGTTTACTAATGACTGACCATTGAGTTGTGATAAAAATCGTGTATGTCAAGTATTTGTTAGTGCTAATCGGATTCTATCAACCAAGTTGTCGGATAGCAGGAAAATTAGGTCCGAGGTTTTCTGTCGACTACCTCTAACCGCCCACCAAATTACATCTCTATGTAGTGTACACAATGTCGAGTATTTTGGATTAATGGTCAAATCGTAACACAATCGATAGAATTCGAGCTGCACTAAGACTTGGCGTACATGACACCAGCCACTAATCAGTGATCAATCGATTTGAAGAATACATTTCTGCATTGTGCTTGATCTTTGGGTTTAATGTTGAGGGATAGTGATATTGCCCCGCCTGCTCAGTTGCCTGAACTGAAGCATGTGCATTCGGATCAGTAACCGAAAGGTTAAAAGCTAAATGCTTCAACCGATACGCCACCAAACCATGAAGAAATCAATTCACACTCCGATAAACGATAAAAATCTGTGGAGACATTTTTTTATAATACTCAAGTCGGAAAACTGATAATAGGTTTTGAAATAATTGAAAAGTTTGTTAAAACATTTGTTTTAGTACAATACTCCTGGAAAGGGTAAACTCTCTCTTTTGATTGATTGAAAAGTGACTTTACAAACAAGGTCACTTTCAATATATCCGTCTAAAAGTGTAGCGGTTAAAGTATATGTTTCAAAACTTGGTAATTGAAATGAATTTCTCATTCACTTGTACATATACACGAAAACTTAGAATCGATATATATATAAGTAATACAAACCAATTTTTTCGACTTTTAACTGCTTTGGATCGATTTACACCAAAAATACGTTGAACTATTGTGCTATAAAAAAGTATGGAAGCATTCCGTATCTGTGTAATAAATTCAAAACACAAAACATGTAACAGAATTTTATTTTAGAATTTATACATATTGGAGACTGATCTCAGGCAGGCAAAGATAGAGAACTGGGAAAGTACCGAACAGCTGTTCCATACTAGCATGGTGAAAACTTGAGTGAAGATGAGTATTCACAACCGCAGGATCGTGAAGATTCGCAATAGGAAATTAGCTTCAAACTACTGAATTGGTTTACATCCATAGCTTCGGTAAATTCGCAACATTTAAGGATCCTTGTCTAGTGTTGTCATTGGTGATCTTTATCTAACATTTAATATGACTGAACTCCACTGCGTCAAACCTTCTTAAATTTATTTAGTAGCAAAAGCATGATGACCTTTTAGTATAGTAGGTTGAGAAATGTTTCAACTTTATGGAATGCAATGTAAATGTAATCGATCCAAACCAAAAACGTGACAATATAAGCGGAGATGCATAGTGGCTAGCAGTGGAATTCAGGACGTGTGCTTCGTCCTGTTTGGGACCCGTCAGCTGGATGTACATGCATCTCAGAGTTGATGTTCACTCTAGGACTCAAACCAGGTATCGTCCGTTTCAAGTAAACAATACAAAGTTAAATCAAAAATGCGACAGTTTATGCGCTCACTAAAACTAATTATGAATTTGTTAAAACAGTTAAATTAATAGAACAGAAATCTACCTCACATATCTTATACAATTATTTTAGAACGACCATATTTTATAGGAACAAGGAGTTGTTCGATAATGTAATTACGAAGTTACTACATTAAATATGTTCACGGTGATTTTCTCGATTATTATTTAATTACTGTGGGAATGCATGCTATTGCATGTTGATATTTTATTTTTATTGATTAAACACATATACATAGGCACAAGGAGGCACCAAATTGATATGCGCCATATAAATCATTTGATTTATATGAGAGATGGGATACGGTTCGGGTGCCCAAACAGAAGCAGCTCGTTTCCCCACACCCCGAGCCTTCAACTTAAACGTCTAATCCATAAGGCAGTAGAGCATCGTGAGGAGACACAGTTCCATGGTAGCTGGTGACAAACAATAGGTTCATACGACATTTGTTCCCTTGAGATCCTGGAGCCCATGTACAACATTGCTTTGGAATCAGGGTTTCCCAACTGTCCTAGATGGATCGTCCATATCCACCAACCTGGTTAAAACGCCGGACATTCGTTTGTCGTCCTCTCAATTTCGTAAACAACACTCCCGCCGCGAGAAGGTAGTGAGTAGGATTTCTTTGGTATTGGTTGTATATTCCTGGTCATGTGAGGGCATTTCGGTAGGGAGGGCGGACCCTTCCCACTCTCGGCCGTACCAGGGCATTTGTCCAACGGAAGATTATTTTATTTTTCATCACGTATTAAAACTTGAATCTGTAGTACAAACGTCGATATACGTTTTACTATTTCTAAATTATAATTGTTTACTTATTCACATCTTACTTTATTCTGTATCACTTACGGCTGGTTAATATACACGATATAATTCCTTACTTATGATCCATTTTGATGAAGTGATTAACTCGTTTAATCTTACGACCGTTTGAATTAAAATCTATGGGAAGTTTTATAACAAACTCACCGATAAATCTCTACATCCAACACCATCCAAAGCAACAATTAATGCTTTTTGTAAATATTTATCTGTATGACAATTTAAATTTTTTGATTGAAATATACCACGAATAATATTTAGGTGTAGTACACATTTACTCTGGAAAAAATGTTTAAAAACAATTAGGATAAAGAAATTCAGTTTATTATGATTAACAGACAGTCTGGAGCAAATGTGCATTAGCCCAAGACGTCACACCAAATTAGAACTACAAGATAGAATTAACCGGGTAAAAAATAAGGGGATTGATAATGAGCAAAAAAACATTTGGGATGTGGTGCGACAGAACAAAATGAAAAGATATGTATGAAGGAATACTGAGACTCAGGATCTAGAACGAATTAAAGAGTGAATGTGTATGTAGCACACTATGAATGATTCTCTGTCATGTCATCCAATATTTCTAACCATTGATTGTGGTTATCACATGGAACCAATTCAGACAGTCGAGACATCATGCATATATATTTTGGCGCCCCTTAGTAGTAATTTGTATGTGTTTAACTAATTGATAAATGAACCCCATTTTCAACCACAAATGACCTTATTTATGTACAGATTGTGATCTCTTATTATTTATGATGAATTGTGGTCTTGTAAATGGATGAATATTTTAGATGTAGATTTTTTAGTCAATAGCAGAAGCTAAATAGGGAACGACTCGTTATTCACGTATCCTCACTTGATATTCAAGACTGGAGAACTCATGTGGGCCAATGAGCATGTTAGTCAAATACAACTGTTGTCCGCATGGTGTATTATTTGAGTGAAGTCTATTGGTTATGTGATGGTCAGAATAATAGCATTATGAATTGATGGCAAAACTTCAGTTGATGGATGATCTTTGAGTGATTGTAAACTGATCTTGAGAAAATTAAACTACTTAACAAGTTAGGAATTGGTGTTATAAGTAAGAATTAGGAATTACAGTTAAAGTTTTCACCAGGAACTTAAACTAGTTCACTGTTATGTAACTACATGGATGAATGAATTTCGTGCAAAGAATTTAAGGGATGTTACTTTAAATCTGATTAGTTTGGAATCAAATCATAATCTCGCCATAAAAAATATTGTGAATACAATGTGTTAACTTTTGTAACAAAGCCCACTTCACTTTTCAGTCATGAATGATTGGGATAGTCTGGTAACATGTAGGTAGAACTATGCAAACTCGATAGACGGATGATTGACTAACAACACTTTAATAATAAACCTCAACGCATTGGAAGATGAAGAGAAGTTATGAGCCCAGGTAAAATCTTTTTATTTAAGAAGCTAACATTGTCATTGAACAACTCAATATCTTTGGCGACCAAATTGGGAACATAATAAAAATGAGAACAAAACAATCTAATAACAACGAAGATTGTTTGACGAAAATTAATTAAAACAACACTATCCTGATTATCCTTGAACTACCAACAAATGAAACTACATAATCTGAATTTTTCCAACAACAATATCCTGGGGGGAAAGTTAATGAATTTTCCGAGAAACTACCCTATAATCACTGTTCATGACAACTGAGGGTAAGAATTTAGACAATTTTGAGTTAGAGTTTAAGGATAGTACTGATTTATCTGTTATATACAATCTACAGAGATAGAGTTTGGTATTCAGTACGTTTAACACCAACATTTTATTCTATGGTGGTAAAATGTAACTTTTTATTATCATTTTAAGAGACTTTTGAATAGTAAACAAAGGTATTTCCGATCCTTATTATATATGGTATTTGTAGTGCGTAAAAGTCTTAAAAGCCGTATTTTTAAAACTACTTGGTTTGTTTCCATACCAAACTATTACCGATGGCAAATATAAGCCATTCAATTTTTATTTTTGCGCACGAAACTTGAAATTGGTTTTCTTGGATGTGATTGGATCGTTCCTATATTATTCTTTTATCCAAAAAAATAATGATAATTTGATTTTTTTCATGATCAGGAACATGTAAATTTAAGCAATAATAATATACTCACAAGGTTGTTAGACTGTTGAAGATCACTGTTACAAAGAGACGTTTTAACTGATTTGAGTAACCAACAGACTGTATTTGTAAGTGTTGTTGTTGGTACATTGGTGTTACGAGTTATATCTGCACATAAAATAGCCTGTATCAATATAAAAATGAAAAACTTAATTTCTTAATGAGAGAAACTAAAAAATAGAACGAATAGTTGTTACACGATTTGAATGAGTTCAAGTGAGGAAACAACAACTACATCATCAATCATTCACAACTCACAGTGTAGAACCGATTACATATATGGATGCACATTAGACCAAGTTGTTACACACTGTATCTCAATGCAATCGTTGATGCTCGTATTCTAAGGAAATATTAAGCTCAATTTAATTTAACGTAAACTTTGGTGCATGGAATAGTGGCTGTAGTATGAAACCAGTCAATAATGATATTCGATGTTTGAATACTAAATTAGTGATGCCTTGAACAATCTTAAACTGGACGACTAAACTCTTTAAAGACAACTGTCAATTCCAAACTAGATGAGATAAATATGTTTTCTTAATATTCTGATAATTCAGTGAGATTCTCTAGGAATTTCACTCGGTCAAGAGTGATATGCAACCATTGAAAGCAACACTACAAGGTGGTCTTGATCAACACAAGAGAAGTCAAAGTGATTCACCCACAAACAATTAGGCATATATATGTTATCATTCAAGAAGAGTGAATTAGTGGAATAAGAAGCATGAGATACTTTAGGAACTTAGTATTTAGGGAAAGACAAAGAGTGAATTTATCTGAACCAGTGTGATCAATCCGGAGCCATGGCACCAACCATCTCTAATTTTAATAGTCACAATAGTCGGTGCTGACCTTAACAAGGCAGTCTACACCTACCTGGATGACCCAATTCAACAATTATTGAATTCATAGACTGATGGTTTGGTCGACCTTAACTTTCACCAACTTATTTTTGCAACGACCAAAATTAAACAAGATAGAAGGCAGTAGTTGAACAAATACAATACGTGGAGTTTCACAACTACATCAACCAATTTATCATCTATACCAAATGCATTATGGTTGATCTGGAAATGAAAACGTGTATTTGAACAAAAATGTTGAAGTTATTCTTTTGACAGACAGCTCAGTTTTGCGATAGCATTATTAGAAATAAATAACAAGTTGCTAACATCTCTGACACTATATATATATATATATATATATATATGCACTAGTGTCAGATATGTACAAAAACGAAAGTGCATTTCAATGCGACACGATAGTTAAAAGGTTAAATGTTTCAGCATATCAGTTAACCAGAAGGTCAAAAGAAAGAAAACCTACCTGAACAAATAAAGGGTAACCGGCACCACGGCGAGTGATACATTCCATTGTATTATGTTTCCCCATACATGATTCCAGTGAAAAATCAATATTTTCTATTACAGTCGAACAATCGTTTGTAGACTTTTCATTTAATGACAAAGTTTGATCGGTGATTGCATTAAGCCAATGGATAGGAATTGTAAAATAAACTGAATGACTACATTTAAAGAAAAAAAGTAGAATGAACATAGCGATGAATGAGAACTGAAAAACAAAACGCTAAAACGTACTTCACTTTTACAAGGTACTACAAGATGGAGTCGGTAAAAATACAATTAGCAGGAAGACCAGATCCTAACATACGTTCCATGACAATGTGAGCGTGTTAGGAAAGAGTTCATTCAATGCTGATGGGATTGATGTTCACTCTGAAATTAGATCCAAGATCTCTTATTGTCAGTGTGAGACGTTACCATATCACAGAGACATATTCACGTAACAACTAACCTCCATTGGCAGGTAGGAGACTAAGGTACTTACGCTCAATCATTACGGAGCAGCAACCAATGTCACATAACACAAACAACATCAGTTACTCACGATTACTACTACTAATTAAAATAATTATGAAACGAAGATTGGTTGATTACTTATCATTTCTATGACTAAAATACAGTCACTGTTAAATTATATTGCAGGCTCACAGAGAGCAAACTAATTATTTGACTACGCATGAAATACATTCAATCAGTAATAAATATTCAACATCGAAATATATTTCTGCTGAATCAATAAAAATGTGCCCCTGAATGTCTTGGTACAGTTGAGGGTTAGAAATCTCCTCTACCTCTCGAAATGCTCGCGTATGACCACACGTATATGAAACACTGTCAGGTAAGTCCTACTCACTACCTTCTCGCAGTAGTATCCACAAAACCCACCAATCTGAAAAATAAATACATACAAATGTAATCATCAATGATACAAGATACAATTCATCAACTTACTTTACAAGTGCAGTACAAAAGTTTGTAAATCCAGTTGCACATAATTCAAATGCTCCACGATGGCGGCAACAAAGTAACTGAGTACAGAAAAATCGAGCAATAGAAAAAATCTGTAATGTAGAGAGTAGAAAAGAGAAATAATTTGTACAGTAGAAAAATAATAGATTGAATATTGTTTAACTTTATACGACATTTAGAGAATTTTCAACAAATATCATAATGTTAAACTTGTAAGATAATTGTAATTCAATGATTGAAGTATGTCTGAAAAGTTCTAGACTTGTTTCCAAAGTAAAATTACATGGCGCAGTGTAGAAATACTGTATACTTCAATTACTTTGTCACAAATTTAGCATTTTAATATTTAATTAAAAGTAAAATAGTATGTGTTACAGTGATTGGTTTCCTCGGCAATACTAGACTGGTCATGTGATGTATCAAAACAACCATGGATGACAAGTGAGAGACATATGAATGAGCTGTAACCAATGAATCACTCACACCAGGTTTAATAAAGTTATCATTATTTCTTTGAACACCACAAATATAAATGCATCCGATCCCCTGATGCAGGGTCTTAGATGCATACTGCTGAGAAGTCCCATAGTGAGGCAAGATGACTATCCCGTGTTTCTACATTTTAAGTGGTGATTTAGCTGCGTTCGGCTTCTTATCTTAAACTGTTAAAATTCTACAATGTCCACAAATACACCTGAAATGAACGTACATGAATTATACTATTCAGTTGAAATGCCAAAGTTGAAATGGACAACATCGGATATGAAGATATCATGATTGGGAGAAAGGAATGAAAATGGTGAGAGATTTGCAAACCTATGTGCCTTCAATAAACTGGACATAGGTGGCACCATATTCCCACACAAAAACATACACAAAGCCACTTGGATTTCACCGGATCACACTACACAGAATCAAATCGACCATATCTGCATCAACAAAAAGTTCAGGAGGATAGAGGGTGTGAGAACCAGGAGAGGAGCCGATATAGCATCAGATCACCATTTGCTTGTCGTCAAGATGAAATTAAAGCTTGAGAAGCACTGGACAACGAGGGGGACAACATTACAAAAGTTTAGTGAAGCTTTTCTTCGGGATACTGACAAACTCAACAAATTCAAGATAGCCCTCAACAATAAGTTCCAGGCCTGTCAGGATCTACTCAATGGAGAGGGAACTACTATATGGAGCAACTGGAAAGGGATCATAGAAGCACTAACTTCAACGTGTCAGGAGGTTCTGGGCACAAGAAACAGCATCATGAGGAATGGATCACTGTTGATTCACTGGATAGGATTGAAGAAAGGAGAAACAAGAAGGCAGCCATCAATATCAGCCGGACAGGAACAGAGGATTCGTTGGCCAGACACTATCGGCAACAACCTACTGTGGGAGAGAACAAATCAGATTACAGCGGAGGAAGAAGTCAGGAAGAAGCGCTGGAAGTGAAATCACCCAACTGCGCCACAAGGCAAGCCCTCACTTGGAATCCTGAAGGTCAAAGGAAAAGAGGAAGACCAAAAAACACATTACGCCGAGAAATAGAGACAGACATGAGAAGAATGAACAAGAATTGGACAGAATTAGAAAGGAAGGCCTAGGACAGTGTGGGTTGGATAATGCTGGTCGGCGGTCTACGCTCCATTGGGAGTAACAGGCGTAAGCATGTAAGTAACTAGACCTTAAAATACAGTGTCTCTGTGCTATTTTTTACAATCTACGTTTCGTATGATGTTCAGCTAACCAAGAATGTTAAGGTTTAACAAGAAACTGGGAAGTTAGTATTTTAAGCATTCAGTGTACAAGACGCATCAGTTGGTTAGGGATTAAGAGTGAGCATAGTATATGAACCAGACCGATGATCACAACACTGATCAGATTTAAGCTTAATACAATCTAAATGAAGATATTGAAGATGTAGAAATATTAGTAGACAATAGGGTGAATCAAGCTTAAATGAATTATCTATTGAAACAGTTCAATGATCTTTATAACCAGTATGGAAAAGCTATGTTATGATTCAGGACTTTAATAAATTATAAACGTTTGCTGCTGTAAGGTAGAAGTAACAATGTTAAGATTTGTTTTGTACTGTTAGGCTGTTAGATTCATGCATCGAACTATCGGCAATTGATTGAAGTCAGACATATTAGCTATTGAATATTATGCTTCGGTGATCTGACAGTTGAGCACTCACTGAGAGACTCGAGCTTGATCCCTGATGGTGGGATTGTGGATACACACAACTGAGGAGTTCTGTACTACAACGAAGTAGTTAACCAAAAATTTCTCCTAGAAAGATAATTCCCGGGGTTCAATTCCTAAGCCATGACCAGTGAATTTCAACTATGCATGATGTGATGCAATCATCCACAATAGAAGTGAGTTGCAAATGGATTGACATTAGGCATGTAAATATTGATTGCCAAATCAGTTAAATGTTTTCCAAGAGAATTAAAACTTCTGAGCTCGATGACCAGCTGGTATCGGGTTGTGCACTACTGAAGAGCTTCATATTAAGGTTGAAAGAGATGTCTAGTTCTCTCTGGCATTCGTTAGTTATCTGATTAAAGTCGATCCGTGACATAAACTATGAAAAGGAAAGCGTTTATCGTATACATCACAAAAAGGAAAAAAACCAACTCACGAACCTCTTTTGGTTTCATTTGATTACTATCGGATTTATTCAAACCGTATGAGACAAGTGATATACCCATAAGTAAAGATAATTCACGAACAGAACGCCAACAACATAAAATTAAATATTCTGGATGATTTCGTGTTTTTTCATAAAATTTATTCAATTGATAAGCTTCTTCATCTGCAGTCTTCAAGTAGCGGGAACAAGGAATGTTAGAATAAAAATAATTGTAAAACACTTTAATTACAAAAAAATAAACTAATGGGTTTTTCATAGTGAAAAGCCGCTTGATTGCACAAACTATCAAACAAGCAGCAAGTTAATGACTTATTAGGGTTAATCAGGAACGCTTTGTAGTTAAATTGGTGGACACTTTTTTATTCGATTCGTTTTTCAGTAAATTTCCAGAACAAACTAAGCACTTCCTTATGGTTATTTTAAGAACTACTCAATTTCACTTGTCATTTTTAGTCAGGTCAACTTTATTAACTTTAAACATCCTTGTAATTTAATACTGGTAGGTTTCAATGGCTTCTTATTCTTCTCTTAATAAAACACAGGCTATCAGTCATGGGAACTCTTCTAGGGTTACTGCTGGTCCCAAGTCCAGGTAAAGGAGGAAGGTTAGGTGTGGAGTCAACAACTATATCCCGTGGAAAACAACCTTTCTAAACAACGCTAACCAGAATAAATAAATTAAAGTTTTTAAACCGCACCCCTCAGGTTGAAGGATCTTCATTTAGAAGAATCATGACGCCTCATGATGAAAGCCGATATTCTTAGGACGTTAGGAGACCAATGGCCATTCTAACAACCACAACAACAATTAATATAGATACATGAAATGTCTGGACAGTGTGTGAGACCGGGAGGACCAGTCAAATAGTCACGGAAATGACGAGATACAACTTGGCGGTTTTCAGAATGAATGGAATCCATTGAACTCTAGCTGGACAGAAAATATTAATTTCGTAAGAGGTACTGTTGTACTCTGGTCATAAAGAAAATGCATCACGCACACACAATGAATTGCTTTGACAATGTCCAAAGAAGGACGAAATACACTTATAGGATGGCAATCTCGTGGATCCAGAATAATCAAATTACCCTTCAAAACAAGGACAGAGGAGATCAAAATGAGTGTTATCCAATGTTATGCACCCACCAATGATAGCAATGATGACGACCAAGATCAGTTTTACGAGAGGCTGCAATCGATCATAGCGAAGTGCTCAGGAAAGAACCTGACCATCCAGACGGGAGACCTAAACGCCAAAGTTGTAATGGACAACACCGGGTGTGAAGATATTAAGGGATGACATGGACTGGGAGAAAGAAACCAGAATGGTGACAGATTTGCAAATCAATGTGCATTCATAAAAAATGGTTATAAGTGGCCCAATATTGCCACACAAACGCATACACAAAGCTACATGGGTCTCACCGAATTACACCACAGAGAATCAGATCGATCACATTTGTATCAATAATAAATTCCAAAGGACGATGGAAGATGTGAGAACCAGGAGAGGAGCTAACATAGCTTTGGAACACCACCTGTTGGTTGCCAAGATAAAAACGAAGCTAAAGAAGCATTGGACAAGTGGGAAAACAGCATTACAAAGGTCCAATACAGCCTTCCTTCGAGATACAAACAAAATCAACGAATTCAAGATAGCTCTCAAAACAGGTCCAAAGCCTTACAAGATCTTTTCAAAGAAGAAGAAACTACTATGGAGAACGACTGGAAAGGTATCAAAGAAGCACTAGCTTCGACGTGTCAGGGGGTTCTGGTTCGCAAGAAGCATCATCATTAGAAGTGGATCTCTATCGAAACCTTGGACAAGATTCAATAAAGGAAGAAAGAGAAGACAGCACTTAACGACAGCACTTAACGACAGCCGAACAAGAACAGAAAAAGTAGAGGCATAAGCCGAATATACAGAAGCAAACAAACAAGTGAAGAAGAGAATCGGATCTGACAAGCAGAGATGTGTGGAAGAGCTAGCGACGACAGCAGGAACTTCAAGAGAAGGAAACACGAAACAACTATGTGACACGACTAAAAAACTAGCAGGGAAATAAAGTAAACGAGAAAGATCAGTCAGACACAAAGGAGTAAAGGAAATCACTGAGAATCAGGAACAGAGGAGCAGATGAGTAGAACATTTTGTGGAACTAGTGAATAAATCAGCACCAGTGAACCTACCGCACATCGAACTAGCAAACAAAGACCTTCCTACAACGGTAGAAATAAGAATGGAAATCAGAAAAATCAAGAGTGAGAAAGCAGCAGGACATGACAATATATCATCTAAAGCACTGAAGACAGACATAAAAGTAAATACAAACATGCTACATGTTCTGTTCACGAAGATTTGGGAGGAAGAACATGTTATATCTTGTGGCCGAGTGGATGGGTAGTTGATGTGTGACTCGATAGAACCGCCAATTAGGGAGAGCGAATTCTCGGTTGGAACAGTGACACGAAACCCGTACGAGCAGCCTAGAGTGCTAACTGATCCTGCGATCTGCCTAACCCAGCCAGTTGAGTCCAGAACACAAATAACAGCCTCGGCAATATGGATCATTATTTACAAACATAATGGGTTTTTATACAAACTAAAGTAATCAATAACTGATTATAACTCAAGAATCGTATGATAATAAATCAAAGATCAAAATAAAGCTCATGATAAGAGAAACACAAATATGAATCGTTTAGTTACGTAACAATTGTACAATACGCACAATACATTGGTCGATAAATAGTCCTTGGAGTTACCATTCATAATTCACCAGGGGATATAACAGAACAAATGCAAGCAGATTGAAAAGATGGATGCCTTATCAAGATACCAAAAAAGGAGATCTGAGCAAATATGAGAACTATAGAGTCATCACACTACTATCGGTACCAGCAAACGTTTCCAAATGAGTCTTGCTGAACCGGATGAAAAATTCAACAGACGTCCAACGTCGAGATCAACAGTCTGGATTCCGTAAGGATCGGTCATGCACAGACCAAGTTGCCACAATAAGGATCGTCGTTGAACAATCAATTGAATGGAACTCGTCACTATACATCAACTTTCTTGGCTATAAGAAGGCATTCGACAGTACGGATAGGAAATCATTTTGGAACCCTCGTCGAAACTAAAGTTTACCTGAGAAAACCGTCTACATCATCTGGAATTCATACGATGGACTACACTGAAAAGCCCGCATGGATGACAGCTGACAGATGCATTCCAAGTAAGGACAGGTGTCAGACAAGGCTGCTTACTCTCGCCTTTTCTTTCTTCTAGTATTTGACTGAATTATGAAGACCTCCACATCTGAGGGAAAACATGGAATACAATGGACAATTTGGATGCAACTAGACGATTTGGACTTTGCAGATGACCTAACCCTTCTATCCCATACAAAAAAACAAACTCAGGTGATGACAGCCAGTGTACGATCAGTTTCTGCAGCAGTAGGTCTCAATATACACAAGGGGAAAGCAAGATCCACAAATACAACACGGAGAACTCCAACTCAATCACACGAGATGGAGAACCTCTGGGTCAGGTGGAAACTTTAACGTACCTGGTCATCATCGTCGATGTACAAGGAGGATCCGATGCAGATGTAAAGGCGAGCATTGGCAAAGCAAGAGCCACATTCCTACAATTGAAGAACATATGAAGCTCGAAACAACTCTCAGCAGACATCAAAGCCAGAATCTTGAATATGAAAGTCTAGACAGTCTTACTGTACGGAGGTGAAACTTGGAGAACGACTACAACCATCATCAAAAAAGTACAAGTATTTATAAACAGTTGTCTACAAACGATACTCAATTTCCGTTGACAATATACCACTAGCAACAGCCTACTATAGGAGAAAACATCACGGCTTAAATCTGAAGAAGAAATTAGGAAGAGACGTTGGAAGTGAATAGGAAATACATTACGGAAATCACGAGGCAAGTCCTAACTTGGAATCCTGAAGGGAAAGGAGGAGGGTTAAGAAACACACTGCGTCGGGAATCGGAAGGAGACATGAAAATTATGAATAGTAACTGGAAATAAGTGGAAAGAATTATCCAGGACAGAATTGGATGGAGAATGCTGGTGGGCGGCCTATGCTCCTCCACGAGGGTAACGAGAGTATTTAAGTAAGTATCCATCATGGTGTGAAAATCTGATAACCGCTATTTTAAATCTGATTGGTGGTTTGTTAGTAAAGTACACTTTTACCGACACTCATATTGTTTTTTTGGAAATTAATACAGTGAATATTAGGATATGACCGAATCGAATTCAATATACACTAGCCAGAAAAAGTAAATATAATCGTTTCTCACTTTGATATCATTGATTACGTCTTCTTGTGAAGTTAACAAGACACCTTCAGGTGATTCATGTCCAACAACTGGCAGCACGATTTCAGATATACGAAGACCTAGTGAAATTATACGCTCGATAACATTTACTCCATTGATTTGTTTGAACAAGGATCTATGAGAAAGTAGTTTTTTTTTCAAATAACATTAAAATATCTGGTTATTATCACCTGAGTCACTTCTTAATAGAGAACTATAATAGTATTCCATCTTCTGTTTTTACTTGTAAAGTTCCTTAATGTCATTTATCTGATAGTGTCAAAAGGATTTTTAGTAGGAATTATGTATGTTTTTGAAAAGTTTAAATATCATGGTGTATGGCCATAGTTCTTACAAAATCGTATGAATCAATAATAGTCACAGATACGTTATGGTCCATAAATTATTGCATACAACGGACTAAAAACTTAAATTATAAGTACCTAGCATGTTACTATCTCGAGGCTTCAAAGTTGACTACATAAATTATGTCTAGAGGGATGATTCAATTTTAATATTAGAAGCGCATAGGCAGAAGACTGAATTCAGCTCCTTCTTGGTTAACCTAGCATGGCAAAACCAAATAATTAGATACACAAATCATATATATATATATATATATATATATATATATATAAATGACTCAGCTAAAGAGATATAGGTTGAGAATAGGAGCACAAGAGACTACTTTCAACAGCATATCTCATCTGTTTTTTTCATCTACATGTGAGTACAAGCATCAGTCAGTCAGTCAGTCAGCTACAACGTAGGACCACGCACATATATGCATCGGTCCAAGTTGCCATACCTCGTTAGCACAACAAGAGGAACACCGGATTCATAGAAGTAATTAATTTACTGGTGGTAGTAGTATATAAATTATAGGTTGTATATAAGGATATAGTACAGGAAGGAAGAGAGATATGAAGCAATTTTAGTCTCAAGGTTTAAGGGAAGATAAAGAGTGTATACACCTACGCCATTGTGACCGATTATGAGCCATGTCACCTAGAGTCTCCAACCATTGGTTACGATAGTCACGCGGACCCCAACCAGGTAGTCTGCATCTGCCAACATGGCTCAGGCTAGAAGTTAGTGACTTCAAACACTGATGCCATGTTTTGGTTTGGCCGCCCCTAACTCTCTTCCAACCGTCCCCAATACTAGTCATCATAGCGCGTCGTGGTGTTCAGGCATACGTAACACATGGCCCAACCATCTCAGTCGATGAAGATTCATCACCTCATCAACTGATTTACCATCGTTCCCTAATACCCTGCGTCTAACCTCACTATTACTTACCCGGTTATCACAGCAGATGCGAGCAATATTTCTAAGGTATCTGTGGTCAAATACTAGTAACCTACGAGTATCTTCTCTTAATGGCCATGTTTCACAGCCGTAAAGTAGAACAGAGCGAACTGATGCGCAGTATACTCGTCCTTTAATTGATAGACGGATATCTCGTCTACGCCATAGGTGACGTAAGTTGGCAAAAGCCAAACGAGCTTTTCGAATCCGTGCTGAGATTTCGTCTGACACCAACCCATTAGAGCTGATCAGACTTCCAAGATAAGTGAAGTTGTTGACGCGTTCGACTACTTCACTCCCTATCCTTAGTTCGGGTGTTGACGCAGGCCAGTCCTGGAGTAACAATTTACATTTAGATGGGGAGAAACGCATCCCAAACATCCTGGCATTATTACTGAGTTCCAACAGAAGACTCTGCATTTTGCCAGCGTCTTCACCAAACAGGACTATGTCATCTGCGTATTCTAAGTCGCTTAGTGGTCCCCCTAGTAGGAGATCAATTCCTGTAGATTCAGTCGAAGAGAGTGTTATTTCCAGCAACAGGTCTATAATGAAGTTAAACAAAAATGGGGATAGTGGACAGCCTTGACAAACACCACTTGAGGTTGTAAAATCATATGACAGTTCGCCATAAGCTCTCACTCGACTAATAGTGTTCGAGTAAAGAGCCTTCAAAAGGTTTATGTACTTCTCAGGTACACCTTCCAATGACAGACACTGCCACAGAACCTCTCGGTCTACAGAGTCAAATGCTGCTTTCAAGTCAAGAAAAACTATCATTGTCGGACGCCGATAAGCGTGTCTGTGCTCTAAAACTTGACGAATGGTGAATATGTGGTCGATACAGCCACGACCAGGTCTGAAGCCAGCCTGATTTTCTCGTGTTTGCAGTTCACGAGTCTTAGTTAGGCGCCCGATAATTATTGAGGCTAGTATTTTAGATGCTATGTTGGTCAGACTAATCCCTCTATGGTTATCGCAGGATGATTTTGACCCCTTTTTATATATTGGGACAATCAGTGATTGTGACCAGTCGGATGGGATTACATCCGTCTCCCAGATTTTAGCCAGAATATTAGTCAACCTAATCGCTAAAATTGGACCACCGTATTTAAAAACCTCTGGAGCCAATCCATCAGGACCAGATGCTCTTCCTCGTTTCAGATTACCTATAGCCTTTTGAACTTCAAGTAGGGTCGGGGGGCCTACTTCAATGTTCCATTCAGGTTTTCTGGGAATAGTGGGCAGTTGTGCAGTAGCTGAAGGCCAGCTAAACTACTCCTTAAAGTGTTCCGCCCATCGTTCTAAACGTTTAGGTTGAGAGCAGATAAGGGTTCCGTCTTTTTCGGAGATTGTCTCACTTACACTTGACTTCTTAATTCCGGTTTCTTTTATTAGTCTGAATAGTTGCCTGGTGTTCCCTACAGCCGCTGCCTTTTCCATCTCTTTTGCTTTCGTTGCCCACCACTGCTCACGACCGTTCCTTAGACTTTTAGTTAACCTAGATCTAATTTCTTTACGCTCTTCGTCATGTTCAGAGCCTGATGGGATGAGTTCACGCGAATCCATCAGTGAAATAGACTTAGAGGAAATCCACTGGTTTTTTGGAGCTCTATGGTTTAAATGACTAATAGATGTTACTGCTGTTTCCACAGCTGTTCGTGTGTCTTTCCAAGCAGCATCTGGGTCAGTCTCAATTACAGAACTGCCTAGATGTGAACTCAGTTGCTTCTGGAATTCGCATTTGGCTTTCTCGTCCTCCAGTTCAATCCTAATGGGTCTTCTTAGTGTACTTTTTCTGCGTCCATTGAGGCGCAGACAAATGCGCGCTCGTATTAAAGCGTGATCAGAGTCTAAACAAGTATTCCAATACGAGCGACAATCTTCTATTGAGCCTCTCCAACGATGACTGATGACAATATGGTCTATTTGAGTCCATCGTTGGTTTGGTGCAGGTGGTCGCCATGTTAGACGATGTCTCTCCTTATGTTTAAAATTAGTGCTTGCTAAAAATAAACGACTGTCTGAGCATAGTTGCAACAGACGATCCCCATTATCGGTTCGTTGAGCCGGAATACTAAAACACCCACCTAAATGTCTTTCTGTTTGATTTAAGCTGCCTACCTGGGCATTAAAGTCACCCGCTACGACTACTATGTCTGAGGGTTTAGCTTTCTGAAGAAGCTCAGAGAGTTTTCTGTAGAAGTCATTTTTTACTTCATCATGGCTCCAGTCAGTGGGAGCGTAGGCAGAAACGACGAAAAGGCAACGACGTGTGTCCCTATCCTTCCGAGTTCTTATGGAGCCATTTATCCGGACAGCACACTGGCGACTGTTAACGGGGATCCATTCTAGTAGTGCCTGTTCTGCCCTTGTACTTAGTGCTATGCCTACACCTGCAAGTCCACGAGAACTAGCCAACGGGTCGCCAGATACACGGAGGGTATATTTCGTTGGCTGTCCATTTTGGCGAGGTGAGGTCAAGTGAATGACCACACTAGGATCCTGTATGCTTGTTTCGGAGACATAGCATACATCAATGGTACGAGATTCTAGGGTTTTAGCTAAGGAGGCCTGTTGACCGATTTGACATTGGGTACGTACGTTGAAGGCTCCAATGTGTAGTTTGGAGCGAGGTTTTAGTAGATTTGGGACAGCGTTTTGCGCACTAGAATCGTTGGCCATGGTGACACTTGAGGAGGAAAACGAGAGAGGAAGTTTAGTGTTGAAAGTCAAGGTAGAAGGAATAGTAGGAAGTGAAGAAGGAGATTGATTATGAATACAGTGGTCTTGAGTGTTGTTAGAGGTATGAGGACAGTTATCACTTCCCGGTTGCCCACACCGTGGAAGGATTCTTCTAGAGGTACTTGAAAAGGAAATTGGGTTAGGAGTGGTCTTAATGACCTGAGAGCGTGACCGCAGTGCCCAAGGGACAACTACTTGAGGTCGGTCACACACGACCATTTTGTGGGTAGTTTTTGTGTTAACTCCGTTCTTCAAAAAAACCTTACCGCCGGAGACGGATATCCGTGGGATAAGGCGATGTGTGCATTTTTAGGGTCGACCTTTTCTAACCCCACCCCTCCTTGTGGGAAGGCAGCATCGCTTTCATGCTGGTTGTCTGAAGGAAACACCTTAGTGCCTTCACACCTCTGTACAGTCAGCAGTACGACTTCGCCTTCGGACCTTGGGTTTGCTGCTTTTAGTCTCACCGCTCTTCAACCGACAAGTCTGGCATGGTAGGACCTCGAGGAACGACTGTTCCAGCCAGCATAGCTCGATTGCTTCATCACGATAGGCAAGCCCGACCACCACGTCAAGGTAGCAGCAACGATCGGGGAGTACAAGCATATGGTATGTTTAGACAATCATAGCCTTTGACATACTCAAGTAAGTCAGGTAATAATGCAATTATTATGTGCTTATCTCCGCAACTATTTTTTTGATTTACTTTAAATTCATACGTCGAAATTGTTTAACATGACGTAATGATTTAGGAAGTAGGCTGTAACTCATTTATGAAATGCAACCAAACTGTTTATTTGTATGAAGGTTAGTGATAGTAACCTGAAATATAGAAAACGAAATATATGGACAGTCATTTAAACGTGTTCTGTGACTACTTCTTAGAACTGTTCACGCATATATACATAACAGATTAATACACAATAATTCAGGTGTAATTAAGCGCATGATATGCCCTCTTAGATAGAGTTAAAACCTAACAATCCAAATTCCCAACTTCAGTTGATATTTGTCAATATTATGCAGTCAATCAATTCAGAAATTTCAAAGTTTAAGGATAGTGTTTTTTCCAAGATCGTCGTTTCAGTTTTGTGACGATTATTGTTGCACAATAACATCAAAATAAGACGAAATGTATTTAACTACGGTTTCATGATGATGATAATGATAAGTGGTTAGTGTTTCATTCAACATCTTACAGTGAATGACCACATCTTAGGGTAATCTTACGAATGACAATTTAAAAATGAAAATGAAAAATACACAAATTAAAGAGAAAAACATACTCTGCCTTAATTGATGCACTACTCCAAGTTTGAGTATCGGTAGGTTTATTTTTCTTACTCAATGGTGATGATAATGAGGTGACACCAATAACAGAATGGATAGTACTAAGTATAGCATAAAATGGTTTATTAGTTACCACAGACATTAAACCAATTACTGGTAATTTTTCACAAATTGCAATTTGTTCTTGAAGTTGATTGAGAAGGAAATCAATTGCTTGTATAGCTTTCTCATCTACAGACGATGAAGATGAAGGCAACTGGTTCGATTCATCGACATTCTCATTACCATATATAAGAAAACGTAATATATCACCAGCAATAGGACTGACATCCGGTTTGGAACTTTGAGCATAGATTTCTAGTGCATCAGTCCATAATTTATTGATATAATTAGGATTCTGAAATGAAAAGGAATGTGATGGAGTAGAAAGACCAATAAATTAAGATTTACACTGCATAAATTGTATTATACGTAAACTGAGAGTAGGGGAGTAAGGTTGTGTGGAATATTTTTTTTGAAGAAAGCAGAACCATGCGACATATTTAATTAAGTTTTGAAATGAAAACAATGGAGAAAAGTGTTACTGTTTTTAGAATGAAACCAAGATATGGCATCAAGCCATGAAACCATTGAATATTGGCATGAGTAATGTTGATAAATGCAAACAATCTAGTTGAGGTACATACGATTATCATGAAAAACGACAGATGTTGATTGACACGGCTCAGAATTGATCATAATGGAACAAATGTATTCACTTTCTATTTTCCTTTAGATCTTGGATTACGGTTATGTCTAATATATGCTTTTTTATTCCTTGTCGAAACATATTCTTTATATTTAGTCTTTCATACTATTATTTTTACAGAGATTATTTTCACACCTTTATTGTTCATCTTGTTCACTTCATATTGTTGTGTTAATTTGATCATAGTAATATGAACCAATGAATATTTTTCTGTCAAGTTCTATGTTGAAATTACGTCATCCGCTTGAAATACATGTATTTTTATATGGGTTAGCTAAACCATGGATTTCAATATAGTGTTATAATTAAGTACCTGCTGAGTACTTACTGAAGTCTACAGTTTACCGTGAAACAGTAAAACAGTCTTAGTGTTGGATACATTTTAGCTGAGAGGTGAGAAAACTGGCTCACAAGATCATGAGGTAGTGAACAGAAGTAGGATAACTTAAATGTATCCTGGGGGGGGGCTTGGTGTTTGGAATCAAAAGGAATCTGGTTTGTCATTGACTTATGAAACTTAACTTGTGCCATTGAAGCTTACAAATGATTTCACTATGATCTTCTCAGCAAAACAGTTATTAGATTTTGACATAAAAGAATGGATTTGTCATGACATTTTAAATATTTTAGGACGTCTAAGCTACAGTTTAACTTACTGTTCTATTTTATTTGAATATATTGGGTTAAGTTATCATGATCATAAGATGGGACCAATAGACATTCAAAATGACAACAGCTTGAATAGAACGCTTTACAAAACATGCAACATTGACTGCATTCTATTCGTAATCAAAAATATCATGGATTTCAAATGCTTTTCTGTTAAGAGTCAACTTATAAATAAGCGTTCCTCATATATATGAACTTCAATAAATCAAAATGCAGATCTTGAATGACTGACATGACGCTACAACACGTTACGTTAAACAGATGATTTCTGATGGGAACGTACAGATGTAGAACTATGCATAGTTGCATCCAGCATTTTATTGATAAGGTAGCATAATAGAACTATGATTACATTGGTGAATATTGGCTTTATTAATAAGTAAATTACGTATTTTTATCAATCAAAGCTATTTTACCGATGTGTAGTTGAGGTTCACCTGACATAATACCTGTATTCACAAGGTTTGTTGATAGAACGGTTTATCCATCTCTATTTTATAATCTGATCAGTTATAGGTATACAAAATGATACTTATAAGCTCTTTTCCGGCATTTAATTATTGTATCATTCAATAGTACTAGTGTTTTAAAATAAACTACATTCAGTTTTCATGAATTCCTGACACTTTAATGAAGCTATATCTCGCGATTAGTCGTTTGGACCATTATCATGTATGTTAGATAGTAATTATTTGGTTCTTTGTAGGTTGAGCATGGAGAGGACTTCGATAAAATTCGAACCAATTCAAAAATAAAAACTTCTGCTTCAGTATTCTAATTAACAGTCATCTTTGGAAACTTATTCTTTTTTCGGTCAGTTCTAATTAGGATTAATTTTAATTGAATGTAGTTGTGCCTCAGCTTTTCAGTTCCACTTCTATTTTATCTTAAATATTGTTGAATTTAAATAAGGCTGTAAAATCTAAGCAAGTAGCTAATTAACATAACAACGAATTAAATAGAAGTAAGGACACATGTGCACTAAACTTAATAGTAATAAATATGCACACAAGAACAGATACCACTTGTTTTAATAATTATGTGTAGTATCGTTTAGGAAACGGTTATAAAAACCAACTTACAAGTTGTTTTAAAATACCCAATCTCAGTAGTATTTTCAAAACATAATCTCGGTCAACATCATATCGACTGCATAAACCAGTGAAAAGAAGAGGAAGCAACTCAGACGTTGAACAACCGATTAGTTTAAAATTTTCATCGTTAAATGAAGATATTCTATGTAATTTTTCAGCTGCTTCAATTAAACAACCCATAATTTGTGCCGTGAACTCTTCAGAATTTAAAACAAAGTGATAATAAGTTACAAAATTATTATTATTATTTACAAAGAAGAAAACATGACCAATTAAAAAAGCATATGAGTCGATTATAAATTGTTGATGTTTATCATAAACAAATGAAATTTAAGTTGGAGATCTCTAGTCCACTGATTTAGACTGTTACAATCATGGATGATTATTGTCAGTACTATAGACATAACGAAAATACATTTATTTCCATTTCAGAACAAACTTCCATACCCAAAAAGAAACCTATATGGTTGGTAGAACGACGTAGGTATGGCTTAAGTTTGGTAAAATATAATCGAGTACAAAGATGATGAGTGTTCCCGTTTACTTATTTATTTAAACACATAGATGTTTGTACAAAGAGGCACCAAAGAGATATGGGCCACATAAATCATTCCCGATGGAGGTGTTTTTACGAAATTGAGAGGACAAAAACCGAATTTCCGACGCTTGAATCGGGTTGGTGGATATGGAGGATCAACCTAAGGGAGTTAGAAAACCGTGATCCCAAAACAATGTTGCACATGGGCTCCAGGATCCTAAGGGAACAAATGTCGTATGAAATTATTGTTGGTCACCGACTACCATAGGACCGCATCTCGAAACGTCGCTCCATTGCCACTGCCTTTAGGTCAACCTTTAGGTCGAAAGTTCCTGATGTGGCCCCCTAAGAAAACTATCTGCTTCTGTTTGGACACTCGAGCAGTATCCCAGCCCTCACACAAATCGAATGAAGTGTTCCCGTCTTACAACACCATGTTAAACAGACTCACCATGTTTTATGCATACTATTAAAGTGGCTTTCAAATGATATAAAGTTTTCTGATGTTAAGATTGAGTGATTAAATCGCAAAAATGATCAATTTTTTACATGATACCAGCTTACATAGCCTATTCTATGGCTAGCCTAATTACTGTCGTTACTTAGCAAACGTTTTACTGAATAAGTGAGACAATGACAGTGGATGTCTACAGATTGAACTCGTCTGATGCATAGAGATCGTTCATTTTGGCGAGTTAGAAAACATTGATTCTAAGTAGATGGTTTAGATTTCAAGGTTGATATACAGTTACTTTATAGTTTGAGAGTAACATAACACACCAACATACTAAGTGTTTTCCTCATTAATTAAAATGTTAAATGAGTGTATAACACCAAAAATCACATTATAAAAACTACAAAATAAAAATGTTACCTGAATAACCATCGGTATGAAACACAGAATAAAAGCATTCAACAACTGTGTATAACCCAGCTAAGCCTAATGATAAACGAGATGCTGGTGATCCAGGATAAACACATGTCATTAAGATATGAACCAGTTTAACATGAAACGACTGAAGAAAAAGAACAGTAGGATGAGCATTTTTCTTTTTGAAAACACTGACGTCAACAAATATACGTAGAGATAAATTTAGAAGTAATAAAATAGCAAGGAAACCTGAACCATTTATGCAGTACTATTCTAATACATTATTTGTAGGCTGGACAATCCAAAGCATATTATGCGCTTGTGATGTCATGGCCTCTCAAAGTCAAACGGTAAGTGAGGAATTATAGAGGAGGTAGGCTACTGATGAAAATCGATTATATACCAGTTCAACGTCTCAGGATATTTGTCATTGTATACACCCATGATTTGTATTGTATTGTATTTTCGTTCGGCAATTAAAGCTTTACACTGAATTCAGTCTTCTCGTTTACATAAGCGGTTCAGTACACAGTAAGAAATGCATACCGTAGCTGAATCAGATGGTAAAATACAATAGTTACATTTAAGAGGTTGTATACATTATTAGTTTAGAGCATTTGTGAAAATTGATAGTTTTTAGTTTACACAATCGATTGACTTTGGTTAGGTAAATATTGAAAACTGTGAAGTACTTGAAAGTTTGTCGGCTTAGTATAAAACTGCACAGAACTATACATTCACAACTCTATAATGGACAAAACATAAGATCTTTCAGTTAGAATGAAAACCGCTTTCAGACACTACGAGGTCTGAACATAAAGAATACTCAGTGAACTTATACATAGCTTGAAAACGAAGTTCTCAATGTTTTGTTGTAAAACCGAGACTTAAGTTATCAACCGTGTTCGTATTGAGACAGGAGCACACCATTGACATATGATAACGATATTATCGTGACTACTGATAGCATTGGAGGACGGTTCAGTGGCTAAGGTGTTCGACTTTCACTCTAAGCTCGAACCCCGCTTCACCTATTCCGTTTCGGCAACTATGTAAAGTAACTAAGCTTTATGCTTATAGACTGGCTCTTAGCCAAGTACACGAATCTATCCATGTTAAACGGATTTACAAATATTGAAACCCTATCATGGTCACAGCAAAACGTGTGCATCCTATGCTGGAACTTGTGTGTGATTGTAAATGTGCACATAAATGAAGAAAATAAACAAGGAAACAGCATAGAAACATAGTTGTAAGTTGAAGAATGAACTGATTGTGTTGAAAAGAGAGTAAAAACAGATCAAACGTCAAGAAATAGAAAACTTGGAAATATTAAAATGTATCTCAAGCTAATTATTACTATGGATAAGCACTGTGAATTTATTAAAAACAAAAAATCTACGACACCGCATTCAACTTACTTTAACATCATCTAATTTGGTAGTGTTTGTTTCACGTTTCATAAGTAAAAGTGTATGCAACAAAATCTGTCAGTGTAATAAATTTAATAAAACAAAAAAATGATTTCATCAAAAGTACTATTTTCATATATCAACGTAAATATTCATTGATGATTATTTTGAAAGATACATTAAGATATAATAACTGATTCCATTCTATTCTCAATATCTTTTATTGGTGACTAATTGAAATTTATACAACTTAACACCGTTGGATGCCAGCTCAGTGGTCTATCGGTTAAGGGCTCCGGCTTGAGACTGGTAGGTTCTGGGTTCGAATCTCGCGAGTGCGGGATCGTGGATGCGCACTGCTGAGGAGTCCCATAATAGGACGAAATAGCCGTCCAGCGCTTCCAGGTTTTCGATGATGGTCTAGCTTCAATTGACTCATGATTTCAACTGTGAAAATTATAAACTGCCTAAGAAACTGTGTACCATAATCATATAACAGGATAATTTACTATGATCTAATGACTGAGATATGTGCTCAACTGTAAATACTCAATCAACATATGTATTGTAAATTAGAAAAATGAAGTTATGAACGCATTACTTTGCAAAATTTTAATTACATTGGTCTTGAACTTTCTCAAAATATTTTTTTCATTTGTGGTATAAACAATATTTATTACATCCACGACTCCTGTTTTTTTTAAGGATTCCTAGAAGTCCTCAAGGCCTCGTCGTCTTAATATTCATCCAGTGTCTGTCTTGTACGATCATTTTGCATTTTGAGCACGAAACCAATCTTAAAAGTTTAATTCTACACTGCGATGGTCTGTTGCCACATTTTCGCCCCCAAATGTCTTGGTACGGTCAACTGTCGGGAAAGTCCCCTTTCCCTCTCGAAAGCTCTCATGTGGCTACGCGTATACAACCGCTGTCGGGTAAGTCCCACTTACTGCCTTCACGCAGTGGGGGTGTTGTTTACAAAATCGAGAGGACAAAATGCAAATGTCTGATGCTTTAATCGGGTTGGTGGATATGAAGGATTCACCTAGAGGAGTTGGAAAACCCTAATTCTAAACGAATGGGTTAATTGGGCTCTAGGATCCTGAGGGAACAAAAGGTGTATGAACCTATTGTTGGTCACCGGCTATGGGACTGTATCTCTTTATGTTGTTCCACTGACTTATGGATTAGACCTCTAGGTCAAAGGCTCGGGGTGTTTGACCCTAAGGAAACCATCTACTTAGGTTCGGGAGCCCGGGCAGTACTCTCGCCTTCACACAAATCGAATGATTTGTGTGGCGCATACATATACAAAGCAGTCTCAGTAGCTTAAATCACTGCATCTATTGGACAAATACTGTTTAAGATAGAAGGATGGGAAACAAGGAGAAACACAAACAAACTTACATCTTTAATTGCACTGACAATTTGGCCATGTATACGCTTTGAATCTGGCCACAAATCATGCCTGAGATAATTAAGAAACATTTCCGACTTTTCGTTTGATAAGATCATTTTTTGTTCGGACTTTGTAATTAAACTTACTAAAACGTTTAAAGCTAAAAGACGTAACTTGATTTTCAAATAAAAAGCAATGAGATAAAAAAAACTTTTAGAAATTTCTTGTGTATTCAGACGTAAAAAGAATTGTAAACAGGTAAATTTAATTAGAGAATATTGCCACGATTCCGGTTTACTTTTGGTTTTTATGTGATATTCCTTATATAAAATCAGGATAAGATATGGATTATTGTATGATAACTGAGAGTTAACCACGAAACCCGACAATCCTGATTTTGATATCACGTGGAATCCTAGATGTCCACTTCCATATTAAGACGAAACAACTGTAAAACGTTTCCTGATTTTTAATGATAACCTCACTAAGGTCTATATTCATGATGTAAAAGTACAAAGGCATTTCATATAAACACGAAATTCAGAGATAATTCTTAAACAGAGGACTGACATAGGTTGAAAAGCAACGAGTAGCCAATATTCCCTCTTTAAAAAAACGAATTACCACCGTGTTTGCGAAAAACAGAGAACATTAAATCTGTTGTGCAGAGTTTTTGAACGATGATGAAATATTAGTTGGGTGAAGTTTGTTGAATGATAAAGTAACTTAATACATCTCATTTTAATGATAGCCATCAGTAATGGTTAATTATTTCGACTTTCAGCCACTAAATCATAGGTTCGAACACCGTTCGGGCTTGAATCTATGCTAGAGATAGCATGATAATTAGAGGTCATTGTTATTAAAAGTTAGTCACTGCACAAATGATTGGCTATTATATCCATCTTAAAACAATAATAACCGATTCTAACATTTTTAAGCTATTTATATTATTGGGCGACAAGTGTGAGTGCCAAAGCAGCAGGCGTAAAAATTATATATATATATATATATATATATATATATATATATATATATATATATATATATATATATATATATAATATATATATATATGCACACAGTTATATAATATACACTTACCTGATTATCATATAAGCCAAGACATGCTTTTAAGAAATTTAACGACAAGTATTCACAGTAGTCAAGTTTCATTCCATTCAATGATAAAAGATGATAACAAGTTAGTAGAAACGTAGGTAAATCAGTATCCATTTTAACTGCTGCGAAACAAACAAAATGAGGGAAAGGAAAGGAAAACTACTGTATGAGTGAATTTTTTTATTTAAAGACTTGAAAAAATGGAGACTCTTATAACATAGACCTTATGAGATTGTGACTTTTCGGTTTAAAACACATTCCATTTTATATACAATTGATTGGTCACTGAACAGTAGCCAATATCATGTTTGCCTAGGTTTTTAGAGTTAATCGAATTCTATTGACCAAGTTGTAATAGTGTAGTCACGAGTCTGAGTGACTTTTCATGGAGGGTAATATTTCAAGATGCTTTATGGTTGGAGGTATTAGGGAAGAGATGATGCTTCCAATAGGTTTCACACTACTTAGCCATTAAAGAAAGTGGCGCTCCTTGAAGGATTCAGACCAGCATCATACATATTTAGTGGACTGAACACCTCAGCGGTACTGTAGTGAACGAAAACTTAGGTAGGGTAAGCCATTTATTCTTCAATATAAAACTACTGGCTGCCTTCGTAAAGAATGAAAACCATACATTAAATACATTATTTGCACATCTTCCTTCGGTTGTTCAGTACATGCCTCATAATTCTTTCAATTTAACTTCTATCACAGTTGCTCTGTGTCCCTTTCTGTTTTTTTCTCAATTCAATCTTCTTAATCTTCTGCTAGCAGTCATTCCACTTTCGACTGTTGCTACCTACTACTTACATCTGTCAGCATAAGTAGGATGCACCACGGTAGCATTTCAGACTGTGAAACTAGGATGCGAGCTCGAGTTAACCAAGAGATATAAGTTTTCTCCATATTCCACGTACATCATCTGGACAAAAATTAATCAACACGAAACCTAGAGTTTCCTGCTGAATATCTCCGACCACCTAACAGTTGTCAGCGAGCTCTGAATGTAGGACTAAGCATACATTTATATGAATCATTTCAATGTTGGTCACATTTCATATCAGCACGGTGAAGAAAGAAAATTTACAAAATGTAGAGCAAAAAGCTATCGTACGTTAAATATCGTGAGCAAAGTTTAGAAGATGAAATAAAATTACGGGCATCACTGTTACCTAACTGCGATGTAGTCAACGGTACTCACAACAAGTGAGTGAAATTTTCTCGTAGAGAAAAGGACAAGAACGATTCAATTCCTAAGAATTCTTAGTGTACTGGCAACAGAATGCTTGGTTTGAGCTGCCTATTTGGTTAGCTAGCATACGATGTTTGGTGGTTGAAGAAACGCCTAACAAGTAATTGAAACATCGTTTTACTCGGCGACCTTATTAACTCTATCGAAATCTTCACTACATTATGTTACGCATATTCATCTTTAATCACCCTCGTATGTATAAGTATATCAATATCTGTAATAACGTTGATTTTCAAACATTTTACGTTGTAAGCAGCTGATGAGAACCTAACCAAATAAAATAAATTCATATTATTCTGTACCAGTCTTTGTTCTTGTTCCCTTTAAGATAATAAAGCGAAATATGTGTATGAAATTATAAAAACCAGTTAAAATAGCGAGCACTAGAAACAAAAGAAATGCTTTGCTCCCAAAAGCCCTGGTACGGCCGAGAGTGGGGAGAGTCCACTCTCCTTCTCGAAATGCCCTCACATGGCCACGCGAATATATAGCCTCTGTCGGGGAAGTCCTACTTACTGCCTTCTCGTGGCGGGGGTGTTGTTCACGAAATCGAGAGGACGAAAAGTGAATGTCCGGCGCTTTAACCGTGTTGGTGAACACGGAGGGTCCACATAGGGGAATTGGAAAACCCTTCTTCCAAACCAATGGTGCACATGGGCTCCAGTATACTGAAGGAACAAATGGCGTATGAACCTGTTGTTGGTCACCGGCTACCATGGGACTGCATCTCCTTAAGATGCTCCAATGCCTTGTGGGTTAGACCTCTAGGTCAAAGGCTCGGGGTGTAGCCTCCTAAGAAAACCACCTGCTTCAGTCTGGGCACCTGGGCAGTATCACAGCCCTCATACAAATCAAATGAGATTTGTGCGGCTCATATATATCTGGTGCCCCCCAATACCAATATATATGTGTTTAAATAAATAATAATTAATAAGAAACAAAATAAAACAACTACCTGAGTCATTGTTGCAACGTTTTACGAGTAATTCCAACAATTTAGGATTGGTTTTCACTAAACTAGGTAGAATATTCTAATGCCAAAAGAAATAGAAGTAAAATAAATCTACATGAAAACGTCTTAGTGGAGATTGATTTCATTTGTAGGATGGATAGCGCCCGAATGCCCTGGTATGGCCAATAGTGGAGAGGACCCTCCCTCTAGCTCGAAATGCTCCCACACAGTCACACGTATACAGCTTCTGCCAGGGAAGTTCTACTCACTGCCTTCTTGTGGCAATACTGTTTTTAACGAAATTGAAAGAACGAGAAGCGAATGTCCAGCGCTTTAACTGGGCGGGTGGACACGGTGAGTCCGCCTGGGGCAGTTGGGAAACCCTGACCCCGAACCAATGGTGCATATTGGGTCCAGTACTCTGATGGGACAAATGTCGTATGAACCTATTGTTTGTCACCAGCTACCATTGGACTGTATCTCCTCACGATGCTTCACTGCCTTGTGGATTGAACCTTTAAGTCAAAGGCTCGGGGTGTGGCCCCCTAAGAAAACTACCTGCATCGGTCTGAGCACCCGGGAAGTATCATAGCCCTCACACAATTAAAACGAAGTGACATTTTTTTGTGTGGCGCATATATATCTGGTGCCCCCTTGTACAATATTTATGTGTTCAAATAATAACAATAATAATAATAATATTAATATCAGAATGGGGTTTTGTGGAGATTTTAGTAATTTTATAAAGCTTATATGTATATATATAGTTTATATTCTATATAGTTAGTAATAATAGTAATGTGGGATGGATTGATCTTAATTAGAATACCATGTTTGGAATGAAAGTTGTCACCAATATTAACAAATAACCATCAAGATATATCGCAAATTGATTGAAATCCAAATTGTATTGGTGGAAAAAGTGTTTATAGTGAGGCCTGAAGGTTTTAAGTTTGATCTCTGGTAGGATCTAGATGTACACTGTAACTGAGGTGTCCTATACTGCCCAATGTACCCACCCATAGTATCCCGACTGATATCACACTAAGAAGGATACAACAGTTTAGGAAAACAAATTATTTAATTACTAATTATTTTAATTTTATTGAACAACGTACTACCTTTTTTAAAGTAAGTGGATAAATCTCAACGATTTATTCTTCAGGATCAGTTTCGAAATCGACAGTAGTTAATTATTGCTTTATTTACAGATTATACTACTGTGAAGGAAATAAATAGATTATAGTAAAACTCTGATCAAAATTCTTTTAGCATTTTATTAATCAGGTTTATTACTAACAATCCGCTTCCATAAAATCGGTATGACATATCACCAACTATAATGATTCAGAATGAAACCTATGCAAAGCAGACAACTATGAACTTTGGTGAAAAGAGACCACATTGTTATTAATGTGGACAAAAGTAAATTATACTGACGAGCTGGTTAATTTTAGAACAGATAATCTTGGATATACGTGAGAAATTTGAAGTGCAATGATGGATGGCTGATAACGTAACAAGAGCCAAGTAAAACCTAGCAATATTTTGCTATTAAGATGCTTGAAATTGTTAAACATGACAAGATTAAAGAACAGGAAAGGACTTGGGCCACGCTTAAGATTAACAATCAAAAAAGTGATTAGTTATTTATTTAAAGAGGAAATAATAGAACACAAATAGGGTTAAAATGTACATAACATGTTAAAATAACTTATAAACTTTCCATGGCAACTTAAAAGGTTTCGAGGCTTCAATTTGTAGAACTATCTGCATATATGTGTTTATCATTGTAAAGCATTTTCTTATTACAACTCCAACCTTAACCCAATTATTTTCCCATTGATTATAATCAATAATTTAATATGTAAACATTTGTTTATCATTTTAAAACTTCAGCCATTATAGTCTTAAAACTTTGATAACTAAGCATTGTCTCCTAACTGGCTGATTTGTTGTTCGAGATCAGTGGTATACTTCCCTTCTACAATTCATATGAATTTATAACAAAGGATATACGGATCAATGATAAAAAGAAAACATTTACCTGAATAACTGTAGAATGAAATGTTTCGTTAGAGTTACGAATAAAAGTATCGACTAAACCAGATAACCATACATTAATTAATGGGTCATTCTCAATGTACAAGTTTTGAGTAATTAATGTGTAGAATTCCGATATCTATGTAGGCAAATAGTAAGTCATACATGCATAATCTTTAAATTATAATAAAATAGTCAATGTAATTATTGAAAGGTTGTTTATTTCTTGTAAAACCTTTCATTTACAAATGTTTATTTCATAATAATTTGAAGTCATGTATTGAAATCGAAAATTAACCTTTTTTTCTTTATAAGAAAAGATGGACCAAATCATTTACCGAATACACGTTTATGCATTTGCCTTGAAGTGTCATATAGTTTGTGTGAGAGGGTTAGTGAAATTTTAAAAAACTTCGTTTTCTCCTTCATTAACACATTTGCCATGTACATATTAGTCTACTTGGCTTTCAGCCACACTCCAAGTATGAAAGATAGTGATGCTACCTAGTTGTTCAAGAAGTGGGGAGGGGTTCGAACCTGCGACCTGACAACTGAAATGTGACTGAACTAATAAGCTATTGCTCATTTTTGGTCTGACTGAAACGTTCTCCATAGTTTCGAATGCTTACAATGCATTTTTTCTCGATGTGCAGATCATCGATGTGTACAGGTTACTCATGCTGTAGGAATCAATACTTTAATACATCTAAAATAGATTCAGAATTATACTTACTGTTCTTCTTTAATCCGGTTGCATGGACGAAATCAAAGTGTAAAATGTGAATGAGTCGATTCGTATAAATAATTATGTTGACGGTGTTCTACAGATTTTTATTTGTTCATTGAAGAAGCTTATGATTGAACAGTTATAGTCCATAATCCTGATACCACGAAGGTTACATTGATGGCAAGTCTGCCCAAACAAACAGACATATTAGCGTAGCATCTTTGATAAAAACTGTATAAATTCACGTTTTTAAATTCGAGACAGGAGTGAAGAAAATCCATTAACAAAAGCCACATGAATAATCCACTGAGAAAAAACACTGATGTCATAATATTACTGATACACATGAAAAAACTTCCTTTTTGAAAATGAAGTGAAACTATATTTTACGATAGCAGATACACTGCTTTTGGCTTGAGGGTCACATTTTAACTGGTACAGAAAGTACCAGTAAGAAATTGGCTGATGAGACTGTGAATCCTAGTCGGCTGAAGTGACTGAGACATATGATATGTATCATCAAACACTGCCTATATCAACATGCAATCATGACTGAAGTAGAAGCAAGTTAAGGAAAGATAACAGGGGTTAGACTACAGTGTGGCATCAGTCCTTGAAGTCATTGGCTGTTTGTATGAGCTGTGCTGGTCGACCCAGACCACCTGGTTGAGGTCTGGGTGATAAACGAAATTAGTGGTTAGAGACTTTGAATGACAACCTAAAATCGTTGACAATGGTGTAGATGTATTCGCTCCTTTTCTTCTACTGAACCTTGAGTATTAATACTCCCTCATAAGTATCTTCCCATTTTATCTTTAAGAATCATTTTCTCAATGTTTAGTTTTCCTTAACATCATTGTTATTATAATGTTTTGACCCATTTAATATTCGTTATATTAGTTTCTCTGAATGCTAATGTAATTTGACGACTTGAGCTCATATTGCTTATGACTTAAAATATAAATGCTGCAATTTTATTTATTTATTTGAACACATAAATATTGGTTCAAGGGGGCACCAGATACATATGCGCCACACAAAACAATGAAAATGGGAAGAGAAAGGGGTAAGATGCATATATGAAAAAAAGAGTAATGGTGGGGGAAACTGAAATGTACAACCAGAAGAACCCTCTCAGTTAAGGAGGTTATGACCATTCTCTATGAAGAAAGTAAAAGGTTACAGTAGGCTCGCCATTGGCTTCTGTTCTGAGCCATATCTGATAACGTCTCTAGCCACTGTGTTGCAACATCTCTCGAAGCCCCGCCAGGGAGTCGTGAAGGACCAACAGAAGCCAGCCCTTTGCAGCTTCCTTTCATGCCACGACACCATGTCATACACTGACCTCCTCTCCACTTTTTCCAACCAGTCCCAGCGTCGGCAAGTAATGCACGACGTGGAATTCTCTGGGACGACATTCGTAAAACATGTTCAAGCAACCGAAGTCGGTGTTTCAAGATGGTGACACTAATTGAATTATCATCTCTGCGCGCGAACACACGATGCCGAACCTCTGCATTACTAACATGGTGTTGCCACTGGATGTCAGCAATCCTTCGGAGACAACGATGATCGCACACAGAGAGTCGTCTAACATCCTCATCTCAGATAGGCCATGTTTCACAAGCATAGAGCGAAACTGCTCTCACCGACGCGTTGAGGATCCTAGCTTTTTCAGCCAGACTAACATCACGAAGGCGCCAAAGATGACCCAGATTGGCATAAGCCGCTCCGGCTTTCACTATACATGATTCGATCTCATCACTCACGTCACCACCTGCAGTTATGCAGCTTCCTAGATACGCAAACTTCTCAACTACTTCAATCTGCTCACCATTCGGGGTGAGTACAGGATGAGAATCCTGCCAGTCTTGTAGGAGTACTTTGCATTTGGAGGGTGCAAAGCACATGCCGTACCTACGGACACTGATTGGCAACTAGTTAAGCTCGGATTGCATGCCTTGGGTATTATCGCACAGTAAGACAATATCATCCGCATACTCAAGGTCGAGAAGTCTTTCTTCAGTTAACGAATCCACACCACCAGTACTTACGTTCATCAACGCTGTTTCCAGAATATCGTCGATAGCAAGGTTGAAGAAGAATGGTGAGATTGGTCAACCCTGCCTAACCCCACTGCTCGAATGGAACAATGGAGAAAGGTGGTTGTATGCCCTCACTCTACCTGAGGTGTTTGTATATAGGGCCTTTAAGATGTTGATAAACTTCTCAGGCACACCCTTCTTCAACAGACAATCCCAGAGAACAGTCCTGTCCAATGAATCGAAGGCAGCTCTAATATCAAGAAACACTACGATTGTTGGCTGTGATAAGTATGACGGTGTTCTAGCATTTGGTGGAGGGTGAAGATATGATCAATCCATCATCGACCAGAACGAAAACCAGCCTGCTCCTCGCGAGTCAGTCTTTGTCGGGTTTTATACAATCGACGAAGTATGACAGAAGCCAATAGTTTGGACGCAATCGGAAGTATACAGGAACAACGTGAACCCTTTTTAAAGATAGGGACAACTATCGACTCATTCCATGACGTTGGAACACTCTCTAGCTTTCAGACCTTTGTAAACAACGCAGTCAATTACTTAGCCAGAAAGTCACCACCATCTTTAAAAAGAGCCAGAGGTAAGTCATCCGGGCCCGGTGATTTGTAGCGTTTCAAGAGTTGGAGTTCCTTAAGGACTTCCGCCTCGTTTGGTGGACCAGTCGTCACAGGCCATGGACGGCAGTACAGTTGAACTGCCCTTTAAAGAATTCTGCCCATCGTCCAAGACGTCGAGAGATGTTAGTAACTGGCATCCCGTCATTCTCACAGATTGTTTCACTCACACCAGACTTCTTGATGCCAGTGGCTCGGATGAGTTGGAAGAGCTTCCCGCAGTTACCAAATGCAGTTGCTGCTTCCGTCTCATTAACACACTCCGACCACCAGGCTTCTCGGTCCTTGAACAAGCTTTGCCCAATTTCATTACGTAACAGCCTTCCTTCGTGTTCATGCTTACGGTCACCCGGAGTAGACCGACGGGCTTCGATGAGTTGTAAGGAGCCAGAAGAAACTCAGTGCTTATAAGCATGACGTTTCGCAAAGCCGCAAGCGGCTTTACTCGCCATTTTCATGGCGTCGTGAAGTTGCAACCAATGCTCATCTATACATTTCGGTGGGATAGTAGCTAGCTCGGTTCGATACTTGCTTGCAACAGAAGTTGCAAAAAATTTACTGACATCAATCTGTTGATGATAATCAATTGTTTGGCCATTGAAAAGGTCGGCGTAGACCAGGGCATGATCAGACTCCAGATAGGTACTCAAAAAGGAGCGGCAGTCTTGTACACAACCACGCCAGGTGGCAAATCGGCGATGACTGTGCCGGAAGTTAGTGCTAACCAGAAACAGGTTGTAGTCTGTGCACAGTTGCAGTAAACGGTCCCCATTATCTGTCCTGCGACCAACAAGTCCCCATCAGCCACCTAAACGACTCTCTTCTGTGCCTAGATGCCCGACCTGCGCATCTAAGTCTCCGGCTATTACTACAATATCTGTCCTCGGATAAATGCACGTAAAACAAGCCTTTTGAAACAACAAATAGAGAGCGAATTTGTCGTACTTCACCATAGTCTTGAATACAGGTCTCGGATAAACAACAAACCTCGATATTAAAGCTTTCTAAAGACATAGCCAGAATTATCTGGTGTCCGATCTGCATTAGTGTGCGAACGTTGAAGGAAGCCAGTTTAAATGGTGTACGTGGTTTTAGAAAACTGCTTCAGTATTCGTATTCGGTAGAAGCATTCACGTTCCACCAGACAGTGACTGAAGATCGTTTAGATGGAACAGACTTTTGACCATTAACGAGCTGCTGCATAAGTTAGAAAGTAAGGATACACAAATTAAGAATAAAAGGTAGTGAATAAGCTTGGTAAATAATAATAATAATAATAATAATAATAATAATAATAATAATAATAATAGTGTAAATCGTCTGACTTTTAGTGGGAGCAAAAATAGCAAGAGCGGAAAGCATTATTTCATTTGTTTGCTGCAATGCATGCAAACAAGTGATTTAACGTATGGTTAGCAGTCAAGTTTCCTGCCTGTTGAGACATGGATAGTAATAGTAAAATATCACTCATGGGAAACAATTTGGAATCCCATAGATATACTATGCAATAAATAAGATGTTAACCTTGTGATTAAAATTGGCTTGAACTTTGCACTATCCATTTCGGTTTGAGCATCCCGGAGGTAGTATTCCCAGCTTTTGCACAATATATCTTAAATCCTGAGAACATAAACCGGAATAATTGTTGAATGACATCTATTAACTTTAGACTGCAACATAATGAATGCAAAGTTGAAGAACGTTTAGTATTTATACTTTATTATTTGGTGTGTTCTATCTCATGAAGCTGGAAGTAACCTCAACTATAAGTGAACAAAGCAAGGCAAGTGAGCACTTACTAAACCACCGAGGATTTAAGCCAAGGCTCTTGCGACGATCGTTTGGTCATTAGGACTATTAAGTCAACCGTGTCTAAGACAATCTCAACTATCAGATGGTAGATTCGAGCACTACTACAACTACTTTGGTTAGGGCAGGTGCGTTGAATCACTAACTCTCGAGTACACAAAAGCATTTTAACTTAAAGCCAGATTTGTGAATTTGTACTTGATTAGTGTATTGAACCATCAAACAAAACATGAATGTATAATTTTACTCAGTTATACACACCTGACCAAATTTCTTAACGAAAGTAGTAAATAAAAATTTGGCACTAGAAAATATAGTAAACTAGTCAACTGGTTCCAGTAAACCGTTTTCTTCTTAAAAATCACTGATCAGACACAAACATGCTTCATTATGGAGGCAATCTTACATCAATTTCGAATTTAGAAAATAACGTTACAAGAATGGTAAGTAGAAAAACTAACTTACTTCTGACGCCAAGCTAGGATCATCGGCAATCCTCATCAATCCTGAAACAACTCTTCCACAAATTTCTAAATTTGCGTCATTAACGAGTGGTTGAAAAACCGAATCCAAAGAGTGCAATAAATTAATTGTCCTATAAACACGTTTCTTAGACAAACAACGAATGAATCGAGTTAACATAGCAATTGTTCCGCGACTGTAACATGAATCACTCACTAATTGATTTAAAATTTCATTCAAATAACCACAAGATATTTTTGACTTGTTATCAGATATTCTTGGTTGGCGACATTCTGAAATAAATATTTAGTCACATGACAATAAATGAAACACAACTCGACTCACCGTCACAATACTTCAAATGATAAAATATGATATTTTCAATTGTATCTGAAGCAGAATATCGAATAGCCTGAATAGAAATAGAGCATTAAAATGACCTATTTAAAAACAAACGTCTATGTAATTGCCTCTCATGTCTATACAATATGTAAGCACTGGATTCGTGAACACATCAAATTGTTTGATATTTTTTTCTAGACTATTCTCACATGGATTCAATAAATTCTTTCTAAAATAAAAAACATGTCAATACAAATAAAAAGACAAACTTAGACCAACTGTAAACTATTTTCGAATGAAGTAAATTGGTAACTGAATCATTTCGATCAAACTTCCTTAGCAAATGATCATTTGGATCAACAGAAAACCCAGCCATAGATAGAATATACAAACTTATGCTTCCATAATTCTTGTAATTACAAAACCAATCAGTTGTAGATATGATCCCAACCAGTGCTAGTAAAATTGCTAATTGGCCTTGCGGTTTATTAGAATGAAATAATTGGAATAAAAAAAACAGATTTCCTGTGATATCTGACGAAGATGAATTTTCAGATTGGTTAAGTACATTCAATATCTAAAATAAACCCAAATTAGTAAACAAAATTTCATGCAAACTTCAGTCAAGTAGTTTTGTCTTTCCAACTTAACAATATTTATGAATAAGATTGCATAACCTATAAGGCATTCAACATTACTGGAACCTGAAATTTAGACAATTAAAAAAATTGTTTCTAACATACCACTGATTATTGATTTAATCTGGTCAATGGCTTCCATGAAAAGTATATATGAATTAGATGGCGCATGTGAATGCGTTAAACAATAAACCATAAGTTTCGCACAGCTACTTAAAACTGAATCGTAATGTCTGCCTTCAACACAACTGTCCTTCGTCGTGTCTTTAAAAACTCTTAAAAGGTATTCGATAACTAAAGATAGAAAAACTATTTCATTTAATTTTTAAGATTACTTTGGCCCATGGCTTTTTCATCCAACAATGGAGCTAAAAATATTATTTATCATAACCGAAGGAAATTCAATACAAAGTACCTGTCCGTAAACAGAAATCCAAGAAAGCCAACTGCAACTTTGTGTTAGGAAGTTTAGGACACAGATACAACAATGCATCTGTCCAATCTGTAATAAATACCATCTCACTAGATAAAAAGGTAATTATATTGTAATTATATTGTAATTAATTATATTGTACCTTGAAAATTTGAAGTCACATCCAATACTTTCTTTGGCACAAAATATGCTGAATTTCTTTTCAATCAATTTGCGGATATGACTTTGTTGATCAGACATTTTATAAAAGCTTCACTAAAATTAAACAGTAAATTTAAAAAGTTGATTAGGATGTATAGAATACCGTGAAAAATTCGGTTTTGTATTAAATTATTCTATTTGATATCACTGACAATTTGCAAAGATATAGGCAGTATAAATACTTAATGATGTAGACTAGTAAAGTGTTTTGTCTGTAGAACCCTAAAAACCACACCAATAATATAGGGAAACATGTGACGTGACTTACACATCAACCCCTGTGGTATCATATACCCGAGACCATAACATCAGTCAATTAATTTTAACAACCAAATTAGGTATTTCAATAAGAAGTACACAACATTTTGGTACTAAAGATCAGGGCCAAAATCGCAAATAAAAGAGACTGTTATCTATATACCATTCTGGATAGGAATGGTTTTGAAAATACTTGAATTAGGATTAAAATAGTTCAACTAAACTTTCATCTGTAACTTAGACAGTTGGGCTGTAAACGGCTTTGAATTCAAGATAGCAATCGTAACTCGAATTATCAAGGTTACTTTATGATGTTCGAAAAAATGGATATGCCTGATTAATACCTTTGTACACTGTGTAATTTTCGTGCTCATTTTTACAGAGTAATTACTCAAGGCGTTCATACAAAAACCTCTGATTCGAAATGATAAATTATAATTTATAACTATAGCGTTGATTCGAAAACATCTCGAACCACAGTGGACAGTATTCAAGCCTACAGATGAAAAGTTACGCCTGTTATGAAAGCATTTACATGAGATTCAGAAAAATCTGCGAACCAAGACGATCTGTGAGGTAAAAACAAAAACCCGCTGTAAAAGCATGAGTATACCTTAACCATGTAATCTTTACACTTCAAACGACGAACTAACCTTGATGTATTCATATTTCAATATCTCCGTCTTGATGTCGTGTGAAAGTTGTTTTCTTGATAACGTTCAGCGTCTAGCAGTCAAGCCAATTGTGTACAATAATTCCAGTCAGCAAGCAGCTTTTTCAATTTTCTATATCTTGTAGCTTGAGTGATTGATTTTGTCTCAAGACAGTAGTATTTCTGGATACTCGCAGCCATTACAAGACCTGGAAGAAGGTTGGTTGTTTGCAATATGAAAACTAATAGATGAAAAGTTATAATGCCAAAAAAGATGATCAACTTAAAAATTTAATCAATTAGTACTGGAAACGGTGTGAGAAGATCAAACTGAAAAAACGTACGAGAAACAGAAATTAACAAGCTATATTGAAAGTATGTATGTAGGAAGCATGTATGCAGTAATAAAAACCAAATAATTTATGGGAAATATTCCAGACACTGCTGAATCAGGAGAAGGATAACAACACATGGGTGATTACGTGTCTTTGAAGTTTCCTCTCAAAGCTACTGATGATGCAACGGATATTCTAGTTTTACAACTAGATACCAGTAGCACCTTCTAAATTCGATTGTTCCCAGTCAGATAGAAATCAGAAGTCAGACGAGAAGAGGCAGGAAAGATATATTTGATTCGTTACCAATATATCGAGGACCTTCTCTATGAGCTGGCTAATGAAACGTAGGAGCTGTGTCCCACGCCGAGTCGAAACGTAATCTAGTGCGGATGCATGACCGAAAGCCTTCAGCTAAACAAGTCCACTTAAACACGTGGTCAGCATCCAATGTCGAACACTTAATGAACTATTGATTTTGGGGAATTGTTTACAGCTACAGATCACTCCCCCCCCTAGTGAGGTAGTGATGCCCCTAAGACGTGACCAGCCAGAAGTTTAAACCCAACGAGTTTGTCGCTGGTAAACACTCTTCTGATAGCTTGCTTCGTTTAGCAGCATCTGGTCGTCTTTCCTTAAACTATGGGACCAAAATGTACAACATAGCAATAAAGAAATATAGTACAATGAAAATTCCGGTTCCTTGCGAAACTTCGTCGTTCTTTTCCAGACGTCCTGGAAAAGAGGAAAAATAAAACGTGTGAGTGCATGTCGAAAAATACACTCGTACTTGCGTAAGGACACAAGATGAGCGGAAAAAATAAACTGATACACTTACAAACAGCGTAAAAGCGATTGGAAAAAAAATGGTTTGTTTTTGGGTTTTTTTATATATAAAAAGTATATATATACGCTCAAAAAAAGATAAAAATGTTTTGTTTTTTTGGTTTTTTTTATGTCAATAAAAAATTATCGTATTAAAATTTTTTTATAATGAACTATGGAAGGGTAATTCAAGATAAAGCTTATGTCCTACGTGCAATATTCGTTAAGATGTTCTGGAAATCTGACTCGTCTTCCAGAACGCGTTGTTTTAGGTTTTTCTATCGACGTTGACGAAGTATCAAGTTGTGTGTCGGTTGTCGTGTAGGGTACTACGAGTGTAATAGCTGTGTCGTTTGCTTGTACCGAAGGAAAATCGACGTAGCTAGGGTTTCCTTCTAGGTACGCAGCTTTGAGTCGATCGATACTGATGCTATCTTTCGTACCGTTCTTATCGACTATATAGTACTTAGGTTCGCGTTGAAGAACTTTGAAGGGTCCTTCGTATGCTGATTCGAGGGGTCGTCGATGCGAGTCTCGACGAACGAAGACGTGTGTACTATGTCGTAATTCGGGTTGAATGAAAACATCAATTGATTGAGGTCGAGTGTGAGCAGGTTTAACTGAACGCATAGCGTTTGTAAGCCTACTGCTGTAAGAGTTTAGATCCATGTTCAATGAAGAAGCTGAAGGATCCACGAATTCTCCTGGGAGTCGGAGTGTCGTTCCGTAAACGAGTTGAGATGCCGTGTATCCAATGTCAGCTTTCACTGCATTGCGGATACCTAGCAAGACGAGTGGAAGAGCGTCTGTCCACTGTGAAACGTTTGAAGTTGATAATGAAGCTTTTAATTGTCGATGAAAACGTTCTACCAACCCGTTTGCTTGTGTGTGGTAGGCGGTCGTTCGGAAGCACGTGATTCCTAAAAGTGTGGTCAGACAACGGAAAAGTCCAGATTCGAACTGGCGTCCGCGGTCTGTAGTGATGGTTGAAGGGCAGCCGAAATTTGCTACCCATCGTTCGACGAAAGCGCGGGCCACGGTTTCAGCAGTAATGTCCTTAATCGGTACTGCTTCTGGCCATCGAGCAAAACGGTCTACGCATGTTAGGAGATATGAGTATCCGTTCGAGTCGGGTAAGGGTCCTACCAAATCTAGATGGACGTGGTCGAAACGAGCGTCAGGGGTTTTGAAAGAACCTAAGGGACATTTGTTGTGTCTGATTACCTTAGATTTCTGACAGCTTACACAGGAGCGTGCCCACTCCCTCACGTCTTTATTCATTCCAGGCCAACAAAAGCGTTCGGCTATAAGTTCGATTGTTGCACGAGCACCTGGATGAGAAAGATTGTGCAACGTATTGAAGACGTTGCGGCGATAGTGTTTTGATACAATTGGACGATCCCTACCTGTAGATGTGTCACAGAGTAAGGTTTCCTTACCTGTTCCCATCTGCCTAATACTTAGTTTAAGAGTTGTCGAGGATAACTCATGCTGAAGATCAATGTCTTCTTTTTGAAGCTGAGCGAGTTTAAGAAGGTCGATTCCTTGGAAACTGTTCAAGGAACTTATTCGAGACAAGGCGTCTGCGACTACATTGTTTGCTCCAGAAATATGTTGTATGTCTGAAGTAAACTGCAAAATGTAGTCGAGTTGTCGAGACTCTCTTGGTGAGTACTTGTCTGAAGATGAATTTAAAGAGAAGGTAAGAGGTTTGTGATCGGTAAAAAGTGTGAATTCTCTTCCTTCGATGGAATGTTGAAAATGCCGTACAGCACAATACATAGCTAGGAGTTCCCTACCGAACGTGCTGTACCTAGATTCCGCGTCTAGCAACCGTCTCGAGAAAAATCCTAAAGGTTGCCACGAGTTTTTAACCCATTGTTGTAAGACTGCTCCGATTGCTGAGTCGGATGCGTCTACGGCGATACTAATGGGCGCTTGACTGTCCTGATGAGCAAGCAAGGTTGCTTTAGCGATGTGTTCCTTAACTGTGGAAAATGCTTTACGGGCTGTGTCGTCTAAACTAATTGATTTCGCATTTCCACGAAGCTGATCGGTTAGCGGTTTCATTAGGGATGCGCATTTAGGTATGAACCGTCTATAGAAACTTACGAGTCCGTTAAAAGTTCGTAAGTGCTTGATCGTGGTCAGTTCTGGGTAATCCAGAATGGCCGCCATTTTGCTCCTAAGGGGTCGGATGCCTTGGGCATCAATGGTGTGTCCTAGGAAGTCTAAGGAGTTTGTTCCGATTTGGCATTTCTGTATGTTGACAGTAATGCCATGCCTTTGGAGTCGATCGAAAACAATGTCCAGATGCTTGAGATGCGATTCTCTGTCCGGACTTTCTATTAGACAGTCATCAACATACGCATGTACGAAGTTGAGACCTCGGAAGACGTCGTCTATAAACCTTTGAAAGGTTTGAGCCGCATTTCTTAAACCAAAAGGCATTCGTAGAAATTCGTAAATACCGAAGGGAGTGATGATGGCGGTTTTAGGAATGCCGTCAGTTGCCATCGGGAATTGGTTATAAGCTTTAACCAAGTCGATTTTCGAAAAGACAGTTGTACCTTTCAAGGTAGCTGTCAAATCGTGAATATGAGGCAGCGGGTAACGATCGGGAATGGTTTTAGCATTCAGACGCCGATGATCACCAGTTGGCCGCCAATCATTGCTGTCCTTTTTAGGGACCATGTGCAATGGGGATGCCCATGGACTATTCGATGGTCGAATTATCCCTAGGTCCATCATGTGGTCGAATTCGTTTTTAGCTAACCTAAGCTTCTCGGGAGCGAGTCTTCGGGCTTTCGAAAATACAGGTGGTCCTGTAGTCGTGATGTGATGTGTAACATTGCTGGTTACACAAGGCAATTTCAATTGCGATTAGTATATCCCGGGGTATTTGTCGAGTACTGATTGGTACAAGGGGTCTATGGTGTGCTTAATCGTGACTGGGGATAACCTGCAACCAGAACAAGGAGTTACGCGAACAGATAACTTAGTGTTTCCGTCTATTAACTTTCGTGAGCGTGTGTCGATGAGTAGATTGTGGTGTTGTAACAGGTCTATACCAATGATTGGCATAGAGACATCTGCAACCACGAAAATCCAGTGTATGGGTTTGCGTAAACCCACGTTAAGGTAGACGTACCTTTTACCGTAAGTAGCGATCGGTTTTCCGTTTGCCGCCTGTAAACTTAAAACAGACTGGCGAAGTCTGTCGTCGGGATTTGCTGGAAGAACGCTAACTTCTGCGCCAGTGTCGACGAGGTAGCGAACTTTCGTAGTCACATCCGTGACGTATAACAGACGGCTGTGTTCGCCGGCTACGGTTGCCGTTAACGGGTGCCGGCTGGGAAGTTTCCCGAAATCTTATTCGTGTCAGTCGATTTTGAAGTCGGATAATTGCAAGGTTTCCTGCAATTTCTGGAAAACTTACCGTACTGGTTATGATACCAGCACCAGTCGGGATTCTCTGTCTCTCGTGGTCGAGAGCCAGATCTCTTACGTGAGACGCTTCTACGCTGGGTTTTTGACCGACTACGATCATTGCGAACTCTAAGATATCGTGTAAGCGTGTGACATAGTTCGGCCATGTCAGTCGAGGTCGATTGGGGTTTTTCTTTGACGGAAAAAACCTCGGCCTTAGAAGATCTAGTGATTTCCAAGATTCGATCGGCAGATGCAGCTTGTTCATCTATGGCATTGTTTTGAAATGATACAAGCACTGCCTGCACCTGTTGAGGGAGTTTAGACAAGAAAAGTTGTATAAATAGACCATCATCGAAAGTTCGTTGACCGATGACTTCTCTCATTCTAAGCAACATGTCCGTCGCAGAACCATGTTGCAAGTCGATATTGTTAAGGAGTTGATCTAACCGTTGTCGATCAGTTAGGTCTCCTCGTTTTAAAATCGATAGCTTAAGCGTTTCGTAAGGTTCGGGAACATCACTAGTAAACATACTAGGTGTTACGTACCTGTTAAACTCGCGCGGTAACGCCTTAACTACGGCGAGGAAACGTGTGCGCGAGTCCGTGATTCCGTGCATGCAAAAATCGACTTCTGCATAGCAGAACCAGGACTCGATATTGTCGGGCCAAAATGGCGTTAACTGAATCGAAATAGGGGGAATAGACTTAAACTTAAGAACCTTAGGAGAGTGTTCCGTCATAGTAATATAGATATCGAAAAATGTCTAAGTAAAATATATCCGAGAAAAAAAACTGCGAAAAAAAGTATATCACAATATATAAAATTCAAATAAAGAATAACAATGAATAATAATATTCCAAAATGGAACAGACTCACAGTATATTGACTTGGTGCACCAGATCACGTCGGGTTCACCAATGATGATGCAACGGATATTCTAGTTTTACAACTAGATACCAGTAGCACCTTCTAAATTCGATTGTTCCCAGTCAGATAGAAATCAGAAGTCAGACGAGAAGAGGCAGGAAAGATATATTTGATTCGTTACCAATATATCGAGGACCTTCTCTATGAGCTGGCTAATGAAACGTAGGAGCTGTGTCCCACGCCGAGTCGAAACGTAATCTAGTGCGGATGCATGACCGAAAGCCTTCAGCTAAACAAGTCCACTTAAACACGTGGTCAGCATCCAATGTCGAACACTTAATGAACTATTGATTTGGGGGAATTATTTAAAGCTACACTACCCACTGATGTGGTTGTGGTCACTTCAGCATTCCATGTTTTGCAAGCCCTAACTGGATAAAGTGTAAATGTACCTGCATTTGTGCCTTTGGCGTGCGATTTTTCATGAAATACCAGTCGAACTACGATGGAGATTTTCCGGTAGTACGCTCGGGTTGGTGTGAATCAGATTGCTTATTTGACGCATTTACTTACTTACGCCTGTCACTCCTCGCGGAGGAACATAGGCCGCCCACCAGCATTCTCCATCCAACCCTGTCCTGAGCAATCCTTTCCAGTTCTTTCTAGTTGCTATCCATCATTTTCATGTCTGCTTCTATTTTCCGGCATAATGTGTTCCTTGGTTTTCCTCTTTTTTGCTTCCCTTCGAGATTCCAAGTTGGGGCTTGCCTCGTGATGCAGTTTGGTGATTTCCGATATGCATATCCTATCCACTTCTAACATCTCTTCCTAATTTCTTTATCAGCTGAAAGTTGTGCTGTTTTCTCTCATAGCAGGCTGTTGTTGATGGTATCTGGTCAACGGAAATTAATTATCTTGTACATTTTTGGTGATGGTTGTAGTAGCTCTCCAAGATTCAACTCCGTAATATAGGACAGTCTTAACATTCGTATTGAAGATTCTTACTTTGAAATTAATTGACAGTTGTTTTGAGTTTCATATGTTCTTCAACAGTAGGGACGTGGCCCTTGCTTTGCCAATCCTCGCCCTCACATTTGCATCGGATCCTCTTTGTACATCGATGATACTGACCAGGTATGTGAATGTTTTCACATCTTCAAGAGTTTTTCCATCAAGTATGATTAGGTTGATGTTCTCCGTGTTGTACTTGAGAATCTTGCTTTTTCCTTTCTATATGTTGAGGCCTATTGATACAGAGGCTACTGCCACACTATTTGTCCGGTCCTTACTGGAAATGCATCTGTCAGCTGTCCTCCATGTACCACTTCGCACTGTGGTCCATCGTATGAGTTCCGGACAATGTTGACAATCTTCCAAGGAACTCCGTAGTGTCGAAGAGGTTTCCATAATGTTCTCCTGTCCACATTGTCAAACGCTTTATCATAGTCAATGAAGCTGATGTATAGTGACGAATTCCACTCAATTGATTTTTCAACGATGATCCGTAGTGGAACGACTTGGTCTATGGAAGACCGATCCTTACGGAATCCAGTCTGTATATCACGATGTTTGACGTCTACTGCGCCCTTCATCCGGTTCAGCAACACTGTTGAAAACTTTTCCTGGTACTGATAACAAACTGATGCCTATGTATTTCTCACACATGCTAAGATCCTCTTTCTTTGTTCCTCCTCACAAATCTTCTTGAGTAGAAAACGAAGCGTGTTTGCAGTTATCTCTATGTCTGACTTCAGTGCTTCAGTTGGTATGTTTTCAGATCGTGCTGATTTCCCACACTTGATTTTTTCTGATGGACATCCTGATTTCTTCTATCGTTGGTGGAGTGACAGATGTAGCAAGGTCTGTGTGTTTTTTTTATGTCCGATGGATTCAATGGGGCTGGTCTATTCAACATTTCCTCGAAGTATTCTACCCATCTGTTCCTCTGTTCTTGAATCTCTGTGTTACTCTTTCCTTCTTTGTGCCTGACTGGTCTACCCGGTTTACGATATCTCCTTGCTAGTTTCTTCGATGTACCATATAATTGTTTCGCATTCTCCTCTATTGCAGCTTTTCCGCGTTTAGATCTCCCATCATGATGGTGAGGTCCTTTCCTGGGCACTTCGTTATGATTGATTGCAGGGTCTTGGAGAAGTGACCTTTATTGTTATCGTTGCTATCGTTGTGATTCCCTCCTTGTTTGTTTTGAATGACGTTTTGACGATTCTGGATCGGTGATATTCCCATCCTATAAGTGCATTTCGTAATTCTCTAGACAGCATTAGAGCAACCCCTTGGGTATGCCAAGCACTTTCCTCTTCGTGACAGGAGTACAACAGCATATCTTCCGTATCTAGCCTTTGCTGTTCAGCTTCAATCAAGTTGGCTTCACTGATTCTAAGTTCTGCCGATTTGTATCTCCCTATTTTCATGGCTCTCTGATTGGTCCTCCTGGTATCATACATTGTCCAGACTTTCCATATACCCATATTGAATGTTGCTACGGTTGTCAGAAGTGGCATCTGCCTAGTGACTTTGGAAGAATCTCAGCTTTCGTCCTGAGACATCATAATTCTTTCCACTCGGAGAGCAGAGTTTAAATGGTTTAATTTGTTTAATCTGGCTGGCGTCTTTTGGTAAGAGTTTTTTTCCATATGATAAGCTTTTTGACCCCATTCTCAGCCCTCCTCCTTTACCTGGTCTTGCGACCACAGTAACTCCAGAAGAGCCGCAGGTGGATTTCCTATATTGCTCTTTAAATAATTTCGTGGCCAAGACATAAGTAGGTTGTTGGAATTTATCTTTGCAACTTTCACTATGAAAAGTACGTTCGGTAATGTGTCGAAAATCCCTTCAAATATTTGGAATATTACGTGCACTGGAATCTTTCGGTCTTGACAGATCGTCCAATTATGGGGAGATTAGCTTCACATGATCCGCTTTTCCTAAATCCATGCTGGAATTTATTCAGATGTCGTTCTATTTGTTTATTTCCTCGTTTGGTCATTGACCAATCATTCCATTGCCTATATTTGTATTGAGAGCAATACAATGGTCTGCATCAAGCTGGGTATTTCCTATCCCCTTTCAGGATTGCAGAGAGTAGCATGTTTCCATTGCTGTCAGTGAAATCGTTCAATCAATTTGTTAGATTGTGTGTAACAGATGGAGATTTGTTTTGTTTAGTCACCTTGTATTTCTGGCAGCCTACACATGAGTGTCAACTGCATCACACTTTTATTTATACCAGGACTGCTATTAGCTTGGTCGTTTCTCGAGCACCTGAAACGTATTGCAACGTATTGAAGACGTTGTGTCGACAATGTTTCAGCACTATTGAACGATCCATATCTGTACATGTGTCATGTAATAAAGTTTCCTTACCTGTTCTCATCTGCTTGGTACACAGTTTCACAGTTATGGAAGATAACTCGCGCTGAAGATCAGCGTGTTGTTTCTGAATCTAGGAGAGTTTTTAGTGAGGTCATTTAATGAGACGTCATTCACATCGGACGATGTTGTCAATGGGCTCACCACTTTGGTGGCCCGATATCCGTTTCCTATTAGACCGTATGATTGATTATCATTGAGACATAAATGTCATCAATCCTCGCATATAATTAACGGTTTACATTGCGCCAGGGAATAACGGAATCAAACAAGTCAAATACAAGAATGGATTTTTGAACACGTATATTTCGTACGCTTGTTTGATCAGAACAGACAATCAGAGAGATATTACATAGGAACGGAAAACGAGAGAAGCGAAACAAAATTGAGTGCCATGCTGAAAACATGTAAGCCAACTCCCTTTTTAGTCAATATTTATAGTCACATAAAATTAAGATACATACATGTGATTGGTAGGATAGAAAGCGTACACACATATACGCTCATATAAATAACGTCAGGGTTGATAAATAAATAATTAACAGTGTCGAAACTTGACTTAGTAAGAATTGATGAATTGGCCTTTCCAGAAGTAAGAATAAATTATGTGAGCTTGATGTGGTAACCGACACTACAAGTTCAAGAGGGTCGATTCCTTGTAAATTGTTAAAGGGATTTATACGAGACAAGGTGTCTGCCGCTACATTGTTTGCCCCAGAAATCTGTTATATGGCATGTTAGGGATGTTAGATCCCCAGGACTCACTTGGTAGGTGATTTATTTTCGCACTTTTATTTTGGAACGTTGAAGTTCTGTGTTTTCGCGCCAAAAGCGCTATTTTCACCTTCATGTCGAATTTCCCGCCTTGGAAATTCTTAGAGGCTATTGTTCCGTTGTATATTTTAGTATGCTATTTTTTAACACTTCCCAGGGACACGTTTATGCTGTATATGTACGTTTGATTTCTTCCTGTCGTGATTGCTTGTGCTTCTGGCTGCTTACGGAATATATCTTCCCCACTTCCAACTTGGACTTCCCACTCTATTTAGCGGGGCCTGAGGACAACGGATTAGAATAGCCGGTCATGTCACTATGTCTTGGCATTCGTTCCGTTTACGGAGTGAGGTAAACTCGTAATAGCATCAAGCATATGATGTGGTAAGTAAAATGAGCAATGTCGTCCAGTTGTCGAGACTCTCGCGAGGTGTACTTGTCTGAAGATGAGAGAGAAGTTGAAAGGTTTGTCGTCCGTAAACAGAGTGAATTTTCGGTTTTCCACAAAGTGTTGGAAGTGCCGTACAGTATATGACTAGGAGTTCCAGTGTGTCTGTGTTCTGCAACAGTTTCAAGAAAAATATCAAGAATTGACAACTATTGTTTACCCACTGTTGTAAGACAACTCCGATTAGCGAGTCGGATGCGTCAATTGTGATACTATATGTAATCTTATTGTCTGGTGTGCATGCCTGGTTGGTCTTGCTACAAGTTCCATAATTATGGAATATGCTTTGTCCGTGTTGTCGTCCGAATTGATAATTTTCGCATTTCTACGAAGTAAGTCAGTTAAGGGTCTCATGAGAGACGCGCAATTAGGTATGCACTGTCGATAAAAACTTACAAGGCCGTTGAATGTACGTAGCTGCTTGACTATTGTTAGTTCTGGGTAATCCATAATGGCCGCCACTTCACTTTTCAAGCTCCGAATGCCTTCAGAATCAATAGTATGTTCGATAAGACCCAGAAATTCGGTTCCCATAAGACGTTTCTGAATTTTTACAGTGATGCCGTGTTTTTGAAGTTGTTCAGAAACAAGGAACATATGTAAGAGATGAAATTCTGTGTTAGCGCTCGAGATCAAACAGTCATCTACATATGTGTGTGTGTGAATTTAGACCTCGAAAGATATCATCAATGAAGTTTGTGCAGCACTTCTTAAACCGAAACGAACTAGCGAAAATTTGTGGAGTCCGAAGTGGGTAATAATAGAGTTTTTGGGAATGTCGTCAGCAGCTATGATCATCTGACTATGAGCTTGAATAAAATCGATTTTTAAAAGTGCTCTTGCCTTTTAGAGTAGCTCCCGAATTGTGAACGACAACTTCTGCGTCAGTGTCGACGAGACAGAGAACCTTCGTAACAACATCAGTAATGTTCAACAAATGCCCATGTTCGCCTGCTACAGTTGCCGTGAACGCGTGCCGGTGGGGACATTCCACGAAGAGTTTTTCGTGTCGGACGATTTGGAGATCGGGAAAGTTCAGAAGTTTCTGTAATTTCCAGAAGACCAACCATATTTTTTGTTGTACCAACACTAAACACGATAAAATACGTCTCATGGTCTGAACACTGATCTTTTTCGTGATTAGCTCTTTCGAGTTTGAGAGCATCTGCGGTTATGATGGATATATGGATAACGAGTAGGAGTGTCATAGAGGTCTGTGACTTCGTTTTGTGTTGTTTCAGATGTTCTGTGACAATAAATCCCGGCGTCGGAGGCCCTGGTGATTTCCAGAATCCAGTCGTTAGATGCAGTCACTTCAACAACAAAATTATTTTGAAATGAGAGTAGGACTGTGTGCATCTGTTGGGGTGAGCTTAGACAAGAAGTGTTGTCCAAACAGGCCCTCGTTAAAGGTCCGTTGACCAATGACACTCCTCATATGTAGTGACATATCTGTTTCTGAGCAATGTTGCGGTTCGATGTTGTGGAATAGTTAGTCTAGACTTTGTCAGTCGCTTAGGTCTCAACGTTTGAAGATATTGCTTTTCGAAGTGTTGCCCGGTTTCGAGACATTGTTAGTAAACACATCAGGTGTGACACACCCGTTTAAATCGGGCGGTAGTTTTTTCACTAATGTGAGGAGTTGTGCACATCGGTCTGTCACACCGTACTCTTCTTAATAGAACCAGGATTTTATATTTTCGGACCAAAGTGGAAATAGCTGAATGGTGGGAGAGCATTGATTTTAATTAATTTGGGTGTTTTTTACATCAAGACAAAGATATAAAACACCAATGGGGGGGGAGAAAAATAGCCGAGAATATAAAAACTGTATGACATTAATTATACATAAAAGTGATCAGACTCACATTTTACCAACTGATGTACCAGGTCCCGTTGACCTCACCACTAAAGATGCATTCGGTGTTTGGCAACGTCTTTACTAGTAACATAATAGAAGCATGCCAACCCAGCCATATCAGAAGTTACAAATGGGAAGGTCCAAAGTTGTATTTGAAAGGATCTCGATATCTCAAGAAGCGTCTGATCTAAACTAGGTAACTGCTGAAGAAGATGCGTAGCATGGCGTACCCGCTGGTGTTTGGATGCATGATCAAGCGTATCCAGCTAAGTGAGTCCAGTCTAACTAATGAGGCCAACATAAGGTATCGAAGACTGACAAAATTACTTATTTTAATGCTTTGTACACCTCTGCAAGTCTTTTAAATCATTGACTATTTCACCAAGTTCTCCAGTTACAATTTCTAATTCTTTTGTTGGCTTGTACTGCAGCAAATATCTTGCAAGGTCATGATTTTAGCTCTACTATGAAAAACAGTATATGATAACGATGGTTGTATGTTCTAGAAGATTTAAAGTTTCGGAACTGACTATTTGTTCTTTAATTATTGGACTCGCTAGTACCCAGAATTGGTGGAACTTTGAATCTCAAATAAATCCATTCAAACTCCCTGTTTTTACTCCACTACCAAGCCAAAGGTTTACCCATATTCCTGAAGTTAATAAATACGTTCCGATGCCAAACGATGTTGTAGTGGACATCCCAAGGTTTGTTGCAAGACATTTTTTCTTTAAACTGCATATCAAGGGCAGGGATGGGAAAGTTCATTGGTTTTTCTACTACGATAAATTATGATCATACCTGGTCGAAGTGGCCACCAACAAGTGGCCGATTGGTCAATGTGTTCCTTGGAATACCATATGCAGCGCCTCCAGTTAATGGGAGGAGGTTCAGGGTTTGTCGTTTTTGATGTTTTTCCTATATGAATACAGTTTCCCGTTCCTGCTTACTTAGATACCCGATTTCCGTGGTTTGCAAAACGCTTTAGATCAGCGTGTATGCAACCACACATTTGGCTTAGTCGATTTATACCGGGCTTTACTGATATAAGTGAAGACTGTTTGTATCTCAACGTTTATTATCCAAATGTAAGTTTGTATCATCATCCGCTATTTTTTGAACTGACTATGTTTTAATGAATCTTGTTTATAAACAAGACACTTTATGATTTTACGAAACCTTTTAAATATTGTGACAGCAAAAGTGTCATATAGCACTTATTATATGGGAAAGAATTTCAATTAGCCAGCCGACCAGTTTTGAACGTCATTTGTGAAAGGATCTTGAATTGTGATCAAGATATAATATACGGATATTCGAGTTTTTGAGATGTTTTAGACTGGTATACGTCTAAACATCTACTGGAGCACTAAGAATCGTTACATGCTTATTATTCACTCTTGATTATCCAAAAAGAGTATTTAGAGGTTTTTATGTTATTAGTTAGATGAAATATTGTAAACATAGTACTTTTAACTGTTATTCTGCTCATGGTCCTTTAGGAAAAACATACTAAACTCCATTCTTCATGAGTTTCCAGGACTATTTCTTAGCTTGAATACTAGCAGTGTTGAATGAAAATCTAAAGTATGCCACATGGTTCTATTAGTAATATTTGTTTGTCGGTTTACTTCACGTATTCATGTCGAGGCTATGTACATAAGATTATCGCCTACAGGACGGAACTTATGCTTAAAGAGTACTAGATTGACCCGAAATGTGATGCAACATGGTGGGTCAGTAACCAGGATTTAATTTAATGTATATCATTTTCTAGTAGGTTTTGTTGCTCTTTAGTGTGTTACCATCACTAATAAATGTTAGTTAAAATCTGTTTCATCCTAACAGCAAGTGGTCTGTCTCAGTTTAATATCCTCGCAGCTGATTTGAGTTTAAACAATACTGATTCACTATACTAAAATTTCCTATTCTGAAAGTTTGTACGATTCCCGGAAACTGCACCTCATTAAAAAGTTAGAAAAGCTTCATCACACGATCCCATAGACTCATGTGCTTCTAATATTTAGCTGTTGTTTCAGACATTGTCTTTAAGTCCAGTACTTCATTAAATACTCTATTTTAACGTTTTGTAATCTTTTTATATTGTACGTAAGAAGATGAAAATAACACAAGAAATATAAAAGAAAATATGTACAGAAATATTGATCAGTCGATTTCCTGTTGCTTTAATAGTGCGTCTATAAGTATATCAGGGAACTTGAAATACTTAACATCGTAAAAGCTGAACCCAGATATTCTTGAAACGAAGATTCGGCTCAGAAAATCTTTTATGATAAAGATTGACCTCCAGGGTATTTTCAAGTTTATGTGGCCCCTCGACTGCTTAATGAGCAGTTGCTTCCATGGTTTAATCATATAAAACCTTTTGTAATTTATCGTTTTTAGGGCTCTTTCCGTTTGTTAGAAAATGCTGAAATAAGAATGAATAGTAAGTCAACTCAACAAATTTAAAAGATCGGTGTTTATCAACAGATGCCATATTATGCAAATCGATCTTTTTATTTAGCACCTCAAATATCCAATATTCGGTAGAGAGCAAAATGCATCTCTCCTATTTTATGCAGGGTACATTCAAATAATGGAAACATGAATAGAGTCTTAGCTTACAACCTTAAATCTCACGAAGGATATAATTTTAATGGTCATGGATATGAAAGTACCTTTGATAAGAACAGCGTAGTTGCTGAAAGGAAGTTTATTCATAATAGGGGTTAAGCAGTGACACTAAGTGATGTCTCGGGATATATTAGAAATTGATTAGACTTGGAGAGGTAGGTCATTGGATTTCTACTCAGTGGTTATGAAGTTTACGCGTTTGATGAGAAATTTGAAAATCTTGTGTACCATATAAAACCATCAGTGATCATTATTGAGGAGTATCACAACAGAAAAATCTCTTTTCATCACTCCCTGGTTTGAGGTAACTCTTATTCATAGACAACAATGGCAACATGTGACAAAAACTATTTAAAAAGTGGAATGGCCTTCATGATATGTCAACTAAATTACTAAATTAATTTAATGAATTCTTTTGTATAGAATAATTTAGGCAGCTAAACTAACTTTTTGTTAACCTGTTAATCTGTACAATAAATCTTTTTCTAAACCCTACATACAGATTCAAAAGAGCCTTGAATACTTATTATGATTTAATTTTAACTATAACAGTTATTTTATTCGCTTACTTCGTACACATTTATTCCTGTTCTGTCGACTCAGAAACGGTTTCATTATTTTCAAATAAAAGATCTGACTGCTAATTTTACAAAGCGTAACAAGAGTTAAGTATATATGTACATAAAATCTTATTGAAATTTGAGTATGTTTCGTTCTAAAGCTAATATTGGAATTCAGGGTGCTCGTTCATTTTTGATTAAGACTAGTCAGTTAAATGTGTTTAAACTACAAGTCGGTGTAAGTACGAACTTTTTCAACGGATATATAGTTATTCGTTGGGGTATATAGTTTTCAGTCGCCGATATTTATGACTGAGAAAGATCTGTTATATTCATCACCTGTAGGGATCACTTTCACATAGGTGATATATAATCATACAATTAATCCAGGGTACTTTATGATAACAAAACTCACTTTTTATGGCCCTTAGTATCACTTGTGAGAAATTGGAAACCCTCATGATGTTTAAATTTTGCCTTAAAAATGCAGGTTAACGGATTGTTATTCCTCTTTTTAAAAAACATTACTGTAGAATACACTGGATGCTTCTAATACCCGTTATCCTGTGATTGTACATATTCATGGTGGAAGTTATGTTTATGGTTCTAGTCATATGTATCCTGGTTTAGCATTGGCTTCCAAAGGTTTAGTTGTAGTAACATTCAATTATCGTTTAGGACCGTTTGGTAAGTTTGTGTATTGCTTGTTTCACCTCTGGTTTTGAAAAAGTCCAGTTAACAGTACTCAATTGAAAGGGTCTTGTGGTACTTGGTTTAATGCGTACATTGTATTCATCATAGCTTGACCTTGGTCTCACTATCACCGAAATCCGTTTCATACTAGTACGAAAATCCCCACTGACAATGTACAGCCCTTAGTTCCCGCTTTTGATCCTTGATAGAGTCGTGTATGTACATCTTCATCATAAAGTCCTGTACTGATGGAAGACATTTATTAATGTTTTCTGGAGTCTATTAGCATCCCAAATGATAACGGTTTGGAATAAATAGTGGTAAAGAAAAGTTGATAAATCATTTAGTTCTTTTTCTGTTTTCATCATGATGGGTCATCAGAAACAACCGGTGGTCTTAGATAAAGTGTGAAAGTGTCCAGATTTGTTGAAAATCTTATTTAGTTGTCAAAAACAAACCAGAGTGTTAAAACGTGAGGAAATTCCTTACGCATATAAATCGATTGTAGTGAATATGTAAGAATTACAGGTATTGTGTATGAAACGCTGATCATGTCATAGAAAAACCAGGCTTGATTCATTTTTTTACGGGTTCATATATATATATATATATATATATATATATATATATATATCGGTATCTTGATCAGAAGTTCTCCTTTCCAGTTTGTTGGTACTTGATCTTCATCCCAAATCTTACTGAAGAGAATGTGAAGTATCTTTGCAGTTGCTGCTACATCTGCTTTTAGTGCCTCTGTCGGGATGTTGTTGACTGATCCCGCTGCTTTGCCGCTCTTGATTTGTCTGATGGACATGTTAACCTCTTCAACTGTTGGTGGGCCAACATTGATTGGGAGGTCTATGGGTGCTGATTCGATATTGAGTGGGTTCAGTGGAGTTGGTCGATTCAAGAGTTTTTTTGAAGTGTTCTACCCACCGGTTTCGTTGTTCTTCAATTTCGGTGATTACTTTGCCTTCCTTGCTTTTCACTGGTCTTTCTGGTTTACAGTAATTTCCAGCAAGTTTCTTCGTTGTATCATACACTTGTCTCATGTTTCCTTATCTTGCAGCCTTTTCCGCTGTCATTGCTAAATCTTCCACATATTTACGTTTGTCGGTTCTGATGCTCCTCTTCACTTGCTTGTTTGCTCCTGTGTATTTGGCTTGTGCCTTGGCTTTTTCTGCTCTTGTTCGGTTGATATTGAATGCTGCCTTTTTGTCCCTCCTTTCTGCAATCTTATCCTTTGAATCAACAGTGATCCATTCCTTGTGGTGGTGCTTCTTGTGGCCCAGAACTTCCTGACATGTTGAAATGATTGTCTCCTTGATACTTTTCCAGTTGCTCTCCATGGTAGTTCCCTCTCCATTGAGTAGATCATGACAGACCTGGAACCTGTTGCTGAGGACTATCTTGAATTTGTTGAGTTTGTCAGTATCTCGAATAAAGGCTGTATAAAACTTTTGTGATGTTGTCCACCTCGTTGTCCAGTGCTTCTCAAGCTTTAATTTAATCTTGACGACCAGCAAGTGATGATCTGATGCCATATCAGCTCCTCTCCTGGTTCTCACATCTTCCATTCTTCTCCTGAACTTCTTGTTGATGTAGATATAGTGGTTCTGCATAGTGTGGTCCGGTGACGTCCATGTGGTTTTGTGAATGCGTTTATGTGGTAATATAGTGCCGCCTATGACCAGTTTATTGAGGGCACATAGGTTTGTAAATCTCTCACCATTTTCGTTCCTTTCTCCCAGTCCATGTCGTCCCATGACGTCTTCGTATCTAGTGTTATCCATTTCAACCTTTGCATTTAAATCTCTCATCAGAATGGTCAGGTCCTTGTTTGGTCACGTCTCGAAAATCGAATGCAGTCTATCATAGAATTGGTCTTTAGCGGCCTCATTATAGTCGTTGGTTCGACGTTCATTGTAACGCCCTCTCTTTGTTTCGAAGGAGGCTTTGATAATCCTTGGTCCATGAGATTCTCATCCTATAAGTGCATTTTGTGCTTTCATGGACAGTATCAATGCCACTCCTTGTGTATGTGAGGCATTTTGTTCTTCATGGCCGGAGTATAACAGCAGCTCCCCTGAAGATAGTCGTTGTTGTCCAACCTGCGTCCAATGTGTTTCACTGATTCCAAACACCTCCAGGTTGTATTTTCTCATTTCTGTAGCAATTTGGAAGACTTTTCCGGTCTCCCACATTGTCCAGATATTCCATGTACCTATAAAAATTGTCGCAGTGGTTGTTAGAAGGTGCATCGGCCTCATGACTTCCGAAAAAACTCGGCTTTCATCATGAGACGTCATAATTATTCCTTCTACTCCCAGGGCAGAGTTTAAATGGTTTGAATAATTTTTTTCTGGTTAGCGTTTTTTTAGCGAGTTGGTTTTCTCCTCCTTTACCTGGGCTTTGGACCGGCAGTAGCCCCCGGAGGAGCTACAGGCGGATTTATATATATATATATATATATATATGTATAGGATCGTTTTATGGTTAAAGATAGAGTGGGTAGTGTTCTACGTAAAGCATTAGTTACCTTTAGGTTGTACACATGACTTACAGCTCCATTCATGTCATTCTGCACTCACGTAGTGTGTTTTTCTAACATTCATTCATATACAAGTAGATTCTTTTATTATGTTCTAAACAAATCTGACGATAAAACTTGTCAACCGGTCCAGATGATGTAACCTCGAAAATAAAAATAATAAAATTCAGTTCTGTTCTTCATAATTCACATACACATATAATAACTATCAGTCAGTCAGTCAGTCACAACGTAGAACTTCGTACGTACGTACATCAGTTCGAGTTGCCATACCACATTAACACAGAGATGCAGTTGTCGATTCAAATCCCATAGTGGTAGAAGTAGTAGGAGTATAATCAGAAATCCAAAAGATTAGGGTTTGAAGAAATTATTGAAGAAGTATAGTACAGTGAAATAAATTTGGAAAGAGAAAAAGATAAAGACATGAGGAATTCAGAAGATTAGAATTTGGTAGAACACAAAGAGTGGATGCACCTTCGCCATTGCAAACGATTTTGAGCCATGTCATTCAAGGTCTCTAACCATCGGTTGCTGTCATCTCGCGAATCCCAACCAGGTAGTCTACACCTACCAACATGGCCCAGTCCACTTGTCAGTGACTTCATTGATTTGTGCCACGTTTTGGTCTGGCCACCCGTAGCTTTCTTCCAACCTACTCGTGCACCATAAAACATTGCACGTCGGGGCAGTCGGTGGTCGGGCATACGTAACACATGTCCCAGCCATCTCAACTGATGAAGTTTCACTACTTCATCAATCGATTTGCCATCCCTACCTAGTACTCGTTTCCTAACAACTGCATTACTTACCCGGTGGTCCCAGGATATACGAGCAATGCTTCGAAGACACCTATGATCGAACACTAGTAGCCTACGAATATCCTCTACTCTTATTGGCCATGTTTCACTGCCATAAATTAGGACGGAGCGAACTGCTGCACAGTAAACCCGTCCTTTGGTTGCTAGACGGATATCTCGCCTACGCCACAAATGATGCAAGTTGGCGAAAGCTAGACGAGCCTTCTGTATCCGTGCTGAGATTTCGTCACATACCAGACCACAAGGGCTGATGAGACTCCCAAGATAAGTGAAGTGGTCTACACGCTCAACTACTTCACTCCCTATCATTAGTTCAGGTGTCGCTGCAACCCAATCCTGAAATAACATTTTGCACTTCGAGGGAGAGAATCACATCCCGAACATGCCTGCATAGTTGCTTATAGTGGTCAGAAGACTCTGCATGTTGTCAGCGTCTTCACCGAGTAAAACTATGACGTCGGCGTATTCTAAGTCCACAAGTGAATCTCCAGGTAAAAGTTCAACTCCTGGAGGTTTAGCTGATGAAAGTGCTATCTCTAAAAGTATGTCAATGACAAAGTTAAACAAGAATGGGGAGAGTGGACAGCCCTCACGAACGCCACTTGTGGTAAACAGTTCTGATGACAGTTCGCCATAGGCTCTAACTCGACCATTTGTGTTCGAGTAGAGAGCCTTTATGAGGTTAATGTACTTCTTTGGTACTTCTTTCAGTGACAAACACTGCCATAGAACCTCACGATCAACGGAGTCAAATGACGCCTTAAGGTCAAGAAATACTACTATTGTGGGACGTCTGAATTTGTGTCTATGTTCTAGAACCTGACGTAGGGTGAATATCTGGTCTATGCATGAATGTACATAAATACAAATACAATGAATTGTAAAGAGAAAAAAACAACTAATCAGTCAGCATAATCAGTAACATAAAAATCAGTGTGATTATATTATTGTTGAATAGGTTAAAAGATGTCCATTTCAATTATTTGGCCATTTTTCTAATATTTTTTAAACATTTTCTTAACATCAATACAAGATGTAACATATAGGTGTACTGGAGACATAGGCTACACATCATAAACGTCATTTACTTGACCAAAACTTCCATGATAGATTTTTATTTAAAAAAAGGTTTTAGTAATCCTTAGAAAAAAAAGGACAGACAAACGTTTGCTTTTGGCCACATATCTTCTCATACACAGTGATTAAGCAACTTGTTTATACGTGTTATACAGTCATTAAATAATTCGTATGTTTTGTTGTTTTTATTGTATGAGTAGTTACATAGTTACATAGTTACAAAATAAAAATTATTTTATAACAAATGAAAACGCCACGAAGTAGTCATAGAGCATACTGGAACATGTATACTTAAGTATATATTACTAGGTGGTATTATACATCCTTTAAGGCATTCAAAAATATCTTTTGATTTTTCTTAACAAATATTATTATAGTTTTTATTCTAGTATGGGACTGCTCAGAAGTGCACATCGATAGTCCTACATCCGGCAATCGAGCCCAGGATATTCAGTGTCGTGCAAGAAACCTTAACCTCCAGACTACTGAGCCTCCAACTAACGATGTAGACCACTAACTTAGATTGATTCACGTTATTGAACAACCTTTATTCATCGCTTGTAATAGAGAACTGTTCTCCATTCTAGGATTAAATAGCAGTCCAATGCCTCCAGATTTTCAATGATAGTCTAGCTAAGAGGAGTACTTGATTTAAAATATATGAAAACTCAACAATCTTCACAAATCCACGTATATCCGTTTATCAACGTGTTTTTCTATTTATCTATCTGACCTTTTCATTCAACCAGGTTTTCTGTCAACCGGTGATCACGCATCGATTGGCAATTATGGTCTATGGGATCAATTGCTTGCAATCACTTGGGTTAAACAAAATATTGAATGGTTTCAAGGTGATCCTGACAAAATTACATTGATGGGAGAAAGTGCTGGTGCGGCTAGCGTCGGTCTTCATTTAATATCACCGTTAACACGAGAAAGATGTTAGTGACGATTGTTTATTTCTCGGAATGAATGAATGTTTTATTATTTGTTTTTACAAATAATGCGTATTTCTTGAAAGATTCTGAAAACGGCTTTTTATGTGGTGGAGAGTATGTACTACTGTGAAATCCTTAAATCGGGATGAAAGAACTTTACAACGCTTCTTAGTTTACAGTTCTTTTAAAGGTGATGGTAGCTCTTAAGTAAAAATAATCTTTAATTTGACAAAAATTTTCATTAAATATTCAATCAACACAATGAACAGGGAAGTGGTATCCATCATGGATTGGTTTTATCATAAGAAATATTGTAAGCTAAGAAAAATTGAATAATCGCTTTATCCACGTTTATAGCTCATCATTAGAAGTAAGCAACAATAACATGGCCGAGGATCTGAATATATGGCTTTTTTGGTCTCATAGTGAACGGGATACTTTTAATCTACTAAGTTGAGATTTTCATAGTCCGTCCCAAGTTTTTTTTCATTTAGTGATATAACATTGCAGCTTTTTAATAAGCAGGGTTAATCAATGAAAAAACGAAAACTAAAATAGTATAACCACCGAATCAGAGTGTTTTTGTTTAAAATAACTTGGAATAACGCACAATTATCATCCGATACCACTAGTGAAAACTATTTCACTCTTGACATGCCTGAACTCCACCAGTCACTATTTCTCAGGAGAAATTTAGGAATATGTTGAAGTAAGTCATTACTAAGCCGATTATCACAGTTTAGTTGAAGAATCCCTGTAGAAATTGGTTTGATCTATAGGTTATGTTCTCCAAAAATAACGGCTTCCTATAAAACCAGTTAGCATTGAATATCTGTTGTGTTTTGGCATGTGACTCCTCAGCTAATATGAATCACAAAAATGCTCCGAAGATCAAAATCCATACCTTAGAGTTTGTCACCATCTCTAGGGTCATCGTTCAACAACCTAGAAGTTTGAACAACCACTACGAAATCTCTTCAACTAAGAAAAATCGATTAGTTTTCAATAGGAAGTAACTTATTTCTCAATTGGAAATCTAACTCATAACAAACCGAACTACTATTGCTCGCGAAATAATGTTAATAATGAAAGATTTGAAAAAACTTTCTCAACTCTTAATGAAGAATAAAACTGATTAAAGTCCATTTGATGATTCGACGTAACTACTAACAATCATTAATCTGTATTTGGATTATATACAAGAGATTTTTCATCATCATTAAATGTAGTTAATTGACGTTGTAGTAGTAATTTCAATAATTTACTTCAATTCATAAAAAACTTTTATTCGTTTAATAATTCAAAAGTCTAGTTGAAGGGGTTACATTAGTCAGAAAGTTCACCAATGAAACAGTTGTTATCAATGGAATCGGATTATAGACACGCCATATCTCATTTTCACTGAAGTAGGAGTTGTAAAACTGGACGCCGGTCCGGAGTTTTAATATATAAGCGTCAAATGTGAAATCTGAATATATTAAGATCGGTCCCTTGGAGGTCGTATGTATACAAAACTTTTGGCTCCCATTGCAGGTCGAAATAACAGTCTAGTTCTTTATGATTTCCAATGATACGTCAACTGAGGTTAGCGTTTGATTAATGTAACTTAAAAATTTCAGTCTATTGAAATCAAGGCGAAGATTCAAAATCTCATAGCGTCAAGAATACAGATGTACAGAATGAAAAATTCCAAAATACAATCTCTTCTTGATTATATTTAAATTAAATTCTGGTTATACTTAATTTAACTAACTGAATATTGACCTATTTAAAGCATTTCGATATACAAATAGAACCTTCAATCACAGTTTCTTAATAAAGTTAGAAATTACAATTTTTTGATTACGTAAGAGATCAAATAAAGTTCGAATATAATAATTATTAATCTTACTTCTATTAATCCTACTCAAACTATCACTACTTATAGTACTGTGCTTCGTTAATCGTTCACCTTGATAACGGTTATAATACCAATCTTAAAGGTGCATAATATCAAAAGGTAAAGAGAAGCGGCAGCTACAGTTTTATTGACAAATGACGCAGGCGAGGAAGTTATAAGTACATGAGCAAATATTAGCGAGCGAAGTAAGAATGACATGCATTGGAGATGGCTGGTAAGCCAACTCATTTTAAGTAAGCATTACTCAATATTTATAATCAGACAAAATAATGAATGACAGACATTTGATGAATAGGATACGAAGTGTGCACACATATACGCTCATATGACAAGGTAGTCAAGGTTAATTAGCGAATAATGAACAAGATCAAAATATGACTCATAATGTATAGGTGAATTGACTTAGCCAGCAGTTAGAATAAGGTATATGGGCTTAACATAACAGCCGATACTACATACTAATATCACTTTTTACTTATTGTATAATGATTGTGTAATCTATTTCATTGTTATCATTTACTCATATACAATCTTGATTGGTTTAATATACTTTTTTTATATATGCATTATTGTATATTATGTAAAGCCTGATGAAGTTCTAATGGGAAATAATATTGCTCACTTATGTGTTTTGTTTCAATATTGTAATTATTAGAGATTTTAATCAGAGAGGGGGGTTGGTAGATATTATAGTAATTTAATAGTTGAATTTAATGAATGCGTACTAATGAGGAGTTTCATAATAGGACGAAACAGCTGTGCAGTGCTTCCAGGTTTTCCATAGTGGTCTAGCTTCAATTGACTCATGAATTCAACTGTTAAATTATTATGGAGTTCTTTGAATTGTGAAGTGTTAAACAAAAAGAATTTATTCTAATCAACTATTTTATTCCAACACTAATGTCATAATCGTCTTGTTTATATATTGACTAATATTTTTAGATGCCTTTTAAGATGTTAGATGGGTAAAGGTTTTCTTTTTATCTGGGCGTATTTTGATGTCGGTACTGATATTCAATCCTAGTAACTATCATTCCAAACACTAACGCAGTATTCCCTAATCCATTAATCTATTCACATTCACTCAGAGTTTTCTCAATTTTTAATGAAAACACTTAGTGGTTTATTTAGTACATTTATTGGACAGGTCATATATGTGTTCAAAGAGCAAGTTTTTATTTTTTAAAAATGTTGAAAACTATAAAAAGTAACTTTTTTATTTTATATGATAATTAACATTTAATTATGTCTACCACAATCCATCTATAGTTTGACCTAGTAGTTAAACATCGAAGCAAAATTCTGTCAGTCATTCATATGTGCAAGTCATTTGAGTGTTCAAATTACGCTGAGACTATGATTTATGGAAAACCTTTGAGTGACACTAAACTGGCATTCAGAGTGTCCAACTAATAGCCAGGACCAAATAAGGGCAATAAATCTGTGTGAGGAATTATAATTCTAATCAAATTTTATAGCTTACACTATCTATGATTCTGATAGAATGTCTGACAGCTTACCAAACAGTTACTTTACTGCGTAGTAATTTACTATACCTTAGTTTATAACTATGATACCCTGTCTTTGAAAATCAATAACATGTATAAATTGCTAGTATTCGATAAAGAATGTTTTCGAATCATTTTTCACGTATGACGCAACCTTTAAGTATGGCTGAAATTAGGTGTAAGAAACCGAGTAATGCTAACGAATCTATTTATAACCTTCATCCATTGTGACATATATGATTTGTGTTACATATTCTTAATCACTGTCGTCCGAGAAGTAATATGTTGGTTAGTATGGAAGTAGAAATTAGTCTTGGGCAGCCGGAATAAAATATGAAAACAGTAAAAAAACTACAGCTGTCGTTCTAGTCAGTGTTATTATATTTTGTATACTAAGCTGACGGTGTAACTTTAGCTGATACTTTTTCAGAATTACCATAATGGATAATATGAATTCATTTTTTGTCTGATTCTCTCTCTATGACTTGAATTTTTTTGGTCTTATTTCAAAGCTTTGATCTTTCCAGCTAGTTTGTTCTATTAAATTAGCTTATTTATATTTTGTCTTGCTAATTTCCCCTATCGTTATACTGGTGAGAAATATAATAAGGTTATTTCAAATCTTATTTTTGTGTGTAACTAACTTACCGAATAGCTATTAATTCTATGATGTTAACAAGTTGTAGATTGTAACAATCAGAGATTGATCACAGCTAGAGAACTACTGAAAACCAGAAAACGCTAGACAACTGTTTCGTATCAATATAGGACTCTTCAGTAGTGTGCCTGAATAAGCCCCGTGAGAATAGAATTCAGGGTTCTTAAGTCTTGCAATAGACATTTGGCCATTAGAACCACAGAGTCTGTATAATTCCAATTCTAATCGATTTTAATATAGTGAGACGATCTTTACATTCTGTTGGTAACAACTGTTTCAACATCTGAGCTTCATCAGTCACAACTTCTTATTAAAACTTCAGAAATATCTTGGAATAAGTCAATAGTAAGCTGATTAAATGTCAATTTTGTTGTTACAATGTAAAATATTATTCTTATCACTTCTACATCTCGTAACACCATTGAATCGGTTTATTTTATACATCCTTTTTAATATGTATAATATAGTCATCACTTTTCTATGCTACATTATTCCATTTAGTCCTGTAAATCTGTACAAGGACAAATTGATTTTTCCAACTTTTTTTTCTACAAAATTATGTAAATTAGTTTTCATTTCGTAACTGTAATTAGTTAATTTCTAATTTCGTTTTTTTTTTTAATTCAAATACTAAACTATAAAATATCACATATGCTTAGAATCGAATAAACAAAAATAGACATAGGCACAACTACACAAAGGTGTTCATATTTTCATATTAAATACTTGTTGATTTTTGCGAGTAAGGCATCACCTATCTCACTGCACTTTACCCCCTCTCTCTCTCCCCCTTTACTCTTAATTTTCTTTGTTCTTAACTGTGCAGCAGTTACACACACACACATTCTCTCTCGCATTATTTCTATGTAAAAGGTACATACAATTCGAATATATATATAAGGTTACTCTAGTTGGTCCGCCTGGTCTCGTAAATGACCCTTTCTCTATGACTCATATTTATTCAGTTTTCTTTGTGAATATTCAATGCTAGTGAATACCTTTTGTCTTAAAAAAAAATTACCTTCAACTTATTGAAAGTAGAAGAAATTTTTATCTTGAACATTATGCTGAAAATTAATAGTATTTTGAAGAATTAATAGTAAATCTAAAAGTATATAGGTAGGAAAGTTTCCATAGATTATTTTATATGAGATGATAAATTATAAATATATATATTTTATGATATCTCAATGGTCCAGAGGTTAAGCGTTTGCGTGCGAGACTGATAGTATTTGGGCGCGGGATCGTAGGTGCATACTGATGAAGAGTTTCACACTGTGACGAAACAGCCGTCCAGTGTTTCCAGGTTTTCCATGGTGGTCTAGCTTCAATTGACTCGTGAATTCGACTATTAAAATATCTATCATCTGTCTATCTAATCTTCGAATATAAATATATATGTCAACCTGTTTATTTATTCATATAATAACAGTTCTGTTTATTTATATTCTCACAATATTTATATCCTATAATCATATAAGTAACCAATTTTAACTTGTCAATCTAAGACGTATTTAGATGGTTATTTTGTAAAACACCGATTATAGTTAAATCAATCATGAAATAAAAATGAATGGAGTTTCATTTTCTAACGTAAAATCCTTTATGTCCAAATTTATCAATGCCAAATACTTTCTATTTTATTTTCAGATAGTCGATAATTAATTTGTTTGGTAGTCAAATTTTCATTTATATATATATTAAAATTTTATAGTTTACACCACGAATGGACTATAGTTTTATAAACTACGAGATATTGAACAGTTGTTTCGTCCTGTCATGGTACATCCATAACCTGACTAACGACTGGACCAAAAGGACCCTCAGTTCTTGTGATAAGGTGCCTAAAGTTTAGACCATAGATGTGTCATCCATTGGATTATATTCCTACCTTCAGCCATTTCACAGTGTTACTCATTCATCTTACACCGCTGTCAAATGCATCAAATACACCGTAGGATGTCAGCTCAGGGGTCTATCGGTTAAGGGCTCTGGCTCGAGACTGGTAGGTCCTGGGTTTGAATCTCGCAAGCACGGGTTCGTGGATGCGCACTGCTGAGGAGTCCCATAATAGGACGAAACGGCCGTCCAGTGTTTCCAGGTTTTCGATGATGGTCTAGCTTCAATTGACTCATGCTTTCAACTACGAAATGCATCTTGGTTTTCAAATAATGTCACCTCATGGTGCAAACTGTAAAATACAACAATCTCCATAAAATTTTTGCACTAAATATACGATGACTTCAGGAAACCAGGCTGTTAATTATTACTATCGTTACACAAAAATCTGATTTGGGAGCAGTATCGAGATGAAATTATCTTGTTCACAGGCTGAATCATTGATTGAAATTGTTTTAGTAACTAAGTATTACTGAAGACTGTTATCCTATTATAAGACTCCCAAACAGTTCGAAAGAAAAAAATGATCTATTAATCCGGAAAACAGATTATTGACTCAATTGTCTAAATATAGATTTCATTTGATGATAGATATTTGGAAGTATACAGCAAGATTATTAGTAAATAATTGGGGACAGTTACGGTAAAGGTATACTTTAGGGGTGAGCTTAAATCAGTCGGGAAGAATTTAAGCTACTTTTATTCAATCAGATAGCAACTTTTATTAAAGTTGTAAACGTAACCATTTACCTTTTTGAAGCATGTTTTTTTACACAGTATCAGGCTTCTTCCACTACATAGGTTATAGACTGAGTTAGAAACTTGACGCAACTGAATGGGACTGCAGAAGAAAATATCATGATCACTTTGGTCTTTTTTCTCACATACGTTAAGAATAAGTGCGGTAACGCGTTTACTGTATACGCAAAACGATCGACACCCTATACAGAATTCTTATCTGTTCCTAATCTTATAATCAGGACACCAAAACGGCCTAATAATGACCTTGTATTATTCTGTATTATTAAGATTTCAAGTCATTTAATTACGCATATAAAATACAGGACTATAACCCATCATAAATGGCAAACCTCAACAATACATGACTAAGACATTTATGTTACTCACCTGAATAAAAGGTTTACTAATAACTGTTAGTAATTTATGAAACGAAACAGATATGGTAACAGCTTATGTACTAAATAAAAGTTTACAATTGAAGCATTATTAAATAACCATAAACCGGTTGTTTAACAATTTCATGTTAAGTGTTTTGAGTGGTCTCTAATAGTTGTCAGAAGACCCTAATCGGTCTATGTTTCATGTTAGTTAGCACTCATTAACCACACGAACTTGAAATCTTGAGGTCTCTGGTGCTGTCTGTGGGATTCAAACTCGTTGCAATCAACTTTATAACCTACTACTACTACTACTAATACTACTACTACTACTATTACTACTACTACTACTACTACTACTACTACTACTAATACTACTACTACTACTAATACTAATACTACTACTACTACTACTACTACTAATACTACTACTACTACTACTACTAATACTACTACTACTACTACTACTACTACTACTACTACTACTACTACGACTACTACGACTACTACGAATACTACGACTACTACTACGACAACTAGCGACTACTACGACTACTACGACTACTACGACTACTACGACTACTACGACTGCTACGACTACTACGACTACTACGACTACTACGACTACAACGACTACTACGACTACTACGACTACTACGACTATTACGACTACTACGACTACTACGACTACTACGACTACTACGTCTACTACGACTACTACGACTACTACGACTACTACGACTACTACGACTACTACGACTACTACGACTACTACGACTACTACTACTACTACTATACCCGTGCCGCGAATGACATGCTGATGGACTAAAATGTTTGCGATTTTTGTGAAGTTGTGTAACGTATGTCAGAGTCCCATAGGGAATATCGATTTCCTCAAGATTCAAGAAATATCTTGTTGACAAGTGTCAGCAAACGCAAGACGTTAGTGGTGTAGGGTTTTCTGCCAATTACTTGTGACCACCTAATATCCTTTATGCTTATTTTATAGTAATTTCTAAACTTTAACCAATAAAAGTGTAAAACTCTGGGGGCTCTTCTCTGAGGAACCAGTTTATAAATATATATAGTGGACAATGTAATGTTTATCTAATCCTTTAAAACTTTAGTAGTGTGATCACTAATTTAATTCATTCAACATTGTATGCACTAAATTGAGAATGTTTTCTAAGTGCTGTCCAATTAGTTTTTTAGCAATTTATCAGTTGTATTATGAATAATTTTCTGGACAACCCTAATGATCACACGATCACTTATAATCTATTATATATCCTATTTTCAGATTTATTCAACCAAGCAATAATGATGTCCGGTGCTGATTTATCCCAATGGGCATTCAGTGACCCAGTCAAAGTTCGTACACGTTATTATGCAATTGAACTAGCTCAACGATTAAATTGTTCTTCAGTTCAAATAAATGCTATCAATGAATCACAACAATATATACGTAATGCTAATCTATATCGTTCATATAAGAATAAAGCATTAAAATTACCATTTAGTGAATCAAATGTGGAACAACGTTTAACTGTACCATATTCTGTACAATTGGATGCATATGCATTAATTTATTGTTTAAGATATGAAAAGACTGCGGAACAGATTAATGATGCTGTCCTGTAGGTTTTTAATTTATTTTTCTTTTTGTTAAATGGGAAACTCAACAAATATTTTGCCCTTTTTTTCCAAAACCTTATTTGTGGAGTATACTGAGTGAGTTGAATGAGTTTTCGTCAAATACGTCTTGGAATAATAAGAACAAGTACAAACTGACAATATACAAGAGATGACAATAAATATAATTACTTTCTGCAGAGCCTACTGTTTCATTGGGCTGTTGCGATATCAAAAAGTAATAGAAGATGTAAACTATGCTGACGATCTAGAACACCTTATCAGACAATCGGAAAATAGTGTTCACTTATCAAATAAAAGTATCAGAAAATTACAATAGATAGACAATTTTGACATGATTGATTGATCAAATCATAAAATCTGAAAAGCTTCTAAGTTACCTTGGAACTTTTATAAATAATGTTATAGTATTATGCATATTTTAACGCTAATACTTTTCTATGATTTTAGCTTGACAAAACGAATTGCATGCTCATCACCATCCCAAGATCTTTCTTTGATATTTAGTCTTTGCATGTTTCTTAACTTTAAACCTTTGTTAACTAGATATTGATAAGTTTTAATCAGTACTTACTCAGATCTTAATAAGTTACAAGGTATCTGTCGTTCAGTTTTGAATTTCGGTTAGAGATCTAAAGACCTATATCTTAAATCTGATTGGTTTTTTGGTACAGTTTACTTTTACTGAAGGTAACACTTGGTCTGTGATTGTGAAATAAGTTAAAATTCGGTAAAGATAGATTAATTTACGTATATATGTTATTACGTCAAAATGATTGATTGGTTTTTGTTGATTAGGTCAATGGAAGACTAGACTGTCCAAAAATATTACTTTTACACCACGTATTATTAGAAGTCTCTAGCAGAAAAATCTCTGCCCCATCAATCAAGAGTCTGAAATGATTTCTAATTTAATCACTTCTTAGCATCATTAGCTAAGTCTTTTCATCCTCTGCAAATGGATTGAATTTATAGTGAATAATGAGGCTAAGTAAAAGTTGCATACGGGGTTGTAAAAGAACCAAATTAAACATTATCTTTCAAACTGTAAAACGTTTAGTTATATAAAGTAGAGTAGGTACAGTCACAAATCATAACAGTTGTAATAAACTATTTGATAGCATTATTAAATATAATTAAGATGAAATTAACGTGATGAAATCTAGTGACTTAGTAAAGATGATATTTCATATAAACTATAATAGTTCTAGCACAGTCAGTACACTTTCCTTCTGTATAAGTGAGTCATACTCAGAAAAGTATTATTACAATGGTCTTGTGATGTGAAGTGAACTTCAATAAGCTTATATGTATTGGTTGTTTGTATCCTTCCAGTGGTGTTTAGTTACTTTCGACATATGTTCATTCTGTGACAATCACCTCGATATTTTCACTGTCATAAGCATTTTTAAGCGGAGATGAGTGATGGTCAACAGTGGAATCCAGGACTCACGTTTCGATCTATTTGGAACTTGTCAACCGGATGTACGATCTGTTGTTAAGTGACAGTTCTGAAGACTTTCTAGATTTCAGTGCTCATCATTGATTCCATTTGATATCAATAAGGAATAATGAAATCTAATTATTTAATTAACTTCACATAACCTTCATCTGTAGTTCACCTTCGATTGCAATCATGTTTTTCGTCGAATTTCTGTATTCTGAGGGAAGTAATGTAGTAGCTTTTTAAATTTTGGACAGACAAAGCACTTTAGTCTTTTTCAGTCATTTTGTGCAGATTTATTTGACATAATCAGCTTGTCACTTGTAACCTTAAGCGCTTTTTTTGTGTATGTATGCATGTTTATCGTTTATTTCATTCGTTATCCGTCTTTAGCTTGTCTAAAGACTATCCGACTATAAATGCTAAATCATGCCTACTCAAATTGAATTACTCAACGATATTAACATTCGTCGTTATTGTATTTCTACGTAAATGAATGTTTGCAATAAATGTTTCCTATAACATTTTGTGTTTGGGTTTTATTACGGCTATTTTATAATAAGGATTAACCTAATCATGATATACGAAATTAGACAGGGAATTTGCTTTTCATGCCTTATTCATCATTTTCGTCATTCATGTAGTCAGTAAGTGCTACAAGATATTTATTTACTTATTTAAATGTTTCCTTTCCAGTTACATGAGAAATAGTAATGGTTCACTTTAGTTCTTGAGGAATATTCTTTGAACTATACGTGATATACATAAAACGATCACTAACTGTTTCCAACCGAACTTCTGAATTCAAAATGAAAACGCATGAGTGTACGAGTATTAGTTATCTGCCAATTCGATGGAAGAATGATTTTCTGTAGAGTGAATTTTGAGATTAGTGGTAAAGATGACAATGAATACATTTCCTTTTTATGTACTAAAATATGATAATACCACAATGAAATATTAAGATAAAACATTCATTCGTATAAATAATTATCAGAATAGGGTTATCATGTGCTCATTGTTGACCAACTTCAATAGGCAATACTCAGAGTTCTAATGAGAAGCCGTGATCAGTGGAGTTCAACCATGTCGGGTGTGAGGCAGTTACCTACCGAAGACAATGGAATATGGTCACGCAATATGGTGGATTGGTTGAAGTTAGACATTAACACCGTTGGATCCAGGCTAAGTGGTATAGAGGCTAAGCATTCACGCGAGACCAAAGCTCCTGGGTAATGGTCGCGCGCGTGGGACCATGTCTGCGCACAACTGAGAAACCTCACACTCAGATGGAATGGCTGTCCAGTGCTTCCAGGCTTTCAGTGGTAATCTGACACGGATCGGATCACGATCTCAATTGTACAAAAAACTGTTTACATGAACTTTGCCAGGTTTGCTTCAGTTCAGAAGAATTTTACAAACATATATTTCACTAATAATCAACCAGTTGTTTATGATCTTTTTGTAGTGAATTACACTCTCTTCCGGGAGCTCCATCATTTGTCTGGACACCAGTTGTTGACGGAATATCTGGTTTCTTTCCACGTACACCAGCTAAAGAACGTTCATTAGGTAATTTCGATAAAGTGCCATTACTTGCTGGTGTTGTGCAAGATGAAGGTTCACTGGCATTAGAACACTTTTTATATAGTAAGTTATTGTTTTGCATATATATATATATATATATATATATATATAATATCTTTGTGTTGTTTCATGTATATTTACTAATTAGGTCTGATTTCAATATTGATTGGATTATTTTCAATAAGTTATGAACGCTGCACAGTTGTTTCGTTCTGATATAGAACTCTTCATTTTCAGTGAGCACCTATGACCTCACCGTCAGTGGTCCGGATGTTAGAAATTCGGATGCGAGATCGAAAGTCTTAGGTTTAATGCCCGGTGGCGGGGTGGCTGATGCTTACTTTTAAGAAGTTCCATACTAGGACGAAGTAGCTATTCAGTATTTCGAGGTTCTCAATGGTTTAATAACTTATGTTGCTTCTTGATCTTAATGGTATCTAACAATCACCACAGCCTCCATGCCGATCAAGTGTTTGATCTAGTGAAACCAACCCTGAGCTATATACTCTGTATAATATAACCTAGTAATATCTTTACTTTAGTTTAGTTTGATGAGATCTCAGAAGTTATAATATTCTGTTTGTTATTCTTTTGTAAAACAAGTTTGCAATTCATTGAATTTATTGTGTTCTTTATTTGTTTTTAACATCACAGAATTAGATCAATATGGTTACACAATTGAAAATTTTACAGATACGGTTGTAAGACGTTTTATTGGTACACTGTTAAATGATTTGAATGTTTTTCGACATAATCAAACTGCAGAAGAACTGTATACACGTTATACATGGTGGTCAAATCTAGAGAATAATACTGCACGATGGAAACGTACTGTTGACGTAAGTTAATTCGGGTTTATATATGTACGTATTGTCGATATGGTGGCATATGTTTCGATATTACCTAAGTGATGTTACCTATAGCGCAGGTGAAATTTTCTCCCCAATATCGATAGATGAGTATAATCAGGGATAATTCTGATTATAAATCTTTACTTCAAGATTATATGACATGTACTACAAACAAAGAAGTTTTCTGTAAGTTCATGGTTACATACTACATGTTTCTTCAACCGATTGCTTGTGTATAGTGGAAAAACCAAGTGATCAGTAGTAATATTAAATGTAGGATACTCAATGAAAATACTAAACTGGATGATAGGGTTTTAAATCACTACCTATTCATAAGAGCAATATTATGGTCTATATTTATGTGATTTTAAAAAATGCTGTTGGATGGCTAGATTATGACATGGAGTCAATTAGTAAGATCACTGCAAGTCAGAGTCGAGCCGATACGTTTAGACTATCTTACTTGAAATTACAAGGCCATCATGATCTATACTGTACAACCTTGTCTGATGCATGTTATACTTATTAATAGTAGCGGAGGCATTTGGATTATTTTTGCCGTTTTCTGTCACTCATGAAATTTCATATTATTTCACACTTTTATTCCCTTATTTGATTGATTCATATATACATCTTTTCATCTACCGCTGATATTAATATCATTTTAGACAGAGATTTTTGCTTCAAATTACTTATTCCCATGATACATTAGAGCAAGTCTAGAATAACAAGATTTGTAAAAGGAAGTAAATTTATTTCATCTTAAGGCTTATCGTAAGATTTAAACGGCCTAAAGAAGAAAGAATAACAATACGGTTTGGTACAAACATTTAAAATATTCTCATATTTGAAGTGGTATTGTGAAGACTGGTTTAATTTGTCAGTTGTATCCTTCCCTGATTGATCACATTTGGGATGGCATTGAAAACGAGTGAGTACTAGAGAATCATTTTATCATAGTGTGGGAAATCCCAATGGTGCACACCTACCACTCTTTCAGAAATCGAATCAAGGACCTTCAGGCTTCTCTACAAACGCCTAACTATTAAAACTGCTAGGTCGGGTTACAAGTCATGTCGCTACAAAACTCTACCAACTAAAACTGCAATATTCCGTTAACTAGTATATTACTTCAAGATGTTTCTGAAGTTCTGGGTAGATGTTGTGAATGGTGTAGTCTATAGACGTCAAGAGAGAAACAGTTGTCTCCAGTTGGACTGGATTATCATTGTGCTATTTTGTAAAGTGATTCAAGCCGGGATTGCCATTGAACCCCAATTCGGTAGTTTTAATAATTGAGCATAGGCCCCAAGAGTAGGAGATCATTGTTTCGACTTCTGGGAAAGTCATAGGCACTTATGAGAAGTACCACATTAGGACAAAATAGCTTTCTAGTACTCTCTAGTTTTCAATAGTCTTTGGCGAATACAACTTGCAATCTTGTTATGTACGTAATATTAACTAAGTTGAGATGGATATTGATGTGATGGGCCAAGGACTTACTTACTTACTTACGCCTGTTACCCCTCGTCGAGGAGCATAGGCCGCTCACCAGCATTCTCCATCCAACTCTATCCTGAGCCTTCCTTTCCAGTTCTTTCCAGTCAACATTCATCCTTTTCATATCGGCTTCTATTTCCCGGCGTAGTGTGTTCTTTGGCCTTCCTCTTTTCCGCCTCTTTTCCGGATTCCAAGTTAAGGATTGAGTCGTGATGCACATTGGTGATTTCCTTAATGTATGTTCGATCCACTTCCAACGTCTTTTCCTAATTTCCTCTTCAGCTGGAAGTTGGTTTGTCCTCTCCCATAAAACGCTGTTGTTGATAGTATCCGGCCAATGGATGTTGAGTATTTTGCGTAGACAACTGTTTATAAATACTTGTACCTTCCTGATGATGGCCGTAGTAGTTCTCCACGTTTCAGCTCCATACAGTAGGACTGTCTTGACGTTCGTATTAAAGATTCTGACCTTGAAGTTAGTTGAGAGTTGTTTTGAGTTCCATATGTTCTTCAATTGTAGAAATGCTGCCCTTGGTTTGCCGATCCTCGCCTTTACATATGCATCCGATCCTCCTTGTTTATCAACGATGCTCCCCAGGTACTTGAATGTTTCCACCTCTTCCAGAGTTTCGCCATCAAGTGTGATTGGGTTGGTGTTCTCCGTGTTGCATTTGAGAATCTTGCTTTTTCCTTTGTGAATGTGGAGGCCTATCGATGCAGAGACTGCTGCTACATTTGCGGTCTTCATCTGCATTTAGTCTTGTGTATGAGAGAGGAGGGATGGGTTATCTGCGAAGCCCAAATCATCTAATTGATTCTGAGAAGTCCATTCTATTCCGTATTTCCCTTCAGATGTCGAATTCTTCATAATCCAGTCAATCACTAGAAGGAAGGGGAATGGGGAGAGTAGACAGCCTTGTCTGACTCCAGTCCTTACTGGAAATGCATTTGTCAGCTGCCCTCCATGCATGACTTTGCACTGTAGTCCATCGTATGAGTTCTGGATAATGTGGACAATCTGAGGAACTCCATAGTGTCGAAGAAGTTTCCATAATGTTCTCCTGTCCACGCTGTCAAACGCCTTCTCATAGTCAATGAAGTTGACGTATAGTGATGAGTTCTACTCAACTGATTGTTCAACGATGATCCGTAGTGTCGCAATCTGGTCTGTGCACGATCGATCCTTACGGAATCCGGCCTGATGATCCCTGAGTTCGGCGTCTACTGCGTCTTTCATCCGATTCAGCAGCACTCTGTTGAAGACTTTTCCTGGTACTGTTAACAAACTGATGCCTCTGTAGTTCTCACATTTGCTCAGATCTCCTTTCTTTAGTATCTTGATGAGATATCCTTCTTTCCAGTGCATTGGTACTTGTTCCTCTTCCCAAATCTTCTTGAATAGAAGGTGAAGCATGTTTGCAGTTATTTCAATGTCTGACTTCAGTGCTTTTGCTGGTATATTGTCAGGTCCTGCCGCCTTCCCACCTTTGATTTGTCTGATGGCTATCTTGACTTCTGCGATCGTTGGTTGAGTGACATCTATTGGAAGGTCAGTGTGGGCTGCTTCGATGTTCGGTGGATTCAATGGGGCTGGTCTATTCAGCAGTTCCTCGAAGTATTCTGCCCATCGTTTCCTTTGTTCCTGAACCTCTGTGATTGTCTTTCCTTCTTTGTCCTTGATTGATCTCTCTGGTTTGCTATATCTCCCTGCCAATTTCTCCGTTGTATCATATAGTTGTTTCACGTTCCCTTCACTTGCAGCTTTTTCCGTCGCCGTTGCTAGTTCTCCCATGTATTTCTGCTTGTCGGCTTTAATGCTTTTCTTCACTTCTCTGTTTGCTTCTGTGTAGTCTGCTTGTGCTTTGACTTTCTCTGCTCGTGTTCGGCTGTTGTTAATTGCTAGTTTCTTGTTCTTCCTTTCTTGAATTTTGTCCAGGGTTCCCATAGAGATCCATTCCTTGTGATGATGCTTCTTAGAACCAAGAACCTCCTGACACGTTGAAGTTAGTGTTTCTTTTATCTCTTTCCAGTCGTCCTCCATCGTAGTTTCTTGTTCTTTCAGTAGATCCTGTAGAGCTTGGAACCTGTTGTTGAGAGTTATCTTGAATTCATGGAGCTTGTCAGTATCTCGAAGGAAGGCTGTATTAAACCTTTGTAGTGCTGTTTGTCCAGTTGTCCAGTGTTTCTTTAGCTTCAGTCTCATCTTTGCCACAACCAGGTGGTGATCTGAAGCTATGTCAGCTCCTCTCCGGGTTCTCACATCTTCCATTGATCTTCGGAATTTTTTGTTGATACAGATGTGATCTATCTGGTTCTCTGTGGTGTGGTCCGGTGAGATCCATGTAGCTTTGTGTATGCGTTTGTGTGGGAATATTGTGCCGCCTATAACCAATTTGTTGAATGCACATAGGTTTGCAAGTCTCTCCCCATTTCCATTTCTCTCTCCTAATCCATGTCGTCCAATTATATCTTCATATCCTGTGTTGTCCACTCCAACTTTAGCATTTAGATCTCCCATCAGGATGGTGAGGTCCTTTCGTGAGCACTTCACTATAATTGATTGCAGCCTTTCATAGAACTGATCTTTATCATCGCCGTTGCTATCATTGGTGGGTGCATAACATTGGATAACGCTCATTGTGATACCCTCCTTCTTTGTTCTGAATGATGCTTTGATTATCCTGGGTCCATGAGATTCCCATCCCACAAGTGCATTTTGTGCTTCTTTGGACAGAATTAGAGCAACTCCCTGAGTGTGTGGAGCATTTTCCCTTTCGTGACCGGAGTACAGCAGCATCTCTCCTGTACCTAGTCTTTGTTGTCCAGTTTGTGTCCAATGGGTTTCGCTGATTCTGAGTACTGCCAAGTCGTATCTCCTCATTTCCATTGCTATTTGGCTGGTTTTTCCTGTCTCCCACATTGTCCGGACGTTCCATGTACTTATAAAGAGTGTTGCTCTGGTTGTTAGAAGGTGCATCGGTCTCGTGACTTCCGAAGAATTTCGGCTTTCATCATGAGACGTCATAATTATTCCTTGAACTTGAAGGGCAGAGTTTAAATGTTTTGAATTATTTTTTCTGATTAGCGTTTTTTTAGCGAGTTAGCTTTTCTACGGGATGGGGTCGCTAACCCCATGCCCAACCCTCCTCCTTTGTGTGGGCTTGGGACCGGCAGTAACTCTAGAAGAGCTACAGACGGAGTTGATGGGCCAAGGAGATAGAATAGAAATCAGAAGTCAGAGGAGCTAGCAGATGCACCCTATTGTCCATGATTTTTCCCAAGTTTCTAAGGAAACTAATCTAAAAAAGAAAGATTTATATTTAATGATGAGTTATACATGTATATTTAATTCACTATAGGTAGATGAAAATCTCCTGTTCACTCTTAGTTTTCTCACTCAAGTAGCTGGTTAGACTAGCATATAAGAGGATTTTATATGCGTATTAGACTCAAACAACTTCACAACATAACATCTATTCGAAATATGGCCAATGGTCATAATAATAGGGATTAAACACAAGGTATATTTTATCAACTATCGTTATTATTGCTTCATACTTATGTATTGAAAAACCATTAACTAATCATGATGAACACTTTTCCATTTGTTCGGATAAAATAATAGGGAATCAAATGATTTTATTTTGTTTTTACTTATTCTTACTGATGTTTGCATTAGTCGAGCAAAATCCCATAACGACCACCTCCAATAACCTAACTAAAATCCAAGCACAATACTCCAAGTATTCAGTCATGTGACAGTTGACTATGAACACCAAAAACATGATAAATTGAATTTAATTAGTATACTAACAATCATACAAACATGATATTGGTCAGCATTAATGATTGTGCCTGTGTTTTAAATTTCGTACATAAGTTTTTCGATAGTGTAATAATAAGACGAAGATTATCAGAACTATGTGATGAGATATTAGCGCGATGCATTTCGAACAATCTGATAACACATATACTTGTTAAGAATAGTTATATAAAACAATAAAAGGTCAACTAGACTGGAAATGGGGGAGGGGTAAGAGGAGACAAAGGGACTAATATCTTCAAATTTTCTTAAAAGAAGACTTCCTGTACATACTATTCAAAGGTTAGATGAACCTGTCAACCTTAAGGGTAAAATTGTATCAGAACGAGTCAAGTCACAATTATGTAAGAATTTACATTCAAGTAAATTACAACCGAATATTTCAAATCGTATTCGTCTGTCGAAATCTAATATAGATAACTGCCATTATAAACTGATCAATGCAATTAAATTTCACACTCAAGCATTGTCTATATTAACAGAAATATCTATAGTCTGCTATATAGGTTTTATCAAGGACTCAACTTAACCACAACGAAAAATGGTGGATTTTACACTGTACAGTATAATTCAGTTAGCATTTATTCCTTGGAAGCTAAATACCTTATCAACTGTGGTATATGATTTTGCATTGTAAATTTCTATGATCTTGAACAAGTTTAATCAATCTCCATGTTTGTTAGTTGATTGAAATTTCCAGTTTCTTTCATATTTGAGTGTCGGTTTTTCACTTTGAGTTGCTTCACTTCATATATCTATTGATCAACTCTCATGGTTTTTTCACTTATAGTAGTTTGGTTAATAGTAACAATGATTTAATGTAATATGGAGTATTTTCTTAAAATAAGAATATTATTAGTGTTCGTTATTGACTAATTAACAAGGCCAGTGCCACTGTCAAATATCTAAATAGCTATTTAATTTTCAAGAGTTATTCGTCAATATAAACTAATCACCATCAAACTTTCAACTAAAAACAATATTTATACTTTGGAAGTTTTGATGGTAAGTCATGATTAATTGGATTCAATCATTTTAGGAGTGGGGCAGTTACTTACAAATCAAGTTTACGATATCACACTATGTCATAATTTGGTTGAATTTAAAAATATCGACCATTTGTTTATAGTTGGTGCATTCATGTTTGTTGCTGGAATTTAAGATCCGACATTCCACTATGGATAAATTTATTAGTGTTAATCTCACTGGTGTCATACGCTAGAGCGAAGCCGTTGTATCGAGTTCACAGTCATGTTCTGTGAATTATCTCACACAACTAGCGAAAATTTTGCCATACAGTGGACTTATTTCATTTAGAGTACTCTAAGTCATATATATATATATATATATATATATATATATATATATATATATATATATATATATATATATATAACATGCATAAGTACTAATACGTAACAAACTTTAGCTGAAGAATATTAGCTACTTATTAAGAGACAAAGTAGTATGTTTTTTAAGCAAAAATATTTGAAAGTCCATAATCAGTTATTTTATTCTCATTTTAGTTAGTTTCAGATATGGAGATTAAATCACCCTTAGATTCTATTGTAAAATATCATTCAGTCTTCTCACCATCAGTTTATTTCTATGAATTTTCCTATTCCAGTCCAAATGATAAACAAGCAACACCAGAAATAGGTAAGTTTATCAAATGCATAATTGAAATTGATGTGTATTATTTTGAAATAAATAAGTCAATTACTATTCATAAATTTCTTTTAAATTTAAGGAAAACAAATATCATTCGGGGTCAATAGATAAATGATTTCATGTAAGAGCAAAGAATTTGAATAGGAATGACTAAAATTTTGATCAGGGTGGGGTTATGTGAATATTGTAGTAATTTTTAGTAGTTGAATTTATGAGTGGATTAAAGCTAGACTACCATGGAAAACTTAAATTTAAATCACCTTCTTTGAAGATTGACAATCCTGTTGCTTTTTGTATCGTGAGAAATTTTATTATAACAAAATGCGTAGATGGTTTTCTTCTCACAATAACCTAAGTTCAGTTATTATTGAAAATCAAAGAGTACCGAATAGCGTTTTTGTCTTAGTATGGGGTTCATCTGAATTGCGCACCCACGATCGTAACACGACCGTTATATCTCACATCCACTGTTTAATAGTCAGAACTTTTAGTTAGAATTTCTCAGCATACCATTTTCAACTTCAATGTATTTACTAGACAATGTATTGAACTTATCTTTTTTCAACGTTACATACCTTCTCTTTGTAAACACTATGAAATGGGATAATTTTATTGGTTTAGTAAGCGTTGATAATTCTGAAAGCGTTTTACATTTTACTGACATATTTATTATGTACTTCACTTAAATCAGTTTCATGTTCTGCTTTGCGAGTAACTAATGACTATGTTTTGACCACTTTTATGTTTGTCTTGTTCTTAGGTATTGACCGAATTCTACCAATCAGATTGTAATCATGCCACTAGTCTAATTGACTTGATATCGTGTACTATATTTCAATGCTATTTTGTTGGAGGTAGTCTTCAGGAATCTATGCTTGATTTAGGTTCGTTCAAGTTGATACTCATCAACAAGGCATGCTTCCGATCTCGAGGGGACTTCTTTATGTAGTGTAATGGACGTTGGATCACTCAGACTAGTGGGCAAATAACATTTTCCTTGATGAAATTATATTCAGAGTAGACAACCATGGTATCGGTCACTATTCAGTGATCGGTCAGTGTAAATATCTCCCTCTTATAGGAGGTCAGTGCTGTCTCGAGTGGTACAGTGGTAACATCTTATACTGTGGAGCTGGTAGAAACATTAAATCTCAGTGGAAGCACCAGTTCTCTCAAGATTGTATGCACATTTTACCAATAAGTGTCAACTAGCACGAAACCTTAGTCATTCATGCTTTCCCATCAACTAACTTCAAACACTTTGCATGATTTGTTTTACTTGCACGTCAACTTTCAATTTTAAGCACATTTGAAATATCTATCCATCTATCTATCTCCATATATATATAACACTTAGATATGTTTTGAAAGATTATCTTTACTACCGGTTAATTAAGGCACTATGATTTTACCGGAGTTCAGGTTGGTTAAATTTTAAAGAGTTTTTCCATCAGTAAGTCTTTACTCGAGTGAAAAAGCTGTCGTCATCTTGAAACAAACTTTTTTACAGCATAGACATACTGACCACATAGTTATGTTGAATATATTATAAACTTATTTCAATAAACAGTATGCTTACAGTTTAAGGGAGTGATTTGATTAATTAGCATATTTTCAGGTTACTAAGATATATGGAATTATCTGATTGACTTCGATAGTCACATGTGAGTTTTATGCAGATAAACACATCGGTATGGTGGTAATTCTAAGAAGCATGGAAGCAATCTGTTCAAATCAATGAGCAAACGATAGACACATCTGTTTAGACTTGATCTATTCAATCTATTCGAAAACAGATTTAAGTAATGAATAACCTAGTCAAAGGTTCAAGGTGCAAAACATTCAACTTGAACACAGGGATATCTGAAAACAATGAAATTTACGAGGATAACGAACGACAATTAAAGCCATAAGCGCAAACTGATTTGAGACTCATGGAATAACTAAAAAGCTCACTGCGTGAATTAGGTGCTGACGATATTACCCAAAATGACAATGAAAGCTTTCAAATTAAACCATCTAGCTCAGTGAATTCAGCAAAACCAGAAGATAACTAAATCATCCTGTAAATCAACAATAACACTTCATAGTGTGTTAAATGATGTTTGTTTCAGTGTAGGATAATTACGGTGAATCAATATGTTATCTGATTCGAACTGTAATGAACGAGTCTAAGACTTGTATTATGAGTTTGAAATAATAATGTCAAAATTTAATGTGATAGTATCATTGGTCAATATGTGAATCACAGTGTTGATTTCATATTCTTTTTTCTCTATCATAGAACTCATTCTATTTTCATGTTTTCACTTTATAACTGTTAGTTTTGATTAAATTCACTAGAAATAGTCATGGTGTATTTCGATTAACGTGCTCCGGCGCGAAGCTGGTAGGTCCTGGGTTCGAATCTCGCGAGTGCGGGATCGCGGATGCGCACTGATGAGGAGTCCCATAATAGGACGAAACGGCCGTCCAGTGCTTCCAGGTTTTCCATAGTAGTCTAGCTTCAATTGATTCATGATTTCAACTATGAAAATATTTTCATTAAGTGATTTTCTATATGATTCAAATGGTAATTTTCATTAATCAGAATAACAAATATTCAATTGGAGAAATTTTGAATAAAAAAGAAGTCAAGACGAACCGAATAACTTTTTGGTCCTAATTTATGACTTCTCTATCAGTGGTGTGTATATTCACAATGCTAAACGAAATTGTGATATTATAATCTTTATGCTTCGTATGATGAGACCGGATTTTTATTTTTAATTTATAGTAGTACCCTCTTATTCAATGTCATTCACAAGTTTAAAGTTTTACTTTCAACTTGGTTTACTCCATAATTTGGAGTTATCCATTAAAAGTTTGAGAAATTCATTCCAAAGTTGAACTGTTACTATGTGATACTAATATCCGAATGGATAATTGACGAACCGGAATAGATAACATTATGCTGAAATGTTGGAGATGTGCAGTTTCAGATGAATGTATTGCATTGTATTCTCTGAGTTCAGTAATTAAACTATGAAACTTTATTTGTCATTCTGATCATCATTAGAGTTTATTTCAAATAGACGTGAAGGGTTTAACTATTTCACAAGCGTTTATTCAGCGTGTTGTGATGATAGTCTCTGTGAATAAGGATCTTTGGAAGCTATGTTGGCTTCACTGCCCTCGCATCAATGTTGACTACCTTGTTTGACTGACCTCTGAGTAAATGAACGATTAACCATTTACCCTGAAAATTAGAATTTAACGCCTATGTTGATACGTCTATTGACTGAAGATTGAAATAAATAGCATTCATCCAGAACTTCCCTAGGATTCTTTGAATTTTCTTGATTTAGAATTCGGATGTTTTCTCAAATGAATTCACATCCAATCTATGAATAATTCAGATACGAATTTATTTTAGAAAAATTAAAACCAAATATTCTAACAAAACATTGTTGTCTAGTTGATATCAGTGAAAAATATCCAATACGTTAACACACATATATATATATACTACTGATGAACATGATTCGTTAAAGAATATTTCCAGGAGTATTTGATAAAAACAATAATCACACTGTATCGTTTATATTTTCACATTTTAGGGATTTATCATGGGATTGAATTGCCTTTTCTATTCGGATTCCCTTTTATGAATAAATCTACATGGTTGACATTATTTGGTGAGAATAATCCATTACCCCAATGTGTATCAAACAATTATGTTTATCCATACGATACAAATATCAGTGAATATTTATTGGATTTATGGGCAAATTTTGTGAAATATGGGTAAGTTGTTGAATAAAAACTTAAATGAGATGACAGTGTAACAATTTTGTAAGATTTTAGATACATCTTCCTAACGAAAGTTTATTAATATGAAACACAGATACGGGGGCTCTTGCCGATTACCTCTGATTACTTAACAGCCGAAAATTATCCACTATGGAATTGAGTCACTTAAACTGAAGGCCACACTGAAACTTCGTCAGACAGAATTCTACCAGTACTAGTAAATGTACAACCCAGGATATTGGTCACTTTTATGGTCAGTCGATGTAAGCTTCTAAGAGCTATAGGTCAGTTACGAACCGAATAGTTCTGTAGTGACATATCTGGCTGTGAAAATGGTGACTCTGGTTCATATCCCATAGGGAATATCAACTCAGTCATGACTTGGAATATGTGAAGCTGGAAAGTGCAAAGTAGCATAAAATGATTCCAAATAGAGAACTAACTGAACGTACTATTTAAGTATTTATGATACCTCATTTATTACCAATTTTTATTATATCAGTAATAATAATTATCATCCTAAACTTTTAGAAATCCAACTCCTCAGAATGTGAAAAATATTAAATGGCCAAATTTTAAACAACCGGAAGAAGCTTATCTTCACATTGAATTGAATAGTTCAATTAAATATCATTACAGATCTTCAGATATGGCATTTTGGCAGTATCGTTTTGAAGAATTAGCCGAACCTGTACCAGGTAGTTTGTGAACATTTTTGTGTACACTACAAAGGAGACCCCAGACATAAACTCTCCCTGACAAACAATAGTAACCAGTAGAAGAGTAGGTTTAAAAGACACGAGTATTCGGACTAAAATATATCATTAGTTCATCACGTCTGAGCTCACAAATTCGCCAAGGACGGAAATAAGGTCCTTTAAGTCCTGAGGTTAACTCATGTCGTTGTCGATAGTCCGATTTAGCTAAATATATGCACATCATATCGTCTGCCAAATTCACAACGTAAATAAAATTGAAATGAATGGTAAGCTTTAATTACCGATTAACATTTCAACGCATCCGAATCATAGGTACACAAACGATAGTCCTTCTGAACCAGATAAATAAGCTTAGACCTTGAGTAGGCTTCATTGGAAAGAGTATCAATTTCATAATTTCTCACCATCTGATTTTTAGATGCCATATGTTCACAAGCATTTGATGCCTATGCTCGCCCAGCATATCAGCACGTCACTGTGACATCATAATTCCAATAACGACTCAAGTGTATAATTTCTTCATTTAGTAAGGGATCAGAAGTAGCTAATCATCAGATAATAAAGTTGACTAGAAGACATTAATACTATTAAACGAGCTCAATTACATAACATCTAATCACCTAAAAAGGAATTGATTGATTAGCTCAAAACAGCATGTCATTTTTATGAAATGTCGGTTAGTTAACTCTCATCAAAATAATAACTGCGCGTAAAGCTTAATTTCATTCGTAATGGTTTGGATTATTCAGATGTTGACATTTTGACTGAATTTTGATTGGTCATAGTTGGCACATCGGCATCCTAAGCGGATTGCCTTGATACACTCATTATGATATAAACTAATATCAGAATGAATGTAATGTGGTAGCAGGGGAATTCAGGAAGAGCATTTCGTCTTGTTTAAGACTCATCGGCTGGGTGTTTGTACATTTCAGAGATGAAATTCACTCTGAAATTCAGGTACGTCCAACTGACGGATCCATAATTGGACGAAACACGTACAATGGATACCACTGCTAGCCACATTCCACATATTTACGCCTCATACAATGCCTTTGGAATAAACTGAATGGTCGATTACAACTGATATAAATAATGGGGCACTTATAATAGATTTATAAAGTTCATTTTCATAATAATCCTACACATTTTAAAATAATATATGAATGCCAAAGCAGAGAACAGAAGTGAAGTGTTGTCATGTCTCATGTTTCCTTCACTTGCAGCCTTTTCGGCAGTCATTGCTAAATATTCCACATATTTCATTTGTCGGTTCTGATGCTCCACTTCACTTGCTTGTTTGTTTCTGTATATTCCGCCTTTGCTCTAGTTCTGCTGGTATTGATTAATGCCTTCTTGTTCCTCCTTTCTGCAATCTTACCCAGTTACTAACAGTGGTCCATTCCTTGTGATGGTGCTTCTTGTGGCCCAGAACCTCATGACATGTTGAAGTGATTGCCTCCTTGATCCCTTTCTAGTCGCCCTCCATTGAGTAGATCCTAACAGGCCTGAGACTTATTGTTGAGGGCTATCTTGAATTTGTTGAGTTTGTCAGTATCCCGAAGGAAAGCCTTATTAAACTTTTGTGATGTTGTCCACCTCGTTGTCCAGTGCTTCTCAAGCTTTAATTTAATCTTGACGACCAGCAAGTGATGATCTGATGCCATATCAGCTCCTCTCCTGGTTCTCACATCTTCCATCCTCCTCCTGAACTTCTTGTTGATGTAGATATAGTGGTTCTGCATAGTGTGGTCCGGTGACGTCCATGTGGTTTTGTGAATGCGTTTATGTGGGAATATAGTGCCGCCTATGACCGGTTTATTGAGGGCACATAGATTTGCAAATCTCTCATCACTTTCATTTTTTTCTCCCAGTCCATGTCGTCCCATTATATCTTCATATCCGATGTTGTCCATTTCAACCTTGGTATTCAAATATCTCATCAGAATGGCCAGGCCCTTTGTTGGTCACTTCTGGACGATTGACTGCAGCCTATCATTAAACTGATATTTAACGTATTCGTTGTTGTCGTTGGTAGGTGCATAGCATTGGATGACGTTCATTGTAATGTCCTCTCTCTTTGTTTTGAAGGAGGCCTTGATGATCCTTGGTCCATGAGATTCCCATCCTATAGGTGCATTTTGTGCTTGTTCGGACGGCATCAATGCAACTCCTTGTGCATGTGGGGCATTTTATTCTTCATGGTCGGAGTATAACAGCAGCTCCCCTGAAGCTAGTCGTTGTTGCCGAACCTGCGTCCAATGTGTTTCACTGATTCCAAGCACCTCCAAGTTGTATCTCCTCATTTCTGCGGCAATTTGGAAGACTCTCCCGGTCTCCCACATTGTACGAGGATTCCATGTATCTAAATAAATGTTCTTTCTGGTTGTGGGAATGGGCATCCACCTCGTGGCTTCCGAAGGGAGTTGGCTTTCAGTATGAGGTGTCATAACTCTTCTAAATGAAGAAATTCTAACTCCCAGGGTAGAGTTTAAATAATTTTTTCTGGTTAGCGTTTTTTTAGCGAGTTAGTTTTCTACGGGATGGGGTTGCTGACTCCATGCCCAACCCTCCTCCTTTATCCAGGCTTGGGACCGGCAGTAACCCACTGGAGGGGTTTCCAACGGACTTATCCTTGACATTATCGGGTTATTATTGGGCTATATTGTAAATTGACTGAATTCGGAAGTGTACTATTTGACACCGAATCTGTGGTTGTGAAATCATAAGTGTTTAGAGCGAGAACACACGGTCCTGCATTCAACCCCTGGAGGAGTCTTCTATGGCGACTGGTGTAGAGTTCCATACTAGGACTTACCAAGATTCCAGTACTCCATGACCTTTGGTTGTAACACAACTGAGATCAGTTTGTAACGTTAACAATCCATAAATTATACAATTTTAGTGATTGATATAATTCTTTTTTTTCATCAATTTTCTTACCATTTCTCTACATCGTCCTCCCCTACTTGGCAATATTAGCATCTCCGCCAATTTACTACTATCCTTTAATTAATGTGCGATTGACTACACTGGTATTAGGTTGTCTTCTCAGTGTCGCGTTGATTGGTTTAATCATACTTATTGTTTTACTGATGAAACGTCCACAACCAAAACAATTTAAATCAAGTATACGTCATAGTACACCGGGTAGCGAATTTCATACATCATTGAAAGATTCATTTTCTAATCGTAATGTTTATTCAACGAAAATGTCAACTATTCTTTGTCCTCAACCATCAACAACAACATCAACCTTACAACCGTTAACATTAGGATCAACATTACAATCACCACCAAATATACCGAGAATTAGTTCTTTCGCTTATCTTAAATCCGGTGATCAGATTAGACAAGAACCATTGAGTTTGTCCAACTCAACAACATCATGTATAAGTTACCATATGTCGTCATATCCTGAAGCGAAATTTCTTAACAGATTATCAATCAAACAAAATAATACTAATAAACATCCACCACCTCCCCCAATACCATCAAATCACGGAAAATCCGCATCTGGTTCTTCGAATGGATCATTATCATTGATATCATCCAAATCATCTTCACCGACGTTTGGATCATCAATGAACACTTCAAAATCACACAACCAAAGACAAGTAAAACACAAACATGATAAAAATAGATTGACACATGGAGATGATCATCATGTCGTACTGAGTACATTGAATCGGAATGAATCGAAATCATCTGACCGATTATTGTGCACAGAACACACGATGAAAAATAATAGTATCGCCCTACCAATCACAGATATACATAACAATAATAATTATGATTACAATCCATATATTACAGATGTTTAATGTTAACATTTACAAATGAAATTGTATATGTTAATTTTGATTAAGCCTGACTGATGCATTTCTATCGTTATTTTTTATCAGTTAAGTTAAACTCACATGTTCGGTTGAATTTCCGATAAGAAATTGAGTGGCGTTTCAAAGGGTTGTTAATGTTTTCTATTCTAAATGATTATCTGGTTGACCTCTGTCTATTTTTTACTGTGTATTTACCGAATGTTGTTACTGTTCTTCGCCACTCAGAACATCGAATTGTCTTATTTCTCTCAGGAGTATGCATTAATGTTTTTGTTATTAAAAGATAACTGAAATATTAATCTCATGTTGTTTTAAAAAATTTACCTGCTATCTTGCGAATCAGAGTAAAATGGTGTGTATTGATGCTAGAGTTATTTCAATTAACCGACCATGATCTTAGGAACCATAATTAGTTTAGTGAATCGTTCTTAATTCCATCGTGTAAACTTATATATATATTCCTTAGATAGGAAAGCATATGACAGCATACAACTTATTGGTCGTTGAATTTAACTAATTGGATATTATCGACTACTTTACAATGTAGGAAGTATAGCGTAAACTATGTTGATATGTTGGAGGTAGTGAATAAAAAATCTTGGACATAAGTTTCGTGCTACTCGCAACACATCAGGGACATGTATATGTAGTTTGCAGGGAACTGGTGTTCTGTAACGGTTCCGATCCCACGTCATTCAGCTTCGATCGTCATTAAGAGACTGGACATACATGACATCTGTCATTGCTCAGGCACCAATCCATGTAAATGTATCCGCCTAACAGGTCAATCGCAGCATAAATAGCTTAATGGCAAAGTCTCAAGCTGGGGAGTTCGGTGACATGGGACTGCACCCACCAGTGAGCAATAAGTCCTTCGAGACTACAGGTACACCTTGCAGACGAGTGAAAAATAGCACGAAACCTGGGCCCTCGATTGTCTGTCAACCACATCCAATTAATTAGCAAATGACTACCTTATTCATAACTATCTCAATAGAGGGTAATTTATCAGTGTGCTAATTTTCAGACGGGCTAGACACCATTCAGGCGTTTAATCATCCGAATAGAATATCTTTAACCAGAGGGGTAGCTATATACGTATCAGGAAAGGTGGAAGATTATTCGCACCATACATACATCTGCTTTAATCAGTGGTCACCTCGGTCAGTTATGCATTGCACATTAGATGTATACAGTTAACATACAACTACCAAACTCTTTGTTTTAGGAAACAATGACACATAATAAAACACTTCATTAAAACAGGCTCTCAAAAAAGACACAAGCCCCCATCCAGATAAATGAAATCAGTTACCTATCAAATCAACTCCAGATGTAGAAAGCTAGTGAAATCAGCCAAGACAAAAGTGAATTCTTCACAATACTATTTAATAATCATTGGTTACACGAGAGACATTCACTTGTTGATAATAAATATATGCTACGCTGTGTTCGGTAGGTTCAGTCTAATTTGAAGTAATATACCTCAAATATGTTCGAAAAAACCAATGATCTTAGGCTAAGTTAATTGTTCTTATTTCACCTCAATGAATCTCATCACATTTAAGAAACTTTCTGATGTTTGATAGGGATGTTAAATAAATTGGATGGGATAGGTTACGTATCCATGAGTGTTTAGTGCATCTGATCATCAGTATTCAATATGTGTGAAATCACTATCATTTTTCCGTTTATTTAATGAGCACCAAGCAGTTCATGGGACCATCATTTTAAAAATTACGCGTAAAATTGATGTGTCCGTGTATTGATTACTATTGTTTTTGGAGTAACGTAAAATATTTTTAGGAGAATAAAAGTTTTATTGAAAAGTTTAATCTGAATAATGTACGGTTGTTACTTTGTTGATATATATAAAAGATCCAACCTCGTATTAATAATACACCCTAGATCCTATTTTAAAACTGAATATAATCATGGCAAATGGAACGGCGGCTTAATAGTTAAGGTGTTCAGCCATGTAGCCGTTGGCTTAAATCCCATAATGGCTATTTTAGTTTAGGCAAACAATTGGTGGCATCACTAAAATGTGATTCGAAGTTAAGTACGGCGAATTTATAACCGGTAAAACATGAACTAACCACTACATTGTTGACCAAAATAGAGCGATAATATAAGAATAGTAATTGGAAAAACGATGTATTAAAAGTACCAAAGACTATTCTTTATGCACATGCACACATAGAACATACATTTATCATTATTTTTGTACAAAAGGCTTAAAACGAAAATAGAACCCTGACAAGAAAAACATAACAATACTGAAGTGAACAGTACTATAACCGTTTATACAATCGGGTAATAACAAAGAGAGGTATTAATAATAACAAAAAAACAACTGTTTGCTGACTGATAAACAGATACAAATATGTTCATCCTTCTCGTTCAGTTTCATATCGCTGAAATAATGAAACAGAAAAACATAACAAAATCATCAAATTTAGGAATTCGAAATAGACAGGCCAATAATCATAAAACTTTGACATCTTAGTTACATAACCTATGTTAAACGTCCTACTAAAATGAAATTCAGTTTTTCAGTTTTATCGTTCACATTGGCACTACTTTGATAATCACTGAAAGCCACGAACCATTATATAGCTGTTTCGTCCAAGAACGCGAGTCCTCAGCAGTGAAAATCAGTAAGCTCACTAGAGATTGCACCCAAGGACTTCAGGTATCACAAAGAGCACTTAAACTATAGACCACTGAGTTGGCGTTTACATTTCCAACTCCTATCAATTAGTGGTTTAGTATGGCCACTTTCCAGTGCCATTATTATTGGGGCATAACTGCCTCACGCTCAACAGGATTGAATCCTATTGGTCACAGGCTCTCACTAGAAATCTGTGAAACGACCTATAGAAACTAGTGAATAATAATAATAATAATAATAATAATAATAAGAAGAAGAAGAAGAAGAAGAAGAAGAAGAAGAAGAAGAAAAGTGAACATACAGGGTACATTCAAAATAAATCGGAAATTTAAGTTACGTGTGGTGAGATGTCAGGGAGAAATAAAAATCAGTTATATATAACATGTTTATCTATGACCGTGAACGGAGTTAAACACAAGACCAACAATACTTGTAACAAAAACCATACTAGATACAGTTGAAAAACTATTCATGTAGATTAAAGCGTGCACAAACACCAAATAAACACTACATACTAATGCAGTATAAATTATTTTCATACGTGTTGTAAAGATCATAAGTGTAGTCGACATTTTATGGTATTTACTCTTCGAGAGAATATATTTATAGGGAACTTTGTGCGGACTACAACCTGTTCCTGACTAGCACTAACTGTCGGCACAGTCATTACCGATGTGCTACTAGGTGTCCTCGCTCTGCATTCCAAGCATGGACTCGTACTGACCATATCGCGATCAGCTACCGCTGGCATGGTTGTGTACAAAACTGTTAGTTTTTCTATAGAGAACCTATCTATCTGGACTCTGATCATGACTTTTTTTGAGCTAATCTTACCTTAAATTACAGTGGCCAATAAAATTATCATCCAAAACTGATCGATATCAGAAAATTGACTGTTGCTTATGTTGCGACTAAACATTAAACTGAGTTAGGTTGAAGATGAGCTACCAACCCACCAAAAAATTTGCAAGGAACTCCAACTCCTGAAGCGCCACGAATTACTAGACCAAGATGACTTACCTCCGGCCCTTTTTAAAGATGATGGCGATGTTCTGGTTAAGAAACTGTAGATATAGAACAGTTTTACCACAAAAAGAACAATTCTTAACAATTTCAAATGATCTGAGCATCACACAAAAATATTTTTGTTATTCATGTGATAGAAGATGAGTCAGAAGGGGATTTGTGGAGATTTCAGTATATTTCAAAGTTGAAATCATGAGTCAATTGAAGCTAGACCACCATCGAAAACCTGGAAGCATTGGACGGCCGTTTCGTCCTATTATGGGATTCCTCAGCAGTGCGCATCCACGATCCCGCACTCGCGAGATTCAAACCCAGGACCTACCAGTTACGAGCCAGAGCCCTTAACCGAAACGGCCGTCCAGTGCTTCCAGGTTTTCGATGGTGGTCTGGCTTCAATTGACTCACGATTTCAACTTTGAAAAAGAAGATGAGTCATTCTTTCCTTTATTATGAAGAAAACAACTGAAAAGTAATTTCCTCAGTTCTGACTGCTTTATTCCTATAATTTTACTTGTTTTTTTCATTGAACAAAGTAAAAGCACACTTACCGGATGTAATTTTTTTCTTGCAATTTCTAGTTTTTTTCGCAGTTCTTTGACACGAGCTTCTTGTCGACGTATGTCGTCATCGGTTACAATAAATGTCTAGTGAAGGATTTTTTAGAAAAGAAGACGAGATTATTCGGAAGATCAGACTCACAAGATTGCTTATTAGTAGTATGCAATCTTGTGATGATTAAGACTAGTTCCGAAACAACGTTTGTTCATTTAGGTGAGAAATGCATCTCAAACATGCTACCATTAGCGAAATATCGTCACATACTTTACAGATTTCAAACTTTAAAATTGAGTCATTAAATGAAACTAATATAGAGAAAGACAAACAAGCTAAAAGATGTGAGTTATTATTTTAACTGGTTGTTATTGCATTCGGATATCTGTTGTTCAGAGGAAATAATTCGCATTTAATGGAGAAAAACAGACCATTTGACAGCGAGGAACGTGAATTTTTTAGGTGAAAGATGAATATTTGGATGTTCAAACCAAAAGAGGTGGAGCGGGACTCAAACTTGTAACTTATAAGGTGGCTGAAAGTTGAACACGCATTACAACCACAAAGCCAGTTCTTCACATGTGACGGGGAGCTCTGGTTGTCATATTTTATAGCTACCAAGTAAAACATAAAAGGAAAACAACAGTAATCATATGCCACATGACTAGTCAGTTGGCTGTGGCAAAGATTATCTATCTCCATGCTTTAGATAAACAGGAAAAATATCCAAACCCATAAATCTTGGATTGACCAGTATGTGTGTTTAGACTGGTGAATTGCACAGCTCCGCCGGTCAGTTATAGTCAATGTAATGACATCTGACAAGAATATTTATCAGCTCAAGTTATCGATTCTAAGGTCCCTATAAAGAACTAGACCTGGACAACTAGTGAAAACAGTGAGGCACTGGGCACTTATTTTGTCCTGGTATTGGACTCCTTAACAGTGGACATTCACGACCCTATCGGAAGTGTAACCCATGACCTTTACAGTCACAGCGAGTGCTTAAACTTTAAACTGCCAAGTTAGAATTTACTAGTTTACTTTTTGAACTTCAGTCAGTTCAAGTCGTTGTATTTATTTTATTTATTTATTTAAACACATAAATATTGGTACAAGAAAGCACCAGATATATATGCGCCATACAAATCTCATTTGATTTGCTTGAGGACTACAAGTCATTGTAGTTAACGAAATAAATTGGTCGAGATAGATAACAACAAAAAGAATGCATAACTATTAAAAAACATACTTTAATCATTGGTTGTAAATGATTAATAACAACACAAGGATTTTTCTCAATAGCTGAAGGTTGTTGCTCTTGACCAATAATCGGAGAAATCTTAGAGGATGATGATGACAACGCATGAATTAAACTATGGACTAACTGAGCAGGTTGATAACCTGGTACTCCAGCACCTAGCATAAGAGGGAAAGAGAAGAGTAATTTATATAAATATATTCCAAAGTAAACATTTACTGTTATATATTCAAACTTTTGTATATTGCTTGCTTGAACAGATCATTTGAATATAAAGGCTGATTATAACTAGTAAACTCCCCACTGATCAGAACACTTTCTCTTGACCCATAACGCAACCGAACTTGGACAATGATCAAAATCCTTATACCTATCGGTACACGAGCTCCTTCTACTTCAAGTGGTCAATGAGGAGGCTAAGGTAACGACTAAAATTACCTTTCATTATGATATTACCCTTATTATCCTCATAACTAAGAAACTCACAGGATTATACATCACAGTTACATCATCAAAATGAACCACAAATACTAAATAACAATCTATACACAAGTGAGTCATATGTGATACTTACTCTGTATTCCTTTAGGCAAAGAAATGGGTTTGAAAGATTCGCCAGTATCCGGATCAATAGCCACATGATCAGCTAACCGTTTTTCCCAAAATAACTAAAGTTCATTTTGTGGTAAAGTCAATTATTTTTCGAATGTTTACCTGATGAGGAGTTTCTTGATTGGTATTCTTTACATCTGTTCGTTTACACTCAGGATGAGAACGTACAATAACCGGTTTAATGTCATTTGTTATTGGGAATGGACACCTTCTCATTGGTAAACTACACTGATTATCTACACGCGGAACTTAAGATTATAAGTAAAGTTTAACAAAACATTTATACCTTTAGCTGTTGGTGACGATGCTGATGACGTGTCTGCAGTCGGTTCTTCCAGTCTTTTCGACTTATTGGCATTATTATTACTGTTGTTGTTACTCATCGCAAATTTACCCATTCTCCAATCAAACAGACCAATATCATATTTATCACCTAAAATTGTTTGCATTTCTTGTTTATTTCGTACAATTTGATTTTGAGGACTGCCAAACAATATGGGGGGAAGAGAAATTATTGAGATTAGCTAGTAATACATAGACTACCTAATATAATAAACATCTGATTTCCCAGTGCCTAATCCATTAGGTCGCATACATTCTTCACGTCTCCAACCTGTTGGCAAAGACGACGGCCAAACCTGTTGTTGGTGGTGTGGTTGTTGGCCAGACATTGAATTCTGAGACTGTTTACCGTAATTTGCATATGAACTACGTTTTGTTTGATGATTATTTGATTGGTTTACAGACTGGTTCTGCATCACTTACACAATTCTGCAAAATAAAAAATTTCAAAGGATGAAGTAGGAAATAATCAAAAATCAGGAGAAAAAATGTCTGAAGTCTATCTAACCAATGTATTTGGTTATTTTTAAAGGAAAATGGTAGCGGAAAAAATGAGTTGGAAAGGAAACACCACTGACCTGTTTTAAATAAGACAAACAAGTGGTTTGTCCAAGCCGAGAATCTAGCATCCTTAATAATCAATAAATCAAACATCCAAAAGATAACTCGACCATAATTAACGAGTCTGGACAGATCGTGCAACATGATCCAAGCAATTAAAGGTTAGTTTTTTGTGCGCTTTAATGTATTAATAACATCCTCCTTTATAGGTAGGTATTTCCATTTTCAAAAAGTCGATTGAGTCGTCGAATACAGACCAGTTAGTCCCCGAGATACTGACACAACCATTAGTAAGAATGTTGGTAAAAACAAGTTAAACTGATAAATCTTTAATATTCTTTTAAAAAAGTCGGTAGCCGATTATGTCTGGTGATTTTAAACTCTAAATAGGTGTTATGTACCCTAAACATTCCTCATGTGTCCTACTCAGTGTAGGGGTTCGTTTCCGAATTCCTACACATACCCTGGACTACTGAATAATTACACCGGTTTTGTAAGTCAATTAGTTTCATATTTACCAATTGATAGCGCTTATTTCCACAACTTGATAGTGGCCACGCTGACTGACAAATAAATAACTGTAACAGGTGAAATCACTGTTCATATGGTTATGTGGTAATGGAATATGTGGAGTCTTTAGGTTATTTACTAAGTCCTCAATATTACACTCATCCCACTAAAGGTTGAGACCATCACTTATGACATGTGTAATATAGTACCAGGCGTGACAATTCGTTTTACCTTACAATAATATACTGACTATGACAACCTAAAATAATCTCTTCGGAACGGGCAGGAAGCAGAACATTCCTGGTATCGGATTTTGGAGTGAGGGTGGTTAACTAAAGAGCTATTAGGCACTACAGATAGATACAATTGAAGGCAATACTTTAAATCTCACAGACCATCTGAATTTAGACTTCGATAGGCTTGTTTGGCTAAATGAGGGAAAATTTGTAACAGTGGTCGAGAAACTGACCACAATGCTATAGGCCGATAGTCCAATAGGACATGTTTCCCCTCCATATATGTTTAACACTTGAAGCACAATACCAACAAAAAAATTACAACGTTGTCCGTCCGATGTCTCTATCTGATGAATCAACACTGCAACTGAAGGACATCGTTGATTTACAAAATGGACAGTTCATTCTTCAGTAATAAAGATAGGAGGCCTATCGACCTATATTAATCCCTAAAGTTTTTAAAACTGTGAAGATCCAATCTCTTTTAGAATATATATCTACAGGTGCTGAAATTACGTGTTCTGGTAGAGAATTCCAGTAATTCACAACTCGGTGAGAGAAACGAAACTCCAGACATAGACGATTCGATCTCACTTTTTGAACTTTCTTCGAATTTCCTTTCAAGTGAACTAGTTTTTAACCCAATCTTACTATTTTAGGGAACTTTGGGTACATTCTGCGGTTTTTCCCAAAGTTGTAAAAAATATGGTAGTCTTCCACAAAGTTTAAGATTTTGGGGAAAACCCCAGTGTTTTAAGATTTAGGGGCAAAACCCAAGGCTCCATCAAAACTTTAAGGATAATCCCCAGACCTTGTAGAATCTTTTGGCTTTTGAGCTATTTCCTCAAAGTTTTTTATTGCGGTTCCCCAAAATCTACCCAAAAGCAATAAGGGTAGCTGCGCAGGCAATCATAATATATATTAATTATTGAGTTGCCAATATCAGAAACGTGTTTAACATTATTATAAGCCAATCATCTGTATATTCCCTCAAGAATGGTGAGTAATCAGAAAATTACACAATTGCTCATTAATGAGCATAAAAATAAACTATGTCTATTGTAGCACGTAATATTGGCATTTACTTGGAAGCAGGAGCGATCTGAAACAACAACGCAACATTCCGGACCGGTAAATGTCTCTGAAGTAAGAACGCGGCGTACTGACAATAGATATAGTTTTAAAGATTGAAGGATGCGGTTCGGGTACAAAAAAAGAAAACTTATTACAAAATATTTTTATCCATCGTTCAACAAGTTCATCTCACGTAAGGCTTGTTTGTCTTCTTCCAGTACGATTACTCTTTGCTGCCCTGCAATAAAAAAGAGACGTTGATAACGTAAGACGTAATATTTGTAACGCTACACCTTGTCTATTTAAAATTCCCACTGCTCTTAATTGTTAACTGTTCAGATACATGGCTTTCCTCTCAATGATTTTATATCGCATTATAGATTTTATGTTAATCCAGTGGATGTATCTAATAGATTCAATATCCTTGTGACAAATTACTGTGAAGTGGTTGCTGCATTTGTATTCGCTTCTTGACGTTACGGTAGGTTCAGGTCGTTGATGTCTTCCGGTTTAGGTGATCTAGAAGCCAGTAAACTTGACAACGGAATGTGAATCAATATTTCTTGGCTGCAGACCAGTACATTTATTCTGTGTCAATGAGGTTTCTAGATCAAGCAGTTATCACATTTCCGAGCACGAGACTGGTCGTTGACAGTAAGATAAACTATAAGGCTAACTTGAGTGCTCAGTGTGTCATACAGAGGTTGTTATATTCCCCTGCAACCTTGCGGGCGAAAGCACAAGCGTATAAGTCAGCCTTCACGAAGTTCATTCCTTGGTTCTATGAAACACTTGTTTATACTATTCTTTACTTGCAGCAACTAATTTTTAGCAGTTAGCAAATCCTTTTAACTAGATGTATAAGAAAGTTTTAAACACTGCCTACATCCCCGGCTGAAAACATTCGACTAAGCACCAACCCCAGATTACTTTTGTATATGCTGTGCTGTGCGATTCATCAAAGGGTATGTTTAGAGTCCGTTCCTCGTTGTAACGTACCTACGTTATCTGCCACTATATCTTTTAGTGTGTTTGCATCTCCACATATCTTCATCTCATTATGTCTGGTGACCTTCAAATCTCACTCAAATCAAGAATCCCATTTCATTCTGACTGATCCGGCCATTCGAGAAGTGACTTCTACGAGCAAACCCTAACTTACATGGACACTATTGAAGTTACTGCGGCGACGGTTCAACAAGTCCATCACATCTAGTGTGTTAAACATTTTCCTACAAAACTAATGTGAGTGGGAGTTGGATGTAGCGCCATGGTACCCGTAGCCGTTTTTCAAGCTTTCTTTTACCTGCAGATTCAGTTCGCACTTCGCTTATGTCCTGAACAGGCTGATAGCCAGGAACAGAATCGCTCGGCATTTCGGAAGATTGAGTTTCGCACCGTTATTTTATGCCTATCATTCGTATAATTATTGTAGTTTTCTTTGAAACTCATATAAATCAGCTTCATGTCTGACTACTGTTACAGTTTAACATAGACCTAGTAGATAAAAAATGAGGTTATGCAATTTACTCAGGCATCGTTCATGAATATTAAGAACAACATAGGAGCCAAAACGGAACCTATCGAGTCCTCAACTATGAATGCTTACCATCTTAACTTTACGCCGTTAACTCTCTAGACAAGTAAACCGAGTAACTTACAATTCTATTTGTTTGATCTTGAACAGTGGGACGGAAAGTGACACTGTGTCAAACTCTATGAAAAAATTTACGAAAAGTGCGTGAACAGATTTTTCTTGGTCCAATCAATTTGTTTTGCCATACTATGATGATGAGGCGTTTATGGTGTGTGACCCACCACTGTCTTTTTTAATATGCCAGTTTAAACCCAGTTAATCGATGGGTGGTTGTGATATGATGCCAAATGAAAATGTTTACGAAATTTGAAAAGGGTGACGCCTTGTGTGATGACTTCATTGTTCGCAATGTCAGCTTCGGTGAAAGGCATAATCTTGTGTTTGTAATAAAGACATACTTACGAACTATCCTGTTTACCTCTAAGTTTCCTTAAATCGCACTATAGATAATTGACTGGTTTTCACATTCGGCAGTGTAACTATATGCGACCATTTGCTTGCTAAGTCGTAGACAGTTTGTGGTGAAAACGGGTTGACCGATCCCACAGAACTAGCCGATGAAATGTTGCACCATGAATGATGAGTTCAGCAAGTGTGTATATACTCTCAGTTCCATTCGCCATGGGCTCTTAAAATATATTTAGTTCAATTTCAGTTTTCATAATGCAGGCATAGGTCACTTTTCACAACATCGGGCGTAACCGTGTGAGTTTCTCTTCGCTTTGTGCCAGACCTCAAAAACTTCGCTCACGTACATTCAATTTCTAGAGATCACTAATACTTGGCAGGGAGACCTAATTGTCCTAAAGTGCAGCTGAAGGAGAAGTCAGGCAGAATAATAACTGCTCCTCTGGAGTGCAAGCTTTGTACAGTTTACTATATTTTAGCGCATTCTCTATCACCGATGCCGGTTGATTTGTCGATATGTTGCTTGTAATCTTTCTTACCAGCTACGTCAATAGAGTCCATGGTTACTCTTAGTGAAGGAGTTTTTCGTAAACTGGCCTTGTTACAAGAGGTATATGTTGGCCCGGAGGAGGTATCTATGTAATAGAGGTGTTCATCGTACAACTACTCTTGATTTTTAGCTGACTACTAGAACTAGAACATTAGACAGGACCAGAGGATTCGGCTACAGGGGCTGATAGGAAGTGTACTGCACCACTATACTTATTGGGTAAATCTAATTCAAATAGTCATTATTAAAAAGGAAACCTGAAACATACCATCCAGCTGGTGATAATCAGCTTCAAACTCATGAAACACCCATCAATATAAAATTAGTACAGAGGTTATTCCCTTTATATTTGACTCCAATAAATATTAGCCCGTTGACTGAGTGTTATATATAGGTTAAATCTCCAAGTAGTAATATAAATTACCTCGAGATTATCCAAAAGCCAAAACAGAAATCGTAGGGACAATACTTTGTCGATCAATGAAACCCGCAAGAGACGCAGAAAGTAAACATAGAGTGAGAGCATAGAGAGCAAAATGAAACAAAGCAGATCAGTGTGGGTCTATGATCTAAGTTCATTATTAATGCTGATATAAGAACAGACCTAATCCTAAAATTGCAGATTTGTCGAGATATAACTCAATCTATAAGATCGTATGTTTAAGTCACATAATTGTTTACTTTAATTCATCGTATCATGAAAATCCACGATATAACGTTTGTCGTCTGTAAAAAACGCATTGAGGCTTAAGATAAAATATATCCGATGTGAGTATGAAGAAATTATACCGAACGACCACTTCTACGAGGCTGAGCGATGCCACCCAATCGATTAAATATCCCCGTGTTCACCATTACTAGCCTTTTCTAAGTGTTTAATGTTGAATATCTACTTTCCCAGTTATCTCATGTTCAGCTTTCAAAATTGTGTGGTTATGACTAATACCACTGCAGAAGGCTTATGAGCTAACTAGATTCAACCAAGCCTGACCTAATGTTTATAATCAGACCAAAAATAAGTTACAGACATGATGAATAGGGTGAGTTGTTAACACACATACGGCCATATGAAAATGAGTCAATGTTTTTAAGCCAATTAGCGACAAGGTTAAAATGTGGTTTGAGAGGAATGAGTCAACCGCTATGCCTAGAAGCTAGAATGGCTTATGTAGGTTTAACACAGAATCAGCGACTGAAAAACTCTGTATACAAAATAAGTCTACGTTAACTATTCTAACAGTAAGAATCGATGTCTGAAATAGGAATCAAAGATTTTATCACATCAGGATACTACTATGCATATCTTTGTTGCAGTTTAGTTGACCTGAGTAACTCATCAATATTTGCCAACTCTTAAGCGAATCTCAAATCCGTTCTTGTAGTATAGCTGTCACAGGAAGAACTAAAAATATATGACGGATTGAAAAACCCTTACATTGGATGATATCTTCACTGTTTTATTTTGTCCAACTTTTGGATTTGTTTGTTTGTACCTTTGACTTCGGACATCCTGACCCCACACTGCTTTTGGTCAGGAAACCTAAAAACTGAAGGACGATATACTTGGATTAATTACTTGTAAACTTTGGTACCTGAGCCTGAATACTGTTTCATTGTTATTTGGGGTCGTAGGTTACAAATGGATCGATTAGCCGTCATTCAGTAATGGAGGACGAAACTCATACGTAATAAGCTCCGCCATACTATTTTCGAAGAGACTTATCAACAGTTCTTCACTAATATAGTGAGATGCTTTTTTCCTACGACATAATGGTCTTCACATGAGTTTATGTCACAAGCTTGAAAAATGCAGTTTCTTTTATGGACATTTATTGCATTTTAGCCTCCTTATTATTTCAAGTTTATATACGAACCATATGGACGTGATGAATAATCATAGTATATCAGAGCTTGCTGTTATTACTACAAGTGATGAAAATTGTACTGTAGATAAGGTGATAGAGATTTATGTAGACGGTTCTGAAAAGTGATTGAGAACAATACGTTTTCCACATTTTAACCTAGTAAAAATAATTCAGCAGTCCTACCTAACGAGTTCAAAAGCCAGAGGTGAGTAAACCGCCCGTGAGAGAGATCTCACCGAGTTATAAAGTCTTTGGACCTACTAACAGAAAACTAAGCATAATTAAGAACAATAAGGAAATAATGGAGGCATGCGCAAAAATGCTTTTTTGTTCGCCTACCACGTGAAAATGGTGCCAAAAATCCTCTTTTTGTTGCCGTGCATTTGAAATGTCACTGAGTTTACGCCAAACAGTCGACTTCCAGCTTAAATATACTCATGATTTTGGGTTCCTATCGCAAAAGTCTCCTACTTTGTTTCTTATTATCATGACATAGTGAGCTGGATCTAAAAAAAATTATAAGTGGAACAGGAACTGATATCATGGTTTATAAGATGATTATTAACAGACAGATACTAGTCACGTTTCCTTTGAAACTTTACAGTTACACAGTCAACGGTCAACACTTGAACAAAAAGTAGCAGTTGATAGATAAGAGTTTATTTGTAAAAGTTATATCTGAAATAATATCAGCGATTGAAATTGAAATAACTGCGCTAATCAAACTTGTCCGGACTTACTCAGGCTAACAATCAAAATCAAATTTATTATGACACATCAATTGTTCAACGGTAAAAAAAAAAATCAACACTGTGTTTCTTCAATCATGTTTAGATGCTGCATCAGGAATAAGCGGGATTGCGTGGGCAATATAGATGCTAAATGTTAAAAAACATAATACAAAAACAAATGAGTGGGTAGCAGCGCACGCGTAAGTTAAGGTTACATAAAGTTGAATACAGATGATTAATTCATATCAAAAAATAATAGAAATGAAAATAAAAAACCATCATAAAAATTAAGTGCAAAAAATAAGATAAACAAAAAACTACATATATGTGATAAAACATTCCGACGAATATTTAAAAAATATTCACATTCAAAATAAACAGATTCAAGAGAAAGATGAATAGACCACAATTCACAAAAAAGAAAAACATCAAACGTAACTACACACAATAATCAGCTGACCACAATCTTCCAACACAACGTCAAATGCATAAACACAGGAATATCACCTCTCACAACTATACTGTACCAAGTCAAGGCGATACATGTCATCAACACATATCGTGGCTGACATGCAGTCAATTTTAGAGGTACTTACTCAGTGAACTCAAAACTCGTCCACTGCGATTTAAACCTCTGCAACATGATACACACACAGCTCATACACAGCACATACACAGCGCGTAACACTATCAACAACAATCAACATTACACTGGAATCAACTCCCCTACACCATCATCAATAACTACACACCGACATAAATACAACACTAGAACATTTCATCTGCTCTTACTCATTCTCCCTTTCTTGCTTCGTATAGACTACTTGGTTAGGGTCCGCGTGATCATAGTAACTAATGGTTACAGACTTTGGTTGACATGACTTAAAAGACGTTTCAAATGACACAGGTGCATCCATCCTTACTCCCATCTTACTCCCATTCTGAGCTCTTCAATCCCTCATAATTTTTTTTCACTTTCTATTTCACTAAGTCACATTCTCTTAAAAATAGTATCTTCGATGCCTAATCTTTTTAATCAACACCAATACTTTTACTACCTCCACTATTCTGGCATTTCGTCTGACTATCCAATCTCTCTGTGCGAATGGGGCATGGCTACTTAAACCGATGTACAGACGTAACGAATTCTACGTTGCGATCGACCAACTGATTTCTTGCTTTGTTTCACTGTCATACGGCCAATAACGCCACTCAGTAGTGATAATCAATTTCAGAGGCTCTTGCACGGGGCACAACAATATCGTATGTGCACCGGAATTAACACCTCTACCTACAATCACACCACACAAAAATACTATTCAAATCACAATCACTACAACACAACGGAGTCGCGCACAAAATACCACACGAACACATATATTCAGGCATGCAAGCACGCACATATCAATACACATACATATATGTACATGTGTTTGTGTCTATATCTGTCAAATATTTCGCCAATTTCACATCTACATCCATCTATTCGCTCAACAACACAAACACATAAATGTCATTCTCATATTAGCTTCTTTCACACTATACCAACATTACTTACCCACTACCAATCACATTTTAGTGCTCGTCTGACATCAGTACACTCCACTATCCATCCATCTCTCGTCCGTTTCATTAATATTTGATTGATTGCATTTCACGACATCAACATTCCATAACAATCAATTATTCTCATCATTAACCAGCACCATCGTCACCTGCACAAACACAAAATAAACCTTACCATAATTATATATATATATATATATATATATATATATATATATATATTTATAAATCACAAGATAACTAAATCATCTATATCTAATACTACACAATAAATTCACACTAATTCAGTTACATATGCAGAATGTTTCAACAGAATTCATTCTGACAGCCAAGGGAAACTCATCATTATCACTATCCACACTCGAAATCATCAGTGTCGTCCGAAAACTTACCTCACAAACAAAAATCAATTCATACTATTAGCAAATCACACCGATCACAAACACTGCTCCTTTCAACAACATCTCACTTACACGTCAATATATCTATCTATCTCTATATATAGATATATACAGATATATACAAACATCATACATAACTACACACAATAATCAGCTGACCACAATCTTCCAACACAATGTCAAATGCATAAACACAGGAATATCACCTCTCACAACTATACTGTACCAAGTCAAGGCGATACATGTCATCAACACATATCGTGGCTGACATGCAGTCAATTTTAGAGGTACTTACTCAGTGAACTCAAAACTCGTCCACTGCGATTTAAACCTCTGCAACATGATACACACACAGCTCATACACAGCGCGTAACACTATCAACAACAATCAACATTACACTGGAATCAACTCCCCTACACCATCATCAATAACTACACACCGACATAAATACAACACTAGAACATTTCATCTGCTCTTACTCATTCTCCCTTTCTTGCTTCGTATAGACTACTTGGTTAGGGTCCGCGTGATCATAGTAACTAATGGTTACAGACTTTGGTTGACATGACTTAAAAGACGTTTCAAATGACACAGGTGCATCCATCCTTACTCCCATCTTACTCCCATTCTGAGCTCTTCAATCCCTCATAATTTTTTTTCACTTTCTATTTCACTAAGTCACATTCTCTTAAAAATAGTATCTTCGATGCCTAATCTTTTTAATCAACACCAATACTTTTACTACCTCCACTATTCTGGCATTTCGTCTGACTATCCAATCTCTCTGTGCGAATGGGGCATGGCTACTTAAACCGATGTACAGACGTAACGAATTCTACGTTGCGATCGACCAACTGATTTCTTGCTTTGTTTCACTGTCATACGGCCAATAACGCCACTCAGTAGTGATAATCAATTTCAGAGGCTCTTGCACGGGGCACAACAATATCGTATGTGCACCGGAATTAACACCTCTACCTACAATCACACCACACAAAAATACTATTCAAATCACAATCACTACAACACAACGGAGTCGCGCACAAAATACCACACGAACACATATATTCAGGCATGCAAGCACGCACATATCAATACACATACATATATGTACATGTGTTTGTGTCTATATCTGTCAAATATTTCGCCAATTTCACATCTACATCCATCTATTCGCTCAACAACACAAACACATAAATGTCATTCTCATATTAGCTTCTTTCACACTATACCAACATTACTTACCCACTACCAATCACATTTTAGTGCTCGTCTGACATCAGTACACTCCACTATCCATCCATCTCTCGTCCGTTTCATTAATATTTGATTGATTGCATTTCACGACATCAACATTCCATAACAATCAATTATTCTCATCATTAACCAGCACCATCGTCACCTGCACAAACACAAAATAAACCTTACCATAATTATATATATATATATATATATATATATATTTATAAATCACAAGATAACTAAATCATCTATATCTAATACTACACAATAAATTCACACTAATTCAGTTACATATGCAGAATGTTTCAACAGAATTCATTCTGACAGCCAAGGGAAACTCATCATTATCACTATCCACACTCGAAATCATCAGTGTCGTCCGAAAACTTACCTCACAAACAAAAATCAATTCATACTATTAGCAAATCACACCGATCACAAACACTGCTCCTTTCAACAACATCTCACTTACACGTCAATATATCTATCTATCTCTATATATAGATATATACAGATATATACAAACATCATACATAACTACACACAATAATCAGCTGACCACAATCTTCCAACACAATGTCAAATGCATAAACACAGGAATATCACCTCTCACAACTATACTGTACCAAGTCAAGGCGATACATGTCATCAACACATATCGTGGCTGACATGCAGTCAATTTTAGAGGTACTTACTCAGTGAACTCAAAACTCGTCCACTGCGATTTAAACCTCTGCAACATGATACACACACAGCTCATACACAGCACATACACAGCGCGTGACACTATCAACAACAATCAACATTACACTGGAATCAACTCCCCTACACCATCATCAATAACTACACACCGACATAAATACAACACTAGAACATTTCATCTGCTCTTACTCATTCTCCCTTTCTTGCTTCGTATAGACTACTTGGTTAGGGTCCGCGTGATCATAGTAACTAATGGTTACAGACTTTGGTTGACATGACTTAAAAGACGTTTCAAATGACACAGGTGCATCCATCCTTACTCCCATCTTACTCCCATTCTGAGCTCTTCAATCCCTCATAATTTTTTTTCACTTTCTATTTCACTAAGTCACATTCTCTTAAAAATAGTATCTTCGATGCCTAATCTTTTTAATCAACACCAATACTTTTACTACCTCCACTATTCTGGCATTTCGTCTGACTATCCAATCTCTCTGTGCGAATGGGGCATGGCTACTTAAACCGATGTACAGACGTAACGAATTCTACGTTGCGATCGACCAACTGATTTCTTGCTTTGTTTCACTGTCATACGGCCAATAACGCCACTCAGTAGTGATAATCAATTTCAGAGGCTCTTGCACGGGGCACAACAATATCGTATGTGCACCGGAATTAACACCTCTACCTACAATCACACCACACAAAAATACTATTCAAATCACAATCACTACAACACAACGGAGTCGCGCACAAAATACCACACGAACACATATATTCAGGCATGCAAGCACGCACATATCAATACACATACATATATGTACATGTGTTTGTGTCTATATCTGTCAAATATTTCGCCAATTTCACATCTACATCCATCTATTCGCTCAACAACACAAACACATAAATGTCATTCTCATATTAGCTTCTTTCACACTATACCAACATTACTTACCCACTACCAATCACATTTTAGTGCTCGTCTGACATCAGTACACTCCACTATCCATCCATCTCTCGTCCGTTTCATTAATATTTGATTGATTGCATTTCACGACATCAACATTCCATAACAATCAATTATTCTCATCATTAACCAGCACCATCGTCACCTGCACAAACACAAAATAAACCTTACCATAATTATATATATATATATATATATATATATATATATATATATATATATATATTTATAAATCACAAGATAACTAAATCATCTATATCTAATACTACACAATAAATTCACACTAATTCAGTTACATATGCAGAATGTTTCAACAGAATTCATTCTGACAGCCAAGGGAAACTCATCATTATCACTATCCACACTCGAAATCATCAGTGTCGTCCGAAAACTTACCTCACAAACAAAAATCAATTCATACTATTAGCAAATCACACCGATCACAAACACTGCTCCTTTCAACAACATCTCACTTACACGTCAATATATCTATCTATCTCTATATATAGATATATACAGATATATACAAACATCATACATAACTACACACAATAATCAGCTGACCACAATCTTCCAACACAATGTCAAATGCATAAACACAGGAATATCACCTCTCACAACTATACTGTACCAAGTCAAGGCGATACATGTCATCAACACATATCGTGGCTGACATGCAGTCAATTTTAGAGGTACTTACTCAGTGAACTCAAAACTCGTCCACTGCGATTTAAACCTCTGCAACATGATACACACACAGCTCATACACAGCACATACACAGCGCGTAACACTATCAACAACAATCAACATTACACTGGAATCAACTCCCCTACACCATCATCAATAACTACACACCGACATAAATACAACACTAGAACATTTCATCTGCTCTTACTCATTCTCCCTTTCTTGCTTCGTATAGACTACTTGGTTAGGGTCCGCGTGATCATAGTAACTAATGGTTACAGACTTTGGTTGACATGACTTAAAAGACGTTCCAAATGACACAGGTGCATCCATCCTTACTCCCATTCTGAGCTCTTCAATCCCTCATAATTTTTTTTCACTTTCTATTTCACTAAGTCACATTCTCTTAAAAATAGTATCTTCGATGCCTAATCTTTTTAATCAACACCAATACTTTTACTACCTCCACTATTCTGGCATTTCGTCTGACTATCCAATCTCTCTGTGCGAATGGGGCATGGCTACTTAAACCGATGTACAGACGTAACGAATTCTACGTTGCGATCGACCAACTGATTTCTTGCTTTGTTTCACTGTCATACGGCCAATAACGCCACTCAGTAGTGATAATCAATTTCAGAGGCTCTTGCACGGGGCACAACAATATCGTATGTGCACCGGAATTAACACCTCTACCTACAATCACACCACACAAAAATACTATTCAAATCACAATCACTACAACACAACGGAGTCGCGCACAAAATACCACACGAACACATATATTCAGGCATGCAAGCACGCACATATCAATACACATACATATATGTACATGTGTTTGTGTCTATATCTGTCAAATATTTCGCCAATTTCACATCTACATCCATCTATTCGCTCAACAACACAAACACATAAATGTCATTCTCATATTAGCTTCTTTCACACTATACCAACATTACTTACCCACTACCAATCACATTTTAGTGCTCGTCTGACATCAGTACACTCCACTATCCATCCATCTCTCGTCCGTTTCATTAATATTTGATTGATTGCATTTCACGACATCAACATTCCATAACAATCAATTATTCTCATCATTAACCAGCACCATCGTCACCTGCACAAACACAAAATAAACCTTACCATAATTATATATAAATATATATATATATATATTTATAAATCACAAGATAACTAAATCATCTATATCTAATACTACACAATAAATTCACATTAATTCAGTTACATATGCAGAATGTTTCAACAGAATTCATTCTGACAGCCAAGGGAAACTCATCATTATCACTATCCACACTCGAAATCATCAGTGTCGTCCGAAAACTTACCTCACAAACAAAAATCAATTCATACTATTAGCAAATCACACCGATCACAAACACTGCTCCTTTCAACAACATCTCACTTACACGTCAATATATCTATCTATCTCTATATATAGATATATACAGATATATACAAACATCATACATAACTACACACAATAATCAGCTGACCACAATCTTCCAACACAACGTCAAATGCATAAACACAGGAATATCACCTCTCACAACTATACTGTACCAAGTCAAGGCGATACATGTCATCAACACATATCGTGGCTGACATGCAGTCAATTTTAGAGGTACTTACTCAGTGAACTCAAAACTCGTCCACTGCGATTTAAACCTCTGCAACATGATACACACACAGCTCATACACAGCACATACACAGCGCGTAACACTATCAACAACAATCAACATTACACTGGAATCAACTCCCCTACACCATCATCAATAACTACACACCGACATAAATACAACACTAGAACATTTCATCTGCTCTTACTCATTCTCCCTTTCTTGCTTCGTATAGACTACTTGGTTAGGGTCCGCGTGATCATAGTAACTAATGGTTACAGACTTTGGTTGACATGACTTAAAAGACGTTTCAAATGACACAGGTGCATCCATCCTTACTCCCATCTTACTCCCATTCTGAGCTCTTCAATCCCTCATAATTTTTTTTCACTTTCTATTTCACTAAGTCACATTCTCTTAAAAATAGTATCTTCGATGCCTAATCTTTTTAATCAACACCAATACTTTTACTACCTCCACTATTCTGGCATTTCGTCTGACTATCCAATCTCTCTGTGCGAATAGGGCATGGCTACTTAAACCGATGTACAGACGTAACGAATTCTACGTTGCGATCGACCAACTGATTTCTTGCTTTGTTTCACTGTCATACGGCCAATAACGCCACTCAGTAGTGATAATCAATTTCAGAGGCTCTTGCACGGGGCACAACAATATCGTATGTGCACCGGAATTAACACCTCTACCTACAATCACACCACACAAAAATACTATTCAAATCACAATCACTACAACACAACGGAGTCGCGCACAAAATACCACACGAACACATATATTCAGGCATGCAAGCACGCACATATCAATACACATACATATATGTACATGTGTTTGTGTCTATATCTGTCAAATATTTCGCCAATTTCACATCTACATCCATCTATTCGCTCAACAACACAAACACATAAATGTCATTCTCATATTAGCTTCTTTCACACTATACCAACATTACTTACCCACTACCAATCACATTTTAGTGCTCGTCTGACATCAGTACACTCCACTATCCATCCATCTCTCGTCCGTTTCATTAATATTTGATTGATTGCATTTCACGACATCAACATTCCATAACAATCAATTATTCTCATCATTAACCAGCACCATCGTCACCTGCACAAACACAAAATAAACCTTACCATAATTATATATATATATTTATAAATCACAAGATAACTAAATCATCTATATCTAATACTACACAATAAATTCACACTAATTCAGTTACATATGCAGAATGTTTCAACAGAATTCATTCTGACAGCCAAGGGAAACTCATCATTATCACTATCCACACTCGAAATCATCAGTGTCGTCCGAAAACTTACCTCACAAACAAAAATCAATTCATACTATTAGCAAATCACACCGATCACAAACACTGCTCCTTTCAACAACATCTCACTTACACGTCAATATATCTATCTATCTCTATATATAGATATATACAGATATATACAAACATCATACATAACTACACACAATAATCAGCTGACCACAATCTTCCAACACAACGTCAAATGCATAAACACAGGAATATCACCTCTCACAACTATACTGTACCAAGTCAAGGCGATACATGTCATCAACACATATCGTGGCTGACATGCAGTCAATTTTAGAGGTACTTACTCAGTGAACTCAAAACTCGTCCACTGCGATTTAAACCTCTGCAACATGATACACACACAGCTCATACACAGCACATACACAGCGCGTGACACTATCAACAACAATCAACATTACACTGGAATCAACTCCCCTACACCATCATCAATAACTACACACCGACATAAATACAACACTAGAACATTTCATCTGCTCTTACTCATTCTCCCTTTCTTGCTTCGTATAGACTACTTGGTTAGGGTCCGCGTGATCATAGTAACTAATGGTTACAGACTTTGGTTGACATGACTTAAAAGACGTTTCAAATGACACAGGTGCATCCATCCTTACTCCCATCTTACTCCCATTCTGAGCTCTTCAATCCCTCATAATTTTTTTTCACTTTCTATTTCACTAAGTCACATTCTCTTAAAAATAGTATCTTCGATGCCTAATCTTTTTAATCAACACCAATACTTTTACTACCTCCACTATTCTGGCATTTCGTCTGACTATCCAATCTCTCTGTGCGAATGGGGGCATGGCTACTTAAACCGATGTACAGACGTAACGAATTCTACGTTGCGATCGACCAACTGATTTCTTGCTTTGTTTCACTGTCATACGGCCAATAACGCCACTCAGTAGTGATAATCAATTTCAGAGGCTCTTGCACGGGGCACAACAATATCGTATGTGCACCGGAATTAACACCTCTACCTACAATCACACCACACAAAAATACTATTCAAATCACAATCACTACAACACAACGGAGTCGCGCACAAAATACCACACGAACACATATATTCAGGCATGCAAGCACGCACATATCAATACACATACATATATGTACATGTGTTTGTGTCTATATCTGTCAAATATTTCGCCAATTTCACATCTACATCCATCTATTCGCTCAACAACACAAACACATAAATGTCATTCTCATATTAGCTTCTTTCACACTATACCAACATTACTTACCCACTACCAATCACATTTTAGTGCTCGTCTGACATCAGTACACTCCACTATCCATCCATCTCTCGTCCGTTTCATTAATATTTGATTGATTGCATTTCACGACATCAACATTCCATAACAATCAATTATTCTCATCATTAACCAGCACCATCGTCACCTGCACAAACACAAAATAAACCTTACCATAATTATATATAAATATATATATATATATATTTATAAATCACAAGATAACTAAATCATCTATATCTAATACTACACAATAAATTCACACTAATTCAGTTACATATGCAGAATGTTTCAACAGAATTCATTCTGACAGCCAAGGGAAACTCATCATTATCACTATCCACACTCGAAATCATCAGTGTCGTCCGAAAACTTACCTCACAAACAAAAATCAATTCATACTATTAGCAAATCACACCGATCACAAACACTGCTCCTTTCAACAACATCTCACTTACACGTCAATATATCTATCTATCTCTATATATAGATATATACAGATATATACAAACATCATACATAACTACACACAATTATCAGCTGACCACAATCTTCCAACACAACGTCAAATGCATAAACACAGGAATATCACCTCTCACAACTATACTGTACCAAGTCAAGGCGATACATGTCATCAACACATATCGTGGCTGACATGCAGTCAATTTTAGAGGCACTTACTCAGTGAACTCAAAACTCGTCCACTGCGATTTAAACCTCTGCAACATGATACACACACAGCTCATACACAGCACATACACAGCGCGTAACACTATCAACAACAATCAACATTACACTGGAATCAACTCCCCTACACCATCATCAATAACTACACACCGACATAAATACAACACTAGAACATTTCATCTGCTCTTACTCATTCTCCCTTTCTTGCTTCGTATAGACTACTTGGTTAGGGTCCGCGTGATCATAGTAACTAATGGTTACAGACTTTGGTTGACATGACTTAAAAGACGTTTCAAATGACACAGGTGCATCCATCCTTACTCCCATCTTACTCCCATTCTGAGCTCTTCAATCCCTCATAATTTTTTTTCACTTTCTATTTCACTAAGTCACATTCTCTTAAAAATAGTATCTTCGATGCCTAATCTTTTTAATCAACACCAATACTTTTACTACCTCTACTATTCTGGCATTTCGTCTGACTATCCAATCTCTCTGTGCGAATAGGGCATGGCTACTTAAACCGATGTACAGACGTAACGAATTCTACGTTGCGATCGACCAACTGATTTCTTGCTTTGTTTCACTGTCATACGGCCAATAACGCCACTCAGTAGTGATAATCAATTTCAGAGGCTCTTGCACGGGGCACAACAATATCGTATGTGCACCGGAATTAACACCTCTACCTACAATCACACCACACAAAAATACTATTCAAATCACAATCACTACAACACAACGGAGTCGCGCACAAAATACCACACGAACACATATATTCAGGCATGCAAGCACGCACATATCAATACACATACATATATGTACATGTGTTTGTGTCTATATCTGTCAAATATTTCGCCAATTTCACATCTACATCCATCTATTCGCTCAACAACACAAACACATAAATGTCATTCTCATATTAGCTTCTTTCACACTATACCAACATTACTTACCCACTACCAATCACATTTTAGTGCTCGTCTGACATCAGTACACTCCACTATCCATCCATCTCTCGTCCGTTTCATTAATATTTGATTGATTGCATTTCACGACATCAACATTCCATAACAATCAATTATTCTCATCATTAACCAGCACCATCGTCACCTGCACAAACACAAAATAAACCTTACCATAATTATATATATATATATTTATAAATCACAAGATAACTAAATCATCTATATCTAATACTACACAATAAATTCACACTAATTCAGTTACATATGCAGAATGTTTCAACAGAATTCATTCTGACAGCCAAGGGAAACTCATCATTATCACTATCCACACTCGAAATCATCAGTGTCGTCCGAAAACTTACCTCACAAACAAAAATCAATTCATACTATTAGCAAATCACACCGATCACAAACACTGCTCCTTTCAACAACATCTCACTTACACGTCAATATATCTATCTATCTCTATATATAGATATATACAGATATATACAAACATCATACATAACTACACACAATTATCAGCTGACCACAATCTTCCAACACAACGTCAAATGCATAAACACAGGAATATCACCTCTCACAACTATACTGTACCAAGTCAAGGCGATACATGTCATCAACACATATCGTGGCTGACATGCAGTCAATTTTAGAGGCACTTACTCAGTGAACTCAAAACTCGTCCACTGCGATTTAAACCTCTGCAACATGATACACACACAGCTCATACACAGCACATACACAGCGCGTAACACTATCAACAACAATCAACATTACACTGGAATCAACTCCCCTACACCATCATCAATAACTACACACCGACATAAATACAACACTAGAACATTTCATCTGCTCTTACTCATTCTCCCTTTCTTGCTTCGTATAGACTACTTGGTTAGGGTCCGCGTGATCATAGTAACTAATGGTTACAGACTTTGGTTGACATGACTTAAAAGACGTTTCAAATGACACAGGTGCATCCATCCTTACTCCCATCTTACTCCCATTCTGAGCTCTTCAATCCCTCATAATTTTTTTTCACTTTCTATTTCACTAAGTCACATTCTCTTAAAAATAGTATCTTCGATGCCTAATCTTTTTAATCAACACCAATACTTTTACTACCTCTACTATTCTGGCATTTCGTCTGACTATCCAATCTCTCTGTGCGAATAGGGCATGGCTACTTAAACCGATGTACAGACGTAACGAATTCTACGTTGCGATCGACCAACTGATTTCTTGCTTTGTTTCACTGTCATACGGCCAATAACGCCACTCAGTAGTGATAATCAATTTCAGAGGCTCTTGCACGGGGCACAACAATATCGTATGTGCACCGGAATTAACACCTCTACCTACAATCACACCACACAAAAATACTATCCAAATCACAATCACTACAACACAACGGAGTCGCGCACAAAATACCACACGAACACATATATTCAGGCATGCAAGCACGCACATATCAATACACATACATATATGTACATGTGTTTGTGTCTATATCTGTCAAATATTTCGCCAATTTCACATCTACATCCATCTATTCGCTCAACAACACAAACACATAAATGTCATTCTCATATTAGCTTCTTTCACACTATACCAACATTACTTACCCACTACCAATCACATTTTAGTGCTCGTCTGACATCAGTACACTCCACTATCCATCCATCTCTCGTCCGTTTCATTAATATTTGATTGATTGCATTTCACGACATCAACATTCCATAACAATCAATTAATCTCATCATTAACCGGCACCATAGTCACCTGCACAAACACAAAATAAACCTTAACATAATTATCACTTACAAATCGATTTGCTTTTCATAAATTGCTGGTTGTCATGCTGGATGGGTATTCAAGATTGTGTTTAGCGGATTATTAATTGTATGTTCAATATATATCCTAAGCTACCTTTGTCTCGTTTCTGGTTATTTTACTCGAATATTATGTTCGATGAGTCGTTAGTTTTTTCGTACACCTTCCAAATTTACTTGAATTAGATCTTTTTCATCATTTTCTGATTATGTTGTTTTCTGTATTGTTTTCGATAATCAATACTTCCTTTTCATTCAACACCAGAATCTGAGTTATGTGATGTATGTTCTACTCTGTAATCCATCTACTACTTGCTACCCTGAACTTTAGTTCTTTTACCAATATCGATGAAATAATCTATTTAGAAGTAAATAAATTCTCAAAACAAGTTTGTCTGACAATGTAAGTTATTGATTCTGACCCTGTTACATCTACTTGATACATCCTCTCTGACAGCTAACTTGAACCAGATCATCATCGGTCACTCCGTGTTACTCATCCCTGACAAGATCTTGTCGGCTTAGATGAAACACTTCTTGATATATAAAATACATTCCATGTCTTCGTACCCCTTCATTCCTGTCTTTTGGTTTGCTAGGGTTTCGGGTCTATCGATTATAAAGATGTTGCAGACAATCCGTTGTCAATCCTTGAATTTCTGTGACATTGTATACCATCTACGTTGATGTTCTATGTCGAAATGATTGGGGGCCTAATAGAGTTAAACGAGAATAGTGACGAACCAACTAACGCTGAAGTCACACCTCGCGACCAGCCCTTACGTGGATTGAACCATTGACGCATCAAAGGATCATGGATGCTATGGAGACTGTACAACACAAAGGACGTTATTACAAGAATATATTAGTTAAGGTACAACCACGAAAGTACAGAAATGAAAGAACAACCACTGCCGCGTGGGCCAGTCTATGGCGTACATTGACTGGTGCGCGTTGACTATCCTTGACCTTGCCGGGGATCGATGATCTGTTCGATATTCAGTGACTCAACTGCCGGATGATTTGGCTAGGGTTCAGTGACATTTCACTGACCCTACAACATCTTCACAGAATTTTTTCACTTCGACGACAACCGGATGCTCATCTGCTCTATAATTTATTTAAGGAATGTTCTCCTAATAAATCTGGTGTGACCTTGTAGTGTTATTGGTCTTAACCACACAATCCTCAAAGCTGAACTTGAGACAACAGATAAAATAGGTATTCAACATATAACACGAAAAAACGACCGACAGTGGTGTGCACGGGAACATTCATTGAAGAATCAATAGGAGTGCATGGTTCAGCCGTGCAGTCGTGGTCATTCATATGTAACCTATCTTTTTTATTAATATTAAATATATTGTTTTATCTCCGGCCTAAATTTGGTTTTTAGAAACGCCAAACATATTGCTGATATTTACAATACGACGAGTCAGTGTAGACAATGATGTGACTTCCACGTAAGATTCCATAGATTAGACAGTCACATCATTATATATCTACAATGTTTGGATTAGGTCTATTATTATAGTAGTACTAATAACGAAGTAGACCACAAATCTACTTACTTACTTTTGCCTGTTACTCCCAATGGAGCATAGGCCGCCGACCAGCTTTCTCCAACCCACTCTGTCCTGGGCCTTCTTTTCTAGTTCTTTCCAGTTCTTGTTCATTCTTCTCATGTCTGTCTCAATTTCTCGGCGTAATGTGTTCTCTGGTCTTCCTCTTCTCCTTCGACCTTCAAGATTACATGTGAGGGCTTGTCTTGTGACACAATTAGGTGATTTCCTCAAAGTGTGCCCAATCCACTTCCAGCGCTTCCTCCTGATTTCTTCCTCCGCTGGAATGTGGTTTGTTGTCTCCCACAGTAAATTGTTGCTGATAGTGTCTGTCCATCGGATCCGAAGTATCTTGCGTAGACAGCTATTGATGAACACTTGTATCTTCTGGATAATGGCTTTCGTAGTTCTCCACGTCTCTGCCCCATACAGAAGAACTGTCTTGACATTTGTTATTGAAAATTCTAACCTTGGTGTTGGTTGACAATTGTTTTGAGCTCCAGATGTTTTTCAGCTGTAGGTATGCTGCTCTTGCTTTGCCGATCCGCGCCCTCACATCTGCATCTGATCCACCGTGTTCATCAATGATGCTGCCCAGATATGTAAAGGTTTCCACATCCTCCAAAGCTTCTCCATCAAGTGTAATTTGATTGGTGCATATTGTGTTGTATCGGAGAGTCTTGCTTTACTCTTTGTTTATATTGAGACCTACTGCTGCTGAGGCTGCTGCTACACTGGTCGTTTTCTCCTGCATTTGTTGTTGCGTTTGTGATAGAAGAGCCAGATCATCCGCGAAGTCTAAATCGTCAAGCTGCATCCTGCCTGTCCACTGTATCCCGTGCATTCCTCCAGATGTTGACGTCTTCATGATCCAGTCGATGACCAGGAGAAAGAGAAAGGGTGAGAGTAGGCAACCTTGCCTAACACCGGTCTTTACCTCGAACGAGTCGGTGAGTTGTCCTCCGTGGACGATTTGGCAGTTTAGTCCATCATAGGAGTTCCGTATGATATTAACTATCTTCTTAGGCACGCCGTAGTGTCGAAGAAGCCTCCATAGTGTCGTCCTGTCCACGCTATCAAATGCCTTCTCGTAGTCGACGAAGTTGATGTAGAGTGATGAATTCCATTCGATTGATTGTTCCACAATGATACGTAGAGTTGCGATTTGATCTGTGCACGATCTATCTTTACGAAATTCAGCTTGTTGATCTCGAAGTTGGGCGTCCACGGAATCCTTCATCCTGTTTAACAATACCCTGTTGAAGACTTTTCCTGGTATTGAGAGGAGAGTGGTGCCCCTGTAGTTGTCGCACTTGCTCAGATCGCCTTTCTTTGGTATTTTGATCAGAAGTCTTTTTTTCCAGTCTGTTGGTACATGTTCTTCGTCCCAAATCTTACTGAAGAGGATGTGGAGTATCTTGGCAGTTGCTGCTACATTTGCTTTCAGTGCCTCTGCCGGGATGTTGTCTGGTCCCGCTGCCTTGCCACTCTTGATTTGTCTAATGGCCATGCTGATCTCTTCAATTGTTGGTGGGCCAACATCAATTGGGAGGTCTGTGGGTGCTGCTTCGATGTTGGGTGGGTTCAGTGGAGCTGGTCGATTTAAGAGTTCTTTGAAGTGTTCTACCCACCTGTTAAGTTGTTATTCAATGTCGGTGATTACTTTGCCTTCCTTGCTTTTCACTGGTCTTTCTGGCTTACGGTAATTTCCAGCAAGTTTCTTTGTTGTATCATACAATTCTCTTATGTTTCCTTATCTTGCAGCCTTTTCCGCTGTCGTTGCTAAATCTTCCACATATTTACGTTTGTCGGTTCTGACGCTCCTCTTCACTTGCTTGTTTGCCTCTGTGTATTCGGCTTGTGCCTTGGCTTTTTCCGCTCTGGTTCGGCTGGTATTAATTGCGGCCTTCTTGTTCCTCCTTTCTTCAATTTTATCCAGTGTACCAACAGTGATCCATTCCCTGTGATGGTGCTTCTTTTGGCCCAGAACCTCCTGACATGTTGAAACGATTGCCTCCTTGATACCTCTCCAGTTGCTCTCCATGGTAGTCCCCTCTCCATTGAGTAGATCATGAAAGGCCTGGAACCTGTTGCTGAGGGCTATGTTGAATTTGTTGAGTTTGTCAGCATCTCGAAGAAAGGCCGTATTAAACTTTTGTGATGTTATCCGCACCGTTGTCCAGTGCTTCTTGAGTTTTAGTTTCATCTTGGCGACCAGCAAATGGTGATCGGATGCTATATCAGCTCCTCTTCTGGTTCTCACATCCTCCATCTTCCTCCTGAACTTCTTGTTGATGTAGATATGGTCGATTTGATTTTGTGTAGTGTGATCCGGTGAAATCCAAGTGGCTTTGTGTATGTTTTAGTGTGAGAATATGGTGCCGCCTATGACCAGTTTATTGAAGGCACATAGGTTTGCAAATCTCTCACCTTTTTCGTTCCTTTCTCCCAGTCCATGTTGTCCCATGACGTCTTCGTATCCAGTGTTGTCCATTCCAACCTTAGCATTGAGATCTCCCATCAGAATTGTCAGGTCCTTGGTTGGGCACTTCTCGACGATCGACTGCAGCCTATCGTAGAATTGGTCTTTAGCGTCTTCATCGTAGTCATTAGTAGGCGCATAGCATTGGATGACGTTCATTGTAATGCCCTCTCTCTTTGTTTTGAAGGAGGCTTTGATGATCCTTGGTCCATGAGATTCCCATCCTATAAGTGCATTTTGTGCTTTTCTGGACAGCATCAGTGCCACTCCTTGTGTATGTGAGGCATTTTCTTCTTCATGACCGGAGTATAACAGAAGTTCTCCTGAAGACAGTCGTTGTTGTCCAAGCTGCGTCCAATGTGTTTCGCTGATTCCAAGAACCTCCAGGTTGTATTATCTCATTTCTGCAGCAATTCTGAAGACTCTTCCGGTCTCCCACATTGTCCGGACATTCCATGTACCTACAAAAATTGTCGCTCTGGTTGTAAGAAGGTGCATCGGTCTTATGACTTCCGAATTAATTTCAGCTTTCATCATGAGACGTCATAATTATTCCTTCTACTCCCAGGGCAGAGTTTATATGGTTTGAATGATTTTTTCCGGTTAGCGTTTTTTAGCGAGTTGATTTTCTACGGGATGGAGTCGCTAACCCCATACACAACCCTCCTCCTTTACCCTGGCTTGGGACCGGCAGTGACCCCAGAGGAGCTACAGGCGGAGTTATGCAGTAACTTTATACAACAAAATAGTATAGTAGTAAGCGTCGACTTGCGATTGATTATGATCACCACTACAGGAAGATTACGTGCCAGATATTAGGTTGGATCTCTCCGTAGGCCAAAAACCAGAAGAATGTTGACGGTTGCAGTGAGATATATTTGTTGGTGATCTCGTGGTATCGAAAGAATACCGAGACATACCAAAGTTTACAAGCGGAACTACTGATCATTCTCGTGTTTCGTACAAATTCACAGGCGACGGAAGAAAGTTTGTTTTTGGTACACTTAAACAAACAAGCACAGTAAAACAATCACTGGTACAATTGGTTATAATAATGATAGTTTTTATTATACCAATCGCGTTCTCGTCACAAAAGTAGGTCATTAAAGGAGCCCTGGTCCAGAAAGGTTTTCACTTTCGATACGTAGCGGTTTCGTTCGTGGGACTGATCGCGAAACGTGCAATTGTAGGATGAAGGCGTTAACAGAATAGGAAGCGATCGTTGATCCTCGAGTTTCCATCAAAGATCTTTTACGTAGAATGATACCAGGAGAAACGTGCTATATTTTTTGCCTGAGTTAGCGTGTCAAACCAGAGTGGTTTGTATCAAGAATCTGAAGATTGGGTCCAGACCAAGAAAACGTTGCAGACGTAGGATGGAACCACATTAATTCAAGAAACCAGGAGCGACCATAATAACCAAGTTAGGGACCAAACGTATGCCATATGTATTTGGGACCAGAGAGATCGACTGAGTGCGTTGACTAGAGCGAGGTTGATCAGGTCTGCTTTCACCAAAGTTGACTGAAGTCGACGGTACCAATAGGGCGATGGTCGGACTCGTGGTCTCAGGATAAATAAAAAAACGAAAGAGGAAAGTGCAGAATGTATGTAGTATAGGGATAAGGTCCTATACCGTATCCGTTGTTAGTTGAGAGGTAAGTAGCGAAAGCGTACGGGTAGGCGTACTCAGCGCCCAAAACCTCTTGAAACTGCAATCTCATTCTAAGTCAAGGGCGGCATGGTTTGCTAGTCTGGACGTGAGGCTGAAGTCTCGTCTGTAAATGGTGCAGATGACACGTGCTGTTGACTTGGACGTGAGAATGAGGTTTCTAATGTATCTAGCGTGGGATCCGAAGTAAATGTAGAGATACTGCTCGAAGGTTTGATGAACCTAGCATTGAGTCTCCGCTTATCGGGTAGGGCACTGTCATCGACGTGTGCTGGCTTGAGACGATCGATGCTGACTATCTCGACGTGGCCATGTCGATCAACCTTGAAGGTCTTTTCATGACGAGAAATCACGAGAAAAGGTCCTTCGTAAGGGTGTTGCAAAGGTTTGCATACCGCATCCACTCGTATGAAAACTTGTGACACAGGTAGATAACTCTCGAGGGACAGCTACCTGTCGATGTTGTATACGAATTGACACCGGAGGCATTGTTCGCATAAATTCAGACCCTCGTTGGACGTTGTCTGACTTATCAAAATTGTTACTGCTCTGTGGCGTGAAAAATTCCCCAGGCAGACGCAAGGTCGTACCGTTTATAAGTTCAGTGGCGGAACATTTATTATCTGCCTTTAGGCTCGTTCTGATACTCACGAGGACGAGCGGTAAGGTTTCGTACCAACTGTCGTTTTCGTGTGCTCGAAGAACACTTTTCAGTTGGCAATGGAACCGCTCAACTAAACTGTTTGATGCAGTGAGCGACTGTCCTGCCGTAATAGACGTGTCGGGAACAGCTTCGGGCCATCTTGTGAAACGATCGATTCACGTCAGTATGTGATCATACCTGTGCGGTGGTGGCAATGGTCATACAATGTCTATATGAACGTGATCGACGCAAGCATCAGGCGTAGCGAAAGTGCCAATGGGGGCGGCTACGTGCTCGTGCACTTTTGATCGTTGACGTTTTAAGCATTACCTTAACCACATACGGACACCTTTATTCAGAAGTATAGTGCAGCGATGAGGCGTAATGTGGCTGCGATACCTGGATGAGGTAGACCATGAAGGGCATCGAAGACGAAACGACGGAAAGCAGAGGGTACGATCGGTAAGGGGAAGAACACTAGAAGTATAACATAGGATAGTACCTGAGCTAATAGCTAAGAGTACTTCCTGGGACTGAAGGGATATAGAATGTTGTACTTCTGTACAGTAGGGATCACTTGCTTGGTCGATGACCATAGCAGGGAGATGAAGTACCGGCAATGTAACTGCATTGTAACTATGACAGAGCGTCAGCAACATAGTTCGACTTGCCTTTAACGTGACGAAGGTCTGTCGTGGATTGAGAGATATAGTCCAAATGTCTGCACTCTTGTGGTGAGTAGCGGTCAGACTTGGTATGCAGAGAATATGTTAGGGGCTTGTGGTCGGTGAGTAGGATGAAATTGCGACCTTCTACTGCGTACCGGAGATGTTTGATGGCACAGTAGGCTGCAAGCAGTTCTCGATCAAAAGCACTATATCTCGTTTCCGTGGGAGTGAGGCGTCGTGAAAAGAATTTGAGAGGTTGCCAACTTCCGGAGATGTTCTGTTGCATAACGGCTCCTATGGCGAAATCCGATGCATCAACCGCTACACTAGGCGTGGTTGACGGGTCAGGATGAGCAAGAAGTGTGGCTTGAGACAAAGCCGTTCTGACCTTTCAAAACGCAGTACACGTGGCATCGTTCAATTCTAATTTGAGTGGATTGATGCGAAGTATGTCGATTAATGGTCATAACCGTTCTGCCGCATGTGGGATGAAAGGTCGGTAGAAGTTAACCAAACCGAGAAATGCCTTCACTTCTTTGATTGTGGACGGTACGGTGTACTTTATTATTGCACGTGCCTTGTCATCACAAGTAAAATACCCTCTTGCTTAATAATGTGACCTAAGAATTTTATTTCCGGTTTGCAAGTTCATTTTTGTCCGGGTTGACTATTATGCCATAATCTGAAAGGCACTGGAATAGTAGTGTTAGTACCGATAATGTTCATCTACATTTGATGATGCGGTTAGCGTCTAAGTCTCATACTATGCTATCGATAAACCTTTGGAAAGTTTGAGCAGCACATTGTAATCCAAGTGGCATTCGTAGGAACTCAAGCAGATCGGAAGGAGTCGTGACAGCGATTTTCTCTGTCTTCAAGAGCGACTGGGACCTGATTATATTCTCGTACCAGATCGATCTTAAAAAAAATAGCCGTGCCCTTCAGCGATGCCATGATGTCAAGTATGTAGGGGATGGTGTTGCTATCAAAACGTGTAACTACGTTTAGTGCTCGGTAGTATCCACATGGTCTCCAAATAACCCCATCCTTTTAGCGTATCATGCGGAGAGGTGAGGCCCAGAGACTGTGGGGAGGACGAATAATACCAGTAGCTAGTAAATTGCAAAACTCACGTTTGGCAAATGGTAATTTGTCCGATGCCAGTGGGCAAGGTTCTGCCATGGTTCTGGGCCCGCGGGTGACTATATGGTGGACCACACGATTGGTCACCGATGGGATCTTCTCGAGAGGTTTAGTCAATTTTGGTATTTCTACAATAAGGCTTGGAAAACATCGTCGCGCGAATGAAATACACCTGTGATTCGGTACGCTTTTTCTCTGAGTTTTAAAGCTCATGAATTTGCTGTTCGACGAAGGATCGATTGGCTACAGCCTATGTGAATTGACAAGCAATTCATGGTGCTGTAGGAAATCGATACAGAGTATGGCTGTAAGAACATCGGCAATGATGAACACACACAGATACTGCCGTTAGTTGCTGAGGTTGACTGCACCATAGTTAGAATGACTGAGCCATTTGCAGCGCGTAGGCGAGGTGTCGTGGCTTGAGACTTACTGATGCACTCACTGATGACTCACTAATGCATTTACCGCAACCGCCTCCTGTGTTCGCTTTCATTCCCACAACACAGCACACGAATAATGTAAAGTACGTGAAATATGGTATAATTTCCAAATGTTTATTGAAAACAAAAAGTTCTTCAATGTACAAAGTAATGATGTTTTCATGCTTGCTTGACGTACCTGTAATATTGGATAACTGTATGTGGTTCAGTAATAAACGTGATCAATCCTTCGTATTCGTCTTCTCATTTATACATTGTTAGGACGTTGTCGAGTAACGGTTAACAAGACGAACGACATACGAAGCTTAGGGATAGTACCGAATATCGACCACCACAGAATTGGAGGCCTCGCCGAGCGATCACAAAACAATTTTCGACGATATAATCTAATCCCGAAAATTCAAAGCGTTGCGTCTCAAATCGGATTATTATTTGTATCATAATCATAATTGTGGATTTATTAGATCCTAACTCACAAACATTGAACTTAACGATTATATTCATACTAAATAACGATCATTCACAAACAATTGATATATTGCTGCAATTTAGTAAGTCTGTTCCATTTTATAAATTGTACCATTTATTATTATCATTGTTTCTGCTCGTCCTATTTTTACTTTGTGAGATTTACATCATATTTGTGTACTACTCAAATTTTTTTGTAAGCATGTCTACCGAAAACGCTACGTCAAGTGTACAGCAAACTTCGTCCGTGAGAACTCTTAACCTTCCAGTCCCCTCTTTTAAGGTCATCCACCCTCAGCTGTGGTTCATTAGACTCGAAAACTATTTTCTGGCTAGTCGTATTAACTTACGAAGAGATAAATTCGGCCTCACAAGCACTCTCCTCCCAGACGAAGTAGCAGAAAGCGTACGAGAGGCGTCATCTAAATCGGATACTGAAAGGCCATACGATGTACTAAAGCAGGCAGTAATTAAAGCAGTCGCACTAAGTGACCAACAAGCTGTTGAGCAGCTTCTCAACCAGGTACAAATGGGGGATAGAACTCCATCACAGTTAAAAACTCATATGAAAAGTCTACTAGGTGATAGAAAAATAGACAATAATTTATTTTATCAACTGTGGCTTCGCCGACTCCAATCCAGTATTCAGCAAATCTTAGCTGTTGGAGATACTGACGCTGACATAGACAACATAGCGAAAATAGCTGATAGAATATACGAAAGAGCAAAGCAAGCAAGCCCTCAATCACACAGCGTGACAGTAGATGATAGAATCAGTAATCTGCAGAAGGAGATAGATGTTTTATGCCGCAAGCTCACAGAGTTGACCCAGAGCGAGAGACCACGAAAATTATCACGAGATGGCACGTGCGAGAGAAGCAGATCAGCTTCCAGAAGACGCGCAACTCCGCTGATATGTTGGTATCATCAAATGTATGGTTACATAGCAAGAAAATGCTTACAACCTTGTAGATTTAGCACGGCAAGTAGGCGGTACCTTCGGTTGTCCATGGTAACGCCTGCAGCGAACATAAAGCCCTCAAACAGCCGCCTATTTTATATACAAGACCGAATGACAGGCACTCAATTCTTGGTGGACACGGGAGCTGAAATTAGCGTAATACCCCCAGTATGTGACGACAAAAGAAACCTTAACACGTCACTAGTTCTAAAAGCGGCGAATAAATCAGATATCAAAACATACGGCAAACGAATGTTGTCCTTAAATTTCGTACGAGGCGCGACATACCGCTGGGATTTTGCCATAGCAGACGTATTGGTACCTATAATAGGCGTCAATTTCTTATGCAATTTCAATTTACTAGTAGACTCACGGCGCCACAGACTCATAAACGGTACCCATACTACTTCGATTAAGGGAATACTTACAGAATCTGTTTCTATGATCCTAGTGGTAGATAAGAGCCGCAACGACCCACGCAAATTATTGTTAAACGAGTTTCCAGAGCTTTTAAAAGTAACGTACAATAAAACAGATCTCAAGCATACTATCCAACACCATATTGTAACCAACGGGCAGCCGGTTAATGCAAGACCAAGAAGATTAGACCCAAAATGGCTAACAATAGCAAAGCAGGAATTCGACAAGTTAATGAGGCTAGGCATAATAAGGCCTTCGAACACCCCGTGGGCATCCCCATTACACATGGCTCCGAAAAAGAACGGAGAATTAAGACCATGTGGAGACTATCGAGCACTTAATAAGCAAACAATGGCCGATAGATACCCTATACCACACATCCATGATTTTACCTACAGTATAGAAGGTGCTAAAGTATTCTCGAAGATTGACTTAGTTAGAGCGTATTATCACATCCCAGTCGCTCCACAAGACATACCAAAAACAGCAGTAACAACCCCTTTTGGACTATATGAATTCTTACACATGCCTTTCGGACTGACTAATGCAGCACAAACATTTCAACGGTTTATTGACCAGGCCATCAGAGGCTTACCTGGAGTATACGCATACATAGACGATTTACTAGTAGCCAGCTCCACTATGGACGAGCACATACAACAACTACGGCAATTATTCGCGCGACTAAGAGATCATGGTATTTCCATAAACATTGAGAAGTGTGAGTTTGGAAAAGGATCCTTACAGTTCCTTGGACACATGGTAACTTCTAAAGGTATCACACCGATCTCTACAGAAATCGATATCATCAGAGACTATCCGTTGCCCGATACACGAAAGAAATTACGACGATTTTTGGGACTAATAAATTATTACAGACGTTTTATTCCGAATTGTGCGGCAATACTTCAACCACTGACCGATGCGTTACGGGGACACTCACGGACATTCCAATTATCAGCAGAGGCAATACAGGCCTTCGAGAACTCCAAGAAGGCACTTAACAAAAAGACGACATTAGCTAGAAGAAAGAGCGAAACACCGTTAGCTATCATGACAGATGCATCGAATGTGGCTGTTTTACAACAGTAAATGGCACATGGGAACCGCTTTCATTCTTCTCAAAGAGACTGAATCCTACGCAAACGAGATATAGTACTTTCGGAAGAGAATTACTAGCAATTTACTTGGCAATAAAACATTTTCGACATATGGTAGAAGGCATAGATTTTGCAGTTTACACAGACCACAAACCACTCACGAACGCACTAAGCGCAAAGCAAGATAATTACTCTCCGAGGGAGATCAGACAATTAGAGCTTATTTCCCAGTTCACTTCTGATATACGATATATTACAGGCCAAGAAAACGAAGTAGCTGACGCACTATCAAGAACGACGATAAACACTCGTCCAATCCGAAATCGATTATCACGAATTAGCAGAATTACAAAATATAGATGTCGAGTTAAACAGACTAAAGTCTGACAATACAACCTCTCTGGTACTAAAAGAAACTTCAATCGAAAACATGAGTATTATGTGCGATATTTCTACGGGCCGACCAAGACCATTTATTCCGAAGCCTCTAAGACGAAAGGTTTTCGACAATATGCATAACATATCACATCCTGGGATAAAGGCCACAATCAAATTAATCAGCGAACGTTTTGTATGGCCAAGCATGAACCGGGATGTTCGTAATTGGACGCAAACTTGCATAAAATGCCAAAAAGTTAAAGTACATCGTCACACCAGTTCCGCAATAGGTCCTTTTCGTCATCCGGATAGCAGACTGAGCATATACATATTGACATTGTAGGACCGCTGCCGATTTCAAACGGCTTTAGTTATATTTTTACCTGCATTGATAGATTTACGCGATGGCCTGTGGCAGTACCCATAAAAGACATTTCGGCCGAAACTATAGCCAAAACCTTAGTAGAGCATTGGATCTCTCACTATGGTGTGCCTGCACATATTACAACCGATCGAGGAGCCCAATTCGAGAGCCACCTCTTTCAACAACTCACTGAACTCCTAGGAATCAAGCGTATTCGGACAACATCTTACCATCCGAAGGCGAATGGTATGGTAGAAAGATTACATCGGCAACTCAAAGCCTTTCTTACATCTGTTATTAGCAATAACGATTGGGCCAGCAAACTCTCATTAGTCATGTTAGGTTTAAGGTCAACAATTAAACAAGATATAGGATGTTGCCCAGCAGAGTTGGTTTATGGAACCACTTTACGTCTTCCAGGAGAATTTTTCACCTCAAGTAAATGTGTTCTAACTGATTTAGCCAACTATGTACAACGTCTAAAGTAGCATATGGGTAATCTAAGAGTAACACTTCCGAGGCAACATCAACAACGTGTGTACATACCAAAACAACTGAGCGACAGTATCCATGTGTTTATCAGAAGGGATAATGTGCAACGTCCCTTACAACCAGCTTACGATGGTCCATTTAAAGTTATTAGAAGAAATGATAAAACTATTACAGTAGATAAAGCCGACCGAGTCAAACCAGCTTTTATCGAAGCTGACGATCAGCCAGTATATACAGATCATTCGAAAATCGTCGAGTCACAGTAACGTGAGTCTCAATCATCAACAACATCGACGAACAAAAACGAAGAGAAACCAGTAACGACAGGATATGGTCGAAGAGTAAGATGGCCTCAACGATACATAGCCACGATTTTGAACTAATAATTTCTTTCGCATCTTCAGATGTAAATTTCTTTCCTGTTCGTTTTGTATGTGTACATCGAAAACTTTAATTTATCTATTATTATAGTCAACAAAGTTTGCATATTCCAATGTAAATGTATATAAACCTCTAAAATCACTAACACATTATTTTGATTTGTTATTTTATCTGGCCTCACGCACATATACGAACTGAAGCTTACACGTACTTGTAGTAACTCACACGATAGTTCTATCATACATCTCAATTTCATAAATTTTGATGTTTACTGTCCTGTTAAGTTTAACATTTTTTTATTCGCAAACACAGACACTATTTTGTATCCATGTTTGCTGGGGGGGAGCTATTATAGCAACTCAGATACAATTGAGTTTGTTTACATCTAATCCAGTTAAGCCCTTTTGTTAACTTATTTAATGGACAGTCATTCATACAATAACAGCCCATCTATACCATTGTACTTTTATTATATACGCTTGAACATTGCTTACTGCCGACGCATATATTCATTCCGCTAGCATTATTATTAATCGCTTAATTAATCCGATGACTCATGCTTTTCCACTTATATATATATAAGTACATCTTAATCCTGTTTACTGCACTTGCCCTGCTTGCTCTCTGCTCTACGCTACACCGTACTGTACATGCTTACTCATTCATTCGGCTCTACGGCACTGCTCTTTCATGCTTGACGTACCTGTAATATTGGATAACTGTATGTGGTTCAGTAATAAACGTGATCAATCCTTCGTATTCGTCTTCTGATTTATACATCGTTAGGACGTTGTCGAGTAACGGTTATCAAGACGAACAATATACGAAGCTTAGGGATAGGACCGAATATCGACCACCACAACGTTTCTCTGTCTAGTGCTTATTTAGCATAATAAAACAAGACCAAAACATTAGTACTGGAATGCATACTGAACTTGATTATCGTGTAATAAAAAATAGAACAAACTGTAATTGTCTGTTGAGGAGATCCAGGGAACTCCTTGAAAAAAAGCCAAAAAAGGCTCTGAAAACACGGAGAAGCATCTTATCCAACCAGCATTCACTAGAAGTTATGCCAGAAAGTGAGAATTTACACGTCAAGTTTCTAATTGGATGATTACCTATACTGCTACTATGTTTGGTAGCGTCCCATAATTTTCCAGAAAACCGAGATTTTCTGTACATAAACGGATTTTGGGAGTAAAGAGTTTCTTCCACATTTCGCGCTTTTCTCTCATGTTCAGGTTGCTGTGTAGATCTAGGCTGGGGATTACTAGGAGAGCTTAAGAATCGAATTTAGCGTTCAATTAGAATACTTATCATGTCCTAAAAGGTTTAAACAATGCCGTTAATGATAATAAGTTCTTGTTCACAGAACTTCACAGTACGGATTTTGGGGTTCATCTCATTCTGGAGAAATCACCAACATACACATTAGTATTATTGGAACAGCCTACAAGCATAGAGTATCAGTCCTTATTGAGTATTTGTTACATAAGGTCGTCTTTGAGTACTGGTCAGTGTTATAGTGTAAAACTTAGTAGATACAATTGTATATATTATTAACTTAATGACTCTAATAAATTGTTGGTATTATTTGTTTGCCCGTTAGCTATAATATTTCTTAAGGTAATCTTAACCGCAAGTATAGAAACTATTGCGGTACTCATAAGTAGTATTGAATTCACTTGGTATTGTCTACTTGAATCTTCCAATTGATGTTTACGACTGCAGTTGGTCAGTCACTTATTGGAAAAAATGCATACTGTGCGGATTGCCCTAAGTCACAAGCATAATAAGCGAAGATGGATAGTGGCTAGCAGTGGAATCCGGTTTGAAGCGTGTTTCGTCCTAGTTGGAGCTCATCAACTGGATGTACCTGCATCCCAAGGTTGACGTTCACTCCGTGGCTCGAACCCAGTACAGTTCGCTTCAAAGGTCATTGTGTTATACACTTAGCGACTGAGTCCTGATAGCCACTTGCTTGTGCAATGGGGTGAAGTTTAAATTCACTTGGTATTGTTTACTTGAATCTTCCCTTTAATTTTCAGGACTGCGATTGATCAGTCTCTTATTGGCACATGTAAATACTGTGCGTATTCCCTTGATATTGCCCTAAGTCATCCAGCTGACGAGTCTCGAATAGGGAAAAACGCGCGTTTGGGATCCCACTGCTAGTCACCATCCATCTTTTCTTACAATGCTTAGTATAAATACTTGCTTTGTAAAACCTTTCTTAGTTTCTTCTCAGTCTAAAAACATTAATTACATTATTTTGCCTCATTAGTTTTTATGTATCAATGTACCGCATGATTAACGTATCATCAATGAATACATTAGGGAATTATAATGGATAACCTTTGGAAAAATACCACCAGTATGTAATGTGTCCACAAATTTCAAAAGCAACCAATTTCGAAAGACTTTACGAATTTAATTAAATTGATGTGTGGATTAGACATTTAAGTTACCTAAGAATCAAGTTCACTATCTTATAATGAAATATGAACTGCTCACTCAACTACTAGAACACTTAATTCAACTTGGTATGTAAATCTGTTTGTATTAGACAGATAATTTATATAAAACATTTGAAATGATTCCAAAAGGGCTTCGGCACGGGTAGTTGCTTTAGACATCCAATGAGCTGTGAAAATTACTGCATAACCTATTATGCCTTTAATCGATCTAAGTAAGTACAATCGGTTTAAAATACAAAGAGTGAAAATTTTTTAAACTTTTGGATACTCTTGAATAAATTGATGATGAAAATATATTTTTAGTTAACTAACATGTTTCGGTACTTAGTGTAATTCACTCCTTCAAAGAGTAAATATCATTTTTCATATAAGTACAGTCTTAATACAATGCGGTGATACTGTTTCAGTACGGTCTGTTAATTATCAGTTTTGGATTTATGGTACAGTGTTACGGTCTGAACTTCATCTAAACATTAATTTGAATTTTTGAGGCATGGTTAATGACTAGTAGATCAACTAGGTGTTTCCTCTTAGCAGATAACGCATTTAGCATCTTTATAGTATGTGAACTTATCTGAGGCTTGCATGAAGTAAGTGACTGTGCCTAGACATCATACGATTAACTGACTGAATTCATAAACGTTTACGCAACACTAATTAAGAGCATAAATCAAACTGTATATTTGGATTTAATTAGAATAAAGTATTTTACAAATAAATTGGTCACTTTTATCATTAATCAATGTTAGCAGGATAAAATACAGACGGCCACATGCCCAATCAGAGCTCTAATCGAAATATGTTGATCAGTCTACTTTAAATCAAACAAAGATAGAGGATACATCGAGAATGTACTGGGAGCTTCTCTTTTAAATATCATGTATATCTTCGTTCTAAGTTTTGGAGTTTCTAAAATTACTCTGGTTATTTGTGGGACGTATTGTTTTCCTCTCTTCTGATTAAAGTCCAGTTGTATGTGAAGTAAAGTGTGACAAACGGAATGTCGACAAAAAAAAACACGAGAACGTAACAGCTAACTTTTGTTCGGACACAGTACTCAAGTAATTTCATTAAAATAATAGGCTTGAGTCAAAATCTGATGTGTGTGGAATTGTCTAAACCGAAATTTAGAATAAAGACTTTCTCAAAAATGACTTTAAAGAGCACTAGTTCATAAACAAACTATTTCAACAATCAATCAGCCAGAAGAAAAAATGCTCAGTTTACAGAAAGTTGTTGAAATTTGCATTGAAAAAGGTGGTTAAATTAAAACAATCAGAAGCAATCTATAAAAAAGGCATATTAATGGCCGGCTGATCTAGTGATAGATGATTTGTACTTTTGTTGTAGTAGTCTAGAAGGAAAGTGTAGAATAATTTTAAGGACTTATATTTTTTATGTTGTTAGTTGTAGGAATTACCAGCATAGGATTATGGAGGTTGCCCAGTTTTTATTGAGATTATGAACCGATTAATGTTAGACCACCACTGAAAACCTGGAAGCACTGGATAGCCGTTTCGTCCCAGTATGGGACTAGTGAGCAGTGATCATCCACAATCCCGCACATGGGACTCGAACCCAGGACCTTCCATCACGTGTGAACACAACTCTAAACTGATTATGATTACTAGTGATCAGCTTAGAGAAGTGATTCTCGGAAAAGCCATAACCAGTGCAGTTCAACGTGTTTGATGTGGGGCAGTTACCCACCGAAGATGATGGGAGATAGTTGCGCAACATCGTGGATTGGTTGGAGTTAGACAACAACACTGTTGGATCCCGGCTCAGTGTTCCGGAGTTTAAGCGTCGGCGACGGTGACTGAAGGTCCTGGATTGGAGACACGTGCGTGGGATCGCAGATGCGCACTTCTCACCAGTCCCATACTGAGACGGAACGGCTATCTAGTGTTTCCAGGTTTCACAAGTGGTCTGACATGGATCGGTTCATAATCTCAACAAAAAGTAAGGATTATAGTTAACTAATCTCTATAGATAGATGTGTAATATGAGCGGATTTCCTCGGTATTGAAATTTGATTATAGTTTCGGTAGAATTCAGTTGTAGCTAGCAATGCGACCTAAGTTATGTATTTCGTCCTAACACAAACGGGAGGATACAAAATAACTAACACCATGCCCATTGACCAGTTTGATTACCTGAAGTCAGTATGTCAGTGAATAGTGTTAGGGTACGTAGTGAAAGGTAATGGAACCAAATCTCAATGAAAACAACAACACTACGTTACATATACCTCAACCGACGGGTCTTACATACAACAAAACATATATTCAGAGTAGTCATAGTCTACTAACATGTGGAATAACTGAGATGACAAACGGTCTCACTTCGAATTGTAAGACAAACAGCTAAGAAAATAACTTGCAATGGTTTAGTACGCCATACAGTTTATTTCCCGATTGCATAAAATACAATCTACTGTTAAACTGAGTCGAACAAGTAGTTTTTTTTAACACAAACCATTCAACACATCAAACCTGTCTGAATAGACAGATGTGGTTCGATAGCTAAAACACTGAACTGCAGTACAGCAAAATTCAGTTTACATCAACTTGGACATCCAGGTTCATGTATCACTAGCCCCCACATAAATAATGAGGTACAGTATTTATTGCATTTTTGCACGAAATTCATTTATCCATATGGCTACAAAGCATTATGGTCGATATCGATTCGTGACCGAGAGCAACGTGGGGACTCTTAAAAATCTATTTGGATCCTTAGAGTTTGAAAAAATCTTTGTCTATAAAGACGAATTCATATGACGTTCCTTTAATTTTCAGGCAATTCTGTAGATGTTAGTAGATCCACAAAATGTGTAAAATCAGTTTACCCTATGTGATATTATTGTTTTTCTCTTCATAACCTACACATTTACAAAAACTGTTTTGTGATTGACTAAGAGCTAGCTGAAAATTTTTCGCAACTGTTTTAAGCTCGTCTTGTATATACTAACCCGGTTTTTTTTACCACGATGTATTATTTCAAACGAAAAAAACAAACAATCAACGAAAAGATATTCAATAAAGAAGGTGGGAGAGGGACAAGTATGAAAGAAGGCAAATTTAACTACAATAGTATAAGGTAAAACAGAATGTACACTTTTCCATATTTCGTAATGTTATTGTAATTTTTTGGGTGAAACTGATAAATATTTAGCTTCTTTATTGCGTTGTGCGTAACTTTGTATGTTGAAAATAATTAGTATGATTTTATGTAGAAAAGGATGAAGGATATGGATAGCGAAACACAAGCACCAGTTGCTTAAGTTGACAAATCCAGTTGTATATATGAGCGTATGTGTGTAGGTATACAGACAGAAAACATACATACATGCATAATAGATGTTTTGTTTGTAAGCAGACTAACTGTTATTTTGAGTTTTGTGTACACAAATAAAAACAAACTTCTCTAAAAAGGAAAATACACAGAAATTTCTTTTTTTTTAGATGAACTAGATAACTTTTTTCTCTTTTTTTTTTTTAAAAAAAGAGGACATACTTGATGCCAAGCCGTTGCTAATGGTGAATTACAATAGAACATTATTTGGATATGGTAAACGGTGACTGTTACTGCTACCGTTATAAATAGTTACATCAGTCAGTGGTATTGATAACTTCAAAGTTGTTTAACTACTTTGAAGGGTAATTAAAAAAAATAATGAGATGGCAAATTGTCACAACACAATAGAAAAGATCTAGTTGTGCAATAGTTTACTCATTTTTAAAAAAAATGAATAATCACATAGTTTGATGTTGATAAGGTGGAATAAAAACATGACAATCATATGTATGCATATTATGAAGGATGTATTCAATGGATTTATATTCGAACAGAAAATGTTGATATTCCCTGACATTTTATAAATGTATCTTTGTTAAGATTTGTTTGTAAAAGTGATCAATCTGATCAATGTAAATTGAACAAGCACCATTCATATTATGTATTTATGTGGTGTAGATAAATAAATGAAAGACTCAGAACATACACACTTTAACAAAAATGCTGCTGAAGTGTTACGAATGACACATAGATTATTTAATATAAATCATAATTTATAAACAAACAATAGGATGAATCGAGAAATGAAAAGAATCAGATCGTTTGAATGAATTTGCATGTATGTGTGCGAAAATTACACCCAGAAAACGAAAATATTCCATGGATATGCAATCTGAGTATAATGTTAGAAGTGAATAGGGAAATAAAAAGGCAACAATATCTTTAAGGTATTTACATGTACACTTACTCAAACACATAAACACATCGAAATGCATGCTTACACATATGCACACAAACAGAGAGAGAGAGAGGGGGGAGAGAACCAAAATAAAATGAATAAATACACCATTTTAAAGGGAATTGATAACACGAAATTAAATTGGAACATTTTCGAAAGAGTGATGATCAATGTTAAATCGATTGTTATTTTTTTGTTTATTTTAATGAAGGTCATTATATTGGTCTTATTCTATTAATAAATAATTAACTGTTCAAGATAAAAATACATAATGAATAGGTAAGAGATAAAGAAATTAAGAATGACCGGGATAACCGTATAATGTATCGATATTTTTACTATTATTAGTAGTAGATTGAATCGTTTAATTTTGAATAGTAATTTTGAATGTAATTGGACAACTAGACACAAATAAACAAACAAACGGATTCCTGTATAGATTTCAACAACAAAAACAAACAAACTCAACATACTTGTAAAGGAATAAATCATCTTAGTTATTTTCCCAAAATATTTTGTTGTTTTAATGTATGTTGACTTAATGTTTCCTCTTCTTACAAAAAAATGAATCAATTAGTCAATTAACTGGTTAGTCAATAGTAGAATTAGAAAAGTTGAGCTCTACGTTTTAAATCATTACGTTTCCATTCAGGAAGACGATAAAATGCTGTTCGAGATAAAGCGAAAACCTGTTGAAATTCTTCATCGGATAAATGTGTCTAAAAAGGTGACAACAATAATAATGATGTTAGTAAAAAAAACTGATGAAAAATGTGTGATGGTCAGAATGGAAAAACAAAATTCGTTTAAAGATTCCCATCATATTAAAAGACTAATATTTGAACGAAGAATATTCTTTTCGATAAATTCTCTTCAGGTTCTACAACTATATATCCAAATTAATAATCCGAAAAATGGCCAGGTTAAAGGTAAGGTACATCGTTTAAAGCATGTAAATTTAGGAATGTCAAATCAAATAGAATAAAATTGTTAATGTTGATATGACTCAAATAGAATGTTAACTTGAATCTGACCTATATTTATTCTGATCACAGATCTTAAATTTTCACTTTACATATATGCAGATTCAAGTTAACATTCTATATGAGTCAATATCAACATTAACAATTTTATTCTATTTGTGCTTTGACAATCCTATATAGTTGTAGAACCTGAAGAGAACTTATCGAAAAGAATATTCTTCGTTCAAAAACAAAATTGATGTGTTGCCAGTGAAAGTGTAATTAACTCTTAAGTGTGGAAAAACAGACACTCAGCTTACACTGACTATTAAATATGTGATGTTTTTTCTTGTTATAGTGATTTATTCTCCAGGTTCATTAAGTGTGTAATTGTGTGGAATAAAGTATTACTCTGATTCTCTATCTTTAGTTGTGAATCGTGTATTTGATATAACGTAGTCTAGTCTGCTGCATAATCAATTTTATCATCGTATTAACGAAGTATACTAGACAGAAAATAATTTTAATTCTTTCGTTATATCAAAAACGTATGATGAAGATGATTCAAGTGTGATTTATTCATAAGTATTCATACCGATAATGATGATATGTAAAGTTGACGAAGTTAGGTTGAATAAATGAACTTAATATTAGTCAAATATCTGATATAGAATTATAAACTATGAATCTAATCTAAAACTATAATGAATATAGCAAAATGATTGAGGTTAGAATATGTAGGCCATTCAATCCCTAAAGATAAGAGTGAATCGGCTGAGAGACCTGAAGGCATCAGGTTCGATCCTTACCGAAATGGTAGTTAGGACCTAGCACTGACGACTCTCATACTAGAACGAAACGGCATGTTTAATGCTCCTTGGTTTCAAGTGGTCGCCTAATAAGGATCAGTTCTGGATGTAAACTATAGTGAATATTTCTTTATCAATCAAAAAGTACTTTAACCTACTAACTACATAGTAAATAAAGTTAGCCTATGATTATGCAGTCGATAACTCATAGAATAAGTATTAGTGAAAAGAACGAGAATGGTGAGGGATTCACAAGTTCATGTGCATTCACCAAAATGATTATAGGCGGCACAAAATTTCCCCCCACAAACTCATACAAAAAGATACGTGGTTCTCAGCGAATCACATGACTGAGAACCAGATCGATTATATTTGCATCACTATAAAATTCAGTAGAAGACACGAAAACCAAGAGAGGAGCTGAAATAGACAAGATGAAACTAAAGCTAGAAAAGCAATGGAAAAATGGAGAAACAGCACCACAAATGTTTAATACACTCTTTCTTCGAGATACTGACAAACTCAACGAATTCAAGATAGCTCTAAATAAAAGGTTCCATGCCTTTCAAGATCTACTCAGAGAAGAGGAAACTACTAAGGAGAGCAAGCGGTAAGGGATCAGAGAAGTACTAACTTCGACGTGTCAGAAGGTGCTAGGAAGCAAGAAGCATCATCATAAGGAATAGATCTCTATCGAGACATTGAACAAGACTCAAGAAATAAGGAAACAAATTAAAAACAACCAAATGAGAGCATAGAAAGTCAGGGCACCGCTAAATACACAGAAGCAAACGAGCAAGTGAAGAGGAGCATTAGAACCGATAAGCAGAAATATGTGGATGACCTAGCAACGGCAGCAAAAAAGGAAATACGAGACAACTATGTGACATAACGAAAGAAATATTAAGGAATTATAGTACATTGGAGTGACCAATCAAAGACAGAGAAGGTAAGCTGACTACTGAGGTTCAGAAATAGCGGAAAAGATGGGTAGAACACTTTGAGGAAGTCTTGGATAGGCCAACTCCACTGAACCCGCAGGAAATCAAAGCAGAAGATACCGACCTTTCTATAGCTTTCACTCCACCAACGATCGAAGATATCAGCATGGCCAACAGATAAATTAGGACTGGAAAAGCAGTTGGACCTGACAATATACCAACTGAGGCAATAAAGTCAGACATAACAGTAACTACACACATGCTCCACGTTCTATTTGGGAAAATTTGGGAGGACAAACAGGTGTCGACAGATTGGAAAGAAGGATATATTATCGAATTACCAAAGAAAGGAGATCTTAGAAAATTTGTGGACTACAGAGATATCGCGCTACTATCAATATCAGGTAGAGTTTTCAACAGAGCACTGTTGAACCGGATGAAAGATTCAGTAGATGCCCACCTTTGAGATCGACAGGCCGGATTTCGTGAGGATCAATCGTGTACAGACCATGTCGCGACATTATGGATAACGTTTGAGCAATGGAATTGGTCACCATACTTAAACTTTCTTGACTATGAGGAAGCGTTTGAAAGCGTGGTTAGGGGAACCTTCTTCGACACAATTTGGATACCCGAGAAAATCGTCAAGATTATACGGAATTTATACGTCGACTGCACTGTAAGGTCGTGCATGGAGGACATCTGACAGGTTCGTTACAAGTGAGGAGCGGCGTTAGACAAGGGTGCCTAATTTCGTCCTCCTTCTTTCTTCTGGTGGTCGATTGGATAACGAAGACCCTCACATCTGAGGGGAAGCATGGAATGCAATAGATAGTCTGGATGCGACTAGACTACTTGGACTTCGCAGATGATTTAACCCTTCTATTCCGTACACCGTAAAAAATCTAGGTGAAGACGGTCAGTGCAGCAGCAGTAAGCTTCAATATATGCGTAAGGGAAAAGCAGGATCCTCAAATGCAACTCAGAGAACAGCAAACCAATCACACTTGATTGAGGAGTTCTCGAAGGGGTGAGAACGTTTACCTACGTGTACAGCATCATCGATGAACAAGGAGGATCCAATGCAGACATAAAGGCGAGGATTGGCGAATCAAGGACAGCATTCCTACAGTTGAAGAACATATAAAACTTAACAACAACCGTCAGTCAATATCAAAGTCAGAATCTTCAATACGAACGTTAAGACAGTTCTACTATAAGGAGCTGAAACTTCCAGAACTACTAAACAATTGTTTACTCAAGATACTCAGTGTCCATTAGCCGGACACTATAAGCAACAGTCTACTGTGGGAGAGAACAATTCAGCTTCCAGATGAAGAGGATACTTTTCAACAGTATCCACCTATGACCCCAACTATGATTCAAATATAGAAATTTTTGGCATTATAGAAAAATACACCTACATGAATTATCAGCTAATCAGTTAGTGTTGAACCGAATGGCTTTCCTCAAGCTTACCTAATGCATTGATCAACAGTAAATGCTGTGATCGGCAAATAGACTTGGGATATGTAGGTGGTAACGTGTGAATAAGTTCTATTTTTTAGTTACTGTGCTTACAAAACCTCGTCGACGAACCTAAACCATTGTTTTAAACCAGAATAAATTATACTTCAGCTGAATATTGTCTACTCGATGTAGGTTGCATGATGATCACAAATAAAGACAAGATTACAACTCAGTAGTGAAACAGTAACGTAAGAGATCGACCAGTATGAAGCTCAACAGTTTTTCAAAATGGAAACCATGAAAATCATTAAAATGATGCTAACCCACACTATTTGGGCATCTCAACATAGAAAAAACAATTATTCATTGTTATCTCTCTTCAAGTTCAATGCAATGAATGCATTCGTAAATAGGGATCATTTTGAAATTGCTTAATTCCATTAGGGGCTGTATTAGTTACTGATGCTCCTGAAATTCTAATAAAAAGTCATGACCTGTGGAGTTCAGAAATACTATGAAGAAACAACTATTTACTAATTCCTGGTTTTCAATAGTGGTATAACTAAGACTAATTCGTCATTTAAACTATGAGCATTTCACCATCTACGCAAACATCCCTAAACTAAATATTGGACAAAAAACCGATTATGTATCAAACAACTAACCTCTACAGCCATACGATCAATTCCTTTGGGATAAATCCCTCTGTATTCTTTGAGTTTTTCATATGGTATCAACTGAAAAGAAAAAATATATAGTAAGGAATTCTATCTAAAGTAAGCAACAATAAATTAAAATTCACTCCAATGCACAAGCCAGTAGTTATCTGGACTCAGTAGATAAATGGATAACACGTTAAGTGTTTGAAAATAGTGGTACTGGGTTCGAGTCCAGGGTAAACATCATCACGGGTACAGGCACATCTAGACAACGGGTCTCGACTGGAATAATTTACACGTCCTGGACTACTCTCCTAGTCACCATCCCAATCTGCTTAAGATGGTTGAAATAGATTTGATAATAAAATACACCAACTGTATTAACCATGATGTACTTACTTGAGGTAAAGATGGTTTCTTATGAGATATAGCACTTGGTGATGATGATAACTGAATTGTGGGATGACTTGGACTGGATCCAATCAGACGACGATCAGCATCGAAATCTTTACCATTGATAGAATCCATCAGATTATGCTGTTGTAGATATTGTGATGAATGACCATTTGGAATCGAAGTAGTAGTACTACTATGTTTAACTCCATGAAGTGTACTAGCAGTGTGTATTGATAAATTGCGATGATCGGATGTTAGTGAATAAATTCGTACTGAATCACTGGTATTTGATTGAGTATTATCAGATTTACTTAATTGTAGATTACCGTTTAATAATTTCTCTGTTGTAAAAACAATAGCAATAATAATACTGAATAAAGGAATTTGATCCATTTTGTAAGTTTTATCCATCACAGACTGATCTCGGTTGGGGTAAAAATAAGTGGGTATATGTTTATCTTAGTTTATGACTGGTCATAAGTATGCACCCACTGTGGTCTGGGTTACTTATATCCACTTAAGTGGTATATAACGATGGTTGGGCATTGAATGTATTTCACTAGAAGATCGATAACGAAAGAACGGGAACGAAACACAATCGGTATGAAAATGCATGAACAATAATAATCGGAGACGATAGATTGATATTTGCAGAAGGAACGTTCAAGAATGACACAAATGATCGTTATTTTTCAAACTAACTGTTTACTGTATGGTTCTCATATTTTACTGAGATATTCTGTAATTTTGTGCCTAAATACATTCGGTTGTCCCCACAGGTGTTCTTGTTCACTACACTACGACCTCTCTGAGAATCGAAAAACCAAAACTTCCAGGTCTTGCTACCAGTGTACAACAATTAAGACAACTGGGTTAGCGCTTAACTCCAACCTCTAACATTGTTATGTGCTGGAAATAATTCTTATTCATGGGATTTGTCGTTCAAAAAAAATCAAAATGTATTTCATTACTTTATTAATGATACCTTCAGTTTCAAAGTTATTTTTTATCATTTGCTTAAAAGTTTTATGCAAAATTATTTCAAATTAGTGTTGTTTTTGTCACAGATTTGATTTCAGAATTAGGAAACTGTTATAAATTAAGAAGGTAATGAACGAATCTAGTTTTACCCCGGAATGAGACTACTTCAAGGATTTTGTAGATTAGATCAAACAAATAAACTCCAGACTTGATTAAGCTAATTTGTGTTTGTTTTTAAACTACTAGTGGAGTTAGAATCCAATGATCGAAATTATTCGAGTTGTAATAACAGTAATAATAAATCATTAGCAAAGACAAAACAATAATAATTATTGTTTCACAATTTATATCACGAAGTGACCTTAGCTAGATAACTGTTGAAAGTCGGAAGAGATTTAACGGTTATTTCCTCCTAGTATAGGAATCCTTAAAAGCAATGTACATTCACGACCACACAGAGGATCGAATTTACAATGTTTAAGCTGTGAAATGAGCGCTTGGCCTTTTAGACAATTGAATCAACACTCAATTGTTTAAATAACTTAAGTGCTAAAATGAAACAGTGATTTGGGGCTTGTAATAGTTGTCTACCTAAGATCAGTTCATGACGTAAACTATGAAAATCTAACAACCACAGAAAATCCACTGTTGATAATTATTATTATACAATACCATAATTGAAATAAACAAACAGATGAAATAAACCAGTTATACTTCGGTTGTTTTCTTAAAACCTACTTCCATTCACATCTAATTGGTGTGAAAGATGAGAATAACCATTCAGTGTAACACCTTTAGATTTATTCGATGATATTCGATTGGTTGATTGTTGTCTAATGCCCCCATTTCCAACTGACAATGATGAAGTTGAATAATTCATTGATAATGTTTTACTCTTTAATTGATTGTTGCAAGATAATTGACCACCAGTATAGCCAGGTTTAATTGAACTACCTACATTATACAATGATAATAGTAATGGAGAACACAAAATTATACAATACTTCACACTAATGTTGAGTAGTTATTTCATTATATTAGTTTAGAAAATATTAGTTCGTCCATTGTTTTTTGGTACGTGTTAGTTTTTTATTTAGTGGATAATCTCGTTGATTTCATGCCTTTATTACATGCCTCCAGGTCACTAAATATTACGATAATAAGAGAGTTGTTACTCTTCAAACTTAACTTCTGTACGGAATGTGAAGTTATCCTGAAAGTCTCGACTTCTCTATTAAGGAATGGATTATTAACGTTAAAGTGTTCATATGTGACAGACGTCCATTTTAATCGAGTCCCCATTCATTGAGTTGCACTAAAAGAATCTTCAATCGTTCGTATGTAGAATTTACCATCGGTCAACCGAAAGCATAATTCGTTTCTGTTACCACACAATACAAAGTTTTGATATATAGTGGTTGAGGGTAGTCAATCAACACTAAGAATTGGACAAATATGATATGGGCTGCCAATTAATGACAGGAAAGTCACTACCTGAATAGTTTAGAGGTAACTCCTCAAACTGTGAAGCCGTATAGTTCGGATCCCACAAATTCCAAGTGCACGTTACTGAAATGAAATTATTAGTTGTGGAACAGAATTTTGGTGGCAGATGCAGACCATCTGGATGGGGTGTATACGACTATCACAATCCGTAGTTGCAGATACTGGGTGGCACGGCTTATATTTAGTCTTTTTACTACCATCGATACTGTTATTACTTCTTCTACTCTGGTAATAATGCGAACCTTAAAACTAAATAACGAAAATTTATTTTTATTTTTACGAAGATTAAGAAGGCTAGTGAAAATTATTCTATTTCACAGTTAGTCTGGACTGACATGAATTGTAAAACTATTGAAACTCATTGCGGTAAAGTAAAAGCGATTTTCTTTCGACTTGATAGCTCCATCCTGGTGAACATCCATGAGTCAAAACACTGGGTTGGAGCGAGGACGAGTCTCTTATATGAGTATGCCATCGTTTGGCTTGGAATTTAATGAAAGTGGAGACTTTCACATACCTAGGCATCATCATCGATGAACAAGGAGGATCCAATGCAGACATAAAGGCGAGGATTGGCGAAACAAAGACAGCATCCCTACAGTTGAAGAACATATAAAACTTAACAACAACCGTCAGTCAATATCAAAGTCAGAATCTTCAATACGAACGTTAAGACAGTTCTACTATAAGGAGCTGAAACTTCCAGAACTACTAAACAATTGTTTACTCAAGATACTCAGTGTCCATTAGCCGGACACTATAAGCAACAGTCTACTGTGGGAGAGAACAATTCAGCTTCCAGATGAAGAGGAAATTAGGGAAAGACGCTGGGGGTGGATACGACACACATTGTAGAAATCATCAAACTGCATCGCGAGGCATGCCCTAACTTAGGATCCTGAAGGGAAACAGAAAAGAGAAAGGCCAAAGAACACAGTGTGTCGAGAATCGGAAGGAGAATGAATGAATATTTTATTTATTTATTTAAACACATATATATTGGTACAAAAGGGCACCAGGTACATATGCGCCACACAAAATAATGAAAGTAGGAAGAGAAGGGATGAAAAGATAAGGCGGACTAAAATGTACAACCAGAAGACTCTTTCAGTTAGGAAAGTTAGAACCATTCTTTATGTAGAAAGTAAAAGAAGGTTGCAGCAGGATCGCCACTGGCTTCTATTCTGAGCCATATCTGATAACGTCTCTAGCCACTGTGTTGCACCATCTCTCGGACCCCAGCCAGGGAGTCGTGAACGACCAACAGAAGCCAGCCCTTTGCAGCTTTCTTTCATACCACGACACCGTGTCATACACTGACCTCCTCTCCGCTTTTTCCAACCAGTCCCAGGGTCGGCAAATAATGCACGACGTGGAATTCTCTGGGACGACATTCGTAAAACATGTCCAATCCACCGAAGTCGGTGTTTCAAGATGGTGACACCAATTGAATTATCGTCTCTGTGCCCGAACACACGATGCCGAACCTCTGCATTACTAACATGGTGTTGCCACTGTATGTCAGCAATCCTTCGGAGACAACGATGATCGAACACAGAGAGACGTCCAACATCCTCAACTCGGAGAGGCCAGGTTTCACAAGCATAGAGCAAAACTGCTCTCACCGACGCGTTGTAGATCCAACATTTTACAGCCAGACTAACATCACGAAGGCGCCAAAGATGGCCCAGATTGGCATAAGCCGCTCTGGCTTTCATTAGACGTGCATCAATCTCATCACTCACGCCACCACCAGCACTTATATAGCTACCTAGATATACGAACTTCTCAACTACTTCGATCTGCTCACCATCCAGGGTGAGTACAGGATTAGAATCCTGCCAGTCTTGTAGGAGTACTTTGCACTTGGAGGGTGCAAAGCACATGCCGTACCTGCGGACACTGATTGCCAACTGATTAAGTGCGGATTGCATGCCTTGGGCATTATCGCATACTCGAGGTCGAGAAGTCGTTCTCCAGGCAACATATCCACACCGCCATTACTTACATCCATCAGAGCTGTTTCCAGGATGTCATCGATGGCAAAGTTGAAGAGGAATGGTGAGATCGGGCAACCCTGCCTAACCCCGCTGCTCGAATGGAACAAGGGAGAAAGGTGGTTGTATGCCCTCACTCTGCCTGAGGTGTTCGTATGCAGGGCCTTTAAGATGTTAATGAACTTCTCAGGCACACCCTTCTTCAATAGACAATCCCAGAGAACAGTCCTGTCCAACGAATCGAAGGCAGCCCTGATATCAAGAAACACTACGATTGTTGACCTGCGATAAGTATGACGGTGTTCTAACATTTGGCGGAGGGTGAAGATGTGATCAATGCATCCTCGACCAGAACGAAAACCAGCCTGCTCCTCGCGAGTCAATCGTTCTCGGGTTTTAAACAACCTACGAAGAATGATAGAAGCCAATAGTTTGGACTCAATCGAAAGTAGACTTATCTCCCGATAGTTATTGCAGGAACAACGTGAACTCTTTTTAAAGATAGGGACGACTATTGACTCATTCCATGATGTTGGAACACTTTCTTGCTCCCAAACCTTTCCAAACAACACAGTCAATTCCTTAGTCAGAAAGTCACCACCATCTTTAAAAAGGGCCGGAGGTAAGTCATCTGGGCCAGGTGATTTGTAACGTTTCAAGAGTTGGAGTTCCTTGCGGACTTCCGCCTCGTTTGGTGGAACAGTCGTCACCGGCCATAGGGGGCAGGACAAGCTGGTTGATGTTGCCGGAGCAGCAGGCCAGTTGAACTGCCCTTCGAAAAATTCCGCCCATCGTCCAAGACGTCGAGGGATATTAGTGATTGGCATCCCATCATCCTCGTAGATTGTTTCACTCACACCAGACTTCTTGCCGCCAGTGACTCGGATGAGTTGGAAGAGCTTCCGGCAGTTACCAGATGCAGCTGCTGCTTCCATCTCATTAGCATGCTCCGACCACCAGGCTTCCCGGTCCTTACGCGAGCTTTGCCCGATTTCATTACGTAACAGCCTTCGTTTGTGGTCAAACTCACGGTCACCCGGAGTAGACCGACGGGCTTCCATCAGTTGTAAGGAGCCAGAAGAGACCCAGTGCTTGTAAGCGGGACGTTTCGCGAAGCCGCAAGCGGCTTTACTCGCCATTTTCATGGCGTCGTGAAGATGCAACCAATGCTCATCTATACTTTTCGGTGGGGTGTTAGCTAGCCTAGAGGCTAGCTCCGCTCGGTACTTACTTGCAACAGAAGTTGCAGCCAGTTTACTAATATCAATCCGTTGGTGGTGGTCAATCCTTCGGCCACTGAAAAGTAAGGTGAGATTGGCGCAGACCAGGGCATGATCAGACTCCAGATAGGTACTCCAAAAGGAGCGGCAGTCTTGTACACAACCACGCCAGCGGTAGCTGATCGCGATGTGATCAATCTGAGTCCAGGCTTGGGATGCAGAGGGAGGACGCCAGGTGGCACACCGGCGATGACTGTGCCGGAAGTTAGTGCTGGCCAGAAACAGGTTGTGGTCTGTGCACAGTTGCAGCAAACGGTCCCCGTTATCTGTCCTGCGACCAACAAGTCCCCATCGGCCACCTAGACGACTCTCTTCTATGCCTAGACGCCCGACCTGTGCATTCAAGTCTCCGGCTAGTACTACAATATCTGTCGAACGCGCTTTCTGGAGAATAACTGTTAACTGATGGTAAAACTCATCCTTGATTGCATCCGGGCTGCAATCTGTTGGGGCATAGGCGGAGATGACGAAAAGACACCGTTTCTCACGCCGGTTTCTTCTTACTTTGATGGAACTTTCTAATCTAACAGCACATAACCGACTGTTAATGGGGATCCAATCGATTAGTGCTGCCTCAGCCCTAGCGCTTAGTGCGACACCAACGCCAGCAAGACCAGACGAAGATGCCACAGGGTCCCCGGATAAGCGCACGTGGAACAAGCTTTTCGAGGCGACAGATGGAGAGCGGATTTGTAGTACTTCACTAGAGTCTTGAATACGGGTCTCGGATAGACAACAAACATCAACATTAAGACCTTCCAAAGACATAGCCAGCCCTATCTGTTGTCTGATCTGCATTAGTGTGCGAACGTTGAAGGAAGCCAGCTTGAACGGCGTACGTGGTTTCAGAAAGACTGCCTCAGTATTCATTATCGGTGGAAGCATTCACTTTCAACCAGACAGTGACTGGAGATCGTTTAGATAGGACAGATTTTCCACCAAGAGCGAGCTGCTGCATAAGTTGAAGAGTAAGGTTACACAAATTGGGGATAAAAGGGGGTGAATTAGCGATATGGTAAGCAAGTAATAATAATAATAATAATAACAATAATAATAATAATAATGTAAATTGTCTTGCTTATAATATGAGCAGGAATAAAATCGTCAATAGAGTTCATCATTTCATTCATTTGTGTGTGGGCTGTGATACTGCCCGGGTGCCCAAACCGAAGCAGGTGGTTTTCTTAGGGGACCACACCCCGAGCCTTTGACCTAAAGGTCTGATCCACAAGGCAGTGGAGCATCGTGAGGAGATGCAGTCCCATGGTAGCCGTTGACCAATGACAGGTTCTTCCGCCATTCGTTCCATCAGGATACTGGAGCCCATGTGCACCATTGGTTTGGAATCAGGGTTTTCCAACTCCCCTAGGTGGACCCTCCGTGTCCACCAATCCGGTTATAGCGCCGGACATTCGCTTTTCGTCCTCTCACTTTCGTAAACAACACCCCCGCCACGAGAAGGCAGTGAATAGGACTTCCCTGGCAGAGGCTATATATTCGCGTGGCCATATGAGAGCATTTCGAGAGGGAGTAGACTCTCCCCACTCTCGGCCGTACCAGGGCATTTGGGGGCAATAAATGGAATGTCGCTGCCAGGATCGGAAGGAGAATGAATGAATAGCAACTAGAAGAGGACGGCTCAGGACAGAGTTCGATGGAGATGCCTGGTGCGCGGCCTACGCCTCTCCAGGAGTGGTAACAGACGAAAGTAACTTAAATCGTTTCGCAAAATATAATATAATAACCATATGAATATCCTTGAATTCCTATCATTACATTATCTATACTAGAACTAATGAAAGTCTATTTGAAAACTATTCATTAATTATTACAAAGATTTTATGATTAATATTTGAGATTTCATGAAGAGACATTGAATATTTGCTGGTTTTTGAGTAACATTGGTTCTTTTTTAAGACTAGGATTCACATGGAATACGATTAGAACTGACAGAAATAGAATGCACATCAAGCCAAACGAAATGATAGTAGCAGAATTGTTAATGATAACGATAAAAAAAACTGAAAAATAATGTCAAATTATGTAGATGAATAAGTATGAGCTGAAGGAAGATGAAGAATGTTAAACATCTGGCCCACTGTAACCTATTTCAAACGATATTACATCAAGTTTAATAAATGTTTGGGACCTAAAGAAGAAGTCGACAATTTTCAATAAATGGCTCAGCTTAAGATTTACTAAGTAGATGGACTTATTCCAAATCTTTATTTTGACTGTTCATTGGACCTTTTTTCCAACCTAATGAAAGTCGAGGTAGCAGAGATCTCATCAGTAAAAACTTATAATTTCATACTATAAATACACTCTGTTTTCACAAGGAACTGAACACTGTCCAGTATCTTTTTACAACCTGAACAAAAGAACTCAAACCTATGATGGAAACAGATAGGTACCAAGATCCCTAGCAGCACAAAAGGTTTAATATTAACCAAGATGTATATCTCTTTCACATCTACTGCTTCGTTTCATTATGAACAGGATACGCTAACAAATATTTACACATCTAACTAAAAGTCAGAAATGAATCATACAAATACGAATGTTTCAAAAGAAATCTCACTCACTCTCATGCACACATAAAGACAGAGACTCCTCATCTTACCCTACAATTTATGTTATTTTTTTCATCGTCTACACAAATAATGATGATTCAGCTGAAGAAAAGCATTTTTCATTGATTACTATGATTATTATTGTTGTTTCATTCATTTTGTTTAAAATCTGTTCTGGTCTATTTTCTTTTTGTTGTAGGAAACTGAAAATGTCAAATAGTTCACCAGCATACTTCAAAAACCGAAAAGAAAGATACTATGATTTACATAATTTAGCATTTTTGTTGTTATTGTTTTGCATACCACTACAATCTGATGTTGACTTGAAGTATTTTATTCAACTTTTTTTTCCAAGACAAAGAGGTTTAAGTTCCATTCAACACTGTTGGAATGGCGTTTTTAACCCAAGTAAAACAATGAGTGAAACAGTTAAAGGTTATGGCATGACACAGTGAACCATTACTTCTAATAATAATTGTGTTTTTTTAGCATAGAAAGTTGTGGAGATAGTTGAATTTTGTTGTCTTTTATGAAAGACTAAGTTTGAATAGTTAATTATTGTAAGTTGGAAAGCCCTAGATAACTGTTTAATCCTGTGGTGAATGGAAATTCGAAGCAATATGCATCTAGGATCCTATCAACAATCGAAGCCAGGAACTTTGGGCTGAGTGGCGAGCACTTAACCTTTATATTACTAATTTCACATGCAATAGTTTACATGCATAATTTATAACATTGAGTGGCCATTATTCATTACCACTGGCGATATTTACTCTGATTTTGATATCTGATAGGGTCGTGGTTGTCAAATACTGAGGAGATCTATCCTATAAAGTAACAGATGTTCATTACCTTCTAGCTTCCAATGCTTGTGGAAATTTAAACTGCTGATAACCAAGTTCTTAATAATGAATAACTTAAAAAGGTACTTTTCGGAGTTCTGGTGAGGTATGACCAGTTGAGTTCAGTTATATCGACAATGAAGATTAACTAGATAGTCTGATTTTTGAGTTTACAATTTTCTGAATCGAGCTATGACGAAAAAAGATATCTCGGAAACTGAGTCGGCATCCAGTGGTGTATATAGCCAACGTCAGTCGAGTTACGATATTGTGCGACCATCTTCCATTAACTGCGGTGGATAACTGTCTCTCACACTTGACATCATGCAACTCCACTAGTCACGGTTTCTTAATATAATTACAGGAATTACATCTAAAAGCTAGTCACTAGTGCGAAGGTAATTATTATCAGTATAGGGCTTTGTGGAAATTACAGAATCCTCATAATTTAAATTACAAAATGACTTTAGCTAGACCGTCATTGAAAAGTAGGAAGCTCTAGACAACTGGCTCAGTAGTTTAGATGTCAAGGCTTTGAGGGAGATCGAAATTACTGGATTCGATCCACTGTGGCACGGTCATGGATATACACTGCTAATTAGTTCCGTACTAGGACGAAACAGCTATCTATTGTATCCTGGTTTTCAATGGTTGTTTAACTAAGGTGATGTAAATAATAAAAATTCTACAATCTTTGTAAAACCCTGTACTGATAAAATGTAGAAAAAAAATGGTTTAAACAAAGAAACTGTTTTGTATCCCAACACTAAATGTACATGTATACTCAGTGGAAGAATGATGTTCACCCGCAGTGAGCCCATTCAATTATTTTATTATTTGTCTACTAGCTGTGATTTAGACATCTAATCCACTAAGTAAAATTATATGTAAGTCTGACTAAGCGCATGTCTCCACATCAATCTTTATCTATTCTCCAGTTGATTGTAAACACAAGCAGTCGAAAATTTATCCACAATCGATTTATATATATATATATATATATATATATATATATATATATATATATATATATATATATATATATATACTCTCACTGGTTTCCGTGTATGCTTGTTATCTATGCGCTTTCGGACTTTTACCAATCAATAACAATAAACTATTTCTACAACTGATGTTCGAACTTTTGAATAACCTAGAGTAAACTCATAATATTACTAGGAGATTAAGGTTACATAAATAAATACTGAGTTAACTTGATACTATTTATTGGAGTCAGATACAGAGAAACTAACCTCTACATACTGATGTCCTGGGATAAACATTTGTCCGTCTGAGTGTGTGTGTATGTTTATATACGATAAAATTTGTAAATTAAACAGAATATAAAGGAGTACTAGTTAATTATTTTTCCATTAAATCAACAATATTTAAACCATTACGAATACATAGATAGGTAACCGTACAGATGTTGAGTATGTCTGATGAAATTTCTTAATGTCTATACATATAAAACACTACATTATCTGCTAGAATTGCATCTACCTTAAACTTATCCAAAAACGCTATTATCATTAGTATCATCATCATTATTATTAATAAAACTAATAGATGAGTTGATAAATAAAGCAATGAATTTTACTTTTCAGAATTAATTAATTAAATTGATAAACTGAAATTACTGTTTGCATTAAGTACATTTTAAACAGATAGAGACAATATAAGTAGACGGAGGTAAGTGGTGTTTGAATAGGAAAGATTTTAACATTGCAACAGATTCATACACGGAATTCGTACACAACAAAAAAGCTGAAGAGATTGGAATTAGGAAGAGACGAATGAAATAAAGGTATGGGTATCAATCCTAGTTCAAAAATGATAAAACGGTTATTGTATCAATGTTTTTGCAGTGGACTACACGTAGATGTATGATCGATTGATCGCTTGACTTGATGAGATTAATGTGTTTAAGTGATGACTACATGTAAAGCTAGGATTTCTTGATGTGGCGTTCTCTCAAATAAACGGATATTAGAAAACTGGATGACTCGGAAAAATGTGGGTTATTTACTATACGACATTATATAAACATTCACGAAATTTTTAAAATTAAACTCATATAAGGGTTAACAATGGGATACAGGATGGGTGTTTCGACTTATTTGGGATTAATCAGCCGACTGCACTTGCATCCTAGTTTTGAAGTTCACACTCAAACTCCAACCCAGTATCTTTCGTTACCGAGTCTAAATAAATATAAGCTTATGAAACCGGTGTGAATTTATACTGAATTTACAATGCACTTTACACAAAATAAACATGATTGATATTTATTTAAAATGTTGAGTGACGGATAAGGCTTTTGTAGATCATTAATTAGCTTAGGAAAATTTAGATTTGATTATTAAACTTACTGATTGCCTATTATTCAGCATCTATAAAAATCTGACAAATAGGGAAGTCCAAGAGAAAGGATGTGTGACAATTAAGAGAATAATTAGGGATATGCAAAAGAAACAACCACTATTCTATGGACGACAAACTGAAACAGTTATTGTAGCGTATATATATATAATTTATGAATTCCTTCATGAATATACATTCACCAAAGTCATGTGAATAAATAATCCACTAATTTAATTAACGTAGTGAAGATTTTGGGAAATATCTTTGAGATACCCTTTAATTAAACCAGCTAGTGATTGACAAACTTCATTCAGCTAGCTGCGTAAATTGAAGCAGGTAAAGTGGATGTTTCGAATTTGCGACTCTATGACAGGTTTAAACAAATACTAAGCTATATTTTTTTTTAAATAAACAACTACTTTTTAATTGTACAAACAAAATTCAAAATCTTTTTTTTAAAAGACACCTTTTAAACTCCAAATATTCTAATTTATTATTATTGTATTTATATTTCTACTATGAGAGAGTTTGCAATAATTTCCAAATATGAACGATTGGAAGATGTCGTTTAAGACGTGCGGTATCAACGCATTTTGGAGAGATGGACAAACAATCTGTCCACGACAGTCCAACAATAATAATTATTATAATGCCGTATGAACCTTAAGAAAGAAATTCAGGGAGAGCAAAATATTTCGAAAAGTTGAGTCTGTAACACAGCAACTGTCTGAATAGCAACAAATATGACCTTGGATAATATAACGAAAACAGTATATTAAAAGTCAGGGTAGCCAATCAGACGACAGCTAATACTGTGGTGAGGGTTACTTATATTCACTTAAGTAGTATATACCAGTGTTGGGCATTGAATGTGTTTCACTAGAAGATCGATAACAAAAGAACGGGAACGAAACGCAATCGGTATGAAAATGCATGAACAATAATAATCGGAGATGATGAACTGATATTTGCAGAAGGAACGTTCAAGATTGACACAATTGACTGTTATTTTTCAAACTAACTGTTTACTGTATGGTTGTCATATTTTACTGAGATATTCTGTAATTTTGTGCCTAAATACATTCGGTTGTCCCCACTGGTGTTCTTGTTCAACACAATACCATTGAGGCACAATGAATTGAGAAAAGTTAATAAAAAGTTTCTTGTAAATTAGAACAACTATGTGTTAAGGATAGTAAGAAAAATTTTGGTCTTTATCATTCTTAGTGATCTGTTCAAAGCACTCGAGGAACTATCAGATTTTTCAACCATGTAAATATTGTTATCAAACTATTTTGTTCCAAAATTATCTTACGTAATTATATTTGTAAGGAAATGTATTATATTTTTATATCAATGATAAATCTTAAGAGAAGGTAGATCAGTAACTATAAAAATGTGGCAATTATGAGTGAAAATATAAAAGCTATTCTGTTGAAGGAGTAAAAAGCTTAAAATAATTTTTAAATTGATGATTCAAGTGAAGATAGAAAGTAGATGCATTTCTGCCATTGTCATCGATTTTCTGAGCTATGTAATCCAACGTCTTAAACCATTGGTTACGACAATCTTGAAGATTTCAAACTACGTAGTCGACACATACTTAAAAGATCATTTCAAGAATCGTTGATTTTATCGACTGTTATCACATCTTCATTTAGTTTTTTAATCTAACTTTCCCTACAAACAGGTGGTAATTAAATGTCATTTGTAAGTGACAGTGAATTAATTATAAACCATTTATTTAACACAAAGCCATTTAAAATATTTTACACGTATTCTCCATCATATTATTAATTAACAGCGAGCATATGCACTGTTGTGAAATAGCATATTAACAATTATACATCACAACAAATCATAATTTAAAGTATAAAAAACGAATGAATATCAGAGAAAAAACAACAGAAACTACCAATTACCAAGAGTGAGAGTTGGTGGATTAGTGTTGTATCGTGATGCGTTATTCTGATGATGATGATCAGTAGGAATATTCATTGTTACTGTTGTTGTTCCCGGACTAATCGTACTACGATTTGTTACTGAATAAACAGATGAAATAAAAACGAAGAGGAAGAAGAATAGGTGAAAATAATGTTTCATGAACATATATTTAGATTATGTAACTTACTATAAGCATGGAATGGGTGGTGTTTAAAAAATTACGGAATAATCAGTAAAGGCTTGTAATTTCCCGCTGTCAGTATACACAACTACAGTTGATTAGTCTCAGTTGGTACAACTATATCTTAGGCGGATTAATTTGATTTAGCGTTAATTAGTATGTGATTAGTAGTAAAATCTAGGACGTGTATTTCGTCCAAATCGGGAGTCGTCAGCCGGATGATATAACACTATATAGGGAAAATCCATTCATGTTCCGAATATGACAACACAGATTGAATTTAGTAGCACAAGGGATAATGAATTGTATGTTGGAAGCAAAAGACATAGGATTCGAACCTTAGTGTAAGTACGAACTCGAAGATATGGCAGGCACCTCTTAATGAACGGTCTTGAAATGGGATAAGATGTACCTTCTGAGTTCGAGTGATAGCCACAAACGAAATCTACGAAAATTAAAGATAAAATTTGAAAGATAATCTTGTAATTTGAGTAAACATTTTTGGATTGTGGGTAGCATTGCGTTTTTATGTGTATTTCAGTGTAGATTTTCCCACTAAGACTGGAACTCATTGCTTATCACTTTCAAAACACAAACCCATTACCCAATAGGGCAATGAGTCCGTATAGCCAATAACATGTTCAACAAAATCAATATTTTACTGGTGAATGTTTATATTCTAGATTGAATTTTGATCAGTATGTTGGTTTCCTGACCAAATGTGCGGGTCTCCGATTTTATCGAATGTTCATTAATTTCGATTTAAAGTTCTATTACTTTAGATTCATTTTAGCTAATTAACTATATCCGTCAACCGCATACATTTACAACCTATAATAATTTTAGTTATTTTGAGACGTGAAATACTACCACAGTGATTTGAGCATCTTTAACTGCCTCCCAATCATCTGTTCTTTGAAGGAATGAGAAGTAATTACTACAGAATATATAGAAACGATTTTATTAGTGAGATAGAAACAGAATTCTAGTGGTATTTTTTTGTACGTTAAAGGTGCCCAAGTATCAGTTAGAGAGATTTATCGGTTAGATATATTGCTCTTGATTCCTTATTCAATTTTCGTGATCTTATATATTATAACGACAAATTATTAATAGTTTTTAAACTAAAATTAGTTTTTTTTTTCATAGTTGAAATCATGAATCAATTGAAGCTAGACCGCCATCGAAAACCTGGAAGCACTAGACGGCCGTTTCGTCTTATTATGGGACTCCTCAGCAGTGCGCATCCACGATCCCGCACTCGCGAGATTCAAACCCAGGACCTACCAGTCCCGAGCCAGAGCCCTTAAACGATAGATCACTGAGCCGGATAAATTAGTTGGTTTGTCCGAACTTGGAGAACTACTTCAACCATCATCAAAAAGGTACAAGTATTTATAAACAATTGTCTACGGAAGATATTGAATGTTCGTTGGTCAGATACCATCAGTAACAGTCTGCTATGGGAGAGGAAAAATCAGCTTCCAGCTGAAGAGTAAATTAGGAAAAGACGTTGGAAGTGGAAAAGACATAAATTGAGGAAAATTACCGAACTGCATCATGAGACAATCCCCTGAATGCAAAGAATCAAGGAAAAGAGGAAGGCCAAAGAACACACTACGTCGGGAAATGGAAGCAGACATGAAAAGGATGAATAACAACTGGAGAGTAGTGGAAAGAATTGCCCAGAATAATGCTGGATGGAGAATACTAGTGGGTGGTGTTATGACTTGATCAAGGTTGTCGCTGATTCGTTATGACCTTACGAATTTAACAAGGACGTAATTCGCGTAAATTGTCCACCAATAGATTACGACTTCTACAACCTTCACACTGTGACAATGACGTTCGATTAGTATGAGTAATCTAGCGTCCTTATTGGTCCTTATCCGCCTAACCCGTCCACTTGAGACCAAAACACCAATAGCAGTTGCTGTAATGCGAATCGTTTATTTCAAGCATACTTTATCTATATACCAGACAGGCAGACCACACCATAAAATAGAAAATAATATTTGTACAAAACCAGGCCAAATGAGGCTGTAAGCGTGGGAGACAATAATCAATAAAACTGAGTATAACTTAGCAACAGAAAATCATATAGTAATAATCAATGGGTCAAAATAAAGCTTAGATAATCTAGTTACCGAATAGTTATACAATAAGAATGATAGTCCAATAGTAGGTCCTGCAAGTTACTTATGTCTTCGCTACTACATAACAGGTGGCCCATAAACCTCAACGATGTGCAACGGGCGTAAATATAGTAATTATAGATGATGACTAACGATACTATGATGCAGCAGGGTTCAAAGTGATTAAAAACCTATTGCTATTAACAACAGGCCATTGATGCCAAAACTGTTAAGATAAAATGAACATATCAGACACTCGTTTCAATCCACTGAACAGTCCTGTTCGATTTCCCAATATAACTTGCTTGTCTTGTTTCCAGTCACAAATGGTCAAGCTCTAAATGGTTGATTATTGAATAATAAAAGTTACAAGCAAATGACACAAAAATTATATAAATTGCATATCGAAGAAAAATCCTTACAGTCTATGTAATTTATTTACTAAATATAAGATTAATGACTTCAAGTGAAAGAACAAACAATGAAGATTTGTTTTAGAAAAGATGTAAGGAAAACATATGTATGAATGAATCTTGAGAATTTAAGTACATCGTTGTCATTGTCACTTATTTTTAGCTACATTATTCAATATTTCTAGACATCGGTCCCTTGGATTTAAAGCAAGTAGTTTGTGTCTATTAACAAAGTACAGTTTAAAAGTTGGTCATTTCGTAAGCTGTTTCAGAGTCTTGGTTTAATTCTCCTTAACTTTCTTCCAAACTACTTCCGATAGACGTGTGAGTTGAAGCAGGAAGAAGATGAATATAGGTAACACATGTTTCAGTGACCTCGATCTGCAAAAGTCCTCAAGATTATTGATCACGTTGCCATTTCTTACCTAGTATCATACGTCTAACTTCAGAGTTAGTCACCCGATTGGTTCATTACACACAAGTAATATTTAAAAGAGACATATGATCCAGTACTTGTAACCTACACACTTCTTCGAATTTCATAGACCGCGTTTCATAACTTCTGAAAGCTTCAGATTTTAACAATTCTGTGTAATAGTAAAGAATATAAACCAACTTGTGACAAAATCCAATGAAATCTATGTACAATCGACCCATAATAATACACATATATTCGCAGTAACATCATCCCGGCAATCAGGTGAGAATCAACATTAGTGTTATGTAACCAAACAAATTACCTTACTAATTTAACCAGTTTCATCAATGAAATTATTATTAGGTAGAGTTGGATAGCAAATATCAACACTGGGATACAGGTATAATCAGTTGACGAATCCCATATAAGATGAAACAGGCGTTCCTGAATTCTACTGCCAGTCACTAACTAATTCTGCCTGAAAATGCTTGTGATTGATCTCAGTATCAACGTAATCTGCTCAGAATATACATATGCCAAAAGAGACTGATCAACTGTAGATTTCAATACCAAAAGCAGGAAGATTTAAGCAACCCTTACAACTGAGCTATAATCGAACTAATATTGTTTCTCTAGTTTCTTTTATTGTAACCAAGGTGTTAGAAGAAGAATGAATGAGAAGGGAAGATAACACAACTAAACTAAAATTAATTTATAACTTTACAACATATAGTTATACACGCTCTCTCTTCCATATATATAACAACCTGTATACAAATATATATGGGCAAACGAACAAATAAGCAACATACACAACAAGTACAAAATAATGTTTCAAAACTGACAACTAACAAGAAATTCAGAAAAGGAAAGAGATAATAAAGGAAAAGAAAATGTCGACAACAAAAACTACATCTAATGATCTACGGATGGTTCATAATCTTTCAAACGCAACTCTTAGTACTCATGAAATCGCTCTATCAGAGAGAGGACTAAACTTTATTTACATCAGAAACCTCTCAGTACTCTAAAAATTGACTCAATTCTAGAACCGATACTGGAAAAACTTCCAGATAAACAGTCGTATATATTAAGTCAAAAAACACTTCATATTTTGACTAAAGAAATGTCATTTCCACCTGAAGTCTCCAAAGAAGAGTGAAAGCTTTGAGTGTATTGTAAAAGAATAGAACGATTATCATTACCAAAGCTAACAAAGTTAAAACAACAGTGGTCATATACAAAAGCGAATACAAAGAAAAAGACCTTAGACAAATGACGACAGGACCATATTTAAAGATCGATTCAAAAAATCTTCAAGTGGTTAAAAATAAATTAAAATCAGAAAAGCAATTGAACTTCTGAAATAACTAAAGCCATGTATTGAGACTTCTAATTAGTGTCTTAAAGGATCCATAGGAAGCCAAATTAAAGATCTCGGAATGGGCCATCAACAAAAACGAAACAATGGTAAGCTAGGATGCTGTATCTTTATACACTAGAATTCCAATCGATACAGAATACAAGTGAAAAGAATGCTATTCCAAACAGTGTGAAATATGGTACAAAACTGTCAGGTATTTATAGTTTTTTAGTAAAAACGAAATCATCATTATAGTCATCCAATCTGCAAACAGGGGTTTTAACATTTGTCCAGTAGGGAAGCTACATATAGAGATTTTGGAATATGCTTCCAAAAGATGATTGGATGGAATATTCTCAGCTTTTTCTAAGCTTCGTAGAGCTTCTTGGAGTTAACTCGTGGGCGGTCCTCACATCGAGATTGACGATACACTAACTAGTAGATTCCCATTAGGCATCAGTTCAGTCATAAAATACATTAAACTATGTTTGAGTTCAGCACTATTCACCTTCAGACGGTCTTTATGTAAACAAACGAATGGAGTAGCCATGGGATTTCCACTATCTCCGATTGTTGTCAACTTATTTATGTTATATATTGAGTCATTCATTTTTACCAGTTTTATCAGACCACATATACGGCTCAGGTATGTGGAAGCATTTGTCATTATCAAAAAGATATTTCGCAGAAATCACTCCAAAGAGATATACACTTTCTAAAAACACATCAAATTCACCTTTGAAAGTCTAAATCTAACCATATACTGAAAGCCACAACACTTAGATCGGTACATTGATTGTAACTCTGCACATCCATTCCGTGCGAAAATTTCCCTAGCTCCCAATCTTTTCAGAAGAGCAACCAAGATCATTACTTCAGAAGAAGAGGAGCCAAAAGAAACAGAGGACATAATAAGCAGCTTACGATTTATTAATTTTCCTAAAAACATTATTAAAAACATAAGAAAACAGAACTATCCTCCTGCAAATAACAATCCTAATGAAAGATTTTGGATTTTTACTGTGGATTTATCTTACCGTCAAGGTACGATAGACGAATTAGAATGGATTTTGAAAACTTACGAAATTAAACCTTCGATAAGACAACCAACGCACTAAAAAACGATTTACTTAAAATAAAAGATCCATTTCACTTTACACAGAATTGCGTTTACAGATTAGGTTGTGCCGATTGTGATGCATTATACATTCGAGAGTCTTCTCGTGAGATCTCGACTTATGCTAAGGAACACGTAAGTTACATTAAAAAAACATCCAAATAATCCTGTACGATTGGAAAATTCACAAGTTAAATCAGCAATCACCGAATTCATTTTAAAATATCAAATTAACTCAGAAAGGTTCACCCAACTATAAAGAGAGGTGAGTAGCTAATAATAGATCAGTCTATCTGGCTATACATCCAAACTGAACTTTTTATCCAAACAACAACCACACTTGAACCTAGTTATTTTCCACACAATCTATACACACATACACACCCAATTTCAACCTTACTACTTCATATTGCTAATGTAAACACTTTCCATACCCACCGTCTGACACACAAATTCATAAAGTGATATGTCATACAAAATCAAATAGACCAAAATAATTTGGCATTAACATGATAAAACCTATCATTATTTTGATTGTATTAAAAATATTCTGCATTGTTTCCCTTGTATTGTTTAAACTTGTGTTAACTTTATTTCGGTTATTTATTTGCTCTAAAGAATTGGTATACATCCAGTTACGAAACGTCGGAAATACAATTTTTTACTCACTGGGATATCAGTATAGGACTATGGAGATTGTCAAGTTTTAATTGAGATCAATGTTAGACTACTATTGAAAATTTGGAAGCATTGGATGGTCCTTTCGTCCTAATATGGGACTCATCAACAGTGTACATTCACTCGAACTCAGGACCCCCGGTCTCGCACGCGAACGCTTAAACTCTAGATCACTGAGCCGGCACCCAACTAATTCCATGCTAGGACGAGACGGCCGTACAGTGCTTCCAGGTTTCTAATGATGGTCTAACTTAGACAGATTTATGATTTTAATGATATAGGGGAATATATATATATATATATATATATATATATATTCGTTTTAGACATTTTTTTTCATCTGTAGGTATTATTCATTATAGATTGGAGTTTGGGGTAGCACAGAAAACAAAGATATACTGGGTAGCTGTTTCACCATAGTGTCGGGTTTTTAGCAGTGAACATAAAACGCCCTACCAGTAATCAAACTTGACTATAGAAGTTCTCAAGGCAAGTGCTTACGTTTTATACCATTGTGTTGATACCCAAACACATACATATTCAACCTTCATCATTTTGTGCTATGGCTCAACGACCATCGATTCCTATTGATAACGACTGGTTCACCAGAAAGCTGACGATTATAGTCTAGATCAAGTGATTTTATGGGGACTTTTTATCTATTCATCAAGGATTTATAAGCATTTATATTTTTTAAGGAATGTAAAAATTTTGATAAGCTAATTTGTACATCAGTGGGACAGTTTAATTACCTAGTTTTCACCGTATTTCTAGATAACACTGCCAATATATAGAGCCATTAATCTTATAAACTGTAAAGTATTGTCTTACGTCCTTTTTTGACAATCAGATTGTGCTCATGTTAAATAAATATGGTTCATTCATAAAGTGGTTCTTGTTCATTGCATCAGTTAAATGGTCATAACAATTCTTTGATTATTAGGCAAGGAAGATCGATTAAAATCGGAGACATTCGATATAATCAAGGGATTATTATGACCATTTAACTGATGGATGCTATTTAGTCTATAGTCTTGTTTTCTTCGCCTTAACCAATGAAATGTGCAGACAAACATAACTAACCTTAAGGTAATGTGAGCTTCACTTCTATTGGTTCACCTATTCGCACATTTTTCTTCATTCTCAGACTTGAGTCCGAAAAGAGAAGATAGCAGCCAAAGTTTAGTTATCATATTTCAAACACCCAGAACTAATTTCGAATACTTATGGGACAATATAGAGATGTAACAGACTACATCGCATCATAAAATAGAAAATTATAGTTATGCACAAATAGGAAAAAAGCGAAGGTGCAATGGGATAATCTTTGAACAAGTGATTAGTGCTAAAGTAGGAATACAATCGGAATATTTATAGAAATAGTTCCGAGAGTTATTATTTCTTCAGTAATACGTAACGCCATAAAAGAATTAAAAACACTGAATGGTGAATAATACTAAGTTTATTTAATCCTAAGACCTGATAGGATTCTGTTGGTAAGGTTACAGTGTGACACAAAGTTTAAGTAACAAGACGTCGCGTGTACTATATTTAGATACGAAATGGTTGGAGGTGATCTGGTAAGAAAACTAAAAATTTGTCAACGAGGTTTAACTGCAGTCTTGAGGGAAATAACCCTCCTTGTGGGACTCCCACAACTAGATGTTAACTCAGTGTCATGAAGGTTTTGGGTTTGGTCACCGGTAGGGTTGTTGATGCACACCATTGAGGAGTCCGAATTAGGACGAAATATCTATCCGGCACATAAAATTGTAATGTAAACTAAACAACATGCATTTGCTATACTATCATGCTGATCACTGCATAACTTGAAAGTTCAATGATACACTTGAAGATACATTAAACTGTCGATAGGTTTTGATTATACACGCAATCACACAGACATGAAAAAAACTATGTCAATGACAATCATACAAAACCAATCAATTGGTAATGGATTAATTGTCAAAAGGATATCCCCCTTCTGAAAATAGAAAACAGTTTTATACCAGTAGGCAGAAATTTGTTTGTTTGTCAGTTACACAATTTTCAGGGAATGGTTATAATAACAATTTAGTTGACAGCAAAGGAAAAAATCAAATATTCATATATTAATAACCATCACTATCATCATATCATTACCTCTATATTTTTTTGCCATTTTTTCGGTGATTGAACCAATAAAAAGGTTCTGACCACCGACTAAATGGCCCCAAGTCGTATATTCTTGCCACAAAACGACTACACTACTAAAATGGCATATGAGAGAGCGATAACAATTGTAATAATGTATAACTACCAACATAATTTCTACTGCCACTGTCCATGTATTATTACCACTTTAGCTAAAGCAAAACTATGAGATATTTTCAGCCTCATCAATGTTTTGCGAGGAAAAATAGATGACGAGAGATAATCACATTAGAATGCATATATCAGATGTAATACAGGTTAACAGGAAAAAAAACAGTTAGCTACTGAAATGGGTAGAAATGTTCTCGAATGAAAGTGGATGAGTGGTCATTGCTGATGATTATCGAAACACAAATGTAAAATACATTTATTTTCTTAATAATTACTATTCGAATGTATGTGTATTAAAGAGTAATTTAATATAAGCCTGGATAATTAGTGCTGAGAATTCCTCACTATAAGAACTTTACAATAAGGAATTCTGTATTATAATGTATTTAAATGGTCATTCAGGAGAAATCAATCAGATTAATCTATGTAAACATATGGAAACCACGTGAAAAATAACAAACATATGAACAAATACACGAAATAAATTAATATTGAATATGTTGTTTGTGATATTCCAAGAAGAAGAAAATTGAATTCCTGACTTTTCATGACTTAATGTAAGCCACATCTCCAGAGAAAATACATAACCGAAATACGTTGAGTCAAAGAACGTCAGAAATACAATTTTCTACTTATTTGGATGTTACAAATAGTGTATCTATTATTAACTTTCTATCCAACACTCAAATTATTTGAAACTATCAAGTCTAACTTTGACATTGTGGACTTGGTTATGATACTGCAATAATTAGGATTCTTTACTATAACAAGATTTTTATTATTGAATATATCGCAGTTATTATACATATATACAATAACGAAACACAACTGGTTTTCATTTCGCGATAAATAATAGCTAAAAATGATACAGGATATTAATTCAAGACAATATCAATGACAGCATGTGTCAGAGAGACTTCTATGTATATCTGAGTAATATATGTTCACTATAGTGTGGGGGATAATTCCAGAAGTTTAATTGAGAAGTGAGGTTTTAGATATGTCAGATGTGAGGCAGCCACCCACTAATATAATTAGAAGATAATTTTGAAATACTGTGAAATGATTAAAGTTAGAGATGCACACCATATCAATTCCGTAGTCTAAAGATCAAACTTTCAACGAGAGACCCAAAAGTTCTAAATCCAACAATTGATGGAGTCGTGGATGCACACTGCTACTAAGGAGTTTCATACAAGAGTGAATTAGCTATCTGGTGTTACCTAGTTTTCAATGGCTATCGAACCAAGATAGTATAAACTATGCGATATTGATTATCTATCATGATTGTATACTCTGCTCTATTTTTAACTATTCGATCAGCCCAAGTTGTATCCAGTTAATTAGTAAAACGTGACAGGTTACACTTTAGGAGAGATAAGAAGGCATAATATTCATTTGACAAAAGCAACAATATTTCAACTTAAAGTTAACAGTTGCATTATTTTTCTATAGTGTAACAAGGTTTATGTAATTTTGATAGTTTAAAAAATCCCAGAAAATATGTTGAATTTAACTAACTAAACAACTTACTAACGAAACGTTTCATTCCCAACATATTTCAATCAGCAATATACGTAGTTTCATCTGATTCATTATATTGTCATACATTTTTGCATAACTAACCAAGATACTATTGACAAATCGCGATTTAGTTAGTAGACAATATTTTATTTTTAACTTGTGACTTGTTGAAAAGTGGTGATATGAATTTAACCACTTTTAAAAAAAGTTTTATGGGACATTTTGTCTATCGAATACCGCCGATAAGTCACTGTCACATTTTAGGTTGTTGGAGATAGCTGTCAAGAACTCCTGTATATACTTGTAATCTTGGGGGAAGTGATTTTGCTTGTAGGACAGAAACCTGTGTCATTAGACTTTAAAGTCTGATATCTTACTGATGTGCCATATGGGCATAAATTGGCATCCTGTAAGACTGTGGTATTTACATTGTTTATTCATTCAGTTAATTATGTCAACTAACTCCTTAGGTTTAGATGATCCAGCAATTCTGCAAAGGCACTTGAGAAAAATTAAAAAGGAGATAGTTACTTTTAAACAACAGTGCGTGACAACGAGGGACAATTAAATCTTCTCATTTGCACAACGAGCTCAGCATACAGAAGAAAGTGGATAACTTAATTGAATCCGATAGCAGAACACAAAAGAACTATAAGTGGTCTATTCAATCTCTTGTTAGATGAGGTGATTGCATAAACATTGATGACAAATCCAAAATGAAGTTGGAACACATGCACAATATTTCAGAGTTTTCAATAGTTTTTGTTATGTAGTAGCGAAGACATAAGTACGGGTAACCTGCAGGACCTACTATTGGACTATCATTCTTATTGTATAACTATTCGGTAACTAGATTATCTAAGCTTTATTTTGACCCATTGATTATTACTATATGATTTTCTGTTGCTAAGTTATACTCAGTTTTATTGATTATTGTCTCCCACGCTTACAGCCTCATTTGGCCTGGTTTTGTACAAATATTATTTTCTATTTTATGGTGTGGTCTGCCTGTCTGGTATATAGATAAAGTATGCTTGAAATAAACGATTCGCATTACAGCAACTGCTATTGGTGTTTTGGTCTCAAGTGGACGGGTTAGGCGGATAAGGACCAATAAGGACGCTAGATTACTCATTGTCACAGTGTGAAGGTCGTAGAAGTCGTAATCTATTGGTGGACAATTTACGCGAATTACGTCCTTGTTAAATTCGTAAGGTCATAACGAATCAGCGACGACCTTGATCAAGTCATAGCAATTGGCTACCGCCTAGGTCAAAAACATAACAAATTGGCGACGGCTAGGTCAAGTCATAACAGTTTTTATCTCTAATTTATTAAACAAAAATTCAAAAACCTCTATATCCCTATACTGAAAATTATCATGTGGCCACTAGTGACTGACTTAGACAGGAACTTTCTGGAGTCCTAGTGAGTAGCCGTGACCAGTGGAGCTAACCGTGTCGGACGTGAGGCAGTTATCCACCGAAGATAATGGAAGTTGGTCGCTCAATTTCAAAGGTTGATCGAGGTTAGACATTAACACCGTTGGATGCCAGCTCAGTGGTCTAGAGGAGATTGAGCATTCCTGAGAGACTGAAGGCCATGGGCTCGAGCTCTACGTCCTGGATCGGGGATGAGCACTGCAGTGGAGACTCCGATTTGATGAGAGTGTAGTATCGTTGTTATGTAAAGCCCATATACCTTATTCTAACTGCTGGACAAGCCAATTCACTTATCCATCATGAGTCATGTTTTCACCTTGTTTATTATTCACTTATTGATTCTGACCATTTTTATATGAGCGTAAGTGTTGTATGTACACTTATCTTATTTATCACATGTCTGTCATTTATTCTTGTCTGACTATCAGTATTGATTAACGCTTGATAAAAGTGAGTTGGCTTACCAGCCATCTCCTGTGCGTGTCATTTTTGTTTCGCTCGCTTATTTTTACTCATCTGCTTATAACTTTCTGACCTGCGTCATTTGTCAATAAAACTGTAGCTGCCGCTTCTCTTTTCCTTCTGATTTTATACACCGTTAAGATTTGTATTATAACTGTTATTGAGGTCAACAATTAGCGGAGCACGGTACTACAAGAGACTGATCGAACCATAGTGATTCTCTCTTACCATACATAATGGCTAGGGTATGATGGAATCATAATTGCCATATTACTTAGCAACAAGTCTTTACTTAATTCGTCTTCCAAAACGGAGCCACTGCTGGGACAAAAATTTAGTTGACTTCTTACTTCCTTATTAAATCATCAGCAAGTAGGATTTTTTTTTACTTCGAACACAACAGGTAACGAATTGTTCTACGTTGACGTGTTCAAAAGAGAGATATTTCATTACTGCTAGGATTATCATAGGTCTGTTACGTATCTCCAAATTGAAACCAGAATACTGTCACTTTGTCGACTTAGGTTAACTGTTTTTAATAAGTAGAAACATGAACAACAGAGAGTACAACACACACACGTGATCTGTCAGTCCATAAAGTAAGTAAATAACAAAATTAAGACAATAACAAAAATTTGACAGAAAATAAATTGATTGGGAATAAATCGTAACTATATGATATGTATATGCACACATGTTTAGTTATTTATTCAAGCATACTGATGAAAATGTCCTAAATTAACAGTGAAAAAACACATGAAATCAGAAAACAAAAGGATATACTTCCAACCCCACCCAGAGGAAAATATGGAAAACACTACATTAATAAGTGAATGCATCAGGGCTCAATAGCTCAGTAGATACTTCATTGGTCATTTAAAGTGAAAATAGATGGATTCAAGTCACAGTGTGTCGAACATCAACAAGTTAAGAAGTAGATGCATTCAACTATGAAAAGTCTCTAATAGGTTCCATTGCTAGCAACATATAAGACAAACATTATAATAAGTAAATAAATAATAATTGAGTTGAATGAACCTTTGAGACAAGATTATAAGGAGGTAAACGATGATATATAAAGATAGTAAATTCTTTTGATTTCATTTGTGATCTGTTGGTTTCCCTTACTAATTTAATGATTTCCATGTCTTCGTCTCTCTTTGGATTTGCTTTTTCAACTTTTTCTTTCGTTCAGTCAACTATATGATTGACCACAATTGTTTAGTTGTCATTAATATTATTATTCTCAGAGAAGACTTAAAGAATGGATCTATAATCAGAAAAGTAATATTAATACTGAAATGTATACTATGAAGTCTGGAACGGCTTCAGCTAAATATTCGCTGATCCCTCTAAACTACAAGTTAATGATATATAATTAAGGAGAAAGTGAGAAGAGATACATCTATGTTGTAAATGAGGGTAATATGCAACGAAGTAGCGTACATGTATACAAACACAGAAACTTGAAAGTATGCAAATTCAGCAACTTTATGTTAAAATATAAAAAATACCATAAAAATACGAAATCAATTAGTTAAACACCATCAAACTTGACGGTATTTTATTCTTTTGGCTGTAAATTCTTTATCCTTACTTGTTTTTGAAAACTCTTACCAGTTAATGCAACAAACAATCCTTTAGATATACATTCATACACGATACCATTTAATATTGATCCAAACTAGTAAACTACAAACTACAAAAACCTTCATGAACTATTGCCAGTAATACACCTGTATATTGGGGAAGGGATTTTTCAACCTGACAGAAAAAACAACAACTGATAAGTTCTAACATGAAGCTATCGGATAGCTTCGAAAAAAAGATAAAGCAGAAATAGAAATCTAATGAAAGAAAAGTAATTCAAGCAGAAATATGCTTCTTCTTTGATTAAATATAAGTTTTTGCCTGAATCATTGATCATATAATACAGTACTTTTTTTCCAGAATGGAAAATCAACAGTTAAAACTTATTAAGTTTAAAACAGAAAAATTAAAATTCCTGCGATTAAAAGGAAATCAAAAATGAATACTTCAGTATCACTACAAGGCGAATTCTAAGTGATCTCAGTCTTTACAACGATTGTAACCAGGCAGTCTGTACGCAATTATATAGAAATAGAACAGGAGAGGACTGTCCAATACTTCCTGACAATCATAAGTCCTATAACTAGTGTAAAGATGTGGTGATAACGAGCTACCACTACTAATTGTGTATTTTTAACGACTAAGTTTTGTGAAAATTTTGAAACAAGATTATTATTCTGCTGTAGTTTTAAAATATTATCAATGCTAGAATGATAACGTCTACCACCAAACAGGTTTTGAATCATCTAAAGAGATTGAAGTAAGAGAGAGTTATAAAAAACGTTAGTTTTAAGCTTCATATCATCGGCAAGCTTTAGTTGGACAAACACTGAAAACTGGAGAAGCATTGAACAGGATATTTCAAATAACCAAGAAATTCATCATTGAAAGTTCACATTGATGATCTTAACAATGATAGAACTAACGATCTCCGAAATTCCCAGTCAGGAGTAACAGTTTAAACAACAAGTTAGTATCCAACAGCTTTCAATGGCTGTCTAACAAAGTTAATCCGTGGTGTAAAACTTTACATTCGATAGTTTTCGTAACGTTCAATAATAAAAGCTAATTTGTTTCTTCTCATTGAACGCTAATTTCGATTTCCTAGCCGTTGCTAATAATCCATGGCTGAATCATAACGGCAACTCGAATAAAAGAGAAAAGGCTAGAATTGATAAAAGAAAGTTTCACTACAAGGTTAGTTAATGTACGAAAAAATGAGGGTATCCATAGTTTTACAGACAACCTTTAGCTTTTAGAATTATATCGAATATAGTAGTAGCGTAGGGAAATAGCTAGTCAGAAATGTGATACTTGATTCTTTACTTTCTAGATGTTTTTGACAAGCTTCTGTTTAACGCTGATTAAATAAAATGCTTCTCGTTGTTTCGCGGCCCCCATGGTATTTCTTGAGGAACATGTTGGATCTCCCTAACAGTTTTACAGAAATTTACTCAATTTTTATATAAATAATATGTGAATATAATAATTACTAGCTACGAATTTGTTACGATTATTGATGAAATACTATACCAGTGTTAACCCACATAAATTGTAACAAATTTCAATAATTTGTCGACCGAAAAGAGAAATCATTTGTTGATTTCATCACTCAACAACCATCTAGCTCGACGACAAGCAATCTTTGCTGGTGTGGAAGTTGATTGAAAAAGCTAAGAGTTACCAATCCAAGACATAGTGTTGTGTGCGCTATAAGTAGTATGTAGAAGGAGTTGGAAGTGGAATGCTTACTAGAAAAAGATTGAAAACAAGAAAGGAGGAAGGAAACCAGATAGAAATCTGAATAGCAACAGGATTTGGAGAATGATGGGGTACATAAAGGACAACTGAAGGAAGATATGCAAATGGTGCTCACTACAATAGCAACATCGCCAACTTTCGAACTTAGCTATGTTGATAGATTCATCCTATTTTGTCGATATTCCCGTAATTAACTTATTGCTGATTGGAGACACTGAATGACAACTCAAAATCACACGCATCAGTGCAAAAACATTCATTGATCATTCTTCCTTGAATCATGGGTCTTAAACTTATCTCGTACTTTCTCTTCCACGAACTCACATTTTCTTCTTGATTGATACTGCCTATACATAAAACTTTATACAATTATTACCTATACTATAACTACTTCTACTACTCTAGCAATTTATTACGATATTCTGACTTAATGGAACAACTTAAACTGGTAGATATATTCAATAGGCTCTACGCTGTTTATGGCTGAATTAACATAAAATAACAATTACTGATCAATTGTTCAATCTGTTAAATTAATTAGATGACAAACAAAACAAATCCATTTCCAATGAGGCGGTTCTTTAGGTTAGCCAACCACATGTTTTCAACGAAAAAAAGACGAAGATTTGAACCTTCGTTTACAACAGTAACGTTTATTTTGTACTTTAAAAACAGATATCTAAGAAGAAATGTATAAGGTGTTTAGAAAAAAAAGAAGGGAACGGTGGTTATTACACTTAGGTTTCAAGCTGTTTATACATCATTGTGAAGTTTCATTAGTAATGTGAAATGTCTTACAAAGAGATGATTGGTTTATTTCAACAACCAATAAGGATAACAATATGAGTCAAAGTGCAACTAATTGATTGCCTGAAGCTCGTTCGAATTTTTCAAATTTATAGAATCACTTTCCGAAAACTTTACCAGGTTAGTTTCCCATTAAATTGATTTTTATAAAATAAGAAAGATTTCAAAAACTAAACTGTGATAACCAAACACAAATTTCAGAATTAAGTGTATCACATAATAAAAATGATCATATTTATGAGAATCTTATTAGAGAAATATTGTTTAATTATGAGACAGACAAATTATAATATTTAAACAAAGTATAATTTTTAGAAGCGGTTTTGCAGATATTATAGTAATTTCAATAGTTGAGATCATAAGTCAGGATCGTGGATGGGCATTGCTGAAGAGTCCCACAATAAGACGAAACGGCAGTCCAATGCTTCCAGGTTTTCCATAGTGATCTAGCTTCAATTGACTCATGATCTCAACTATTAAAATTATTATTTACTGCTACGTAATTCAGAAATTTTTAAAACTAAAATAAGTAGAAAAATTTGTATTTCGAAGTACGACAATTATTGCAATAGAAATCAAAATTGTGGAAGCTCATTATCATTTTAAATAACAGCTAACGGTAGAATCTATGATAGATGTTTCGTCTTGATTGGAGACTTATCATACATAAGTATGCCTTAAAAGTGATATGGGTGTTCACATGATGAAAATCTAAGACGATGCCTACCACTTCAAACACTAAATTATACTATATCTACTAAGTAACTGTCATGTTCAACAGGTTTGCTATGGTCATAAATATTACGTACAGACATCAACTAATTACTGACAAACAAAATGTACACATTCAGTGTAAGATCACAGGTGTTGTTGAGTCGGCTTCCGGAGAACTTCGACGGAGCCTCCAGAGGCCCAAAAAGGAGCCGAAGAGACCCAGCCAATCAGAGCACGATGCAACATTCTAGAGTTCCAACGTGGCGAGCTACTATTGGTCGGTAGCATAAAATGTCGTTAATGGGTTGGCTGAAATAGGATGTTGATTTAACATACGCTAACATCTATAAATACCTATAACTTTCTATAACAAGATTGAACCTTGCAGTAAAGTGTTTTTCTCATACTCGTGTCTTCTCTCTGGTGTTCAAGTCGCTGAGTAGTTCTAGCCTGGGGTTACGGAACTAGCTTAGGATCTGAATATAGCGTTCATAATCGACAAGACATATCAGGTGTAGTAGTAGTAGTGACATTAATTTGTATTTTTTTACTTATTATGAGTGATTATGCAATCTATTTCATTGTTATCTTTGATTTATCTGAAATAACTACATCATATATTCATATACATATTTCTGTTCGTTGAGATAGAACTTGATGAAGATGTAATTTTAAAAAATATTGTTCTAATATTCTTTTATATGTCAACTAGAAATAATATGTTTACAGAGATAATGTAAAACATTAATGTGTTGTTGGAGGTAAACATATATTCTCTATAATGTGAAATATTTAAATGACACATATTCTAACAAAAGAGGAGTTGGCAGTACTTTTAAGAACAGGTTTCTTCATATTTGCAGCTCGTCAGTGACTTAGTGAATAAAGTGTTGATGCCTAGGGTAAAAGATACTAGGATCAAGTCTCAATGTGAACACTAAAAGTGGAATCAAGGTACGCCTTAATGTGACGAGTAGCCAACAGGATAAAACCCGGATACCATAATTCATCGTGACAAAATGGCTATATCGAAACAATCCGATCAGAATGAACATATACGAACGAATTCCGATCAAAATCAAGTCTTTAAATAATAGGTTACTGCTTGACCTTTTTCGAACGGGTTTGTAAACTGGGTCTAAATCAATGTTTCTGTTGGTTGCTGATTGATCTAAACGTTACACTCCCAGATATCCTCTAGGATTTTAAAAACTTTCACGATCCAGAATTTCAAAGTCTTCTCAGTCCAATTTATGAAAGTAATTGTCTACATGTGTTAATATCAGTGATAGAATGCCGTGTTATTTTACTGATAGTTCGTATACGTAGGTTAAGATGGCGTACACTTTGTCTAGTGTAGTGTTCGTCGCAATTAGTGCAATTCACTTCGTAAGTAATATTGGTTTTGTGTTCTTTTGGAATTGAATCTTATAGTTTGCAAAAATCTAGAGTGTAGTGATTGCGTTGGTTTATGAGAAATCGATTGTAAAGAGCTATTAATTCTTCGTGGTGATTTTTGAGATGCTTTTCTATCATGGGAAACATATTCTTTTTCCAATTTCTGAGATTGATTTTGTGATGATGAATTGAGTTGCCAGACACTTTCGATGAAGTTTCTAAGGTAGATATTTCTACTGAATAACTAAGAAGGAGACTTGTACACGAAATAAACACTGATGATATTGTCCTGAACGATAATGAAAACCTCACGGCTGAAGCCATCTACATCTGATAAGTTAATCATACCAAAAGTATTCAATACAATGGCATGTAAACCAAATATTCGTTATATATGATTTAAATGTGGAGGAACCACAACTTTTAGACAAGAAAAACACTAACACCACAATTGATATACTAATTACGTAAACAGAGATGGATAGTGGTTAGCAGTGGAATCCAGAACGCGCGTTTCGCCTTATTTGGGGCTCGTCAGATGGATGTGCCTGCATCCTTGTGACCTAAGGTGATATCGAGGCAATCTGCATGGAATGCACATATACCAATAAGAGAATGATCAGTCTCAGTCCTAAACATCACTGGGCAGATCCAAACAACTAATACGAAAACAGAAATATATTGATTCATGTGCCCGAAAACAAAAGACTCATTATTTATTTATTCAGTTATAAATACGCGTTAGCCTATGTATAATAAGAATAAGAATAGTCAAGTGGATAGAATTGAAAAGTTGTGTTTTCATGGAGGGAAGGAAATTTATGTAAAAATATGATTATATGGCTTACTATTATCACTGTTATTATTATAAGCGTTAATGTTTAATTGAACACAGATTTATATGGGCTAATAAAGATATTTAGAGAAACGTGAATACGAGATAATAATAATAATCATAGAGACTTCATACAAATATAAATAACATTTTCCCTTCAGTATCTCAGGCATTATTATATAAAAAGAAATCGATTGGATAATTGCTGAAATAATAAATAATGTATTTATTTATGCAAAGGAAAGTCAGTCGACAAACAGGATAAGGTTAAGTAAGATAAGTGCTTAATGTTTCTTACGGAAAGATTTATTATATTTAAACAAAGTCGAATAGTTGTACATAGATAATATATTTGTAATATCCCACAATTATCAAATCAAAACTTGATAATGATACCTACAAAATCGAATATTGGCCAGTATTGAGATCCTAGACACATGTTTCTTACAATTTGTGATACGTCAGCTGGATTTAACTGTATCCCAGGATTAATGAGACTATATTTGAAACATGAGAGTATAATGAATGGATGGTTTTATGTTCTCGTTTCGAACTTCATCAGAGTAATGCACAGCTCATAACATCACAACATGAAAGTCAAATTTGTTAGGAAGAGAAGAATAGGTAAAAACAACAAACCTTGGTTTTCTATTAAGGGGTCATAACTTATATTTTTTGTGTACCCAGAAAACATTTGGTTTATGAGATTTGTGTGTTCTTTTATATACATGGTTCCACTTGAATGATTAACTGTTTTTATTGATATGGTAGCTAATCAGAAGTGACCTAAAGAAAAAGTGCATTTCGTTAGCTAAGAAATGGGTCAATTTCCTAAGGATAGATAGTCCAAGTGGGATGTATGGTAAGGCCTTCTTTTCTATTGAGGGCAGTGGGATTAAGCATTATATGGAAAGCTTCCGCGGAAGCTTGGACTATCTATCCTAGTCAACCAGTCTAATATTATTTACAATTTCACACCATTACATTACAAATTAAACTCTATCCTTTGTCATTACAAAGGTCACACATTTTTCGTCATTAACAATGCATACATACACACAAAATTACATACATATCCCTTATGAATCACTTTGAACGAAATGAAATGACATGACATTGATCTATTCAGACCTGTTTTTTGATTGATCACCTAATATTCTTGGATTGTTCCGTTGTACTATTTAAACTTAGATTAATGTTAATTTGGTTATTTATTCTCTGAAGAAGTGGCTTACACTAAGTCACGAAACGTCAGAAAATCTAATTTTTCTACTCATTGGGATATTACAAATATATTAATTTATTCATAACAATCCACCCAATGCTCAATTTATTCAAAATTATCAAATCAAAACTTGGTAATGATACCTATAAAACAACTGTGTTTTACTGGGATATAATATATCTAATCATGATCTATCTATCTGACCTCATCAGATTTGACTACTCTAACAAATTTTTATTGTCACTCAGTAAGTAAATAGCATGAAATTATTATTAACCTATAGAAATAGGAGATGCACAAATATTTTCAGTTACATAAACTTCTTATGTAGGTCAACTCAAAATATCTAATTACCAAAGTATAGATTTCAAAACTTTGCCCACTTCCTATCAGAAAAACATCAATACCAACATAGCAAATATGAAATTTCCTATTCAAAACAATTAGTTAGGCTACATCGAAATTGTTGAAAGTAAACAATGTTTGGACATAACGGTCAGTCGGTATTTTTTATATTAGATAACTAGTGTAGTAAGCTAGTTTTAACAGATAAGAAACGTAAATTCGTTTTCGTAATTAAGTTTCAAGATTGTGAAACAAAATATAACCAAAATAACATTTCGATAATGTAATGAGAAGTCGAAGATTATCAAAACTATGTTCTGAAAATCTTCGTCTTCTCATTACATCATCGAAATTTATCAAAGGGACTAACTGCTTCGAAATAACATTATTACGAAATATGTAAAAAACAGATTTTGTGTATGTTTATCCGTCCATTTTGCAAGGCTCAATAATTGTGTTGTATACACCATTTTTCTGGCAATTTTCCATTGGTTTAGTGTGTAATTACTGTATACAAAAGTGTACATTTCATTGATGGCTTCATCAAAAGAATCTGAAGTTATTCCCAAATCTGTCTACTAAGAGCAGTTAGTGTAGAGCATGTCAGCGAAACGAATGAAGGAAACTAACTTAGTGAAAGTTAAGGTTTAAAATAAAATCTCAAGTGAAAATTATGAGCTCATATGCAGTACTAATTCGCTAAATACACAGCAGGATGTCTAGAAATGCCGGATACTATACATTCGTTGAACATTTAAAAATGGAAAAGTAATCTCACACCAAATTTAAGCATTTATTTTACGGATACAACCCGTTTAAAGTGATTTCGAAATTAACCAACACACTGTTGTCCTTACAAATAATTATTGAAAAGAAATGGTAGATTATTTGTGGTATTTATGTAACATAAAACAATATATAACAACTTAAATTGCCACTGACTGGATCCCACTATCACAGTTATATTAGAGGGAAAGAATATCATATTACGAAAGATTTATCTAGTTGAACAGTTGTATTATCATTTTGATATCAGTATAATAGAGGGTTTTTTATATCAATAATTCAATCTACTAAGTGGTTAACAGTCAATCTCACAAAGTATCATTATGTATCATCTACATATCACGAACTTATTTATTAGTTTTAAGAACCTCAAACATGGGTTATCATTATAGTAAATTTTAAACTTGTTCTTATATGATAAATATGAAGCATACCAGTTGTCTCAAGATTACAGATAAGCACCTTGTTATTGACAAGTGCCAACTGATGGAATTTGGAATAGTGGCCAGTATCATGCGAACACTAAAAATTAATGTACACGATGTCAAGTCACTTTGACTTGATCGGCAGAATTGGAGTGTTACTAAGGTTTAGACAAACAGAATATCATTGTTGAAAGCGTGAGTCAATTGAAGCTAGACCACCATGGAAAACCTGGAAACACTGGACGGCCGTTTCGTCCTATTATGGGACTCCTCAGCAGTGCGCATCCACGAACCTGCTCTCGCGAGCGAGATTCGAACCCAGGACCTACCAGTCTCGAGCCGAAGCCCTTAACCGATAGACCACTGAGCTGGCATCCAACGGTGTTAATGTCTAACTTCAACTGATCCACGAAGTTGAGCAACCATTCACCAATTGTCTTCAGTGAGTTCCTATCTCACAACAGACGTGGTTTTGAACTCCACTGCTGAGGAGTCCCATAATAGGACGAAACGGCCGTCCAGTGTTTCCAGGTTTTCCATGGTGGTCTAGCTTCAATTGACTCACGCTTTCAACAATGATAAATACTAAGTCTCCACAAAACCCCTTCTATAATTAAACAGAATATCAGTTAATAACATTTTATTTGTTCGATATAGGACGAAAGGAGCGTTTTAGATTCCAATGTTAGACATTAATGTACTCTAGTAAAAAATTGTAAGCAAATCACAATACTAAAATAATTCACTCAAGATGTACATTTGTCAATGAAGGTTGCCCAATTACAGTACTTAACACCAACAATGGAAAAGTGCTAAACCAATGCTAAAAGTTTCTCGTAACTAATACAAAAAAAGTGGTCAATCATTAACAAATAATTGGTGCATATCATGATCGGATGAAAAAAACTAATCCAGTGAACAAAAATTATGAGGGATCAACATTCAGAAGTATGTACAGGACTTTAAAAATAATCAAAGAAAAATATCAAAACATAAGAATGATGCACTTTGAAACTTAATTATTCCATGCCAAAACCGTTTATTATCTAACTCAAACTCAATTACAGATGCTTAATAATAGAGAAATGTGCAATTTTTGAGCAAACAATAGGGCACATAAACAAACAACACGCATACAAACAAATAATCACACACAAGTACATCAGTTTTACATGAAACGATTGCAAAATACCCGTACATAAAACGAACACGAATTAATATAAGTAAATGATTATGCACAAATCACTATGTGTTTAAAATAAACACAAACAAATCATCATTATTCAACATGAGGACGTTTTTAGTTACTTCATGAAATATATGCATGTGCGAACAGTCGGGAAGAAAACAAAGGGATAAATAGTGGAGAGATCAAAGTGCACTATTTTCTGCAATATGACAAACAAAAATGGTGTATCAACAGAAAGTGAAGGAGAGCGATGATGAAATAACAAGAGATGAGTACGTTAAACAAAACCAGCAAAACAAGGTGTCAGTTGCTGTCCTCATACACACTAGCCATAGGTAGCTTACATGTTTGTGATCGATCAAGTGTCCAATTTCGGTTACCCAAATAAATAAATTCCATTGAATAACCGATTGGATGTTTATAACGTGCAGGTGAACTTGATCTATGCCTAGAAGCAGCTGAAAGAAAAACCAATTTCATGTTTTTTTTCTCAATCAAAAGTTTAATTCGAAGAAACAAAGGGGAAATGAAAGACCGTGTAAGTAAACTTAGAATGAAACTATGAAGAAGAGAGTATTTATGTTAGATGACAAGCAAACAAACAAAAATTTTCATAAAAAGTAGCATTAGTTTGTAATCTCCCGTACTTTATATGTGGGACTGCAATCGATCAGTCTCAGGATGCAGGTGTGTAAACAGAGACTGATTAAATTCTGTCATGAATATAATAATAACGAGAAGTTACAGACTTTTAAGAATATCTTCATACCAATAGAACAAGTTATTGACTAGCTAGACTCAAAAGCTTAATGCATAGTTCGTAGGGAATTCTGAATGAAACTTACTTGGATCGATTCATGGTGGTAACAGTATCAACAATGTGATGTAGGGATATCCAGCTAATGAGTCTCAGACAAAACGAAACGTACGTCCTGCACTCCACTGCTAGCCACGTTCTAAATTTTCTTAAAAATCTACTTTTTACGAAGTACTGGTTTTACTTATTTTTAGATAAAGCGCACAAAAGGATTAATCATAAGTACAAAAAATCTACATTAAAAATTGAAGCGAAACGTCAAAAAATAAATGCGATGAAGGCTAAAAGCGGGAACGACAACCATGGAGAGTTAGCAAAAGATTAATTTTACAGGTTCAGTTGAAATCTAAACATACGCACATCAGAAACTTAGTATTTAACGAATTAATGAACTGGCTGAATCTAAATGGAGACACTCGGAACTTGCTGATATATACTGTGCTAATGTAAGACCAACTCATACAACAATACTCAAACTATTCGATAGTAGATAGTTCTGCTCACATCTGTCAAAACGAAGTTAACGGTCTCATAAATTTCTAGATTCTGCCGGTAACAAGTACTTCCTCGAGTGATATTTCGAAACGGAGCAAAAAAAAATTGATTTTCGTAGATTTTCAGTACTAATGGGCAGTATGACGAAACTTCATTTTATCTGATATTTATTAGCAATCATTTACAACCACTATCACATCCAAAACCAAAGATGAACTTCTTTCTTAGCAACATAACTTTCTGCGAATCGTTAATTTAGGTTTTCGATATAGACGTTATTCACAATGTGGTAGACAGTCAGCATCCTAGTTCGGTGTATCTACCTTATTGTTTAAATGGCTTTTTCGATTGCCCATATAGTTAAAATTAACTGAAAATTTAAATTGCCGGTAGATGAAACAGTAAAATGATAGCATAGGAACAATTTAACCAGAATTGAGAAAAAATACTTTTAAGTGGTTGCAACACATTCAAAAACGAATGAGGATCTTTCACCACAAAATATACGGTAGAAATAGCACGGTGTAATCCTCAGAATGCTTAAGATTGTTAGGAACTATTTTCTATTTATCATCAGAAGGTAAAAATAACAATATTAAGCTTGTCAAGTGATGACTTTTTTTCATTCAGAGATTTTACAAAACACAAGAATCAATCGGTTTTTATCACAATTTAACTTTGCCTGAAGTAAACTCGCAGAAGTCACTTTGATATCAGTTCACTGAATAGTAGGGGAACTGGTGAATAGGAATACCGAAATAAACAAAATATTTTACCCATCCTATTATGGGACTCCTCAGCAGTCGCACCCACGATCCCGCACTCGCGAGATCCGAACTCAGGACCTACCAGTTACGAGTCAGAGCCCTTAACCGATAGACCACTGAGTCGGCATCCAACGGTGTTAATGTCTAACTTCAACTGATCCACGAATTATGAGCGACACTTCACCAATTGCCTTCAGTGAGTTGTTATCTCACAACAGACGTGGTTGAACTCCACTGGTCACTGCTTCCCACTAGAACTCCGGGACATATATCTTGAAGTCAGTCACTAGTGAGCATATGATTATAATCAGAAGGGGTTTGTGAAGATTTCAGTATATTTCAAAGTTGAAATCATGAGTCAATTGAAGCTAGACCACCATCGAAAACTGCTGAGGAGTCCCATAATTGAACGAAACGGCCGTCCAGTGCTTCCAGGTTTTCGATGGTGGTCTAGCTTCAATTGACTCATGATTTCAACTTTGAAATATACTGAAATCTTCACAAACCCCTTCTAATTTTACCCATCGTTTTCTTTTTTACGTCTATGCTTCGATCTCAGTAAACATCCAGAGGATTCCTTAGTAAACTTTTTGTACACTGATAAATTCTACTACAAGACTATTAATGACTGGAGGGAACTCAGAAAAATATCTGTAATGTGAATACATTTACACTCATGTTATTGAGGCTATACAGTGATATTTTTACAATATAAAGGTAGGAAAAGTGATAATAAATCAATCAATAACTAGCTTTAAAATCGCCCTAACATTTTAACAACCGCTCAAATTAATCTCTATACAATAATTTGACTGATGAAACATCAGTGAAAAAGACCTACGAAACACCTATTTTCCTAGCTTTTAAAGTATTACAATAAACTTTAATATTTTTTGCTAGACTTATTATACATAAATAAACAATCATGCATATTAGCTGTCTACTGTAGTCATATGCGCTTTTATAAAATACTTGAAAGCTATCGTAAAGCTAATTATTACCCCGTAGAAGAAAGGAGAGGGGATTATAGTGAAATTTAAGTAGCATATATATATAATGAGGTCAGAAGCAATTTTTTATAATAGCAAAACCTGTAAAAAATATCGGTAGATAGATGATAAATGACAGCTAATTTTCACTTCCAAAAATCCTTTCCTACATACAAACATTTCTAAAATTTGTTCACATGGTAAAATGTAGGTAAGATGAAACTTTACTGCAATAGTGCAGCGTTTTGTGTTGAGAAAAAACACCTTACGATAATTAAAGAAAATATACTAAGGAAGCGACATATGATATAAGGCGAAAAAAACCAAAACCTGCTTGATCTCAGTTTCGTGCTTTTAACATACGTCAGAAGGCTGTACTTGTAACCTTGAGGGAACTGATAAAACCTAGTAGATTCGACCCCGTGTCACCCAACATCGCAATCAAAGACGTAACCACTAAGCTCTTCAGTTAGCAACTGACCTGCTGTAAGACTGATATATGTTTACAAATGACTGATCATTGTCAACTACCTCCAAACATTAACTTGCATTTCAAAATGGTGCACATGATGTTAAATCACTTATACTAGTTATAACATTGCAACCTGATCGATAGAAACCGATCGCTATTTGACTTAAATAATACTGATCACTATTCAATCATCAAAAAATTGTAAATTATGCGTTACAGATCGATAAGAAAATGGATATATCAATGCTAAAAATAATAATCGTCAGTCTTAAATTAACACACAGCTTCAATTCTACCTTTATGCTTAATTTTAATATAATGAAACATGTAATATAAAATGAAGGTATTATCAAGGAATCTTCATACGATGTTCATATATCAATAGAAACTAAATAAACCGGGTTTTCAAGGATTAATACGACTTATTATATGATTATTTTCATTATTGGTAACAACATACAGATATATGTGCTAACAAATCCCAAGATCTTTTCAAGATTATAAAGAAAAAGAAAGGTGAACCCAGACATATAACAGTAAAACAATTTTTAAGCATTTTAGTGAATGAAGTAAAACGTTTTGGTGAGCTTAACTGTTTTCGGGTTTTACTGGAGTTGATGATGTAACAGGTGAATTTTACCATTAATATAGTCATTGGCTTCAACTTCTCTGATCTACAAGCTATGATTTGAATTTCGTTTTATCTAGCTTCATTAGCACAAAAGCAGAATAGCACTACTCAGCACATAATAATTATGGTTTCAAGAATAACGTTAAGGATTTACTCCAATTTGTTGACAAGATCAAAAATGTAAATGCTATAGGACAAACGATAACGTCTTTATATGTAATATTATTATCCCCAAATATCTCACCCAGGGAGACTAAGGAATAACTTATGCGAAGAAACAAAGTGGAAACCACGATTCCAGATAATGTGATACAAAAAATATTACTGAAATGCATCATGGATGTAAATTTTACGTACAGGTACATAGATGGAAATACCGTGGGTTCACCGTTAGGTCCCAAGTTAACAGACATTTTCCAAGCTAAAGTAGAAAATGGTCCACTTAAATACTTTATTCGTAAGTTCACATTTGATTGTCCGTATATGGATGGAATGTTCACCCTCCGTAAAGATAGTACAAATAGAAATTCTTAGACAGTTTAACGAAGTATACCTAGTCATTAAGTTTACATAAATTCAAGATGTCCTGTCAACTACTTTAAACATGAAATCAAGTATGTGAAGGTGTAATTATGTTAGCCATACGATTACTGTTTTAATACGTTCAAATTTCCATAATAGTAATGACAAAACATGAATATTTATTCAAAATTAATTCGACTAACTAAGTCAGAATTTAGGATATGAGAACGGTTATATCCCGTGGAGATTTATGAATGGTAACTTTGAGAACTATCTATGGACCAATATAATATGTATATTTCGTAATGTATAACTGTTAAGTATCTAGACTATTCATATTCGTGTCCCTCTTATTATAAGCTTTATTTTGATCTATAGACTATCATTATACGATTTACCATTCTTGAGTTATCCCCAGTTTATTGATTACTGGTCCCCCTATTCACAGCCACACTTGGCTAAATCTTGTACAAATGTTATTTTCTGTTTTATGGTGCGATGTGGCCAGGTTGGTTGGTATATAAACCTAGTATGTTTGAAGTACATGATTTATATTGCAGAGGCTGTTATTGGTGTTGTGGACTTAGCTGGCTGCGCTAGGCAGAAAGCAGGACTGATAAGGACTCTAGACTACTTGTACGAGTTTTACGCGTCATTGGTCTGATCGATAGTTCACTGTTTCTCTGATTGGTGCGTCATAAGATATAACAAGAATGATATGAGGGCTTAAAGTTGTAGGCTCACTTTACTACTGAGTGTCAAAATGAGCGAAAACACCTTCACGTCAAGAGTATAATCATCTGTTAATTAACTACTAAACACTGAATTTAAGTATGTAAACTTCATTTAGCTGGTTTTAGTACAAACAACAAACAGTATACGCTTACTCTTTCGAAAAAAAGAACATAATTTACTTTTCACTACCATGACAATTGTTGAAAATCAATTCACATTCATGGGTTGATCAACCAATATCAAAATATGAAAAACATGAAACATCAATTGATCAATAAATCGATAAGTTTATAAAATAAAACAATCAATGAGATGAGTAAAGATTTCATTTTATGAAAAAGAAAAGATAGAGTATACAAGAGAATAAATGATATGGAAGTGAATCAAGATAGAAGTGTGAAGAGAAAGAAGGAAAAAAGGAGAAGAAGCAAAAGGAGGTGTGTTGTTTATTTGTTGTTAAATGATTTAATCAGGAAAATTGTGAAATCATTTTAAAACAAAACAGAATTAATCAAAGTGAATTTATGTGGAATGAAATAATGAACAGAGTGGAAAATAGAATGAACATAACAGTTTTATACTAATACAAGAATTTACATGTTCAAACAGTCCCTACTTCGATACTTAGTGTTCGATGATGTAGGAGTAGGTTATAAGAAGAAAGTTAGGGGCGGCTATATAAATAGAAGAACACTACTAGATGAAAGTTTATTTGATTATCGTAAAGCTTGGTTGGAGACATCTCATTCTATGTGGAACTAATCAGCTCAATGCACCTACATCCAAGCGTTTGTGATAACAGAGACACTCCAACCAAGTACTTCTCACTTCAAACACCCAATGAGTTATCCACAAAGTTATTTATATCACTATTAGAATTATCCCGTAGTTGTTAATCTTCACTGAATTTTGACCAGTCTAACTAAATGTATATGTGTATTCTGTATGGAACGGCCTCGATATTTTGTCACAAGTTGTTATAGTAAACACAATTACCAATTAACTAATTACAGAAATATTCGCTTCTCCAGTAATATGACAAATTATGTTGAGAAAAGAACAGAAAAATGAAAATAAGCAGACAGAACAAAAAGTAACAATAGGAAATGGGTAAAGATTGGAAATCAATATGAACAAGGTTAATTCTATGGTAGAAATATCAATGTATATTAAAACTATGACTGACGATGCTCAACATACTAGGCTGATATATTATATAATATTACAAGGTGAATTGAAATAGGCAACTTATTTACTTAATATAAACACAAATAGTAGTTAGATCTTATTCCAAGTTAACTAAGGTAAATATAAAACAATATTGAAGAGTGGTAATTGAAAGAATGAGCAATAGGGACTAGATGATGAAATATATTTGTGAACAATTTATAAAAATTAGTTCAATTTCGTCACGAACAGATGTCAACTAGTAAACTGTTTAAAACTGGCAGATACTTGATCTTAATAACTTATTTCATAGATATAAAGTTTGGTAAAATGTAGTCGTTAAACATCCTTAACTAGAAGAGGCCATGTTTCAAAGGCAAAACGTAATCGATTTCATCGGTGCATTTTTAAACTGGACCATGTACGATCAGCTTAGTGTTATGACAACGCCAATGATAGACCAGAATGACAATAAGCTCGAAACAGATATTTCGTTTAATTGTACGACTTTAAAGCAGAGTGTAAATTTATTGTGCGAAAGTATTTAGTCAGTTAATTATATTTGATAAAGACAAATGACTTAACCCCTGATACACTACTACTCCTAGATATGCATATTTGCGGAAGCCAACCCATTTTCACTAGCAGCTAAACCTGACCTAAGGGCTCATCGTGGCGCTGTTGGATAGTGAGAGTAACCCTGCTAGTCAGCTTAGGCGGGTGCAGAGATCGGAGCGATCTCTAACTCTGTTGTATCAGAGCAATCCTAGGTTCTATACTAGAGGCTCACTTCATCGCTGGAGCTACCAGATGTGTTTGCTTATGTATGAGAACCGCAGAAGTTCTCGAACCTATGTAGTTCAAGCATATATAGGGTACGCATTTGGTGTCGTACGAAGGAAATGTTGCGCTGCCAGAAAAGTCTCCTCTATGTCTAGAAAAATCAGCGGCCTATCTACCAGGTCGAAGAAACAATAAATAGCTGTGGCAGCAAATATTAGGGTGAGGCGACCAACACCCGCCTCTAGGAGAGTGCTAATGCTTATGTGTGTGTGTCAGGAAATAATGAGGCGGTAGCCATGGTGTGAATGATATGCATATAATGGGTAAGAGTAAGTCTGGTGTAGCAAATACGTTTCCTTAGAGAGCAGTGAACATCTACCTTTTCAGGTGGGTGAACATGCCTATGTGTATGCTATGGGACGCATGAGGTAAAACCTGTGTGTTATAGGTGTGCGTGTAACGTATATTCACTCATAGGGTATGTATACCTGCATGTATGCTAGGTAATACTCAGATGAAAGTTCGTGTGTTAACTAGTATGCAAGTGGACTATAGAAATCCCCAGCAAACAGACTTGCAAACTTCTTTACTTGCTAAGCAAAGATGGATAGTGGCTAGCAGTGGAATCCAGGACGCGCACTTCGTCCTGTTTGGGAACCCTCAGCTGGATGTACCTGCATCTCAGAGTTGATGTTCACTTTGGGACTCGAACCCAGCACCTTTCGCTTCAAACGCCATCGCGTTATCCACTCGGCCATTGAGTCGTGATAGCCATTTGCTTGTGCGATGGGGTGAAGTTTAAATTCACTTAATATTGTTTGTTTGAATCTTCCCATTGATTTGTTAGGACTGCAACTGGTCAGTCTCTAATTGGCATATGTGCATACTGTGCGTATTGCCTCGATATAGTCTAAATTGACAAGCATGGTAAGCAAAGATGCCAAAGATGGTACACAACTGTCAGGTATTTATAGTTTTCAGTAAAAACGAAATCATCATTGTAGCTATCCAGTCCACACACAGGGGGTTATTAGTATCTGTCCGATAGGAAAGCTACACGTAGTATTTCTGGAATATTCTTTTAAAAGCTGATTGGATGAAATATATTCGGCTACTTCTGAGCTTCTTACAGCATCCTCAAGTTCACCCGTGGACCATCCTCACACATACAACCACGTAACACTGAAATTCTCATACTTTGCATAGATACAAATAGGTGTAGTGCAAAGAAGTTGCAAACATAACGGATCACCAGTTCAACAACTTTATGAAATTTTTTCACATGCCTTAGTTTGGTCACCTCTAACTACCTTTACCCAAATCTGCTTATGTCGCAACATTGTACATCGGAGTAGCAACCATCCTACAATCAATTTTGATCATGGTCAATTTTGGTTAAGCCTCTTTCATAACTTACTTAACAGACATCGTCAGCTGGATAATAAGAATTTGCATATTCTTTGTACTGTCATGACCATTAGGGCACATGACACTAGCCAAAATGTTGATTGCTTAAATATTACTCGATGACTTATACTCCTCCCCATATATGTATGCACACAAATCCTATTATCAGCTTTTGTTTTGCTTTGCTTATACCAAATTTGACTATAAATTGCCTATGTTATTGCTTGTTGCTTGCTCGCTCGCTGATATTCGCTCACGTGCTGGTAGCTTTCTGGCCTAAGTTATTTGACAATAAAACTGAATCTAGGGGTTTTGTGGAAAATTAGTATTTCTTCATAGTTGAGAGCGTGAGTCAATTGAAGCTAGACCACCGAGGAAAACCTGGAAGCACTGGACGGTCGTTTCGTCCTACTGCGGGACTCCTCATCAGTGCGCATCCACGACCTCGTCTCGCGAGATTCAAATCCAGGACCTATCAGTCTCAGTGGTCTATTGGTTAAGTGCTCTGACGCGAGACGAGGTCATGGATGCGCACTGATGAGGAGTCCCGCAGTAGGACGAAACGGCCGTCCAGTGCTTCCAGTTTTTCCTTGGTGGTCTAGCTTCAATTGACTCACGCTCTCAAATATGAAAAAATAAAACTGCAGTTGCTGCTTCTCTTTGCATACTCATTTTATGCACCGTTAAGACCGGAATTATCACGGTTATCAAGGTGAACGATTAACGAAACACGGCACTACAGTAGATAGCAGAGGATAAGCTATATTTATTTACATTAATATAACGAGAAAAACAGACATTTAGATAGGTGATAATAATAACAACGAGTAGAGGATAATTTAACTGTCAGAATAATAATAATGATAATAATAATAATAATCGTATATTCATCAGTCATGAACTTCGAGGGATAATTCCCGGAGCCATACTCACAGACTGTAACTAATGAATTCCATTCATGTCGGTCGACAGGCGGTAGCTACCTTCTAATGGTATTGGAACATTAGTCGAACAATGTCAAGAATTAGAAATGTATATTGTTGAAAGCCGATCCACATGGTCAAAAGGGTGAGTGCCCACTGAGAGACCAAAAGTTTCTAAATTCAATGTTCAAAAAGGTCGAGAATGCTTCCTGCCGTTAGATCTTAGTCACACACTGGAACGAAACAACTGTCCAGTGTTTTATAGTCTTCAATGACTATCTTACTACGGTCAATCGATCAAGGTGTAAAATTACAAAAAAGCAATATGTAGTTCTAATAATCCAAGAAACTAAGAAAATTCAAAAAATCAATACACACAAAAGTGTTTTAACAAGTAAATTTTTTTCACTCACTGTCCAGAAATAACAAATATCAAAAAAACAAAAATATTGTGTGAGTTAGATTATGTCCATTTATCTCCTTTCTTATTTTACGTCTACTTACTTTTACATTGAAAAGTCAATTAGCTTCCAAGGCGACAAAGAAGTCATGAAAGATAAATGAATTGAACAGGTTTAAAAGAGTAATTAATCAATAACAGTACTAGTTAAACTAATCTCGAAGTAATATATATATATATATATATATATATATATATATATATATATATATATAGTCATTAGAAGGAAACTCAATAGTTAGATGATAAACAGTAAAGGAATATCAATAGATAATTGGAGATAAAAGACGGTTGCATAAACATTTACCACGGACATATATTTCTATCTTCATAGTTAAGACATACTCAAATTTCAGTCTACCGTTTATAGATTCAAGAAATAGTTCAAGATGAAACCCCCGGTTTTCTAATATAAAGCCGTAATTAACGGAAATAAAGCATGTCACGTGTTAGATAGTAGCTCAGCTAGGGTAATGGGGGATAGTTGCACACTAAGTTAGTTGGAACTAGAAATGTACGCCATAGATATACCTACATTCTATTTTTGGTATTTACTCTGATATTCGAACCCGGTACCTTTTGTACCAATTTCAAAGTTTTATTATCAAGATACTGAGTCCAGGTGATCAGTTAGTTATCGAAAGAATATAATTTTGTGATATTCCAACTTCTATGAGTGTAAAAGGTGTAGGTGTAATTTAGAAAAAGTAGAAAAATAAAATATTGAAACAAATGAAAATGTTGTTTGCATACACACGATACTAAAAAAGAATACATTAACCTAGAATTTTCGTGCCAAACATATGATAATAATAATGATAATTTCATAGCTTGAATCAGGAATTGATAGTAGCTAGACCATCAATGAAAATCAGAAAGCGCTGGACAACCGATTTGTTCTAGTGTGGGGCTTTTCAACAGTGCGCACTAATGGCTCCATACATTCTGTAATCTTCAAAACACACCTTTTGTACCAATAATCATATTTACAGAGGAACAAATGAAAATTAAAAAAATAGTGTTTCTGTGATTTCGAGATGATAAATAAGAGAGTGATTTTGTTGGAATAGTGTCCTCTGAACCAAACAGTTTGATTTGTTCTAGTTACTAGACAAATTTCATCATCTGTAAACAATCCCGATGGGACTGAGTTATTTAAATTTGGTCACATGTAACTAACACTATATTCTGTCAGTAGCAAAATTGATTCTCCTCTGGGAATACAAAGAAGACAAAGTCAATTATCAATCAATAGAAAAAAAGTCGAAATCTATCAGGTTTGTTGACACATTTAAAAAAATTATAACTATAGGTGTAAGAATATAGTTAAGAAGATAGATGATCACAACAAATATGGAAACAACTTCTAGGCCAAGTGGATAAGTTGGTGGTTACTTTAAGAGAAATTCTCAAAGATCACTTCCATCTAAATGTTATGCTGATAGTGGAAAATAATGAAAGATTCTCAATTAAAGTACGCCGTTTACAGAATACAACTCCATCAAAATGTTCACGTAAGGTTATAATATTTGTTATAGTAAAAATAAATTACTTACATGCAAACTGATGAGTTGCATAACGTGGTTTGAATGATGGTTCGACTGATGCATTTGGTGTTCTGGACGCTGATACTGGATCTAAATAGGTTTGTGAACGTGATCGGCGTTTACTTTCAGCTTCTTCGCGTAGAATAGCCTAGAAAAGATTGTATTTGAACAAAGAATTTTAAAAATTCGGTGGAAAAAATCGTTAGATTAGTGTATTTTGATGTTAGGTAGTTTGAGAGGATTGGCAAGAAACACTGAATTTGGATTTCGTATTATTTGGTTCTCATCAAACATACTTGATATTTTTGGGAAATGATGATCCTTCGAGTATCCAACTCCGTATGACTTCGTCTTACAGTTTAAGACTTTACCACGTAGCTGTTCAAGCCGTCACTAATAACCATATTTCAATCCGATCGACAGAATTTGATCAGCACTAAGAACTAAGGAAATAGGATATTGTCCACTTTCCAATAATCAATAAGTTTTTATAGAGAAGTAGAAAAACTAATGCTACTGAGATAAATCTATTCATTTGGAATCATCAATCAATATTAGTAACTCAGTATTAAAAGTAACACATTGATTTACTGAAGATTTCTACTACTTGATAAGAAGGGAATAACTAAATTTCCTGACTGAAGTTACTTATACTTGCACAACTTCCTAGCAAATTCATTGTTCGCTTTATGTGGGACTAGTCAATTTAACTAAGTAGAGGATGGAAAGAGATTTGTATTATCTTACCTGGGGGTGAATACAGAACAATAAATAGACTGAGACCCAACATTCATCATCATATAAAGTATCAGTGTGGTTTCTAGACTTTTTACAGTTTAACTCAGTAAGCATGAAAATATCCATATAATATAATAATTATGGCGGAAACAACTTCCATAATGCGATTCCTGAAACTTTAGTTACATGATTTGATAACTTTAGAATAGAGATAAAACTTATAATCGGTAAACATGTTACATTATCATATCATGGCTTGTAAATGAATTATCCGGCAAGTGATAAACTTTTGAGCAAAAAATCTAACAATCAAACAGGAATTCGTTATTTATTTTATTTATTTAAACACATAAATATTGGTACAAACGGGAACCAGATACATATGCGCCTCACAAATCTCATTTGATTTGTGTGAGGGCTGTGATACCGCCCAGATGCCCAAACTGAAGCAGGTGGTTTTCTTACGGGGCCACACCCCGAGCCTTTGAACTGAAGGTCTAGTCCACAAGGCAGTGAAGCATCGTGAGGAGATGCAGTCCCATGGTAGCTGGTGACCAACGATTGGTTCATACGCCATTTGTTCCTTCAGGATACTGGATCCAGCCCATGTGCACCATTGATTTGGAATCAGGGTTTTCCAACTCCCTTAGGTGAACGCACCGTGTCCACCAACCCGGTTAAAGCGCCGGACATTCGCTTTTCGTTCTCTCAATTTTGTAAACAAGACTCCCGCCACGAGAAGGCAGTGAGTAAGACTTCACTGGCAGAAGCTATATATTCGCGTATCCATGTGAGAGCATTTGGAGAGGGAGAGCGAACTCTCCCCACTCTCGGCCGTACCAGGGTATTTGGGGGCAATGACAACAACAACCTTAAAAGATAAAATGCAATTGAAAGACGTATATATATATATATATATATATATATATATATATATATTGATAGTATCTCGTTTAATCAGGTCTTTATATGTTAGATTTTAGATTTTCTCGTTAATGGAAGGTTAATAGATTAAATTCATTTATTCGATTTTTTTTCTAACTAACTACAAATTAATCAACATTCGTAGACAAATAATTCGACAAATAGAAAAAGACTGTAACCCTTTGCCTCTAATCTAACTTGACCTTGATTTGACCGAGGTTTATAGTCTATTCTTAATTTACATGTCAATTATACCAAAAATCGATAAAATCATGTGGTGAATTTGTCTTTGAAACATACATAACTTGGTTGATTACTCACACATCTAATGTTTCACGCAATCCTATTTGAAACAAAGATTATTTTAAGAATTATCATATAACTAAGGAAAACTTCTACATGGTGATAAATTGCTTTTGAGTAAAAAGTAAAATCTGTTGGGAAATTATTTAGTGTTTAACTATACTTCTTTATTTTCCGTTATTTTAATTTGATACTCCTTTAGTGAGGAAGGGGTTCTAATTAGGCAACCAAATAAAATGTTCAAACTGTCGCTTATGTTTTGTTCATCATGCTAGGTATGTTTTGATTGAGAAGCTCTCATTGTCGTTTTCGACAAAATTATCAGCAATTACGTCCTGGAGAAGTGCGATGATAGTCATGTTCGTGAATATTTGACTTGGGAAGTTTGGTTAGCATTGACTTGTGCAGAGGGTATGAATTTTGATTTAACTTGTAATGTTTTGCATCTTCTTGTTGTTGATACCGTTAACTGAATAATGATTGGTCTAAAGTACCTGGTTCGAATCCTGGATTGGATGTTAACTCTGGATGCATATATATATGATGAGTCTCAAATAGGACAAAACGTTAGTTAGTCACATTTCATTTATTCTACTTAAATAGAATTAATCCTTTCTTTCAGAAACAAAAGTATTTTTCTTTCATACTTTTATATCTTAAAATGTTGGTGATTTACACCATATCATTTGTACAACTAATGAAATTATTTGATATGCTACAACTCAGTGAATTGTCTATAGAGTTATGACATCATTGCTATGAAGACAGGTGTATCTCAATATAGAATAGGAGGCGAAAAAAACATTGAAGTATGTGAATATCGGAGAAAGTACAAGTCAGAAACTGACAGGCCGTTTGTTTAACTCCAGCAGTATTCTAATCTGGAATATTTTTATCGGTGAACTTATCAGAGAACTATCAGAACCAATAAATGTTTCCCCCCCCCTCCGTACTTGTTATATCACTTAATTTAAATTATCCAGAACTATTCAGGGTTTATTTATTTCACGATTTTTTTTTCACCCAACATCAGAACTATCCACCTACACACGAATCATTTTATATTGATTTGCAAAAACAGTTGATTCGTAACGCGTAGGTTGTAAAAACTGCAATAGATTTCACGTTTTAACCTCATCTAGTTACCTGTGTTATGAAATAAGCTACAACTCATAATCTCACCAGTTTTAACACAAATTATAACTTATATAATATCATTGATCAATGAGATGACCGACATATTGTCACTTATATTTGAATATGAACGATAATATCAATCTTAATTGATGATGACGATAATCAACTCATACGCGTATATCATAAGAATGAAACCGTAAAAGACATTATTGAATGCATCACAAAAAATTCTAGTGCGTTTTCTGAAAAAAAGATCATAAAAACAGTAGAGCATTATAACTTCTAATGAATAGATGGTAATCGTCGGAGATTGATCCTAGTCAGAGTACCACTGATTAGCATGTTGCGTATAAGAGCTATTTTATCCTGATGTGGAACCCCTTCTGTGCAGTGATAATTAAACACCAGTTTGCACAATTAATAAGTAGTATTTCCAATAGATGTGTATACACTTTAGACTCAGTACATGTAATTCTGAAAAATTATTGACTGGATTTTTTCGGACTTAAAACGAATTTATGTGACGACAGTACAGTCGAGACATAGACTTGTTACATACTACAAAAATCACTTGGCGAGAATTACTGAAAACAAAGGAGAACCAGCGATATTTGCAGTTATATACTGCACGAAGACGAAACAGTTGTAAATTGACTGAGGTTGGAGATATGGATCAATCGAAGTTAATATAGTTATCTGACTTCGGTACGCTCAAAGTGAAATCTCAAGGCTTTAAACTGAAGAAACCCTAGCTCATATGTTAACATGTAGCAGGTTATTGGTTAAGCAGATCGGGTTTCAACTATCAGGTTGTACGTTCAATATCCACTACACTTTGGTTTAGAAGGACGAGTAAAAATATCAAAAATCAAACTGACAGTGCGCCTCAAGGCAAAGTACACGAACTTGAACCCAGCAAACGAGTTTCATTATCATTATCACTATGCACAATGGAAAAATCTTCCTAGGACAAAAAAACTATCTAATGCATTTGCATTTTCATTGGTTGTCTACTTAACTATTTTCATACAGAACAAACTTAATTTTAAAAAATCTAAATTGAAGAAGGAAACATAATACTATTGTTTTAGTGGTTTCTTTACGTTTGAGCTAATTTCTCATCAAACAATTATCACATAGATTAAGAATTCCTACCATAGCAGTAATTGTGAATTACTCGTCTCTTGAAATTGTTAATTTTATAGTTTAGTTTAGTTATTAAAATACAAATTATTACTAATGTTCATAAAATATGTATATAAAGAGTTGTGAAGAGAGAGGGGAAGAGATTAGTGTATGTATCATAATTTATGATAAATTGATAGTGTCTAGAATAGCGATGTACAAGTCCACAAAAAAAGAACGAAAACACATTCTACACGAAATTTCTCATAAGTTGTGTAGTGAGAAATAGCTTTTTTCTGTTGGTTAGCAATAGACGTAATAAAAAGGAACACAACTCTAAATATTTAGTCAAACACCAATGGCTTGTAATAGAGGGAAATAGGAATCAAACATGTGACTCTATCTTTCTCTCCTCTATAGTCAAAGTTGTCTGATATTGCATTAATGTTTAAAAAAAATTTGAATTAATTATTGTTAAGCTTGATTTTAGTAATTTTTTGTGAAAAGTAGATTCTTCATTGAGTAGTAAATGACCAATATCATGCTGATCTAGTTCATTTAGCGCTGATCGAATTCTATCGATTTGTAATGTGAGCACTGAACTAGTTGATATTGAATGATGGAAAGGAGTCGGAAATTGTGAGGAATTTAATACTAATCATTAGGTTTACAGTAAGTTTTGTATTTTAATCTTAGTGCAAACACCAACATTAGGATGCAGATACATTCAATTGATGAGTCCCGATTGGGACGGGATGTTTGCCCTAGATTCCACTTTTAGCTACATACCAAATATATTGAAGACTTTCGACATAAAGCCATATCGAGGTAATCGGCTCTAGATATACACTTGGAAACAATCAATTGCAGTACTGAAAAATTATAAAACCATATTAATGATCGTTGGTTGAATGTAAATATAATTATTGACTGCTGACTAGCTGTCAATGTCATGATTGTTTAGTTCTGAACGCCTATTGAAGTTCAAGCGATGTCGAGCCACTTAAAATGATAACTATATTTCGAAATAATCGATAACATTCGATCAGCATTAAGGGATTGGAAAAATATGGCATAGGCCTGTCGAAGCTCCGCTAGCTCAGTGATGGCGTTTCAAATTGGGTCTGACAATTACCAGGTCACATGAAAAGTAGATCTAGTTTCCTGCAATTATTCTCCACAACCTTATACTAACAGTTACAATGTGTACCCTAGTGACTAGCTTTGACAGGAAATTTCTGGAGTTCTAGTGGGACATCGAGACCAGAGGAGCTAAGCCGCGTCAGGTGTGAATGAGTTACCAACAGAAGACAATGGAAGATCATCATGGAATGTGCTAGATTGATTGAAGTTAGATTTATGCGCCACTAAGTCCTTCTCCACTAGTCTAGAGGTTAAGCGTTCGCGCACGAGGACAAATGTCCTGGGTTCCATTTCCGCGTACGAAGTAGTGGATACACTACTTAAAAGTACTAAACTATGACAAAACGGCCGCCCAGCCCTTCCAGGCGGTGGTACAACCTATGTCAGTTCACGATTTTAATGAAACGATTAACGACTATAAAAACAGGAATAATTATATTATTGTTATTATTATTGATGATCGATCAAATATATACAAATGATGTATTTAGACTGTTTAATATAGCATCGGTTCATTTGCCAAAAATATGAAGACAAAAATAATTCACAGGGAATGAACGTTTGAACAAAATTATGTGGTGTATTCACACACACACACACACACACACGTGAATACACTCATGTATTCATATAAACTAGTTCGTCATTCATATGAATGATTCGTATTAGTGTTTGTTGTGTGTTTGAAAATAAATTGAGAAAAACCAAAAGACACGATGACTAATGTGGAAATAGAGGAAAAAGCCTGTTTTTCACTCATTTTTATAAAAATCGAATTTTTTTTCACTGCCCAAACTACTTATCTTGGTGATGAGTAAAGCTCACATAACAAACTGAAAGTTTCCATGTAATCCGAAAAGTCATAGACAAAAAAGATAATCCGTTTGAGTTAACAATTTCTATGAAAAGGATATTGGCTGTTGGATTTTTTAGCAAAATGAACTTGTAGGTCGCATTCGTCAAATAGTAAACTCAGTCTGGTCATCGTTGAAAACCGACGGGGATTATATAGCTGTTTCGCTCTAGTACTAGACTTATTAAGCACATACCTACAATTATCCCAGAGGTCGAACACATAAGTTTTGGATTTCACAGTAATTGTTTAACCAGTGATTTGGTAGTAATAAACTAGTTGGCTTCCTACTGAAGCGTTGATAACAATAAATATGGCAAGCCCAACTAAGACATGTTTTTAATCCAGTTCTACAACTAAGCGAGTTTTCGATCCAAGAAAGAATTGGAAATAGATAATAGTGTAGATCGAAATAATCGTCGATTTTTGACTGAATTTACATTACTATTCAACTATTTTTCTTTAAGATCGTCCAAATCGTCCGTAAAAATAACGAACAGTCCCATACACGAAAAGTGATATGATCGCAGTAACAATATAATAAATAAACAATACTAATGCATAATAATGCAACGTCATCGCTCCAAACTTCCCATTATATTAAAACCTAGATATATGAATGAAGAATAGCCTCTAATAAATTATCTTTAGGTACTCTGGGGTTATAACCTAACCAGTAGCTCTTCTACGGCTGCTGCTGGTTCCAAGCCCCGGTAAAGAAGGAGGGTTGGGCGTGAGGCCAGCAACCCCATCCCGTAGAAAACAAACTTGCTAAAAAACACTAACCAGAATAACTTGGAGTTATATACCTGTTATAACGCTCGGTTTTTCACGTCTAAGCGGATGGGACGTTAATTTACCTTAGACGAATATCCACACTAGATTCCCTCCCAGTGTCTATTCTACAGGACTTCAACACAACTCAGATCAAGAACACGTGATTAGCCTGACTAGAACCAAAACCGACAACAATCAAACACAACCCAGGACAACCAATAATAATAAGAAGCACGGGAGAAAATATAACTCATCTAACGCCTGTCAGATTATCTCCAAGTCTGACTAAGCAAACAACCAATCATTATCATTCTCGCCAACACATCAATATCCAAACTATTAGTCCCAAATATAGCCCCGATTAGAGCAAAATACATCGTTTAAAAACTCTAGCACGTGAATTTAGGATTGTAAAATAAAATAGGATCTTTAATGCTGCAATAACCAGTGTAAAGTGTTGACTTGAATAATTTTATACTTTAAGTGATATTGTGTGACAAATAATTAAAATAAATACGGTTAACATGTGAGAGAGATAATAATGTAATGACAAATCAGAAATCACGTAAAACGTAGAATAATATGGAGAAAAATGTGTTCAACTACTCAGAAGCCTACAAAATCAACCGGTTGAAAATAAATTTCCGACTGAACCTAAATTTTTCGGTACTGAATTAAATAGAGAAAAACTTCAAGTATTTGCACTAAGTTTGAATACTGAATGATCGAAGACGTCAGTAATAAGATAGAGAACGAATTGGCCAGATCCTTAAAAAATCCCAGATATCAAAAGGTAATTTCATCAAATTTTATACGAAAAATTAGACCGATGAGTACACATTTACGAAGGTTGTACGGACTACCAAAGGCACACGAACCAAATATTTCATCGAGAACAATTTTCGACATGTACTATTCTTCTTATCATACTCTAGCAGTGTTAGTAACGATTTTAGAACCACTCCACAAACACCTAGTGAAACATAGTATTAAGGATGTATTGCAGTTCTTCAACAAGATCAAACACATAAACACTAAAGGATAAACGATGATGTCCTTAAGCATAACATCACTGTTTACAAACCTCTCACTCACGGAGACTGTCGAATATATCTATAATCAACAAATGGAGAGTACAATCCTTGGGGATGTCATTAAGGAATTATTACTAAAATGTACTATGAACGCCAACTTCGAATTCAATGATGAAATCTTAAAATATTTAGAAAATGGAACCTTATTTGTCAATATACATCACTAAACCGTTACAAAATTATCATCAAAGAGAAAATAAGTTTCTTAATTTGAATTGAAAACAACACGAGGTTAAATTTCTTAGCGATATATTATAATTTGAGATATAAATAATTATAGTAATTTCAAAAGTTGAGATCATGAGTCAGTTGAAGCTAGATCAACATGCGAAACCTGGAAGCACTGGGGGGCCGTTTCGTCTTATTGTGCGCATCCACGACCCCGTTTCGCGAGATTCGAACCCAGGACCTATCAGTTTTGCGCGCGAACGCTTAACCTCTAGACCACTGAGCGGGCAACCAATGGTGTTAATGTCTAACTATAATATCCACAAAATCCCTTCTGATATAAATAATTAATCAAGGAAAAGAACCAAACACATGAGAAAAATAAAATTACGGCGAAACATTTTTCACATAAAAATCAAAATACAAAAGCACTTATACGTTAAAAGGACAGTTAATCGATAGAGTTAAAAGTAAGCATCTAATAAAAAATGGGATAACTACAGTAAAATATTCATGATTAACATTATTAATTCGATTATTTCGTATTGATAATGAAAAAGTAACCGGGATAATAAGCTTACAATGTTCAATATATCGTCATATAGTAAGAAGATGATGAAAAAAATTGGAGGAAATAAGGAAGATTTGCATAAATACTCTTCGTTAAATACGTCTGTTTGTTAAATAGTAAAGCTTTTGTGAATATTTTCGAGTCAGATAGATTGTAAACTAACATTGGACTCATTGACTGTTGTGAAATAGTTAGCCTTGCATAAATTAAACATACGTTAATTATCAATAGTTCAGTATTTTATAATTTAGGCGCTTGCTATGAGACCTTAATTTTCAAAGCTCGAACCACAGTGAGATCTTTAGTTCGGATTTCAGGGGAGTCCTTTACTAGAACGAAACAACAGCCTAGTACTTTTTGGTCTTCAGTGGTTGCCTAATTAGAGTCGGTTCGTGGTATAAATCCTAAAACTCAACCATCTTTATAAAACGTTGACATCAATAAGTATGTTTCTCAGTTTTGTAAAAAGAATCTACTCAATATGATAAATTTGTTGAGATTTTCTATTTACGATGCGTTATGATTGATGCATTTTACTTAGATATAATTACATGAACCTTAACAATAAAAGCGAATGTCCGGCGCTTTAACTGGGTTAGTGGACACGGTGCGTTCACCTAGGGGAGTTGGAAAACCCTGATTCCAAACTAATGGTGCACATGGGCTCCAGTGTCTTGAGGGAACAAATGTCGTATGAACGTATTGTTGATCACCGGCTACCACGGGAATGCATCTCCTTAAGATGCTCCACTACTTTGTGGGTTAGACCTTAAGGTTAAAGGCTCAGGGTGTGGTCCACTAAGAAAACCACCTGCTTCGGTTTGGGCACCCGGGCAGTATCACAGCCCTCACACAAATAAATGAAATGATGACTTGTACTGAAAATTCTATTTACGCGCTTACTATATGCCAGAAAATTTGCATTACTATTATTTTTACTATTATTATTATTTACCATATCGCTTATTCACTCCCTTTGATTCCCAATTTGTGTATCCTTACTTTTCAATTTATTCAACAGATCGCCCATGGCGGAAACTGTTCTATCTAAACGATATTTAGTCGCTGCCTGGTCGAAAGTGAATGCTTCCACCGATTACGAATACTGAACCAGTCTTTCTGAAACCACGTACGCTGTTCAAGCTGGTGTCGTGGTATGAAAGAAAGTTGCAAAGGGCTAGCTTCTGTTGGTCCTTCACGACTCCCTGAATGGGGTACGAGAGATGGTGCAACACAATGGCTAGAGACGTTATCAGATATGGCTCAGAATAGAAGCCAGTGGCGAGCCTGCTGTAACATTCTTTTACTTTCTTCATAAAGAGTGGTTATAACTTTCTTAACTGAGAGAGTTCTTCTGGTTGTACATTTCAGTTCCCCCGATCATTACTCTTTTCTTTTCATCCTTTTTCTTCTTATATATATAAGCATCTTCCCCCTTTCTCCTCTCATTCTCATTATTTTGTGTGGCGCATACGTATCTGGTGCCCTTTTGTACCAATATGCATGTGTTTAAATAAATAAATAAACTTTGTCATTTTTTCTTCCTATTTTGTGGGAAATTGCTGCGTCGTACAGTGTAATTTTTATGAGAGACTTCATTTCAAGCCTTAACTATCACTACATTTTTGTTTTTTGGCCGGGATGCTGGACTGCACTCCAGTGAGATGTTCATAACAGACAACTGTTGACAACTTTAGACGCTTGGAGTGAAATTGCTTTCCAGTATACAGCACTCACTAACTAAATGAACGAGAAAATGGCCGAAAGTGATCTTGAGTACAACATAATTATTGAACATTGAGAAAGTTGTGCATAACCTTAAATCTGTTTAGTACTTTTTAGCTTTTACTGTCCTAATTTAGTTGAGGTTATTTATTGACATATTTATTAATTAATTTATTGCACATGAATTCTGCTGCAATAAGGAGCTAGAAATAAAAAAAACGAGTTACATAAATGAAGTGATAATAATACGAATAAATGAAGTAGGGAAGAAGAGTGGAATTACTAAATAAATGAACAATAATAATATATGATAAGATATACAGTTCAATCAAAAATACAACTGAAATATAATTATTTTAGTTAAGGGAGTTTATCCTGATATTATGAGGATTTTAAAAGAAAACTACAGAATAATCACTACTATCTTCTATTTTTAGTCATGTCTGTCAGTGTCCCTAGCACCTAGGTTGTATAATCTCTAGGACCTCAACCAGAAAGTCATGATAGACGGACAGATTTTATTCATATCACGGTGGATTATCATATAATGCCTAACACCCCAATTTCTACACTCAGCACCAGGATCGGCAAATAATAAATACATGGTGTTGAATGATCTTCATCAAGCATCAGAGGTTTGTAGAAAAAAAAAACACTTGAAGAACTGATAAAAGATATACGGTTCTAGAATCAATAAAACTGATTTTGAAAAGCGAACACGGACTTACTTGTCCAATCCCTATGTGCTCAACAGAATGATCAATTGTATCAGGAATACCATCAAAGGAATAATCAATACTCAATGCTTCTTGACTTTCTAAATCATCAATATCGCCAGAAAACTGTGTACCACTTAAACGTGCTTGTTCTCTACGTCGTTGACGTCGTTCACGCACTAAGTGAATAATAATAATAATAATAATGTTAACTCAGGAGAGATGCTGAACAAACAAAACGTTGGATTATTTAACAAGAAATTTCTGTATTATAGAAATATAAACACTGAGTTCATGAAGGCAACTCTTGAGAAAACACTATCCAAAGCACTATATTTTCACGACAGGTCCATAATGTGACTTGTGAATTTGCTGAGCCTTGGACAATTGATTCTACTGGTTAGCCTCCTAACAGTTTTTCAGGCATAGCTATATATTTTTCTATGATATACTTTATTATTTTAAAAAATCTACGCTGACTAATTAAACCATGAACTAAGAGGTATATATTTTAGTCAAAGAAGCTTTGTGGAGACTACTTAGATTTCCAGATTTTATTCGTTAAGGATTAATCCTAGTTAAAGTAGAACTGGAAACTAGGGAGAACTGAACAGTTATTTTGTCCTAGTATGTGATAAGTCTTGCTAGTTGAACGCTATACTCGGATTCTAAGCTAGTCTTGTAACCCCCAAGCTAGAACTACACAGCGACTTGAATACGAGAGAAAAGGCGCAAAATAAGAGAGAAGCACTTTACTCCAAAGGTTCATCCCTGTACAGAAAATATAGCATTTTTATAATATTTTATGAGTCCTTGGATTTTCCTGAAAATTCTAGAATGCTACTAGACATAGTAGAAGTGTAGTAATCAGTCAATCCGAAAGTCTACATGTGACTATTCATTCTCACGATGTTTCTAGCAAAACTTCTAGTCAAACGCTGACTGGATAAAATGCTTCTTAATGTTTTCTGAGCTTGTCATGTCTATTGCGAGAATTTTTCAGGATCGCCCAACAGTATGAGATTCTTCAGTGGTGCGCATTCACGACCCGGTCATGGCTAGGACCTTGGGGTTTCACAGTGATCACTAAGGAATTAGAACAACTGGTTTGGCGCGTAATCATCTAAATGAAATCAACTTGTGAAACAATGAGACAATCACACAATGTAACTGACATCACCTGTGATGATTGGGAATTTAAATATGTTAGACAGACGACGAATATCACCGATGGTGATGGACAATGATTATACAATACCATGAACTGACTAACGCAAAAAAGGTAAACCATTGTATACCATCAACTCAGTGGTCTGAAGGTTAGGCACTTATTGTGAAACCTGAAAATCTTCAGTCCGACCCCTGGTATGATCGTTGATTTCCATTATCACTAGGAAAACCTATACGAGGATGAAACAGCTAACTGGTATTTTCTGGTTCGCGATGATTGAATATCTGTAGTTATTCCATGATATCTTATTGCAAGATATGTGTATTCGATGGAAATTTACGAACCTCCATACTGACAATCATTGTGTGCTTGATAAACACATACATAGAAATTATGTCATTATTGAACTCATAACAAATCCCTTAGCCAGTTGTAAACAAAATATTCTCAGGTAAAAATAAGCATTTGTCCTACGTTTTATAACACCTCAACAAAGAAAAGAAACTAAAATGACGGTGAAAAATAAACGACGTTGGGATTTAAGTATCAATATCAGTATTAGTATTGATGGTAAGTAAGAATAAAAATAGTCATTTATTGACCAGAAAAAAAACTATAAAATTGTATTTAAATAGCCGTTTTTGAAAGCGTGATGAAGGAATTCGATTGTTAACGAAGTGATTCCTAGTAAAAAAATGATTCGTGTTAAGTGACCTAGAAAGGAAATTGAATAAGAAGTGGTTTAGAAGATCCAGGAGAATAACCACAGAGCTCCGAGGGCAACTGCCTGAACTAGGTTACATACGTTCCTCGTGTAAGCGATTTTAGAAGTGTTGGGTCCGTAAATATAAAGCCTCAAGACCCATGACGGTGCCACACCACTGTGCAGTCATTAGTACAACTCCGGTCAACTAAATCATCTGGTTTGGTAAGACTTAAGAGAAAGCGCTTCAGGAAATATAAGTTGATTGGGTAACCACGTCATGAAACCTTAACCATCAGAATAATCTAGCAGTTACATTAAGATAAATATTTAATTTATATAATGCAAAAACATTTCGATGCAAGTCGATATATTAATCAGTCATAAAGTGAAAAAGTACGAATTAGGAAACCAGTGTATATGATATATATGTCATAACTACTAGTATTCGGTTGAAATGAGAGTTATCTTAAAGTACATAATACATCGGAAGAGTGGAACGCTACTGTTTATCCTTTAAAGATTTTAATTTCAATTCATATACATTGGTTGTTTGGATTTCTTTATTAATGTTTAGGACTGCGATTGATCAGTCTATTTTGGCATATGTGCATCATATGAGGATTGAAAATTCTGTTTTTATTTACACATCCTACACAAACATTATGCTTCCACAGGCATTAGTTCAGTACGTTGGATAACTGCCAATAGCATTGAATAAGTTAAGAATGTATAAAAAATAAACGCATTGCACTGTTGCTCTTATGAAGCAATACATCATGAATTAATGGTATCAATTTCTCTTGAGATGGATGATACCATTTCAACTTAGCTGAAAATAACACTGATCTTACATTTGTTTGTACAACATCCATTAAGTTGTGAACATGTGTAATTATCACATATTTATTGATTTCTTGTTTATTTATAGATGTTGTTTAGTCTAGAATTTTGCTTTCGGTTAGAATACACAAAAAAAAGCAAAACAAAGGAAGTTTGACCCATTTGTACGGATTTATAAATTGTAGTAGTAAGCGTTGTATGCATTTCGGTGTTTTACTTGGAATACTGTGTAGGCAATTAATCAGAATGCTAAACTTAGCAAATACTTATATGACCTGCTGATACTATTTACTAAAGGTTTTACAAAGTATAAACGCCTTCGAGTACACCACTGACTGCGTAAAAATTACATATATGAGGGTTTGGGGCATTTATAATTAATAATATAGACGAACTGACATTTTCTTAGACATAATTCGACCGAAAAAACGGTAACTAGGTATCATACAGACACTATATATTTCAAGTTTGGGTAAATATATCGTCATTAGTAGAGAACGGTACAAATATATCACTGATAACTATGCAAGTAAATTTTTTGGGGAACGAAGAAAAGTCCCATACTAGGAAGAAACAGTTGTCCAGTACTACCTGGCTTTCAGTGGTTGCCTGTGTTGTGACAGAAAATACTCGGAATGTTGTAACGTTTGGAACCATTTTGTGGATTGTTAATATATATTTAAGAAAATAAACTGGATGCCTAAGATGAAGTAATAAATGCTTGTCTGTGTTCTTCTATAAAGAATCAAAACTGGGAATAGAAAGCGATAGTAGAACAGATAGACTAGTTGGAGCTAAGGTTATTTCACTTTAACCCACGGTCAACCTTATCAATCTAAGGTCATAATTGACCAAAACTTATGACACTAAGCGATAGCCGAAATAACATAAATGGGGGATAGATAAATTATAACCATGAATCTGATTGGCGAATCTTTTCTAGAAATCGATAAACCTGTTGTCCAACAGTTCAATCTAGGTCGGTTAGTGGCCTCAACCAAAAGAAGCAAATGAATTTTGGCTGTTATTACTAAATCAGTTAGTTATGAGCAAAGTAGATACTGGTAAATACATGTACCGGTTCAAGTTTTCACAATGCATTAGCAAAGTAAACTGTCAATATAAATTCTAGAGTAGGGTGCATGTGATAGTAGGATACACCAGGAACAGATAAATTGATGTTTCAAGAAGTAAAATTGAACTTTTGGGGTAGAATACTTTTTATATAATATCTAAGTCTATAGAAAAAGTTAACAGATTTATTTCATCGCGGCCTATTTTGAACCATGCTATCTCGCATTTCAAAGTATTTGCTCGTTAATCGCGTGGACTCCAACCAGTTAGTTTTCACATGGTCACACAATCCAGACTAAAATTCAACCTCAACCCTAAATCTCATACAGAAACCAAGGCTAATGTGAGAACACTTAAAAGTTTATTTAGGTTTTTATATGTGTTCGATAAGACGAATTATATACATCAATATTGACGAATTCAAATATTGTTGCTTTTCTATTTACAGGCAGAGCAACTTGAAGAAGACTTTAAAAGGATTATTAATTATGTAAAATCTGTTTAAAAATTTGTCATATTATTGTTTTCATTTTTTATAAACAATCTATTTGCTAAAGCTGTTTTCTGATTGGTTAAGGACTGATTGAAAAATTATCGCGGTGGTTTTAAGCTCATTTTTAAACTACTACACATTTTATAGAGTTGAAATCATGAGTCAATTGAAGCTAGACCACCATGGAAAACCTGGACGGCCAATTCGTCCTATTATGGGACTCCTCAGCAGTGCGCATCCACGATCCCGCACTCGCGAGATTCGAACCCAGGACTTACCAGTTCTGAGCCAGAGCAATTAACCGATAGACCACTGAGCCGGCATCCAACGGTGTTAATATCTAACTTCAACTGATCCACGAAATTGAGCAACCACTCACCAATGTCATCAGTGAGTTACTATCTCACAACAGACCTGGTTGAACTCCACTGATTACTGCTTCTCACTAGAACTCCAGGAAATACCTCATGGAGTCAGTCACTAGTGAGCACATGATCATTATCAGAAGGGGTTTTGTGGAGATTTTAGTAATTTTATACATTTACTGGACCTCAGCAACATACAATAAGCCTTACCAATAAGACTAGAAATAACAACAATATGAAACAGAAAAAAAAGAATCTACTCGCAAAATTGAGTGACTCATCTATCTATTTGGATAAATAAAAATATACGAACAGCAAATAAGTATATACACATACAAATTAAAGAAGATAAAAGGACGCATTGAAACACCAAATATCAATGTGAATAAATACAACAGAACACTGTAATCAATTTATCAGAACAAAAATTTTGTATCTTTTGAACAAAACTAAATCGAATTAGTAAACAATAATATGAGTAATGTTTGTTTTATATTAACAAAAAGAAGTAATTACATAATTACATAATTTAACGAAGTGCATCCAGCCATTCAGTTTACATCGGAGGAAGAGAGTGATGGCCGAATAGCCTCTTTGGACGTCCTTTTAACTAAGAGATCAGATGGATCGTTAAGAAGAAACATAAACAGAAAAAGTACTTGGACTGGACAGTATACACACTTCCTTAGCTTTGTACCTCTACAGTACAAACGAAATCTGATCAAAACCTTTAGCTATCGAATACGCATTATATGTTTGGCAGATGTAGTTGACGATGAGCTAAACACGTTGCATAATGCTCTGAGGAAGAACGGTTACCCCAAATAGTTTATAATTAAATATATGATCTTGAAAGTAAAAATTACATAATTAGTTGTAATAAGCTATTTATTAAAATAATACACAAGGACAATCAATAATTGAGTTGATTTACAATATTCAATAAATGTTTTTTATTCAGTAACTTCAATTAGTTGTCCATTCATAATTAATGGATGAATGCTGCATTTTGAAGTGTACTTAACATCATATACATCATTTCAAGTATCTGGAATTAACCCCCTTATAATCATCTTTTTATATGAACATGTCTAGTGTAGTCTAATTCAAGATGATAAGTGAAAAATAGGGATCTAGTGGAATTTAGGGCCTAAAACTTAATTTGCAATGTCAATTATATTCTAATAAGTGCCAAAAACACATATTAAAAGAATATAAATCGACCGAAGGTGTTGGATGCAATAAACAGCGATTATTAAAAACTCTGAAGATGCTAATTTATGTTCAAAATTATTTTTAAAACTACGAGTGAAAGCATACCATTTGTCGACAACATTTTATTTTTATTTTATTTAAACACATAAATATTGGTACAAACGGGAACCAGATACATATGCGCCTCACAAATCTCATTTGATTTGTGTGAGGGCTGTGATACCGCCCAGATGCCCAAACTGAAGCAGGTGGTTTTCTTACGGGGCCACACCCCGAGCCTTTGAACTGAAGGTCTAGTCCACAAGGCAGTGAAGCATCTTAAGGAGATGCAGTCCCATGGTAACCGGTGACCAACAATTGGTTCATACGCCATTTGTTCCTTCAGGATACTGGATCCAGCCCATGTGCACCATTGATTTGGAATCAGGGTTTTCCAACTCCCTTAGGTGAACGCACCGTGTCCACCAACCCGGTTAAATCGCCGGATATTCGCTTTTCATTCTCTCAATTTCGTAAACAACACCTGTGCCACGAGAAGGCAGTGAGTAGAACTTCCGTGACAGAGACTATATATTCGCGTGGCGATGTGAGAGCATTTCGAGAGGGAGAGCGGACTCTCCCCACTCTCGGCCGTACCAGGGCATTTGGCGGCATCGACAACATATGTAAGAATAAAAAACCTGAGAGTGTTTCATAAAATGTGGATTGATTAAGTAAAATGTAATAAACCTACAAATGAAAAATTATCTGACTTGCTTTAGACCAACTACTTTGAGGAAATTTCTTTAGCATGATTAAAACTTTTTTTCATATGCCTAATGGAAGTTTGTGACACCAGATGTTTTCGAAACACTGTTCGTGTATTGTAGAATGATTGAGTGAAGTTACGCATAGAGTAATGGGGAAAGATGATAAATTAACTAATAGACTTATAAATCCTTATCAACTCAGGTTATTCAGAAAACGTATTATGTGAACCTAATCATCACAAACATCAATGGGCACTGTTAACTAATGCAGGGGAAAAATTGGAATACGCGAGGGCAATATCGAGTTAAAATCATAGAACAAAGAAGTAGACGATCTAGCATGAAACAATGAAGCGACCCAGAGAAAATAACTTTTTTACGATTTTTGACGAACATTTTTTAATCTAGGAAGAACACATACACACAAGTTACATAAATTATCAAAGTCCCTCAACAAAACACTATGACACTTCAAAAAGTCACTCATTACAACATTTCACTGAAACACACTGTATAAGTGTGTATGTCCACATATTTATTCTCTAACGAAGAACAATATATAAATTCAAACATCCGCCACCTAATTTACATTCAACCAACTGTCAACTGTCTACCAGTTTATCATTGGATCCTTAACAAATGAAAAACAATAGACATAAAAAATCAATATTTGACAGACAAACACGATAGTGATGGCTATAGTAATGTAATAAAAGAGTGAAAACTGAAAATAAAATAGTCTGTTGGGGTTGGAAAAAAACCATTACACATTGAAATTAAAAAATAATCCTTTATTTGTAGCAGACAAACTAACATTAAATTCGAGTAAGAATTAAAATTTCCTATTTTTTTAATTTAGTTATCGAATTCAATTTGATCTGTCTATCCCTAATTTTCAAAAAAATAAAATAAAATGAAGTGTATTTACTGCTAAGCTGATATTATTCATGATTAAAGAATGAATGATTAAGTACAAACTATGTCCGAATTGTAGTTCATCTTAGTAAATGGATAACATAATACTTTTTTAAACTTTGCAATGGAATTGTACGAATTACATCATGAATTTATAACTGTTATATTTGTATTTTTTTACCAGAATCCCTGTCGCCACTGTTATAATTGTGTTTTTTTTGCTATATAAACGACCCAGCTAATCCTATTGCTTAGTATTCTTATACACTCGACAAGACCCCAAAATCAGAACACGTTGAACAAGAATTAAATTGTATTCAAAATAATAATGATAAGTGAACAGCAATCCGCAATCAGCAATCAATAGTTTAAATATCGTTCATATATTTATAGTATATGCATAAGCTTATAGATTTTTCTGCAATAATATGGTCGGGCTGATCGGTTTAAAATTAACCAATCAGCGCGCAGCAACACCATCATGCATAAAACATGCTTAATCCAATCTATATCCCACTAACAATAACTGAAATCATTTGAAAGTAAAATAAATGATGGGCTGAAGAAACCACCTTTCTGCCAAAAACAGTCAGTCCGTTCATAGGAAATACTTGTTATACATTGATCTCAGTTGAGGTGTCATTGAAAACCAGGGAGCACTCAATACTGTTTCATTCGAGTATGAGACATCATATTATTGCATACGCCTGATCCGATCAAGCATTGAGTGTAGGACATTTAGATCTCGTCAATGCCACGGATTCCGCTGCTCTAATGGTGTTTACAGTAAAAGTATGAAGATTCCAAGTTGAGTTTTAGATTCGCACTACTGAAAAGTATAGAACTTGGATCAAATAGTTGTGCAGAGCTTTATGGTCTTCTCTAGTTCATTGATTGGGATCAAGCGGTAGTGATTATAACCTATAAATGAAGTCATTCTCCACAGAACGATTTCGACTGAAGTTACTACCTTTTCTAAAATGTATTGAGAGTATGCAGAGTTTATCATATAGAAAAATAGATATATTCCTTCATCAATCTTGGTTTGAACACTTATTCAGAATTAATAGCTTTAATAAACATTCAAAAATGAGGGTCAAGACAGAGTAAATAGAATCTGTAATTGATGAATTGCTTACATCACTATGATTTTATTATTTACATTATGACATAACTTTAATTAGACAACTATTGAAGACAAGAAGTAATGAGCAGCTGTTTTGTTCTAATATTCCAAAAGTATGAACCCAAAACCATGCTAGATATTGAACTTGGGAGCTTTGATTGTCACCGTAAACTATCAAGCTTTTGAATAAGCATCCAATAGTTTACACTTCTAAATCCAATCAGTTTGTTATATTGCACAACCATCTACGAGACCCATGGAGGTTACTGCATTATATGAGACAAGAATGAACTATGCTAGTCATAACTTCCCACTAGAACCATAGAAATTATCACTCAAAATTAGTCACTAGCAATAACATGGGTATTATTGGCATGTGGAGTTTGTGGAGATGTAAGAGTAAGCCGTTGGATGTTTAGTGAATGATATAAAAGTTGAGCGCTTCCCGCAACATCTAAGGGTTATAAGCTCTATCCAAGTGAAGGTTGTGGGTCCGTGATGTAGCCGAGAAGTGCTATATAAGGACGAGATAGTTGTTCAGTATTCCTTGGTTTTTAAAAATTATCCATCTTAGATCAAGTTCGCAATGTAAGCTATAAAATCAAACAATTTCCACAAAGCCTTCATCATAGTTTCTATTCTTACATTCGATAAGAGGAGATACAAAACTACAGTATTATTTGATTGCAAGGATGTCCACTAAATTATATTGAAAGTCCATCCTCATGAAATCAGTGGTAATAAATTGGTGATTATTACAATAATAATGTGCAATGATTTAAAAAATAAACATACTGTAATAAAACACATCTTAAAATTATTTTAATGCAAGCTGATATTCAGATTTAATGCTGTAAAGTGCACCTATCCTGATGGGATAGATTATGTGTCTGTGAATTCTCAGAGCATCGACCTTTCAGTTGTCAATGTGTGCGCAACATCGGTATCTTGCGTAAACAATTGTTTATAAATACCTGTACTATTTAATGATAGTTCTAGTAGTTCTCGGAGTTTCAGCTCCTTATAGTAGAACTGTCATGACGTTCGTATTGAAGATTCTGACTTCGATAATGGCTGACAGTTGTTGTTGAGTTCCATATGTTCTCCAACTGTAGGAGTGCTGTCCTTGTTTCGCCAATCCTCGCTTTTATGTCTGCATCGGATCCTCTTTGTTCATCGATGATGCTGTACACGTAGGTAAACGTCCTCACCCCTTCGAGAACTTCTCAATCAAGTGTGATTGGTTTGCTGTTCTCTGGGTTGCATTTGAGGATCCTGCTTTTCCCTTATGCATATATTGAAGCTTACTGCTGCTGCACTGACCGTCTTCACCTAGATTTTTTACGGTGTACGGAATAGAAGGGTTAAATCATCTGCGAAGTCCAAGTAGTCTAGTCGCATCCAGACTATCTATTGCATTCCATGCTTCCCCTCAGATGTGAGGGTCTTCGTTATCCAATCGACTACCAGAAAAAAGGGGAAGGACGAAAGTAAGGCTTGGAACGTGTTGTTTAGAGTTATCTTGAATTTGTCAATATCTCAAGGAAAGGCTATATTAAACATTTGTGGTGCTGTTTCCCCAGTTATCCATTGCTTCTTTAACTTTAGTTACATCTTCTCTAAGTCAGCTCCTCCCATGGTTCTCGCGTCTTCCATTGAATTTTTTAGTGATACAGATATGACTGATCTGTTTTTCAGTCGTGTGATTCGGTGAAAACCACGGAGATTTGTGGATTATTGTGCAGCCCATAACCATTTTCTTGAATGCGAATAAACTTGCGAATCTCTCACCATTTTCATCCCTTTCTCCCAGTCCATGTTGTTCCATTACATCTCCATACCTGGTGTTGTCCGTTCGGACATTGGCGTTTAGGTCTCCAATCTGGACGACCAGGTCCTTCCCTGAGCACTTCTCTATGATCGATTGCAGGCCCTCATAAAACTGATCTTAATCATCGGCATTGCTATCATTGATGGATGCATAACATTGGATAACAATCGTTGTAATTCCCTACTTCCTTGTTTTGAAGAGAGTTTTAATGATTCTAAATCCATGAGATTCCCATCCTATAAGTGTTCTTTGTGTTTCTTTGGACAGCAATAATGCAAATCCTTGTGTGTGTGAAACATTTTCTTCACAACCGGAATACAACAGCACTTTTCCCGAAGCTAATACAGGTTTCACTGGTTCTGATAACCGTCAAGTTTTTTTATTTATTTGAATATATAAATATTTATACAAAGGGGTCCCGAATACATACGCGCCACACAAGTCACTTGATTTGTGTGTGGGCTGTGATACTGCCTACGTGCCCAGACCGAAGCAGGTAGTTTTCTTAGGAGGCAGGAAGACGGACTGGTAAGGAATTTAGATCGCTCGAACGAGGTTTATGTGTTACCGTTTTCTATTCGGCAGTATCATTATGTTATATATTAATAGGGCACAGATAAGTGAATGACTAACATGATCTAAATCGAGACAAATCTTATTACACTTGATATGGAGCTTCGTTAACTATTCATCACTTCAGTCTATCGTTTCAGTTCCATTTAGCAACTTCAAATGTCCTTTCATATAATAATTTTTACCATAATATCTTTTGTATAATTAACGCAAAATCTATTGAGAGATCTAAGGTTACAGTTGATTTTATTCATGCATATATAATTAACAAAAGATTTAATAATAATCTATAAATTTTCTAATGACTTAGTTAACAGGAATCATTTAACGGAATGAATACATATATAATGTTATAAATACAGTACAAATGTAGTCTTAAACAACCGAAATTTAGTAAGGTCAAATAAGCCTCGACATATTCTACTTTATGTAACGTTTATACATGAAAATATGTAAAGAAGTGTGTGAATATAAATATTTTCAGTGTTACAGATGGACGAAAATTTGAGTGTATTTTTAAAAAAAAATAACGGATGTACAGAGTCAACAGTAGTTTGTTTAAGTTGAATCTTAGATTTTATTTTTTGAGTGGTAACTTAGTAATTCAGAAATATTTAGCTTTTAATCGACTGATCAGATGATCAAACCAGGACTCAATCTACGTCAGTTTAGGACAGTCAAGTAGTAGTGGTAGTACTGTATTGCTAGTCTTTAGCTCAGTACAGTTGATATTTTACAGTTTTCATTACTGAATGACTTCACTTAGACAACCATCAGAGATTAGGAAGCGCTGAGTAGTTAGTTTATCCTAGTTTAGAACTTCTCAGAAGGGTATATTTAACTTATAATTGATATTTAACTTGTGTAAGGTTATGCTTAGGTGATGACTCTTGGAAATGTTATTCATACTTTTGACTTAATGACCGAATGTTGTTCAAAGCGTACGCAATCAGTATTTAAAAATATGAAAGGAAATTTATTTCTTTATTCACACAGGAGACTGTCCATAAAAGACTTAGTTATTAACCATCGAGTTGCAAGTTTGAACACTTCTTACCAGTCTCTGTTTGTGTATGTACTTGAATGTGAGCAGTAATATCAGCAACTCATACAAAAAAGCGTTTAGCATTAAAACAACGAAAGAAATCTATTAGATTATTTGGTGATACAAAGGCAGTTTAGTGGAGATCGTTACCGCTGGATGCTAGTATATACCAAACCTGTACGATTGTATATAAAGTTATTTTGCGCAACAGTCTATATGGAAGTTGAAAATTGTTGCGTCATTACCAAAGGTACTAAAAACCAACCGAAAATTTGGGGCAAAGAGTGGAGTTACGCAACAGTCAAAGGGTAATAAGAATGGAAATAATATACAAAAGATAGATGTAAAATATTTGGAGTATGATATATTGACAGCACAACGCGTGCTCCCTCCAACCACATTTCAGAATGTTACCTAGTATCGTTATATGAAAGAAATGTGAATCAGTTAGTGGTCTTACTGTTGAATACCTGATCAATTCCCGTTAACAATCTAACCAGAATCTTCAGTGGAAATTCTTAGCAAATTCTTACATTATCATAATCCTAACACTCTTTCTTTGTTTCCAATTTTGTAGGTTGATTGAGACACGTAACCATCAAACGAACAAATCACTCGTCTAAATTTTATTCCCATTCTGATTACCTTCTGACTATTGTATATCCTTAGTTGGCACTTGGATATTTCGATGAAATTTTAAGTTTCCAAGGCAAGGACATAAGATTACACTTGGATACTGAACTATGTAGATCTATTACAAATTCACTCCACCAACTCATAATATCAACTAAAAAGACATACTGAAGTAAACACTCATGAGTCAACTATTGTATATCTGGGTTTTCTTATGATTACTAATACCATTATATCATAATTATTCGATTACAGTATGCCATATAGTAAATAAGAAAGGAAAAAAAGTTGAAGAAACGCGGTACCAATGACGAATTGATTAAGTAACAATAAATAAATAAATATTGAAGTACTTGATTTGTTTTCGTACAACCCCGAAAAGTAACTGAAATAAACAACAGATCACGCGATAAATTGTAACATTTTGTTGATATATGCATAAATAAACAAAGTAAACGATAAGTAGAAGGGAACAAGAGAAGAGGAAGCGTGTTGTCATGGCAATAATAGGACAAGCTTATATATGAAAAGAAACAATCAATTTATTTGTAATAATAGAATATGTTTATATAAAGGACAACAGAAAGGTACTAGTATCGCAACTCTAATTTTTGTACAATATTTTTAAAAAATGAAATGAACTATCAACACATTTTTAACAACTCTATTACTGATAATACTATTACCAGTTCTTACATGTTTGTTGATGATACACTTTCGTCAAAGATACAAAAACATATCTAAGCTCCTACTAATCTGTGGTCTTATGCAGCTAACAAAATATTCATCTGCTGACCACAAGGGATGAATATACTGGATAACAGTTTGCGCTGTATAACTCTGTAACTGCAAAGCACGATCATACGAAGGTAGAAAACAAACGCATGTTGTAAGTATTTGAATAATGGTGTTTTTAAAGTATCCACAGAAGATGATGGAATCGCTAAAGGAGTGTTGCTGATATTAAGTAAAGTATGAAGCGAAATGTGACTTATTTACCGATTGTTTGTGAGGACCTGTGGTGCTAAATATCCGGTCACCCAAACAGAATTAGATGAAGTGAGATTTGAACATCAAATTGTCTGGTTGTAGCTGTGAATCGCCATCGATTCAAACGTTTAAAACATGTATTACCTATAGGTAACCACTGCTTGATGTGGGATGTCGGTTAATTTATACATATATGAACTCTCATACACATATAAGGTTACTGGAATATTGACATACGTTCTAATCTCTAAGAATTTAATTAGGCTTAATTTTTTTATTACATAACAAAAAATTATAATGGATTTTGTGATACTATTCACCAGTAGATCCTTCTATGTTGTCTGATAAACACACACACGCACATTTCCTTAGAGTTCTATTACGCGTTATATATATATATATATATATATGCAAAATATATTTACATTCCCGTGAGGTTAGGTTACTGATTACATTAGAGAAAATTAATTTGGAATACTTTTTAGCTAGTGAAAAACGTTACAAGAAGAATGCCTACATTCAGTAGTTACAGTTGTCCTAGTAACATACTGAATAGAGTTAGTATGTTATATGTCTATTTTCTTCTCTCCGTCCTCATTGAACAATCATTATTATTTATAAAATGAGTAAAAATATTTGATATTTTTTTTCTTCGGATAGAAAGAATGAGTTTTTAATAATGAAAATGCACTTGACAATCAGCTAAGATGTGTATGAGCATTCATTTACGTATATGTACAAGACATTTGTGATAGTGTAACTTAATGAAGTTTAAAACAGATATTATTTAAGTAGTGTCATCGTATGAAACATAGGTGAAGTAAGAGTTCCTACCAATTGCCATCAACCACGCAGTATTGGTTTTTTTTAACAACATCATACAAATATATATGTTATGTTGATACAGAAAAGATTAATACTCAACATAAGACGGTATCTAATGAAAATAATTATTGATTTCAATAAGTTAAAATTTCCTTTAGCATAGAAGGTTGACGACCGTTCACAAGCAACAACCTTGGTAGTTCAATTTTATGTTTTGAATCAAACGATAGACTACTCAAATGTTTGGGGACCACCAATTTTAAAGCTTTGTAAACATTGCAGTTGAATGAACCGCTTAAAGTTTATTTGAAGTAAATAATTTTGATTGTTAATTGTAGGTGCTCACGCGTTATTATAAAAACGATAGAAGACAATTGTGATAATAAATACAGGAAAACGCAAAAAGAAACACTGAAGATCTTGTCATGTCACGTTTTGATTTAATCGCTCTCAGCTTTCTTCCAATCTATTCCTACAACAGAAAACACCGTCAAGGAAACTACCTACCTTGGTTGGTCACACGTAACATATGTCGCAAGCACCTCAGTTGATGAAGACTTACTACCTCATCAATCGATTTTCCATCTTTACTCAGTACTAATCCAGATAATGCTTGCTCTGTCGTCCCAAAAGACAAGAGTAATGCTTCCAATACACCTGTGACCGGATATCAGTAATCTACTGATACCCTCTACTCTTAATGGCCATATTTCATATCCATAAGGTAAAACAGAGCGAAATGCTGCGCACGAAACTCGCCCCTTGATTGGAAGACGATTATCTTGCATACTCCACAAGTGACGCAAGTTAGCAAACGCCAATCTCGCCATATGAATCCGTGCTGAGATTTCGTCAGACACCAAACCATCGGTATTGATGAGACTCCCATGATAAGTGAAGCAGTCCATGAGTTTACCTACTTCACTCCTTATCATTAGTTCAGGAGATGACGCAAGCCAATGCGAAAGTAAAATTTTGCATCTGGAGGGACGGAGCTGATCCCCAAATATGCGTGCATCATAGTGTTGTACAGTTGGTATTCACAATTCTCTATTGTATCAAAATTTGTAATGTTAAATAAAGCTGGCATATATATATATATATATATATATATATATATATATATATATAACTAGTACGAATGTGTATAATGGAAAAGACAACAACTTACTTAATTCCGCTAAAACAACACCAGAAGCAGGTGGCGCTGGCCAATCATAACGTTCAATTGGTCTTGGCGTACTTTTATCACGTTCTTGTCCAGCCGGTAAACAAGCTAATTTACGTGTTTCTACTGTGATATTACGGTCATTTAATAAAATTGGACCAGATTGACTAATGTCGTCCATATATGTTCGATGTGATTTCGATGTTAATTGACTGGTATGTTCACTATTAATGTTATCATTGTAATTATTATTATCATCAGTAGTATCAGATAAGATTCTGGCGATTTTTTTTGTTGATGTTGTTGTCGATAATGACAGTTTATCAGTTTTAAGTTTATTATCATGTAAATTGAAAGCTGACAATGCAAAAGGTTTATTTAGAGAACGTGATGTAATAATATCAGGATGAAAATTGTTAGTACCAGTACTAGCAGTATTAGTTGAACGTGGTGTACTTGTATTATTATTATTATTATACAATGGTGAGATTGCACTGCTAGCTGAACGACCAAATAATGTTGCGTAGAATTTTGTACCAGGCGGTAGAAAACGACTTTTACCACCTACAAAAGTAGAAATAAATTGACTGATTAAACTCAAAACTTTTTTAGTACTGGTAGAAAAATAGAGATTTCTTTTCAATTAGTTTCTCGTTATGGCTGAGTACTTATAGAAAAAAGTTAGTCAAATCACTTATGATTCCCATAAATCTTGACATATTTAATAAGACTGAAACCGATGGTGTACTTCACTTAAAACCAAGTTTCTGAATCTTTAATTAGTCACAGATGTATGAATTTTAAACAAACATATATAAATAAGAAAACAAGACAGTTGTTCTATTCACTTCATTTTGTTAAAATGCTGTAGCATTATTAGAATGAAGATAAACTTGGGTTTAAACATTTTACATTCAGAAGTTACAATTACTGAGTTGTAACGGTGAAGACAGAAGTGATTATAATCAATGTGCGTTCATGTATGTTAAATTAAGAAATTATGAACTACTCTAACTCCAGTGAAAGTTAATTATTATCTAGAACGTATAGATTGTGGCTTGCAGTGGAATTCATGATGCGCATTTCATCCTTTTAAGAATTCGTCACAGATGGAGGTAACTGAATGCCAGTATTTATTTTAGGACTGAGACTCGAATACAGTACTAATCGCTTCAAATGCTAATCTGTTACCCACTGAGTTGCTGAGTTCAAACAACTCCTAACTTATTCAATGAGTATGATATATATATATATATATATATATATATATATATATATATCATTATCAAAAAAATACAAGCAAACAATACAGTGAATTATCAAAAAGAGTTTAGACTGTCCCGTTGTTGACTGATCTTGATCAGTCTTGATTGGGTAATGCATATTCTATGTGGATTGTTTCAATATAGCTATTCCACTATTAGCCACAATTCCTCCATTCTAAACAACTTGTGACAAAATGATTATAGTGAGATAACTCATAGAGGATACACACATACTAATCAAAGACTGATTAAAATTCAGTCGACAACATCAATAACAAGATCATCTAAACTCTTTTTAACAATAGTAATATTATTATAAAGTCAGTACCATATACAACAGAAATAAAGTTTCTACATTATGTATATTGAAAATCTGTATGAAAGTACATTTCAAGCATCATGAAACACGTTGCATTATTCCATATTTTTTAAATGATTTTAATATTATTGTACCAATAAGAAATGGTTCATCAAATATATATGGACTATACTTTCAATTGTTACACAAGTAAACTATGAACTGTTTCATGATAGTAAACCACTAGAGTATTGAGTTATCCTACTTAAGCAAGGTTAAGATAGTAACATGTTAAATGGTTGGAGGTAGTTGTCAGGTAATCATTAACTTATATTTTATGTTTGTTGGTGCTTTTCAACAAGGAGTATCTACAAGAAGTGATGAGAAGTGATGTTCTCTATGGATTTCGAAGCCGCATGACCAATATCCATGTTACCGCTGAGATATTTGGTCCACAACTGACCTCTATTAAGAATTGGGTGTTTGCACTAATGGAACAAAATAATGAAAACGTCACTAACAAGTAACGATAGAATTTCGTCAGCACTGAAGAATAAATAAACATGATATCGGTTACAACTCGATGATTATTCAGTGCACAAATCTCGGTTACATATGGGAATAGTCGCTAGTCAAGTAGTTCAGTATTAACGCCTCACACTGTGAAGCTGAGTGATGTAGGTTTAAACTCCAAGAAGAAGGAGTCAGTAACTTCACGATTGGATGCATGCCTCTTCGATGAAGCTTAGATTCAAGATATCTTATCAACAATCTCCAACCACCAATTAATAGTAAGAACAAAACAATATGACGAGGGAAATTTGTAACTCGGAAGCAGACTTCGAAAGTTTTACATTATTTGATCTGGCTAATTCTATCGTGATTTCGTCACATAATCAGCATCAGTATAAACTAGAGAAGAAAAATACGGTTACAAACAATAAGCCGTAAAATTTCATCAAACCTTTTGAAATGATGAGGAGTATTTATAGCTCAAAAAAGTCTATTTAGTGTTTTAATACTGAAGTTTTCATTGCCTTTCTAGGTAATATAATCAGAATATAGTTTGAAAACAAATGAGAAGTTAGAGAATGTCTCGACAGCTGACAAACAACTTGTTCTGTTAACGTGGAATCTGTTTAATTATTGTTCACAACTGTATGGCTGTTGTTTGTATGTTTATTTTGATTACTTTCATCGATAAAGTATATGATTCTGATATTTCTAAGAGAGATGAGCAGAGCTTCATGATTATAAATCAGTCAGTCAGCCAGCTTTCAGAGAACGCAATATACCTTCCAAATGTGAAACAACAAATGGTATAAAAATCAAGTTTCTGTCAAAACTAACAACCCACATAAAATTGTAAACTATTAACAAAGAAAACAAACTAACAAATCAGTCATAAGTCATTACAAACTTTGTAAATAAGATAGTTCTATTCTTTTTATTTAGTTATTTAAAAGAAAATTTTATCCAGTCACTTTGTTATTGTTGTTGCTGTCGTATAACTATTATTGCCATGGTGTCAGTTTGATTAAATATCTAGTTTATTGATATAAAGTTGGATTCATATTTATTTGATTTTAAAACAGCTCAATATTACATAATTTACAATACTTGTGAGAAACATAATCCAACGTAATGTAACATGTTTTTTGGAAAGGAAAAAAAAACAACACGGAATAAAACCAATACTAGGAGCATTATACACATAAAATATAATCTTTTGATTTTTTTCTTACAGATTATAAGGAAAAATTAATTGAATTTATGTATTGACATATATAATCAAATCTAAAGGTTGTTAACAGTAGTTCAACAAACAACAATTTGGTTGTTTAGAAGAATTCAAGTATGCAGTTCAATTACAAGCAATGTCAAATGAAATGAAAAAGGGAAGGAATTATCTCATTTGTTCTACAGTTTTTCTATCTCCCTCTTTTTGGTAGTGGATTCCAGTAGATCTGTTTAATGTGATTGGGGACTCGTTACAATTGGATGTATCTAAATGTCATCGTTAATGTTTAAACTAAGACTCGTATCCAGTGAATTTTGCTTCATATACCTAACGAGTTAGTTACTAAGCTGTTGAGTTCAGATCGCTACCAGCTAGCACAACTCAGATTAATTGAATTTGTAAAAGCTTTTATTTTACCGTTGTTGATCTTTAAAACTGGTCAGCCTCTGGTGGCACATTGAATTTCACTGCTGGCCAAATATAATAAAAACCTGCGAGTAAGTGACAATATTGAGGTCATCTGCTCATGACGTACATATGCCAGAAGGAAGTGATCATTTGCAATCTTTAATATCAACAACGGAAAAGTGTAAATTCTTACATATAATATTTATTCTATTGCATAACTGAGATATCTACCGAAAAATAATTAGTCAATAGAAAGTAGGAGTGTTAGGAAAGAAACTTGAGTAACTCTGAGAAGTGAATTGTAGGAATAATAGAGAAATTTAGATAAATGTTATTTATCATAAAACCAAGTTATTTCGAATCGCGAAATGATAGCATAGTAAAAGAATCACCGTCGCTGCTACCTTGACGTGGTGATCGGGTTCGCCTACCGTGACGAACCAATCGAGTTATACTGGTTGGAACAATCGTTTTTTAAGTTCCTACCATACCAGGCAGGTTGGTTAAAAGCGCTAAGACTAAAAACAGCAAACTCAAGATCCGAGGGCGAAGTCGTACTGTCGATTGTGCAGAGGTGTAACGGCGGTAAGATGTTTCCTTCAGAAAACCAGCATGACAATTATGCTTTCTTCCCACAAGGAGGGGTGGGGTTAGAAAAGGTAGACCCTAAAAATGCACACCTCGTCTTATCCCACAGATTTCCGTCTCCGACGTTAAGGTCTCAACAAGTACGGAGCTAACATGAAAGCTACTCACAAAAAGGTCCTGTGTGACCGGCCTCAAGCAGTTGTGCCTCAGGCACCACAGTCACGATTTCAGGTCACTAAGACCACATATAACCCAATTTCCTCTTTAGGTACCTACAGAAGAGCCCTTCCACAATGTGGGCAACCGGGAAGTGGTAACAGCCCTCATACTTCTAAAAGCACTGAAGATCATTGTATTCATAATTAATCTCCCTCTTCAATTCCTGTTATTTCTCCTACCTCGACTTTCAACTCTAAACTTCCTATTTTGACTTCGTCCTCAAGTGTTACCATAGCCAAAGATTCTAATGGGCGAAACACTGTCCCAGGTCTACTAAAACCTCGCTCCTAACTACACATTGGAACCTTCAGCGTACGCAATCAATGATAGTTTTTCTTCACTTAAAAGCAGTATTTGACTCTACAGATCGAGAGGTTCCGAGGCAGTGTATGTCATCGGAACGTGTACCTAAGAAATACATAAACCTTGTGGAGGCTCTTTGCTCGAACACTACCAGTCGAGTGAGTGCTTGTGGCGAACTGTCATCGGATTTTGCAACCCTCAAGTGGTGTCCGGAAGGGCTGTCCACTATCACTATTTTTGTTCAACTTCATCAAAGACCTACTGCTGGAAATAACATTCTTGCCGACTGCATCTTCAGGAATTGATCTCCTTCCAGGAGGTCCACCTATCGACTTAGAATACACAGATGACATAGTCCTGTTTGGAGAAAACTCTGATAACATTCACAGTCCTTTGATAACACTAGGCAACAACGTCCGGATGTATGGGATGCGTTTCTCCTCCTCTAAATGCGAGTTGTTGCTTCAGGACTGGCCTGCGTCAACACCTGAACTAAGGATAGGGAGTGAAGTAGTCGAACGCGTCGACAACTTCACTTGTCCTGAAAGTCTGATCAGCCCTAATGGGTTGGTGTCTGACGAAATCTCTGCACGGATTCAGAAAGCTAGTTTCTCTTTTGCCAACCTACGTCACATATGGCGAAGGCGAGACATCCGTCCATCAATTAAGGGACGATTACACTGTACGGCAGTTCGTTCTGTTCGACTGTTCGGCTACGAAATGTGGCCATTAAGAGTAGAAAATACACGTAAGCTTCTATTATTTGACCACATATGTTTTAGAAATATAGCTCGCATCTCCTGGGATCACCGGGTAAGTAATAGTGGGGTGAGACACAGGGTGTTAAGGAATGATGGTAAATCAGTTGATGAGGTTGTAAATTTTCATTGAATGAGATGGTTGGGCCACGTGTTACGTGTGCCTGAACACCGATTACCACGATGAGCAATGCTGACCAGTGTTGAAGACGGTTGGAGGAAATCTAGGGGCGGCCAAACCAAAACGTGACATCAGTGCTTGAAGTCATTAACTTCTGGTCTTAGCCATGTTGGTAAATGCAGGTTACTTGGTTGGGGTCCGCGCGACTATTGTAACCAATGGTTAGAGACTCTGGGTGACATGCCTTGGAATCGGTCACAATGGCGTCGATATATACACTCTTTGTCTTCCCTTAAACCATGAGATTAAAATTGCTTCGTACCTTTATTTCTAGGAACTAATTCTTTCTTCCTATATTATATAGTTATACACAATCTTCCTTTTATATATTACTACCATTGAAGTAACCGCTTCTATGAATTTGGTGTTCATCTTGTTGTGATAATGAGGTGTGGCAACTTGGACCGATGCATATATGTACCTGGTCCTACGTTGTAGCTAACTGACTGAGATTCAAAGCATTTAATATAGATGTTTTTTTTGTTTTGAATTAAGAATTTGTCGGTCAGATTTAAGCAACAACTAACCTGTCAAAAATGCATTATTTAAAATCGCCACACACATATCGGTACACTGAGACACCAGATTAATAGCGATAGTAACAATATCAGTAGTAGTTCGAAACATTACTCATAGGAAATCTGATGATTCAGGAAGGAAAAATGAATCCTCAAAATAGAAAGTGTAAGATAAAAATAGTTCTCAATAACTAAGAGGAGACGAAGAGTGAATGCATCTAAAACTATGAAACGAAAAGGCACTCGTTCGATACCACAGGGATTATAAAGATTCCAGGTAAACCTTCTGACAAGTACAGACATGGACGAAATCTAAGTTCAGGGTATGTTATTAACTACCTCAAAACACCTAACACCAAAGCATGGTACACAGGTTGTCAAATCACTTGGATTTGTGACCATATTGCAACTTGACCAATAGGACTGGATCAGGGCTAAGAAACCAATAAACATGTCATTGGATAACTCTCAATGATCAATCAATGTGGTTGATTATTATTACATTATTCGGTTATTAAAAATTAACTGTATCCATATAACCATGTGAATCATAAAACTAACCATCAGGTAAATGAAACTGTCGTGGTTGTGACGAAGTATTTAAAGTTGTAGTGGATAGATTACGTTTATACCGATCATTATTCGGTATGGGGATTTGATTATTCAATTGCATATAAGATTGATTTAAATATCGACCATAGTTAGAGCTTGGTACTCGTCCACATAAACTCTAAAATACACACCAAAAAAAGTAAATAAACATTGTAAAGCAAAATAGTTACATTTTCACAGAGTATGTCTAATGAAATCGGAATAGTTGAGGTGAATTTAAATTAATGATTTGATAATCAAGTGTATTAATTCCTAAGTACGAGTAGTGCTGAAGTTAGGCGTAGCATCCTAAGTAGAAATAGCATATTGATTGGTAAAGCTACATATTTTCATCGTCTCAGTTAGTTACGGTGCATGTTTACTAAACGCTTATGTCAACATTTAATGCCAAATTTGGAAGGAACATATTCGAAAAAAACTAGATGCAATGATTTGAAGACATGAAATAAGTAGACGAATTTACTTACGGTTGAATTGAACCAGGTTGATATATCTAGACATACTGCTTGGAATTCGTGAGATAATAGCGATCCATCGTTGGAAACGTTAAATTATGTGGATTTACATCGATCACAAGAATAGTTGCATTCATTTTTTCATCTTCCCTTTACATTAGAAATTGTAATAATATCTCATACTTTCTATTCCTAGATATTTCGAGCCATATTCACCATTATAAACTTTTTCTATCATTAGTCTAACTATTACTCTGAACTAATCATTATACATCGCGGGTTAATTTCCTCTTTCTTTATGCTGATATAAACTATGGCTGACCTAAACCGAAACTCATTTGTGAAATGTTTCACTTTTTAATGACTAACTCGTTGATTGATTAGTTGTCTCTAGAAGAAAAGAATTTTCCATACCATAAAATCAACTGAAAAGAATATATGTTCTCCGAGAAATGCACATGATCACTTCTATTTTTATAATCACATTTCAGATGGGATATATATATATATGAAGATCCTGGGTTTGTTCTCTGACGAGGTTGGATGTATATTGTTGATAATACTAGGATGAAACAGCCGGCTGGTGCTTACTGGTTTAACTCAGATAATTGTAAGCTAAACTGAACAACCTCAACACATCACCAATACTTATAATCATTTTACTGTGTATAAAGGGTAACAAAATGTTGTGCGATTGATTGTTCGCTGAGCGGTAGGCCAATCTCATGTTTATCTTATACTTTGGTGCTGACTGTGTTCTATTTGTCAGGTTGTTATATGGATACGAGTATAAGGGACTTTGAGTAGCGTGCAAGATATTTTGATGTTATGAAGATTGAAGTAGTCAGCTCGAATTGACCGGTTGATTTAAACACCTAAATCTTACTGGAAGTTAGTCACGAGCGGAATAGCTTAGTAGTGCCGTATAAAATTGTGAAGCTGGATGATGCGTATTCGACCCTCACAGGGAGTATCAGCTCCATAAAGATTACTGGTACAACTTGCTGACAAACCCCAGATCGAGTAAAGTCCCCTTCCGACTCCTGTTCACCACCTAAAGGTAAACTGTAGTTAGACAGGTGATGCTCAATGTGATTTAACAAAAGTTATCTTTAGTTGTTTTATTCGCCCCCCTTATGAATTACCACGTTATTAGAGAAATAACTGTAGGTCAATGATGTTTTAGTTTCATACTTTACTCATAAATTTGAATTTTCTTGTTTTGGTCAGTGTTCCAGTCTCTCTTATCAATATTCAACCATATAGTTGAATAAAATAAAGCACATGGAAAAGTTACTTCGAACAGATAAAACTTTGATTACAATTATTTAATATATTGGGTTAACATACACTATTTCATACTGTAAACATGTATAATGTTACATATGAATGAATCAAATGCTTTGGCATACCACCACAAATACACTCAACGAACAAACCGAATTGCCTACTGGATAAAAGTTTAGTTTGTTGAAAAATTCTAAAATTTTTCAGAATTCAAAACAAAAGAAAAATGTTGGTGTATGTGTGTGCATAATGACTTGAAATAAACTAAGAATATTGTTAGTGAAAATTTAGTTGTTAGGCATGCCAACTTGAACTTTCTAGATTTCGAAACTTGTTGTTAACTTCCAATTGGGCTTCGATGTTTGAAACTTAGTTGTAATAGGTAGCTTGGTCAATCAGTTATAGGTAACGTAGAGCCTGGAACATATGTACATTGTTTTGAATTGTCATCCTATGTCAGTTCAGTGAAATCATCAAGAAAACTGCCAGAATAGTGAAAGTAGCAAAGAATGGCGGCAGTAGAAGAAAATATTAGACTTTGAATGTATGATGGTCTTTAGAAGAAAGGATAAATTATCGGGGTAAAAAAGTACAAGGCAATTCGAAAACTCAAGAACTAAAAGGAAAAAGGAATAAACTCAGATGCACTATTACAAATTCTGAGCCACATCAACTAACTTTTGCAGTCACTTGTTTCAATACTTATGCAGAATTCAACCAGCTAGTCTACACCTACGAACATGGCTCAGCCCAACCGATAACAACTTTGTGGACAAATGTCATGTTTTGATTCGGCTGTCCTTACCTATCTTTGGACTTACTCTTACACCAACAAACATAGTTTGCTGATGTAGGAGGTGGTTGAACATACACGTAGTACATGTTTAAACCATCTCAGTCGATGAAGATCTACTATCTCACCAATCAATTTGTCATCTTTATCTAGTACCCTGGGCCTGTTATTAAAATAGCTCGCTCAATCTTTCTAACATTCTTGAAGGAACTAAGACATTGAAGCTAGGTCCATAGTTTCCTATTGATTAACTTTGATTAAATATCAAGGCAACTAGTGTACAACATATTAAGTTACTTAGATGGGTAGCCGTATTGAAACATGGTCGATTAGATTCGATCAGTACGACAAGGATAAAACAGGTATGATAATGGTTATCATTCCATGTTTAATAACACGTAACAAATCAATAAGTACGAGAAAAATAATTTTTAATTAAGAAAAGATATAAATAAATAGGGTATATATATATAGAGAGAGAGAGAGACAGAAATATGGCTATAGCATATTCCAGATTTGAAGAAATATGAAGAATAGATGTCTGCACCCCACTAGTAAATTTATGTCTGCACCAATTAAAAACTGGTAGATAGTTCAGAAGACCTTGGATACTTTTTTAAAATTACCAATCGTTCACTTGGTATGATGTATTTTTAAAATAACTATTCAGAAACTTACGTGTCTAGACAGATGGAAAGACAGAGTGTGAGACTTCTCCTGACGTAGATTAGTTTTATCCTGACCAGAGCTTCCATCATACAAATCCCTATAGTTTGAATAGTCCAAATTGGCTGACTAGAAAATTGTAGTGAGAAAAGGACTTTGAACAAATTTAAAATAACACCAGAACCGAAAAGCAAGCTTAATGTGAAAGGTATAGAACAACTAACTATCACCATACATGTGTGGTAATGCGAATGAATACTTCAGAACTGAAGTGTGATACGGATGATATTCAACACAGAATTACAACCATTTAATGACTCATTCTAAACACTTAAAATTCCGAACCATTTGTCACATCCATACACTGATAAATAAATACAATTGTTCGGTAAACTAGTAAAGTTATTTGGAAAAAAAACGATCAGTTATTCTACACACCCATTAACCAGTGTTTGAATACCTGCCGCTTATGTCACAACGTCTCACAGCAAATCAGGAAGTTCGGGGTTCGAATCCTGAAAAGTTTGACGGTTCAGATAAACTGGTTGGCGTTAGTGCGTTATCTTAATTAGTGGCTGGAGATATATTGTGATACAGCTAACAATCAACTTTATAGAACAGATGCGCATCCACTCTTTATCTTCGGTTAGATCATGAGTTTCAAAAGTCTTTCATACATTTTATTCCGCGAATTCATTTTGTCTTCTCAAATTATATTATCTATGCCTAGCGGTTTTCTAACAATGTTGTTACTTTTACTGCTCTGACTAAAATTTTTCTGGATAATTTAATCTCACTGTACTTAAGTGGTTTGGCGAATTGGATCAATGGAAATGTGCTAGGTTTTACGTTGCTAATGAAACTGACTGATGCACCTCAAATAAACTGAATTATAGTACTCTGACAGCAATAAAAGTTCATTTTGTTAGTACAACATTGTCTAAAATATGTGAACTGATCCCGAAGTTCTGTCAGATTGGAGGTCCACACTACATATCAACTACTTTAGTTTAAAGTTTGTTGTTATCACTAACTAACCACATAAAAAATATAGCTTAACAGTGCTATTTAGTTAGTGAGTCATACTGCTTTTTAAATAATTTGTCCTGATATATAGTTATTAATAATTTGACTAATATAAGAATCACATAAAAAATAACCCTTTCATTTTGTTAAGTTGGGTTGAAAAAGACATGAAAATATAGTTTAGTTTGCCACTTAATTCAAAGAATATGTCAAACACTTAGATTTCGCTTGAAAAACCTGAGGCAGCAAACTTATGGAAATAAGTTGGATGAAATTACAAAGCTGATGGTAAAAACAGGAATAGGGTACATAGGAAAAAATAGAAAAAGATGAGTGGAAGTGAATATAATTTAATTAGAACGATACTTTGCTGTACAAGCGTAAAATAAAAGTGGATTTATATTGTGACTAAAACCACTTCTAAACTGCATTGCTGTAATTATCTATCAGTCTTTTAACAGAACACATTTTGAAGTAGTAATGATATATGTTCCCAAAGCAAATTTACCCCAATGTCTTTCTTTTTTACATGAAATCAAGAAAGAAATCAGACCACTCTTATTTTAAAGTTCGTGAAATCAAAGTCTAACTAATGATGATATATTAGTTCTGCAAATTAATGTCAATAAATTACCTAAATCATATATATTCAAACACGAAAAATAACTACTGTTTCTGCATATTAATATTTACAAAAAGGAAAAAAACGTAACGCTAGCAAATTTAGTAGGTAGATGAACGGCGTTGTAAAGTTATTTTACCAGCAGATCAAACCATAAGTCATTCAGAAATGAGGCAAATGTTACAAGTGACAGTAACAGACCAATCCGAGAATCCAATACATAATTTTCCAAGTGAATATATGAGCAAAAGGTTTTTCATAATACCTATGGCTTACTTCACATAAACGCTCTCCTAGACCAGAATCTGTGCCTGCGAATTAAAATTAGGACTCGATAAAGTAATGATTTACTTAGGTATCCTCTCTCCTTGGATACATGAAGACTATTTTGTTCTGTGACAGGTTTTCGAAGAATAGATTTTGATTTTTGAGGAAGTCCAGCAGAAGGAATGCATGAAAAATCGGTTTGCGCTTGGTTCATCTCTATTGGCTGTTCATGGATATACTGTGATGATGCCATATCACTGGCACTGACACAACCTTCATCATCAGTGACAGATAAAGGTGTCTGGAGAAGGTTCTTACTAGGAACACTACCAACAGTTGCAGAACAGCATACTTGATTGATGCAATGCGGACAATAGAATTTCTCCTGCCAAACAGTAACGCGATCACCAGGACGGAATGTGATCCTATTACAAAAATTAGAAGCAAACGGCAAATCAGAATGAAATATTTTTCACTCACATGAACTGACACTTAAGGAAATAACATCGTACGAAAGCATAAATATTGCTTTAATGGACTGTACATGTAACATTGCATTGTCACTACAATCTCTTAAACAAAATACATGGAAGTTCAAGATTTCGGATTTGAATTTCATAAGTGATGTGTTGCCTTAAAAATTTACTGGTTACTAGCTTGGTGCTATATATAATAAATGGATCAAACCATAGATCCGAAAAACAAAGGGATAAAATTCTAATTAGAATAATATGCATTTCTAGTGAGATGGCAGTGTGTTTAAAGCACATCTTGAGTAGTGGTTGACTCGCTTAGGTTTACTGTTAGACATAAATAAAACTAAGAAATTAACATAATGGAAAATAAGTGGCGAATTCGTTATCGATTTTTGATTTTATACAGTGTTTAAAATAAGCCTTTACGATGTTATGATGTTTTACCGAATACGCAGATCTAATGTGGAACGTCAGCACGAGTCAGTAACTAGTATAAAGCCACACTTCACTTAACTGCGATAAACATGAGATGGCTGTTATCAAGGTTAGAGCTGAATTGCAAAGACATCTTATTTCAGAGACAAATATAGTAGGACGCAAGTTTCCGACTTCCCAGGAAACGAGATTTTGTACTTTCTTTGCGCTTCTTAAGACAGACCGATAACCAAGCTCAAAGATAATTTGTGGCTTCTACTAGTGCTTGGTAAGACCCCTTAATTTATTACTATTTAAAATCAGACAAAACTACGTTGATACTACCCGAAATACGACCATCGCTAAACAGTGGGAAAGTCCGTTATCAACAGAGTTAAACTCGATAAACTGGAACGTCTTTAAGATATAAATACTATCAACTCCGAAGTCTCTAGACTTCGCAAGCTGCATTTATACCTCCTATAGAAGTTTATTGCACTTGCGGCAAAAAACCTAAATGCGTCAGATATTTAGTACATAAATTGGTACCGTGTTACACGTAGTAATTATGATAGAACCTCAAAAACTAAAACTTACGAACACTTATTACATTTGAAGCAACCCCGATGAAAAGAGAAATTAAGAGCTGTCACTACTTCTCCAGTTAGATCTTCCGAACAAATTTTGCATTTTGCAACAAAATAACGCCGATAGTCATCTTGACAATAGAACCCACCATCTTTCACAAAAAATCCGCCATGTTCGAGGCTTTTGTTACATTCTATGTATTGTTTAATAAGATTGTAATTTCTTACCTGTGCATTTAAAACAGTCTTTATGAAAATACTTATTGGACACTCTCAGAACATCTCCGCGGCATTTTCGACGACACTTATCACAATAAATTTTACCTTTGATTTTAGCGAACTTTATTACTTTTTACACTTAACTTCTTACCCATTACTGGCTATTATCCACATGAGTGATTTCAAATAAAACTTTCAAGTGACCCTGAGTAAAATTACATTTATGTGAGATGGTAAAACAAAGAAATGGAACACTTTACAACACAGTTTTTTCGAAGTAGAAAAGGAGGTGGTTTCGTAACCAAGTAACTAATATTTCAAAGGTAAGCCTATGATTGTTGTTGAGCGAGCCGGTTTAATAATGTTTGCTGAATGTCTCTAAGTCACCCAGTATTATTGCCCATATGGTTTTGCAAATTAAACTAAATTGCGTGATTATCAATGGGTATCTGACCAGATGATTGGAGAATCGCACTTATGTGAGAGCTAAGAGTCATCCGATCGGATGACTTTACTATATTTCCAGTTGCTTTGAAGATCTAAAGAGCGATATGAAGCCCTCGTTACGTCGCGTTTCGGACAAAGTCGGTTAAAATAATAACTGAACAACCCAAACCTCGCTATCCCTGAACTCAGACAGACAGAGAGTGATCATGATATAGAATAGTAATACCTCACGCTTCCTAGGAGATTCTGTCCGAAAATACTCCTATGCAGTCGAGATACTGGGTATGAACATAAGTAATATGTGAATACCTCTGCCGGCTCAATTCAGAGTCTATAAAAACCTGGTCAAAGCTACGTATGAACTAAAAAGATGTACTAATGATTGATGAATGTAAATTTATATGAAACCGTGTAAATAATAAAATGTGTATATCAGAAAGTTTAAATTTCTTCTTTCAATTAACAAAGCGTTCATACATAACTACAGTGGGTCGAATATAGACCATCTGGAATCCAGTGAAATTCACTTTTTCACGTTCTCAACTCATGTTAACTTACAATTTAATTCAGCATTCATCCTTTTGGTGGATGGAGACGCTCTAGATATGCTCGAATGGCTGGATCTGCAGTAGTTTACACAGATATTCTGTACCAATATATGTTCACAGTAAATTGTGAATGATCCATTTTCTTGGCGAACTATTTCCAATGAACAGATATCATATTTTTAAAAAATCTGAAATTTGTAACAAAGCTGCCACAGACTGCAAACAGTATCATTAGTTAGCAGAGATCACCTTTATCCTAACACTACGGTTATCAGATCATATTGTGATTTAGTAATTTCCTATTGTCTCTGATACCGTCGCTTTTAGTTTCATTTACACATAATACTTAATCAAACCCGTTTCCTCATTGGTTGAACCTATCATTCTGTCTTGCCCCTTTCCATTTTTCTGTGAAAATTCCCTACTTTGATTAAACATGCATTACTGGACGAAGTAAGTATTACTGTCTGTATCGTTTTCGAGAAAACGTTCTCGCTGTTCAGTTTAGCTGAACTAAATTATTACAAACAATACATTTCAGTAGATTTCGTTACATCTACTGGAATACTTAGTCAGTAGTACATATGTATTTATGCATCACTCTAACTGGGATTACTTTATTCTCATATATGATTGGAATAGTTTCATCCCAACAACTTGGTCACGCATTGATCCAGATGATGGTGAGTTGATAGCAACTGAACATCAGTGTTGACAGTCCCTAATGATTCTTCCTCTCGATACTGTGGATAAACCAAAGGTTTAAATAGACAATAATGGCAATTATATTGACTTGTTTCAATAAAATCACAAGAACTTTTATAGATTGCACTGAATCTCTTTGGTAAAAATGTAATGAATGACAGTCTGTCGACTTTTTAACAGGTGTAATTGTATGAATTATGTAACTAGCATGCATGCATGTCGCGTGTGAAATAATTAGTGTGGAATCGCTATTGATTTTCTCTAATTACGATCAGAATTTTCTCAAACTCTGAAATATATTGACACATCCTCAATTCAAACAAAGTTGTAATTAGGTTGATGAATCCAACAGTTCTATGAAAATAAAATGTCGGCCAGCGTTTTAACTACTGTATGTGTTTTGGTTAAGTCTTGAAGTTATTTGGAAGTTGGAAAATAGCGATAATATTGTGTATCATGAGAGAGGGCAAAATGAGAAGCAAAGTGTTTACAGTAACAAACGATATAAAGTATGGTGCAGGGAATCAGAGGTGAAATTCCATAGATTGAAATAATATTGGACAAAATCAAACATAGTCATCACCTGGTGATGTCTGGAGGCTAATCAGGAGAGTAAAGTAGTTTAGATTGACTGATGAATTCAATTGTTAAGATACTTTTGTATTTGTCAATTTAGTAGTACCAAGAATATTAACACAATAATAAATATCATTATTGTGACAACATGAAGTAGACATTTTAATATCTCAGTGCTATGGGAGGCAAGTCACTACTAGAGTAGCCTGTTGGTAACCTCCTACGATAAGAAGCAAGATTACGCCTTATGGGATGCCGCAGAATACATCGGTCCCCAAACAAATGTAACTGATGAGTGTCAATCAACAAAAACAGGACCAGTGAGTGTTTCCTACCATTTAACTCAAAGCACCCGACTTATCGTGTAGAACAGTGAAGGAAAGTGAATCACAGTCACAGTCACTGCAGTTCGACAACATTATAAGTCTTACAAATATAGTCAACACGACTGAACCTAGAAATGTAAACCCTTAGTGAATGCTCAGATCTTTCGTACTTATCACATGTAAAGATTAAGCTAGTGAGTTCTGATCTATGACACATCGATTGTAAGGATCCGGTGAAATGAGGACTTGCATTCATGATGCTCTTGAAACCATCTCTCCAGTTGACTGGCATTTTTACTCTTCTGTTTGTCTTCTCTCCGGATTGTGTAAACCGATTCACGTCTCTCTGTTACAATGTACGGTCCTCCCTACTTCGTGATCAACTTTCCTGCCCATGGTCCTCCTGCTATGTTGCCTCTCCATTCTCCACACTTTACCAGATCCTCTACCGCAAAAGGCTTCCACGTTCTCCTCTGCTATTCCGCCTTCTTTGTACCTGATGTTTCTTTCTATTCCACGTTTCTTATTGCTTACCTCATCTCTTTTCTTAATCTTGTTGTTGTCCACTCCTGTTGTTATATCCAGGCCTTATTATGGATTGGAAGTCGTAGCTGTCTACCATACATAAGTAGGAAAGGTGACGTCCTGGCTGTTCCTTGTATGGAGGCACGTTGAGCCAGCAAAATTAATGGTAACCCTTTCTCCTGATTCCCTCCTTTAGATGCTAACCATTCCTTCAACGTCTGGTTGTTTTTTTTCTGTAAGCCCATTCGCCTAGTAGTGATATGGTGTAGTTCGTATCCTCTTGATCCCAAACTGCTTTAAATGGGCTTTAAATTCGTCACTTTCAAAACAGGGACCCTGGTCGGTTAATATCATCTCCGGTATTCCGTGACACGCTACAATATGCCGGATTATTACTTCGGTCACTGTTTTTGTCCACTGATCAGCAATGGGTATGGCGTCGACCCATCATGTAGCATATTCCGTCATCACTATCAGGTATTAATTGCCACTAGCCGTCTATGAAAACGGCCCCGTCACATCCACCAACCATAGATCACCGACTTAAGTTACCGAGACTGACTGCAATAGGTGTTGTGTGTATTGACCACTTTTCATTAGTTGGCATTGCTGGCAAGTTATCACGTATTGAGTCACATCATCTCTCATGCCTCGTCAGTATGCACTTTATCTTAGTAATTCCGTCGTCCTTGCGATAACTGTATACGTTACATGGCCACACTCATGTAACATCTTACGCCGCCAGTCTTTCGGAATCACAGCCACCCAATTTTGTCATCGTCCTGCCAGACTAGGGCTCCATATGTGTTCACTCTCAGTTTTTCCTTTTGCTAAAGCAACATTATTACCTCCTTATCCATTGTTCGTTTGTCAACATCTGCTCACTCTTTTATCACTCTGATTACCTCTCAGAGTTTAGGGTCAGATTTCTATTGCCGGACTAGTTCTAGTGGGTCTCCCTTCATAATGTTCACTGGGTATGCTGTCAATGGAACCTCTGCTTCCATGTCTGGTCTTGATAGGCAAACTACAATTACGTTTTCCTTTCCTGGAACATGGCTGACACTGAAGTCGTACTCCCGCAGAGGTATCATCCATTGCGCCAACTTCCCACGGGGGTCTCTTGTCGTTTTAGCCACTGCAGAGGTTTACGGTCAGTCTCAGTGTGAAACTGTCTACCTAAAATGTTACGGTTTCCATTTTTATACTACCCACACAATCGCTAAACACTCCTTTCTGATCGATGAATACTTCCGTTCAGTAGGCGTGGGAACGCAACTCGCGTATTCCACCACTCTATCAGACTGACTCAAAACGTCACCTATACCGTGACAACTTGCGTCTGTGACCACTGCAAATTGTTTCTTGAGTTCAAGCAGTCTTAGCGTCATCTGGAGGTCGTCTAGTATGTTTCTGATTCCATTGAAAGTTTGTTGGACGGTCTCAGTTCACATAAACTTGGTGTTGCTTAATAACTTATATCGGGGTGCTGCTGTTTCGCTGAAATTCTTGACGAACTGGCTGTGGAACGCCGCCCTTCCTGGGAACTGTCGCAATTTCCTTTTCGAATCAGGTACTGCGATGTTCTTTATGGCTAAAATTGTCTCCGGCGGTGGTTTTTACTTCTCCATTTCCTACTTTATGCCCCGATAACGTGACGCTACTTATCGCTATCTGCGACTTGTCCTTAATAATTCGAAGTCCTAATTCTTCAATTCGCTTTACGACCACATGCTTGACGAGATCTGTTTCTGTCTGGCTGTACACAACTACATCGTCCCCATGCACCTCAGCGTTATCTAGATTCCTGCGCTGTAGCGTCACTAATCTTCTGAACGTAAACAGTGCACCCGCCAACTCAGACGTCATTCGTCTAAATTGATACTTACTTACGCCTGTTACCCATTGTGGAGGAGCATGGGCCACACTCCAGCATTCTCCATCCAAACCTGTCCTGAACAATCCTTTTCATTTCTTTCCTGTTAACATTCATCCTTTTCGTATCGGCTTATACTTCCCCGCATAATGTATGCTTGAACCTTCCTCATTTTCCACTTCCCTTCCGGATTCCAAGTTAGCGCTTGCCTCGTGATGCAGTTTGGTGATCTCCTCATTGTATGTCCTATCCACTTCCAACGTCTTTTCCTAATTTCCTCTTCAGCTGGAAGCTGGTTTGTCCTCTCTAGCAGAAGGCTGTTGCTGATAGTATCCGGTCAATGCATGTTGATCATTTTGCGTAGACAACTGTTTATAAATACTTGTACCTTCTTGACGATGGATGTTGTAGTTCTTCGCGTTTCAGCTCCGTACAGTAGAAATGTTTTGTAGTTCGTATCGAAAATTCTCACTTTGAAATTAGCTGACAGTTGTTTTGAGTTCCATATGTTCTACAATTGTAGAAATGCTGCCCTCGCTTTGCCAATCCTCGTCTTTACATCTACATCAGATCCTCCTTGTTCATCGATAATGCTCCACAGGTACGTGAATGTTACCAACTCTTCTAGAGACTCCCCATCTACTGTGATTGGGTTGGTGTTCTCCGTGTTGTATTTGAGAATCTTACTTTTCCCTTTGTGTATGTTGAGGCATGTTGACGCAAAGACTGCTGCTACATTAGCTGCCTTCGTCTGTATTTGTTCGTGTGTATGAGGTAAAAGGGCTAGATCATCTGTGAAGTTTAAATCGTCGAATTGTTTCTGAGATGTCCATCGTATTTCGTGCTTCCTCTCATATGTTTAGGTCTTCATAATCCAGTTGGCTATTAGAAGAATGAGGAAGATAAATAGTAGACAGCCTTGTCTGACTCCGGTCCCTACTGGAAATGCATCTGTCAACAGCCGTCTATGCATCATTTTGCATTGTAGTCCGTCGTATGAGTTCTAGATAATGTTGACAATTTTCTGAGGGACATCCTGACACGTTGAAGTTATTGCTTCTTTTAGCCCTTTCCAGTTGTCCTCCATCGTAGTTTCTTGTTCTTTCAATAGATCTTGTAAAGCTTGGAACCTGTTGTTGAGAGTTATCTTGAATTCGCTGAGCTTGTCAGTATCTCAGAGGAAGGATGTGTTGAACCTTTGTAATGCTGCTTCTTTAGTTTTCCAGTATTTCTTTAGCTTCAGACTCATCGTGATCTGAAGCTATGTCAGCTCCTCTTCTGGTTCTCACACCTCTCACTGTCCTTCAGAATTTTTCGTTGATATAAATACTATCTATCTGGTTCTCTATGGTGTGGTCCGGTGAGATCCTTGTAGCTTTGTGTATGCGTTTGTGGGGGAATATTGTACCGCCTATAACTCGTTGAATGCATATAAATTTGCAAATCTCTCCCCATTTTCATTTCGCTCTCCTAGTCCATGTCGTGTAATTATATCTTCATATCCTGTGTTGTCCACTCCGACTTTAGCATTTAGATCTCCCATCAGGATGGCGAGATCATTTCTTGAGCACTTCGCTATGATTGATTGCAGCCTTTCATAGAACTGATCTTTATCGTCGTCGTTTCTATCATTGGTGGGTGCATAACACTGGATAACATTATTTGTGATCCCCTCCTTCTTTTTGAGTGATGCTTTGATTATCCTGGATCCATGAGATTCCCATCCCACATGCATTTTGTGCTTCTTTGGACAGCATTAAAGCAACTTCCTGAGTGTGAGGAGCACTCTCCTCTCCGTGATCAGAGTACAGCAGCATCTCTCCCGTACCTAACCTTTGCTGTCCAGATTGTGTCCAATGGGTTTCGTTGATTCCGAGTACTGCCAATTTGTATCTCCTCATTTCCATTTCTTTTTGGCTGGACTTTCCCGTCTCCCACATTGTTCGGACATTCCATGTACCTATAAAGAGTGTTGCTCTGGTTGTTAGAAGAGGCATTGGCCGCGTGAGTTTAAATTATTATTTTCTGGTTAGCGTTTTTTAGCGGGTTAGTTCTTCTACGGGATGGGGTCACTAACCCCATGCTTAACCCTCTTCCTTTGCCTGGGCTTGGGACTGGCAGTGAGTCTAGAAGAGTCACAGGCGGAGTTAAATTGATGCTGCTTATCTCCTACTGTAAATTCTGTCTTGCTTCGATCATTCTCTTTTATGAGCAGTTGCCAATAACCTGACAGCGAATCCCGCACGGTGAACACTGTAGAATTCTACAGCTGATCTAATGTTTCCACTAATGCTGGCATTGCACAAGGTTTCAGTCCAGTTATATTACTCACTTCCCTAAAATAGACACAGAATCTATACTTTTCATTCGGTTTCTTCACCAAGAGTACCGGTGAGCTATATGTGCTGTCCGATCCCTCAATTATGTCTTCTTTCAACATCTCTTGCACCTGTAGATTTACCTCAGCCTCTAAATGCAGAGAGACACGATATGTTGCAAATATACTTACTCCATCATTCTTTATCGATATTTTGTGCTTTAATTTGTCACAAAATCCATACGTCTCTCCTTCTCCAGTGAAACGTTTCGCATACTTTGTGAACAACTCGTTATTGTTTAGTTTCTTTGTTGAAACGGCTGTTGCCACTTTTACCTCAGCCACTTCTCTACTTTCATGTATTGGGAACAAACTGTACCTTGTGACCCTCTTACCGCTTCTTAAGTCAACTATTCCTTTTACTTCTCTTAGGAAATCTGCTCCAAAAATCGGTCTCGATAGGCTGTTGATTACTGCGAACAGAAAATTTGTCTCAGCACCACCCAGTTTCACAATACTTTTAGACGCACCCAAGACCTATAACATGTGCCTTCTTATGGTTTGAGCTGCTGATATACACGGCTTAAATCTCTTGCATTGCTTTTTACTTATTAATGATACTGCTCCACCTGTATTGCTTAGGCACACTAAATCTCGTTCATTTATGTTCACTCTTGTGTGGGCTGCCCCTCTATCTAACAATGCAAGAACCCCCAGATTCCAAAAGTAGAAAGAACACACGTCATAACGTCTAAAATATCTCCGGTTTTGTCTTGTTGAACAGTTTATCTTCCAGTGTTCTCTCCTACCACAAGCGTAACGCTTATTATTCCTTTTATGATTCACTCGTAATGACACAACCTTATACTGCTAATCCTCAATCTTCTTCTCGACACTATTTATCTCCTGACCGCCGCACGCGACCGGAGCCACTGTTCGTGTCACCAATTGTCGTGTCGCAGTACTTCTTCCCTGTCCACTGGGCTGTCGAACTCCGCGATCAACCGCTCTGTGACTGCCTTTCATGTCGTCCTCCCACTAACACGGTCCGAGCTGTCATATACAGCTTTCGCCCTGCCCTTCAGCAGCGTCACCAGCTCCACCACGGCTCCAAACTCCTTCCGGGAGTTTGAACATCTCCGTCCTCGAATTCCTTCGGCCACGAAACCTTAATCCTTGGTGGAGGCAGCGACACCAAACGTATTGACGTAGAACACATGTGAGGACAACGGATTATGTATTGAGCACGAATTACAAAGTTGCTTGATAAAATATAAAAACCATACTCTGATACTTCATTTGTATATCCACATCAATCGCTTTCCGTTTCTGTTCTTCCCTTCTCGATCTTCTCAATAAGCTGCTGCCAGATATTCTATTCCTAACTCACTATATATACTACTTGTGTGGATATAAGTAGATCATACCACAGCAGCATCGAATATAGTGAATCTAGATGACATTTTAGTCTACTGGTTCCTGCGAAATTCTAAACATACATGAAACTGTAAGTGTTTTACAAATGCGACTGCTTTAGCAAAGAGTGTGGAGCGCTTAGAACTGAAGAGGATGTTTAAATGTAGTCTTTCATAAATGGAGACGATGCGAATCAAGGCAGAAAAAAGATTACTCTCAACGTTGCCAATAGTATTCAGAACGCAGCTCAGTGATATCTGATTGTTCATTCTGTTTGTTTTAAGACAGTAAATCATTCTTCTAAGTGTTCACTAAGCAATTTGTTATGATGGGTTGTCAAGTCCCATTAATAAGTCAAGTAATATTAGCGGAAATTCATGTATTTAGAAAGGCAGTGTGCTGGAGCAGCCGTAAGAGCAATTAAGTGTTGTTAGTTCTAACCAGACTGTGAAGCGTATATTGAGACAAGAAATATACATAATATATATATATATATATATATATATACATAATATATATATATTATGGGACTCCTCAGCAGTGATCTCGGTCAAAAGCGTAACTCACATACTGATGATATCCCAAGATACGATTTATGTCGTTAGAGATGACTTACATGGTTTTCAGACATCAACAGACAACGCAAGTGTACTAACATTAAGGATCAATGATAGCATACATGCTCGCAACCGTGCTCAAGCCCCTAGAAAACAGAATGCTCACGGTCATTCAGGCCGTTAAATTTAGAGGAAAGCAAAGTCGATTACCTTGCTTCCGTGTCTTTAAAGATAGATCAGGAAGGTTATAGATATGCGAAGAAGCATTTGACGATGACTGACTAGTTGTTGAAAAGGACACGTAGCATCGCGTACCCTTACTATTGGTCCAGTACGAATGCATGGCCGAGTATTTTCAGCAATGATGTATCCTGTGAAACTTCCGAAGTCAGCATCAATGTCGAAGGCTTACGGAACTTTATTTTGAGGATTTATTTACTATTGCAGTTTGGGAACACTATATCAGTAACACCTGTAGTTAAATCATGCCCATCCAGTGAAATCAAAAGTCAGAAGTGAGGAGGTTGGAAGATAAATTTGATAGATCATCTATATATCGAGAAGTGACTGATCTAAGCGAGCTAGTGATCGCAGGAGTTGAACACGGCGTTCCAACTCGTGATCTGATGCTGATGCATTACTGGGCGCCTTCAGCTAGGTGAGTCCATTAAAACTAATGTGGTCGGCATCCAACGTCGGACACTTACAGAGCTATTGACTTTGGGGATTTATTTACCGCTACAACCCAGAGTCGTCTACCAAAAGACTGGAATAATGCCATAGTAAGTTTAAAACAGGTACAAAACATAAGCCTGAGAATTACCGACCCATTAGCCTGACTAGTATGATTGTTAAAATCTTGGAAAAGATTATTCGGAAGGAGCTGTTTAAGTACCTCGATGAAAATCGGGTCCTCTCGGAGAAGCAGCATGGTTTTAGAACAGGTTATTCTTGTCTCACTAACTTATTAGTCGTTCATGAAAGCTGGTGCGCTCTTAAGGACCAAAAGTTACCTGTAGACATAGCCTACATCGACTTCAACAAAGCTCTCAACAATGTTTCGCACAACCGGCTGTTATATAAGTTAAGGAATGTCGGGATTGGAGGCAATCTATTGATGTGGATAAGAGAATTCTTAGTTGGGCGCCAGCAAAGAGTACGGGTGAACTCTAAGTTGTCTACTTGGGTAACTGTGCTTAGTGGAGTCCCACAGAGTATAGTTTTGGGGCCAGTATTATTACTCTTGTACGTAGATGACCTCCCTCGTCTACTATCGTCAACAGTCTTGCTCTATGCTGACGATGTCAAGATATGGAGATCGATACAAAGTAACAATGATAACTGAGAACTCTAAAACGACCTGGAAAAATTATCTGAATGGTCCCAAACCTGACAATTGCCGATAAGTACTTCCAAGTGTATTGTGATGCATATCGGCTATCAAGGTACAGATACATACACGATGAATAACACTGAGCTACCTATTGTCTAGACACACAATGACTTAGGAGTCATCGTTAGTCAAGACTTAAAGACTACTGCACACTGCCCTGCAATAGCCGCCAAAGGTTTTAGGACTTTATGGCACATAAGTAGGGCTTTTAGTCATTTCGACGCTAAAACGTTTCTGACTTTGTATACAGTGTTCGTGCATCCTAAACCTGAGTACTGTATACAAGCAGCTAGCCCCTGCCTAAAAAAGACAGTGAACTCTTGGAAAGAGTTCAGAGAACAGCAACTAAGCTGATTCCCGAAATAGCGAAGCTCCCGTATGGTACTAGACTGACTAAGCTAAACCTATCCCAGCTGTCATATCGAAGAATCAGAGGCGACTTGATTACAGTTTTCAAATTGCCTAATGATAAATTTGCACCTGATATGCCCTCATTTTTCTTGTCTTCCAAAACAGAAAATCTACGAGGACACCCCAAAAAACTTCTGAAACCCTGAACGAATTACTTGTTAGCTGACTATCGACTTTCCCATCGAATCATCAACGAGTGGAATCCATTACCTCAGCACGTAGCTGAGGCTCCATCCGTCGACTCCTTCAAAATAAAGTTGGATCAGCTGAGAGACCATCATTGTCAGGACTAACACAGGCCATCAAGCCTCCTGTCCTTTCCAAAGTGGAGTGAACCTGGAACATGTGGTCCCTTCAAGAGACCCAGCTAGAAAATTAGTGAAACGTAATTTCATGGTATTTCTTGATTACGCATGCAAATGACCTTGCATAACGGCTAAGTAAACTAAATATTCAAACGTCAAGTGTGTCAAATAATTAACACTTACATATGTTACCTTTTGGATATTGGACACAGTTCTAAAAAGTGCTAGCTCCACTTGTCTAGGTTAGCACTATTTTGAAAATGTCTGTTACTTCAGGTTGTCGACTTAAGTGGTCTACTTCTGTGGGAGATATCGTCAAAAGGACATCAGCTCTTATAAATTACGCTCGTTCAGTCTATGACAAAGTGGGGTCATCTAAACCTACTTTTGAGTCAGTAGTTTTGGTAAATTACAATACTGATTGCATCGACATGTCTCTAGCCTATTTCTCTGTTCGAAGCTGAATATCAAACAGAAAGGAATGCCATCGATTTCCCTCAACACACTTTCCCTTGTAAAGCTATAAGAGATGCAAGTTGTGATGCCACTCGTAAACTTTCCGATGTTGAAGTAGAATTGGAGTAAGTTGACTCTGTCCCTACCTCCCGATTTCGGGGTTTTCCAAAAATTAATATGAAAATTCGTGATTTTTCCCTAAGTATTCGTTCAAAGGTCGTCCGTATAGTCTAGTCTCGCCGACTTGAGTAAATTTAGCTTGCATAGCCTGCTAATTGCAGCTGGTGAAAAATTATTATAAATGAGTATATCATAAAAACTAATGTAACGTCCTGTGAATTTCGTGTTATGCGCTTAAGAAGTCTGGGGTCAGTCAAGTCTATGGAATAAAAATCAATCAGCAACATCTGTATAGGTCTAACTGTATTGCTTCCTATTAGCTTGCATGGACATTAGGCATTCTATGCACGTTGTTTACTACTTAATTTATTGAGATACTCACAGAATCTTAATCATTATCGTCCAAGGTCATAAATATAGACTTATAGGTAAACGTAAACTTCTTGGTTGTAGGTTTTAGGAAAATTATAATCTACGACGAAAAACAAATGACTCATTCGTAATATATTGTGGTCGGAAAACTCATATCTCTTTTCCTCATGAATGTCCGTTCTGTTATTTTCCCTTAATTTGATTTCCTCGTGATGTTCTAAATGTCTGATCATATACCTATAAAAGTACTACTCGTCATGTTTTACTGTTATTTTCCTAAATTTTCATTGCTCAGAATGCGGAAGGACGTATTTGAAAAGTTTGTTTCTGTCCAAAAGAATATAGATTCATCATTCTCCGGTGAATATCGTCGTTATGTAGATAGAAAAGTTCAGCTCGGTCGGAGAAATGGTTTGTTGCTTGTTCCTGTATGATATTAATGAATGACTGTATTTGTACACAATAGGTCTTCACCTGGATGACGATAAAAGAAAACTGATAGAAGCCTTGAATAAGGAAGAAAATCAACTATGTATTGATTTCCAACGTGCTCTAAATGAAGAGAACACATTGTTAGAGTTTACAGATGAAGAATTGAGTATGTTAACAACAAAAATGATTAAGTTTTAGATTATCTGAATAAAATGTATATGATATGTGATGAGTTATGGAGGTTCTATGCTTTGTGTGTTAATTGTTTGTAGTGTTTCAGGGCTAAACGGTAAATGGTTGTATAAACATGTCCAGTTACCATAATTGCAGGCTCTCTGATGAGTTTTTCGTGTTTCTGATAGTTTTATTTCATTGGTCATGAATACTACGCATTGAAACTGAAGAGCTCTTTTTCTATTTAACGAGATAATGGAAAGTGGTCGTTCTCTTGAGCAACTCATCTTGTGGCGATAAAACTGGTTGTCGTATAACTTATGTTAATGCAACCTCCTAATATACCTTTAGTTTGGTCACAAATCCATCGTTGAGCATCAGTGTAATAAACCGTCAAGTTGTTGCCTCATCAGTCACACAGTTTTTAATTGATTTTTCTGTTTAATGGGTATTTGTTTGGAAATCAATAATACAATGTATTTGAGTTTTAATAGTTGTAGAAAGTATGACATTTTAGATCCACTTTCTCTGTGTTGTTTGATTTAGTGATTCGTTTGTTTGTTGTTATCAAAGTGATGATAAATATATATCAAAATGATGATGAGCGATGATGAATAAGACATACGTCAATGATAAAAGGATGTAATGGCTTTCTTGAGACAAACGGTTTTTGTAGTGGCCAGTAAAACGTTCCAAGTAAATTTATTATCATGTATTGTTTTCCTTATGAAAATTGATATTGTGTTAATTTGTTTTTTTTTTGTAGCTGGATGTCCTGCTGATTTCATTGATGGTTTGAAAAAGGTGATTCAGTTTCTTTTGTGTTATGTTATTCTGTAGTTGTACATTCTCATCGATAACACAGTTGTTCGTTAGACATAATGTATAATTTGTTTCAGCTTGATCATTACTCTGACATTATGCAACCCTCGCTAATTTGTTAGACTTAGTTGGAGTTAGTAAACGATAGAACACTTATTTATTGAGTTACACTGGTAGTCTTAACTGACGGATAGTCACGTTGAAATAGTCAAATCTGATATCAGTGTGTATATGTTGATGTTACACTACTTCAAAATGAAACAATAATACGAAGATCGCAAAAAAATTAAATGGTTCGCTGTAGTGAAAGCTGACTGGTAGTTGAGATGAAATATAAGCAAAACTAGTTTTGAGCCATATTGTTATTAGTTTCGACAGGCACGTGGGCCTTGTCAGGGATATTCTCAATCTATTGCAGGACTCAAATTAACACAGGATTTAACCAGTAGTAAGGCATATACCATAGTGTTTTGCGTGACCCAATTCCAACCAAATCCTTCAAAGTTCTAGGTACATCAGTGCAATAAATTCTAAATGTTCCTTAAAACAAGAACAACGAATGTATCAAAATAAGGTAGATTAATTTAGTTTGCAGATTGCATGCAACCTAACCATGATAACACCAACCACTAAAAATATGGTGTACATGATTTGTATTATAATTTTGGTTAAGTTCTCATCAGTGAATAATAATAAAAAGAGCAATAAGTATTATGAAGTTAAAAATATTGTTCATATAATTTAATATTTAAGCGCAACATAATGGAGATACTTATTTGTTGAACTTCAGTACTTCTGTGCACTTGGCTAGAAAGGAACTATAGCGAAAATCCTTTTCCATCATATCAGAAGATCGTTTTTTCGAAGATTTAGTTAACAGAGAATCAACCGTAGTTGAATGTTGTTTACTTGTCATTAGTTACCCTCAAAAATTCATGACTAAGTATATGAATGTCAAAACGGAGGAAACGGGGCTTTCTTCTTTCAATAAAAGCTTATCTTCTTAATACTTGACTTCAATAGTGCTGAAGTATGTTGATAGATCGATTTGAGACTAAGCTGACTTCTCTATGTCCAACGCGTTTCTCAAATGCTTCTCACGTCTAATCTCATTAATAGTTTATATTGTCGAAAGTAATTTATTTCATTACATGGACGAATTTTCCTGTACAAATTAGTTGTATTGATAGGTTGTGACATCTAGTTATCTTTCATGCAACCTAATGTTATCAGTGAAGATTGTTACGCCTCTATTGTTGCTGTGTCACTGAAAGTAAAAGTTAGTGGAATGTGTAATACAGATGGTCAACAACAAAGTGGCTCAGGTTAATTATTGAAAGAAATTGATCATTAAACTATTTGAACGGGTTGACCACAAAATGAGAATCACATCTCAATGTTTTCATAATAATTATATTAATTACAAATTTTCCTGTACAAATTAGTTGTATGCTGTCTAATATGTTGTGGTGTATTATTTCTTTTTTAATGCATGTATGAATTAAAAATAGCTCCCTTCTGGCAAACGTGAAGTATCTCTCAAATATCCACACTACTTCCCGATCATGCAAAAAGCATCTAATCCAGAAACAAGGAGAACATTAGAAACAGCTTTTAATTCGAGGTAAATTGAACGTTTGGCTATTGGTTTTCTTAGAGCTTTATCAAAAGTACTGGTCATCATCATTGATAAATACAATGCAATGGGATTTGCATAGATGCGCTCCATCACCGTCTAGATTGTATTTGAAATAGGTGGTTTTTTGTTACATGTACTTACTTTCCAACCTGTAGGTTGGAGGTCAGAACCCTATTCTAACTAATTTGGTTTAAGCTACATGGTAGTATCACTAATCTTCATACAACAAACAATATGGCCCAAGTCAAATCAAGTACTTTGTTGATTTCAGACTGTCGGATGAAAATTCGAGAAAATAGTTGTTCTCCTTAACTTCATCATTAATGATACATAGTTGTAAATTCTTAAATATTGTATTTTAATGGTTGAAGTAGGACATACGTACACAAGTTATGATTGAATTAGTTAATGTTCTTTGTTGATAATGACGGACGTTTAAATCAGTTACAGTTTAAGTAAGTACAGAATATGCCATTACCGTTGAAGGATCATATACGAACGAGTAATAGATATCACTCATAGGAGTGAATTACAGTGATTACGGTGAAATCATGTGAATATAATGGAGAATTGTTGCGTTAGAGTAATTGTAACAACTTACAGTTACTTGCACACAGCAGTGACCAATGTCAGCCCCTTGAAGATTACAGGTGTATGCCTCTCTGATGAGTCACAACTAGCACGAAATATAGGTCGAGTTTCCTGTCGACCACAATAATTGTGATATTTTTAATTGGCAAGTCATATGGATTAAAAATATAAATGTGAAATTAAAAACATTCCATATGAAAGCGACAGGACAAGGGATCAGCACAAAGGCGATGTTGATGTTTAGAGTTTATAGTATTAATATAAGAATGTGGTCACTCAATTGTGAGCTTAGCTAAACAAAGTACCTGTATGTAACTTCTTTGGATTCATCAGTTCGGTTCCTGCTTTGTGTAAAGAACGTAGTCTTGCCTCTTTCCAGTGAACCTTGAAGACTACTTCTATCTTAATACCGTGTTCATTATCTACCATGTGACAAAGGATAGGGATATTTATATGTTCGATTATCCCTATTCCAGAAGTTATTGAGAATGTTTTTCTACTCCAATATTCTTTGCTTTTAAAGATTTGTGAACTCTCGAAGTCGATAAAAACAGCTTCCATTAATCAGTAGATATTTGTTAGTTGAAGAATATTTTATAAGTGTCTAGTATTTAGGTTTTCAGTATGAACCTAAATAATAAATTAGTATTAGGTATTTTCTTATAAATTCACTTGGACTGTGAATTTATTTTGGACTTATAATTTATGTTTTTAGGTGTATTAAAGAAAATACACCCATACTGAAACGTTTAATGGAACTTCGGAGAGAAGTAAGTGATTCGTAATGACAATCGAATTTGTAACTAAAAACAGTTATTTGAACTGAAGTTTAACCATTTGTTATGTACATTTCCATAGTTTAAATCGTGAGTTGATCCAGTTCGATCAACATCGAAAAACTAGAGGCACTGGACTGTCGTTTCATCGTAGTATGGGAATCCTCAGCAGCACACATCCTCGACTCCCATGCGGATATCAAACACGGGACTTTCTCTCGCGCGCGAATGCTTAACATGCAGACCACGAATTCCGTATACTTGTAATAGTCATTTAATGGAATTTTCATCATCTTCATGAAGGAGGTTAACAAACTCCCTTAAATAAATATTTTACACAGTAGTCCTAATAATGATGTTCTGCAGTCGAATTCTATTAATCAAAACTCAAGGGACGAACTCTCCCATTTGATATCTTCAGTGCATATTTGTCATTTCACCATTTCCTACAGAGCAAGGTATCTAGTGAAGGCTGGGACACCAGGGCAGTATCCAAACCCTCACACAAATCGAATGGTATATGTGGCGCATATATATTTGGTGCCTCCTTGTACCAATATTTATGTGTTCAAATAAATAAATTTACTTATTATTTATTTGAACACATGAATATTGGTACAAAGGGGCACCCAAAACATATACGCCACATAATAACAGTGAAAATGTGACGAGATAGAGAATAAAAGGTGCGTGTAAGAAAAGCGGGAACCATAACGAACAGAAATTAATGTATTATAATGAAATAATAATGATGGGAGAATCAGTTAGAAAAAGTACAAACAGATAGAATTATTCTAGTTAAAGAAGTTACATCCATCTTTCATGAATAAAGTTACAGCAGGATCGCCACTGGCTTCTTTTGTGAGCCATATCTGATAACGTCTCCAGCCACTGTGCTACACCATCTCTAGGACCCCAACCAGGGAGTCGTGAAGGACCAACAGAAGCCAGTCCTGTACAGCTTTCTTTCATACCACGATACCATGTCATACACTGACCACCTCTCCTCTTTTTCTAACCAGTCCCAGCGTCGGCAAATAATGCACGATCAGAAGGGGGTTTCGTGGAGATTTTAGTAATCTTATATAGTTGAGATCACGAGTCAAATGAAGCTAGACCACCAAGCCGTCCAGTGCATCCAGGTTTTCCATTGTAGTATAGCTTCAATTGACTCATGATCTCAACTATATAAAATAATGCACGACGTGGAGTTCTCTGGGACGACATTCGTAGAACTTGTTCAAGCAACCAAAGCCGGTGTTTCAAGATGGTGACATCAATAAAATTGTCTTCGCTGTGGCCGAACTTACGTTACCCGACCTCTGCGTTAATAATATGGTGTTGCAAATAGATGTCATCAATTCGTCGGAGATAACGGTGATCAGACACATTGAACCACTTAACGTCCTCAACTCGGAGAAACCAGGTTTCACAAGCATGGAGCAAAACTGCTCTCACTGACGCGTTGTAGATCCGACCTTTTACAACCAGACAAACATCACAAAGGCGCCAAAGGTGGTCCAGATTGGCATAAACCGCTCTGGCTTTCACCATACGTGAGTTTACCTCATCACTTACGCCACCACCAGCACGAATGCAGCAACACTTAGAAGGTGCAAAGCACATACCATACCTACAAACACCAGTTGCCAACTGATTAAGTGCGGATTGCATGGCTTGGGTATCATCGCATAGTAAGACAATATCATCCGCATACTCAAGGTCGAGAAGTCTTTCTCCTGGCAACAGATTCACACCGCCATTACTTACATCCATCAGAGCTGTTTCCAGAACGTCATCGACAGCAAAGTTGGAGAGGAATGATGAGATTAAACCACCCTGCCTAACCCTACTGCCTGAATGGAACAGTGGAGAGAGGTGGTTTTATGCCCTCACTCTGCCTGATGTTTTGTATACAGGGCCTTTAAGATGTTAATGAACTTCTCAGGCACACCCTTCTTCAATAGACAATCCCAGAGAACAGTCCTGTCCAACGAATCGAAGGCAGCCCTGATATCAAGAAACACTACGATTGTTGACCTGTGATAAATATGACGGTGTTCTAACATTAGGTAGAGGGTGAAGATAAGATCAATATATCCTCGACCAGATCGAAAACCAGCCTGCTCTTTGCGAGTCAGTCTCTCAGGATTCGATCATCCTACGAAGTATGACGGAAGCCAATAGTTTGAACTCAATCGGAAGTATACTTATCCCCCGACAGTTGTTACAGGAACGACGTGAACCTTTTTTAAATATAGGGACAACTATCGACTCATTCCATGATGTTGGAACACTAACTGCCAGACAGTTTCTTAACCAGAAGATCGCCACCATCTTTAAAAAGGGATGAAGGTAAATCATCTGGGCTCGGTGATTTGTAGCGCTTTAAGAGTTGGTGTTCCTTGCAGACTTCTGCCTCATTTAGTGGAGCAGTCGTCACAGGCCATGGAGGGCAGGACAGTTGAACTGCCCTTTAAAGAATTCTGCCCATCGTCCAAGACGTCGATGGATGTTAGTGATTGGCATCCCGTCATCTTTACAGATTGTTTCACTCACACCAAACTTCTTGATGCCAGTGGCTCGGATGAGTTGAAAGAGCTTGCGGCAGTTACCAGATGCAGCTGCTGCTTTCAACTCATTAGCACGCTCCGACCACCAGGCTTCTCTATCCTTACGCAGCATTTGCACAATCTCATTGCGTAGCAATCTTTGTTTATCTTCAAACTCGCGGTTGGCTGGAGTAGACTGGCGTTCGTTGTCGAGTTGTAAAAAGCCTAAAAAAACCTAGTGCTTATAAGCGGGACGTCTAGCGAAGCCGCAAGCGACTTTACTCATCATTTTCATAGCGTCATGCAATTGCAGCCAATACTTATCCACACTTTTCGGCTGGCTGTTAGCTAGTCTTAAACCTAGCTTGGTTTGACATCTAGTATCATTAAAAGCTAAAACCAATTTGCTAACATCGATCCGTTTAGGACGATGAATGTGTTGACCCCTGAAACGTAAGATAAGGTTGGTGTAAACAAGGGCATGTATCAAAGTCCAGATAGGTACTCCAAAAGGAGCGACAGTCTAGTACATAACTATGCCAGTGGTAGCTGACCGCGATGTGATCAATCTGAGTCCAAGCTTGAGATGCAGAGGGAGGGCGCCAGGTGGCACATTGGCGATGACTGTGTCGGTAGTTAGTGCTAGCCAGGAACAGGTTGTAGTCTTCACAAAGTTGCAGTAAACAGTCACCGTTTTCTGACCTGCGACCAACAAGTCCCCATCGGCCACCTAAACTACTCTCTTCTGTGCCTAGACGCCCGACCTGTGCATTCAAGTCTCCGACTAGTACTACAATATCTGTCGAACGCACTTTTCGCAGAACAGTTAATTGGTGGTAAAATTCATCCTTGATCTCATGCGGGCTGCAATCTGTCGGGGCATAGGCGGAGATGACAAAAAGACACCGTTTCTCACGCTGATTTCTTCTCACTTTGATGGAGCTTTCTAACCTAACAGCACATAACCGACTGTTAACGGGGATCCAATCGATTAGTGCTGCCTAAGCTCTAGCGCTTAGTGGGACCACGACGCCAGCAAGACCAGACAAAGATGCCACAGGGTCCTCGGATAAACGCACGTAAAATAAGCCTTTTGAAGCGACAGATGGAGAGCGAATTTGTAGTACTTCACTAGAGTCTTGAATACGGGTCTCGAATAGACAAGAAACGTCGATATTAAAGCCTTCTAAAGACATGGCCAGCCCTATCTGTTGTTCGATCTACATTAGTATGCGAACGTTGAAGGAAGCCAGTTTGAATGGTGTATTTGGTTTCAGAATGACTGGTTCAGTATTAGTATTCAGTGAGAGCATTCTCTTTTGTTGTTCGTTTGCCTATTGATTGCCCACCTAATATCCAAATGGAATCTTAGGTTTTTTATTATTGTTGTTTTAAGACTTTAATTCGAAGGATCTCACTAAATTGTCGCCACGATCCAATTAAGCTGGCTAACCCAGAAGTTATACACTAGTCAACTCTACATCAATTAGTAAGCAAATTGGTCAATATTAATGTGCGATCTGAATTATAGTACTCATTCATCGCAAACTGATCTTAGTTCGGCAACCATTGAGAATAGGAAGACAATATACAGCTGTTTCGTACTGGAAGGGGACGTTTCAGCAGCAGTTAACATCTACTGCCCCACCTGAGATTAAAGCCAGAACTTTCAGATCTCACTATAATTGGTCGGCTTTAAACAACTGAGTTGACGTTCAGAAGTTAACACTTATAATTTCAATCGATTCGGATTTTGTTCACTTAGGAGAGAATGGGGAAACAATGTGACATTGACCATCATTAATGTGTTTCAATTCTGTTGTGGTTGTCTGAGCCTTATAAATGTCAACTCCTTATTGATGAAAAACAGTCTTGTTGCACTCATTTTTGTGTTCTTTGTTGAATCTTTCCATTGATGTCTAGGACTGCAATTGATCAGTCTCTTATTGGCATATATGCATCCTGTGCGGATTATCGCGATATCGCCTTCAGTCACAAACTTTATAAGCTGCTAACCACCATCCAGTCTTGTTGCACTGGCATTCTATGCTCTTTTTGTAGCATCGAATTGTTTGAACAAATTATTTATCCATCTACCGTCTCTGTATTACATTAACCTATGATTAGTTCTCAGTTTTAGGCACCTAATAATCAACTAACTCGATAAGCAGTGTTACCTAATGTAGGAGTAATTTGGAAGGAACCAAAATGTTAGATCAGTCCATGAAACTATTGACTTTTGGTCTGAATCAATACCGCTTGGTTAAGGTCTGCATGATAACCACAATTAACAGTCGTAGATTTTGGGTGATATGACTCAGAATCTGTTACAGTTGCGCTGATCTATTCATCATTTATCTTACCCTAGATTTTAAGTCTCAATATTTCATCACATAAACCTTTTCATTCTGTGTTTTTGTACGATATCCTCAATGATGAATACTTCTCATTATCATTGCTATTACATCACTTCGACTTATTCATTATACATCTTGTTCATTTTATAGATGTGCTAATGTATTATGAAAACTTGAACTGTCGCACATTGGTACCAGGCTGTACACCGATTGTGACTGATGGACTGGTTTCCACTTTTATTAAGTACATTTGAAATATATATAGCTTATCACTCCATATATTTTTTTATATTTTTATTTAAACACATATATTGGTACAAAAGGGCACCAGGTACATATGCGCCACACAAAATAATTTGTGTGTGGGCTGTGATACTGCCCGGGTGCCCAAACTGAAGCAGGTAGTTTTCTTAGGGGGCTGGTTGTGACTTTCATTCTCTTCTATTACGTAATCTTATGTATAAATTTATTTCTAGCGTGCAACAATTCTTGGTTTTCCTACACATGCTGATTTTATGCTTGATTTACGTATGGCTAAAACTGCTGCCAATGTTGATAAATTTTTAAATAACGTTGGAACTAAATTAAAGGAAGCTGAAGTAAAAGAGACTGCACGTTTATTGGAATTGAAAAAAGAAGAGGTAATATTCTGATAAGCGAATGATTGTTTTGTCTTCTTCATATTAGTCTGTTGCTTTTTGTAATTATAGTTGCTAAAAGTTGTTTTACATGTGACATAGTTGTGAAGACACTTTTTAGCAGGATGCACTCAGTTTCAGCATGTTTAGACTGGAATGAATAAACAGGCTATTAAGCGAAGAAATTTCTCTTTCCGTCGATTTCATTTACTCAAGCTGTGCAATCGTATTTATATTTGTAATAGTGGATGATTAATAGATATAAAAAATAATGGAAAAGGACTAGAAAAAAAACAAAAATAATAAATTATGGAAAGCCAGAAAAAAATTGAGACCTTGGTAGAATGAGGAGTCAAACACATTGCTTTTGTATGCAAAGGTTAGGTTTAAATTAGTGAATGGCTAAAACCTCTGCTGTATGCGAGTTTTTCATTTATATTCCTCTTGAGCAGGTTCTACTGACTATAAAGATGATTTCGAGGGACGATTCCAGTTAAGCAATGTGATCAGGATCAATTAGATGATTAAACTTTTGATTGACTTTTGCAGTTCTTTAGAAAGCCAGCCAGAGCAGTGTTCGGATATGCTTTCCGAAATAGCTCGTTTTGTGCGGCCACTGTAATCTGCTCCACGTGAACAAGTAAACTGATAGATGCACAGAACTTTTTTTAAATATCTGATTTTCGTTAACTGTTTACGACATATTACCTCTTAAGGCTTTCAATTATTCATTTTACCATAGACTACTGTTTTTAGCAGATAAATTAACTATACAGCTCAAGTAAACATATCCATCAAAAAAATTTCTCCGCGGATTCGCCATTGTCTTTATTCATTGATACACTGAGTCTCTTTCGTTATTTTAAAACTTGGAAATATTAAACCAGTGTTCTGGAAAATAAAATTATCTTTTAGAATTAAATAACCCTACAACATAATTGGTTTAGTAAGTATTCACATCAAGAATACCAGTGTCGTTAGTTGCACCTGACTTAGGTACTCAGTGAATATATTTAGTTAAGCGTGTACACTTTCTTGTGAGTGAAAGGCAGTATCGTCAAGTCAACTGTGCTTGCATAACACAACACCAAATCACCCATTAGTATCACCATAGACTCATCCGACTGAGTAATTGAAGCAGTCCTACAGCAATGGGCGAACGAAACCTGATAACATTTCACATTCTCGAGACGGTTTCAAGACATTAAATCGAGGTATAGCACTTTCGACAGGGAACTCCTAACTGTGTATTATTCTGTACGGCACTTTGAACACTACATGAAAGGACAAGTATTCCTTTTTATTCACCGACCATAAACTCATACCTTTTTCCCTTAACTTGTCTTCAGACAAGAAATCTTTACAGGTTTATGATCAATGAAGAAGGTTAATTCTTGACCTTCCACATAGTTTTGAATGTACCGCATAGAACAATACATTATTATTATTATTATTATTATTATTATTATTATTATTATTATTATTATTATTATTGGTGGCTTTATTTAATATTATGTGAATACTTTGGTTGTCAATAGTATGCTCGAGAAGATCTAGGGAGTCGGTTCCATTCCGACATTTCTGAATGTTTATAGTAGTGCCATGTCTTTGGAGTCGTCTGTAAAAGAGTTCTAGATGCTGGAGATGCGATTCTCTGACCAGATATTGGATCAAGCAGTCATCAACATACCATAACGAAAATCATCTTCAGTTGTATTCTTTTTTCCAACTTTCATTTAATGTACTTACTAAGTTTATTTCCATCTTCCAGTGTGATCGTTTAGGATACACGTTTAATAATTGCTTAAATCCATGGGATACACGATATTACATGAATATGGTTAAAGAACGAGATTATTCCGTCGACGAAGTGGCTTTGAAGAAATATTTTCCATTGGCTACTGTAAAATCGGGTATATTGCGATTGTATCAACAATTACTTGGTTTAAAATTTGAGCGTGTTCCGAATGCAGAAGTTTGGCACGAAGAGGTAGAAATGGTTAGTTCATAAATTTGATATCTTTATTCTTCAGTTTGGTCAAGATTGTGTTTATTATTTCTAGGACTAGCGGTATAGTGCTCGACTACCCAAACTAAAGTAGGTGAGTGTGGGGTTGAAACCTATTACGTTGTGATTAGGTGTGACATTGTGGTGACATAATGAAGCTATGTTAGCTGGAAAGATGATCCATCTAGGTCCCACCAAATCCGGAAGGTCGCTTGGAGAATATAGTATAGATAACAGCAAGTGCGATATCGTTGTACTAAGTGTACTGAAATGTGACGGCAGTAAGTTGGTGATTCTTTCAGACAACTGGCGTTTGCAGCGATGTTGCCTTCTCATAACGGACTAAATGGACTAGAAAGTGTGGGCTCTGAAAATAATACACCTCAGCTTGTCCTACGGGTTTCTGTCATCAGTAGTAAATTCTGCATGGAGCTAACATATTAAGAACTGCCCTCAAATAGGCCTTGTGTGATCGGCCTGAAACACTTGTCATTTGGGTACTTGGTTTGTGCTCCCAGGTCGTCAAAATTAGTTTCAGCAACCGGAAAGTGAAATCCATTCTAGGTACATAGAACAGCACTCAACTGATCAACTCATTGCTACACACACTTGTTCAATGTGACACTTGCATTATTATTACGGATATCGTGTAGATTGTGTAGACGGAGCAGTGACTCTGGTTTCAGGTGCTGGACGTTTAGCCATTAAGTCGCACGTTTGAACTCCACCATGAATACTTCGGTTTTGTTAACCAGGGAGCATCAATAGCCGTCATTTGAAGTGTATCTGAAAGCCAAGCTGATAAATTTGTACCCGGTTAATGATAATATTCCTTCTGCTGTATGGATATATTTGTTGAGTAATGAATGTGAAAAACTCGATTATATACTTTTGTAGTCGATGTATATTCACATATTGGATTATGTAAGGTTTATGCCTTGGTCATTAGTCAACTCATTAATGTTACCTTCATTTATGAATTTAATGTACTTTGAGTGTTTCCCTGTTGAATATTAACCATTTATATTACCAAGCATTATTTACATCGATTTTTTTGCATGAGGGTTAAATAAATTTTTTAAAGCCTATGTCAAACTACTGACTATTCAAGTACAATTCAATTGATTCGTAGTGTTAAAAGTTCTCATAAACAGCATGAACATGCAATATTTATGTTATAGGTTAAGAATTCGTTTATCTTGGAAAGAAAGAAAACTCAATTTATGTGAAATACTATATATACTGTACCTTAATTTTCCATAATCATGTACAAGTGATATCTGTCCAGGAGAGCTAACTTCTTCCATTCATTCATCTGAATCATGTGATCATTTGAGAGTTAATTCCCTTAGTTCTAATGATGAGCCGTGACCAGTGGAGTCTAATGGTGTCAGGAGTTAGGCAGTCGCCCACCATTGATAATGGTTGCTCAATATAACAGATTAGTTGGAGTTAGAAATGTAAACTGTTAAATGCGAACTCCGTGGTCTAAATGTTAATTGCCCACCACTAGACCTGGAAATCCTAGGTTCAATCTCCAATGGTGTCGTAGATGCATACTATTGACGATTCCCTTACTGGGATGAAATAGCTATTTAGTGCTTTTAAGTCTTCGACAGTTGTTTAATTAAAGTCAGTCCTTGATGTAAGTTTTATTAAAAACTTAAACATCATTCAATCCTATCATTGAGTGTGAATCTTTTTTCTCTCTTTGTCTGTATAATTTTTCGTTGTAGTATTCAGTGAGTGATTCTGAATCCAATAGTTTGTTAGGTTATTTCTATCTTGACCTGCATCCACGTGAAGGTAAATATGGACATGCAGCTGTATTCGGTTTACAACCAGGATGCCGTAGATCAATGGACTCCAATAATACTACGGTGAATGAACGTGGTCATTCCCCATCATCATTAGCCTCTGAACGTCAATTGACTATAGCAGCAATGGTTGCTAATTTTACTGCACCAGATAAAGAAACTGGTCAAGGTTTTCTATTACATAGTGAAGTTGAGACATTTTTCCATGAATTTGGTCATTTGATGCATCAGATTTGCTCACAAACTGAAACAGCTTTCTTTAGGTGAGTAAATAATTTCAGTGATTGAAGTAGATAGTGATGCATTACTTATTTACGCCTAATGCCCCTCTTGGGGCATAGGTTGCTGAATAGATTCCAGTCAACACTGTCTTGGGCTTTGCTCAGTTGTTGCCAAGTACTATTCATTCTTACATGAAATTCAGTTATTCCTTACCATTTATTTTTGGTTATAAACACTTTCATCGGATGAACAATCCTATTATACAATGTTTTGTGGTTAGAGGTAGTCATCAGAAAGCTCTGATTAACACTGTTTTCATGAATATCAATAATATTATGAACGCCTATCCCTTAATAGTAGTTAAAGTACGAGTATCCTGGGGCAGTCCGGATTGGTTACATGTTGCTACCAATCCAGACAAGTGATTGCTATCCTAAAAACATCAGAAATGCAGCCGTGGGTATAATATTATGATTAAATTAGTTATTCTACCTACCCAAAATATCCGACTACCTATCCTTAGATAAGGAAACTAACTCATGCATATAGACATAATTTATGTACATAATTATTTGATTATTGACATGAAAGCTTCTTCGACATGGTTGGTATTCTTATTTTCTCATAAGTGGTCTATTTAAATGTCATATAGCTTATGAATTTGTGACTGGATCGGACTGGCAGGTCATAAAATTGTTCTATTGTAGTGTATGCTGCTTATGTTTGGCGTTAGAAGTAGTGTGTAACACCAGTCAAAAGTGGAATGTCTGCGAACAGAAGGTTGAGAAGATTGAAATGAAGACCAGAGAGAAGAAAACTGAAAGCAATCAAGATAACAACCAAAATGAATGGACGATGAATCTTATAAGAGACGACTCAAAGATGATGTGCAAATGATATGTGATTTTTACATTTTGTTAAACCACTGTGTGACCGTTCATTAAAAAATAAACTGGTTATCCCCACCTTAGTGTTCATTCACTACACTTTTTCTAAATTCATTTGGACTAGTAAAAAGGTCTTATTCTTTGACGAGGTTACCTTGAGGTCGATGGTGATAGACTTTCTCTGTATAATATAAATCAATAATGATCTTAAATTTTAATTAGGCATCAGATTGTATGAAGGTGTATTCCACTTGAATATTGAATTTTGAACTAGAAGCAAAGCATTGATAACATTTACATCATAATGAATAAAGATTTGAGTTATCCCATTGTTGATATTGTTGACTGAATTTTGATCAGTCGTTGTTAACATATGTATATCGTGTGCAGATTATCCCGATATAACCACTTTGTCATAAGTCTTATGGACTAGATACGTTGTTGTTAACAGTAGTGAATACCAACAACGGTATAATTCTAAACCTTTACCATTAATGGTTATGCAAACCCACTAGCCCATCAAATAACAATTTTGGCGTTTTGAGCAGAACATACTGGGTGTGTGCCCCAATGTGATCATCAATACACTAATGAATGTATACTGAGCTATGACAAGTTTTGAATAGGAGGATGAAACTGGCATCCAAGATTTCACTGCTTTTCGCTATCCATCTATTATATTGATAACATTTATGCCTATTTACTTGTTTTTTTTCTCTGAAGTGGTACAGCTGTAGAAACAGATTTTGTCGAGTGTCCATCACAAATGCTAGAAAATTGGGTATGGAATGTTGATGGACTGAAGGCGCTACTTGATACAAATGATGATCCGATTCCAAAAGATTTATTAGCTAATCTAATTAATTCACGTATAGCAAATGCTGGTCTATTTTATTCTCGACAAATACTTCTGGCCTCATTCGATCAAGCCATTCATACAACAAACTGGGAAGTGAGTTTGATGTTTTTTGGTAAAGTTAATAATAGGTCCTCAATGTTTGTTATTTTGTCGCTTTTTCGGATTCCCCTTGCGCATACTAATTAGTTTGAGTTATTAGTCAATCAGTTTCACCGTCTGCAATTTTCTTATGGATTTCTAGAGAATTCTATCCGTCTTTAGTGTGTGATCATTTGATGCGACGTTAATTCTACATTGTGTTGACTTTAGAATAGATTTGGTTATTGGATGCTGGTAAGGGACAATCTATAAAATGATCAGAATTTAGAGTTTTTGTACTTTCTGGTATGAAATAAATGCTTTCAACTGATCACACACGAAATCGTCAGACGTTTCTATTTGGTCAGATATATTCAACTGATTGTTCGCTGGATAAGTGAACAATGTCATTTTTCACTTAGTATTGTTTGTTTGGATCTTCCCATTGATATTTTTAAGACTGCATCTGGTCAGTCTCTAATTGGCATATGTGCATACTGTGCGTATTGCCTCGATATAGCTTAAATGCACAAGCATGATAAGCAAAGATGGATAGTGGCTAGCAGTGGAGTCCAGGATGCGCGTTTCGTCCTATTTGGGACTCGTTAGCTGGATGTACCTGCATCTCAGAGTTGATGTTCACTCTAATCTGCATAGTACCGATCAAGCTACAGCAAAGTACCTATTATTCCAATCAACTAGATATCGTGTGCATTAAACACTTCACTTGATAACATGAAAAACATAGTGCACGCGATATGCAGTCATTCAGACTGGAGGTGACTTGATCGACAGATTCCGATTAGCATCACTATCGGAACTAGACAGACATAAAATTGGTTACTAACCAGTGACCAATCAATGTATCTTTCTCAGTCCCATAGGAGATCAGTCACCAGTTTAGTGTATTCAGTAGTAACGTCTCAGATTTTAAAAGCACTGGACATCAATTCTATCAACATTACAGATGCATCTTGATGATAAGTACCAACTGGCTTGAAGTTGAATACCTTCAACCAATTAATATCAAGTATTAGCTGATCAGTGACATAATCTTCCACTTTTTACTTTAAAGAATGTTACCCGACTCGTAGAAATCATCACTCTACACTTGATGTCAGTTTTTTTTTTAAAATAGTGTTAGAATGGTACATGCATAGAAATAATATCATTAATAGTATTAAAACGCCTAAATTTAAGGTGAACAATAAGATAAATTAGTGAGAACGGGTGATGAAAATATTAAAATTACATTGTCTCCAAGACATTGGAAGAGAGGGAGTAGGCATAATGGTACATAACACAACCGTAACACTATTAGATTCTGGTTCCTATCATTCAACGACAATTCAACCACGGATTATGGTTATTTGTAGGACTTTAACCTACTTGAGCACATGTACGTAGATATAACCCCGATCAGATGTTAGTAAGTTCATGCTCATCTGCATTGAAACAACTAAGTCTAACACAATAATCATCACGGAGATCGTTCAGAGACATTTCGATGAAATACATCAAAACCGATATTGTCAGTACAGTTGTATTCATTTTCTATCTTATAATAAATATTGATAGCGCCAGTGACTCAGTGGTTTAGGCGCTTGACTTTCAACCGCAAAACTTTCATTGTTTATCTGGTCAATACAATGTTGGTCTTTGGATGATGGGAAAAAGTCTACATATCGCTTCTCAAGTAACCAAACTATATTTTACACGTGAGATATACAACTTTTTCTCTCTTATTTAGTGTTGGTCGTTTATAAAAAAATTTCATTGTTATTATTATTATGATAGGTTGATTTAAAGAGGCAGTTGAATTTTATAGTTTTTACCACAAACTGACCTTCGCTAGACAACCATTGAATACCTAGTAAACATTGGCCAGTCGTTTCGTTCTAGTAAATATCGAATGCTTAGTCACTTGTTGTGTTGTATCCTGCGGGGTGGCGGATGTGCACTGCAGTTAGTGTAAACCATATCATAATTATTATTAACATGTTTGTATAACTTTGTTTATAATTACATTTTGTGTTGTGCTTCATTTTTCTGACACAGGACGATCCACTAGTCACTTTTACAAATTTAAGCAAAAAATGGATTGGTATTGAACCGACACCAGGTACTTTTATGCCTGCATCATTTGGACATTTAGCCGGTGGATATGACGCACGTTATTATAGCTATTTAGTAAGTTTATGACTCTGATTGATTATTATTCTCACTATCATCACCATTGTTGTTCAGTATTCTGTCGTGCAATTTTTATATGCCAATTGCAAGTTTGCGTGTACGTGTAAACTCTGCGTTTAGCAAATAACTTAATGCTATTCTTCTGCTATCTAAATTAAAATTGATTGTGAGTGGAGTAAATTTCGAGTCTCTTCAATTCAAAAGGGCTATAAAATCACCTAATCTCTACTACCGAATGAAACTGAACTAATCAACATTCACTTGTTATTCTGTAAGTTCGAAATGCGATTTAAGCTCAATTAGAAAAGTGTTTAGGCTGCTGAAACAGCTAGTATTAGTGGTAGACGTCATACACAGTGTGGATCATGTATATTACTACTTAATTATGCTTAACTATTAAGTGACATGAAATGATTAAAATTCTCTTTCTGAGCGTCACCTGCACACTGCCCAACATCCAAACACACAACGCTTTCGAGTCATTTAAACCGGCCGTCGACAAAATTCGATTAACACTTATGAAAAAGTAAACATGATACTGGCTACACTACTTATTCATCAATCACTGTTTTTTATTTGTATTAAGTAAAAAACACATTCTACGGTTTGTTGCTGTCGACTTGAATAATAATGAATAGTAATTCCCTGGTGTTTATACTGTTAATCCCATTCTCTTGTGGTTAACTTCATTATCTGAATATTTAACCAGATCGAAATGAGTTAGACCAACTGACGAATGCTTTGGATGATCACAGAATAAATAATGTTGGGAAGTTAATCCAACAGATTGTATTTCAAGAAGTTGAGGGAGATATTTTCGCTGCTAGATGTGAGAATCCTAGACTCACTAAACTTTTAGGTCGTCGTCACTAGCTAAACTTTTCACATGCTTAATGCTCCCTAATTTTCCGAGGAGTGGGATTCTTTAACTGATATCATTTTGTAAAAAATACTACAGTAAATGCATAAAACATTGATAAGTAGTAGAGGTTGCTAAGCAGTAATTTTTAAGATTTACCTATAAACCAATTTCAGAATTTCGAGTCCTGTTTCATTTTCTCTGTTTTAAGCGATCAACTAATTTATCTCCCTTTTACACAAAAATTCAATCTCACATTCCATTATATAAACTTATTATTGTTAATTAATTCAAATTTAAGCGATCAAACTGCGATCTTTTGATCTTTATTGTCAAATTTTTCAGTTATATTATTGATCCCTTATGCCCCAGTATATAATACTGTGATCAGTTATTTAATCAATTAAACTTGAAAAGTTGAATTTAATATTGGCTTAATACTAAATTTTACCCACTAATTAGTATCATAATGTACGTGCAAATAACTTACAGAATAATATATGTGGACTGGGATACTACTCGGATGCCAGGAGCGAAACAAGTTGTTTTCTTATGAGGTCTAGTCCAAAAGGCAGTAGAGCAACGTTTGGAGATGCAGTCCCATGGTAGCCTGTGACCAACAATAGGTTCATACGTCATTTGTTCTCTCAGGATTTCGGAGACCATGTGCTCCATTGCTTTGGAGACAGGTTTTTCCGACACCCTTATTTGAGTCCTCTGTCCCCATCAACTCGGTTAACGTTACGGACATTCGCTTTTCGTCCTCTCAATTTCAATAAACACCCCCACCGCGAGAAGGCGGTGACTAGGACTTCCCTGACGGTAGATGTATATGTATGGCCATATGGGAGCATTTTGAGGAGAGCGGACTCTCCTTACCCTTATCGTTGGGGTGCCATTTGTTGAAATACTAGTAAGGAATAAATTAGCGCTCAATCGTTAATTCCCTCATATCATGTTTGTGAACTGTAAAACGGCATGAACAAAAAATGGATAAAATAGATTTCGTTAACTTTACAGTGTTTCATTATCGAGTTGCTTACAAAAGTCTCCTAAATTCTTATTAGCTGTTTATTCCAGACAGTTGATCGGTGTCAAAAATGTTTTTCTGAATTAGTGGTTCTCACTTCAATTGTTTGGGTTTAAAACATTTAATTGTAAATGATTGCTTAGTTTTAAATCCTTATCTGATGTACTCTTTACCTTTATTATTTATTATTACCTATAGTGGAGTGAAGTGTTCAGTGCTGATATGTTTGAATCACGTTTTCAATGTGCTATGGATGGTGGTTGCCTTAGTAAATCAGTTGGAAGAGATTATCGTGAAAAAATTCTTCGTCCTGGTGGTTCTAAAGATGCTACAGATATGTTGAAAGATTTTCTTGGACGTGAACCAAATGATCATGCTTTCTTCAAATTATTAAAAGTTAATTCGTCATAATTGAAGTAATTTGTCTTTCAACTTTTATTTTTGTTAGAAGAAAAATAAAATTCGATTGTCTTTTGTTGGAGTTTTTTAAATATAACCTTTTCTGGACTTTTTAATAGTATTGCTTTAATGTTTTGTTTTTTTACGAGATGCTCTTGAGGGATTATCATGTAAGTCATGTAATTGCTTTTCGCAGATATTTCGAAATGATTATTTCCGATTATATTGCTATCGCATTCTTCTTAGTTGTTTTTTCTGCATTATTTTCTGTGTTCAATAAATTTGTTGAATCGCGCACATTCGACTGTGTTATAACGATTGCTTGAGTGCGTGTCCTGTTTAATATATGAACGTGCTGATTCCCGCCAATGAGAGAAGAGAGAATTATCGATTGGGACAGTGACACACGAAAGCCATATGAGCAGTCTAGACTGCGTATCGGTCCTGCTATCTGCCTAGCTCAGCCAGTTAAGTCCAGAACACCAATAACAGCCTTTGCAATGTGAATCATTATTCACAAACATACTGGGTTTATATACCAACCAAACAGACCACAACTTACCATAAAATAGAAAATAACATTTGTACAATAATTGGCCATATGTGGCTGTGAATAGAGGAAAGTAATCAATAGACTGTTAATAACTCAAGAATCCTATAATAATAGTTCAAAGGTCAAAATAAAGCTAATGATAAGAGGAACACAAATACGATTTGGTCAGTTATTTAACAACTATACAATAGGAAATATACATATTTCATGGTCCATAAATAGTCCTAAAAGTTACCATTCATAATTCAGCAGGGAATATAACAGACTGTTTTTCTGACAATTTAATGGATAAGTATTGCATTTTAGAGTGAAGTTTTCAATTCAATCGCCTAAAAATATCCGTAACTGTTTGATATGAACACGTCTAGTGTATTACAGTTTAATAATTTGGAGGGAAAACACAGATTTCATGAAAACTAGGGTTCGGAACAAAATGTTTAATGTAGTTGATACTATGATACAACATTCATTCACTAAATGAATGAAAACATTGCCGAAAGTGCTGCGTACGATATATTTTTTGAACGTTGAAAGTGTTGATTTGGTATTTTATTTCAAAGAGAATGATTAGATTAGCCGATGGCTATTTGGGTTATAGATTAAAGGGATTATTGAACAATTTACATATGCAATAGCATACAAGATTTTCACCTCTGAACTGTTTCTTTCTCATCAAAATAAATATTTCTGTTATAACGAGTCAGAACACTAATCGTCTAAAATAGGTCACGTGAACATAGTTGTCCGCTGAGTGATATTAGAAACAGTTCTGAAGATGTAAGAAATAATTAAAAAGTGAAGTACTTTTTCAAATATAAAGTTAATGACGTAAAAATAAGATTGATAATACGTGTAGGCTGCTATTAAGACAAAGATTAGTCGAACTTCTCTTTTGCACGAACTTTAGATTTGAACGTGAGAACATTTTGGTAGATTTGGACGAATTTTATAAACAACTTTACAAATAACTCGCAAGTTAGCTGAATGATGACTAACAATCAATTAAACGTTGGAGGATACAACCCCTACTCGATTTTCTTACACTTGTACAATCCCTATGGCACAAGCTAGACGGTATTTGGATAATATTTTGGGTAACAAATTAAGTGTTTAAAGCTAATGGTATGGCGTACACGTCAATATGCGAATGTCAGTACTGATGCAGTTAACTCCAACTTTGTAGTTCCATGTAGGATTAAACGCGCGTTATGCACTTCAATGTTGATGACCATAAAAATATACTCAAACATTGTTTTGATTGTTTAAGCCTTAATAAGGTGTTTGTAATAGATGATAAATGGTTTCAACTTTAATTATCAATTTACCTCATATTTGACCGAATATTCCGGGTTTTTGTTTCCAGTCGTTTATGTACGCTTCTGGGAAGTTTCATACTAAAACGAAACGGTCTTTCTGTGCTTCTAGATTTTAAATAGTCACATTGCAAAGATCGGTTCATGACTATTTTCTGTCTTTAGATGGTGGTTGATTTGTGACATTAAGAGTAGGTTCTGGACATAGTTGGAAGCTTTTAATTGCTTAGTTATATCTAATAGTATCACAAAAATATAAAAGTTTTTCGCTTTAATACACTTAAATACTTCAATAGGAAGACCAAGATTATCGGAGTTACGTCGAAGCTACTGTACTTTTGGCATCAAAAAGCATGTCTACATCACTATGCCATTTAGAGGTTAGTCAAACAGCCGTGTGTTGAAACGAAGGCTCAAATCAGTTTTTGACAAATCGTACAATGCGTCAAACGTCGTTATCATTGAAAAAAAAACAAGGTTTATACTTCATCAAAAAACTAAACGATCGCAATACGTTTCACTGAGCATATACTAGTTCGAATATTTAGTGCAAGTCATCACCTGAAAACGATGAGCATAGAAAAAACTCATTCAACCTTCTGTAAATATCTACCATCTTTGACTAAAACAAGTTACTGATTTATGTTTCAAGGTTCGTTTCACTAGGTAGTAGTTAAGTGTGGAACGTCAGTTTTGAAAAATTGAGGAAATGATTTCCCATTAATATTAGTTGGCCATATGTGTCTTCAAATATTTGTCGTGTATGTTGGGAAAATTCTTGATATTTACTTCCAATTAAGATTACTCTAAAATATAGGCCATAGATATCAGTAATTGTTATCACATTATTCGATAGTTAATTACCCATTGGTGAAATTCATTTGCGTTAAATATACAACTATCACATTTTAAATGCTATGACTAATAAATATCAATCTTTCCCATGTGAATGAAGTTATATTATTTGTCGTTTTGAACAAAAACCAACAAGCATGTAGAGATCTTCATTGCCTACTATATATTGAAGAAATAGTTGAAACGTGTAGACTTCTTAATTTCATCCTAGATTGTTCGAAAATAGCTTCTGGACATGTTAACGATAATGGCAATACATACCTATTAGTAACATAAAGTAGTGAGTGATCCTTTTGTTCAAATAAAAAACTGTATATTGATGTACACGCTTGTAACTGTGTCTTTATTCCTTTAAGTAGTTAAATTATTCAGGGTAATTGAACCCTGGCGTATACTGTCCTTATAACCACTGCTTTGATCGTATAGAAAGGCCATTAAATAGGTAGGTAATACTTCATGATAGATGTGCGGTTTTAAACTGGAGTCATGTTTAATAAGTTATAGAAGTGGTATATCTAGATTATTCGTATTAACTAGTATAAGAATATAACGAAATCATCCTGCAAAATGGTCTGATAAATATACAGGCATTAAATATTACTTTTACCCAAAGGGGTAGTGATTATGTTGCTATTCTGTTAATCCGTATCATTTTGACTCAAATTCATCGTGTGATACGAAAGTAATCCAAGATGTATAATATTTGCTATTGTGTTAGAAATTCTTTTATTTGTTACATATGAAAACTATTGACAGTGATTCATATTGAAAGAATAACTGTTAACATAGTCTTTTTATATGAAGTATGATCCTCATAACAGTCAGCCTCTAATATATATTTTCTCATTTTACAATGATACACCTCTCCAATGGTTCCTAGTTCCCAGTGATGGTCTAAACAAAGTCATTCTATGATATATAAAATACAAACAACCTGTACATCAGGATACTGAATGAATAAAGTTTAAAGGATAATATGATTGTTTCTTGTCTTAAATTAAACATCAGAAATTATTAGATTTCCTTATACATCATTCTTATTGGTCTATGCACTAATTAATTTATCATTCAAAAATCTTGTTTGAATTGTTTACAAGACATGATTTCATTTTAATTACGAAACCTGGTTTACTTTCCAAAAAAAAAATTCGTGTAAATTATTTACTAATCAATATTGTGTGCACCATTTATAATTATAGTCATCATTGTTATAATTTTTTATTTTATTAAAATTGTCTTAATTGAATCAATATTGTGTTGTGTGATTATTTAACAATTCATGATAAATTGTATATTTTAAAATATGGTTCAATCATGATGATAATGATGAGTCCTGTAATTTTGACCGTATATTTGGGGTTTTTTTTTCGTAAATCACAATCAATATTACTCTTCACTTCTGGATAAATTATTAACCATTTCATTAAACGAAATGCATAAGAAGTTCTCATTTTAAATCACGTCTTTATTATTCAATAATATACCTGTTATATCCGGATAAAGAATAAGTGAATAGTAACCTCTAGCATATGTTTACGGACTATTTTCATATATATTCATATTGTACAACTATTAAGTAACTATATTATCAGATGCTATAGAAATATTGCTCGCATCTGCTGGGATCACCGGGTAAGTAATAGTGAGGTTAGATACAGGGTATTAGGAAATGAAGAGGTAATGAATCTTCATCGACTGAGATGGTTAGGCCACGTGTTACGTATGCCTGAACACCGATTACCACGACGCGCTATGCTGACTAGTGTAGGGGATGGTTGGAAAAGAGTTAGGGGGCGGCCAAACCAAAACATGTCATCAGTGCTTGAAGTCACTAACTTCTAGTCTGAGCCATGTTGGCAGATGCAGACTACTTGATTGGAGTCCGCGTGACTATCGTAACCAATGGTTGGAGACTCCAGGTGACATGGCTCAGAATCGATCACAATGGCGTAGGTGTATACACTCTTTATCTTCCCTTAAATCTTAGGATTAAAATTCCTTCATAACTTTCTTCCTATACTATATCCTTATATACAACCTATCTATTATATACTACCACCACTAGATTAACTATTTCTATGAATTCGGTGTTCATCTTGTTGTGCTAACGAGGTATGGCAACATGGACCGATGCATATGTATGTCTGGTCCTACGTTGTAGCTGACTGACTGACAAGCTTCCATTTGAGTACTATTAAACAATCTACTACTCTTAAGTTATTCCCAATTTATTAGTTAGTGTCTCACAATCACAGCTACTTTTGGCCTGATCTTGTATAATTGTTGTTTTCTATGGTATGGTGAGGTCCGATTTGCGTGTATAGAAACTGCGTATGTCTGAAACACATGATTTGTATGGCGGAGACTGATATTGGTGGTCTGAACTGAACCGACTGGATTAAGCGAGAAGCTACTATCTCGGTGGACCATTGAGACTCGGAGTTGACTCTAAGCTGCTCGTATTAACACGCTGGAGGAGTCTTTTATGACATGGTCTATCCTATGTACCAAGGACCTGTTAAGTATACTTATGGAAACGCTAATTACTCAGTCTTCCTTAACATTTCGTTCTCTATTGAATTTGCATCTCCTCACAGTTGTTTCGTCTATTTCTACGATTCTCCAAACGACTCATGCAAGCTTGTGATTTTTATTGCAAATATTATCTCGACAGTACTCATACCATTGAACTGCCGAAGCTTCGGTAACATCTGTACAGTTTACAGTCAGTGTTACTGGTTCTTTTTTATCCAGTTTGCAACAATTATTTTAATGCTTTTATCTCAATCGCGATCGAACTAAAAAAGTTCCCGTTTTAACAAACTTTTCCCTCCAACATATATTATATTGGGATACAACATCATCATGATAGTCTGCACAAGGTTTAGGAGTCATTACCATTCACATTCACAAATAAAGAAACTTCTTAATAATCCCACTTGTTGTAGCCACTCATTGATAACGTCTTTAAAATCCGCTGTAAACCGATCGTACGTGAGCATTGGGTTCTGAACTGAGTGCCATGACCTTGAAATCGCTCAAACGCTACTGATTGGCTCGTTCAGAATATATAGTCTTGCCAAATTCATCATAGAATTGAAGTCTAGTAACTGCTAGTAATATTCTACAGCGATTAATTGACATGAATAATTATACAGGGAGATGTTTTTTGAGAAAAGTCATGCAGTTATTTCCTTTTATTTTCTTGAACAGAGCAAGAGCAAAGAATTGGGCAAAATAACAGGAGTTCATCTAGTTAGGTCTTCATCGGCCGTTGCGCTTGATTGATACCTAATTTAAAGTCATTTTGAAGCCTTATCGATGGTAAACTGAATCCTTTTGTGCACATTGTAATGATTTAATAGTTAAAACGATCAATTTTCAACTATTAAGCTGCAGATTTGAGCCGTATTCAATTTACTTCCAACCAAACAGGCCTCTTATTAATTGTGGAACGAATTCAAAAATGTAGCCAGCCAATATAGAGGAATTACGTTCTGTCATTTTATAAGTGTCTACCATGTTTTAAGCAGGATCCACGAGCGCATGAAAAGTTTTCTTTGCTGGAAGGATGGTTGCTAATCCCAATCTAAAACTGATGAACATACTTGAAGTGTAAATCAAGTTATGCACGTCATTTCGCTACATTTTCTAGAAAAACTCAGAAAACATGTCTTTTGAAAATGAAACAGTGTTCTTACATATGCTGCAACTACATTCAATACTTAGTTGGCTGACTATTATTTTGTTCAATAAAAAGCATACGGATACAGAAAGGCTGTCAGATATATAGATTAAACAAACGACTAAAAATACCTTACTTGGTATACCCCCACCTTCAGACGTGATTAAGCTACTGTTTGATGAAATCTATAGTTTCTTCATGAGTACTACTCTGTTTAGCGAATGCATCTTTGATTTTGTTCCTTCAAAATAATTCTCTTATATAGTAATACATTTGCACTATGAAAAAATGCAAGGTGGTCAGTGAAATCATGAAAAAACACAATTGCCGAAACTGTATTGAACTAATTAAACATTATTAACAACAAACTTTTTAACTAATTAAGAAAATCATTTAATCAAAAGACTGAGTGTTTACAAAATCTTTTGGGTTAGCCAATGGTAATACTGAATCGAAAACTATGAGGGGAGATTCTCCTCACATAAAATAAGATCGATGTGAATCAGATAGATTGAACGACTAATATACTATAGCAGCACTTCAACCTATTTTGAAATACCTTCAAAAGAAGTTATTTAGAAATGTTATAATATTTCAGTGTTTGGAAGTCAAGCATTATATCTGCATATGGTGCTAAATTATCATTTTTTTATAAAACCGTACACTCACACTAAACAGGTATCTGGTTCTTAATAAATCCTCTTTTGGTATTGTGCACAGTTAAATGAAAGTACACTCAACTGATAACCTTTTTAAACTAGATTTCTCTTCAAATATTATGTACGTTTATTATGTATCACGATAGAACTACACGAAATTCTACCGATTGACCAACTTCAGATATCCCAGTACGACCTCAATACGGTTCCCCAAACTCCAATAAATCAGAACACAACCGTCAAATGAGAATTGTTTATCGAGTCAGAAGCAGAACGAAAGTAATTTACAGACAATGCATATTTATAGTTAGGATGACCGTAAATATTAACCAATAGGAAAACGACACGTGGAATTTATAGTTAGGGCAACTGTAAATATTGACCAATAAGAAGCGACATGTGAAAAGTCTGAAAACATAGCACTTAACGTTAGAATTAGACTCAATATAATTTTTGGGATATTCTTGTGAATATCCTAACAACGTTATAATTTCCTTTGATCATATTATTTTTCTACGACAAACTAATGGCTTTGTTATCGTCATTTTAGTAATCGATCAAGTTCACCTCTAATTTTTAGTCTTGCCATATTTATCAATATTAGGTGTCTTAGTTACGTATCTATTACTTAGCTAATATCAAGATATGATGTAACTGCCATCGTTTTTAAATTTGCTCAAAAGTCTAATGGTAATTATCTTAAATCCATCTGGTTCGTTGGTGAAATATACTTTTGCCTAAACATAACCACCCATTTTTTGACTAGATACCAGTCGTTTATATTTTGGTACTATGATGATTAAGTGTTGAGCTGCAGATAGTCAATCAAGAAAAAAACTCACTTATTATTACAATTCTTATAATTTTTCAAATAACAACGTTTGGTACAAATTGATTATTATTACGGATATCGATATCGTTACTATTGTTCATTATTATTATTAATGGCTTTATTCACTTTTCACCTGCTTAATTTTTCAACTCGTTGTCATGAAACGCATTGTAGCAAACTGACTTACGTTCATACATGCTAGGTCGCATATCGTTAACAGCTAACTGACTGATTGATCTATTGATAGAGACATTCGTGAAGATATTTCTACTTACCTGGAATATTTTTACATCATGTGTAAAATATTGAATGAAAGTGTTGGGGCCTATCGATAACTTGTCGAAGTTTTTTGAAAGTCAAGAAAATGTTGAGAATGCTTTGCTAAATTGCTACATCTCAGAAGATTCCAAGAGAATCCCAGAAAACAATGAATTATTTTCTCATTATTTTGACTGGAGAACTGTCAATAGTGTCACCAATTTAAAAATTTCATTCAAAAGATCATGGAACCTTTATCCCATAAATATCCCTTTTTTCTTATTCATAAAATAACCTTGATATTAAAACTGTTATTTTTAACTTCCTGTCTCCTAATCAGGAGTCCAAGAGCAGAAAAACTTCTGAAAATCACCAAGTTGGTACGATGTAGGAATCTAAGCGTTCAAACTTATCAGACAGTAGGATTAAATATTGATTTTTAATGCTAAATTTATGCAGTAAACATAGTTTATGATGTGTGGGCGAGGATGATAATAATTGGTTGTTTGTTGAGTCAGACATTAGATAGGATGACAGGTGTTATATGTGTATAAATATTCCCCTATCCTTATTATGTATTGACTGTTCTTTGTGTCGAATTTCGGTGTGGAAATATGTTGACGTTCTAGTCAGGTTAATCTCATGTTCTTGATCTGAGTTGTGTTGAAGTCCTGTAGAATAGACACTGGGTGGGAATCTAGTGTAGATATTCGTCTAAGGTAAATTAACGTCCCACATACGTTTAGAAAGTGAAAGAAGTGTTATAACATGTATCTTAGGTTTATAACAGTTTATTAAAATTATAAAAAAATTTGATAACTTTCAACAAAGCAACACCAAAACTAACAAACATAAATGCAGAAATTCGCTACAAAATGAACGTAAGTAGATGACACTAGCGACGACAAAAGATTGAGGCATAATACGTGTATATTTTTTAAGAATAAGATATTGAACACTCCAAATTTAACATGTTTGCTTACAATTTTTCGTTACAATCAATAACATTGTTATATTTACATATCAGACAAAAACCAATTTATAGCTTTTATATTAGAACATTGGTTGGATATGTCATCTAATTTGCCACTGTAATAGCATCATATTACAATTCGGTTAAAGCTAAACATTTACCATGAACCAGTGAGGTAATCTCAGCAGACATGATGGTTAAAACTTTATGTAATAATAAGAAATCATCTTCAGTTGTCGGAAAACATTGGATACTTTAGCTATTTTGACTTTTGTACTATACTATTGACAATTAGTAAGTAGTTTGAGCAATACATAGTTTCTTTTTCTGCCTGTACATATCAGTCAGTCTACATTATCAAGGGTCACTATCTTTTCATTAATTATTTAATATATGATTTTTCTATGATATTCACAACCTAATTGTGTTAAGTAATCAACCACATATCTTTCAGTAGATTTGAACCATTCAGTGCTACAGACTATTATAATGAAATAAATCATACGCTTGATGTGGTATTCATTCACAATTGAGAAAATCTTTCAAGCATATTAGTATTTTATTAAGAATTGAATGGTGATGATAGATTTATTCGCAAATATTCGTAGAACACATGAGAAATCCTTTAATTTATATCTATATTTGATCGGTTACCATATTTTAAAATGACATACAGGATTATCGAATAAACTACAGTCTCACTGTAGAAAAATACAAAACTTCAACATTTACAATTTGTTGTTAAAATATCGTTACTTTGAGTCTGGGACATATGTTTGTTAAAAGTATTCAAATCAGTGTTTATTATAAATGAGATATTTCTTTGAACATTTGTATCTATATAAGTTGGTGCCAAAATTGCACTTTGTATTATGAATGAATCATAACACTGACCGGAATTCTGTCATAATATCAACAATCGGTAATCCAAACCATTACAAGTTAAATTAAAATTCATACTTGTTGCAAAAGCGAGTGACAATCTGCATTCAACAGCTTAATGGATAACGCTCTGGAGTTTGAAGTGGAAAATACTATGTTTGAATAGCTGAGTGAACCTCAACTCTGTGATACAGGCGCATTCAAATAACTAGTCCCGAATAGGATGGAATGCCCATCCTAGTTACATTCTGTCTATTCTATGCAAACTTGCGATACAGTGAGTTATCTCGAGGTAATCGACACTCAACTCACATATAACAACATTAATCAAAATTTAGTCCAAATGTAAACAAAGAAATAATCCATGCCATTACAAGTTCAATTACGTTTGATTTGTATGTTTATCTATAAGGAATTGAAGTCAAAAAATTAAATCTTGCAGCAAACAACTGTGCCCTAAAAAAACATATCCATCAGACTATTGTTCATATAGAACTATTTTAGCGTGAGGAATAGGTGTCTTCTGAGGGCTACTACTGAAATGACCATTCCTACTGTCAAGTCAATTATCATACATGGGACGTCCCTCAGTTACATTCAGTTTCATTTATCCTTACCTGGAGTAGTAGTCCGTACATTGGCAGAATTGACAGCTTATTATCTAAAAGGAACTCCAAGTCATCCGGCAGAAGTAGAGTTTAGTTTGTTTCAAAATGCTCGATTTGTCTGTTACCTTTGAAGAATTCACATTTACTGACAGATACGGGTGAATTCCTTGAAATAAGAAGGAAAGTGATATCATAGGAGAATATTTCAGTTATTCAAAAAGTACATTTTTTGAACATCAATACTCCCTATTAAGCATGTAAACTAGATTTTCAATCTTCTTGTTCAAAATAAGCATATCAGAAAACATGACTGCGGTAATAAGTTATTACTAGGCTCGGAAATTACAGTACCTGTCAAAAATAAACTTATCATTGAATATTTGAAGAACTACCCATTTTATTAGTCATAGAGGCGGATGGACAAATTTCACGACCTAAAGAATTTTACCATCAATTTTGACGATTACCTTTAATAATATGCACCACTTCGATGGTCGCTCTTATGAATGTTCATCTACACCCTTATTTCCTCTTGTTTGGTGTGTGTTGATATCTATGCTTAACAAGTGACTTTATTTGACTTTGAGGTTTAATATTTGCGCTACAGAAGAGAGAGTAAATTGCTTTTGTCAACCTGTAGTATTAGCGCTTTAACAAAACAATGTACAACTTCTTTTGGGACAGTACACACTTGATGGCTTTAATGCTATACATTTATTTGGGAGTGTCACTTTCCATGAGTTGAATGGTGCGATTGTGGCACATTCATCATTACCGTTCTGGACAACGTCTTCGACACTGATAGTGTTGGTGATCCGACCACTTTACTTTTCGTATTATAAATTTGCCCTTGCTTTGTTGACATGAGTTATAGCAAATTTGAATGATAGTTATCTATTCTAGGTCTTACGTTCCTTTTACAAATGAATAAACCTAGTACATAAAATCACAGAGTCAAAATGTAGTTTAATGAAATAAAAAGTCTTAAATGTATGTCACCGGAGTAAATTGATTAACTAAGCAACATTAGAAAAACGAGACAGAGGTTAAATAAATATAAACAACTATAAACCTGGATAAAATCAAATTGCTATAATTCTTATTAAAGAAAAGGTAAACGAAATTAATTGAACTTTTCAGTAAAACTACTTAACACAGTTGTTTCAGTGATGATGAAAAATTAAAAATTTGTAACCATAGTTGGAAAAGGAATTGAAGGCTATTTATAAATGTAAAGTATGGGATATTCAGTTCTAGACGATCATAGAAAACAAATATATCACACATTATTGGAGTAACTTTTGATCAATGCCATTTAAGGTCTCCAAATCGAAGTCTCACAATCAGGAAAAGCAGAAAGTCTGAATTTTACAATGCGGCTTAGATCAGCAGTCAATAAGTTCGTGAGATAATGCCATACATCCTACTTTTCATCAACTTAATTATATGCTGCCAAGTGTAGTACAAACATATACGCTGCTTTTGAGTGTATCATTACACATCTGTATGAAGTATCATATCTAACTGCTGCATGATATACCCATTCTTTTATACACAGATACAGACAAATTGCAGAACACCAAGCACACTTCCCGTAACTGATATGGTTAACCACTAAAAAACCAAAGTTGATAAAATTGAAGTGGATAATACAATTAACTACTTCGCTCACTATTGTTAAAGTAACTATTCTTGTAAGCCAGTCACTAGGCAATAAATCAAACACTTTCATGTTGTTATTCATGGTTATAACAAGAGTATGCATATTGCTGGCTTTCTCACTAACCAAAGCTAGATTATGTATAATCTAAACTGAGTTTTGTATTTGAAGTCTAATCCTTGACATGAAAACGTTGATTAGTTATAGATTTAGGCTGTGTTCTCCGAGCATCGTGATGCGATTGTGAAGATTTCGTCACTGTTTTAGACATCATCAAAGCGTACTTTGCATAGAAGTATATTAATTATTCCACAAGCTTTTTGTGAATAATTGTTTTTGAACGTCTCGTCAGCCTCATTTTTCTCGTATTTGTGATGGATGTCTTGTTCGCTTGACGTTTTAATACAACACATTGTATACAATGGTAATTAGGGTCTATGTCGATACATATACTGATTGCAGATTGACCTGATTTGCATACGTCCAAATACCCCTTTGCATTATTTGAATTTTCGCATGTAATGCGCAGACAAATTCGATAGAAAAAAACATGAAAATTTGGAGGCTTAGTAAGCCCTAATGGTGTGGTTCAGAATAATAACAAAAACCTCGCAGTTAAAGCACAGAGATTTGAAAACACAACACGACCAGAAGTATCCACCCAAACCACGAATTCTCCCCATCATTTGAGAAATCTATGACTTTTTTTTATCAAATTGACCATTACATTTCATTTTTCAGTCATACATTTATTTCATATTTTATTGTTAAAAGTATTACTTTGGTCATTTTTATTTTCATAGCAATGAGTTAAATGCTTCTTTTCGGTTCTTTACCAATCAATACAAAGTTATTAACTGCACCATAATATTAATAAAGATTCATTCATCAATATTATTGTCTTATATTTCCAAGGATGCATATTTGTTTTGAAATAAGGTTGGTGTACTCTCATTTGCGCAACACGAGTTTGCAAACAATTTAATATTATTACTAACTCACTCAACAGGTAATGATTTATACACTTGGATTTGAGCCACACCCGATATGCAAAAGCTAGTGATACCATCAGTAAAGAGGCATTCGAATGTGGGGTTTAGCGGTAGAAAGTCGAATGCATTGACCACTAGGCCACAATTCCATATATTCAGCTACTTTACATTCTCCTTGTCTGTACTTACTTGCATATGGACGTAAATACAATTACGTTACTTAGTTTTACTGCTGTGAAAAGTGTTTATAGTGAAACTGTAAAAGAGAATAATAATAATTACTGCACGTTAAGACCTAAACTTATTGACTAGATCTGCATTGCGACCACTCAACTAAAAGTGACTCGGTGCTACACAGTACTGCAAATGAATATTTTCCACATTTGAAGGCAGTTAATATAAAAGCTTACATGTTTCACGTTTCATCTTTATTGACAATTAACCGACATAATGTATTTGTACGCTTAAGTAGAAAGAGGGACGAGAAATTTCATTTATACTATGTATTCAATCTTTCAGGAACACATACGTGGCTTTATAAGAATCTCCATAAATTAGCATACAGATATATCCAAGCGAATCACAATTTATAAGTATTATTACCAACATAATCTTATCAGACTGGTTTCCATCGTTGGTCGTACGTCCATAAGAAAGGACGAAAAGCTCGTAGTGACAATCACAGGGGAATAAGTTTAACTTACATAATGTCTAAAATATTAGCTTCTATTTATTATTTTATTTGAACACATAAATATTGTTACAAATGGACACCATACACACATATGCACCACACAAATCGTTCGATTTGTGTGTGGGCTACAACACTGCCCGGGTGCACAAACTGAAGTAGGTGGTTTCCTCAGGCCACACCCAGAGCCTTCGACCTAAAGGTCTGATCCATAAGACAGTGGAGCAACGTAAGTAGATGCAGTCCCATGGTAACTGGTGACTAACAATAGGTTCATACACCATTTGTTCCCTTAGGATCTTGAAGCCCATGTTCACCATTGGTCTGGAATCAGGGTTTTCCAACTCACCTAGTTGGATCTTCTATATCCACCAACCGGGTTAAAGCACCGAACATTCGCTTCCCGTCCTCTGAATTTCGTAAACGACACCCCTGTCTCGAGAAGGCAGTGAGTAGGACTTCCCTGGCAGTGGCTGTTTATGCGTGGCCAGTGATATGCATGATGTTATTACGAGTTCACCTTATTCGGTAAACGGAACGGTCAAAGACACAGTGACACGATAGGCTATTCCAATCCGTTGTCCCCGAGCCTGCTAACTAGATCAAGAAGGTATTCTACAAGCACCCAGAAAATACGAGGTCACTAAGAACGCAAATCAAGCTTATTTATACACTGATAGAAACACCCTTGGAGGAGCAACAAAATAGAGTACTAAAAAAATCCGTCAACCAATGATAGTCAAGGACTTCCGAGTGGGAAATGTAAGCTGTAGGTCAACTAAGCTTCCCTTCGTGTGAAAACATAAAATTCAAATTTTCAGAACAAAATTACAAATTGGCCAACCCAAGAGGTAGTAAATCACTAACGGTTTTAACTATAGCATAATTAAGTTTGAACAATGTAGGATCAAGCTTTCGTGGTCAAATATAATTGCTTTTACTTTTATTCACATATCTTTGCGTTATTATTGCTCTTATTTGTTCAACGTCACTAATTATCTTACAAGCACGCGATTAATTTACTTACTACTCATCTAGCTTTGTTTCTTACTGAACTTGTATAACTTTATGGACAATATAGTTTCCCATTAAACATTTAATCGGATTATTAAGTTCACTATTATTTCCCTCCACCTATCTGACCCATATTCTGATCATTAATCTTACAATTTCATTTAACATCTAAACTTTCTCACCTTGTAGGTCATCAAATGACATCAACCTTATATTTTATTATTGATTCATCCCTTCATTTTCTAATCAAGATAGGATATGTCAAAATTTTGCATCTAACGAGTAGGAACTGATACTAGAAATGCATATAGCACGATAATTCAACAGTCGACTCATTTATTTATTACCAGCAAACCAAAATAAAATAAACCTGTATCGTTAGCTAACATACTACCCTTACAAAGATATTTAACGTCTGAAAAAAAAACAAATAAAAAAGCCTGAGAAAATAATCGAACTATTTTTACTACTAAGTTAGGTTACGTATCTTTGGGATGACTGAATGTACGAAACCAAAACAACGGACCAAACTATTTGCTGATTGTTTTAGGTACTCCCTATATGAAAGAAAATAAGTGAAGCGAAATCTCATTTTGACGGAAATTTTACCACTTAAAGCTACATATTGGTTTCACGTATTTGTTCCCTGAAAGACCAGAAACTGAAGAAAAGTTAACTTCATCTTGGGAGGCATACCCGGATACACATCCATTAAAAATAGTAACAACAGTTGCAAACTCAGTATATTTACACGTGACTAGCCAGGGAAGTTAACATATCATGGAATCTGTCCATTGGGATAACTATCAATAGCAAAGTATTAAAGTCGTTCGTTCTTTCATCATCATCGCCATCGCTACTTTGTTTTATCTTTGCACCATCACGAGTAAGACTGTTGTGATCTAATTCCAACACGTGTAGAGCATGGGGAACAATAAATTCAATTTCAGGATATGCGAATTCATATTTCTTATCATTGTCTTTGGCTTCTTCTGAATATGCCCATGATATAATGAATAGATGAGTAGGAAGTAAATTAGAGGATTTAAATTCAGATGGTAAGGCAGAAACAGCTTCAGCACAAATTGAAAGAGGTAGGTTTTCGAACCGTTCATTAATAAGTAGAAATGATTTGCAGTCCGTATCCTTATCAAGAAGCTCTTCGACCTTACATCTCATCGGAACGTCTTTTGAGGCTTTTACTCCCTCAAGAATGAAATTTCTAAGGTCCTTGACTACAGAGTGTTTCACAGCTGATTCATGGCTTAAATCTACTACGCTGGTCACTGCAAAAACTATGTTGTCATCGTCACTATCATCATCGCTTTCATCATCACATGTAGGTTTAACTACAGTACCAATTGAGTCTTGTGTTACAATATATTCGGCAAGATTGTCAACATTGATAACACAGTTGTTAGGGAAAAGATGCTTCAACAAGATTGTAATGCTATCACGATCACTAACATCCGGCGGAAATCCTTCTAACTCAAGATTAAAAATTTCTTTGGTTGTATCAACGTTATCAACTTTGGCTACCTTTTTCGGCATGCTTATAAAGACAAAGTAAATGTACAGCTATTGAAAAGTTTACTAACTGATTGAAAGTTAATTGTTAATAATATGAGGAAATTAATTATGCACCTAAACGAAAAGAGACAAAAACATAGACTCAATGAACCATTATGCATCTAGAATAAACTTAAACATAATACTGAAAGCTAATAGCAAGAGACACTAATAAGCATGCACGAGACCTTACGTAACGCACGTATAAAAGAGTGAGGCAACATTTGACCTTGAATTTTCGATGCGAATATTGACGATAGAAGGATTTTGAAACGTGTTAGTTAATTTTTGTAAGCTTCTGTGCATTTATAATCCAATCAGTTAGCAGATTGATATGGTGGACACCATTTCTTTTGAAAGTAGACTCCAAGACCTGGTTACTCATCATGAAAATCTTTATACTGAGGCTATTTTAAACAATCGGCTTTCGAACCCACACGCTGTTCCCTCTGAGTTTTACTAAACTATGTTGAAGGAAGGGGATGAGTATTTCGGGCGGCAATCATTGTAGTGGGTGAAGCTATCTATTTATAGTTTCTATTTCAAGATTGTCCTAATCTGAAGCTTGTTACTGCAGTCAGCTCTATACTGCATTACGCAGTGAATGTAAGTTCATTGTTTACGCTAGGTTGTCGATTCCCCTTCTATTTTGCTCGTTGCTTTTGCAGACCTCATGTTACTCCAAATGCCCGCCTCTCAGTATACAAAGTTATCTTACATTAAATGGAAAAAGTAAAGGACCTACGATGGAGTCTTGCAGAACTCCACAAATACTAGTTTTCACAGAGAACAGTTGGAATTTATACTTATTTTTCTCAGCAACCTTGAAGAAAGTCTATCATCCACACTAGCAGTAGCTCATTAATTCCTAGATTGTCGGGTTTCAGTAGCCGCCTATCATGTACTACTTTATCAAATATTGTACTGATGTTTCAAGAAAGTTATCTTGATTCTACCTTATGAATTGAGTTAACATGTGCATCCTTACTGTTTATGGGTAACCAACTCTAGTTGAGTAGGATAGTGAATATCATATTGATTTGAGTAGGCATGTACATCCCAGTGCGTCTACGGTCCTTTTGACTTTTGTACTTCTAATGACAAAAAGCCTCACTCGGTAGTCGATTTGGTGATAATGCTCTTGGGGTTAGTCCTGAGTATATGGGAGGCTCGAAATAATCATTTATCTTTTCTGCTCAATTATGGTCTTCATCTTTCATATGAAATCCATTTCCCTTGGTAAATAAATTGAGAAACCACGAGTTCACTCTCGGCCTGTAATTCATATAAGAACAGACGCTCCGACTGCTTGATTGCTATTAATGCAGTTGGTTTTCACATGTTCTCTGTGCTACAAAGAAAATGATTATACACATATTCCGAGTCGACTTGTAATTTCACATCCATTTGCTGTGGAAAGACTGACTTCAACATATAAGCCTATTTTATTCCTCCTTATTGTCCATTGCGTTCCCCTGATTTATTCAGGATAGTTGTCTATCTTCTTTGTCACCGTTCAGAATGTAATCAGCAATAGTACTTGTGACTCCATGACTTTCACTGGTCTATCCGAGTCAATTTTCTGGTCTTCAGTTGTATCTGCGGAGTTCATCCTTATGTCTACCTACCATGGAATAGATTCTGAAAAAAAACAAGAGTACTGTAAGTCATATTTGGTGAAATCCTGAACTTAAGCTAACGCAATTTTGCTTTGTAGAAATTTGCAATGGAACTATTTTTCCAATAAACACAGCTCTAATTTAATTCACTATAAATAGGGTGTATTAATGTCACCTTCCGAAATGTCCCGAATCTCCTTGAACAAGATTTCATTTTACTTAAAAAATCACCTATCACTAATATCGTACAATGACCCAATACAATTAGGTCGATATCCAACCCCTTATATTTTTAGCATCCATAGCTGACTAGATAATAAAAGATCGATATTAAGTTGATGGTATAATCATTTTTACTGGGTCAAACTAGCCTAGATGGTGAAAACTGAATAAGAACCGTTCTTAGGACACGTATACGTATATATATGTTGGTATTTAACAGTGATGAATAGAATCAGAATACAATATGACCCATGTTATACAAGTCGTGTAAAAAAGACAGTAAGTAGATGGACACATGCTATCATACACATTTGTTATTATTATTTACGTTACAAAGGTCATAGTTGCAAGTGAGTGGCTGACAAGATCAAAGATATATATGATAGAATAGTTACGTGTTCCCTACTCTTAATTATGCTAAAGGGAATAAATCTACAAAGCAATCGATCTGTCATGAGAGCTGGTATGGTTAGTGTTTCCCGGGCACAGAACGACGCTGCCTCCTATATCGTTTAGTTCATTGAACTTAGAAATTAGGAAATCCAACAGTTGAATTTCGCCATCATTAATCCTGATCCGTGATTCCGAGACACTGATGGCATTAAAGGCTCCGTACTAACTACGTTTCCAATCCTCGCCATCTTGTCATGTAAACTGAGAGCATTTGTATGAAAGCTATCCTTTCTGTGAAGCACTGTTTCATACCACTCAGGCTAGTTTAAGGATCAACTCCACCTGAAACCTGAAAATGCAAGTACACTTATCCTTGTCATTTTTCTCACCATTTTGTTTTTCTTCTGGAAACCGTCATTACAAATAATCACTTGGGTCACTGTTGATGATCACATATATATTCGGGTTTCAAAAGTTTTATGAATTTTTAACAGGTTTTGCTTATCGAAGAAGGCGAAAGTTTTCTTACCAAATAAAAATTCCTGAAAGCTTCTTAGATTCACATTTCTTCCTAATCTACATAGGTAGTGCGCACTAACTGCTACTCATATTTACGGAAGAAGCTTGTAAACTAGCTTTTTCATGCTGTTTGGTTTGTATTCATACTCCACCATTTTTTCCTATTCTGAAGGTTTTCACCTTGTGAAAAACAACTGACAACTGTTGGAAATCTGGGTTGATGACTCTTAGGTTGATTTTCTTGGACTTTGCTCGGTGAGAATATGCAGTGTAGGCGACATGGGCCGACCAATGACAATTTGGCTAGTCGACAAGTAAGTTTCAAGTACTGTTGAGAATAGCACACCGCTAAAACTCTTTATCTTTATTATGTTTCACATTTCGAGCGCATTGGGTGGTGGTTTCCTGATAAAATGAACTTTTAAGGTCAGTATATTTGCGCTATTAGTTCTAAGTCAGGAGTGTTAAGTTCGGACGTTAAAGTTCAGAAGTATGAAAACTAGGGGCAAAGTGCTAGGAGTTTATGGTCAGAACCTTAGAATTAGAATTTTCGTGGATGTTACATTTTAATGTGTTTAAATCTACAAATTAGGGTCAATCATTTCAACAGACGGTGGTTGTCTATCCTGAATCGTCGCTTTTCAGCACTTATAAGTTTATTTACAATTTTAAGGCGTCCAAACATCTGTCCTCCCATTCTTCTATTCTTTGCAGTCCGGTTAGGCTGAAGGTGTAAGGTCTTGACCTTTTCTTTTCTAAAGGTCCTCCTAGTCGATTATTTGCTAACTTTTGTTTCTTTTCCAAGCATTCTACACTGAGCACATCGGGCTTTGACATGTTCTCCGCTTAGTGGATTCGGGGATCAAATTCTCAGTCCAGAAACACTGACAGTTTTATGCGCCTTGTATCCTGCCGTTTCTTCTTCATGTGCCCGATATTTCGATTGATCCTCTGTACTCAATGGTGTGCCTATTATGGACTACATTGCTGTGAACTTCATTTTTCGTGTCATTCGGATCTGAGATTAGATTATTATTTACGTTCAATTCGTACTCAGCAGCTACGAGTAACTTCATTTTACTGTTTATATATAGGTGGCTTTCTAAATACCTTGAGCAGCTCAATCACCCAAAGGGCCGGAGTAGGTCTTGTGTAGCAGCGCGAACTACATAGCCAATATATTGTGGCTTAAAATACCACTTATATGAGACTTAGCTGTATATGGCACACACATTATTTTATCTCTTACCGTATTTATCAAACTCTATCGCACTTAGATACAGGTACTCAAATAAAAATGCTATATCCTAGTGAAGATTAAATTACGGGTAACTTCTGTAAACTAATAATGAACTAATGTTATACATACAATCGTATCGCATCAGCAAGTAGATTATATATATATTTCTTATTATAAGCTTCATTTTGACATAGGGACCATTAAGATACATTTTACTATTCTTAAATTATGCTCAGTCTATTGATTACAGTCTCCCACGTTCATAGCCACTTTTTCGCTTAATCTTGTGCGTATGTTATTACTTATTTTGTGGTGTGGGGCCGTCTGCTTGCATGGTATAAAAACCAGGTAGGTTAGAAACAAATGATTCTCATAGTGGAAATTGCCATTGGTGTTCTGAAATCAACTGGAAAAGTTAAGAGTAGAAATGACCAATAAGGACGCTAGGTTGCTGATACTGGTCGAACGTCATTGGTCTGGCACAGTGCTAAGGTCGAATAAGTCGCATAACGATTGTGAATAGATCACGTGATAACCAGCCGGGCTAAAATTCAGCAGAAAAAGTGTAAACTATCTTCTTTAAAACCCTGATGACTACGCTGGTTAGACTTAATGAATGACAATTCTCACACTTATACCGCGTGTTTTAATGAAAATAGCCTAGTAACCGACCTTGAGTTAAGCAGACATTTATGAGATATGAAATCGAATTCGCATGTCTTTTAAGTAACCCGGGAGTCATTCAGCTAAATAGTGTGTTTCCGAATTTAATTTATGCCCCAAAGATATCGAGCCTTTGTCAGAGACATTGTACCCATAAAAGGGTTAATAGAATTCAAATGCGTCCCCGAGAAATATACTTTTACTGTATATATTTAGTTGTAATATTATGGGAATCTATCAACTCTACTAATCATCTTGAGTCAGTGGTAATAAAAGACCCTCCATCGACAACGCTGGAATACGGTTTCAATACTTCATACTCCGGCCAAAATAACATGAATCTTTCAAAGATGTTCTGCATACTCCTACTCAGGCCTTCGCAAATGTTTTTGACAGCAAAACTCGTATGTACATGGGTTTCTAGTCTGACAGATCAAAGTACAACAGTGTATTTAGCCACGTGATGGCTGCTAAAATAATTATAGTGACACAATTGGACTTTTATGTTACTTTTTTAGGGCGCTAAGAATACTGGTACATCTATTTATGCTTCAGGAGCCTTTAAAATAATAATTACCAAATAATAAATGTATGTAATCATGTGCAATAGTTTCTTGAGCACATATTGTAGTGCCGCAATTCGTTAATCGTTTACTTAGATGACCGTTATAATTCAAATCTTAACGGCGCGTAAAATCAGAAGACAAAGGATAGCAGCAACTACAGTTTATTGTCGAATAACTCAGGTCAGAAAGTTAACAACACCTGAGCGAATAATAACGAGCGAGTGAACAGGCGAATAAGCAAAGGAAGCGAACGAGGCGGAAATGACATGCATGGGAGATGGCTGGTAAACCAACTCGAGAGCGAGGCGAAAGATAATGCGTACTGGAGATGGCTGGGAAGCCAACTCGATTTAAGCAAGCGTTAATCAACATTTATAGTCGGTCAAAAATGAGTGACAGACATATGACGAATAACATACGAAGTGTACACATATATGCTCATATAAAAGTATAGTCAAGGTTTATAAGCAAATGATTAACAAGATCAAAAGATGACTAAATGTACAGGTGAATTGGCTTGGCCAGCAACTAGAATAAAGTATATGGGCTTAACATATAAACTGATACTACAATATTACTTGTTAACGAATCTTTTTATTTCTCAGTATTGGACAAAGCTTTTGACGTCAGACGTTAATGTTCTTAAAGTTTGTGAATATCATATAGCTTTTACCTCAGTAAGTAGTAGTAGGACACAATAGTTTTTCACGATCTTCGTGAATGCTTCGTTAAACTTAATGTGATTATCGATATCAATCTAAAGTCAAGAATGTGAAATGAACTGCTTATCAGGTGAGAAATGGAGTATTGTAAGATTTTTTGAAAAACGGCTCTGAGAAACGTTTACATGTGGTGCGTTGTCCCAACCTACGGTTGACGTGATATCCTCTTTCGTGCCATAGCCTAAAGTGACCCCTACTTCAGAGTAGGTTAATAATAACGTGTTGGCAATCTGTTAAATAGATCTATGGCAGATATCATGCATCTTATCCTGTAGACATCCACAGGTTCCATGTTGAATGACATTGGTGAGAAGAACGGAGTACACGTATTTATTAATATGGGTTAAATTGTTCGTATTTAAACCAGATAAAATGAACGCAACTGGATTGGAAAATTAGTAGCATTGAGTTAGCGCCAAAATTAAATCTCTTAGTGATTGAACTGTGTTTATATTGACAATGGTAATTAAAATAATTAGCAACCATTTTAGAATAGAAATAACACTGATATTAGATTATCAACCAAACTCATCGTCGAGAAATAAGTCAAGGATTAAATTTTACTGTCCTTATATGCGTTATAATGAGATGAAAACAAACTGTCCTGAGTGTCGTAATGTCTCAAGTATTTATACATCAGTATGGTAACCGAACATTATTAGTGGATGTATAGACAAACAAATTAAAAATTATTGAGAATCACGTATAAGACATTATGATGATTTGAAATATTAGAATCATTGTACTATCAATGAACTCCCGAAATAGTGGAATTTAAGCCAGATAGAACTAGATGAGTACAAATGAACGTATTGTATTTGGAATTTGTAATCAGCAGGTAATCAAGTACAAAGGAATCATTAGTTCATACAAACAGCAAAGGCATTCGAATTAGTTCCATAACTAAGCACCGTTTGACCATTATCATTGAATCAATATATCTGACAGCCACATACCCAGTAACATATTATAATCCGAAGTGGCTATACAACTATGTTCATTTAACTTGTTCGTATTAAATTACATAGCTCCTCCAATAACAAGGTTACTCACGGTTCTTGAGATAGGTTTAGTAGTTCCCGAAGCTACATAGCTGACAGAGAATAGACTTCCCTAAACAGATGTTAAGAGGCAAATATAGTGATAGTCTTATTGGACGGTGAGAGGAAATGCGGAATACTAAAGTCTATACTACTAAACAACTATCGTTTGTTATTTTGCAGCTACAGAAATGTATCTTCCAACTGTTTCCACTTTTTCAAACTGTTTTTCAGTGAGGTCAATATTACCGTCTCCCAATCAGTTGATTGTATGGACTTAATTGACTCGAACTGGTTATCTTTACATTTGATTCTAGCCATATGTGTAGAGTATTTCTGTTAACTGTCTTTACGTTTATCGAAGAAGTTTCACCATCAAAACCCATAAGATTAATTACCCCCTCACACACAAGAGACGTATCGGGACTACTGTCTGAATTGACATGAAATGTTAAGCGGTGATAAATATGCTTTTATGAAAGTTTTAACAACAAAATGAAACTTAAGATAATCAGTAGCGCCAACTTTGACCAGCAAAGACGAGTTTTTTAATCGTCTAGTTACTATCAAGGGGAATTCCTAATTTAAGGCTTAATCAATCCGTGTACTTTTCGTAAATCTAAGGTGCAACAGTTGTTTAACAGAGCGGCAACCTTTCTTTCTGGTGAGAACTCTCAACGTTTTGCCACTAGAGAATTGCAGTACAGACATAACAATAGAAGTAGAATCCATCGAAAATGATTGAAAGTTTATCAGTAAAACAGAAACCAAATAATTCAATGTTGAAGACGAATCTGGTGATAACATTTCGTTTCATAACAGCTCAAATATAACCTTACACTGTACAGCCGATTGCCTAGGCTAAATCCAAGACTTGGGCTCACATTAGAGGTGACATCAGCTCAATATGAATAAGCAATCACCAAGGTTATATTACCTGCCAATCAATTACGGCCAACTGAATAAAATTGTTTATGAATAATTCCAGTTCCATAGATGTTTACTTAATCGTTTAACTTATTTATAACTCACTTTGCTTAATTAATTACGGCTAAGTAAACTATTCAGCTTTCAAAGGATGCTTGGTACATAAAACCCAATCATTCAGGTGGGACATTCTGTCTACAGATAAAGAGTAAAATATCCGCATAGGTTATGCTAATGTTAAGACAATAAATGTTAAACAACTTCCTGAGATGAAGTGTTGTACCTCAATTGAAGTTTATTCTTATTGGTTAATTGTTCAATGTACTATAATTTTAATGACGTTGGTCAGAATAGGATGTATATATATACATATATAAGATGTAATTTATCTTCTTCAGCCAATGTTTTACTTAGTTGATCTGTACTTCTATCATTAACTTGAAACTTTCATATTTGGAGAGCATTCGTGTCAATTATAATTACATGATAATTCTGGAAGAGAGAAATAATGCTGAACTCTTTTGTTAAATGAACTAAACTAACTAAAAGTACATCGTCGAACAACGAAGCCATTCTCGGTGCATAGTTCTTCACGTAAGCCTGTATCTCCATCCTCTCGTTAACTTCATTTACTTTTGCACACAAATAGGTGTGCATTTGGGACTGTGAAACATGGTCTTCAAAAATTGAAGGCAATTGTAAGCTACCAATGCTTGGTCATCGGTGTGTTAGTAGCATTGATCAGGTATGGTGGGTTTATCAAGTGTTGTCGTTTGGACCCAGAGCATTGATAAAAATGGTTAGTCGGTTGAAGAGGCCATGAATCTTTATCAGCTAAATTGGTCGGTACATGTTTTATTGCTGGATGACTATTGTCCACCTCACCGGTCTATATTCACTAGTATAGGTTGAGGTTGAAAGAAAACGAAAAGTAGCCAACAAAAACGTGGAATTAGTTTATGAAGTTATTGATTGTTGGCCTAAGCCTAATTGGTAGTTTGATACTGCCTGTCCGAGGTACTTTCAATCTTTTGACTAGTGGTTGAAGACATTGGAATCAGAATGGGTTGCAACGATGCAGATACATCCACTTATAAGTCTCCCTTATATTTTGAGTCTTAAAGTTATGCTGGACCTTTCATTTCTCAAATCAATTATTTCTTTTTGAATTACATTTTCTAAGCTCAATTTTATTAGCAACATTGGTACTATAGCATATGCTATTTATATTGACAGATATAAGTAGTAGGTAGCACCAATCAGAAGTGAAACTCATACCGGTGGAAGATTGAGAAGATTTAATTGAAGAGAAAAGAAAGGCAAACAAAAAGTAACTATAGAAACAACAGAATTGAAAGAATCATAAAGTATATAAAGGAAAACTGATGGAAGATGTGCAAATTATGTATTCAACACGTGGTTTTCGTATTTTACGAAAGTATTCTGTAGTTTCGCATTAAACAATAAATTGAAATCCCCAACTGAGTTCTTGTTCATTACCATACTACTAACTTTACTCAAATCACTTTGATTTTCATCTCGTTTTGCTTATTTGCCTTGAAAAAAGGGATTGTTTTCATGGACTTATTCACCAGATCCTAAGTTGTTAATGACTGTGACTGAAGAAACATAGATTTCTATCTAAACTAATAGTGTTTCCTTTATTAATTGTCTATTTTGTAAAAGGGAAACCAGAACGAACACTAGAAAATCTATTGTAATGAACAAACACTAGTTGGGGACAATCGAATGTATTTCAGTATCAATTACAGACTATCTCACTAAATTCTGATAACCATACAGTAAACAGTCAAGTTATAAAGTAACAATCACTTGTCTCAATCTTCACTGTTCCTCCTGTAAATATTAGTACATCTTCTCTAATTCCATTGTTCATGCATTTTCCTACCAATTGCGCTTCATTGCAGTTCTTTCTTTATCGATCTTCTGCCAAAATACATTCTATGACTGACCATCTCCACATACTACTTATATGGATATAAGTAGACCACACTATACTATTAATTCTATTTTGTTTGACAATCCTAAATTTACATGCTTTAAACGATGTTATCTGGTTAAATTTTTTTTAGAGAGTTAATTATCTACTGGATGGGGTCGCTAATCCCATGTCCAACGCTCCTCCTTTACCCGGGCTTGGGACTGGCAGTAATTCTAGAAGAGCTACAGGCGAGCTTTTAAAAGATATACTTTACCCTTAACCTGGCCAAATTTTTTAGGATTATTAATTTGAATATATAACTGTAGAACCTGCAGAGAGAACTTATAGAAAAGAGTATTCTTCATTCAAATATTTGTCTTTTAATATGATGGAGATCTTTAAACGATGTATATTCAATGAAGAATTTTGAAGTGGAAACTAAACAGTTGCCTTTTGACGGTTGTACTTAATATCTTACAACTGAAAGCTAATAGCTAAAACAAGAACTGTTAAAAAAAAGAATTCATGTTCACGTATACAAATATTAATTGAACTACACTGAAATTTCTAAAAGACCAGTTGATTCTGTAGTATTTTGTCTTTGAATATTTCTGAGATACGTATCCAATTGGTTGACTAATTTATCCACCTAAAACAATAAGTATAACACAAAAAAATGATAGGGACTTTTTATTATGGAAGAAGACAAAATTTTATTATTTTCATTGTAAGAAAGAGTGTCGATACAGTTCTAAAAAATCTATAAACTAGTTTACTGGACAGTAAACCAATCGATAATCATTTGGAACAACTTGGTCGAAGATGAATGTGATGGTGTTTATAACTTGCAAAAGTATATGAGTCCTTGACGATGGCAAATGATGATTATAGAGGTACATCATGAACTAAGAGTTAGGAATGAAGAAAAATGTGAAATATTTGATCTCAGTTAAAGAAAACTGTTGTATTATTCAGCGTTCGAGGTTTGATAATAGGAAACAAGTTTTCTATGCACAAGCCAAACAGACGACTCAAGAGAAAAGATCAAGTGAGAGGACGTAAATTTATATATATATATATATATATATATATATATATATATATATATCCTTACGCCTGTTACCCCACATGGTGGAGCAAAGGCCGTCCACCAGCATTCCTAATCCAACTCTGTCTTCGGCAATCCTTTCCAGCTGTTATTCATCCTATTCTTGTCTGATTACATTTCTCGATGCAATGTGTTATTTGACCTTCCTATTTTCCGTTTCCCTTCAAAATTAGTGCTTGCATCATGATACAGTTTGATGATTTCCGAAATGTATGTCCTATCCACATCAAACGTCTTTTCCTAATTTCCCCTTCAACTGGAAGCTAGTTTGTCATCTCTCACAGTAGACTGTTGTTGATGGTATCTGACCAACGGATATTCAATATCTTCCGTAGACAATTGTTTATAAATACTTGTACACTTTTCATGATGGCTATGCTATTCCTCCAAGTTTCAACTCCGTATAGTAGAACTGTATTGACGTTCGCATTGAAGACTCTGACTTTGGTATTGGTTGACAGTTGTTTTGAGTTCCATATGTTCTACAACTGTAGAAATGTAGCCTTTGCTTTGCCAATACTTGCCTTTACGTCTGAATCGGATCCTCCTTGTTTATCGATTATGCTTCTCAGGTGCGTGAGAGATTCCACATCTTCCAGAGCACCTCCATCAAGTTTGATTGGGATGGTGTTCTCTGTGTTGTATTTGAGGATCTCGCTTTTTCCTTTGTTTATGTTGAGGTCTGCTGATGAAGAGGTTGTTGCTGTACTGTTTACCTTGACCTGCATTTGTTGATGCCTATGGGATAGATGGGCCACGTCATCTGCAAAGTTGAAATCGTCTAGCTGCATCCGACCTGTTCATTTTATTTTGTGCTTCCCCTCATATGTAAAGGTCTTCATAATCCAGTCAACCAGAAGAAAGAGGATGTGGGAGAGTAGACGGTATTGTCTGATTCCCGTCCTTACTTGGAATGGGTCTATCAGCTGTTCTTCATGCACGACATGGCACCAAAGTCCGTCGCATGAGTTCCAGATAATGTTGACGACGTTCTCAGGAACTCCACAGTGTCGAAGAGGTTTCCATAATTTTCTCTTATCCACAGTGTCGAATGCGAGGGTGTTGTTCACGAAATTGAGAGGACAAAAAGCAAATATCTGGCGTTTTAATCGGGTTGGTGGATATAAGGGAGTTGGAAAACCCTGATTTCAGACCAATGGTAAACTTGGGATTCAAGATCCTAAGAGAACAAATGGTGTATGAACCCATTGTTAGTCACCAGCTACCATGGGACTGCATCTCCTTACGTTGCTCCACTGTCTTATGGATCAGACCTTTAGGTCGAAGGCTCTGGGTGTGGCCTAAGGAAACCACGTACTTCGGTTTGGGCACCTGGGTAGTATCACAACTGTCACACAAATCCAACGATTTGTGTGGTACATATGTATTTAGTGCCTTCTTGCACCAATGTTTATGTGTTTAAATAAATGAGTAAATTGTATGATTGAATACTAGAACTCACTATCTAGCAGAACTTCTGATCCCTTCTGAAATCTATAGAATGCAGTACAATAAATACATGACCAGTAAGTGTAAGAAATCAATAACTTTTAATCATAGCGCTTTTTATTCGAGAATTCGTTAATCATGTGTGAACCAAAGTGATCTAGTGATTTCAACAACGCCATATGACTAACAAAAGGAACAACACAAACTAACATGATCAACTACGTACGAAAGTTCCGTTGAGTCAGAACAAAATAGGCTAAACGGTCACTAGAAAATCTTTTGAGCATCTAGATGATCTGAAGGTATCAAAAAGCAGCGAGTTATAAGACAAATTAAATATGACGGAAAGTAAGTCGATTAAGGTAATTGATATGACTGAAAGTGAAAAAGGGAGTTTTCGTTTCCAAGTTGAAAAATCGGAATGATAGATATCACAGAAAATAGGGTTTGTATGCAAAACTAATTGCGTAAAAATAAGGGAATGGAGAATAATCGAGACCATTTGAATGTAAATAGTAGTATAAGTAGTGAATATAAGTAGTATGATGTGTGTGTTTCATGAATATTTAAATATTTATATTGAATGGTATTTTGTATACAAAACACATCAGACTCAAGCTGTTGAAACAGTAATAATGTCAACGTATCATGAATCAAGCTTTTATATGAGACATTTGCAAAATAATATTTTAGTATTTTGTTGTAGATACTTTAATGCCAGTTATGCCTTCTTTCAACCTCACATGTCGGGCTCACCAAATTTGACTTTTTGAACGCCACCACTGAGTGTGGTGGTGTATATCAGACGAATATAAATGTTAGTTTGCCGACAGATAATAATTATGTTATCAGGGTAACTGGTTACTTGCAATAATCTACATTAGAAAAGGGAAAAGGACAAATGAAATGGACATTGCCGCGTATACTAAATACATTATATGTAGACATAATTTACGCTGACGACCAATTATCTGTAAATGATCTCGATAAATACGCAATACGAGCAGTTCTGACTGTGAGGTTTATGCTAAACAGTTTCAATTGAAGTAGGGAATCATCATACATCCGAAACTCCTAAAACGGATCAAACGTAAAGTGTCACTGGCAGTACATAATCACTATAAAACTGAGTCGGATCTCAGTGGTCTGTAGACTAAGATTCAATCAGTTTGCGAAATGACCATATAAATTAGATTTTCGACAAGAATGAAAAACTAAGGAGCAAATGAATAATCGTTTTGATCATTTGCTCATTATAACGCATTAGTGCGTACCTTAACAATTCGTACAAACTTGAAACTCTAAACTTCTTATTATGTACACATACACTGAAGATGACATGATTCAAACTCAACATCGTGAACATATTTTACATGCATGCTTGATAAGGACACGCCGTGATTGTTTACTGATTCTCTTATCCACAATCTTGATGTCTTTCTCGTAATCACTGGAGATTACGTATGGTGACGAGTTCCATTCAATTGATTATTCGACGATGATCCATAGTGTGGAGATTTGGTCTGTGCATGACCGATTCTTACGGAATCCATCCTGTTGATCTCGAAGTTTTGCGTCTACTGAACCTTTCTTTATGTTCAAAAACACTGTCTCTAAAAACTTTCGTGGTACTGTCAATAGTGTGATGCCTCTGTATTTCTCACATTTGCTCAGATCATTTTTTTCCTGATGAGATGTCATTCTTTCCAATTCATCGGCACTTGTCCTCCCCCCCAAATCTTCCTGATTAGTATGTGGAGAATGTTTTCAGTTACTTCTATGTCTGACTTCAGTGCTTCAACTTATATATTGCCATGTCCTGCTGCTTTCCTACTCTTCATTTGTCTTATGGCCATGTTGACTTCTTCGATCGTTGGTGTAGTGACATCTATAGGAATGTCTGTAGGTTCTGCTTTGATATCCGATTGATTCAATGCAGCTGGTCTATTTAAGAGTTCTTCGAAATATTCTACCCATCTGTTCTTCTTTTCTTGAATCTTGGTAATTTTCTTGCCTTCCTTGTCCTTGACCGGTCTCTGGTTTACTATATTTTCCTGCTAGTTACTTCTTCGTGTCATATAGTTGTCTCATATTTCCTTCTCTTGCAGCTTTTTCCGCTGTCATCGCTTGCTCTTCCACGTATTTCTGTTTGTCTGCTCTGATGCTCATCTTCATTTGCTTGTTTGCTTCTGTGTACTCTGCTTGTGTATTGACGTTTTTTGTTCTTGTTCGGTTGTTCATCCTTTCTTCAATCTTTTCCAGAGTTTCGATAGAGATCCATTCTTGCGGCCCGGAATCTCTTGACATGTTGAAGTTAATGCTTCTTTTATCCCTTCTCAGTTTTCCTCCATAGTGGTTTCTTCTTTCAGTAGACCCTGTAAGGCTTGGAACCTGTTGTTTAGAGTTATCTTGAATTGGTTGAGTTTGTCAGTATCATGAAAGAAAGCCGTATCAAAATTTTATAATACTTTTTCTCCAGTTGTCCAATGTTTTTTAACTTCAGATTCATCTCGGAAACAACCAGGTGGTGATCTGAAGCTCCTCTTTTGGTTATCACATCTTCTACAGATCTTGTGAATTTTTCACTGGTGTAAATATGATCTATCTGGTTCTCTGTGGTATGGTCTGATGAGATCCATGTAACTTTGTGTATGCGTTTGTGAGGGAATATAGCGCCTCGTATAACCAATTTATTGAATGCACATATATTTGCAAATCTCTCTCCATTCTCGTTCCTTTGTCCTAGTTAGTCCATGTCATCCTATGATATCTTCATACCCAGTGTTGTCCATTCCGATTTTGGCGTTTATGTCTCCCGTCAGGATTGTCAGGTCCTTTTGTGGGCAGTTCGCTATGATCGACCGCAGCCTCTCGTAAAACTGATCATTATTGACGTCGTTTCTATCATTGATGGGTGCATAACATAGGACAATATTCATCGCAATTCTCTTCATCTTTATTTTGACGGATGCTTTCATGATCCTGGATCCATGAGATTCCCATCCTATAAGTGCATTTATTGTTTCTTTGGACAACGTCAGAGCAACTCGCTGATTGTATGGAGCATTTTCCTCTTCGTGACCGGAGTACAGCAACATCTCCTCCGTATTTAACCTTTGCTATCAAGCCTGGGTCCAATGGACTTGGGACAGGCAGTAGCCCTAGAAGAGCTACAGGCGGAGTTATATATATGTATCCCTTAGAAAATAAAGCCATCAATGGTGAATTTTAAATGCCTTGAAAACGAAAAGCATTTTCTGGTCGATCACATGCACTTATCACTTTGTCGATTTCTGATTGGTCTAATGTATCGTTAACTCGGTTTTACAAAACTAAGTGATTTATTCTAGAAAACAAATTCTAAGTCTGCATAACAACTATCATTATCGACTTACATCAGTTTTATTCACCCAATAAGGTAATTCAAATTCAGTTGTTAAACTAAGTTTTTTATATTTTGAGAGCATTTGGTTGGCCAATTTTTTGTTTGATTTGGCAAGAAAATTTGCACAATTTAAAATCACTAAAGGATTTTTACTGAAATGTAAATAATTAAGTAATAGAACATTTCAATTTAAATAATAAATGCTATACTTATAAAAATATTTATTTTATAGCCCCCAAATACCCTGGTACGGCCGAGAGTTGGGAGAGTCCGCTCTTCCTCTCGAAATGCTCTCACATGGCCACGTGTATACAGCTTCTGCCAGGGAAGTCCTACTCACTGCCTTCTTGTGGCAGGAGTCTTGTTTACGAAATTGAGGGGAAGAAAAGCGAATGTCCGGCGCATTAACCGGGTTGGTAGACAAGGCGAGTCCACCTAGGGGAGTTGGAAAACCCTGATTCAAAACCAATGGTGAACATGGGCTCCAGTATCCTGAAGGAACAAATGACGTATGAATCAATCGTTGGTCACCGGCTACCATGGGATTGCATCTTCTCACGATGCTCCACTGCCTTGTGGAGTAGACCTTTAGGTCAAAGGCTCCGGGTGTGGCCCCCTAAGCAAACCACCTGCTTCAGTTTGGGCATCTGGGCAGTATCACAGCCCTCACACAAACCAAATGAGATTTGTGCGGCGCATATGTATCTGGTGCTTGCTTGTACCAATATTTGTGTGTTTAAATAAATAAAAATAAACAATGGGAATAGTTATACCATAGGAACCTAGAAAATGAATGTTATAATCGCGAGCAAACATCAAGAGTGGATGAAGTTTATCTTATGTTATGTAAAACAAGCAGTAAGACATCTTAGTTAAGCCCTGAGAATATGAAAATTTAAAAAAAACACTTCTGCCATCATAAAGTGAAACTGATAATATAAAATGTGAGTTAGAATAGTATACATAACCGAACAGCATTGTTTTCAATTAGACCCTTATCAGTTCCTTAAAGATTGCAAGTTCGCCCTACTGACGAGTATCAACTAACATGAAACCTTTGTCTAAGGTTTCCAGCTGACTACCTCTAATTACTGAATATATATACATATATATAAGAAGACAGATATACTCATCGGACTCACTTGCTTTGTTTATATGCATTCATAAAAGCTTCATAAGCTTTGGAATATTCATTTAATTTAATTAAACAATAACCCAGAAGACAATATAACATGCCAATATCATGAGTAATTTTATGATTATTATTGTTATCATTATCATTTATAGCGCAACGTTGGATTGATCTTTGTTTAATGAAATTAAACAAATTGATTGATGTAGTGATATGTTGAAATGCACTTAACCATTGTGATGTATGCATGTAAATTATGCCCAGATTAATCGATATCCTCCAATCGAATGGTGTTAAGTAACTGGCACGTTTAAAACACGTTATAGACTGTTAATTTGAAAGTGAAAAGTAATTGTCAAAAGAGAGGAAAGTTAAAAATCATCTATTTCTGAAGTTAAAATGATATTATAGGCAAAAATCAAGTCTAACCATTAAGACATATATGTACATCAGTAGAATTTTCATAACATAAATCACAAATAGATATTAAGTAAACCAACACTGAAAACCTTGAGGCACTAGACGTTGATCTCGTCCTAGCGTGAGACTCGTCATTGTTGCCCACCTACGATCCCGCAGACGGGCATAGAGCCCATAACCCTTGGTCTTACACACAAAAGCCTAACCTCTAGACATCTAATCTGGAATCCAAAGGTTTACAAGTCTGACTTTGATCAATCTACGACATTGTACGACTATCTTCTATTGTCTTTGGCGAGTACCTCCCGCATACCCGACACGATTAAGCCTCACCAGTCATGGCTTCCCACTGTAACCACAAAAATTGCATCTTGTATGTGATTATCATTAGTGAAGGGAATTTGGGAAATTTTCATGGTTTAAACCACAAACTAATCTTAGACAGATCGCTACAGAAAACGTAGAAGCATTTAACGATCGTTTCGTCTTAGCATATATATATATATATATATATATATATATATATATATCACAGAACATTTTAATGACTTACAGCTACTAGGTTTCTTTTACCCATTAGTGCTACACCAATATTATTCCATAATATTGAACTTTCAGAAGATTGTTTTAATATTGATCGATATTTATTCAATGCCACATCATAATCCTTATGCAGTGTTATAATTACACCAGCTAATTGATTTGCATCAAAATGATCCGGTTGTAAAATAATTGCTGAGCTCAAACATTCAAATGCTAATTGTTCTTGATTGGTTTGGAAATATAATAAACCCAGATTAGATAATATGTCCGGATCTTCAGGTACTAGTCTGTTTTATCAAAAAAAGATTTAAGTTTACATTATATGTTGCAGAAAAAGTGCCGTGATAGTTTCATTCTCAGAAAAAAAAATTAGTGTAAAATGTTTCTTCAGAACTCGTCTGAACCTTGATGATAGATAATGAAGTTTTTTGAGTTGACCACTGCAGTTATATTTTGATTCTTATCAGTTCTGTCTCAGAATAGATTCAGAAAGCTCCATCGGTTTTTGTTAATTCCGATTACTTGTAGTGAAGTTAAGATATCAGTCTACCAACCAAAGAATAAGTATACTAAGCAGTTGTTCATTCCGTCCTACTTTATGACCGTTCCTAGCTAATAACTTGATTCTCTGGTTAAATTTCCTTATTGTGATGACCGAGAAAAGATATTCTGTCTGGAACAGTTATTCCTTTAGGTTCTTTCATGCCAGGTAGGTTCCTTTAAGAGCGGTAAGAATAAAAGTATCAAGTCAAAATCTAAGGACGAAGTAGTACTGCTAACTGGACAAGATTGTAATGGCGCCAAGTTTTTTTCCCGAGATAACCAGCATCTTCAGTGATGTTACCCTCTCATAAAGAAAGGGAGAGTTTAAAAGTACTCTTAACCCTACTCTATGGATTTCCGTCTTTGGCAATAAGGCCTCGAAAGTACGGAGCTAAAATACTAAAGACTAGTTGCATAAAGGTCCTATGTGAATAACTTCAAACGGTTGTCACTTGGATACTGCCGTCATACTTCCAGATATTCATGACCATTCCACACCCAACGATCTTTTCAGGTACCCCAAGGATCAATATCATTCCATGGTGTGGGAAACTGGGAAGCGACAATCGCTCTTATATCTCTAATAGCGATCGTGGTGCTGTTATTCACGTTCTAGCTTTTAATCTCGAACATTATGACAAATTAGGTAGCAGTCTTCATTAGCTGGAAACATAGGCTTTGAAAGTAGAGAATAATGGTAATTTACTAGCATTTTACCCCTTTAAAACACTTCTTTTGTATTTTGCGCACACTGAATGAGCAATGCTGAGGTTAGACGCAGGGTTCTAGGCATAGATAGTAAACCGGTTAACGGAGTTGTGAGTCGCTATTAATTGATGTATTTGAGATATCTATAACCCATACCTAGGATTTCTTAACATAGCTTTTCCACGGGATTGGGTTGTTAACCCCATGTTCAAAATTTCTCCTGTGGTTGGGCTTAGGACCAGCAGTAATTCTATAAAGGCTCCAGACGGACTTGGTTATGCCTAACCACCACCTAACCTGACGATTAATGTTACCTGTTGTGTTAGTACTTTGGAATAAAGCTAAAGACGGCCAAAACAAGACATGGTATCAGTTTATGAAGCTATTGATCGTTAATTTGGACCACATTAGTAGACGTGGACTACCTAGTTAGTGTTCATGCGGTTATCATGACCTATCGTTCGAGAAGTTTGGCGAATTAGCTTAAAATTGGTTACAATCGCGTAAATGCATTAACTCATTGTTTTTTGCAGAAGCTGAGTTTCAAAGTTATCTTATGTGTTTTATTTCGCCAATTAACATTTTCTTCTTGAATCATATTTACTAAGCTGAATTTCTTTACAACGACTAATATTGTTACTACTGTTACTATTCTAGCTTTTGTTATGATAATCCCAACTTCCTATACTAATATAATGCGACAAATTGAACCGATTTATATATAAGTGCCAGCTTCTACGCTGCATATAGTCGGCTGATTCACATTAAACAGAATATATTCTATACATTCCAGGAGTCCACTGACGTTTCGATAAATATAGACGTACGAGTTTAGAAGGTCAGTCCGAAGAGAAGTGCAAATTTGGGTGAAGGGGATACAACTCTACATGAATGAAATTTATTAAGTAATATCCAACTAAAAAATACTTAGTGGAACATAAAGAGTAATGCATGCAGATTCACCAAAACAGCTGAATTTAGGAGATGTAATAGTGTCCGAAATTATTAAATTATGATTATTGAGAGAATCCAAAAGACTAAACGTTTACGCTTCTCGACATGGTTGTTCAACGAATCGATGATTTTTTGGATTAATGACATAGGATAACCTGATCACCCCTTACCATTCCTTAAACTTATATTCCTACTTCAGTTAGAACTGTTCGCCAGGGTTAGAGTTAAGCTTGAGTTACATTTGTTGTAAAACACTTATTCCAGTTTATGTGGGGGATATCAGATTAAAAACATATGTGTACACAATATCACATTCAATATTTTGAACATAGTTAGTTTGATACTAAACAACTCACATTTATACTATAGACAGAATTAATAAATACACATTTAGGGTGGTAAGAAGCAATCAACAAGAAATCCAACTAATTCAACTCTTGTGGTTGTTAGCACTTATCAGCATGTCTTTTATACAATCTTCATGTAATCCATGCTTTACGTATGATTTAAACCTGTATTACAGCCAGTAAAGTTCCCAATAAATTATCCCAGTTGAGAATTTTCCTTTTGTAAGAGGAAGATATTCACAACATACATCAATCGTTAAATAGTAACCAAAATGTCTTAAGCTAAATTCTTGGTTCTGATCGAGTTTTATCAAAACACCACTACAATCTCTAGTGGTCATAGTAAGACTTCTTGATGGATAAAATTCAATCAGGGTCAAGAACTACACAAACATTATGTTAGTCATTGGTGCAACAGTCATTTAGAATAAAATCCATAAACATGGTTGGAACAAATGTTTACAATCTCGTTTATCTTTAGTAATTTCCATTTTCACTATTTCCCAGAAGATGATTAAACGAGATTTCCTGGCTGATTGTTGAAACTGTTTAGTATTATTCGATAAGAAGTTTTGCGGGTATAGTTTATTCCTGATATTTTCTTTAAAAGTGTTGTACAGAACTATGTAGGTATAATTGCTCAAATTAATGATCGATAAAATATTATGGTGTATCTCGTTGTGTGAAAAATAACGAAAATGAGTTTCTGTTCACAATTCCAAATAACTTGTGACTGTTTGAATTCCTCGTTTATATTTATAGAGATATATACATATAGAGATAGAGAGGGAAAGGGAGATTCAACGTACGAGGTTGCTTTCTTCAACGTTGCGATAGCAGAATTTATTGAGCTCTTTTCTAAATGAATTTTTGCTAACCATTTCAATGGTTTAATGCTTTTGGTAAGTTTACATGATTTTTTAAAATACTTTTCAGCCTAAAGAAATAAATTGAATGGAATCAGGATAATTTATTACTATACTCTAACCGATTCAAATTGTTTCATGTAGAAATAACATACACCTTGTCCAAATGGTATTTCCTGACAAAAATGTAAGAAGATGGAGTTAGCAGATTATTACCCAATCATTTTGATTAAGTTTTAAAGCATCTTGATAGATTTCCAATGCTTCATTATGATGACCTTGTAGATGCCTGTAGAGAAACAAAAGTACACATGATACATACGTTTCAATGATTAGGTCATATTTATGTTCAAAGTGATGCTTAGAAATAGTACAGTAATTAATCAGTGTTATAACGTATAGATTTCTGTTTGATATATCGATTGCTTGCGCGTGCCCTCTTAATATATAAACGTCCAATAATACATAAAATCGTACGAGCAGTCTTGGGTGCTATTCGGTCCTTCCTACCTGCCTAGCCCAGCCCATTAAGTCCAGAACACAAATAACAGCCTCAGCAATATGAATCATTATTTACAAGCATACTGGGTTATATATACTAACCAAACAGACCACATATATCAAAAATAGAAAAATAACATTTGTACAGTAATTGGCCAATGTGGCTGTAGCTAGGGGGAAAGTAATCAATAATAATAGTTCCAAGGTCAAAATAAAGGTATGATAAGAGGAACACGGAAACGATTAGGTCACTTATTTAACAACTATCCAATAGGGAATGGGCATATTGTATTTGTCCATAAATAGACCTCAGATTTAGTCACTTATTTAACAACTATCCAATAGGAATAGGCGTATTACATTTGTCCATAAATGGACCTCAGATTTATGATTCATAATTCGCCAGGGGATACAACAATCAGTTTATTGGAAGAGTACTTGAATTATTTCATATTTAGATCTTAATGTCTTCTGCATAATCAGTTATAAAAAAGCATCGGTTAACGTATTATTTTATAGGACAGAAAGGATATGTACCATTAGCGATCTAGGAGAATTGACAGACGTCGAAACGATTCTGAGAGACGAATAACTTCGGGAACTTGTCTACAATTAAAGAAAAACTAAAAACCAGCTTTTACCTATCTCACTCTTAGGGGTGATAATTTTGCGAAAATAGTCAGTAGAAGATTAGAACCTACATTAGCTAGAGCCTAAGCTGCCGCCAAACTGTTAATCCTGATTAAAGCAACATGTAAAATTTGATAAATTAAAAATCGCCATACTGCCTTACACACAAAAAAGGCAAATTTTATTTATTCAAAAATATTTATATGAAGAATGATAACAACAATAATGACACTTACAATGACTTTGCAATTTTCTTCATTATATCAACTGACTTATTGTTATGCTCCAAACACTTGAATAGACTATTTAAAGATTGTTGTATACACCCACCAAGTCGATTAATTAGACTTAAACAATACAAATGATAATCGTCACTTAACGTGAATTGCCCATTAGTACAATGTTTTATAATATCTGTACATTTGGAAAATGCTGATTGTGTATAAAGGGCATGTAACAACCAATTCACACTCTCAATTGGTTGAATATATAAAGAATCTTATGTATATAGAAAGCTATTTTTAGAAAGTGAAATGACTCACCTTTATGCATCATTCAACCAAGCATTTGTGAAGAGTATTTTGCCGAACAACGCCGACTGAATAATAATGGGATGGTAGAAAAGTCTGCTTGACTTCAAACAAAATGATTTAAGTTGAGAGGAGAAAATGAAATAAATTGAAAGGGTATTTATTGTCTTATTTTACGTATCAAGTATTCTAAGAACAAAAATTGATAATTATTCGAGGTTTTTCTTATCAAGTGTGCAGTCGAAATATTACTTTCAAAAATCATGTAAGGCAACTTATTTGGAACTACTTTTGTCGTAACTATTCTTCTATCAACAAAATATGGTATTTTATATAGTAATGATAATATCCAATGAAAAGTTTTCGTTAGAAATGGTCTATTCAATAAAAGAGATAACTAAGGCTTTTAATGAACCCTGATAATACTCTAAGGAGAGGTAAGAGACACTGAAGACCAAATATAGAAATGAAAGATTGGGGGAATTTTTTCTCTGAAATCGAGCTAAGTGTTTTGGTGGTGGCCGTGATAAATTTAAGGGGAACGCAAAACTAAAAAGACTGGTCACCCTCTGTGTTAGTGAAAACAATAAAACTTGAAGTGGTCAGCAAGCCAGAATTCTTAGCAATTCCAGGAGTATCTCGTATAGCGGAAATGGGAACCAAAAAAGAAAGGTGGCAAACACGGAGTGTCCTTTGAGAGATATAAAATTAATTTACCCCAAAATTTGTAAAATAAGTTTTTCAAGACCATTTTTCGTGTATTTACTTGACAGATAATGTATACTGTACTACAGCATAAGATATTGTCTTTGGTGCTTTTCTCACTTACAAAACAGTACGCTCAATTATGCGTAGGCTAGGCTATTCTTCCAGATTCCGTAATTTACATGAGTATCAAATCAAATGAACTCTCATGAACAAACCTGATTTTTGGCATCCAAAAATTTGATACCCTACTTCTTACTTGTGACATCTAACTATTCAATTTTTTTTAAAATTTCTAATTCCTATGCCTTCATGATTATTTTTAGTAATTAACATCTTATGATTAACACATTACTTTTAGAGATAATGCAAAATTTAAGTAATTTCATTATTGTTATTAAGTTTACACTTAATAGAGGAACTTGTATAATATTTTGAAGTCAGATTGATGACATTTTGTACAATTTATGCTGTTAATGTACTCATTGGAATATTTACTAGACAGATTGTTTCTTCTTGAAATACTCGCTAAACAATAATGTGGTGTCGGCCCATAAAGTCAACAGCCGTTGGTTTGATGCATGCTTTGAAATGAGGGCTACGTGGTTGAAGACAATGCAATAAACCAAATCAGAAGTTGGAGACGTTGTGTGACAAGGCTTAAAGTAAACCATGATGGTAGGAATACATTCACTTTATCTCACTTCTGATCTTCAGTCCTAGTATTTTTCATAAATGCTGACTAAATTCTTTTCAAACTGTATGGTATACATTTTTAACTTGTTGTTTTTGATCAACTGAATTTCGCAGTTGTTTATGAAAGAAATAAAAACGATCAATCTCTGGACGTGGGGAAAGGCTTTTACCGCTTTCAGTTTATGTGGAATTTTCTTCCTATCTCCCTATGCATAAGAGCTAAAGCTTTTGAGGCAGAGAAGTCAAACTAAGAGAATACATTCTCACTACAGGAGTATCCGATTTGATTTCAAAAAAAGAAAGGATAACAACACGTCGATTTACAACTATGTAAAATACTAGCTTAACCAACAGCAAAATGATCTAAAAATGTCTAACCTAAATAATTTTCCATCGGAAATCTCAATTGAAAAAGACATGTACAAATGTATATCAGGGGTCTTGCTTTTTGCACCATGAAGTGAAATGCAGGAATCCTCCAACAAAACATGCACTAATAACACCTTCTGATGATGTATTTGAAGCATGGTTAGATCCAAAAATTACAAAGACTTATATAGGTCATTCGATATGCTATCCCTAGTAGTTAAGACAGATGTTTGACTAACCTTCAGACTTTAAAAGGAAGGGTCTTTGACATATACAACGGCTTTAAGTGTTGAGTGATTAAAACAAAATAAGCTAGGGGTCCGTTGCTTGCGATGAGAAAAATAGTATAGTTAAAATCCGAGTACTGAAATAAATCATTTGTTTCAGAAGGCACGTAAATAATTTGACTGAGTCCCGACCCAGTCTGTGTTGGGAGGCTGAATTTTGAGAATTAAGAGGGAGATGCAGGTGATAATAAGCTAGACAGGAAGTAGTTTGATCATGATAATAGCAGGAAAATTATGTGATATGCATCATTCAAATGAGAAATCACAATCCATCTGCGAAAACGTGTTTGTTTATTCTCGTTGATGATGCAACGGATATTCTAGTTTTACAACTAGATACCAGTAGCACCTTCTAAATTCGATTGTTCCCAGCCAGATAGAAATCAGAAGTCAGACGAGAAGAGGCAGGGAAGATATATTTGATTCGTTATCAATATATCGAGGACCTTTTCTATAAGCTGGCTAATGAAACGTAGGAGCTGTGTCCCACGCCGAGTCGAAACGTGATCTGGTGCGGATGCATGACCGAAAGCCTTCAGCTAAACAAGTCCACTTAAACACGTGGTCAGCATCGAATGTCGAACACTTAATGAACTATTGATATTGGGGAATTATTTACAGCTACAGATCACTCCCCCCCCTAGTGAGGTAGTGATGCCCCTAAGACGTGACCAGCCAGAAGTTTAAACCCAACGAGTTTGTCGCTGGCAAACACTCTTCTGATAGCTTGCTTCGTTTAGCAGCATCTGGTCGTCTTTCCTTAAACTATGGGACCAAAATGTACAACATAGCAATAAAGAAATATAGTACAATGAAAATTTCGGTTCCTTGCGAAACTTCGTCGTTCTTTTCCAGCCGTCCTGGAAAAGAGGAAAAATAAAACGTGTGAGTGCATGTCGAAAAGTACACTCGTACTTGCGTAAGGACACAAGATGAGCGGAAAAAATAAACTGATACACTTACAAACAGCGTAAAAGCGATTGGAAAAAAATGGTTTGTTTTTGGGTTTTTTTATATATAAAAAGTATATATATACGCTCAAAAAAAGATTAAAATGTTTTGTTTTTTTTGGGTTTTTTTTATATAAATAAAAAATTATCATATTAAAATTTTTTTATAATGAACTATGGAAGGGTAATTCAAGATAAAGCTTATATCCTACGTGCAATATTCGTTAAGATGTTCTGGAAATCTTACTCGTCTTCCAGAACGCGTTGTTTTAGGTTTTTCTATCGACGTTGACGAAGTATCAAGTTGTGTGTCGGTTGTCGTGTAGGGTACTACGAGTGTAGTAGCTGTGTCGTTTGCTTGTACCGAAGGAAAATCGACGTAGCTAGGGTTTCCTTCTAAGTACGCAGCTTTGAGTCGATCGATACTGACGCTATCTTTCGTACCGTTCTTATCGACTACATAGTACTTAGGTTCGCGTTGAAGAACTTTGAAGGGTCCTTCGTATGCTGATTCGAGGGATCGTCGATTTGAGTCTCGACGAACGAAGACGTGTGTACTATGTCGTAATTCGGGTTGAACGAAAACATCTGTTGATTGAGGTCGAGTGTGAGCAGGTTTAACTGAACGCATAGCGTTTGTAAGCCTACTCGTGTAAGAGTTTAGATCCATGTTCAATGAAGAAGCTGAAGGATCCACGAATTCTCCTGGGAGTAGGAGTGTCGTTCCGTAAACGAGTTGAGATGCCGTGTATCCAATGTCAGCTTTCATTGCATTGTGGATACCTAGCAAGACGAGTGGAAGAGCGTCTGTCCACTGTGAAACGTTTGAAGCTGATAATGAGGCTTTTAGTTGTCGATGAAAACGTTCTACCAACCCGTTTGCTTGTGGGTGGTAGGCGGTCGTTCGGAAGCGCGTGATTCCTAAAAGTGTGGTCAGAGAACAGAAAAGTCCAGATTCGAACTGGCGTCCGCGGTCTGTAGTGATGGTTGAAGGGCAGCCGAAATTTGCTACCCATCGTTCGACGAAAGCGCGGGCCACGGTTTCAGCAGTAATGTCCTTAATCGGTACTGCTTCTGGCCATCGAGTGAAACGGTCTACGCATGTTAGGAGATATGAGTATCCGTTCGAGTCGGGTAAGGGTCCTACCAAATCTAGATGGACGTGGTCGAAACGAGCGTCAGGGGTTTTGAAAGAACCTAAGGGACATTTGTTGTGTCTGATTACCTTAGATTTCTGACAGCTTACACAGGAGCGTGCCCACTCCCTCACGTCTTTATTCATGCCAGGCCAACAAAAGCGTTCGGCTATAAGTTCGATTGTTGCACGAGCACCTGGATGAGAAAGATTGTGCAACGTATTGAGGACGTTGCGGCGATAGTGTTTTGGTACAATTGGACGATCCCTACCTGTAGATGTGTCACAGAGTAAGGTTTCCTTACCTGTTCCCATCTGCCTAATACTTAGTTTAAGAGGTGTCGAGGATAACTCATGCTGAGGATCAATGTCTTCTTTTTGAAGCTGAGCGAGTTTAAGAAGGTCGATTCCTTGGAAACTGTTCAAGGGGCTAATTCGAGACAAGGCGTCTGCGACTACATTGTTTGCTCCAGAAATATGTTGTATGTCTGAAGTAAACTGCGAAATGTAGTCGAGTTGTCGAGACTCTCGCGGTGAGTACTTGTCTGAAGATGAACTTAAAGAGAAGGTAAGAGGTTTGTGATCGATAAAAAGCGTGAATTCTCTTCCTTCGATGGAATGTTGAAAATGCCGTACAGCACAATACATAGCTAGGAGTTCCCTACCGAACGTGCTGTACCTAGATTCCGCGTCTAGCAACCGTCTCGAGAAAAATCCTAAAGGTTGCCACGAGTTGTTAACCCATTGTTGTAAGACTGCTCCGATTGCTGAGTCGGATGCGTCTACGGCGATACTAATGGGCGCTTGAGTGTCCTGATGAGCAAGCAAGGTTGCTTTAGCGATGTATTCCTTAACTGTGGAGAATGCTTTACGGGCTATGTCGTCTAAACTAATTGATTTCGCATTTCCACGAAGCTGATCGGTTAACAGTTTCATTAGGGATGCGCATTTGGGTATGAACCGTCTATAGAAACTTACGAGTCCGTTAAAAGTTCGTAAGTGCTTGATCGTGGTCGGTTCTGGGTAATCCAGAATGGCCGCCACTTTGCTCCTAAGGGGTCGGATGTCTTGGGCATCAATAGTGTGTCCTAAGAAGTCTAAGCAGTTAGTTCCGATTTGGCATTTCTGAATGTTGACAGTAATGCCATGCCTTTGGAGTCGATCGAAAACAATGTCCAGATGCTTGAGATGTTATTCTCTGTCCGGACTTGCTATTAGACAGTCATCAACATATGCATGTACGAAGTTGAGACCTCGGAAGACGTCGTCTATAAACCTTTGAAAGGTTTGAGCCGCATTTCTTAAACCAAAAGGCATTCGTAGAAATTCGTAAATACCGAAGGGAGTGATTATGGCGGTTTTAGTAATGTCGTCAGGTGCCATCGGGATTTGGTTATAAGCTTTAACCAAGTCGATTTTCGAAAAGACAGTTGTACCTTTCAAGGTAGCTGTCAAATCGTGAATATGAGGCAGCGGGTAACGATCGGGAATGGTTTTAGCATTCAGACACCGATAATCACCAGTTGGCCGCCAATCATTGCTGTACTTTTTAGGGACCATGTGCAATGGGGATGCCCATGGACTATTCGATGGTCGAATTATCCCTAGGTCCATCATGTGGTCGAATTCGTTTTTAGCTAACCTAAGCTTCTCGGGAGCGAGTCTTTGGGCTTTCGAAAATACAGGTGGTCCTGTAGTGGTGGTCCTGTAGTCGAGATGTGATGTGTAACATTGCTGGTTACACAAGGCAATTTCGATTGCGATTGGTATATTCCGGGGTATTTGTCGAATACTGATTGGTACAAGGGGTCTATGGTGTGCTTAATCGTGACTGGGGATAACCTGCAACCAGAACAAGGAGTTACGTTAACAGATAACTTAGTGTTTCCATCTATTAACTTTCGTGAGCGTGTGTCGATGAGTAGATTGTGGTGTTGTAACAGGTCTATACCAATGATTGGCATAGAGACATCTGCAACCACGAAAATTCAGTGTATGGGTTTGCGTAAACCCACGTTAAGGTAGACGTACCTTTTACCGTAAGTAGCGATCGGCTTTCCGTTTGCCGCCTGTAAACTTAAAACAGACTGGCGAAGTCTGTCGTCGGGATTTGCTGGAAGAACGCTAACTTCTGCCCCAGTGTCGACGAGGAAGCGAACTTTCGTAGTCACATCCGTGACATATAACAGACGGCTGTGTTCGCCGGCTACGGTTGCCGTTAACGCGTGCCGGCTGGGAAGTTTCCCGAAATTTTATTCGTGTCAGTCGATTTTGAAGTCGGATAATTGCAAGGTTTCCTGCAATTTCTGGAAAACTTACCGTACTGGTTATGATACCAGCACCAGTCGGGATTGTCTGTCTCTCGTGGTCGAGAGCCAGATCGCTTACGTGAAACGCTTCTACGCGAGGTTTTTGACCGACTACGGTCATTGCGAACTCTAAGATATCGTGTAAGCGTGTGACATAGTTCGGCCATGTCAGTCGAGGTCGATTGGGGTTTTTCTTTGACGGAAAAAACCTCGGCCTTAGAAAATTTCGTGATTTCCAAGATTCGATCGGCAGATGCAGCTAGTTCATCTATGGCATTGTTTTGAAATGAAACAAGCACTGCCTGCACCTGTTGAGGGAGTTTAGACAAGAAAAGTTGTCTAAATAGGCCATCATCGAAAGTTCGTTGGCCGATGACTTCTCTCATTCTAAGCAACATGTCTGTCGCAGAACCATGTTGCAAGTCGATGTTATGGAAGAGTTGGTCTAACCGTTGTCGATCAGTTAGGTCTCCTCGTTTTAAAATCGATAGCTTAAGCGTTTCGTAAGGTTCGGGAACATCACTAGTGAACATACTAGGTGTTACGTACCTGTTAAACTCGCGCGGTAACGCCTTAACTAACGCGAGGAAACGTGTGCGCGAGTCCGTGATTCCGTGCATGCTAAAATCGGCTTCCGCATAGTAGAACCAGGACTCGATATTGTCGGGCCAAAATGGCGTTAACTGAATCGAAATAGGGGGAATAGACTTAAACTTAAGAACCTTAGGAGAATGTTCCGTCATAGTAATATAGATATCGAAAAATGTCTAAGTAAAATATATCCGAGAAAAAAAACTGCGAAAAAAAGTATATCACAATATATAAAATTCAAATAAAGAATAACAATGAATAATAATATTTCAAAATGGAACAGACTCACAGTATATTGACTTGGTGTACCAGATCACGTCGGTCTCACCAATGATGATGCAACGGATATTCTAGTTTTACAACTAGATACCAGTAGCACCTTCTAAATTCGATTGTTCCCAGCCAGATAGAAATCAGAAGTCAGACGAGAAGAGGCAGGGAAGATATATTTGATTCGTTATCAATATATCGAGGACCTTTTCTATAAGCTGGCTAATGAAACGTAGGAGCTGTGTCCCACGCCGAGTCGAAACGTGATCTGGTGCGGATGCATGACCGAAAGCCTTCAGCTAAACAAGTCCACTTAAACACGTGGTCAGCATCGAATGTCAAACACTTGATGAACTATTTATTTTGGGGAATTAATTACAGCTACATCGTCTTGGGGCTAACCACTGATGGTGCTGTGGTTACTTCGGCTGAATGGGAGCAACTCATGATGAACAAAGTGAAAGCGTATTTGGTGATTTTCCTCTTTATGTTAATTATTCAGAGAATCGCCTTTAGGAGCGTGATGAAGATGTTTTGAGAGTATGCTTGTGTTGTGGTGGCCTGGTGTACTTTATATATTGTATGCCATTACAAGATTATAGAAACTATCATATAACCAATTTCGATTGTTGTTAATTTTGCTTAAGCCCTTTTATCGACTTACGCAACAGACATTGTCGTCTGGGTAGTAACAATTCGCATATATCTTTGTACTGTTATGATCATTAGAACTCATGACAGACTAGCCAAAACGTTGATAGCTTAAATATCATTCGATCACTCATCCTTCTTCCTATATATGTATTCACTCAAATCCTATTATTAGCTTTTTCTTTGTCTTGCTGCGACTTGACCACAAATTTGCCTATGTAATTGCTCGCTGATACTTACTGATGTGCTTGTAGCTTTGTGGCCTGCACCATTTGATAATAAACTGTAGTTGCAGCTTCTCTTTGCCTTCTGATTTCATGCTCCGTTAAGATTTATATTATAACGGTTATCGATGTGAAAGATTAGCGAAGCATTGCACTACAAGATCACCTCTCATTCTCCTATAACTCAATGAAAATAATCTGAGATGTTGAAATCTGTCGTTATAAAATCTATATCCGTTTTTGGAGTTGAGGGAGCACAAAGACACTGTGGACGTCAAGGTAAAGTCGTTTGTATGTTTTTAATGGTGTTAGGAAGAACTCTGGGGTGATTGTACTAAGTTGTCTTCATGCAAAGCGTAGAATCGCGTTTGTCTTGTCAGGCTCTCACATGAATTTCCAGATGGCATCTAAGCTTTCTGTGATTCCAAACCCTGAATCCAGCTCTTGGTAGACGATGTAGAATGTTTTTAGTCAGTAGAAAGAAACTGTTCATGACATGACATTTTGACGCCATTTTCTAAACTGACTCGTCCTATGGTGAAAATTAGCAATATGACGTCTTGAGCTTCTGAAAAACACATTTCGACTGCTTAGAGAGTAATATACTCATTACAAAAGGCAAAAGGTTATACATGGAGCGACCATGCCCGCACGAATGAGACATGTCATATCGACCCCTTGTTTTCGCGTTCACCAGTGTTGACTTCTTGGTGTTATATGTGGAATGTAAATCTTCGTCATGTTCCGGGGCCGAACATGAATGGAAACTTTTAGGATATAATTATGGATTTTTATAGTATACGTGTTCTTTCATACAATTTTCAAATAACTGGATTTTTATAATTTCTTTCCTTCCACCATAAATTTCTGTCTGGCCCATTGACTATTTTTATACGTCATACTATTCCTACTTTATTCCTAATTTATTAGTTACAGCCTTTCACACCCACAGTCACTTTTCATCTTGATCTTGTATGATTGTTATTACCTATTTTATGGTACAGTGAGGCTTAATTTACTTCCATATAAGTTTGTAGTGGCTTAGCTTCGTTAATTATTTCCCTTGATAACCGTTATTATATAAATCGCACCGTATTTGAAATGAGAAATTCATAAGAAGCGGCAAATACAGTTTATTAACGGATAGCACGGATCACAAAGCTACAAGCATGTTCAATGAGTCTGGAGTATAGGCTAAGATGTGTATGCGAGTGAGCAAATACAGAGGTGAATTTTTAGTCAACTCGAATAAGGCACAGTAAGGCAATGGCTGTTAGAAGGACTCGAGTATATATGTACATGGGGAAGAGAAGGGACCGGATTCCATACTGTTTAGAATTAGTGAGTGCTTGAACAGGCCACATACTGATGTCTCAATGGCTGATAGATGCTCACAGTGAAACGCAAGGTGACTTCTTCAAACACACAAAGTTTTTCAACTTTCCGTATAAGTTAATGGGATGTATAATCACTCAGAAATGAGTACATGAGCTCTATTGCCCCGATATATATTTAGATGTTTGAGGTCAACTCATAACTAATCGACCTAAGTTTTTACAGTGCGATGAGAACAGCATGAGACAAAATTGAGGCTATTCTATAATCGCAATCCGCCAACACAATGAAATTTGTGATGAACACGAGATTGTGCCGTGCAATACTCTGCTTTTCATGGGCTTTCATTTATAATTCGTTCACTCACACCAACCTTCTTACTTTAGCCTCTCAGACAGACAATAATGCGTGTTTTATTATCTTTCTTTCTTCGTAACAGAATAGTTTCCGTAATCATTACACATAAATCCTTGTAAAACACCTTGAGGACTCCATGTTAAGTCTATCAATATTACGTTAGTAGTCATAGCTCTGTGTTTTGCCACCATGTGGTTTTCTATCTAATTTTCTTCATTCAGAAAAAATGAGTACAGAAACAATACAGAAAACGAGATTGAGAACACTTCGGTGCTCCATAAGTTCCTACTGTCATGTAATCATTTAGAGTCGAATGTGGCCACATCCATTTATATAGATCTCTTGCTACGCATATGTACGCTCATATTACACGTTGAATTGTGACTGGATGCAAAAATTCATTAACCAAGGCTCCATTGCATTCATTTATCATATTCTCACCATATCTTATTTCCACTGCCCTTCTTTCCTTTAATTCCAGAGTTGTACACTTCAACAAATTTGAGCGAGAGACTGTCAAGTGCGGCGATATTCTTGGTTTCACAAACTTTACTGCTCTTGAATCAGTGAACATATATGACGTCAGAATGTACCAAACCTTCAAATAACCGTCAAGATACAACAGAACTTTTCAATGGCCTGGAGTCTGCAGAAGACCTATAAATGTCCCCTAACATCAAGACACGAGTGCAAACGATAGAAATTGTTTATACCGGTTAATTACAAAGATACTGGACATCTGACCGATTTTAGCAATTGCAACATTTTGGGTTTCAATCGTAAAAACGGATCAATGGACATTTATAGACATCTGATACAACTTCTAATATAAATGTGCTCTCTCAATGAAACCAATTAGATGATTTAAATCTATGCTGCATTTTGATTATTGCTCCCTTCCCTAAGGCTCACTTGAAATGAAGGAAACCTACAAGTAAATACCAAAGTAACTGAAACAAATCCAGTCAAAAGAATAGACCACCCCCAACGAAACCACCAATGACCAACACAAAAACATTATTTATTGAGCGGCTCAGCGAATATATTTAGCACAATCTGTAATCAATAGGCCGAAGGGACTGTTATCACATATGAATTAAACGACTGGAAGGCATCAATGGATTTCCAGCCTAATTACAGAAGCGAGTGGATCTCAAATGACAGAGGAAGACAAGAAAAAAGCAAGGACCATGGTAAATTCTTTTTACAGAGTTCATACTAAGTGGCTCCTTCTTTACGAAGAGCAAAACTCAAATACTATGTCACAAAATAGACTGCTCACTGTATACTTCGATCAAGAAGACGTACGTAAAATCCTTAGTACTTTGAACACAGAAACATCAACATGACCAGATGAAATGCAACTTAAAATCTTGAGAAAAATCGCACAGTATGTTACCTATGGACTGGAAGGATGCAATTGCCACTCCAATATACAAAACAAGATTAAGGCAACTTCTGTGAAACTACAGATCCGTCAAATTAATTTTTTGTATTATTTGTTTTAATCTTCCTATTGATGTGTAGGACTGTAATTAATCAGTTACTTATTGGCGTATATGCATCCCGTACGGATTGCCCCCATATCGTCTTAAGTCACAAGCATTATAAGCAAACATAGGATGCAGGTACATCCATCTGAGAAGTCCCCAATAGAACGAAATGCGCACCCTGTATTCCATTGTCAGCCTTCACCTATCTTTACAGACCTGTTGGTTTCATCAGTATTGTAGTGGAAATACGGGTAAGAATAACCAAAAAGACAATAATGGCATCCATGGAAACCGAACCCCTGCTATATAACTAACAAAATGGGTTCGGGAAGACATTATCTTGCGCAACAATTCTCTTTATGACAAGATACAGATGGACGAAGGCTCCAGGTAATGAAACATCGGTGGGTTTCGTCTACATATAATTCAGCAAAGAATTTGGTAAGGTGCCGAAAATAGACTATTGTTGAGGCTGTCATACCTGTGAACTGGCGGACTTCTTCTGAAGTGGACCGAGGATTTCTCGGTAGGCCATAGACAGAAAGCAAGAATAAATTCCAAGTGCTACTTGTGGAACCCAGCACATAGTGGAGTACCACAAGGCTGACAAGTAAAAACAGGCGAAGCAAACGCTTGCACACTTCAAACGGACTTCGATGTTCTGATTAGCTGGTCTCAAAGATGGCTGATACCTGTCAAAGCGACCGTATGTTTTACATGGATATTGGGGATAAAAAGGTAAAATGGCACAGCATAGGAAAGGGTCAATGTCGGCGGTTCGAATTCACAAGGATCTTGAAGTGACAGTAAGCCATGCTCTTATGGCCACGGCTCACCTTCACGAGGCCTGAGTTAAGGGATGTGGAACCCTTTTGACTTTAAGACACACACTCGCCAAGTTAGATACTACAGTATATATAACCTTAGTGAAATGCAAACTTGAAAACTTCGTTCAGGCTTCAAGCCCGTAATCTTGAAAAAAAGACGGAGAACAGCTGCTTGAGCTATTTCACACCACTGCGATTTACTATGTCCTAACGCAGATTAGGAAGTAATCAGATTTTGATGTATAGATTCTTAAAAAATGATTTTGAACATAATACACCTTCTCTTACTTTTACTAACAGATCAAGAAAACTCAGGGAACATACCGGGCCAGTAAAAAGGCTAGTAGGAAGCAAAAATACTCGTAGAATACAGGTTTATACTTCTAGTCATCAATTCTCGGGACCTGTTACCTTAGGAAGTGGCACTCATCTCTTCAGTTGTTTTATTCAAGAGGAGACTAGATAATCTTGAAAGCTTACTGCAAAAAGACTAACGAATGCTGTAGGCCTTTAGTCCTTAATACACTAATTTGGAACTGACCTGAATCTGGATCTTCATGCAGTTTGAACGAGTCACTGATCTTGCTTTTGTAGGTCGACACAAATTTGAGTATGTTTGTTGCTCCTGGTTGTCTCCTTAAGTGGTCTGGTTCTGTGAATGATATTGTTGAGAGAACATCAACCCTAATCAGTAATGCCATTTCAGTGTATGACAGAGTGGGATCATCCGGACCTGCTACTTTTGAGTCAGTTGTCCTAGTAAACATTAATCTTGGTTATACTGACATTTTCCCAGCCTATGTCACTGTTTGAAGCTGAATACCAAACGAAAAAAAACGCCATCGACTTCCTTCAACATATATCTCCTTATAAAGCTATAAGAGACGCCAGCTGTGATGCCACTCGTAGACTTTCTGATATGGAAGTTGAATTAGAGTAAGTTAACTTACACTTCGATCGACCCTCTGCTAACATCTTTGCTGCTAATAACACAGGTATCGACTCAACCTACATAGCACATTATTTGTGGCTGGCATGAAAAGCTTCAGTTGCCTTTACTCAGCCGTTAGAATGGTTAGATAAGTTTGGCGTCTGTTTAGGCGAAAAGTATACAACTCAGAGACATTTGAAATATGAATTTACAAAAAGGGAAAATTCCTCATTATTTCCCCATGATATACGAAAAATCAAACACTCTGATGCATCTCCCTATCATTACCCCTTTATTTTCAAACAGAATATCCCTTTAATTTCCCACATCGTTCGCCTTTATTTCCCCTTTAATGGTTGCTTGGGTCCATTTTTTTCACAACCATAAACCAAGAAGTGTATGCCTTCTAACGAGGTTCAAACTGGTTTTTGACAACTCATCTACTGGTTTTGTACCTTGATCTAAATGGCTGTAAGTTAAATAGGGTGTACTCTGACAGATATTAAAAAAAACAAAAGCCAACCATGTTAGTTGTCATCGGCATGAGTAGTCAAGAGAGCGTTAGTTCAAACTGATTGTTACTTAATCTACTTTTGAACGCCATATAACCGTTATCATAGTCGATCATAGTTGGGCATACGTTTTTTATGAAGCCGTAGTTCTCAGAATACACCACTTATTATCGGATTCCTAGAGTTTATTTTAGCTTCACATGATCACTGATGCTATTATTGATTTCGCCGCTATGTACTATATGTCTGATTATTTACTTGAAAAAAAATACCACTCGTCATGTTTTATTATTATTTTCCTAAATTTTCATTGCTCAGAATGCGGAAGGATGTATTTGAAAAGTTTGTTTCTGTCCAAAAGAATATAGATTCATCATTCTCCGGTGAATATCGTCGTTATGTAGATAGAAAAGTTCAGCTCGGTCGGAGAAATGGTTTGTTGCTTGTTCCTGTATGATATTAATGAATAACTGTATTTGTAAACAATAGGTCTTCACCTGGATGACGATAAAAGAAAACTGATAGAAGCCTTGAATAAGGAAGAAAATCAACTATGTATTGATTTCCAACGTGCTCTAAATGAAGAGAACACATTGTTAGAGTTTACAGATGAGGAATTGAGTATGTTAACAACAAAAATGATTAAGTTTTAGATTATCTGAATAGAATGTATATGATATGTGATGAGTTATGGAGGTTTTATGTTTTGTGTGTTAATTGTTTGTAGTGTTTCAGGGCTAAAACGGTAGTTGGTTGTATAAACATGTCCATTTACCATAATTGCAGGCTCTCTGATGAGTTTTTCGTGTTTCTGATAGTTTTATTTCATTGGTCATGAATACTACGCATTGAAACTGAAGAGTTCTTTTTCTATTTGATGAGATAATCAAAAGTGATAGATCTCTTGAGCAACTCATCTTGTGGCGATAAAACTGGTTGTCATATACCTTATGTTAATGCAACCTCCTAATATACCTTTAGTTTGGTCACAAATCCATCGTCGAGCATCAGTGTAGTAAACCGTCAAGTTGTTGCCTCACCAGTCACACAATTTTTAATTGATTTTTCTGTTTAATGGGTATTTGTTTGGAAATCAATAATACAATGTATTTGAGTTTTAATAGTTGTAGAAAGTATGGCATTTTCTTGCGATAAACGGTTTTTGGAGTAGCTAGTGAAACGTTCTAAGTAAATTTATTATCATGTATTGCTTTCCTTATGGAAATTGATATTGTGTTAATTTGTTTTTTTTTGTAGCTGGATGTCCTGCTGATTTCATTGATGGTTTGAAAAAGGTGATTCAGTTTCTTTCGTGTTATGTTATTCTGTAGTTGTACATTCTTGACTTTTTCAGTGTAGATATTATCAGCATTCTCATCGATAACACGGTTGTTTGTTAGAGATAATGTATAATTTGTTTCAGCTTGATCATTACTCTGACATTATGCAACCCTCTCTAATTTGTTAGACGTAGTTGGAGTTAGTAAACGATAGAACACTTATTTATTGAGTTACACTGGTAGTCTTAACTGACGGATAGTCAAGTTGAAATAGTCAAATCTGATATCGGTTTGTATATGTTGATGTTACACTACCTCAAAATGAAACAATAATACGAAGATCGCAAAGAAATTAAATGGTACGCTGTAGTGAGAGCTGACTGGTGGTTGAGATAAAATATAAGCAAAACTAGTTTTGAACCATATTGTCATTAGTTTCGACAGGCATGTGGGCCTTGTAGGGGATATTCGCAATCTATTGCAGTAGTAAGGCATATAGCACAGTGTTTTGCGTGACCCAGTTCCAACCAAATTCTTCAAAGTTCTAGGTACCTGAGTGGAATAAATTCTAAATGTTCCTTAAAACAAGAACAACGTATGTATCAAAATAAGGTAGATTAATTTAGTTTGCAGATTGCATGCAACCTAACCATGATAATACCAACAACTAAAAATATAATGTACATGATTTGTATTATAACTTCAGATAAGTTCTGATCAGTGAATATTGATAAAAAGAGCAATAAGTATTGCGAATTTAAAAAATATTGTTCATACAATTGATTGTTTAGGCGCAACGTAATGGAGATATTTATTCTTTGAACTTTAGTACTTCTGTGCACTATGGTTATAAAGGAACTATAGCGAAAATCCTTTTCCATCATATCAGAAGATCGTTTTTCCGAAGATTTAGTTAACAGAGAATCAACCGTAGTTGAATATTGTTTACTCGTCATTTATTTATCCTCAAAAATTCATGACTAAGTATATGAATGTTAAAATAGAGGAAACGGAGCTTTCTTCTTTCAATAAAAGCTTATCTTCTTAATACTTGACTTCAATAGTGCTGAAGTATTAAGATAGATCGATTTGAGACCAAGCTGATTTCTCTATGTCCAACGCGTTTCTCAAATGCTTCTCACGTCTAATCTCATTAATAGTTTATATTGTTGAAAGTAATTGATTTCATTACATGGGCATCTAATTTCATTTTATTTAATAGATACATTGAAAGCGAGATTATTGTTCATTGATAGGTTGTGACATCTAGTTATCTTTCATGCAACCTAATGTTATCAGTGAAGATTGTTACGCCTCTATTGTTGCTGTGTCACTGAAAGTAAAAGTTAGTGGAATGTGTAATACAGATGGTCAACAACAAAGTGGCTCAGGTTAATTATTGAAAGAAATTGGTCATTAAACTATTTGAACGGGTTGACCACAAAATGAGAATCACATCTCAATGTTTTCATAATAATTATATTAATTACAAATTTTCCTGTACAAATTAGTTGTATGCTGTCTAATATGTTGTGGTGTATTATTTCTTTTTTAATGCATGTATGAATTAAAAATAGCTCCCTTCTGGCAAACGTGAAGTATCTCTCAAATATCCACACTACTTCCCGATCATGCAAAAAGCATCTAATCCAGAAACAAGGAGAACATTAGAAACAGCTTTTAATTCGAGGTAAATTGAACGTTTGGCTATTGGTTTTCTTAGAGCTTTATCAAAAGTACTGGTCATCATCATTGATAAATACAATGCAATGGGATTTGCATAGATGCGCTCCATCACCGTCTAGATTGTATTTGAAATAGGTGGTTTTTTGTTACATGTACTTACTTTCCAACCTGTAGGTTGGAGGTCAGAACCCTATTCTAACTAATTTGGTTTAAGCTACATGGTAGTGTCACTAATCTTCATACAACAAACAATATGGCCCAAGTCAAATCAAGTACCTTGTTGATTTCAGACTGTCGGATGAAAATTCGAGAAAAAAGTTGTTCTCCTTAACTTCATCATTAATGATACATAGTTGTAAATTCTTAAATATTGTATTTTAATGGTTGAAGTAGGACATACATACATAGGTTATGACTGAATTAGTTAATGTTCTTTGTTGATAGTGACGGACGTTTAAATCAGTTGCAGTTTAAGTATGTACAGAATATGCCATTACCGTTGAAGGATCATGTACGAACGAGTAATAGATATCACTCATAGGAGTGAATTACAGTGGTTATGGTGAAATCGTGTGAATATAATGGAGAATTGTTGAGTTAGAGTAATTGTAACAACTTACAGTTACTTGCACACAGCAGTGACCAATGTCAGCCCCTTGAAGATTACAGGTGTATGCCTCTCTGATGAGTCACAACTAGCACGAAATATAGGTCTAGAGTTTCCTGTCGACCACCTCTAATCAGATAACAATAATAGTGATATTTTTAGTTGGCAAGTCATATGGATTAGAAATATAAATGTGAAATTAAAAACATTCCATATGAAAGCGACAGGACAAGGGATCAGCATAAAGGCGATGTTGATGTTTAGAGTTTATAGTATGAATATTAAGAATGTGGTCACTCAATTGTGAGCTTAGCTAAACAAAGTACCTGTATGTAACTTCTTTGAATTCATCAGTTCCGTTCCTGCTTTTGGAAAGAACGTAGTCTTACCTCTTTCCAGTGAACTGCCTAAGACTTAATATAAAACCTTGAAGACTACTTCTATCTTAATACCGTTTTCATTATCTACCATGTGAGAAAGGATAGGGATATTTATATGTTCGATTATCCCTATTCCAGAAGTTATTGAGAATGTTTTTCCACTCCAATATTCTTTGCTTTTAAAGATTTGTGAACTCTCGAAGTCGATAAAAACAGCTTCCATTAATCAGTAGATATTTGTTAATTGAAGAATATTTTATAAGTGTCTAGTATTTAGGCTTTCAGTATGAGCCTAAATAATAAATTAGTATTAGGTATTTTCTTATAAATTCACTTGGACTGTGAATTTATTTTCAACTTATAATTTATGTTTTTAGGTGTATTAAAGAAAATACACCCATACTGAAACGTTTAATGGAACTTCGGAGAGAAGTAAGCGATCTTATTTGTGTCTGCAATCAAGTAATTTCAATGTACATGAATAATTTGAGAGTGGATGTTATCCATCTTTTACTATTATTATAAGTGCTGGCATTACTGCAACATAATGTGGCAATGACATTCACATTTACACGTTAGACTGCAAGCCAAACCGTATTGTGATATGGTCCCTTTATCTTGTTGATTAATCCATGGTAACCTGCGAAAAATGCAAACATACTGTTCACAGATTTGCTTTTATCTATTTATTCTACAAACGTTTAATTCAATATAATTCATCTATTCTGTGCAAGTTCATGTGTACCCTGTTTATTGGCACATTCTTTTTCAAAGCCTTAGCAATAATATTTTATTTAATTAATTGTCATTTCTTATAGTACCATTGGGAACAAAAAGCAGAATGCACCATACAGAATAAAGTTATAGTACCATAAAGGGTTGCTGCCACTTTTATACAGCTCTCTTAAATAGCACGCGGCCATGTCATAAATTGAATACCTCTCTGCCTTTACTACCTTATTCCAGCTTTAGAAATTAGTAGACGACATAGAATCAGCTGGAACTATCAGAAAACATGTCCTATCCCACCAAAGTTGGCCTTTAAAGTTGATGTCACTAAGCGAATTTTGGTTACCCCACCTGAACACTCATCATGGAATCTCAGCTTTATGAAGTTGCTGTTTACAATCCTTCTCAATTCTATGGTATTCAAACATGAAGAGTTTCCGAACATCCTTAGCCAGAACATAGCTACTGCCAATGACCTTTTTTAGTCCCTACCTTTTTCAACTAGGCTAACATCACTGACAATATTAATTTAAATGTCATGTCAAAATTTTATCGAAGCAATATTCAAACCTGAAAGTCAGTATTTAAAAAGTTGATTTATAACAACCATCAAACCTACCATCGATTTGGAATATCTTCCCAATCTACCATCACGACGCAACAAAAATACCCAACCTAACGCTGAATAACCCTACGTCGACTATTAGGTTAATTAGTCAACATTTAAGAAACTATAATAGGACATTAAAACTCTGATGTTTCCTAGTCATGGGACCGGGAATATAGTGATTATTCAGCTTGAATCCATGTACGTATGTGTCAGGTTCTGCTATACGTATAATTGACTGTGGCTGACATCACGAACTGATCTCAGACAACCATTGAAAGTTAGGAGTCAATGCGCAGGTGTATCGTACTAGTATGGAACACTTCAGTGGCAGTAACATTCCGTCGCTTCAAGATTTTCAGATATCACAATGAGCGCTTGACCCCTAAACTACTGAGGTTATATCCAAAGGTTTGCATCTCTAAACCGAATCGATTTATGTTCCTTCAATTAAGGGGAAATAGGAAAGTGATTTAATAAGAAAAATTATAAATCTCATGCACACAGTTCCCTTTATCATTTCGAAGAAAAGAAGAACAAAGATTCTAGCAGAACAGCATAAATCACTTTATTTGGTCTGGTTCTCATCAGCTACTTACAACCTATGATATTTAAAACATAATTACGAAATGGGTTTGAATTACTTAAATGAAAGAGTTTAGTTGGAAGTTATGTTGAAGACACATTAGCATAGTATAGCAAGGGTGCAAATAAATTCAATAAACTGAATATTGTAAATATATATCTTATGTAAAAGAACAATTTACAACATTATTTGTGACAAGAGTTCAAAGGTCCGGAAACAAGCGATTACATAATGAGTAGTCGCTGATCAGAATAAAATGAGTAAAGCTCAGTTACGAAAATAAGATTACTAATCTGCAAGACAGTCGGTATGAAAAAAGCCTCAATGATGTAATAAATGCCAGAAAGAGTTTCAAAAATGTTTTAAGATGCAACGAAGGAATATTTGTCACCAGAAGACTGAAGTTTCGCCATTTTTTAATCATCTTGATAGATTGCGATGTAGCGACTTGAAGTCATGCATCCAAGAGATGTTTGGTAATTGCACAATCTTAAGTCATTCTATTTCCTGTTCTAAGGCTTTTTGGAACATGCTCAAAAGATCTAAGATATGCCCTCCCTTCTATTCGGCCAGTGTAGTTGCTTTGGCAGGTACACGTAAATTTACAAACACAACTGACAGTAACATGAAAGGAGTGCTTGTCGATCTTTGATTGGGTTATTGAACATGTTTTATAAGGACTTAGTAGTTTGGCTGCCGGAAAAGTTCTGGCTAATGCAATTTTAAGCCTCCCATTGATTATGTTTGAGACATCATCACCTTTGCAGTCAGATTCACACAAACTATACTAAGTGAATTTAAACTTCACCCCATTGCACAAGCAAGTGGCTATCAAGACTCAGTGGCTGAGTGGATAACGCGATGGCGTTTGAAGCGAAAGGTACTGAGTTCGAGTAGCAGAGTGGACATCAACTCTGAGATGCAGGTGCATCCAGCTGACGAGTCCCAAATAGGACGAAACGTGCGTCCTGGATTCCACTGATAGCCACTGTCTATTTTCGCTTACCATGCTTGTGAATTAAGGCTATATTGAGACAATGCGCACATTATGCACATATGCCAATTAGAGACTGACCAGTTGTAGTCCTAACAAATCGATGGGAAGATTCAAACTAACATTTTTGTATTGTCTAAATTTGTGATTAGTTCTCAGTTTTATGAAAAGAATTGTAAATGTTTCTTTTATTTCTGAATTCTTGTGATTGTCACTCCCTCATTTTATATCCTTGTGTTTTAGCGTGCAACACTTCTTGGTTTTCCTACACATGCAGACTTTATACTTGATTTATACAAGACTAAAACGTCTGAGAATATTAGCGAATTTTTAAATAATCTTGGAAATAAACTCGAAAAAATTCGACTGAAAGAGTCGACACGTTTACTGGAATTGAAAAAAGAAGAGGTAAGATGTTCTTCGCTCTCTACATTGGTCAATTATTTTTTGTAATTATTCAAACGTGTGTTGAACACGACTTAGCTGTGAAATTATCTTAAAGCAGGATAGATACGATCCTAACATGTCCAGATCTCAGTAAACAAATTTGGGAAGGTTAAGCCAGTGTTCTAGGAAACAAATCTATATTGTAGAGTTGAATAATCTCACAAAATGCATTGATTAGTAGGCTTTCTTACTAGGGACACTAATATCTATAGTAAAATAAGGACACCTGGTCAAGCGTCCACACCATTTCTCGGCAAGCCAGTACTTACTTGAGACAGCTCTTCACATTCCGTAAAGAACCATTAACTTACCAGTCCCATACTTGTTCACCTCTGTGAACTACCAACCAAATTATTCCTCTTAACTATTATCGTCTTCTTCCTTATTACTCTCCGTGGGGATTTCGCCCGTTGTCCGAGTACAGTGTTTCGAAGAACTTGATGTTCGTAGCCCCAATCTGGATGTTTTATCAAGTCATCTTTTGTAGTGGATCAGTTATTTGGTTTTCTGAAGACAAGTCTGTGAGTTTGTCCCATGCTTTTGTCTGGTTTTGTATGTGTAGATTTTTATCCTCGTCACTTTTGAACAATTGCCCAAACTTATTCAATTTAAGATCTGTACATCCCTCTACTTTACAAATGTTTCCAATTTCCAGTACTGAATGGTAGAGATCGTTGAATTTCATTGAAATCATGGACCGGTCGATTCTAGACCATCATTGATCGGCTCATTATTCCAATATCATTTCAATTCACTGGATAAGATCGATGGTCGATTCTGTTGTATAAAGAAGTTGACTTTAAAGAGCACACCATGACCAACTTACGTGATAAATTCCTTGGGGTTTTTAAACCATCACCTATCGAAATGAACACTTACACTTGACCTAGTATGTTCAGTAATAATAACACTTAGAAATGATGTGCTTGAAATCAGGAGATATAATCTATTGACAGTGATTGACTAAACCATCCCACAACATCGAATGAGAGGAGTTAGAGGCTAAGTAATATTCGACGAAAGTTTATTCAAATAACTTGTTTCCGCACAATCAATTACTATTGAGACCATCCAACTTCAGTCCTTTCATGCTACTTGGCTACTATTATCCATTGTCACTCGTTGTACTTGTCTCATGCTTAATATGATTAAACTTTACTGGTCACAGCTTCTCACTAGAACTTCGAGAATAGGTCGGTTACAAGTAATCGTATGATGATTGTTGTTATAGTGTGTTGTGTAGATTGTCAATCCATAATAGGTGCTTGGATGCTTACAGCCATTGAGTAGTAGTCCCATGCTAGGTTATAAATAGCTATCCAATGCTTGCTGGTTTCCAGCTTACGGTGATTCATATTATTCGTGTTGATGGTTACTGACTATCTGATATTTTTGTAAATAATATAATGTGTACATGAATATAACTAAGGTGACACGCTCGCTACATAAATCCGATTATCATGGGTCCGTTTACTTATGAATTTGTGGGTTCGAATCACTGAGGAGTTCTAAACTAGGTCAAAACAATTAATGTCAGTACCCCCTGATTTCTAACCGGTTCTCCACATGTGATATTTTCGAACCATAACGAAAATCATCCTCAGTTGTATTCTTCTTTCCAAATTTCATTTAATGTACTTACTAAGTTTATTTCCCTCTTCCAGTGTGATCGTTTAGGATACACGTTTAATAATTGCTTAAATCCATGGGATACACGATATTACATGAATATGGTTAAAGAACGAGATTATTCCGTCGACGAAGTGGCTTTGAAGAAATATTTTCCATTGGCTACTGTAAAATCGGGTATATTGCGATTGTATCAACAATTACTTGGTTTAAAATTTGAGCGTGTTCCAAATGCAGAAGTTTGGCACGAAGAGGTAGAAATGGTTAGTTCATAAATTTGATATCTTTATTCTTCAGTTTGGTCAAGATTGTGTTTATTATTTCTAGGACTAGCGGTATAGTGCTCGACTACCCAAACTAAAGTAGGTGAGTGTGGGGTTGAAACCTATTACGTTGTGATTAGGTGTGACATTGTGATGACACAATGGGTGCTATGTTAGCTGGGAAAATAATCCATTTAGGCACCACCAAGCCAGACAGTTCGCTTGGAGAATTTAGTATAGTTAACAGCAAGAACTTAATGTCCGAATGCGATATCGTTGTACCAAGTGTACTGAAATGTGAAGGCAGTAAGTTGGTTATTCCGTCAGACAACTGGCGTTTGCAGCGATGTTGCCCTCTCATAACGGACTAAATGGATTAGAAAGTGTAGGCTCTGAAAATAATACACCTCAGTTTGTCCTACGGGTTTCTGTCATCAGTAGTAAATTCTGCATGGAGCTAACATATTAAGAACTGCCCTCAAATAGGCCTTGTGTGATCGGCCTGAAACACTTGTCATTTGGGTACTTGGTTTGTGCTCCCAGGTCGTCAAAATTAGTTTCAGCAACCGGAAAGTGAAAACCACTCTGGGTACATAGGACAGCACTCAATTGATCACCTCATGGCTACACACACTTGTTCAAGGTGACACTTGCATTATTATTACGGATATCGTGTAGATTGTGTAGACGGAGCAGTGACTCTGGTTTCAGGTGCTGGACGTTTAGCCATTAAGTCGCACGTTTGAACTCCACCATGAATACTTCGGTTTTGTTAACCAGGGAGCATCAATAGCCGTCATTTGAAGTGTATCTGAAAGCCAAGCTGATAAATTTGTACCCGGTTAATGATAATATTCCTTCTGCTGTATGGATATACTTGTTGAGTAATGAATGTGAAAAACTCGATTATATACTTTTGTAGTCGATGTATATTCACATATTGGATTATGTAAGGTTTATGCCTTGGTCATCAGTCAACTCATTAATGTTGTAGTATCAGTTTATATGTTAAGCCCATATACTTTATTCTAGTTCCTAGCCAAGCCAATTCGCCTATCCATTATGAGTCATATTTTGAACTTGTTAATCATTTGCTTATTAACCTTGACTATACTTTTATATGAGCATATATGTGTACACTTCGTATCTTATTCATCATATGTCTGTCACTCATTTTTGTCCGACTATAAATGTTGATTAACGCTTGCTTAAATCGAGTTGGCTTCCCAGCCATCTCCAATATGCATCATCTTTCGCCTCACTCTCTCGCTTGCCGCTCACTCGCTCGTTCATATTCGCTCAGGTGTTGTTAACATTCGAACCTGAGTTATTCGGCAATAAACTGTAGTTGCTGCTATCCTTTGTCTTTTGATTTTACGCGCCGTTAAGATTAGAATTATAACGGTTATCGAACTAAACGATTAACGAATCGCGGCACTACAATGTTACCTTCATTTATGAATTTAATGTACTTTGAGTGTTTCCCTGTTGAATGTTAATCATTTATATTACCAAGCATTATTTACATTGATTTTGTTGCATGAGGGCTAAATAAACTTTGTAAAGCCAATGTCAAACTACTGGCCATTCAAGTGCAATTCAATAGATTCGTAGTGTTAAAAGTTCTCATAAACAGCATGAACATGCAATATTTATGTTATAGGTTAAGAATTCGTTTATCTTGGAAAGAAAGAAAACTCAATTTATGTGAAATACTGTATATACTGTACCTTAATTTTCCATAATCATGTACAAGTGATATCTGTCCAGGAGAGCTAACTTCTTCCATTCATTCATCTGAATCATGTGATCATTTGAGAGTTAATTCCCTTAGTTCTAATGATGAGCCGTGACCAGTGGAGTCTAATGGTGTCAGGAGTTAGGCAGTCGCCCACCATTGATAATGGTTGCTCAATATAACAGATTAGTTGGAGTTAGAAATGTAAACTGTTAAATGCGAACTCCGTGGTCTAAATGTTAATTGCCCACCACTATACCTGGAAATCCTAGGTTCAATCTCCAATGGTGTCGTAGATGCATACTATTGACGATTCCCTTACTGGGATGAAATAGCTATTTAGTGCTTTTAAGTCTTCGACAGTTGTTTAATTAAAGTCAGTCCTTGATGTAAGTTTTATTAAAAACTTAAACATCATTCAATCCTATCATTGAGTGTGAATCTTTTTCTCTCTTTGTCTGTATAATTTTTCGTTGTAGTATTCAGTGAGTGATTCTGAATCCAATAGTTTGTTAGGTTATTTCTATCTTGACCTGCATCCACGTGAAGGTAAATATGGACATGCAGCTGTATTCGGTTTACAACCAGGATGCCGTAGATCAATGGACTCCAATAATACTACGGTGAATGAACGTGGTCATTCCCCATCATCATTAGCCTCTGAACGTCAATTGGATATAGCAGCATTGGTTACTAATTTCACTTCACCAGATAAAAATACTGGCCAATGCTTTCTATTTCATCATGAAGTCGTGACTTTCTTCCATGAATTTGGTCATCTGATGCACCATGTATGTTCACATACTGAAACAGCTTTATTTAGGTAAGTTAATATTTCTAGTGATTGAAATTAAGAATAAATTTTGGTTAAATGTACGTGAAATTCATTTATTCCTGGCTTACAGTTTTTGCCATCAGGGGGAATGGTGTCTCAGTAATTAAAACACTTGACTTTCAGCCACTAAGTCCTTGGTTCGAATCACTCTTCATTTATTCGATTTGGACAATTGAGCTTAGAATCTATGACCGTTACACATAGAGTGTTATTCGAAGCTTCCCAAACTAATATGTACCTACTGAATTAGTCGAATTAAGTCGTAAATATTGACATCAGGTAGAGTGATTCATTGTGTTAGTCGGATGTATTCCTTTGCTACTGCACTTCATTTTGTGATTCCGTACTTATCAGGATAATGTTTCTTTACGAAATTATCCTCCAATATAAAATTAGTTATGTGTTTAGAGAAATTAATCCTGTTTGTAAATTTATGTAAAACAATCAACAGTTGGATTTGATCTGAAAAATGTGATGCATTTGTGTTATGCATTTCAAACAATCTGGTCACACATATACTTGTTAACGCATTTGTACATGAAAACTAATAGTGATCGATAGAATAGAATCACCAATAGACATCAATTGATAAGTGTAAATAAAGGAAACAAAATTAACACCATATGGGAAGAATAGAAACTTGTCATACCACCATCCTATCCCATATAATATCAAAGATTGATTATCAGGGAAGATTCAGGGTTATGACAAGTTACCTTGGTAAGAATAAAGGGAGTTTGAATTAGCGAGTAGCCAAGGCTTCCATAAACCTAAGAATTCGTCGATGACAATTTCTACACAATGTTTTAAAAGTTGTATTAATGTTGATTCTATTAATAGTGAAATGAAGAAGGAATGACAAAATACTGAAGCTACATTTTATGGGATACTGTCTCTCTTAATTGGGAGTCTGTAAAGTACTAATAACATTTAATTTTGTGACTTTTTATTCCGAAACCTTGTCATTTTGTCTTTACAGCTCTTTACCTTATGCTCCAGCATATTAGAGGACTGTTCAAAACATTGGGAAGTATAAAACAACCGCTCGCATCATTCTCACTATTCACCTACAACTAATTACGAAGTCGGATCAAGGACTTTTAAGGGTTTGCTTCATCTATCGTGGGGGAAAACCACTTAACATAGTAAAGTTACTGTAATTAACTCTAGTGTTTTTCTAGAAACTTTTCAGTATCATAAAATTGTTCTTCATTTAAAGCAGTTAGTCTCCTTCAGGTGTATAGCAATGAGAAGTCAATCAGTCAGCTACAACGTAGGACCAGGTACATATATGCATCGGTCCAAGTTGCCACACCTCATTATCACAACAAGATGAACACCGAATTCATAGAAGCGGTTACTCCAATGGTTGTAATATATAAAACAAAGATTGTGTATAAGGATATAATATAGGACGAAAGAATTAGTTCCTAGAAATAAAAGTATGCAGCAATTTTAATCTCACGGCTTAAGGTTAGAAAAAGAGTATATATACCGACACCATTGTGATCGATTCCGAAACATGTCACCCAGAGTCTTTAACCATTGGTTACGATAGTCGCGCGGACCCCAACAAAGTAACCTAAATCTACCAACATGGCTAAGACCAGAAGTTAGTGACTTCAAACACTGATGTCACGTTTTGGTTTGGCCGCCCCTACCTGTTAATGAGAAGAGATGGAGTTGATGTGATCATTTATCACACTTTGCTCTTCTTTAGCTTTATTTTACAAGTTTATGGACTTGTGGACTTGCATCCAAAGGTACACTATTATGAGTAAATGAGTTATTCTGCCTACCAAAAATAACCGACTACCTATCTTCGTTTAGATTAGTCCACTAATTCTTGCATATAGACATAACTTATGTACATAATTATTTGGTTCTTGGTATTAAAGCTTCTTCGACATGATTGGCCTTCTTATTTTCGCACAAGTAGTCTCGATAAGTGTCATATAGCTTATGAATTTGTAAATGGATCAAACTGACAGATCATAACATTGTTCTAAGTTCATTTAGGCTCATAAAATGGTTCTATTCATAGACGAGGTTACCTTGAGGTCGATGGTGATAGAGTTTCTCTGTATAATATAAATCAATAATGATCTTAAATTTTAATTAGGCATCAGATTGTATGAAGGTGTATACCACTTGAATATTGAATTTCGAACTAGAGGCAAAGCATTGATAACATTTACATCATAATGAATAAAGATTTGAGTTATCCCATTGTTGATATTGTTGACTGAATTTTGATCAGTCGTTGTTAACATATGTATATCGTGTGCAGATTATCCCGATATAACCACTTTGTCATAAGTCTTATGGACTAGATACGTTGTTGTTAACAGTAGTGAATACCAACAACGGGATAATTCTAAACCTTTACCATTAATGGTTATGCAAACCCACTAGCCCATCAAATAACAATTTTGGCGTTTTGAGCAGAACATACTGGGTGTGTGCCCCAATGTGATCATCAATACACTAATGAATGTAGATTGAGCTATGACAAGTTTTGAATAGGAGGATGAAACTGGCATCTAAGATTTCACTGCTTTTCGCTATCCATCTATTATATTGATAACATTTATGCCTATTTACTTGTTTTTTTTTCTCTGAAGTGGTACAGCTGTAGAAACAGATTTTGTCGAGTGTCCATCACAAATGCTAGAAAATTGGGTATGGAATGTTGATGGACTGAAGGCTCTTTTTGATACAAATGATGATCCGATTCCAAAAGATTTATTAGCTAATCTAATTAATTCACGTATAGCAAATGCTGGTCTATTTTATTCTCGACAAATACTTTTAGCCTCATTCGATCAAGCCATTCATACAACGAACTGGGAAGTGAGTTTGATGTTTTTTTGGTAAAGAAAATAATAGGTTCTTAACATTTGTTATTTTGTCACTTTTTCGGCTTCTCCCCGGATACACTAATCACTTGTTGGAATGTTTGGTCAGCCAAATCCACTATGTCTTAAACGGAATCCTTTTATTTATTTGATGTGTGTTGGTTCTGCCTGGAAATGACCATCATTATCATTATTTATTATTATTATCGTGTTCATATAACTTTATTTGTGCTTCACTTTTTTCAACACAGGATGATCCACTGATTACTTTTACGAATTTAAGTAAAAAATGTTTGGGTATTGAACCGATACCAGATACTTTTTGGCCTGCATCATTTCTTCATTTAACTTGTGGATATGATGGATGTTTTTATAGTTATTTAGTAAGTTAATAAGTATAATCTTTTATGCATTATTTTCTGTTTGTGATTGTTGGTCCAGTGAGATACATTGTTTTTGTGGATATTTCAGTATTTTCATAGTTGAAATCATGAGTCAATTAACCTAGACCACCATGGAAAACCTGGAAGCACTGGACGGCCGTTTCGTTCTATTATGGGACTGGGTGCGCATCTACGATCTCGCACTCACGAGATTCGAACCCAGGACCTACCAGTCTCGCGCCAGAGCACTTTACCGATAGACCACTGAGCTGGCCGGCATCCAACGGTGTTAATGTCTAACTTCAACCAATCCACGATGTTTGAGCAACCATTCACCTATTGTCTTCAGTGAGTTGATATCTCTACAACAGACTTGGTTGAACTCCACTAGTCACTGTTGGATATTGATTGAAGTTATCAAACTTCACTAGAGAATTAGTAAAAACACTTAAACTGAACACACACAAAATAATTTGTTGGTGGATAACTGATATATTCACTATTTACTATTGGTAATTAATTAAGCTAACAAATATCATACGAGACTTGTCTTAATTGTTTATGTCAATGTGCAAAAAATAATGAATGTATTACACTCGTATATATAGGGTTCAGTTACTGGTCTATATTGATTTCAAAGTCTCTATGAGTTATTTTCTCTTATCAACTATTTATGGGTAAAATATTTTCAAAATAATTGTATGTGTTTGATGTGAACTTGTTCTCTGGTTATGCTTGCATCAATAAATAACACTGGTATCCACTCTTCAGCCAATTCATATATACTGACTCTTAAGGTCCAATGTATGGCCTTTTCTCACCAAACTCCAATACGGAGAAAACACAACCGATATACTCTCTCCCTCTCTGTATGTAGTATGTAGTCGAACAAACTTGAGGTGTTGACTGTTCTGGCCAATTAAGAGAGGACGAATATAAGTGAAATATAAATACTGATTAAATTCATTTAGTATTGTTTGTTTGAATGAACATCAACTCTGAGATGCAGGTACATCCAGCTGACGAGTCCCAAATAGGACGAAACGCGCGTCCTGGATTCCACTGCTAGCCACTATCCGTCTTTGCTTATAAATACTGATTTCCTAAAGATTATCTGTACATCCGATTTATTCTAACCTTTTCTTTTTACCTAAAGTGGAGTAGAGTATACAGCATTGATATATTTGAATCACGTTTTCAATGTGCTATGGATGGTGGTTGCCTTAGTAAATCAGTTGGAAGAGATTATCGTGAAAAAATTCTTCGTCCTGGTGGTTCTAAAGATGCTACAGATATGTTGAAAGATTTTCTTGGACGTGAACCAAATGATCATGCTTTCTTCAAATTATTAAAAGTTAATTCGTCATAATTGAAGTAATTTGTCTTTCAATTTTCATTTTAAAAAAGGAGATTTAATTGTTTCTATTTGACTTCTTATTGTTTCTTATTTTTAATAAAAGTTTTTCCCAGCTTTTTATTACTATAGTTTTGATATTTTCTTCCTGAAATTGTTCTAAGCAGTAAGTGTCATGTTAAGCAGTCGTTTTTAATGAGAGTTATTCCAACTTCATTGTTATTCCACTATATTCTGTATGAGATTACGCACAACGTTTTAAGTGCTCGATTATGATGTTGTGGGCAACACATTCGGGTATCTTCCTGATTGTTTAATGGATAAATATTGCATTTTAGAGTGAAGTTTTCAATTCAATCGCCTAAAAATAGCAGTAACTGTTTGATATGTACATGTTTAGTGTATTACAGTTCAATATTTTGGAGGGAAAACACAAATTTCATGAAATTTAGGGTTTGGACAACAATGTTTAATGTAGTTGATACTATAATACAACAGTCACTCACTAAATGAATGAAAACATTGCCGAAAGTACTGCATACGACATATTTGTTGAACATTGAAAGTGTTGCTCACAACTTTGGTATTTTATTTCCAAGAGAATGATTAGATTAGCCGATGGCTATTTGGGTTATAGATTAAAGGGATTATTAAACAATTTACTTATTCAATAGTGTACAAGATTTTCACCTCTGAACTGTTTTTTTTGTCAACGAGTCTGTGAAGACGGTCCACGGGTGAACTTGAGGAAACTCTAAGAAGCTCAGAAAGAGCCGGACATATCCGATTCAATGAGCTTTCGGAAAAATATTCCAGAATCACTACATGTAGTTTCCCTATTGGACAAATGCTAATAACCCCCTGTGTGCGGATTGGATAACTACAATGATGATTTCGTTTTTACTAAAAATTATAAATACGTCACAGTTTTGTATCATAATTGACACTGTTTGGAATAACATTCCTTCCACTTGTCTTCTGTCTTCTCATTTGCGACTGGGTAAGGTTCTATTGTTCTATTGCTCAAGTTATACGCAACATACTAAGAATCTAGGTTCGAAATATAACAGAGTAACAGATTTGTCAGTTAACGCGATTCAAAATTCTAATCGCTGACAGTTTCCTATATGAATCAATTCATAACTTCAATAAATTCTCCGGGTGGTTCACAGTTTCTGTTAAACCGTCCTCATATGTAGCCAGTGAGAAAGTAAATTTTAAGGTGTTAGATCGTAGGTCCAGTGAATTATGAAAGTGTAGATTAAGGCATAGACTGATCGATATAATAATTACATTTCCCAAACTATTGAAAGAGGTTTGAGTAATACGCGAATAACGATAGTAATAAGAAAGTACATGGGGACTGAGTGAAGTTGGTTATGGTCCGAAGATTAACAAAAAGTATGACGTGTATGGTGGTGACTCTTGAAGACTATCTAACATGGTTCAACATCTTGCGGAATAATTGTAAAGAATTATTACTAGTTTTATAAAAAGTCCAATATTTGAACACCTTGTGAACGATACCAACAATTCGATCAAAACAAACTTGGAGTTCAAAATCGCTTACGAAGTAGTCGTCAATTCTTTTAACCAGTAGATTACAAAGACGCGAATCAAATTGTTCGGTTGGTTATTGTTAGGGCTTCGAAATGAGTGGTGATCAAATACCACATGAGTAATTACAACTTAGATTGTATTATTATTTAATATAACTTTCGTATTGTAACATAGTAATTTGTGTTATTGTATATATTAACACTACTTAATCGTAGTTTCTAACGCGAATTCAGGGCTCGATAAATGCAAAATGACTTCTTTAATATACATATGATCTTGAAATCACCCTATCAGAAAATAGCCAATCAACATTCAGCTTTGTGAAAAACTTTTCAAGAAACTTTAATAAATTTATAGAGGATTTAGAGTTTTAAGAGGATTAATGAGCATACTAGGGTTAACTGTCAATACCATAATCCGGCTAAACTGTAACAGCTAAATCCAAAAGAAAGTCATCAAGTTTAAATAATTCCACTCGGCAAACTGGTAAGAGCTTCTGTCGTGAAATACTTAAATCCAAAGCTAAATACATTTTACAATCCATACTACACTAAAAGATTGTTCAATTTTATTCAAAGATTTATTTTGTTTGTAGTAAGATGATAAGTAAGAAGACATTAAATGTGTTCACAATGTGAATATGTGTATGTTTGTTTACGTTTGTGGAGTTTTAGTAAGTTAGGATTCATGAATATTTTTTTTCTAATTTATATCGTCTGATAACAATAAACATGTATCCTGCACACCGTAACCAAATCTTATCAACCATCTGCCGTTCTATCTATTGGTCCTTCTGTATTCGTGATTCATTGGGTTAGTTACAGTGTGATTTACACTGAGGAGACTGACAGCATTACCAGAAAACTTTGTGCTAATACATAAACTCACTTGATAAATACGCATCACGACATTCAGAAGTATGCCACCCAAAAAGTATTGTGATGTTTATTACGTGTATTGATAAACATAAGTAGTATGTAACACCAGTCGAAAGTGATATGACTGCAAGCAGAAGGTTGAGAAGACTTAAGTGAAGAGAAGGAAACTAAATGCAATCAAGATAACAACAGGAATGAAGGAAAAATGAAGCTCGTAAGAGACAGTTCAGAGATGATGTGCAAATAATGTATCAGATGTATTACTTTCACACTTTGTCAAACCATCCTATGATTGCATATTAAACCATAAGTTGGTCCTCCCCACCTGAGTGTTCGTTCACTACTTCCTGTGTAACTGCCGAATGAAAAGTAGAGGGGGTGAAGTTCTGTGGAAAAGAGTCGCTAGTCTAAGCGGACTTGTGCAGGAAGGTGTAACTAGTGGAATGTTCTGGCAGGGAGGCGTTGGTTGTCGGTGGAGGGAAGGAAGAGTGCTTCCTTTCGCTGGGTGGACGTCGGATTTAGAAGGCTCGACGGGTTGCTAGGGTCAGCGCGCCGGCGAACTTGACATTCTGATGGATAGCGTGGCACAGACTGCGGAAAAGAAGGAAGTGATATGGCGAGCAGAACGACCACAAGAGTGACTTTCGTTTAAAGGAGGTACGGGCGTGGTGTATGGTACTTATGTAAACAGATATAAGTAGTACGTAGCAGTAATCGGAAATGAAACTCATACCATCAGAAGATTGCGAAGATTCGTTTGAAGGAAACAGAGAGTAATTGCAATGAATCATGTAAAGAGTAACTAAAGAAAGATGTGCAAACTATGTATTTAATCCATAGTTTTCATATTTTACGAAACCACTCTGTAGTTTTGCACTAACCAATAAATTGGTATTCTCCAGAAAGTTTTTGTTCACTACACTAGTTTATGAGGCTGACATATCAGTTTATTTGACTGAACGAACTCACCCTAAAATGTCTTGAACATCAAAGTAAAGTATCGTATCAGGTCTGCTAATATGGTAAGTTAATGTCAGCATTGTTTCCACAACTTAACACTAAGTTCAATTGCAACATACTTTAACTAAATAAACGTATTTAGATCATTTTTCTTTGTTCTCATACTACCATGTTCATCATACTACTTATATTTATATTTGTCCTCAATTGAGCATACTCAATCCACATGCTAGTGTAACTTAATATGTATATGTGTGTTATGTTTCTATAGAGTTCAGTTTCTATTAAATATATCACTCCCAATTCCTTGACTGTAATTACGAAGTCCCTCTTTTACCATAACCCATTGACATTATTCTAACACTTTAATATTTAATTATCAGAGGGGGTTTTGTGGAGATTTAGTATTTTTCATAGTTTTAAAGCATGAGTCAATTGAAGCTAGACCACCATGGAAAACCTGGAAACACTGGACGGCCGTTTCGTCCTATTATGGGACTCCTCAGCAGTGCGCATCCACGAACCCGCTCGCGCGAGATTCGAACCCAGGATGCCAGCTCAGTGGTCTATCGGTTAAGGGCTTCGGCTCGAAACTGGTAGGTCCTGGATTCGAATCTCGCGCGAGCGGGTTCGTGGATGCGCACTGCTGAGGAGTCCCATAATAGGACGAAACGGCCGTCCAGTGTTTCCAGGTTTTCCATGGTGGTCTAGCTTCAATTGACTCATGCTTTAAAACTTTAATATTTGTCTTGTTTATTGGTTTTTTAATCTCGCAGATTCTCTCAACTATGATTGCCTTTATTTCCAGTAGATTTTATAAGCGTTTGTAAATTTTTTGAGTGCTGTCTTGAACACTTTAATCTTCTTCTATGAGAATATCATACTAAAATAATCCCACAGTCTACACAAATCCCCCATACTATAAAAATATAAATATTAAGAGGTTTCATTTTCCTATCGCAGATTATAATAATTATAAAAATAATTGGTGAACAAAATAATTGTTTGCTGAACTCACTAGCTCTGTGCTTAATGCATTGACATTCCAAATGAAATATGCTGAACTCGAGTCTCATTATGTATATCAACAATAGGTTATAAGTACATCAAACTGACGTCTCTCAAATAGGATGAAACGTGAGTTTTGGACTCCTCTGATAGACACAACACATTGAATCTTCAAAACATATGATAAAATGGCTATTTCGTGGACATCTATACAACATGCATATTTGGTAACAAATACTGATTACATTCTATACTACAACGAGATAATTCAATTTCTTTCGACTAATGATATAAACATCCTATTTGTTCAATAAATAATTGGTTTCATCGACGTAGTGGCTCGCGGGTGATGTGGGCAAGAAGCACGTATTCTCCTATTTGGAACTCATAGGTTTCTTGATATTCACACTGAATATCGAACTCAATATCCATCAACTTCAAACACCGTCCTATTCAATAAGCTACTGAGTTCAGATAACCGAACACAAATCTTTGGAAATGTCCCTTAAACATCTATAAATATTCAACCATTACAAAATCTGTGACAGTAGCATACAGTAACCATGATATGTTTCTCATAATAAACCTATTTATATCCTTCAAAAACCATTCGTCCAGCTCTACATGCACTCAAACACAAACTAACACACTATTTGGACATTTCAATGATTGAAGTACATAAACACTCACTACTAGGTTACGTGCAACCACTTTACATATACACTTAATTATTTAGTGTATCTCATTGAGAAGGACATGTATTGTAACAATTAGATATACATATAATCTAAATTATTATTGTTTAATTACACCACTACATCATATGTTATTTGTAAACATCTATATTATTGTCGTATTTTTTCTATCTCAGTAAACAATCACTATATAGTTGTGAATAAAGACTTCAACACCACAGTTCCACATTCAATCTATACATGGATGTTGATAATGTTTAATGGTACATTGAGTATCCTACCAATTATAGTTAAAGTGTTACAAATGTCTATTAAACTAGGTTAGTATAACTTCTAAGGGTATAATATAGGTATCTATATATCGTTATGTAACAATATACAAATTATCAACTCCGCCTGTAGCTCTTCTAGAGTTACTGCCGGTCCCAAGCCCGGGTAAAGGAGGAGGGTTGGGCATGGGGTTAGCGACCCCATCCCGTAGAAAAGCTAACTCGCTAAAAAAACGCTAACCAGAAAAACTAATCCAAACCATTTAAACTCTGCCCTGGGAGTTGAAGGAATAATGACGTCTCATGATGAAAGCCGAAATTCTTCGGAAGTCACGAGACCGATGCACCTTCTAACAACCAGAGCAACACTCTTTATAGGTACATGGAACGTCCGGACAATGTGGGAAACAGGAAAGACCAGCCAAATAGCAATGGAAATGAGGAGATACAACTTGGCAGTACTCGGAATCAGCGAAACCCATTGGACACAAACTGGACAACAAAGGCTAGGTACAGGAGAGATGCTGCTGTACTCCGGTCACGAAGGGGAAAATGCGCCACACACTCAGGGAGTTGCTCTAATGCTGTCCAGAGAAGCACGAAATGCACTTGTGGGATGGGAATCTCATGGACCCAGGATAATCAAAGCATCATTCAGAACAAAGAAGCAAGGGATCACAATGAATGTTATCCAGTGTTATGCACCCACCAATGATAGCAACGACGATGATAAAGATCAGTTCTATGAAAGGCTGCAATCAATTATAGCAAAGTGCTCACGAAAGGACCTCACCATCCTTATGGGAGATCTAAATGCTAAAGTTGGAGTGGACAACACAGGATATGAAGATGTAATTGGACGACATGGACTAGGAGAGCGAAATGAAAATGGGGAGGGACTTGCAAACCTATGTGCTTTCAACAAATTGGTTATAGGCGGCACAATATTCCCACACAAACGCATACACACATCTACATGGATCTCACCGGACCACACCACAGAGAACCAGATTGATCACATCTGTATCAACAAAAAATTCCGAAGATCAATGGAAGATGTGAGAACCCGGAGAGGAGCTGACATAGCTTCAGATCACCACCTGGTTGTGGCCAAGATGAGACTGAAGCTAAAGAAACACTGGAAAACTGGACAAACAGCACTACAAAGGTTCAATACAGCCCTCCTTCGAGATACTGACAAGCTCCATGAATTCAAGATAACTCTCAACAACAGGTTCCAAGCTCTACAGGATCTACTGAAAGAACAAGAAACTACTTTGGAGGACAACTGGAAAAAGATAAAAGAAGCACTAACTTCAACGTGTCAGGAGGTTCTTGGTCCTAAGAAGCACCATCAAAAGGAATGGATCTCTATGGAGACCCTGGACAAAATTCAAGAAAGGAAGAACAAGAAACTAGCAATTAACAACAGCCGAACACGAGCAGAGAAAGTCAAAGCACAAGCAGACTACGCAGAAGCAAACAGAGAAGTGAAGAAAAGCATTAAAGCCGACAAGCAGAAATACATGGGAGAACTAGCAACGGCGGCGGAAAAAGCTGCAAGAGAAGGGAATATGAAACAACTATATGATACAACGAAGAAATTGGCAGGGAGATATAGCAAACCAGAGAGACCAGTCAAAGACAAAGAAGGAAAGACAATCACTGAGATTCAGGAACAGAGGAAAAGATGGGCAGAATACTTTGAGGAACTGCTGAATAGACCAGCCCCATCGAATCCACCGAACATCGAAGCAGCCCACACTGACCTTCCAATAGATGTCACTCCACCAACGATCGAAGAAGTCAAGATGGCCATCAGACAAATCAAAAGTGGGAAGGCGGCAGGACCTGACAATATACCAGCAGAAGCACTGAAGTCAGACATTGAAATAACTGCAAACATGCTTCACCTTCTATTCAAAAAGATTTGGGAAGAGGAACAAGTGCCAACGGACTGGAAAGAAGGATATCTCATCAAGATACCAAAGAAAGGAGATCTGAGCCAATGTGAGAACTACAGAGGCATCAGTTTGTTATCAGTACCAGGAAAAGTTTTCAACAGAGTGCTGCTGAATCGGATGAAAGACGCAGTAGACGCCGAACTTAGGGATCATCAGGCTGGATTCCGTAAGGATCGGTGGTGCACAGACCAGATTGCGACACTACGGATCATCGTTGAACAATCAGTTGAGTGGAACTCATCACTATACGTCAACTTCATCGACTATGAGAAGGCGTTTGACAGCGTGGATAGGAGAACATTGTGGAAACTTCTTCGACACTATGGAGTTCCTCAGAAGATCGTCAACATTATCCAAAACTCATACGATGGATTACAGTGCAAAGTGGTGCATGGAGGACAGCTGACAGATGCATTTCCAGTAAGGACCGGAGTCAGACAAGGCTGTCTACTCTCCCCATTTCTCTTCCTTCTAGTGATTGACTGGATTATGACGAATTCGACATCTGAAGGGAAATACGGAATACAAAGGACTTCTCAGAATCAATTAGATGATTTGGACTTCGCAGATGACCTAGCCCTCCTCTCTCATACACACGACCAAATGCAGATGAAGACAGCAAATGTAGCAGCAGCCTCCGCATCGATAGGCCTCCACATTCACAAAGGAAAAAGCAAGATTCTCAAATGCAACACGGAGAATACCAACCTAATCACACTTGATGGCGAAACTCTGGAAGAGGTGGAAACATTCAAGTACCTGGGGAGCATCGTTGATAAACAAGGAGGATCGGATGCAGATGTAAAGGCAAGGATTGGCAAAGCAAGGGCAGCATTTCTACAATTGCAGAACATATGGAACTCAAAACAACTCTCAACCAATTTCAAGGTCAGAATCTTTAATACGAACGTCAAGACAGTCCTACTGTATGGAGCTGAAACGTGGAGAACTACTACGGCCATCATCAGGAAGGTACAAGTATTTATAAACAGTTGTCTACGCAAAATACTCAACATCCATTGGCCGGATACTATCAGCAACAGCGTTTTATGGGAGAGGACAAACCAGCTTCCAGCTGAAGAGGAAATAAGGAAAAGACGTTGGAAGTGGATCGGACATACATTAAGGAAATCACCAATGTGCATCACGACTCAATCCCTAACTTGGAATCCGGAAGGGAAGCGGAAAAGAGGAAGGCCAAAGAACACACTACGCCGGGAAATAGAAGCCGATATGAAAAGGATGAATGTTGACTGGAAAGGAAGGCTCAGGACAGAGTTGGATGGAGAATGCTGGTGAGCGGCCTATGCTCCTCGACGAGGGGTAACAGGCGTAGTAAGTAAGTAAGTAATACAAATTATCAACCAACGGTAAACATTGTAATATACATTCACTATTGAACAGACTGTAACACATTTGGTTTGGATGCCTTGTGGGAATATAAATAATTTTCATGATTTCAAACAAAAAAACTTTTTTTTTCAACCATAGTTCACTTATTCACTGATTGTTTAATTCAATCATTCAATTATGTTTGTAAATATGACGTTTTTTATAAAATAGTCATTTCATGTAGTTTATACTGAACTTCAACTTGAAGTGTCATATTTAAGGTGAAAATAATTTGGTCCACTTATTAATTTGTAAGTGGAATTCAACAGGTCGTTTCTAGGTTTAGTACCTGGGAGCTAAGACCAGTTGTTTCACCTTGTTGTCGAATAACATGTCGACTATGTGATCACATCTGTAGATCAATCTTGTTATCATAATCAGGTCAACTTATTTGCACAGGACAGTGTAATGTGAACATTTCCAGTGGATACTCGTTACCATGAATTCAATATTATCTGTATTATAGAGTTTTGAATAGATCACATAAGCGAAATTGACAACCTAATGCTCAATGTAAAATTCTAATTTGTGACAAGAGAAGAGATCATTCATTATAATTCAGTTCAATAATTTAGCTAGTAGAAATGTACAGTGCACAATCACAATTGACCTAACAACCATTACATGACCAAATAATGTAGATGGATTTGACCTACTCTTAACATTACGATGAGAAAGTGATAAGTAATGTTCATGAAAATGCAATGGAAAACAAATAGAATTGAAACGTACACAACATCCTAAGAGAGCTTGTGCATTTCAAAGGTGACTTAAAAGTTCTTGAGACTTAAATTTTGTCTGAAAAATTATTCATCACAACAGATGCAATGTGACGCCCCACCTCATCCTTATTTCTCAATACTAACCTTTGATTATTCTAATATGATGAATAATTCAACATAGAAGGATTCAAAAGTTATGTCAAAATTGTTTTATCATCGTAATATCATAACTTTTTATATTCAAAATTATTTTATAACCAAACACAAATATCTGATGGATTAATAAGTCATTCGATTTATTTAGTGTAGTTTACTTCCATCTGTTTGACTTCAAGATTACTTCCTGAAGTTTTATTGAGAAGTTATTACCAATCATGTCTATAGTGGGTCAGTTATGAAACACAGATATTGGATAATAGCTATAATATATCACCTTTTCATTGAAGCTAAGATTACAAACGGTCTGAATTCATGAATACGTTCTGATTATTAGGGTATGAAACTAGAATAAAACAGTTATCTAACAATCTCTCATTAGTACCATGGTTGATATTATTCAGTGACGATTATAAACTTGTAAAGTAAACATTTCTTAATGTATAAATCTGAAGTACACGCACAAGTTATTGTAGTTCTTACGTTTACATCAAACAGATCCATGAATCAGTGTGTGTGTGTGTGTGAGTATTTTTGTATCTATCAACATTAACAACTGTGAATAAATAAACTCTAAATATGTTACAGTATATAGATTTATAATGAATGTGCGGTGAAACAGCAATTTTAATTCATGATAGTGTTTATCTGAAACCTAATTACTTCACTGACACATAGTTCAGTGCTTCCAGGTTTTCCATGGTGGTCTAGCTTCAATTGAATCATGATTTCAACTATGAAAGTTCAGTATTTATCATATAGACACGTTTTCATGTCTAAAATACTAATGAGTTAAAAGAAGAAAAGAGAGATAAGGAAATGTTGAAGAAGACCTATTATCGGTAGAACATATGGCTAGGTAGTAAAACAGTTTCATTGATTATTCAATCATTTGATTGTATTCAATGTACGTATGACATGATACATGTGAAAAGAAAAAGTGGTCACGTGCAGATTTATTTGACACAGTGAAACGGATTCACAAAGTTATCTTAGTGCATCTGTTATATTAATTGATTTTACATTGGTAAATATTTGAATTAAACATCACCTGGTCAAACTTGAAATGGATTTCATTGAAATCACGAACTGATCAAAGTTAGACCAACACCAAAAACTTGGAAACAGTGGATCGCTGTTTCGTCTTAGTACTGGACCCCTCAGTATTACACAATCTCATACTATAACGAAACAGAATCCAGTGTTTCCAGGTCTTCGATGTTAGTCTAAAGTCGATCAGTTTATGATTTCAACAAAACCCAATAGTTGAAATCATGAGTAAATTGAAGCTAGACCACCATGGAAAACCTGAAAGCACTGGACGGCCAACTCGTCCTATTGTGGGACTCCTCAGCAGTGCGCAGCCACGATCCCACCTCGCGAGATTCGAACCCAGAAACTGTTATGTCTTGTAGGTTGAACGCTTTATTCAGATCCTAAGCTAATTCGATAACCCCAGGGCTAGCACTACTCAGCGACTCATGTACAGAAAATACAGGGTTTTTTTAGTAATTAAGAGACCTTGAGTTTCCATAGTAGCAGTATGTTAAACAGCCAATCAGGATCTCGTTATTTTAGTAGCATAGCTTCTAATTAATCGCTGATTGATTGGGGCTCGTTATGAGCCTCTGGAGGCTCTGATAGAGTTCACTTCACCTGTGGGCCCTCCTCACAGAAACCCAATAGTCCCCACAACCCTATCCTGACAACTAAAATGGTTTGATCAATAACTTATTTTATACACTTTGTTCACCAGATTTTCAAAAAAATATCACAATCATTGTGAATAACCGACTCCAAACATTTTCTCTGTAAGACTAATATGAATTGTCTAAAACGAAATGATGTAGATAATTGAGTTCTTGTTGTATAGCTTACATAGAATTCTTTGCCTTCTGTATTCAGTAATGCTGTAGTGTAGTGCTTCGTTAATCGATCGTCTTGATAACCGTTATTATAACAATCTGAACGGTGTATAATATCAGAAGACAAAGGGAAGCAGCAACTACATTTTTATTGATAAATAACATGGGCTAGAAGGCAGTGAGCACATTAGCAAATGTAAGCAAGCGAAGGAAAGATGACGCAGAGTGGAGATGGCTGGGAAGCCAACTCGTTATAAGCAAGCATTAATCAACATTTATAGTCAGGCTAAAATGAATGACAGACATGTGATAGGTAGGATAAGAAGTGTGCATACACATACGTTCATATAAAAAAAATAGTCAAGGTCAATAAGGGAATAATTAATATGATCAAAATATGACTCATAACGTTATAGGTGAATTGGCTTGTCCAGAAACTAGAATAAGTTATGTAGGTGTAATATAGTACACGACGTTACACTACTCCCCACAATGCCTTTAAATCTCTTATATTTTTGTGAGAATTTTGTAATGTTTTTCAATGATATCTGTGTTATAGATATAATAATTGATATTATTGAAGATTAGTTAAAGACTATTCAGCAAAGAAAATTTTCTGTTCAACGATACCATTTACTCAAGCAGTACAATCGTATTTATAGTGATTTGACATAGAAAATAGTCAATGAAAAGATAAGAAGACGATTACGTAACAATTTGTTTGGAAATTTCTCTGAATATGAAGCTGGGTAACATTGTATCGAATCAGTCAGGGAGCATCGAGATAACAGGTACACCTTACTAACAAGTGCCAAATAGCACGAAACCTAGGTCCAGAGTTTCCTGTTCACTGCTTCCAACCACCAACTTATCTTAACATAGTGCACTCAATGTCAAGTCACCTAGACTAGTGACCACATTGCAACATGGTCGTTAGGATTCGATCTGCACTAAGAACGACCTGGCATACATGTCATTGATCACCACCCAGTGATCAATCAATCATAAAGAAATTGTTCACTTCATTTGTATAAGAAAAAAGAAGAAAAAATGTAAATAATGCTCACTGCTGCGGAGTCTTATAATAGGACGAAACGGCCGTCCAGTTCTTCCAGGTTTTCGATGGTGGTCTACCTTCAATTGACTAATGGTCTCAACTCTATAAAATAATAGAAATTATTGATAAATTTTTGGAAAATGCTACAAAATAGAATTATCAACTAGTATACTAAATATAAATGGAATCATGTGACCGTGTAGATGGTTTTGATAGATATAACTGGCGGGGTGTTGTAATCGAAGTAAATATTTAAAATAATAGAAAATAAGGTTAGACTTAAGTGTAGGAAGATAAACAATACACGGTTACTTATGGTTGAATTCTATGAATTTGAACAGTACTGGTATTAGTAATATATTTTAACCTTACATTTCAACAATGGTTAATCGATCGTAAGCAAAAGAAAGAGTATGATACTGGTCCACAAGAGATTGTTTTATAGTCTTATAGAAAGATATGATTAACTAGGATTCTGTTGTCGCATACTATGTCCACCAACTGACATTGATATGCAATTTTCTTGTACTTAAGTCTCACTGACATTCGAATTAAAAGATTGGCAATAAAGAAATAAGTTTATAGGTTAACTGGATCGATTGTATGTCTACTCATAATTACATGTGTCTGTTCCATAGGAAATCGCGCCTATTAGTGAATTATGTCTTTTACCCCGCAAATGAAAGCCATCTTTATTTTAATCACGCTAACTAATCATTTGGCATTTTCTCATTGACCAATTGTATGAGGTCCCAAAATGTTAGCATTGTTTGATATGAAATAATTTCAACCAACTTATCTCTTTTTAGAAATAGACTTGCCCATTGTTAACACGCAGTAATCTAAACAAGGGAACGTTTTGACTACAATACACTGCTTGATCACTGAATAATTGTAGTTGATGTAGCGTGAAACTAGTCCTCAGTTATTGATTGTATTTTATTGAAACCTAGGTATGTAGCTTTCTATCAATGTTCTGTAGTGGCCTAAATCTGATTCCTTTTTGATCGTACGTACTGTCTATCCTCGTATGTAATAAATGACTTTATCCGCGTTGGTGAACAACGGAGTAAAATACGTCAAATACGAGAATGGATTCAGAATACGTATATTTTCTATACTCATTGATCTGGCCAGAGAATCAGAGTGATGAAGCGAACAGAAAAGAGAGAAGCGTGAATGATGCGTACTTTGGAGATGGCTGGGAAGCCAACTCAAGAGTGAAGCAAAAATGATGCTTAGTGGAGATGGCTGGGAAGCCAACTAGAATAAAGTATATGGGCTTAACATAACAACCGATACTACAGTTCAATGATAATATTTATGGCCAATGGACTGTTAATAGTGTTTCTCATAATCCCAAATTAGTATGGATTTTGTACTGTAAATGTCTTAGGCATATATCGTAACTTCTAATTTACCGGTCCTCTAATTTATATCATTTGTTCCAGAGAATCCAGCTTTATTCAATGAGCTTTAACATATCAGGTCACTAAGTTATGGAAATCTGTTTCATCAATTCGCGCATGAAAAACGAAGGTCATGTCATTGGAATGAAATCACTTTACTCATGGGAGGCAACAAAATACCAGAATATCAGATGGAGCAATACTATGACTTAGCTGACAATTATATGTGGACATCACATTTATGAACTTGAAAACCAAAAAGAAGCATGTGACTCATGAATTCTTTTGGAAAAGATTAACGTTTTAGATCAGACTTTAAAATACATGAATAAAACAATCTAACTCGATTAAATCATAGTATGATTTGAAGTTAAAATTCAATGGATCATGGATGCATACTACTGAGGAGTCCCACATTAAGATGAAACGGCCATCCAGTACTTCTAGGTTTCTTCATGGTGGTCTAGTTTCAATTGGCTAATACATTCAACTAGTAACTTATTATAATATCCACAAAACACCCTTCTGATAACAATTGTCAAGTGTTAATAAAGAGAGCTATAGATTTTTGAAACTATGGGAAGTTTTTCATTTTATTAAACTACATCTAATAATGATTTTGACTCTGGGATTTTATGTACTAAGTTTATTCATTTGTAAAAGAAACGTAAGACCTAGAACAGATAACTATCATTCAAAGTTACTATAATTCATGTCAACAAAGCAAGAGTAAATTTACAGTGCGAAAAGTAAAGTGGTCGGATCACCAACATTATCAATGCCGAAGATGTTATCCAGAACGATAATGATGAATGTGCCACAACTCATGGAAAGTGACACTCCCAAATAAATGAATAGCATCAAAGCCATCAAGTGTATACTGTCGTGAAAGAAGTTGCTCATGATTATGTTGAAGCGTTAATATTACAGATTGACAAGACGCGATTTAATTCTTATTATTTCGAGAAAAAACTGATCCATCAAAATAAACAAATTTTCAATGGGTGGACATAGATACTCGAAATCTTTGAGAAAATAAGGAACGAAGCTTTAATTCTGGAAGACTGAAATCAATTATTATAACAAATTGTACCGATGATTTTTTTTACTGTACCTGTTTGTTTAAGTGTACAAAACATACATATTTTCCGTTTTCTGTGACCTTGTAAAAACTCGCATACGCTCGGCAGTTCCGCTTATAAAATTTGGCACGATCTCGGTATTCTTTCGATACCACGAGATCGCCAACAAATATATCTTGTTACAACAGTCAACTGCCCTCTGATTTTTGGATTACGGAGGGATCTAACCTAATATCTGGGACGTAATCTTCCTGCAGTGATGATCATAGTCAGAAGCGACTCGACGATTTACTTACTTACTTACGCCTGTTACTCCCAATGGAGCATAGGCCACCGACCAGCATTCTCCAACCCACTCTGTCATGGGCCATCCTTTCTAGTTCTATCCAATTTTTGTTCATTCTTCTCATATATGTCTCCATTTATCGGCGTAATGTGTTCTTTGGTCTTCCTCTTCTCCTTTGGCCTTCAGGATTCCATGTGAAGGCTTGTCTTGTGACGCAACTGAGTGATTTCCTCAAAGTGTGTCTAATCCATTTACAGTGCTTCTTCCTGATTTCTTCCTCCGCTGGAATATGGTTTGTTGTCTCGCACAGTAGCTTGTTGCTGATAGTGTCTGGCCAACGGATCCGAAGTATCTTGTGTAGAGAACTGTCAATAAACACCTGTATCTTCTGGATGATGGCTTTTGTAGTTTTCCACGTCTCCTCCCCATACAGTAGAACTGTCTTGACATTTGTACTGAAAATTCTGACCTTGGTGTTGGTTGACAATTGTTTTGAGTTGCTGATGTTCTTCAGTTGTAAATATGCTGCCTTTGCTTTGCCGATCCTCGCCGAGTTCCTCAACGCCTACAACAAACTTAAACCATTACAATTATTATGCTTCGTGTTTGATAACATCCCCATCGCTGTTTAATTGTTTCTCATATCCTGGTGATTTTATTCATAATTATTTCTGATATCAATTCATTTCATTTAACTCTCCTATTATATCTAATTACCGTAAGAAAAAGGTTTTAATGATCATACTCCATTCATATTATTATCCGTTGCTAACTAGGCTCTTTGTTTCTACAGACAATATTTTCTTATAATTATTTTCGTTCTATAATCTAATATTATAATCTTTCTATTACATCATTTCCTCATAGAACGAATACTTAAATCATATAGGGTTACACAGATTGATAGTAAATTCGTTGAAAATTATGTGTCTACTTACTAATAATTAGTAGTATAAATAAAAAGTTAAAATACTGAAAAAATACCTTTTCTATGTCAAGGTGTCTGTTGTTTTATCTGATCGTTTATTATTACATAAATTTATGAATATCGTTTAATGAATATACAGATACTAAGAGAAATTCATGTATAAAAAAATGGAAAAATAGTTATGCAATGTAGTAGATAAATAGATAAGTACAAGTGTGAGTTGATGTTCCATGTGAGATTCTATCACATCTCATCCAGTTTCACTGTCTGAGAAGCTACCACTCAGTCAATCGAACTACAAATAGCTTCTCATAAGATCAAGATATTCAAATTGATTGACCGTTGAGCATTGAATAATGTTATGTTTGGTTAGTCCTTAGTCCTGATTAGGTTTTATCGATAACGTTGTAATGCGAATGCTAATCCATGTGATCCGGGAATGAGTGCCCTATGTTAAAGTGTTAGATGGCTGGAGGTGGCCTGAACGAAACTTTGGATTCGACCAACATTAAAAATTAGACAAACATGTCATTTGTGAGTGCTCAGTGATCAATCACTATAAACCACACGTCCGATAATTTATAGAGTCATTAAATAGTGTAATTCTTGATCATTAAATTTATATGCAACAATTTAAAGTTTAGGAAATAAAAAAGCTATCTTTACTGACATAGATAAGGACACGCAAACTTTGTCTTTAGCCAGATAAACAACTACCTTAGTCACTACTTCATGCTCCTACTTGTATCTGTCACCTACTATTCAAATTTGAGATACCGTGTGATCTGACTTGGAATCGTTCAGCCTATCAGATTACTTTATTTTGTCAAGACTAAATCAAAAGTTGAGTATTTTTTTATCTAAGCTGTATAAGAGTAATGCCATAGCAAAATATAATTGAGATTTACAATGTGAATCAATGAATCCCAGCTGGTAGATAATCTGATATCGTGTCAACCACATTAAGGTCATCCAATCTTGTGCAAAATAATAAACTTAAACAAATACCTGTTTATTACTCCCCACTTTCTAGTGTGTACTTTCTGAAACAAACTAAAGAAAACTGGTATTTGGAGTAGAAAAACTTCAGATTTGTGCGATGCAATGAATAAAACAAAATTTAATAGTTGAATTCATGAGTCAGTTGAAGCTAGACCGCCATGGAAAACCTGAAAGCACTGGACTGCCGTTGCATCTTAGTGTGGGACTACACAGCAGTGCGCATCCACTATCTAATATCCACCAAAACCCCTCTCTGATTATAATCATCATATGCTCACTAATGATGGTCTTCAAAAAGTATTTTCTGGAGTCCTAATGAGAAACTATAACCAGTGGAGTTCAACTGTGTCCTTTATGAGATAGTAATTCACTGAACACAATGGTGGATCATAGCGAAGTGGATCATAATGAAGTTAAACATTAAGACCGTTAGATACCGGCCTGCTCAGTAGTTTAAAAGTTGTATTCGTGCTCGAGAACATTAGGTTCGGGGTTTTAATCTCGTGAAGTGGAATCGTGGTTGCGCACTGCTGAGGAGTCCCACACTGCAACGAAACGGACGTCTAGTGCTTCTAGGTTTTCCATGATAGTCTAACTTCAATTGACTAATCATTTCAACTATTAAATTACTATAATATCCACAAAACCCCTCACTGATTACAATATTTATAAGACATATAATAGTTAATCAATGTTGTATGGTTGTCAGAAGTTCCATGCCAGATTACAAATACTCATTTGCATATTAGATATTTATGAAACAAAAACAGAAAAGCAGCAATCAAACTCATGCATATACATATATATGTGAAAGGACCCTTTTCATAACCGAACTACCACCTACCTACCTAGTTTGAATGACAATCTTTGTATATTTATTTGTTGATAAGAGAATTGAGTTTTACTATTCAATTGAATTTAAATATTTTAAAATTTATTCTGAAATTTTGGACATGTCTAATTTTCAATATTGATAACAGTATGTAAAGAATAAATTGTAGTTAACTTGACAACAATGAATACTTATCAAGAATATTTGGCATAGTTTGTCATGTATTTTGAGAAATATTTAAATTTTGATAAGTTGATATTATAGATCAGAAGGGGTTTTTTGTAGATATTTCAGTAATTTCATAGTTGAGATCATGAGACAATTGAAGCTAGACCACCATGGGAAACCTGAGAGCATAGAACGACCATTTCGCTCTATTATGGGACTCCTCAGCAGTGAGGATCCACGATCCCGCACTCACCAGATTCGAACCCAGGACCTATCAGTCTCGCGCCAGAGCACTTAACCGATAAACCACTGATCTGGCCGGCATCCAACGGTGTCAATGTCTAACTTCAACCAATCCACGATGTTTGAGCAACCGTTCACCACGTGTCTTGAGTGAGTTGATAACTCTACAACAGACTTGGTTGAACTCCACTAGTCACTACTTTCCACTAGAACTCAAGGAAACATCTCTTACAGTCAGTCACTAGTGAGCATATAACTATAGATCAGATGAGGTTTTTTGTGGATATTTTAGTAATTTCATACTTGAGATCATGAGTCAATTGAAGCTAGACCACTGTGGATATTACTTCGTTCTGATTAGTATTTTATTCAATCTGAATAGTGATCAAACTGGACTTAATATAAAGATCCAGAGTTTACAATCATTGAATATTAGGAAGTATTGGACAAAACTGTGCTCATCTACGACCCAATAAGTGAACGAACGTGGAACGTTTATGTTTGCAGTGAGAGTTTATCCTTCTGACAATTAAGCCCTAATCTATGGTTTTGTAATTATATCTTCAATCAGTTCATAATATTGTTCAACCTTTTTTCAATATAATTAGTGGGTAAGGGCAGCATAACCGACTTGTTCGGACTTCACTAGCCAAAGTCTCTGGCCTCACTTATCATGACTTTTAAAAAGCTGTTGTTTATTTCTTGGATTGGATTAGAATAAATACGAGGTTTTACGTCCACAGGTTTCTGTATGTAGTTTGACTAGATCTAGATAAAGTCAATGTTATATCCTGAAGAGAATTATGAATGGTAACTTCTGAAGACTATTTATAGACAAATACTATGTGTATATTTTTATTGTATAGTTGTTAACCAACTAAACTATTCATATTCATGTTCCTTTCAGTGTAAGCTTTATTTTGACCCATAGACTATTACTACATGATTTGCCGTTCTTGAGTTATCCTCAGTCTATTAATTACTGTTCCCCACATTCATAGCCACTTGAAGCTGAGTTTTGTACAAATGTTATTTTCTATTTTATGGTACAATGTGGTCAGTTTGATCGGCATATAAACTCAATATGTTTGAAATATAATGATTCATAGCGCAGAGGCTATTACTGATGTTCTGGACTTAACTGACTGGGCTAGGGAGAAAGCAGAACCGACAACTGCTCTAAACTGCTCGTACGGGTTTTGTATGTCATAAGTCCTAATGATAATTCACTGTATTCTACTTCATGGTATCGTCACGTCGTATATTAACTAGGCACGCAGGCAGGCTACAACTTATAGTCAAATATTGTCTGAAAACGGATGCTTAAATCACCTTTACTTCGAATTTTAATTTGACTGACAAAACGTCAGAACACTTGGACTAGAAAATTCCATGGATGCTAGAAAATTTTCACTGGCATGATATTCGGGTCCATCGGCGATCAGCAGACACACTGGCACACCTTGATATTGGAGGTTTACTAAGGTTGTTGAGTTTTGTAGTTTTACACCAGAGGCATTGTGGTCAGGAAACTCTGGATAGTTGCTTCGTCCTAATATGAGACTCCATAGTCGTGTACATTCAGGACTCCATTGGGGATTGAACACACGGCCCTCACCATTTTTGATGAATATCTTACCTTCAGGAAACTGAGTTGGGATCCAGTGATTTATATTTTTAATTTCACTATGTTCTATATATTATGCGATTGCCATCGATTATCATTGATGATATCCATTTCATACCTCACATGACTGAGTTCTACTAGTCATGATACAGATTCAATTTATCAACTTATGGATAAAAATTAATCACATGACCATCATTCGTTTAAACATAATAGTTAATGAGCATATAAATCCATCTGAAAATTACAAGCAGTACGACGATAGCCGATCATAAACAAGGTTATAAGAACAGAATAATATGGTTTGAAATAGTTTAGAAAGCTCACCTCAGTCTAAACTAGGCAATGATAATAATATCATCCAGAATGACAATGAAAGGATCGTGATTAAACCATCTTTCTCAATTCAAGGAATATTATAAAACAGTATCTTCGTGTTCATTTCAATATATGAATATATTCAACATTGAGGCATTGGTTATTAGTAACATTTCAAAACATTCACAGATAATATCTCATCACAATTGCTTAACCGATTACATTGAATTTGCCGTTCCGGTTTTTATTCGTTCAAACAAAATAAAGTACCAAACTGTTGTATCCCGAAGAGAATTGTGGATGGTAACTTTTGAGGACTATTTATGGACCAATTTGACCAATTTGGACAAAATACTCTTAATGCGTGTATATATTAAATGACATGTACACAGTAATGGGGATCCAACCAAGTACTTTTCGCTTCAAACGTCATCGCCTGCTAGTCAATATCTATCTTTGCTTACCATGCTTGTGAATTAAGGCTATATCGAGGCAATACGCATAGTATGCACATATGCCAATTACAGACTGACCAGTTGCAGTCCTAACACATCAATGGGAAGATTCAAACAAACAATACTAAATGAATATATACATATATACTAATAATATTCCGAAAAAAACTGTGAGCTAATCAAATCTTTATGTGAATGTGTACACATTCACAAGAACACATACTTACATATTGATATATACACATTGACATTCATTTAGACACTTACATGATCACACTTGAATGGATAAGATATTGTTTATAGTATCATTATCTATATTCATGATAACCTAGATCATATATTTCTAACTTCTGATCATCTTTGAATATGAACGATCAATCATATGATAAGTAGTTTTTATTTTAATCACTAAGTAGTACATTATTGATCTCTTTGTTTCATTTACTCACTTCTTTTTTACTCTATTTGTGATACAAAACTATTTTTAATAAAAAAAAAACGCCAAAGATATCACGTTTAACATTGAAAGAAGTCTAGGTTTAATACATGACTCCATTGATCTTTAATTGGATATATCAAAGATCTTTGGAAAGGTTAGGAATGGAAACTGATGAAGAGTTTCACATTTAAACAAAACAATCAACTAGTTATTATTCATATTTCTATAAAGTTGTTTAACGAAATTCAATTTATGTAACTACCTAGTAATAAAGTTAAATCGGCGAGACTATAATTTATGGATGAGCCAATCAGAAACGTTTCAGGGATTTCAAGGTCACGGCGCCTATTTCAGTACCTGATGCTCATGTACGATCAGTTCACAGAGAATTTTAGAGAAGACTTGACAATTAAGCGGCTAAAACAAATGAAACTACTAAGAAGTTCCTTTATTTGTGATTGCGGGTATTAAATGACTTGTAGACCTTGTGTAGACTACCGTGATAATGTCCTTCGATGTAATTTATGTTGAAGGAAGACGTTCGCTAGTATATGAACCTTTATTACTCGATCCAGATTGAGACTAAGGTATATTGTAATAATTGCCACCAACTGCATAATGAAAGCACCAGTAACATTGGCTGCAATAATCGTAGATGTTACTGAAGTTTCTGCTGTTCAGTGGTATGAGTGTTGTAGGAACACATCCGTAATAAAAATGATAAACTTACACAATCGGAGTACACACAAACAATTTTGAAGCTATGTGGTGGAGGCCGAGATGGTTTTTGTGACCTTATCATGGTCCCATAGGCCAACTATTATGGAGCCATATGTTACTCTACCTTATGCATTACAATTTAGGAACCTTTGAACATTTCTCTAACATTGACAAGTTTTTGGACCATATAAAAGAAGTGTATCCACTTTATTTATTTGGTTTTGTATAATATATTTTTACTCTATGCTTACTGTTTACTGATTGACCAACATTTCACAAGGTCACCTAAGATTCATTCAAAAGTCGTCCATAAATTATAATCTCGCCGTTAAATCGTTAGGAAATAATAACACAAATCATAAAATTAATTAATAATCTTATAGAGTTGAGATCATGAGTCAATTGAAGCTAGACCACCATGGAAAACCTGGAAGCACTGGATGGTCGTTTCGGGATGGTGGATGCCCACTGCTGAGGAGTCTCATAATAGGATGAGACGGCCGTCCAGTGCTTCCAGGTTTTCCATGGTGGTCTAGCTTCAATTGAATCATGATCTCAACTCTATAAGATTACTAAAATCTCCACAAAACCCCTGCTAATAATTATTAATCGTCAAAATCATGTATTTAGTTCATGGTAATAACAATTCACCATTCAAATTAACTAAGTTGTGTTTATTTTTGAGTTATATGTTGAGTGAAATAAAATTTGTCAGATCAAATATTGTGACGAACGAGAACACAAGTCGAGATAATCGAATGTATTGGAACACGAAATTACAGAACGTCATAGTAAATCCTGAGTACTATACAGTAAATTCTTTATTTGCAGAATGTTAATCAATCGTCACAGTTGATTGATCACTGGGTGGTGATCAATGTCATGCATATCAAGTCCTTCTTAGTGCTGATCGACTGCTATCGATCAAGTTGCTATGTGGCCACTAGTCTTTGTGGCTCGACACTGCGTGCACTATGTTGAGATAAGATGGTGGTGGTGGTCAATAGGAAACCCTGGACCCGGGTTTCATGCTACTTGGCACTTGTCAGCAAGATGTACCTGTAATCTTGAGGGAACTGGCGCTCCCTGACGGATGGCACGCATGACATTGATCACCACCCAGTGATCAATCAATTATGAATACATCTCAGTCCTACAGGAGGTTGGTCGCGGCCCGAGTAGCTCAGTGATAACGTCTATGACTGTGAAGCTGAGTGACACGGGATCGAATCCGTCAGGGAGCACCAGTTCCCTCAAGATTACAGGTACACCTTGCTGACGAGTGCCAAGTAGCACGAAACTCGGGTCCAAAGTTTCCTGTTGACCACCTCCAACCACCATGTTAATCAATCATCTCTGACTTCTTTGTTACTTCATTTCTACAGCAAGCATTCTCTGTTCTCATTCTCTTTTCTTTGGTCTAATTAATCTTTTGCCTCCAGATATTTCACTTTCGATTGATGATAAATACTACTTATATCTGTCGATATCAGTAGCACAAATCACAATATTAACTTAAAGTTTGGTATATAAAGTTGAGAGTCAGTATATAATTAATGAAAAAATTCACTTACATTTAGAACTTTCACATGATCATTTAAAATTGTGTATGTAAATGTAATAGAAAACGTTGGTTGAGGTTGGACATGAATGAGGCTACATAACCAATAGGAGTTTTAGTGAATAAATTGTATGTGTTGGTTGAATTACTTGATAAAATATTGAAGTTACTTAGATGACCGAACGGATAATTTGTATATTGGATATTCGATATGTTACTGAGTAGGTGCAATTCTACATAATATGATTTGAACTACGGTTTTGGCCCCGCCATATCAATACTCTTTGTTGTGATACCCCTAGAATTTCTCAGAAGCTTGGAAAAACCAAAAGTACTTCGTCTATTCAGCTTCCAATGAAAAAACACCTGTGGACTGTATTAAAATAAAGAATTATGTGGCATTTCCTGACTGCATGATTACAGATATTTTTTACCAAATTTAGCATATTTCCAGAGTATTCCGGTATATGAGCGTCCCACATAAGCCTATAAATATGCTTCGTTCTCCGCGCAAACTAAACTTGACAGTGAAACTTCTTATGATACTTTGCTCCCTCGATACCTCGTCCGGAGCATAATTGTAATAGATTTCTGAGGAAATTGGAAATGATGAGAAAATCAGTGTCGTGAGTTTAAGTAACAGACATATCGCTTCTGTATATTCCTCAATGGCATAATGTTTAATTAAGAAACTAGTTAAAAACGTTCAAGTCCATCGACGTGGTTGTGATAAGTATGAATAATGATACGTATTAAGCCTGGTTTACGTCAACCACCCTAATTTTAAATACTGACTGGGTAGAAGCTAGGAGATGGTTCATCAAGACATCATCATAATTCCAAGAAGCTATTAACTACTGATCTACGCTATATCGGTAGTCACCCACTACTTCTTATCGAATAAGCAGTTTAGTAGCCGTAAGTTATGATTGTTGATGTTAAGTGGCATAACTCATGATCGGTCATACTGGCGTCACCTTTGTATTCTACATGTTGAATTAAGTAGTCATTTCTGACATTTTATATTTATATCTCACATGTACGATGTGTGATGAATTTTTTACATATGGCTTTCACCATTTTTTCTTCTGCTTGTCTCCTTAATTTCTTTTATCGCTGTGCTGTAATATGTAATGCATAGTAACTTAGATCAACTCATATTCGTTTCAGGTCATTAAACACATTTTAATGGTAGAATACGAATTTCTAGTTTAGCCGATTTCAGACCGATCTAAATCTTTGTATCACAGTTATTTCTGTAAAAAAACTCGTAATTAAATACAGAATGAGGCAACAGTAAACGGGACATGGCCGAGATAAAATATATTTGTGTGAAAAATTAGTAATGCTTTATATTCCTAGTAATCGAGATAGAAAGAAATGAAAGTATCGAAATCGTAATCTAGGTAGAGATGCTGTGTTAAACTAGACGTTTCCGTCCAAGTGATTCAGTATAGGTGCTTCACTTTTGCAATTCCAAACTGTAATGGATATTGGGAACCATAGGACAGAAAATAGGCACAGTCATCTATGGAGGAGACATATTATTCACATAAAGGACAGTTTAGTTGACGAAATATTGAACACCTTTCGGGGAGAAATACTAATGAAAAGTCTAGTGAACAAAGTCAAAAACCTTACACGAACTAACCCGCTACCACAAAGTCACTTGAGTTTCAAACACAATAAGAGAACTGGTTTTCAAGCTGACCCTTTACAGAAAACTTGCTCATACGTATCCAAATCAAGAAGAGGAAAATGTTGAATAAGATTAATCCTAAAACTCGATAAACTAACCACATTTTTTGACTAGAGCAGTTTAATCTTATGTTATTTTAAAGTGTATACATGTATTAGGTTGTCGACTGATTGGCTTTTAATTTCCTTTAGTTCATATTCTTCAAATGCAACCGTCGATCAGTATAAGTAAAACATTCAAAACTCATTGTATTGAGATATTAATTGTAACCTACTTTAATACTACTTAAATCTTCATATGTATTCATTACCATCTTTCTTGTGTTGAGTTGTACCAGTTAATGTTCAATTATTATTATTTATTTGCATTCAACTGATTGATAATGTTCACATCGATACGCTTTCCATCCTGTCAAAATCTAGATTTCTTAGTGCCTAAATACAAGTTTACAGTCACATTCACATAATTCAAACTGTCAATAAAAATCTTTGATTTCAGCTTTCACTATATTCTTCAAATCTCTTCTAAACCAGTTTCACGCCTTTTTCAGAAGACATTATGTGTATTTCAGCGCACTACAAGACCTCAAACATCACAAAAAAAACATATCTTTAAGTTATACTATTTTATTGCTTCAAAGACCTTTCAACTTCAAATTCAGACCCACCATGACGCTCCATGCACATTACACATAATTCTGTAACTTTAAGCACTTATTAATTTTGTATACACTATGCACAGATGTTATTGTAGGTAAAACTGTTGTTAGAAGAGCGCATACAATAACTTAGGAAAAACAGGACAAGAGAATCAGTAAAACAATGACCCATAAGTTACACCAATTCAATTACATTTAGTAATGAAAGCAATCAATAACCAATCAATCAATAACCAATCAATCAATAATCAATCAATTGTATAAAAACTCAGATCATCGAAATTAATTTTGTAGGTTGAAGTCAACTTCACCGTTTTCAATGTTCAATAATTATAACTCAGTTATTTTGCAGTTCATTTAGTGGATGTGCTACTTGTCAGTAGTATTTTCACCAAAATATTTCATTTCAAGCTTTTGGACTTATCTACAATTTTCATAGTTGGAAGCGTGAATCAACTGAAGCTAGACCACCACCTGGAAACACTGGACGGGCGTTTCGCTCTATTATGGGACTCCTCAGCAGTGCGCATCCACGATCCCACACTCGCGACATTCGAACCCAGAACCTACCAGACTCGCGCCAGAACACTTAACCGATAGACCACTGAGCCGGCCGGCGTCCAACGGTGTTAATGTCTAACTTCAACCAATCCACGAAGTTGAGCAACCGTTCACCAAAATCTCCACAAAACGCTTTTTTATCTACAATTGTTTATTGTAGACATGTAGTACAACTCGATTTATCGAATGAAAAACACAATTATGGTGCACAAATTGAAGTCTTTAGTAGAAATTACACAATAATAAACAGTACTCACCCACTCACCGGACACAAAATTCACCGAACGTTCAGGGTGTGATTCAGTTATTAAGCGTTCAAAGTGTTGATGAATAACTTAAACTCAGTTTTAAAGGGATGTTTATAATACTCCATCCTACTTTCAATATAAGTAAAGCCATACGGCACCTCCCAACAACTAAACTGTAAATATTGTGACTGAATTTGAACGATTAAAACATTTTTAGAATTCAAATATATTTTTTAATATTAAGATTATTCTATAAAATATAATGAATAATAGTTGATACTTTTCGACTATTGAATTTATTGTGGATGATTTAAAGTATCAGTTGTACTATATTTTATAGCATAACAAAATGGGGAGAGAGAGAGAGGGTGAGAGAAAAGGTTTACCTATCGAACTCTCTTATTTAAAGGCTTTATTGGACACAAATTGTTCTCAATCCGGGCACCAATGAGCACCAGGGAGCACTGGATAATTATTTTATCACGGTATGGGACTACTCAGAAACTAACAAACATGACTTCACTGGGGGGTCAAACTCAGGGTCACCAAATCACATGGAGAACACTCACTGACTTGATCAACTAGGTTAATGTCTTGTGGTGCAATTCTATGAAACCTCAAGGCCTTGGGCCTGATCTCGGATCCATACAGTTGAGGGGTCCAACACTAGAATGAAACTGCTGTTCAGTCCTCCCTGATTTCTACTAGTACCTCAGGTGAGATCGATCTGCGATGAATAAAACTACTACCTAAACCATTTTCCACAAAAACTGGTCAACGATACTGATAAGTCTTCCAACTGAATGTCCAAATCGATTTTCTAGACGCTTCTAGTAACCTCAGGTTAAACCTGCACAGCAACTAAAATACAAGACGTGAAGTGTAAAATGATCGCTTTACTTCAAGGTTAGTTTATGCACATAGAAACGAGGGTGTTTTTATTACTTCTGACGGTCTTGGGATTCTGGGAGTTTCTGGGGCCATACTAAATGTAGTAGTAGCATAGATAAAACTACAATCAGAGACGTCACAGGTAACTCTTCACTTCTTATACGTTTCTGAAAAGCTTCTGTTCAACGCTGTTTGGGTAAAATCTTTCCAAGCGTTTTCTTGGCCTTATGAACTTTTCTGAGAGATGCTTCATATCTCTCCATTATATACCTTTTTCATTGACTGGTTAATTCTATTAACTGACACCGTTTTTTTCGAGTCAATTTGTCATATATTTAGTCAAAGAAATATGACCAATCAAATAAATGTATCTTAAGCTTTCCCTATAATGGCTAATATTTCAGATTACATGGACAAATACAGCTATGCAAGGACTTGGTTAATTTTTCGAACTATTATTTATGAATGAGTTTTACACACAAAAAACATACAGAAACGATTTAATTTAAGCCTAACTTGATCTCCAACATAGAATTTGATTAAAATAAAAAAGAAATCGTAAGCTAACCGATAGGTCCTGGGTTCGAATCTCGAGAGGTGGAATCGTGATGTGCACTACTGAGGAGTCTCATACTAGGATGAAAGGGCCATCCAGTACTTTCAGGTTTTCCATGGCAGTCTAGTTTCAATTGACTCATGAATTCAACTATAAAAAATGGAATTTTTCAATTTCATTTTTGGTGAAAAATATACACATATTATGTGTCATTCATTTTTGTCGCTAGTTATTTCATCCACTTGCATTCATTTTGTAGCAAATTTTGGCATTGGTGTGTTTTCTACTTTTGTTCGAAGAAAATTTTTGATATAAATCAATATATTTAGTGATATATAGATCGTTCAAATCTTTACTTCAGTATGAAGCATTTTTGTTTTTAGAGATATACAGTCAGGACTGGTAGGTCCTGGGTTCAAATCTCGTGTGTGTGGGATCGTAGATGCGCACTGCTGAGGAGTTCCACAATGGGGCGAAACGCCCGTCCAGTGATTCCAGGTTTTCGATGGTGGTCTAGCTTCAATTGATTCATGATTTCAACTATGAAAAAAGTTACATTTATCGAATGAATTGTCAACTATAAATTAGGATTTGGTTTGACTTTGCAATAAGTGATATATATATATAAACATGTTGACTCCTACGTATTAAAATCTTCTAGATAACCAAAAAACTGTCTACGAATCTTGTACACTAAACAGAAGGCATGAAATATGGAAAAAGCTTTGCTTAGGATGTTAGTTTATACACAGAAAACGAGAGTATCTATTAGATCATCTGAAGACTTGGGATTCTGTATGTTTCTGAAAAATTTTTTAAAGCCGATGTCGAAATCAGTTTTTTATCTAGTTAGGATGATGAAGGCGAAATCCATCTAGAATTTTCTCGAAGATTTTTAAAATAATTTTGTTGACTTTTCAAGACGCTTTCGTGAAATTGACAAACGCCCTCATAATTTCAGTTCTACATTATTCAAATTATTACATGGGAAAATCTCTAAATAATATGAAGTAACTCCATAAGCCTTTAAGTCAATTATTCAATCAGTTACTAACAATAATGTACATTGTCTTACAGCGCAATAAGATATAAATTTAATTAGACGAAAAGTAGAGGAGTTGCAATCGACTAAACAAAATCAAAGCCTAAATGGTTCAATAATCATAATAGTATGACTACAAGAGATTTGTAGAGGCTACGAAATCAGTTGGTGACGTGAAATATGAAATTCAACAATCTGAGCAGATACTCTATACTAATATTAATCAATTGATCACTAATGAATAATTCTGAGAGATAATTATCAGAGTTCCAGTGCGAAGCTATGATTAACGGAGTTCATTGATGTCAGGTTTGAGGTAGTTATTTACCGATTTCATTGAAAGGTAGTTGTGAAATGTCACAAATTCATATAAGACATTGAATACTGACTCAGCAGTCTACAGCTTGATATCTTATAGCTATGACTGGTGGTCCTGGATTCAATTTCGGTAAGGTTGTTGATGTATAGTGTTGGTCAGTCCCGTACTAGGAAAAAGTGGTTGTTCTATGATTCCAGAGTTTCAGTAGTTATCTGACTAAGATCGGTTTGTGATTTTATTAAATTTTAACTGGCTGCATAAACGTTATCGATAACAGACTATCTTGAGAATTACCAAGTGTTTCTACGGGTTTTACTATTATTGAAGAAAGGAAGTCATGCTTTGTAGGTAAGGAAAAACGCTTCTTCCGATAATTGGTTACAAGCAGAACCCAGGATGCGCGATTCATCTTATCTGGGACTTGTCATATGGATGTATCCCTATGCAGTACTAACAATCATACTGGAGTTTGAGCACAGTACCCTTCACCTCAAACACTTAACGTTTTATCTATCTAGCTACTAGAAACGAACCAAATCACTGTCTATAGAAGCTTGTGACCTAATGACAATATTGAGGCAATCCTAACAGGATGTATATATTCCAAATGAAAATAATTAGTTACAGTCCATAACATCAACATTAGGAAGATCCATCTAACTACAAGTAAAAGAAAGGCACTTCAGTGTATATAACAAAGTTTCTTTTTGAAGTCATGTTACCAAATCTTAGTTTTTTAATAGAAGTACCCTTAAAAGGAACACAACTGTTATATCGCATTATATTCAACCATTTTTCATGAATGACATCTGTCAACTAGTTGGCTACCAAAGAATTGAAAAATAACGAAATGTTTTTGCGTACGTGTATATAAACATTACACGATCCATTAACCAATCAAAATTCACTCTCCCATAAATCATTATAGAATTGTTCATTTTAGTTCACGATACCACGTTTATTTTTTGTTGCCAGGGGAAAAAATAATTAAAAAATATTTTTTTTTTACAACGTATCCTAAAACGCCCACGTACATTAACGTTTGCATGTAAATACAAATTGAAAGTCTTATGCAACATATGTTGAAAATGAATGATTTTAATTGTATACATTATGTTATAATAGAAATATAAATATGAATATTAGCATCAATATGACTATCATGATCATGATGAGCTTATATCTGACATGTGAAACATCATCATCCTGATCATTTCAATATCAACAATGAAATAATCACTTATTATCAGAAGGGGTTTTGTGGAGATTTAGTAATTTCATAGTTGAAAGCGTGAGTCAATTGAAGCTAGACCACCATCGGAAACCTGGAAATTTTTAGTATATGTACCGCCGAAGCGGGATCGTGGATGCGCAATGCTGAGGAGTCCCATAATAGGACGGAACGACCGTCCAGTGCTTCCAGGTTTTCGATGGTGGTCTAGCTTCAGTTGACTAACGCTTTCAACTATGAGATAATCACTGTTCAGTGAACTGATAATTGTATTTAATGAGGTTGTCTTATTTCTTCATATTGACAAATGAAGAAATTTTAATTTTTGTATACATTTATTTCTATGTCTTTGAAAAGAGATTTTTAAAAATAGATTTTTTCTCGTATGGGGACATAAGTTCTAGTTGCTAAAGTGTCTGAACAGTTTCTTGATTGACTATATTTGATAGCAATAATCACTTTTAAATTTATTAATGTGACACGTTTATCTAGAGTGCTATATTTTCTAGCTTATATCACAAACTAACCCCAATTAGATAATTACCACTCAATGATCCCTGCAAACGTTTCTAATCATGTGCTCATTAGGAGCTAATCTCATGAGAAAGCTCTTCGAATTCAACTGACAGTTCTTGACAAGTTAAGTTCCACTAGATCGTATACGAGACCATTAGGAATAAGTGATGGTAACTCAATACCGCGAATTAACTAAAGTTAAAAATTCAAACCAGTGGATGCTGGCTCAGTCGACTAGTAGATAAACTCTCACCATGAGACTTGAATTTACAGGTTTCTATCTCTTATACGATATGATTATGGATGTTCATTTTTATTATAATTGGACAGTATCATATTACTCATATCAATCATATATATATATATATATATATATATATATATATATATATTACTCCTGTTACTCCCAATGGAGCATAGGCCGCCAATCAGCATTCTCCAACCCACTCTGTCATGGGCCTTCTTTTCTAGTTCTATCCAACTTTTGTTCATTGTTCTCATGTCTGTCTCCACTTCTCGGCGAAATGTGTTCTTTGGTCTTCCTCTTCTCCTTTGGCCTTCAGGATTCCATGTGAGGGCTTGTCTTGTGACGCAGTTGGGTGACTTCCTCAATGTGTGTCCTATCCTCTTCCAGTGCTTCTTCCCGATTTCTTCCTCCGCTGGAATATGGTTTGTTGTCTCCCACAGTAGCTTGTTGCTGATAGTGTCTGGCCAACGGATCCGAAGTATCTTGCGTAGAGAACTGTCAATAAACACCTGTATCTTCTGGATGATGGCTTTTGTAGTTTTCCACGTCTCCGCCCCATACAGTAGAACTGTCTTGACATTTGTACTGAAAATTTTGACCTTGTTGTTGGTTGACAATTGTCTTGAGTTCCAGATGTTTTTCGGTTTTAAATATGCTGCTATTGTTTTGTCGATCCTCGCTCTCACATCTGCATCAGATCCACCGTGTTCATCAATGATGCTGTCCAGATATGTAAAGGTTTCCACATCCTCCAAAGCTTCTCACTCATATCAATCAGTAATATATAAATGCTATAAATTTGTTCATCTTACTATTTAATTATCATAATCAAAGCTAAACATGCATCCTTATAAACCATCATTCCACATTATTGAATGACGTAACGAAAAGTTCGCAATTATAACAGATGTTAATGGTTGATAGAAAATTGGACCAGTTTTATAAATACGCATAATGAAATTCCATACGACGTTACGTTATAACAACAACAACAACAAAATAGACAGAGATTGAAAACAAACCATTTGTCACTTATTTTCTTTTTTGTTGTTGTTGTTGTTCACTTTTTCTTTGCAAAGTGATTCCAGGTTTTCCATGTTGGTCTAATTTTAATTGACTCATGATTTCAACTATGAAAATGTTTGTTGATTATCCGATTTGAAAATTGAAATGTATACGCTCTATCAGCCAACTTAACCAGTTAGTTAAGTGACATGACTAAGCATGAATTAGAAAGTTATAGTGACGCCTTGAACTGAAATGTATGCAAACTTATCAGTGTATACATCTATACATATATCCTTCAGATAATTGAGTTAAATCTCCGCTAATAGATTCAACTACCAACAGCATATGTGAATACTTATCTGATGTGTCTGCATTGCCTCAGCCTATAATCTTTGAATTCTGTACATAAGTTAGTCAGTCTTCTAAGATATAAACCATTAGATCCAAACTCAATGGTCTAATGGTTAGGCGCTCGTTACAAAGCTTGAAAGCAGTGGGTTCGATCTCTGATGGACTCATAGATAGGTACTACTGAGGAATGTCATGTTCGAATGAATGGGCTGTTCAAATAGACCCTAAATTGCTTAATATGTATGATGTTTATTTTTCAGAAATCATGTTATCTCGTTGTTGACAACACATTGGTATTTAAAGCAATACACACCGAGTTCATATCTCAGAGTGAACATCAACACTGAGATCCAAGTGTTGTCATTTACAGTGTCTTCAATATAGAAAGATAACTGTTTGTTTTCTTCTGACCTCAATATTTCTTATAAGAATGAAATTTTCAATAGTTCTCGATCACAAGTTTTCAGATCCCTTGACTAGCTTGGTGCTTCAAGACCATTCAGTTATAATCAAGTGATTGATATTTACAATCTATAATCTTGGTGTAATCTACATTAAACGGATAACTAACTTAATCTTAATTCCAAATCATGAAACTTATGAACAAAGGCCATTTGTGAGCAGATTATTATACTTTAGATATTCACTTAGCTACAACTGACCGTACATGAACTAACAGTTCCCTCACTTAATACGTTCTCTTTTCACTGAAGACAACTAACCTTAGACAAAGTAACAGGTCATTAAGTAGCAACCAATATCTTTGTGTCTAGTCCTTTATGCTGGTCGATGTAACTACCAGTCTAAACGTAATTTACGTCGTAATTCCCTTTATTCGATATTCGGTGATTTGAAATAGTCAGCAGAAAACTATGAACTCAGGTTAAGTATTATTTGACACTCGTCATCAGGTCATAATTACAATCTTGAAGGAACTGATGTTCTTTGTATAAATCGAATTCGTATCAACCAGATTCACAGTCTAGGACATTACACTGGCCTATTTCTTGCCACAACTGATCACTTATAACGCGGTGGGTTTTTTTACATTAATTTATCACTGATTGACAACTGTTGTCATACTTGCTTAAACTTGGTTTCTGACAGATCAAGCTTACAATGGAATGACTACTTTATGTGCATTAAAAAGCATCCACTGGTTCCTTTCAACAACAAAAGTGTTAAATTTCCGTTTATATCATTTACCACTAGCCATTCAAGTTAAATATTAAATGTTATCAATTTTGAAAGGTACCTTGAAATATTTCTTTTCTATCAAATATTTATTTAGCGTTATAAACGATAAGATGATCAGTATAAAGGTGTTGTGCCTTCTGTTTGGTTATCTTGACACATTACGAATGATTGAGACAATCATAAGTTCCAGTCCTGTTCATTTGGTCTGTTGTGTTCAAACTGAAAAGATCTGTTTGCCCAGATTGTTACGTTTATTTTGTACTATTTATTATTAAATATTTTGGCTGTTTAGCAATGAATATTAGTTCGTGTGACTTTGTCTTTAACTTACTATACCCAAAAAATTTCCAAATTGAGAGTTGGATGGTTGAAAAACTAGATAAATATAACCTTCACCATCATATAGTGAGCAAACAATTATAAATATCCCAGTCCTACAGTAGGGTAATAGTAGTATGAATAACTCAGTAGTAATGTCTTTGAATGTGTAACTGTTTGATATAGATTGGATTCCCACAGACTATGTTAGTTCCTACAATATTCTATATACATTTGTTGATTAGTGCCAACTGGCACAAATCGTAGGTTCAAGGTTTTCAACCGACTACTTTTAAACATTTTGTACCAAAGATTAATTACATCTCCAAGTTAATGTTACTTTGAGTATATATTTTATTGCCAATAGCATTGTGTAAGAAAAAAGATTGATATAAAATCATTGTCTTTCTCAATGAAATTATAGTTATTCCATAGATAAACAAAGAATTTTGATAGGTGTACTTCAAATGTTTATGATGCAAAGAAATCGTCCCAGTATTTCGTTTACAAATAATTACTCAGAAATCCGAAATCTCACCGTTTAATCAGATAACGTTTACTTACGCCTGTTACTCCTCGTGGAGGAACATAGGTCGCCCACGAGCATTCTCCATCCAACTCTGTCCTGGATAATCCTTTCCAGTTTTTTCCGATTGCTTCCATTTCCCGACGCAGTGTGTTCTTTGGCGTTCCTCTTTTCCGTTTCCCTTCAGGATCCCAAGTTAGCGCTTGCTCGTGATGCAGTTTGATGATTTCCGAAATGCATGTCCTATCCACACCAAACGTCTTTTCCTAATTTCCCCTTCAATTGGAAGCTGGTTCGTCTTCTCCCACAGAAGGCTTTGAATTATTATTAAAGCAAGAAAAGTCTTTTTTGTTCTGTAATTAATAAACAAAGTCTGAATCATGGACTGTTAAAGTAAGTGAATATTATTCACATTTATAGATGAAATACAGTAATATAATGTGACTGAGTAGCTACTGTTCCTTAGACACAATATATTGACATGAATTTCTGAATGAGTTGAAGTCAGAGAAGAGTTCAGTAGGAGGTTCTTTTTAATTTTAAAAACAAATACAACTATTTATTCATCAACAATCTGCCTCCAAATGCCCTGGTACGGCCGAGAGTTGGGAGAGTCCGCTCTCCCTCTCCAAATGCTCTCACATGGCCACACGTATATAGCCTCTGCCACGGAAGTCCTACTCACTGACTTTTCGTGGTGGGGGTGATGTTCATGAAATTGAGAAGATGATAAGCGAATATCCGGCTCTTTGACCGGGTTGGTGGACACGGCGAGTCCACCTAGAGGAGTTGGAAAACCGTGATTCCAAACCAATGGTGAACATGGGCTCCAGTATCCTGAGGGGAAATATGGTATATGAATCAATCGTTGGTCATCGTCTGCCAAGGGACTGCATCTTCTCACGATGCTCTACTACCTTTTGGGTTAGACCTTTAGGTCAAAGGCTGGTGGTGTGGCCACCTAAGAAAACCACCTGATTCACTTTGGGCACCTTGGCAGTAACACAACCCTCACACAAATCATATGAGATTTGTGTGGCACATATATATGTGGTGCTTCCTTGTACCAATATTTATGTGTTTAAATAAATAAGTAAATAAATATTCAATCATCAAACTATAAATTCTGATGAATTGAGAAGGAAATTTGATTGGTTAACATGGTATTAACCAGTCACAATCACACTTTTGTTTTGATAAATAAACACTGATATATATTACATTTGTCAATTAATGGGACAGTAGCTTGTTCATTTATATCAATCTATATCTATATATATGAAAGAGAAATTACTATTACAGGTTTACTTTGCAATCCTTTTTTGTTTACACATTTCAAACTGTAATTTTATATGTACATATATATATTAACGAATTGTTCTATGCACACACACACATAAACATGTGTGTGTATTCACATATGATTTCATTCAGATGATATATATATGTGTATATATGTATATATTACATAGTTACACAATACCTATACTCTGATATATACTCAATACCATAGAAACAAAACACCTCATGATGATCACTCAACCAGAAGTGTATATAAATAAATAAAGTATTATACTATGGTGGAGATGCACACATATGTATAGCTATATACACAAAGAGAACAACTCACTTTTAAACAAAAATCAATAATATGAGCACACAAATTATTCAATTTATTACTTATTTCTTTAATACATGTGGTTATTAGTCAATATTATTATTGGTTATACATAGATACTGTTTGTTTTTTTTCATAAATAAATACCAGAAATGTAAAAAAAAAACAATATGGAATTTCATCGTAATACTATTCGACAAATTGGTTACTTTACACCAACCTATTCTAATTCACCTAATATTAAACGATATCCAGATTTATTGAATAATTATCAATCCGAATCGTATGGATTAAATTATTTAACACAATTACATATGGCTTATCATTTCCCTAATTATCACCATGGAAATATAACTAATATTGTAGATATGGAACAGAGTAATTATGATAATAATAATAATAATAATTTAAACAGAAACCCCCCAAGTAATAATAATAGTCATGTACGTATTAATCATACACTTGATGGTAAAACACAAATTATTTATGAAACACCAAGTAAAACACGTCAATATTGGTTAGATCGATGTAAGTTATCAAGCATCAATTATATTGTTAATAATAATACAGATAATAATAATACAGATAATAATAATATAGATAATAATAATAATATTAATAATAATAATAATAATAATAATAATATTGATCATATAATAATAATCAATAAAAATGATCCCAATCGAAATAAATATAAATCAATGAAAATAAAATATAATAATCAATTAATCAATAATAAAAATAATCAATTTAATAATAATAATAATAATAATAATAATAATAATAATGATCTGCATTTATATGAATTAACTGAAAATGAATTAATTTTATCTGAATTAGATCCATGTTTAAATGTATTAAATTCAAATATTAAAAAAATCAATAAAATTAAATTTATTGATTTAAATCAAAAAATTAATAAAAATAATGAAATTTTACCAATATATCAATCAATTGAACATACAATATATAAGGTTAGTTATATATATATATATATATATATAAAATATTGATTATTATTATTATTATTATTATTATTATTATTATTATTATTATCAGGAGTGGCATTTGTGTAGATTTGAGTATATTTATATTTGAAATGATGAGTGAATTGAAGGTAGACCACCATGGAAAACCTAGAGGCACTGGATGGCTGTTTCGTCCTATTGTCACAGTGTGCATCCACGATCCCGCTTCACGAGATTTGAATCCAGGACCTATCAGTCTCGCGTCGAAGCACTTAACCGATAGACCACTGAGTTAGCCGGCATTCAACGATGTTAATATATCTAACTTCAACCAATCCACGAAATTAAGCAACAATTCATCAATGTCTTCAGTGAGGAGTCCCACAATGAGACTAAACGTTACAAACACCTGTTCAAATGAAATAATTAAATATCTTTGGTAAAAATCAGAATTTTTATTAGCCTAAATATATATTTTTGTCAAATTGTATATGAACTAAAATTCAGACAGTTTCCTTATCATATTGCATTAATGATATCGAGCTTTGCTGGGTTTTTTGTTTTTTGGACTGTCATGTGATTTTTTCCATCTAAGTGTAGGTATGTGTTCATATGTTACTATGTGTACATCTTTCAGATGAATATATCATTATTGTACATTTGAGTACTGCTGAAGAATCCCACAATAGGATGAAGCGGCTATCCAATGCTTCCAGATTTTCCATGGTGGTCTAGCTTCAATCGACTCATGAATTTAACTAATAAATGTATATGTATTTATAAATTGATTTAATGTTGATATTCCTTATGGAAAAATTTACATCACAATTAAATTGTATAAAAATTAATCATGTGAATTAGTTTCTATGAATTTATTATTGTTGACCGACAGATATGTTATGTTGAATATTGATCATATTACCCCCCTCTCACAAGAAATGATTGTTTATCAATCAAATACTGCTTCAGAGTTATGGTTTGTTAAGATGAGATAAGTTGAAGTATACACCGTTTCTAAAACCATTAATATAAGCTTTATAAATAAAAGAGAATGACAAAGTATCATTTTGTAAATCAGTAATATACATAATAATTTCCATGTATGTATGAATTCACATATGTATGGAAGAGTAATTATGACTTGGATGTCAGTTAAATGACCTACTAAAAACAGTTGACAAGTACCTGATCTTAACTTGGCTTTTTGGTTTACATAAAAATTATACAGAACGAATATAATGAGGTAGTGGTCGCGGATAGTGAATACGAAACCCTGCTCGGCCTAGGTTTCGTGCTTGTTTGTCACTCGTCAGTCAGGTCTACCTGTAATATTGAGGGGACTGTTACTTCCTGGAGGACACAATCCATTGCCGTTCAAATTCATTGTTAGATATTTTATCACTGAGCTATTGAGACGCGGATAACTTCCTGTAGGAGTAATATGTATTTACGATTAACTCAACATTGAATGATGACCAGTGTCATGTGTCTTAAATCCATTTTTAGTACCAATCAAACTCTAAAGATTAGTATGGAACCTTGATCCAAGGTTTCCTTTCGACTTCCTATAACATTTGCCTTGCATGTCAACATCGTGGACGCGATTTCAAGTCACTTAGACTAATGATCACATTGCAACGTGATTAATAGAATTTTACCAATACTAAGGAGAACTTGACACACAAGACACTATGGTCTTTTTAATGGTTATTTAATTGTAAAAGAGCAAATACTTAGATTTATCAAAAGCGTAATTGATACGGAAATTCATACTCTTCCTTGTATGTTTGAAAACAATTTATACTTACACTAAACCTACCCTAGTTTAATTTATTATCCAAAGTGATAGAATTCTTACTAATGTTCTTCATTATCTTTGTTTCCTTCATCTTATTTATAAAATCTGACATCTATCTATCGGAATATATTATGTCAATATTATTTAACACCTTCATCTATAAACTAATGGATCTGAAAAAAAAAGACAAAATGATGGATATATGTTACATTCTTTACCTTGACAAAATAGATTCATTGTCATTTTATAATATCGATTTAAACTTCACCCCATCGAACAAGCAAGTGGCTATCAAGACTCGGTGGCCGAGTGGATAACGCCATGGCGTTTGAAGCGAATGATACTGGGTTTGAGTCCCAGAGTGAACATCAACAACCCTGAGATTCAGGTACATCCAGTTGACGAGTCCCAAATAGGACGAAACGCACGTCGAACTGGATTCCACTGCTAGTCACTATCCATCTCTGCTTATCATGCTTGTGAATTAAGTCTATATCGAGGAGATACGCATAGTATGCACATATGCCAATTAGAGACTGACCAGTTGCAGTCCTAAAAACATCAATGGGAAGATTCAAACATGCAATACTAAATGAATATCGATTTGGTTTACATTGATCAGTATTTGAAATTAACTATCATCACTTAGGTGAACTCATGACAGGTCAATTATTAATAATAAATATTAATAGTTTATCATACCTACCTGATTTAATAAATGGTGCATGATTTTAACAAATAAATATCATAATTATCAAAAATCAGTAAATAACTAACTGAATGATTGATCCTTGATCTCTCTCTCACTAAAACTCTTTGAAGGGGCTTACTAAAATTCAATTATTTAGATAACTGAATTCTTTAAATATGTATTATGTTTCATATGAGCTTAATTAAATGGCTTGAAATCTTCTGAAAGGATCTTATAACACCTTTATGGGTGTGAATGTTTATTTACTTATTTGGACACATAAATATTGGTACGAATTGGCTGCGAATACATATGCACCACACAAGTCACTTGATTCGCGTGTAGGCTACAACAATGCCCGAGTACCCAAACCGAAGTAGGTGATTTTCTTAGGAGGTCACAACTGGAGCCTTCGACCTAAAGGTCTGATCCATAAGGTAGTGCAGCAACGTAAGAAGATGCAGTCCCATGGCAGCCGGTGACTAACAATAGATTCGTACACCATTTCTTACCTTAGGATCCTGGAGCCCATGTGCATCATTGATTTGGAATCAGGGTTTTCCAACTCTTCTAGGTGGATCCTCCATATCCACCAACCCGGACATTCGATTTTTGTCCTCTCAAGTTTGTGAACAACACCCCACCATGAGAAGTCATTGAGTAGGACTTCCCTGACAGTGGTAGTACAGTCGTGTCCATGCGAGAGCATTTCGTGAGGGAGGTCTGACTCTCCCCACTCTCGAACTTACGAGGACATTTGGCGTATACGTTATTGAAAGTTTAAAAAAAACATAGATTTTATTTTTTCGTTTAGTAAGCTTTGACATTTTAAACAAAAATGTAACTGGGAGTGAACTAATTTTATTTAGTGCAGAATGAAAACACTGATACGTACAATTGGCTCCAGTGGATTCTAACAACACCGATATTAAACTTCCAATAAATCTATTGCAATTTAATATTTCTGGAATGCCTAATCCGTCATAATCAAAAAGAAAAACTACTCCATTGAGTTAAAAGAAGTAGGACTACAAAGTTGTACTACGGTGAACTTCGTTATGAGCTATATGATGAAGGGTAGAATAATAGTGCAATATGTATGTGTCAGATTCCAAAAACCTGATATTGTTTGTTATTAGCTAGTTTAACCTAGTTAGTCTCTTTTTTGGAAATGGAATTGATCAGAGTCAACTAATGAGAATCTAAACGGAAAAAATTCTTTCATTAACTGTCCCTGAGGAGGTTATTTGCGACTTGATTTGTTTAATGGTAATATTTGTGGATGTTGACTAAATTATGTGGATACGAATCTCATGAAAAACAACATGCTATTCAAGATTTTAGGAATCCTGTTTTTTATGACTAAGTGTAGTTCAATGGGTCTTGTTGTTAATTATTTCCAGAAAACATACAGTTACAGTTTTCAAATACATCTTGGCAAACTCGTTGATCAGTTATAACCAGATCTGATCTTACTAAACTTACTAAATATATGAAATAGATAATTTTTGGAAATAGCATGAAACTCATCATGATTACCATTTCATAGTTAACAACATGGATTGATCTCAGTTAAACAACAACTGAAAACCAGGAAGTACTGAACAGTTAATTTGTCCAAATAAACTACTGGAGACCGGTCCAGTGGTCTACAGGTTTAGCATCCGAGAGTAAAACAAACATATCAGGTTCTACTCTTGATGGCGTGGTTGTGGATGAGTGATGTTAATCATATAATATAGTCATACTTCTTCATAAAATGAAAACCCACAACCCGATAGAAAGTTGAAAATATTGCTAAATTCTAACGGAATTATTCAAATGATGAATTTATTTCTCTCCTTACTTTTATTTTTTCTAAAACATGAGCATATTTTATTAAAATTTACTCATCGAATTTGTTTGCAGTGAAAAAGATGACATTCACGTTGTGATTTAGAATAGATGGATTTCGGTAAATGGTGGATTCTAGCATATGCGTTTCATCCTGATTGGGACTTATCAGCTGGATGGGCCTACATCCCTGTGTTGATAGTGACGCTGAAATTTGAACTCAGAACCCTTCACTTCAGACCCTCAACAAATTATTCACTGATTCACTGAATCCAGATAGTACTGATCTTTCTAATGGGTATGATACTCATATCATGTTCATATCACTGCTAGCAGAATCCATTTAATTCAAATAACTTATAAAATCATGACTACAAAATCCCTGTAAAGGCGGACTAAAATTATCTCTTGAGTGTCAACAACCTGATACGTGATCACTTGTGATCGAATAATACTTCATATCAACAGACTTTAACTTGACGCTATTACGGTCCAAATAGCTCAACAATAATGTCACTAACTTTGATCCTGCATAATGAAAGCACGAATTTATCATGTCTTATGTATCTCCTCTATTAATGTACGTATCGGCTCTGTTACGTCCCCAGTTTTACTCCGATAACTTGACAATCAGGAACCATTGCAATTCCTTGGCCCTACCTGAAATTCTACATAGAGTAATAATTCCTTCTAGAATTTTGTAGATCTACTCCAAAAGCTGACAACTATTAAAAACAAAGAAGCACTCTACAGCTGTTTCGTTTTAATCTGAGACTCTTCATTGACAGTGCTTGTTCACTGACCTACTAGAGATTGAACTCAGTTTCAATAACATCTTAAACACATATGAATGTAATTAGTTAATTAAGATAAATCCAGTTGTTTCCCTAAATAATGCGAAAGCATCGTAGATATTCATTGAAATCATACTAAAATCAATACATCGAAGAGATACAAAGTGTAATTTAGAGAGTAAAAAGGCATTTTTCATGTACAAGAGAATATGAAATAATAATTCTTTGGTTCACAGACATCACGCTTCATATCAAATATAAATGGTTAAATCTTGTATTGCCTTACAGTTGGATTAATTTTATAAACAAACTTCAATTAAGTGTGTAGATTATATATGTGAACGAACTCAATTGATTGTTTATGGACTGATCGAACTCGTAAACAAATTAGAACTCACTTGGTATCGTTTGTTTGAATCTTCCCATCGATGTGTTAAGACTGCAACTGGTCAGTCTCTAATCGGCATATGGGCATACTGTGCGTCTTGACATGATATAGCCTTATTTCACAAACATTGTAAGTAAAGATGGATAGTAGCTAGCAGTGGAATCCAGGACGTGAGCTTCGACCTATTTGGGACTCGTCAGCTGGGTGTAACTGCATCTCACAGCTGATGTTCACTCTGAGTGGATAACGCGACGGCGTTTGAAGCGAATGATACTGGGTTCGAGTCCCAGAGTGAACATCAACTCTGAGATGTCGTTACATCCAGTTGACGAGTCCCGAACAGGAAGAAACTCACGTCCTGGATTCCACTGCTAGCTACTATCCATCTTTGCTTAAAATTAGAACCCAGTTACTCAATAGGAAAATTTTAGAATCGAATTATCAACCAATCCCGAACAAATGGGATCAAATGACTTATTAATGCTTCATTACAGCTGAAAATGTCGTCTGGAATGTCACTAAAAGTGATATTTAAAAGAATATCAAACAAGCATAATAAAAATCACGACAGCCGACTGTAACTTCCCTGATCTACTAAGAGGACAGAAATCAGTTCATGATCAATATGACTATGAAATTGTTTCAGGTTTTTTCATTACTAAATTCAGTAGCTCAGTAAAGTGGTAGTTGGAGGTAGACGACACGAACCCTGCTTGGCCTAGGTTTAGTGCTATTTCAGACTTTTCAGAAAGACGTACTTTAGCCATTAAGGTACTAGTGTTCCTCGGTAAGTTTGGCACCGTATCGATATCGTATCACTCAGCTTTACAGTCAAAGACGTTACCAGTGAACTTTCTGGGCTGTGATTAACAACCCATAGGACTAAGATTCATTTGCAATCGACTGAACAACTATCTCCAGCTGCCACCTTACATTGCGACATAGTGTATACTATGTCGAGTCAATTAGGCTAGTGGCCATATTTTAACTTGATCAATAGAATAAGATCAACACTAACAAAGGACCAAACATATGCGACATTGGTCACTACTCAGTAATCAATCAATTGTGAATCAGTAGTACAGTAGATAACTTTTTAGTGTTTGAATAAAAAAGTAACGGACCCGAGTATCATTGTGATCATCAATACTGGTATACAATTAATTCAGGCTAATGATTATCAAGCGAGAAGAAATGATTTTTCCTGTTTCTACTCTTACCCATATATCAGAAGAGTGGTACAAACTTAACACATTTTTAAATTTACTTAGTATTGCATGTTTGAATCTTCCCATTGATGTTTTTAGGACTGCAACTGGTCAGTCTCTAATTGGCATATGTGCATACTATGCGTATCTCCTCGATATAGACTTAATTCACAAGCATGATAAGCAGAGATGGATAGTGACTAGCAGTGGAATCCAGTTCGACGTGCGTTTCGTCCTATTTGGGACTCGTCAACTGGATGTACCTGAATCTCAGGGTTGTTGATGTTCACTCTGGGACTCAAACTCAGTATCATTCGCTTCAAACGCCATGGCGTTATCCACTCGGCCACCGAGTCTTGATAGCCACTTGCTTGTGCAACGGGGTGAAGTTGAAATTTACTTAGTATTGTTTGTTTGGATCTTCCCATTGATGTTTTTAATGACTGCAAGTGGCTATCAGGACTCAGTGGCCGAGTGGATAACGAGATGGCGTTTGAAGCGAAAGGTACTGGGTTCGAGTCCCAGAGCGAACATCAACTCTGAGATGCCGTTACATTCAGTTGACGAGTTCCAAATAGAACGAAACGCGCGTCAAACTGGATTCCACTGCTAGTCACTATCTATCTTTGCTTACCATGCTTTGTGTATTTTGTTTGATTCAACAAAATGTTGCATACCAGTCATTTCGGTAATTATTGAACTATTGAACCTAGTTAAAATATTATTGGTACATATATAAAAATCGTATATTTCTTTTCCCATTTTGTTATAATCATTTAATTCATTAATTTTGGCGCCATTATTCTTATTTAAATAAACAAAAATAATAATGATCATTCAATGTATCCAATGTATTTATTTATTTTAATCATAAGATACATATACTCAGTTAAAATTCCATAGAAAAAAAAGGAAACAAATTTGTTTTATATTATGAATGACCAATTATGCAAATTTATGTGAACAGTTGACATTTTCTTCTGTTTCGAAGGAAACAAAAAAGGTACTTCATACATATTTCATTGTATCTATCTCTTTCTCATACATACATACACACACACACTTTACTATTTGATTATATACAATATGAATTCGGTAAATTAGTTAACCATGGAAAGATAGATGATAGTTCTTAATCGATAGAATTTGATCAATATTATTATTTAGATAACACCAATATCCATATAGTGAATAAATAATTTTGCTTTATCACAAGGGGGTTTTGTGGAGAATTTAGTAATTTTATATAGTTAAGATCATGAGTCACTTGAAGCTAGACCACCATGGGAAACCTGGAAGCACTAGACAGCCGTCTCGTCCTATTGTGGGACTCCTCGGCAGTGCGCATCCACCATCCCGCCTCACGAGATTCTAACCCAGGATCTATCAGTCTCGTGCGCGAGCACTTAACTGATAGACCACTGAGTTACCTGGCATCCAACGTTGTTAATACCTAACCTCAACCAATCCACGAAATTGCGCGACCGACTTCCATTGTACTGGTGTAGATACCTGTCTCTACCTGACATGGATTAGCTCCACTGGCCACGACTTCTCACTAGAACTCCAGGTAAATTAGTTAACCGTGGAAAGATAGATAATAGTTCTTAATCGATAAAATTCAATAAATATTAATATTTAGATAACAACAATATCCTTATAATGAATAAATAATTTCGGTTTATTCATATATATTACTCAATTCAATGTTAAGCTTGCCACCTCTATAGGTCAGTTATGTATACAACTAGATGATCAATTTGAAGGATCTTCATAAATTTTCTTTTGTTTCTTCTAAGATGTAAATGAGTCTATTTAATAGAGGGATGATTATTTTCATTTAGTATTGTTTGTTTGAATCTTCCCATCGATGTGTTAGGACTGCAACCGGTCAGTCTCTAATTGACATATGTACATACTGTGCGTATTGCCTCGATATAGCCTTAATTCACAAGCATTGTAAGCAAAGATGGACGAAACGCGCGTCCTGGATTCCACTGCTAGCCACTATCCATCTTTGCTTACAAGGGATAATTATGTTCATAATCAACAACATTAGAAGTTGAATTTGTTTATTGACTGGACAAACTTACAAAATTTAAATTCTAAGTCTTTTGTTTGGCATTTCCACTTGGTATTAATTATCCTATTTATTTATTTGAGTTCTAGTGGGAAGCAGCAACCAGTTGAGTTGAACCAAGTCTGTTGTAGAGATATTAACTCACTGAAGGCAATTGGTGAACGGTTGCTCAAAATCGTGAATTGATTGAAGTTAGACATTAACACCATTGGACGCTGGTTAGCTCAGTGGTCTATCGGTTAAGTGCTCTGGGGCGAGACTAGTAGGTTCTGAGTTCGAATCCCGCTCGCGAGGCGGGATCGTGGATGCGCACTGCTGAGTAGTCCCACAGTAGGACGAGTTGACCGTCCAGTGCTTCCAAGTTTCCCATGGTGGTCTAGCTTGAATTGACTAATGATTTCAACTATAAAATTACTAAAATCTCCACAAAACCCCTTCTGATCTATTTATTATTGTTGTTTACTTACGAACAAATAATCTTGATAAGCTTATGTAAAATATCATTTATAAACAGAATAATCTTCTATTTCGACGTCTTTCAACTTTATATATAACATTGAATTCAATTCAATATGATGTTATTTTACTTTTACATGACAATCTAACTTTATATCGTTAAACAACCATTATAAACCATGAAGCATTGGTTAGTTGTTCTGTTCTAATATATAGTTCTTCCAGAGTGTTTATCTACGATTGCACTGCAGATCAAACACAGGAACTTCAGGCCTTACAACAGGTTTTTAACCTTCATTTCAGAGAGTTACCACCAAATGGTTTATATTTCTAATTCCGATCAATTGGAGATCAATATAGATTTTCTCAGCCTCAAAGTTACGCTACATTGACGTATTGAATTAGGTCGAAACTAAGATTTAGCTAGACAATAGAATATTGATTATAGTTTCGGTGGCCAGTGAAGTGATCAGTAATAATAATACTGAATGTTTATTTTGTCTAATAATTAATATCACAAATATTATTGGTATTTATGCGTTATGTACATCTATCATCACTATTAAGTTGGCCAAACATGATCATAGACCGTTTGTGGAGGGTAAATTTCACCACACACTAAACGCATTTAACGTCTAGATGTCCCGACTCTGTTAAGATTATAAAAGTGGTTACAGCTCCCCGGCTGCCTACACCATGAAACTATATTCCTTCCTAAGGGTTCTGTTAAAGGTGGTGGTTTTGATAACTTACAAATGTTATCGGAGAGTTCAAGAGATGATTCCTTGAAACTTGTTACACATGGATTTTCTGTTGGTAGCTTATGATATGCTATCCTCGTAATTATCAGACCTTACGAGTGGTGACCGAAATTTATGCAGCAGGGTGTGGTGTATTGTTTTTCGAGCCAAACTTTTCTAGTCCCTTCCTTCTGTTTCAATGAAGCAGAACCACTGGATATTCTGATTGTCTGAGGAAAACACCTTACTCACATCGCAAATCTGTACAGTCGGAAGTGCTACCCCGCTCTCAGACATGAAATTTGGTACTTTTAGTCCTCCCGTTTTCAAAATGACCTATATGTCATGATGGGACATAAATAAATGAATCTCTGTATCAACATACCTCATTTTAGTTATCACATTACACAGTTCTGGCAATTATGTCAAGGTAACAGTTAAAGTTGAACGATTATCTGACAACTTAATGCTTCTCAGTAATGGGTATCTAAGATTCCAGAAAAACAATTCACCTCATGATTTTCATATTTAAATCCAAGTAAGTTACTTGAAGACTTGTAAGTCGGTTATCCAGTGGCCAAGGTCAATCTAAGATATAGAACTATCAGCATGTATCAAGTGCTTCAAATAACGGAATCACTTCCGATATAGTTGAACTTACATGTCATAATATTTTCAGTAGAACTTCCCAGTAGCTTCATACTAGGTGGAAAAAACTATCCACTTCGACAGTGATTTTTGGTTTTCATGGCATCCAGAGCTCTTGGTGATGTGTTCATTAGTTTTAGATCAATAAATTGACATTCTACGGTTTACATTTCCACCTTCACCTAATCCGTGATGTAAATTATAAATTGTACTATCTAAACAGATATCTTGTGCTAACAATGTTAGCAATTTGTTCAAGGGTAACTAATTTGGAGGCAAACTGCTTACAGAGAAACCCTGATAAGTGGAGTTCACTCAGACATGATACATGTGTCACCAATTTTCTGGGTCCGACATTTGGCTGAATTATGTATTCGCACTGCAAATTTGTCAGATGCTAAACCTAGATGGTTCTCCTTAGATTCCTAGTTTTCAATTGTTATCTAGATAATTTCGTTTCATATAAACTACAAATTGAACAGCCTCCTTCAATCTCCAATACTAATAATTTAGACCAAAGAAAAGCCGAAGTGCACTTGTATATTTCCAAATAACCTGGTCAGAACGCATGATTAATGTGATGTTCATAAATACTAGAAGTGAGATGAAATTGGTACAATTTTATAAAAACTTGTTTAATCTCTAAATATGTTCACTTAAGTTTAGATCCAATAGTTTAACTGTATCCTAAACTTACCGTGAAAGTAGAAAGCTGTCATTAGTTTCACTCTGAGATGTACTCAATGGTATATATGCATGGGAAGCTTCTCAATCACAGTTGAGCAGGTCCTAGAAATACTTTGATTTTTAGTGGATTCGTTTTTGTTCGATAGAGATTTTCACTTTCAGTTTGTATACATTTTCCTCACAAACTCAATCTTATCCCCAGCAATATTAAAAAATCATCTGTTTAATTTGAACTTCAAGTTTCATTGATTGACTTATCGATCGACTGACAAGTAGCAATCAATGTTACATTTGTCTGATCCTCCATGCTGTTTGAACTCTATTGATCATGTTGCGGTGTGGCTACTAGTCTAAGTGACTCAGATTTGAAGTAAACTTCTGTTGATGTTAGGCAGCTAGAATTAGTCAGCAGGAAACTCCGAGACTGTGTTTCGGGATTATTTAGATTTGTCATCCAGACATAACTCCAATCTCATGAGAATAGGAGCTCCCTGAATGGTTCGAACTCACATCATAAGGTTTTGTGTTCTGAGACGTTACCACTGAACTGTTACGAAAGGGATAAACATGACACTCGTCACTACTCAGTGATTATTCAATCGCAAGTATCTATGTTCTATAATGGGTCAGTCATGTCACAAATGACTCAGTCAGAACATGTCAGAAACTACAAATGAATAACCATCAAAAACATCAATTTCCAGGCATCTTTTGTTGATAATTGTCAACTACTATTAAACCTAGATTAAACGGGATTTTTACCTGACTACCTCCAACCACGTAACAAAATATGACCATATTCTAAACTATAAATTCTATTTTAAATTATTCTTGCAACAATCGTCTACCGTAAACAGAAAAAGAATGTCTAAAGTAATAAATACAACAAACAAACTATAAATAAACAGAGCATAGCACTAAAACCTTTTTGTAATAATAATTTAATTCGGAATTTCGGGTACGAACTAATATATTTTGGATGCCGGCTCAGTGATCTAGAGGTTTAGCGCTCGCGCGCGAGACTGATAGGTCCTAGGTTCGAATCTCACGAGGTGGGATCGTCGATGCGCACTGCTGAGGAGTCCCACAATGGGACGAAACGGTCGTCCAGTGCTTCCAGGTTTTCGATGGTGGTCTAGTTTCAATTGACTCATGATCTTAACTATATAAAATTACTAAATTCTCCACAAAACCCCCTTGTGATTCAAGTAGATATTGTTAGTGAAATAAAAGAACAATGAAGAAAAATATTTTTCATCATTTGTTGTCATATGTTTGTGTAATAAGTAGTATTAATAATGGTGATAAATGTGTATGTGTGTGTGTGTGTGAAAAATGCACTTTATAGTATTTTTGTTCATTAACATAACGATTATAATACTTGATAAACGTAGATATGATTGTGTATGTGTGTCATGTTTAGGATTGTTTCACATATATATATATCGATTGATTGATGGATTGGTTGAAATGATATCATGGAAAATGGTTTCATTTGTATGTTTCACACGTCACTGATTTATTACAGCTAATGTATTTGTTATGTCCCGATAAGAATAATAAATGGTAAACTGTGGGATCCATTTATGGACCAATACTATGCATATGTTTTTTATCGTATAATTGCTAAATAACTAAACTACTCACATTCATGTTCCCCGTGTCATGGGCTTTATTTTGAACTATAAACCATTATTATACGATTTACCATTCATGAATTACACCCAGTCTATTGATTACTGTTCCCCTTATTCACAGCCACATTTGGCTAAATCTTGTACACATGTTATTTTCTATTTTATGGTACGATGTGGTCTGTTTGATTGGTATATAAACTCAGTATGTTTGAAATACAACTATTCATACCTCATAGGCTGTTCTGGACTTGACTGGCTTGGCTAGGCAGAAGCAGGACTGATAGGCACTCTAGACCGCTCGTACGGTTTTCGTGTGTCACTCTCCGCTGCTCTCTGATTGGTGGTCTTATCACTTCATACGTTAACAAGACATCCACTTGGCCATAAATTATAACAGTACTATTGAAAATGAGATTAGAGATTAAATGGTGAATTTATTGTAAATAATTTTTGAATTATGAACTTTTCATTAACACTCTGTCTGAATTACTCAGGTTTCGTTGAATTCGAGGGCATATATGATTTATTACCCGATATATTATACATATTACAATTTTTGTTCTGAGTGAACTTATTCATTTGTAATATTGTAGGGTTCATAAATTTTGATCTCGGTAGTTGTTTAATGTATCTTATCCTAGGACTTATTCTCTATGTATTCATGATTGTTCACCGTTGTGAATCCAACCCCCCCCCTACCTCAATCCTCAATGGTAACCACCACAGAAACAGACTGTAAAAAAACTGGTGGTAACCAAACCAAGTCGTGGCATCATTCCTTGAAGTCACTAACTGTTAGACTAAGACATGTTAGCTGATGCCAAATATTTGGTCAGGATCTCAAACTTTCATTGAAATAATTCAGAATCGTACATTCATTCATCCTTTCTTTTAGATCTTAAGTTTCAAATTCGTTTCATAGCTTCTGTCCTACAAATTAATCAGTCTTCAGTAATAAGGATAGTAGGTTGATGAACCTGTGTTAATCCTGACAAATTTTCTTCCAGTGAAGGTCCAGCTTCTTCTTGAAAATGTTCACTGATGGTGCTGATACCACTTGTTCTGGTAAAGCGTTCCAGTCATTGACCACTCGATGAGAAAAACGGGACCCCACCTTTAGTTTATTAGATCGCGGTTCCAGAATTTTCTTGCTATGACCTCGGAGATTATTAGTGCTGGAGGGAGCAAAAAGATAAGACATATTAACACCCAGATCATAATTAAAGATACGAATTAATCCTTTCTTCCTGATTCATATTCTGTATGCCTAATCTCTTTTTATATCATCGCTAATATTACAACATTGGTTATCATCTTGACAATCTTGATATGATGTGAGAATTCAAACCAGTGCACAAAAGTCCCAAGTTCCCAACTGCTTTTGGTTAACTGAACATTGATAATCCTTAGATGTAGGCTAATATAATTACTTCGTGTTTCCTTGTTTTCAGCATTTTTTTAAAAATTGATGTGAACCAAAATTGCTGTCACAATTATAATTTATGTCTGGTGCTTATCATAGTTGCATTTTGAATTAATTGCCCAGTTAATGTATATAGATCCACTAACTTTTTACAAAGATAAATCTCCTTCATACAATGGCAGTGATTGAGAACATCCATGTATGTGTAGGTGGGTGGGTGTTTTTCCTACTCTTGAATTATTTCATCTTTTATGTTCATATTTGATTAATTTATGCAACTTTCTACAGGTTCACTCTCTAATGCCCCCAAATGCCCTGGTACGGCCGAGAGCGAGGAGAGTCAGCTCTCCCTCTCCAAATGCTCTCATATGGCCAGCGAATATATAGCCTCTCCCACGGAAGTTCCACTCACTTACTATTGTTTACGAAATTCAGAGGACGAAATAAGAATGTCCGGAGCTTTAACCGGGTTGGTGGACACGGTGAGTCCACCTAGGGCAGTTGGAAAACCCTGATTCCGAACCAATGGTGAACATGGGCTCCAGTATCCTGAGGGAACAAATGGCGTATGAATCAATCGTTGGTCACCAGCTACCATGGGACTGCATCTCCTCACGATGCTCCACTGCCTTGTGGACTAGACCTTCAGGTCAAAGGCTGGTGGTGTGGCCCCCTAAGAAAACCACCTGATTCAGTTTGGGCACCTGGACAGTATCACAGCCCTCAAGCAAATCGAATGAGATTTGTGAGGCGCATATATATGTGGTGCTTCCTTGTACCAATATTTATGTGTTTAAATAAATAAATAAAATAATCACTCTCTAATAATCATGAGAATCTACTTATAAGTAGCGTAGTTATACAACCATGGAAAACTTGGAGGCACTGAACGGCCGTTTCGTCCTATCGTGGGACTCCTCAGCAGTGCGCATCCACGATCGCGCCTCTCGAGATTAGAACCCAGAAACTATCGGTCTCTCACGCGCACATTTAACCTCTAGACTACTGAACAGGCCAGCATACAACGATGTTAATGTCTAACTTCAACCGATCCACGAAATTGAGCGACACATCCACCATTGTCTTCAGTAAGTTACTATCTCACAACAGACTTGGTTAAACCACACTGGTCACCAGTCACTTCACTGGACCTATGGATCCTGGGTTTGTATCTCATGAGGTGGGATCGTGGATGCTCACTACTGAGGAGTCCCACGATAGGACGAAACGGCCGTCCAGTACTTCCAGGTTTTCATGGTGGTCTAGCTTCAATTGACTCATGACCTTAACTATCAGATATTAATTCTCTGATTAATTCTTGCAATAAAGCAAACAACCTTCGTTAGTAACTTTTTTCCCTCAAGATTTATTAAATTAGATAAAAGCAGATGAATAAAACAAATGCCTAAAGATTATCAAATGATTATATTGGTAAAAGTGAATCCATGTCTAATTTGTTTTTTTTTCTTTAAATGAATGTATTCGATATTCAATGTTCGAAAGATAACATTAAAAAAACCAGATCTGTTGGCGCCAATATAAAAAAAGATGGTCAATATATAGAAGTTGTTTTCTGTCATTATAAAAATGTAATTCTCTTTTTCTTTTTTTCAAATTGTCCCATTTATAGGTGGTTTTTATTAGTTTATAGAAGTCAATAATATACTTATATCTAGTTACCCATATTGAAATAGATTTAATGTTATTTACTTACTTTTCTTACGCCTGTTACTCCTAATGGAGCATAGGCCACCGATCAGCATTCTCCAACCCACTCTGTCCTGGGTTGTTTGCTTGTATCTTTCTATTATTGTTTAGAACTGTAATTGACCATATGTGCATCCTGTGCTAACAGTCTCAATATTGCCTTAGTTCACAAGCTTTACAAGTAAAGATGGATAGTGGCTAGCGGTGGAATCCAGGACGCACGTTTTGTCCTATTTGGGACTCGTCAGTTGAATGTGCTTGCATCTCAGACAGAGTTGGTTTACACTCTTGGACTCGAACCCAGTATCATTCGCTTCAAACGCCATCGCGTTATCCATTGAGCTAGTGAGTTCTGATAGCCACCTGCTTGTGCAAGTAAACAATATCAAGTGAGCTTAAAACTTTCCCCCCATTTCACAAGCAAGTGGCTATCAGGAATCAATAGCTAGATGAATAACGCTATGGCATTTGAAGAGAATGTTACTGGGTTCAAGTCCCAAAGTGGACATTAACTCAACTGCAGCTACATCCCGCTGACGAGTCCGAAATAGAGTATGACAGTGCGCCCTGGATTCCACTGCTACCTATTATTCACCTTTGCTTATAAAGTAAGCAATTTTTTGATTGAAACCAATGATCATGTGATATCTCCAACAAATTTGTTGCTATACTTAACTACTTCTGAATGTTCAACTGTCATCTTAACATATCTGTCCTGATAAATAGCACAGAATGTATTTACTAAGTTATACAACAATTGTTCTTACTGAAAATCTAATTTTTTTTTAAAAAATTTGTATTCCTGTTAAGGATAATAACAAACAGTAAAAATGTCCGAAAATAGTTTACGGGAAATGTACAAAATAATCCGTAGTAGCGATGGGAAGTCAAAAAATGAAAAAAAGAGAACTAGAGAGATAGTTTATTTCTATTTATTTATTTAAACATAAATATTGGTACAAGGAGGCACCAGATATATATGCACCACACAAATCTCATTCGATTTGCTTGAGGGCTGTGATACTGTCCAGGTGCCCAAACTGAAGCAGGTGGTTTTCTTAGGGGGCCACACCACCAGCCTTTGACCTGAAGGTCTAGTCCACAAGGCAGTGGAGCATCGTGAGGAGATGCAGTCCCATGGTAGCTGGTGACCAACGATTGATTCATACGCCATTTGTTCCCTCAGGATACTGGAGCCCATGTTCACCATTGGTTCGGAATCAGGGTTTTCCAACTGCCCTAGGTGGACTCACCGTGTCCACCAACCCGGTTAAAGCTCCGGACATTCTTATTTCGTCCTCTGAATTTCGTAAACAACAGTAATGCCATGATAAGGCAGTGAGTAGGAATTCCCTTGCAGAGGCTGTATACGTGTGGCCATGTGAGAGCATTTCGAGAGGAAGAGCGGACTCTCCCAACTCTCGGCCGTACCAGGGTATTTGGGATAGAGAGATAGTAGTTGTTTTGAGTTTGAAACTAGTTATATGTGTGTGTTGTTAGACTGGGAGGTCGTCCGATTCTGATGTTGATATTCAAGTTTTCTATTATATTCCTGAGTTCAATCTGCTACTTGAAACTAGAAGAGAAAACACAGAAGAGAAAAACTTTCGTGGCTAACCTTATCTGAATTATTACAAACTCATATAACTCATTTATCTAAGGAATATCAATGTATATCCTTCTGATAATTAAGGTGACTTCAGATAATTAGCGTTTAATTATCAACAATGTTCATCTCATCATTTGACCTTGACCTAAAATGTGCACTTATGCATATGATGTGGCCGTATTTATCGAGCCTATCATCTGCATTTATGACTTCTGACAAAAGATTACTAAGATAATCCAATGTTGTTTTCGAACTATCTACTGAGTGAATGATTGGGAATTCCCTACTTTCATCCAATCGACAGTACTATGGGATAGCTTTCAGTGATTATTGTTTGAGATGGTCCACAGTAATTATGAATTATAAACGTTTTTGGAGATTTTCCTAATGCAAAACGAGATCTGAGAGAACAAGATAGGTCAGATGATTAATACACCTGAAGAACTCAATATTAGTAATCAACAAATGAATAAGCGAGAGAAGATTGGACATTCAGGATAGCTTTTGTATTCTCTACAGAAGTTGAAAATTGTAATAGATCAAGTCCATTTACTAAAAACAAACAAGATCTTAAGACAGATAACAAAAAATTGGTGAAATGAAAGCTTCAATAATCAGAAGTTGAATATAAGTTATGAAAATGTTCCCATGAACTTCCTCACATGTCAGAACTACCATTTAATAATAAAATTAAAGAAACTAGATAATCTGAAGTTTTCTTAACAGGTATTGGATGGTAATTATTTTACCATATTACTCAATGATTGAAGTAGAGCATGTATTAATCGTAAATCTAACCTTACATAGTTCCGTTGATGTACACTACTGTGAACGACTATTTAGCAGGAAATAGAACTTAAGTTAGGATTTGTTAGCCAATTTATGTCACCAATTGATCGAATTTAGAAATGTAAATAATTAAAAGCCGATTCAGTGATCTAGAATACAGTCACCTTTCCCTAGCTTTAAATATTTTAGGTTCACTGCCTAGTTCAGTACATACTGCCGAAGGATTCCATACTTGGATGAAAAAGCTGTACTATGCTTCCTGATTATTAATTGTTCTCCAATCATAGTTAGTCCATGATGTTAAAATTCATAGTCAAAATTCTTCACAACAGCTTATGATGAAAAACTTCTAATTGGGACTTATTAATTTTTAAATTGGAACGTCTTACTTACTTGCGCCTGTTATCCCTCGTCGAGGTGCATAGGCCACCCACCAGCATTCTCCACCCAACTATGTCCTGAGCCTTCCTGGAACGTCTTACAGTCTCTTAAATATTAGCGGTAGGCAAAAACAATTGTTTGCTTTATATCCATTTTATGCATCTATTTACTCTTTTAAAAACACACATATATAAAACTAATTTTTGAAATTTAGAAAAGAATTCTGTCAAAATATCATGTTACTTAGTTTTATGTCAAATTATCATTGTACTTTAATCAATAAATTCCTGTTATACAAACAGTTTATTGACTTAGTAGTTAGATAAAATATGTAATCAGTATTCCATCACTGATGTAAATTGAGCGTTCAATAGTTACTGCTTATCAAGTATGTGAACTGCTTAAAAGTGAGGATCCGAAACCCGGTATCAGAGTTAAACCCAGGACCTAAGGTCCTGATTGTGAAAGTTCATAATCCTTTAAAAATTAACCATATAGTAAGAGTGACGACAAAAAAAACGAAACAGGTTTCGTATTATAACAAACGTTTTACCATTTTAAAACTCATTGACTCTGTTAGAATACAATTCACATGGGAAAAATTACGACATTAGTTAGCTAGTAATCTAGATGAAAATGAACATTGAATTAATGTAAAGACACAGAAGTGATAGAAGGTAATGATTTATTAGTTGATCAACACATACCAACAAAATAGTGATATACCGACATATTTAATCATTTTAGCTTACATGATAGTTAAATTATCCCTTTGAAACGGTATTATTTCTGAATGTGAGCATCACAGATCATTGATATTTAAATGAATTTTATATACTATTAGCTAATTGTTAGTAGTTCAAATTAAAACAAGAAATTTATGAGGCTGGTTCTTGTTTTAAGATATGGTTTTCACTTGTTTTACTTGTATATGACTTGAAATTCTAAGTAAATAGTTTAAAACAGTTTTCAACCTTTTATTATCAGGATACATTCGTTAGAACATTTCTTGAAGGCGGAAATGATTAAATTTGAAGACGATTATTTACATCAGTCTTTTCTTACTTAGATAAATACTGAATAATTTTCACATGATGCTCATCTTAATAAGAAAACTTGATTGTTAATTCTAGATTTGTCTCTCAAAGTGTTGATGAGGAACTGTGATAACTGACATTCAGCTATATTGGTAGGTGAGTTCAATATTCCTGGTGCAAATAAACGATGTCCACACAAATTCGCTAATTGACTGAAGTTGGAAATATGAATCATCGTATCCCGCCTAAGTGATTGAAAGCTAACTTGGTCATTGAAACAAACAAACGTCTTGAGTTCGATCCACTACGAAGAGGTCTTGTGCTAGGTAAAGAAAGTTATCTAATCATACCTGTCATAAGATATATCGGTAATTCCTGGGAAGAATCTTCAAAAGTCAGGTGGCTGCTAAGAGTACTTCGAAGAAACGGAGTTCTTTACAATCTTTTAATGGCATTCTAAAAACTAGATTATGTCTTCATTGTCCTGACTAAACAGTTGACCAGCTCATTTATGAGATGTTTTTGCGAACCCTCTCAAAACCTAAGGTTATATACAATGCTATGAATGTTTTGCCTTTTGTAGATAAACCTACTTTTAAAGTAAAGCTTCTTACGTAATTCGCCCCTTCAGCTTTCAATTCAAGGTTCAAAAGTAGAAAACTTTTAACTATGGTTGACTGATTTGGGAAAACTACAAAAATCAACCATCATCACTCATATTTTAAAATGGATAACTAAATTCTTAATGTTCATAATCTTACAAACTCTCCAAATATTTTCAGTTTAGTCTATCATCCTATTTGCCATGCTCTGAGCCACACTGACCGAATATGTTAATCACGTTAGACAGAGCAAGTTTCAAGCCTATGACTTGGTGATTGAATGTCCAACGTCCTAATCACTGTGCAAATTTTTTGTAGGTCAAGTTTTCATAATACAACCTTGACAGATTCATTTCAATACTAATCAGTAATGGATAAGATGATTATCATTAAACTATATGACTTATGTGGGAAAGTAGTATAATTCCAAAAATTCTTCCGTTTATGAACATATTAAACAATTTTTTATTAAAATCATGAACCGTTGTAAGTTAGACAATCATTGAAAGCCTAGAAGCACTGGTTCTGGCTTCAATAGTTCTAGAGTAAGGAGGAAACTCCTGAAGTATATATATATATATATTCACTCACATCCTATTATTAGCTTTTGCTTTGTCTTGCTACGACCTTATACAATTTGATTATAAATTTGCGTATGTAATTGCTCGCGCTTGCTCGCTGATACTTACTCATATACTTGTAGCTTTCTGGCCTGCGTCATTTGATAATAAACTGTAGTTGCAGCTTTCCAAAACTAATGAATTACAAATTTATAGACACTTATCTGTTGAATAAATTTAAACATGTTATATAGTTGAAATCATGAATCAATTGAAGCTAGACCACCATGGAAAATCTGGAAGCATTGGATGACCACTTCATCCTATTATGGGACTCCTCAGCAGTGCTTAAATGTACAATATTGATATGTTCATCTGAAAGATGTAAACATAGTAACATATGAACACTTTACTTATGAACACATACCTACACTTAGATGGAAAAAATCACATGACAGTCCAAAAAACAAAAAACCCAGTAAAGCTCGACATCATTAATACAATATGATAAGGAAACTGTCTGAATTTTAGTTCATATACAATTTGACAAAAATATATATTTAGGCTAATAAAAATTCTGATTTTTACCACAGATATTTCATTATTTCATTTGAACAGGTGTTTGTGCACATATGTGTGCATCCGTACACAGTTACACACATGTACAATAACATACATACATATATACACAATTTTTAACGGTATGATCCCAGACAAGTGAACTATTCGTATATAATCACAAACATGGAGTTAACTACAATTGAAGTATAGAAGCCTTCACTTATTTTAGGTTCATTAGATGGATTAAAATAAGAACAATATAGGTATCCAGGTGAAGTGCCACCTGGCGTCCTCCTTCTGCATCTCAAGCCTGGACTCAGATTGATCACATCGCGATCAGCTACCGCTGGCGTGGTTGTGTACAAGACTTACGCTCCTTTTGGAGTACCTATCTGGAGTCTGATCATGCCCTGGTCTGCGCCAATCTCACCTTACTTTTCAGTGGCTGAAGGATTGCCCGCCATCAACGGATCGATGTTAGTAAACTGGCTGCAACTTCTGTTGCCAGTAAGTATCGAGCGGAGCTAGCTTCTCGGCTAGCTACCAGTATAGATGAGCATTGGTTACATCTTCACGACGCCATGAAAATGGCGAGTTAAGCCGCTTACGGCTTCGCGAAGCGTCCCGCTTACAAGCACTGGGTTTCTTCTGGCTCCTTACAACTGATGGAAGCCCGTCGGTCTACTCCGGGTGACCGTGTGTATGACCACAAACGAAGGCTGTTACCTAATGAAATCGGGCAAAGCTTGCGTAAGGACCGAGAAGCATGGTGGTCGGAGCATGCTAATGAGATGGAAGCAGCAGCAGCATCTGGTAACTGCCGGAAGCTCTTCCAACTCATCCGAGCCACTGGCAGCAAGAAGTCTGGTGTGAGTGAAACAATCTACGAGGACGATGGGATGCCAACCACTAACATCTGTCGACGTCTTGGACGATGGCGTAATTTTTCGAAGGGCAGTCCAACTGGCCTGCTGCTCCAGCAACATCAACCAGTTTGTCCTGCCCCCCATGGCCGGTGACGACTGATCCACCAAACGAGGCGGAAGTCCGCAAGGAACTCCAACTCTTGAAACGTTATAAATCACCGGGCCCAGATGACTTACCTCCAGCTCTTTTTAAAGATGGTGGTGACTTTCTGATTGATGAATTGACTGTGTTGTTTGCAAAGGTTTGGGAGCAAGAAAGTGTTCCAACATCACGGAATGAGTCAATAGTCGTCCCTATCTTTAAAAAGGGTTCACGTTGTTCCTGTAATAACTATCGGGAGATAAGTATACTTCCGATTGGTTACAAACTATTAGCTTCTGTCATTCTTCGTAGGTTGTTTAAAACCCGAAAACAATTAACTCGCGAGGAGCAGGTTGGTTTTCGTTCTGGGCGAGGATGCATTGATCACATCTTCACCCTCCGCCAAATGCTAGAACACCGTCATACTTATAGCAGGCCAACAATCGTAGTGTTTCTTGATATCAGGGCTGCCTTCGATTCGTTGGACAGGACTGTTCTCTGGGATTGTCTATTGAAGAAGGGTGTGCCTGAGAAGTTCATTAACGTCTTAAAGGCCCTGTATACGAACACCTCAGGCAGGGTGAGGGCATACAACCACCTTTCTCCCTTGTTTCATTCGAGCAGTGGGGTTAGGCAGGGTTGCCCAATCTCACCATTCCTCTTCAACTTTGCCATCGGTGACACTCTGGAAACAGCTCTGATGGATGTAAGTAATGGCGGTGTGGATATGTTGCCTGGAGAACAACTTCTGGACCTTGAGTATGTGGATGATACTTTCTTACTGTGCGATGATGCCCAAGCCATGCAATCCGAACTTAATCAGTTGGCAATCAGTGTCCGTAGGTACGGCATGTGCTTTGCACCCTCCATGTGCAAGGTACTCCCACAAGACTGGCAGGATTCTCATCCTGTACTCACCCTGGATGGTGAGCAGATTGAAGTAGTTGAGAAGTTCGTGTATCTAGGTAGCTACATAAGTGCTGGTGGTGGCGTGACTGATGAGATTGATGCACGTATGATGAAAGCCAGAGCGGCTTATGCCAATCTGGGTCATCTATGGCGCCTTCGTGATGTTAGTCTGGCTGTAAAATGTCGGATCTACAACACGTCAGTGAGAGCAGTTTTGCTCTATGCTTGTGAAACCTGGCCTCTCCGAGTTGAGGATGTTAGACGTCTCTCTGTGTTCCATCATCGTTGTCTCCGAAGGATTGCTGACATCCAGTGGCAACACCATGTTAGTAATGCAGAGGTTCGGTATCGTGTGTTCGGGAGCAGAGACGATAATTCAATTGGTGTCACCATCTTGAATCACCGACTTCGGTGGCTTGGACATGTTTTACGAATGTCGTCCCAGAGACTTCCACGTCGTGCATTTGCTGACTCTGGGACTGGTTTGAAAAAGCGGAGAGGAGGTCAGTGTATGACATAGTGTCATGGTATGAAAGAAAGCTTCAGAGGGCTGGCTTCTGTTGGTCCTCCACGACTCCCTGGCTGGGGTCCAAGAGATGGTGCAACACAGTGGCTAGAGACGTTATCAGGTATGGCTCAGAATAGAAGCCAGTGGTGATCCTGCCGTAACCTTCTTCTACTTTCTTCATAAAGAGTGGATATACCTTTCGTAACTGAGAGTGCTCTTCTGGTTGTACATTTCAGTTCCCCCCATCATTACTCTTCTCCTTTTCTTTTTTCCTTATTTTATATATACGCATCTTCTTCCTTCTCCTCCTATTCTCATTATTTTGTGTGGCGCATATGTATCCGGTGCCATTTGTACCAATATATATGTGATTAAATAAATAAATAAATAATCCAGGTGAAGATACGACCAGTATTCTAGTTTGACAATTATTAACCAGTAACACCTTCTATATTTGAATCGTCCTCCACTTGATTAAAATCAGAAATCAGATGCAGAGAGGTAGGAAAGATATATTTGATACGTTATCATTATATGGAAAAGCGGTTACTCTAATCTGGCTAGTGAACGTAGGAAGTGTTTCCCACGCTGAGTTGTAACGTAATCTGGTACGGATGCATGACTGAACGACTTCAGCTAAACAAGTCCACTTAAAACAATTTGGTCAGCATCCAATATTGAACACTTAAAAAGCTAATGATTTTGGGGAATTATTTACAGATACACAGGTTTCTCAGATTTCCAGTAGTTACATTATCTACATTTGCTTATGTAGAAAAACAATGTTGAGCAGATTATCAAAAAAGAATTATTGACTAGAGTTTATTTTTGTAAATTGTAGTATCATTAACCTAATTTAAAAAATAATTAACACGGTTTCTTTTTCTATTAAACTTTAAGCATAAAATGATGGTACCAGAATTACTATGTCTTCTAATTAGATTGAAACTGTGTATTCTTTAAGGATGATGCAAGTTCTGCACCTACAGGAAACATTAATTACATTTAAGGTTACATATTTGTGAACTAGTACGAAATGCAAATCAAATATAGTGTCTTCCCGATTGTCACTAATCATTTAGCTTAGAAAGTGATAGAAAAGAACTAGATTTGAAAGGTTTACTAATTTTTACTACTAACAATGTTTTAAGTAGTATATTGTACATTTTATCAATTTAGTTGAATTTAGATAAGCAATAAATCAATAAGCATTATTATTATTATTAACTTTATTCAATATTATATTTTGAGTACAATATAGAATTCTTAGAACAAAGTATTTCAACAAGTTTCCGTTCCTTACTTCTTGATCGATCCTGACGATAAATATTGAGTGATTGCCAGTTAGAAATTAGCAGTTCAGTCAATTGACATTCAAATAATGTACATTCTTTTCACTTTATATTGTTAGCAACCACGATATCTCTGATTGAGCCTTCTGTAACTTGTACAACGAAAGTGTTATATCGATCGCTTGCGTGCCTGCCCTGATTGATATATGAACGTGCTGATCCCCCTCCATCAGAGAACTGTGAATTATCGATCAGAGCTATGGTACACAAAAGCCGTATGAGCAGTCTTGAGTATTTATCAGTCCTACTTTCTGCCTAGCCCAACCAGTTAAGTCCAGAACACCAATAACAACCTCTGCATATATGAATCATTATTCTCAAACATACTGGATTTATATACAAATCAAACAGACCACATCGTACCATAAAATAGAAAATAACATTTGTACAAGATCTAGCCAAATGTGGCTGTGAATAGGGGGAACAGTAATCAATAGACTGGGGATAACTCAAGAATGGTAATTCGTATAATAATAGTTCAAAGGTCAAAATAAAGCTAATGATAAGAGGAACATGAATAGGATTAGGTTAATTACTTAACAATTATACAATAGGAAATATGCACATTACATTGATCCATAAATAGTCCTCAAAAGTTACTATTCACAATTCTCTTCGGGATACAACAGAAAGGTTGTATACTTTTCAGAAACGCACATGAATGCGTTATGCGATTAATTTCCATAATAATGTATTAAAACAAAATTAGATAAGTTGTTGAAATATCTAGATAGCAGTAACAGGTAGCCCAGATGTTCAAGCAGGCCGCCATACTATTGTTTAGCGATCTATATAGCTAGTGTCTTAAAATTCATTCCAGGTAATGTTTCAAAATAATTTTTCGTTAGAGAAAACCCGTAATTACTGTTCAGTAATAAATTCCTGTTAAAACCTCTTTCCCCGTCTGAATTGCTAAACGACAACATTTCTAACTATGACTCTCAGTGACTCGTATTCTAATCTTACAGGGGAAATCAATTCTTGAAGATCCTATATATCCCTGGCTGCCATATAAAAAAACTGTTAGAAATGTAAACTTTCTTATATTACCAATTGATGATAAGCTAGGAATGGTAGAACATGTAATAACAGTTACTGAATGAAATAGGGTCAGTATAAAAATGCCACTGCTCAAATTCACAATGAAATCGTATAAGATAATTCTGCTTAGAGTAGTGTATGGGACTCCTGACCTAGATTTCTAATCAGTTTTTATCAGTATAATTTGGAATGAAATATTTTTTCATTCGTTTTATGGTCTCTGAGAATGACTTGAGTAATGTGGATAAATCTAATAGTAGTTAGTTGGTGGAGTTGTTAGGCATTATCCTTCAACCCCACCTTGTATTCCATTGATATTCTACTCATAACCGATATTTTTGCATCCGGTTCCTCTTTGATTACATTTCATGTGCATTAGTACATGTTATCTAATGAGATTATGCCCAATTATTAACCTTTGTCAAACTTCAGTGACAGTCTTGATAAATATTCAAGCTCTAAACAGTCAGTTTTTTCTAATTCAAAAAGCAATTCATTTAGTATTATTTATTTGAATCTTCCCATCGATGTGTTAGGACTGCAACTGGTCAGTCTCTAATTGGCATATGTGTATACTGTGCGTATTGTCTCGATATAGTTTTAATTCACAAGCATCGTAAGCAGAGATGGATACTGGCTAGAAGTGGATGCGCGTTTCGTCCTATTTGGGACTCGTCACCAAGTGGCTATCAGGAGTCAGTGGCTGAGTGGATAACGCGATAGTGTTTGAAGCGAGGGCACTGGGTTCGAGTCTCAGAGTGAACATCAACTCTGAGATGCAAGTACATCCAGTTGACGAGTCCCAAATAGGACGGAAACGCGCGTCAAACTGAATTCCTCTGCTAGCCACTAACCATCTCTGCTTATCAAAAAAACAATATTTTTTTCAGTGATTGTGTTACTATGCTCAATCAATAATTATTGATTAACATATATGTATTATTGATTGTCATTTTGGAAAAGAAAACAGTACAGGTTTCACGATTGTACAACATTGAGAATTACTTCACTGAAAAAGATAATTCTTTATTGAATCGTTTCATTTGATTTTTAACATCTGTGTTAGTTTATTCCATTTATTTAGGGTATCTTCATTCACTTACCACTTTATCATAGATTTGACCGGTAATTCTTAAACCTTTCTAACCAGACACTTAGCAATAAAACTATTTGAGTTAACAATTAATTGTGTTCATCATGATTTAAGATTTATTGATCTATTTAGATTTATTACCATACAAACATACAGAGTGACTTGCAAAAAAAAACATTTTGATATTTCAGAAGGGGTTTTGTAGATATTTCAGTATTTTCATAGTCGAAATCATGAACCAATTGAAGCTAGACTACCACGGGAAACCTGGATGCACTGGACGACCGTTTCGTCCTATTATGGGACTCCTCAGCAGTGCGCATCCACGATAGTGGGAAGCAGTGACCAGTGGAGTTCAAACCACGTCTGTTGTGAGATAGAAACTCACTGAAGACAATTGGTAAACGATTGCTCAAACATCGTGGATCAGTTGAAGTTAGACATTAACACTGTTGGATGCTGGCTAACTCAGTGGTCTATCAGTTAAATGCTCTGATGCGAGACTGTTAAGTCCTGGATTGGAAGCTCGCAAAAGCGGTATTGTGGAGTCCCATAATAGGACGAAACGATCGTCCAGTGCTATCAGGTTTTCCATGATGGTCTAGCTTCAGTCGACTCATGATTTCAACTAATAAAATTTTGAGATTTCATTATTTCTAATTATCTTTTTTATAGGATGACTTATCACCATCTACTATTTCAAAATGTAATACCCGACAACTTCAACAAAATCAACGTCAGAATCATTGTCGACAAATGGATCATTTTCATCAGAATCAATTGATGGATTATAATCAATGTAAGTAATGTATTATAATTTAAAGTTATACCTGAAATCATCAATTTGACTGTCTTTTGTTTTGTATCCATATAGGATTGTAGAGTTTGTTGAGTTTGCATTATTTATTAATTAAGATGAAGATTTTGTGTTCATTGTTCAATTTTTCGTTTATATTATGGACTAATTTTAGCTAAGCAATCTAGTTTTATTTTTGTATGAAACTTCTTAAAGGTAGTGACCATCCTATAAGTGACTGAAATTTAAAAAAGTGAATGATTGAATTCCAACTCAATGATCCGTGGAGAAAGCTATTTCTGCACAAAGATTGGAGGTCCTGATTTAGTTGAGAAGTTCCACATTAGAACAAAACATCCATCCATACCTCCCTGACATTATTCTGATAAATACATGAAAGAGAGATTTATGAAAAACATCAATACATGCTTTTTACCCTCATGAATCTGTAAAGAGCTTGTAAGTATGATATATTGGTGAAGAAACACTTGAATATCCTTGACCGTTATACAGTCCTTACTATTTTTACTCGAATTGTAAATAAGATATGACTTTCCCAATTGATTCATCGCTGGGTGGTGATCAATGTCATGCGTGTCAAGTCCGTCTTAGTGCTGATCGAATGCTATCGATCAAGTTGCAATGTGGCCATTAGTCTAGGCGGCTCGACACACAGATATGACTTTCTTTCTTCTCAATCAAACATGACATTCAGATCGCTGAGTTATTCCGTGATATATGTTTCATTATTAAAATACAAATTTTGGATGTTGCCTTAACATGATTTCGTCAAACTTGGTTTACATATAATATCTATTATTTGTTAACCTTCCAGGATCATTGATAACTCTAGTATAATATTTATAACTGTTAGTTAGTTGATTCAAACATTACTCTTCTCATCCCCATAAATGACAGCAATCATTTAGCTACCTGATTCATGTATTTCACACAGAGGTTTCACTAATCTATGTAATCAGATGATGGGGAATATTTATAGCTGAGAACATGGTTGTTTGAGATATGTTATCAAGCCAGTGATTTAACTTAGAGATCTCATCTTAGGGGAATATTTTGCAGGCTTAGCATTGTTTTAATTCATCTTCAGTGTTTTTGAGAAACCAAAAATCCACATATTTACATCGTTCATAAAATCAATGAGGATTTTTACTGAATTGAACTTTGATTTGTTAATTACTAGAACCCTTCTCTGATTGACTGACCATGATTATGTGAGTTAATTCCATTGGATACTTGCATTTTGTGCCTAGTAGAACAAACTTTATGAATCGAATGGAACTACAGTGAAACAACTTTCATTTTTAACAGAACGGGGTTTTTGTGGAGATTTTTAGTAATTTTATATAGTTAAGATCATCAGTCAATTGAAGATAAACCATCATGGAAAACCTGGAAGCACTGGATTGGTTGAGGTTAGACATTAACGCCACTGGATGCCGGCTAGCACAGTGGTCTATCAGTTAAGTGCTCTGACGCGAGACTGTTAGGTCCTGGGTTCGAATCTCGCGAGACGTGATCGTGGATGTGTACTACTGAGGAGTCCCATAATAGGACGAGTTGGCCGTCCATTGCTTCCAGATTTTCCATGATGGTCTAGCTTCAATTGACTCATGATCTTAACTATATAAAATTTCATTTTTCAACTGGTAGAATTTTGACATTTTGTTTCCATGCTTAACTTTCACTCGAGGTTTACATTGAGATGATCAATAATTACTATTAACGTCAATAATCACTTCCGTTTAATTTAAACAATTAAAACATGCACATCCAAAAATGATTTTGTCTGATTAATTCACCTTATATAATTTGCAATTTCCTATCCGAGATTGAAATATCTATGCAAATTAAATGTTGTTAAACCGATATATACACATATACATGCATGCATAAGTCTTGGTGATTAAACGCTATATTCGGATCCTAAGCTAGTCTCGTAACCCCCAAGCTAAAACTACATAGCGGCTCGAACACAAGAGAAAAGGCGCAAAATATATGAGAAGCACTTTACTCCAAAGGTTTATTTATGTACAGAAAATATAGGGCTACTAAACATAGAAGCAATGTAGTAATTAGCCAATCAGAACGTCTATATGTGACTTTTCATTTTTGTGGTGTTTTTAGCAAGACTTCTTATCAAACACTGATTAGATAAAATGCTTTTTCATGTTTCCTGAGCATGTCATGTCTATTGTGAGAAATTTTTAGGATTGCCCCAACAATATATGTGTAATTAATTTTTGGATTTCAATAGTTTTGGTGCCCATGAAGTCAAACTCAACAAGTTTTGTTATGAATTATTGTCATATAGTCAATTTAAATTATATCTAGATCATTAACAAAAGTTTTCTGAAATGTACTACCTTTATGTCTTTCATGTGGCTAAACGAATATTTTTAAACTGTAAGAAACGAGTTAGTTATTCATCACAAGTAATAGAAAATGGTTGCATAATATCTCGAAATAATTGACGTTAGCTTAACAGGTCCATTGGTTTAGAGGTTAGAGATAGTAGGCCCTGAGTTTGACCCCCGATAGTGTAGTGGTGGATGGGCACTTCAAGGAGGTCACATAATAGGCCTAGACAGATATACAGTAATTCTAGGTTTTCAATGGCTATCTAACTTTCTCCATCCAACCCTGTCCTGGGCAATCCTTTCCAGTTCTTTCCAGTTGTTATTCATCCTTTTCATATCTGCTTCTATTTCCAGGCGTAATGTGTCCTTTAGCCTTCCTCTTTTCCGCTTCCCTTCAGGATTCCAAGTTAGGGAGCCTTAAACTATAAGTAAATAATAATTTGAGAAAATAATTTTAGTTTAATTATTCACTGACTATGTTTCTTACAGAATAATTTTAAAATTTTTAATAAATGACTTTTCTGGAAGAGTAATATAACTTCATTTAGTATTGTTTGTTTGAATCTTCCCATCGATGTGTTAGGACTGTAACTGGTCAGTCTTTAATTAGCATATGTGCATACTGCTAGCCACTATCCATCTATGCTTACCATGCTTGTTAATTAAAACCATAACGAGGCAATACGCACAGTATGCACATATGTCAATTAGAAACTGAGCAGTTGCAATCCTAACACATCGATGGGAAGATTTAAACAAACAATACTAAATGAATTTAAACTTCACCCCATTGCACAAGCAAGCGGCTATCAGGACTCAATGGCCGAGTGAATAACGCGATGGCGTTTGAAGCGAGGGTACTGGGTTCGAGTCCCAGGGTGGACATCAGCTCTGAGATGTAGGTACATCCAGCTGACGAGTCCTAAATAGGACGAAACGCGTTTCAAACTGAATTCCACTACTAGCCACTATCCATCTTTGCTTACCAGTGATATGACTTATTTTTAAACTAATAATTCCCATTCGCATTTCTTCTCAATCACATCACATTATCTAAGCAAACTTCGCCATGTTTGTCTTCCACAAACTTACTAAATTGATTAGATAATCATTTTACAATATATAAACAGAACTATCATTCAATGAAATAAAGTGCAAAATATGGGCAATAAGAACAGTTTTGAGTGAACAATCAAGTTTAAGATGGTAGACTTTCAATATCAGAATGAAGTTAAAATGGCATTGCAGATAGTTTATTGTTGAAAATCATATTTTTGACTAGATTTCTTATTTTGAATAGATTGGATGATAATGTTATTGTAGAGAACTTACGAAACCTTACATATTAATGTGACAAGTAAGTTTTAGAGTTAAGATGTTAGTGTTTGGGTGTTATGTTTAGAGTTAGTAATAAGTGAGTAGGGTTGGTCCATTATACGAACCGAAGCGCTTAAAGTTAAGATCCTATCCATAAACCTTCACAGCTTAGCAGTAATATTCCAATCAAAGGGATCAAATTAAAATAGCATGGATTGCAACATATATTATTGTGATTTTCAACTCAATCAATCCGCAGTTTCCCTCAAGAATTTCATTGGTCGTATTAAAACTCCATATCCTTTGTAATTTCATTATTATTTTGTGATATACAACACATTTACCATATCTAAGTTCTGAATGGGACGTCTTGGTAGTTCACATCCACAGATCAACAGGAATCGAACCCGGGATCCGTAAATGTTTAACCTTTGGACTGTTGAGCAGGTATCTAGTACTTAACATGTTTAAATTCAACAGTTATACAGTGGATGCGCACTGTTGAGGAGTCCCATAATAGGAAGAAACGGCCGTCCAGGGCTTCCAGGTTTTCCATGGTGGTCTGGTTTCAATAGACTCATGCTTTCAACTATGAAAAATACTGAAATCTCCACAAAACCCCTTCTCATTATAATCATATGCTCACTAGTGACTGATTTCAAGATATATATCCTGGAGTTCTAGTGAGAAGCAGTGACAAGTAGAGTTCAACTAAGTCTGTTGTGAGATATCAACTCACTGAAGACAATTGGTAAACGGTTACTCAAACATCGTGGATTGGTTGAAGTTAGACATTAACACTGTTGGATGCCGGCCATCTCAGTGGTCTATCGGTTAAGTGCTCTGACGCGAGACTAGTAGGTCCTGGGTTTGAATCTCGTGAGTGCGGGTTCGTGGATGCGCACTGTTGAGGGGTCCCATAATAGGACGAGTTGGCCATCTAGTGCTTCCAGGTTTTCCATGATGGTCTAGCTTCAATTGACTCACACTTGCAGTTATAGGATGGTTAATTATTAGATAAATCAAGACTAAATATTGAAGTTCATGAACCAACCAATCGATAATGACTATTCACTAGCCCTTTTTGTTCTCTCCATATGTATGTTTGTGTTGAATTTGAATAATTTTGAACATTTTCATAAAAACGAAAAACATATTTCATTAATCTGTTGTTTTTTTTAATGATGTTATTCCTGCCCTCGGAAAGTTCAAGTAACTTACATTTACCTACTATTTTATTCGGATGATTTATTGAGAAGACTACGATTGTCAGAACTACGTGTTATATATTACATTTCAAACACAATCTGATCGCACTTATACTTGTTAAGAATATTTATTTATAAAATATAAAAGGTCAACACGATAAATGAAAGGTAAGGTGTTTAACAAAGTGGAAAATAGATGTTTGTCATCTGCTCTAAGTGGGTCATCTGATTTAATTTGGTACATGATCAAAGTTCTTAACTTACAAATCACGATTAATTCTCCCTTTGTATGTGTGTTCACAGGCACACATATAGAAATTGGTAAACACAATGGAGTGGGACGCACTTGTTTATATACTGGTTAGGATTGTAATGAAACATATGCCTTGTTTTTCTAGTGATAATTAATAGCCGCATAATACATTCTACTAACAACTGATTTGAGCCTTCGTTTTAACCTACCGTGGTTTGATTAAGGTCTGAATGTAGAATGATGTGATGTGACAGGTGATTTTGGTACCAGAAATCAACACACTATAACCTTCCCACTGATTCATAGATTTTCGAAGGATAACTATTCTCTGTCAATGGTTTGTTTAGTAGCCTCACGTCATCTACAACAGTATCATTAGTACAAATACGGTCAATCAGAGATAGGCTATAAACCAAACCTCTTTTGTATTGAGGTAGGAAATGACTATGATAACTTTGTTCAGGGTTCAATATCATTCAAATGTTCAGAATTGATTTATTCTCTTCGTAATTTAGTTCTGCAATAAAGTTTGTTAAAGTATTCACTTGATCAAACGAATGAATAATTAAATAACGTCTTATAAAAGAAGGAAAATACTATGACTGAAGAGAGACAGAACCCTTATCCAGGGATTCTGTTGTCAGTCTTTGTAAAAGTCGTCTAAAAAATAAATACTCTTTAACTAATGATCTCCAAAATGTATAGTAGTTTTGGTTGTGATTAGTATCACGATCGAAAATGCTCTTTTCGTCCTATTCGAGACTGACTGACCGATATATCACCCTTACTCCTATGCAATTTTTATACACGAACTCGAACCCATTGCCTATATATCCCATCAAACGGTTGCTAAATTGCTAGATGTTTGTAGGTAGTTGAAACGAAACCCTGGGACTAGATTTGGTGTTATTTTATATTCGTCAACGAAGTGTATCTGTAATTCTGAAGGGACTGTAAATATATCTCGGCCTTACTACAGGTCATTTCCGGCAGGAATAGTTGAGTAGTAAATTCTCTGACTGTAATGCTGGATGGTACATGATTGAATCCGCCAAAATTATCATTCCCCTCAACCTTACAGGTATACCTTGTTGACGAGTGCCAAACAACATGAAACCTAAGTCAAGCAGGGTTTCCTATTGACTAGCTCTAACCACTTAAAATGTTAACATAGTGCATGCGATGTCAAGTCACTTAGACTACTTATCATATTTTAACTTGATCGATAGAATTCAATCAGCACTAAGAAGGACATGACAGACATGATATTGATTATGGCTCAATGATCAATCGACTATTTTAATTTCTTTAACTTATTTCATGATTGTTTTTTCTATTCATCTCCATTGTAAGAAATCAACTGTCGACCTCTGATTTACACATATATATTATCCATTGATGACCTCATGTCCTTAAATTAGCGTGATATTTGCTAGTGTGTTCCTACTTTATTTAAATCTGATTCATTTCACATCAAAAAAAGGATTGTAAAACGTTCATAATAATAATTAGAATATTTTGACTTAACTGCGTCGACGGTAGTACCATAGCAGAATATTACATGTAATTCTAAATGAAATATAATGAAAAGAATCGTATTTTTCAATCTTCTTAAACCTCAATTGGACGACACTGTCTTTTTCTCACTAAATACAAACAAAATAATTAGTTTCATTCAATACATTGATAATAGTCAAATCTTAATAGTTGAATCCATGAGTCGATATCAATTAGATCATTGAAAACCTGGAATCACTAGAAGGCCGTTTCGTCCCAGTATGGAATTCCTCAAAAGTGAGTATCCACACCCCGCATGCGAGACTCGAGCCCAGGACCTTCGGGCTCGTGCGTAAACGCCTAACCACTAGATCACTAATCTGGCAGGCATCCAAAGATGTTAATGCCTAACTACAATTCATCCACGACCTTACGCAACCATACATCCATTATCTGAGGTAGATACCTATCTCTACGCGATACGGATTAAATTCCAGTGCTTCCAGGTTTTCAATGGTGGTCTCGGTTACGTTTACCCATCAAGTCAACTATTAAAGCTACTACAATCTCCATAAACCACCATTCTGATCATATTCATCAAATTATCAATAATGCAAAAATGTATGATTCTCTTTATATAATAATCAAACTGACCTAATCGTTAAAAATCAAACCAAGAAAAACATATTTAGTGAGAACATTACACACTATTTAAGAGTATGCATGGTTTCTTGGTCTTTCACGTATTAGCGTTGATGCATTAAAATGCATAGATGTGTGTGTGTGATTGTGTAGATTTCCATAAGTGGGTGCTTGTCTGTATATATATGCTCTCACATGTATACACGGCTATTTTTAATATGAAACCAGTTAGAGAAAATGTGAAATTTATTTCCCCCTCTGAAATTTATTTCCAAAACCAAATTAATTATATTCAACACTACCCCCTCTTCTTACATCACCACCACCGCCTCCACCACCACCTTTGTTCAATTGTACTACTATGTTGTCTGCAATATCTTGGTTATAAAGATGAATAGGAATTTAAATTTAGGTTTTTATTCATTTCTTTTTTTTTAAACTCATACTATAAATGGTAAGCAAAGATGGATAGTGGCTAGCAGTGGAATCCAGGACGCGCGTTTTGTCCTATTTGGGACTCCTCAGCTGGATGTACCTAAATCTCAGAGTTGATGTTCACTCTGGGACTCGAATGGATAAGGCGTTGGCATTTGAAGCGAAAGGTACTGGGTTCGATCACTTATTGGTTTCATTATCTTTACATAACCTCTTAATTATTACTTCTCAATATATAAATACACATCGATCTTGACTATGTTTATCCCTGTCTTTCTGATTATTATGATTTTGGTTATCTTGCGAACATTGATCTAAACTTCACAAACCAATGTATGCTAAATAATCAGAAGGGGTTTTGTGGAGATTTCAGTATTTTTCATAGTTTAAATCATGAGTCAATTGAAGCTAGACCATCATGGAAAACCTGGAAGCACTAGATGGCCAACTCGTCCTATTATGGGACTCCTCAACAGTGCGCATCCACGAACCCGCACTCACGAGATTCAAACCCAGGACCTACTAGTCTCGCGTCAGAGCACTTAACCGATAGACCACTGAGATGGCCGGCATCCAACAGTGTTAATGTCTAACTTCAACCAATCCACGATGTTTGAGTAACCGTTTACCAATTGTCTTCAGTGAGTTGATATCTCACAACAGACTAAGTTGAACTCTACTTGTCACTGCTTCTCACTAGAACTCCAGGATATATATCTTGAAATCAGTCACTAGTGAGCATATGATTATAATGAGAAGGGGTTTTGTGGAGATTTCAGTATTTTTCATAGTTGAAATCATGAGGAGTCCCATTATAGGACGAGACGGTTGTCCAGTACTTCCAGGTTTTCCATGGTGGTCTAACTTCAATTGACTCATGATTTCAAGTATGTTAAACATTTATAAATAATTATATTTATATCAGCAATTGTAATTTTAGGTTGTATGCAGCTGATAAGAAACCATGAAACAGAATGAATTCATTTTATTCTCCATACCTTGTTGTTCTTGTTCTGTTTTTGATTTACCAAGGGATCTGATTAAATGAAATAGTTTTACACGTTATTGTTGAAAATTCTGACTTTGATGTTAGTTGACAGCTCTTTTTGAATTTCATACATTCTTCAAATGTATGAATGTTGCTTTTACTTTGCCAAATCACGAGTTTTGCTTAAATCACCTCTTCTCCATTTTATCCGTGATTTTCTACATTTTCATTTGTTACTGAGCTGTCATTCTATTTTCTTCATGACTCGTTAATGTTATTCTACATTTGCATTCATTTTTCTCACTGTATATATTGGGACTATTGAGAAACCGAATGAAATTTTGAGGGTAGTTTCGGGGTAAATGTGAAACTTTCTTGGTGTAAATACTCTATCACAATCCAGGGGAGTGTTCCAAAATATTTGTGGTTCTTATTGTTATATCACGTGAGTGCGTGCGTGTGCCCTATTTGATATATGAACGTGCTGATTCCCGTCAATCAGAGAGGAGCGAATTGTCGAGCGATGATACATGAAAACCATACGAGCAGTCTAGAGTGTGTATCGGCCCTTCCTATCTGCCTAGCCCAGCCAGTTAAGTCCACAACACCAATAACAGCCTCTGTAATATGAATCATTATTCACAAACATACTGCGTTTATATACCAATCAAACAGACCACATCGTACCATAAAATAGAAAATAACAATTGTACAATATTTAACCAAATGTGGCTGTGAATAGTAGTCAATAAACTGATGATAACTCAAGAATTGTATAATAATAGTTCAAAGGTCAAAAGAAAGCTAATGATAAGAGGAACATGAATAGGATTAGGTTAATTATTTAACAATTATACAATAGGAAATATACACATTACATTGGTCCATAAATAGTCCTCAAAATTTACCATTCACAATTCTCTTCGGGATACAACACTTATATTGTTCAACAAGTGAGATTTGAATCAATCGATCATGGAATATATAATTTATCACACAAAAAGATCATTTTACAAAGGTATTATTTTTATATTTGTATTTATGAAACATCGATATCACCATTGTCTATACAACGTGATACTGTTGTTTATGTTGACAGATTATCCAACTTTTAATTGACAAGTCCCTCTTTTACTTTAAATCATATACATTATTCTAATCCATTTACTCCATTTGAATGAACCATATGGTTATCAGATTCGGTTACGGTCACTTTGTCTGTTTTGTTCTGACTTTACGGAGCTATAACTGTAACTGAATATAGATGGTGGCTAGAGGTGAAGTCCAGGACACGTGTTTCGTCCTACTTAAGACTCGTCAGCTGAAAGTAATTGCATCTCGGAGGTAATATCGAGGCTGTACGCACAGTATGCACATATGCTTATAAGAAACTGATCTATTGCAGTCTTAAAAATCAGTGGGAAGATCCAGGCAAACAATATCAAGTAAATTTGTAACTGTACTTGTTAATTTTGCTTCGTTTGTTCATCTTTGAATCACTCGAATCCTGCGTTTTGGGAATTTTCTGACATATAGGTATATCACTAAAGGTTATATATGTATTATAGTAATTGAATGTGTATTAAAATGCCGTATTTTATGACCTTCGGAGTAGCTCAGAATCGACAACAGGAATATAGATGCATCTATTCTTTAACTTTGCTAGATTCTGAGTTCCAATCTTTCATCGTAAATAACTAGTTATCATCCGTTCTTTGTAAAACTGTATTCTCCGGGGTATAGTTGCTCAAAAACATTCACAACTATAAATATTTCAACTGGTTGACTATTCATCCAGTTAATTCCACCTTTCATTATACTGATGTATGATTCATACCAAAGTCAACGATGATTATTAAGACTGACTAAAGTTCCACACAGAGACACATATACTGTTTTGTTTATTTTGAAAATTTCACGCACAGGATCATGTTTGATTGCAAAACGATTATCTGGTTTAGTTAATAATTTGTTCAGCAAGCAGTGATGTCTCAAATCACTGAACAAGAAACTCCCTATAAAATGCTTTTTTTAAAAAGATGTATAATGTTAAACTTCTGCACAAAAGCAATTGATGGCCAATTCAAATCATCGTGTCACATATTTTTACCCGTGTCCAAATACTACGATGAGTTTCCCATGTTTTACCTCCCCTCTAACTGATTGACTATGTGGTGAAACTGTACCATACTGAGGAACCAACCAGATTTAAGGTAACATTTATAGAATTTTTGCGCGAAATGCTAAACAAGATAATGTATGGTTGATACATTATTAAGAGCTCTGTAGAAATAGCTCAAAGATAGTTTTTAGAATGCCAGAAATTGAGGAATATATTTTTTGTACAAACACATAATGAATATGAAACTGTTTGAAAGCTCAGTGATAGGAGAAACCTGTTGATGATTCACATCGTATCTTAAATACTTATTACTAATTGATAACATTCCATGTGGTTTAGGACACGGTCAAGAGCGTCTATGGTGTTTCTTAGGATTTCCCATGTATTATGATCCAATCGGTTCAGAAAAGTTATTCATTAAAGTTTGGTATCCGCCTTCTGTACTAGCATTTATATGAACGTTTAGAGAGAGTTTAGATGTTTTCAAAGAGGTGTTTACAATCTTTAGATCGTTGTTTATACAAGTTATTTCATTGACCCCCATATTTTCTGTTGGAAATTTTCTAATATAACCAAATATGAGGTATTCAATAAATCCTTCACTATTGTTAGTAAGATATCATGAATTATGGGGTTTAACTGGGTCAAGAGTGAATATTTGTCACCAATGGCAGTTGATGATTTTTGCGCTATATCATCCAGTGACTGACATCAGAAAACCTAACAAAATGGTCTAATTGTTTGACTCATATTATCAGACCAAAAAGTATCATGTTTTTTTCCTTGATGACATCATAGATGCACAGTGTTAAGGAATTCCACTCTAGAACTAAATAGACACTTCCTAATTTTATAAGCAACAAGTTCTATCTTATTTCGTCATTCTCCCACTTTGCCGTTTGAAATTTATGTGTTCTTTATGTATTTATGTATTCAAGAGTTTTTGATGGTATCCAGCACTTTAACCGGGTTGGTGGATATAGAGGATCAAACTAGAGGAACTGGAAAACCCTGATTCCAAATCAATGGTTCACATGGGCTTCAGGATCCTAAGGAAACAAACGGTGTATGAATTAATCGTTGGTCACCGGCTACCATGAGACTGCATCTCCTCACGTTGCTCCAATGCCTTGTGTATTAGACATTTAGGTCGAAGGTTCCGAGTGTGGTCTTTCAGGAGAATCATCTACTTATATTTCGGCACCTGTGTAGTATCACAACTGTTACACAAATCAATGATAACTGCTACTGGCCTCATTGTTATTGTGTGATGCATACGTATTTGGTGCCTTCTTATCCCAGTATTCATGTGTTTAAATAAATGAGTAAATAAATTGTATGATTGGATACTAGAACTCACTATCTAGCAGAACTTCTGATTCATTCTAAAATCTATAGGATACAATACAATAAATACATAACCAGTAAGCGTAGGAAATCAATAACTTTCAATCATAGCGCTTTTTATTCGAGAATTCGTTAAACATGTGTGAACCAAAGTGATCTAGTGATTTCAACAACGCCATATGACTAACAAAAGGAACAACACAAACTAACATGATCAACTACGTACGAAAGTTCCGTTGAGTCAGAACAAAATAGGCTAAACGGTCACTAGAAAATCTTTTGAGCATCTAGATGATCTGAAGGTATCAAAAAGCAGCGAGTTATAAGACAGATTAAATATGACGGAAAGTAAGTTGATTAAGGTAATTGATATGACTGAAAGTGAAAAAGGGAGTTTTCGTTTCCAAGTTGAAAAATCGGAATGATAGATATCACAGAAAATAGGGTTTGTATGCAAAACTAATTGCGTAAAAATAAGGGAATGGAGAATAATCGAGACCATTTGAATGTAAATAGTAGTATAAGTAGTGAATATAAGTAGTATGATGTGTGTGTTTCATGAATATTTAAATATTTATATTGAATGGTATTTTGTATACAAAACACATCAGACTCAAGCTGTTGAAACAGTATTAATGCCGAGGTACCATGATTAAAGCTTTTATATGAGACATTTGCAAAATAATATTTTAGTATGTTGTTGTAGATACTTTAATGCCAGTTATGCCTTCAATCAACCATACACGTCGGTCTCACCATTGAGGACTTTTTGAACGCCACCACTGAGTGTGTTGGTGTATATCAGTCGAACATAAATGTTAGTTTACCTGCAGATGAATCTTTAATAAATATGATGGACAGGATAACCGGTTACTTACATTAATTATAATTTGAAAAGGGAAAAGCACAAATGAAACGGACATTGCCGCTTATACGAAATACATTATATGTACACATAATTTATGCTGACGACCAATTATCTGTAAATTATCTCGATGAATACGCAATACGAGCAGTTCTGACTGTTATGGTTTATGCAGAACAGTTTTAATTGAAATAGGAAATCACCATACATCCGAAACCACTAAAACGGATCAAACGTAATATGTCATTGACAGTACATAATCACTATAAAACTGAATCGGATCTCAGTGGTCTGCAGACTAAGATTCAATCGGTTTGCAACATGACCACATAAATTAGATTTTTGACAAGATTGAGAAACTAAGGAGCAATGAATAATCGTTTTGATCATTTGTTGATTATAACACATTAGTGCGTACCTTAACAATCCGTACAAAATTGAAACTCTAAACTTCTTATTATGTACACATACACTGAAGACCACATGATTCAAACCCAACATCGTGAACATATTTTATATGCATGTTTGATAAGGACATGCCGTGATTATTTACTTACTTACTTACTTACGAATGTTAGCCCTCATGATGGAACATACACCGTCCACCAGCAATTCACATCCAACTCTGTCCTCTGAAATACTTTACAGCTATGTACGGTTGCTATTCATCCTTTACATATCTCCTTCCTATTCAAAACTCAGTGGGTTCTTCGGCCTTCCTCCTTTCTGCTCACGTTCAGCATTCAAAGTTAGCACTTGCCTTGTGATGCAGCTTAATGATTTACGAAATGTACGTCCTACCCACTATAAGGTCTTTTCCTAATTTCCACTTCATCTAGAAACTAGTTTGCTCTCTCCCACAATAGGTCGTTGCTGATTGTATCCGGTCAACAGACCTTTCTGATGACGGTTGTGGTAGTTCTCCAATTTTCAGTTCCGTACAGTAGAATTAATTTTATTGATGTTCGTATTGAAGATTATCACTCTGATATTGATTGACAGTTGTTTTGAGTTCCATATGTTCTTCATCTGTAGGAATGTTGTCCTTGTTTTGACAATCCTCACCTGAACGTCTACATCCTATCCTCCATGTTCATCGATGATACTTCCGAGGTACATGAAAGATTCCATATATTCTAGAGCTTCTCCATCAAGTGTGTTTGTGTTGGTGTTTTCTGTGTTGAATTTGAGGATCGTGCTTTTTCCCTTTTGTGTGTGTTGAAGCCTAGTGATGCAGAGTCTACTGCTACACTGTTCGTCTTGTCCTGCATTTGTTTGTTTGTAAGGGATAGAAGAGGCATTTGATCTTTGAAGTATAAATCATCCAGTTGGTTTTCCAAGCTGATCATTGTATTCTGTGTTTCTCTTCAGATATGGAGGTCTTGGTAGATCAGTCAACCACCAGAATGAAGAGAAATGGGGATAGTAATCAGCCTTGTTTGACTCTTCTCCTTACTATTGATACCTCTGTCAAATGTCTTCCATGCATGATAGTGCACTGTAGTCTGTTGTATGAATTCCGTATGATATTGACGATTTTCTCAGGTACTCTATAATGTTTAAGAATTTTCCACAATGTTCTCCCTTTATATCGAAACTATCTAATAATTTCTGGAATAGAATATCACAGTCGGCAAACAAATAACATCATCCAACTATACTTAGTATCAATTAACAACTCCATTTGCTAACAACAACTACTGCTTCCATTCTCTACGGCGTTCAAACAGTTGGAAATTAAAAGAAATTCAATTGCCCTGCGGTAAACAAATCAAGTTAACTGAAAAAGTGTCAATTGTCAAACTCAAATATCCTTTTATACATCTCTGATAATAAAGCTATATTCGTGGTACATGTAAGTGGTGAAGTTTTAGGATCGTTCAAAGATTGTCTCTGAATATATAATTATGACTAGTCAAGAAATCCCCTCATCACACCACTTATATTTAAATTCATGTATTGTTAGATATGTTTTGTTCCTTGGTATTCAGTCCTGTGCCTTCTGGACATACGGCAGATTCGGTCTATTGTCCTTTATTTTCTTCTGAGTGTTTATCAGCCGTTGTTCCAAACATGTGGATCATAATGGATCGCAATGATTAAATTATCAAGCGCAAATAATGTTTTTTCTGGGATCATGAAATAACTTGAAAAGAAATCCAGTAATCAATTTTATAGTAAAGTGGTTATTCTCATGTTTACTTCTTAGTTGCTTTGACAAGTATAGGTTACTTTATTTGTAAGAGCTTGTATTTTATTGATATTCATGTTAAGGGCTGTAATCGATCAGTCTCTATTGACGTATGTTCATCTTTGGTAGATTGGCTCTGTTTTGTCAGCCAGTTACTTAGTTTTCATGATTGTTAACAGCTTAGTGAATAGTTTAGTGGATAGATCAATGAATAAAGCGTTGGTACTTGAATACAAAGATATCGAGTTCGAGTCCCAGTCTAATCGTAAGTACAGTCAGTTGTCATATCACATAGATTCTACTGTTACTCGCTATCCAGTTTTAATAAAAATAGGTTACTTCTATTAAAACTCAGCTTTACACTTGTGAGTAGTCCCACATAAATAAGAAATAGCTATTCAGTGCTTCATGGTTTTCATTGATTATCGGACTGAAATCCAATCGTGATGTAAACCATAGCAACTAATTCTATCCTTTTTTAAACTCACACATGTTTATGACCACATTATCTAAAAAACATCATTACTGACGCACACAACATGTTTTTAGATAGTTCACTCGAAAATGTCGAGAGAGAGGGGGGATAAGAACAATAAAAAAACATTTACAAATGAACAAAATAACAGCTAGAGAGAAAAACCACTTATTTATTCAGCACACTCTTACCGATCGATAATGCATTAATTATAATTATAATTCTAGACATAAGATGTACATCACCAACCAGTCGACGGATTATCATGATTAGCATCACATTCATTCTCGATTTCTTTGCTCCATGAAAAGAAAATAAACACTTCCTCTTTTCAGTTCTACTTTATTTTTATCCTAATTGCGTGATGGTGACGACAATGACGACAATCAAAAGATACTTAGATACAACATTTATGTAATCTCAGACCAGCCTAGTATGATAATAATAATTATTATTATTATCAGTCTGTAAAAGTCATTAAAAACCTCAAAACCAGGTGGAAACGATTGTCCAAAACTTCCTGGTCTTCTTCAGTGATTCTCCTAGCTGACATCAATCCGTTAAGGAAAGTCTGTTAGCTATTGAATTAAGTAAACATAAAATACAACAGATTATGAAGATTTCCGCCACTTTGACTAAAGACAGTAAGGATTAAATTCATTGTTCAATGAAATTTAGTTTGATTTATCTTGTCTCAATAGATCAGTGAAAGGTTACCATATCATTTTACCTAAGCAACCAATTTGCATATCTTTCTCAAAGAGCATTCGAAATTCAGTCAGTACCGTGGGAATATTTATGAATTTTATTGACTATCAGCATGAACTTGGAAACCGACCTTCCTGTAATCTTATTTCAAGAGAGGGAATTCTCTCTAATAACATTGGTTGTATCTTTCTCGTTCAGTTTAATGAAGTAAATCATGTGTGTTGTTTTCCTGTTAAAATTGTTTATACATAAAACAATGTTTATTGGTCTGCCAATCATTTGGTCATTCTGTTTGAGACTAACATGCACAGAGACTTAGTAACTACTATTTAGTGACATAATCAATATGCTAATTCCTTAATCAATTATGTTTATTGTTTCCATTGACGTTTCATCATATCGTTTTCTCACTAACAATGTTAATGATTATGAAATCAAATGAAAAATGATTTATTACAACTGATGTGTGAGGTTCAATAAATACTCATTAAAAGTGAAATATTCAACATTATCGAATATTTTACTATTCATTTAGTGACTGATAGTTGCAAATACGAGCATGATTTCCACTCAGGATTTCATTCCAACCATCTAATTGTTATCTATCTATGTCTATTAGGTCCTGAGTTCAAATCTCGCTAAACGAGGTCGTGGATGCGCACTGCTGAGAAGTCCCATAATAGGACTAAACAGCCGTCTAGTGTTTCCAGGTTTTTCCTGGTGGTCTAGCTTCAATTGACTCACGCTTTTAACTATGAAATACGTTATGCTGAGAACTCTATATTACACCAAAAATAGAATATTGAATATAACCACTAATAATAATAGGGTGCTCTCTATTTAATTAATTATTCTGTTGTTTGCTTGAGTGTTTTCCAACGTTCATTGAAATTTATTGATCATGATTTATCGCTTATGTTGTTTTGGGTGAATATCGCGATACTAAGAACCCAGAATCGAGGTTCATTAATTGATTGATTCAAGTAATTATATATTTATAATACGACATTTTAATTGATTTTAAATAAATATCGGTTTGTCTTCTAAATATCCACACATCAGTTCTATTGACTTTGTTGATATCAATAAACATAATGAACACCATATAGTGAGGGGCTGTTGTGTTTTGATTACAGCACAATTTAGTTTTTTTCCATATTGTACAAACTTTAATTTGTTAACTTATTCAAATTCAACAATAAAGACCTATTTATGACTGGAAAAAATGGCCCAGTAGTTTATTTCTCCTTTCATCACAAATCATTTAGTCAATGTTATTTGACTAGTTTAATTGGCCAAAAGCTGTGAAAATTCCCTCCCAAGGTCATCCCACCAATCTCACATCTTCATTTATATGGATGAACATGATTAGTAACTAGTTAGGATATAGAAATGATGGAAAAACTTTATAGTTCTTAAGGATTTTTCGGAATTCTGTTATCTCCGAGTTGGGTTGTATAATCGAAAAACTTTTACTTTGAAGTTTGTACTGATGATGTTGTGTAGGAACGGTCTTAACTTTCAGGATTGACTTATACAGCTCAGATAATTCAGTACCTTTAAAATCACCTGAGTTAGAAAGATTCTCCACTATTTCAAGACTTTATGTTTGTAATTCATTGTCTATTTAACGATTAGAAACAGTTAAAAATAATTTTATAATTGATTTATTAAACTGGCTTATCACTCAGAGTTATCTGTAAAATCAATAGAAACGTGCCAACAATTGATCATACGTTTCAATCTTTATAGTATTGTTTCCCGGTTTGGTCAATTTATTTTATTTTATTTTATTTGAACACATAAATATTGGTACAAGGAAGCATCAGATATATATGCACCACACAAATCTCATTCGATTTGCGTGAGGGCTGTGATACTACCCAGGTGACCAAACTGAAGCAGGTGGTTTTCTTACGGGGCCACACCCCGAGCCTTTGACCTGAAGGTCTAGTACACAAGTCAGTAGAGCATCGTGAGGAGATGCAGTCCCATGGTAGCTGGTGACCAACACTAGGTTCATACACCTTTCATTCCTTCAGGATACTGGAGCCCATGTGCACCATTGGTTTTGAATCAGGGTTTTCCAACTGCCCTAGGTGAACTTTCCATGTCCACCAACCCGGTTAAAGCTCCGGACATTCGCTTTCCGTCCTCTCAATTTCGTAAACAACACCTGTGGTACGAGAAGGCAGTCAGTAGGACTTCCCTGGTAAAGGCTATATACGTGTGTCCATGTGAGAGCATTTGGAGAGGAAGAGCGGACTCTCCCCACTCTAGGCCGTACTCTAGTCAGTACTCATTGATCTATTGATTTAAAAAATATACTTATTCAGCCTCGTTTCCTACCGCAGTGATAACTATCGACCCCCTTTTCGCTGTAAACCTTTTGAATTAAATTGGTAGCATTTCCTTTCTAGTTAAGTTTCAATCTGCAATTATTGATCTTACTCAGAGTACCCTTTCTCAGACACACTACAGTATGTATTGTAAACGCTTATCAAAAATCAAATCTAGTCTGGTTATGATTATTCATAGTATTACAACCGTTAACATTTTTGTAGATTTTCGGTGGGATTAGAAGTTTGTGGAGATAGTTAAATGTTTAGTTTATATTTTGCTTTCAATCTACTATGGGACATCCTAATGCTAGTATACTCCCACGACTTACGTTAATGATTTAACCCTGAATATTCAGGCTTCTTGAGGAATACTTAACTTTCAGACCACTATATTGAACTCCAGTGGTTTCAGTAATTTGTTTTAGTCAATTCAATACCCACTGGTGATATTTACTCTACAGCTGACATATTAGATTTCCACTAGTCGTGATTATCCATAGTTGTCGGATTTTCAACAGTAAAATCGATGTTATTATAAGCGGTTCTCACATGACATAACATAATCATAATCTACTTTTCATAAACAAAACACTTGTTTATTTGTCATGCTAAACACTGTAAATAAAAAACATTTTCACATGTAATAAATAATAATTACTGCCATTTTAAATTCTATTGGAAATGTTATATAACATTCGTTTCACTGTATTTCATTTCACTTCGTTTCATCCCGTACCCCGTTATTGTCTGACTTTTGACATGGTAATAATGATTCATTGACGTCAATGAGAAGTGTAAATATTTCAGTGTATAATTAACTAGTACTACGAATTTGTTGGTACTTTTCTGTGTCTTTCTTATCTTCTCGTTGTAACTATGTCTGATGTCTTGTAAGTAGAAATCATGAATGTATTTAGTAATAAAATTGTAACTAACTAAACTGTCAGGCATCGTGTAAATATATGAACAAGATTGAATTACCTAATCATATTATAAATGATTGAATAAGCAACAGAACAACGGGTCAATTGGGAGAAAACACTAGTGATCATGTGCATGCATGCATACAAATTGAGACTGCTTATATACAATATTCAAAGTACTTAGTTAAGAAAGAAGTGTAAGCAATTGTCATGATGGTTACTTCAGTTACTGACTTAAAGATTTAAGTAGCATGATAGATTTTTGTGAAAAACAATGCAGTCAATATTGACGACAGGAAAGTAACTTTCATTCAATTGCACTTATAGAGTATGTAAATACACACTTTCCGGTTCATTCTAGTTAATGTAATAAATACTACTATAATAAGCAAGAGGTTTTAAAATCAAAATTATTTACCAGTCGTTGTAAGCCAGGAATGGGACCAGTTACAAATGATGAAACACATCGTACTCGTAGATTTCGTCACTGCCTAGTTTTCATTGGAAAAACATATAAAACCAAGAGGAACACTGAATTAAGTTTTAGGAGATCAAACAGTGCGTTATATATTCATGCTCATAACCATAGATGAGATCCAACTGGAAGACTTCTAAACGATATCTTCCGCGAGCCTAATGTTTATATATATATATGAATTGCGATGGCTTCAGCTATATGCAATAGACGAGCTCGTACACCATGTGGCAAATTAGATGGAATATGGTAGATAACCTTAAAAGCTTTATTCAGTTCAACATGATGACCTGTGTCCACCGAATGAGCGAGAATAGAACTCTTAATCCCCTTTACCTATCCTTTGGTTAACCACGACAGATGGTGTTCTGTTATTCGTCGACGAACTTGCCGAATTGTACGCCCTATATAACTGGCTCCACAGGAGCAGTTGAATTGGTAAATACACATAGATGTGGTGAATTCAGGCAATCTGTCTTTATTAACAGATCTTATTGTGGGGCGGTTGTAGAAGACGGTACTAAGTCGGGCTGCATTAAATGTTTTCTGTACTGCCCTTCTTAACCTCTGTGTCAAGATTTCTTCCGTAGCATCATTTAAGAATTGTAACTTTAGGAACAGTACTTTCTTCGGAACAGTAGGTACCCTTGTCCTTCTTTTCGTCTCCGTCGTGTTTGTACTTTTGTATTTTTAATGTCCCAGAAACTAGAACCGATTTTAGGCCAATCACGTGTTCTTGTCATTTGACTAACTGCCGATTAACCCAGTGTGTCAATATCTATAGTCAACTAATTTGAGGTTTGAGTAATAGTATACTGATAATGCTAAATGATTATTGTGCAACTAGAATACCATCCCATATTCGTGAATCGTTGACGCTATTCTAGTTAGTCTGTCTTACAACAGAATTCTAGAATTTGTATATCTTGACAGTCAGAAAAATATTATAATCAACATGCTTGTGGGGTCAACACTTTCATTCGTCCATAAACACAGTTACACGATATGGAGTTCACATAACACTCTTACTATTGAGTGTGCTCATGAAAATCAACCGTAAAATATCTTAGACGTCAGACTGAAATATCACTTTGCAAATCTATCGTGTTGGTGATTTGCAATCAACTAAGCTTCTGAAGTTCAGCACTGCTATTTTTGTTTGCAGATTGCCATTAAGTACATATATTTTTAAAGAATCACGGAACTCCGTCTGTAGCTCTTCTAAAGTTACTGCCGGTCCTAATCCCGGGTTATTAAGGGGGGTTGGGCAAGGAGTCTGCAACCACATCCCGTGGAAAACAGTCTTGCTAAAAAAGAGCCAACCAGATTAAATAAATTAAACCACTTAAACTTTGACTTCTGAATGGAAGGAAGAATTATGATGCCTCATGATGAAATTTGAAATTATTAAGTCACAAGGCCGATACCCTTTCTAACAACCAGAGCAACAATTAATGTCGATACATGCAACACCCAGACAATGTTGGAGACTGGTAGGACCAACGAAACAGCAAAGGAAATGAGAAGATTCAAATTGGCAGTACTCGGAATCAGGGAAACTCATTGGACCCAAACTGGACAGGAAATATCCTTCTAAACTCCAGTCACGAAGGGGAAAATGCTTCACACACTCTTGGAGTTAGTTTGATGCTGTCAAAAGAAGCACGTGAAGCACTTATAGGGTGGAAATCTCTTGAACCCAGGATCATCAATGCATCATTCACAATGAACGTTATCTGATGTTATGAATCCACCAATGATAGCGATGATGACAATAAATATCAGTTCTATGGTAGACTGTGATCGATCATAGCGAATTGCCCAGGATAGAACCTGACAATACTGATGGGAGATCTAAACGCCAAGGTCGGAATCGACAACAACGGTTATGGAGATACAGTGGGGCGACATAGACAAATTGGGAAAAAGGAACGAGAATGGGGAAAGATTTGCAAATCTATGGCAGAACAATATTCCCCCACAAACACATACACAAAGCTACATGGATCACACAGGAACACACCGCGGAGAACCAGATAGATCATATTTGCATCAGTAAAAAATTCACTAGGTCTGTGGAAGAAGGGAAAGCTGAAAGAGAAGCCAAATTAGCTCCATGTCACCACCTGGTTGTGGCCAAGATGTAACTGAAGCTAAAGAAACACTAGACAACTTGGGAAACAGCATCACTAAGGTTCAATACAGCCCTCTATCGAGATACTAACAAACTCAAACAATTCAAGATAACTCTCAACAACAGGTTTCAAGCTCTACAGGATCTACTTAAAGAAGAAACTAAGATGGGAAAAAACTGGAAAGAGATCAAAGAAGCATAAACTTCAACATTTCAGAAAATTCTGGGTAGCGACAAGCACCATCATAAAGAATGGATCTCTATCGAAACCTTGGACAAGATTCAAGAAAGGAAGAACAAGAAGACAGCATTTAATAACAACCGAACAAGAATAGAGGAAGTCAGGGCACTGAAATCAAACATTGAAGTAACTGCAAACATTCTCCACATTCTATTCAGGAAGATTTGAGGGGAAGAACAAGTGCCGATGGACTGGAAAGAAAGATATTTAATCAGGATATCAAAGAAAAGATATCTGAGCAAATGTGAGAATTAAAGAGGCATCACATTACTGTCATTACCAGGAAAGGTATTCAAAAAAGTGTTGCCGAAGCGGATCAAAGATTCATAAGATGCTCAACTCTGATATCAACAGGCTAGATTCCGTAAGGACCGGTCGTTAACAGAAGAAATCGCCACACTACGGATCATCGTTGAACAATAAGTTGGCTGGAACTCATCATTATACATCAACTCCATTAACTACGAGAAAGTATTCGACAGTGTGGATAAGAAAACATTATAGACACCTCTTTGACACTGTGGAGTACGTGAAAAAAATCGTCAACATCAGACTACAGTAAACTGTCATGCATGGAAGACATTCGACAGAGGTATCAATAGTAAGGAGAAGAGTCAAACAAGGCTGATTACTATCCCCATTTCTCTTCATTCTGGTGGTTGATTGATCTATCAAGACCTCCATATCTGAAGAGAAACACAGAATACAATGATCAGCTTGGAAAATCAACTGGATGATTTATACTTCAAAGATCAAATGCCCCTTCTATCCCTTACAAACTAACAAATGCAGGACAAGACGAACAGTGTAGCAGTAGACTCTACATAACTAGGCTTCAACACACACAAAAGGGAAAAAGCACGATCCTCAAATTCAACACAGAAAACACCAACTCAAACACACTTGATGGAGAAGCTCTAGAATATATGGAATCTTTCACGTACCTCGGAAGTATCATCGATGAACATAAAGAAAGGTTCAGTAGACGCAAAACTTCAAGATCAACAGCATGGATTCCTTAAGAATCGCTACACCATGGATCATTGTCGAATAATCAATCGAATGGAACTCGTCACCATACTTAAACTTCATTGGTTACGATAAAGCCATCGAGATTGTGGATAAGAGAATCAGTAAACAATCACGACGTGTCCTTATCAAACATGCATATAAAATATGTTCACGATGTTGGGTTTGAATCATGTGGTCTTCAGTGTATGTGTACATAATAAGAAGTTTAAAGATTCAATTTTGTACGGATTGTTAAGGTACGCACTAATGTGTTATAATCAGCAAATGATCAAAACGATTATTCATTGCTCCTTAGTTTCTCAATCTTGTCAAAAATCTAATTTATGTGGTCATGTTGCAAACCGATTGAATCTTAGTCTGCAGACCACTGAGATCCGATTCAGTTTTATAGTGATTATGTACTGTCAATGACATATTACGTTTGATCCGTTTTAGTGGTTTCGGATGTATGGTGATTCCCTACTTCAATTAAAACTGTTCTGCATAAACCATAACAGTCAGAACTGCTCGTATTGCGTATTCATCGAGATAATTTACAGATAATTGGTCGTTAACGTAAATTATGTGTACATATAATGTATTTCGTATAAGCGGCAATGTCCGTTTCATTTGTGCTTTTCCCTTTTCAAATTATAATTAATGTAAGTAACCGGTTATCCTGTCCATCATATTTATTAAAGATTCATCTGCAGGTAAACTAACATTTATGTTCGACTGATATACACCAACACACTCAGTGGTGGCGTTCAAAAAGTCCTCAACGGTTAGACCAACGTGTATGGTTGAATGAAGGCATAACTGGCATTAAAGTATCTACAACAACATACTAAAATATTATTTTGCAAATGTCTCATATAAAAGCTTTAATCATGGTACCTCGGCATTAATACTGTTTCAACAACTTGAGTCTGATGTGTTTTGTATACAAAATACCATTCAATATAAGTATTTAAATATTCATGAAACACACACATCATACTACTTATATTCACTACTTATACTACTATTTACATTCAAATGGTCTTGATTATTCTCCATTCCCTTATTTTTACGCAATTAGTTTTGCATACAAACCCTATTTTCTGTGATATCTATCATTCCGATTTTTCAACTTGGAAACGAAAACTCCCTTTTTCACTTTCAGTCATATCAATTACCTTAATCGACTTACTTTCCGTCATATTTAATTTGTCTTATAACTCGCTGCTTTTTGATACCTACAGATCATCTAGATGTTCAAAAGATTTTCTAGTGACCGTTTAGCCTATTTTGTTCTGACTCAACGGAACTTTCGTACGTAGTTGATCATGTTAGTTTGTGTTGTTCCTTTTGTTAGTCATATGGCGTTGTTGAAATCACTAGATCACTTTGGTTCACACATGTTTAACGAATTCTCGAATAAAAAGCGCTATGATTGAAAGTTATTGATTTCCTACGCTTACTGGTTATGTATTTATTGTATTGTATCCTATAGATTTTAGAATGAATCAGAAGTTCTGCTAGATAGTGAGTTCTAGTATCCAATCATACAATTTATTTACTCATTTATTTAAACACATGAATACTGGGATAAGAAGGCACCAAATACGTATGCATCACACAATAACAATGAGGCCAGTAGCAGTTATCATTGATTTGTGTAACAGTTGTGATACTACACAGGTGCCGAAATATAAGTAGATGATTCTCCTGAAAGACCACACTCGGAACCTTCGACCTAAATGTCTAATATACAAGGCATTGGAGCAACGTGAGGAGATGCAGTCTCATGGTAGCCGGTGACCAACGATTAATTCATACACCGTTTGTTTCCTTAAGATCCTGAAGCCCATGTGAACCATTGATTTGGAATCAGGGTTTTCCAGTTCCTCTAGTTTGATCCTCTATATCCACCAACCCGGTTAAAGTGCTGGACATTATCTTTTCTTCTTCTCATTTTTGTAAACAACACCCTGCCTGAGAAAATGCGTTGAATAGGATTTCCGTGTCAGTGGCTGTACATTCGTGTCCATGTGAGAGCATTTGGAGAGGGAGAGCGGATTCTGTTTACCCTCGGCTGTACCTGGCCCTTCGGGGGTAAAATTTTTATATGATTCATGCTTGTTAAATATTGTTCTCCACCAATCTTTTTCAATATAATTGCATTAATAGTATTTCAACTTCTTTACCATTTATCTTGTTAATTTCACTTCCCCCATACTAATTCAAATAGCTACCTAAAGAATTGCAGAATAAACTTAGACTGTACATGGTAGATTATGATGGAGTGTGTCTGTGCAAGCACTCTTTATCTCTTACATAATCACGTACACTACCAAATTTGACTTGTAACTTCCGCCTTTTCCAATCGTTTCGTTGCGAAACAGCATACAGAATGATTGTCTGGTATGTTAAAAGCATGTTCAACAGTTGTTGGCCCGCTCTAACCTCTGTTTCATTGGTTTTCAGCTGTACTAATACTACAATAAATTTCCGTATTTTAGCTATGCTTTTATGGATTAAATCTTTGTGTCAAAGGAATGATGTACTCATGTACTGCTATCCACTGTGAAGCTACTTAGTAAGAAATTCAAAAAAAAAATGGAGATGATGTCAATGACTATCATCTGAGTGGTTAGTATCCTTTTATGAACTGAGAGTCACTTACTTTAGGATTCAAGCATAACATATAATTTCATAGTAAAACTGAATATTCTATGAGCGAAACTGGTTGATAGATATAGAAAAATGACAGGTCTTCACCAACGAAAAAACTCTTATTTCAACATATTTTCTGAGTATTCAAAAGTCCTGTGAATATAAGGGGAGGAATTATATGCACCAATGAATATTTTCTGTTGATAACTCTTCAGTATAGTCAAACATCTGATGTTCACTATGGCGATTCTATATATCAATGGACTTAGTGATCAATAGAGTTCAGAAATATCTAGTTTAAAACAGTTGACACCAATAGCATTGAATGATTGTAGTGTAATTCTCCAAGCTGACTGAAGTTGAAAATTTGTATCATTGGATGATAACCCAGTGATTGTAATAGTTAAGAGTTGGATATGAAATCTCTGGAGCAGTCGTAGGTGTACACTATTAATGATTTTGACTTTAGGACCGAAAAGCGGCCAAGTGCTACATTGCTTTCCATGCTTTCCTGAGATTAGTCCATGACGAGTGACACCTATAGATTATCATTACTATTACCAATAATACTGTTATACATTTTAGAAAGACATGCATCTTATTTCTACAAAAAGTATCAAAGAAAATCTTTTTTACTTTCTTGTCCAACGTGAAAATGAGAACTAATCATTACATCAATTCAAACATGTTTTTCCTTCGATAGAGATAGAGGTGATCACGGATGATTGATAACTGTGATACATAGAAAATTGTGCCACACACATACGTACTACTGATAATCTTTAATATCTGGTTAAGCGCGAGAAAGAAAATAAGCAGGTTAAAATATAATTCTACTCGGAATAGTGTTTGTTTTGTATATTATCATTTATTCACCTAATATGTAGAGAGAATCACGAAAAACTCGTTTCTTTTTTCAGTATTATAAATCGCTAGTCTCTCATTATAAACAAAGATGGATGGTGGCTAGTAGTGTAATCCAGGACGCGCGTTTCGTCTTATTCACGACTCATCAGCTGAATACATCTATATCCCACAGTTGATATTTACTCTGGAACTCGAAACCAGTACCGTTCGCTTCAAAGCCATCGCGTTATTCCCTTAATTACCGAGTCCTGACAGCCTACGAGTCACAAGTAGGACGAAACCCACGTTCTGGATTCCACTACTAGCCAACATCCATCTGTGCTTAAAACGTTTGTGACTTAAGGCAATATCGAGGTTCTCGACATAGGATGCACATATGCCAACAAGAGACGGATCATTTGCAGTCCTAAACATCAATGGGAAGATTCAAACAAGCAATACAAAATGAATTCACTAATCTCTCAGTTAATTCATAGAATATTTTAGAAAATTTAATATTTTATGCACATAAATAAACTGAATTGAATTATACAATTATCTGAAAAATAAGGCATCAGTGATATCACTATTTTAGCTTAATAATATAATTTTTTAAAATTAGAGTACCCATTGATAAAGTAATCAGAGTTTAATCTAGGGAGGGACCTCGAGAAATCATCGAAGATGATCAACCTTTATTCAATAATTCACATTAGCCGTAACTTCAGTTTAGAAAATAATCACGATATATTGCGTGAGTATCATCACAGTTCGTTTTTATTTATGAGAGATTAGTCATGTTTTTCTGTCTAATGTAATGGACAGAGACTGAAACAATGTTGTCTGACTAGTGTTTATTGCCATTATTATCACCTCATTTACTGGGTATAAATTCATGTACTTGGGTTTGAGCCACGCTCTAATGATAATGTCTTGCGACAGTACCCGTTTGCCCTGAACCGTAGTAGATGTAGTGGGATTTAATCACCTAGGGTCATTATGGAGCCTGATACGACTGTATGTGAATACAAGTTGTCATACTAAGTCACTACATCGATATGGAATTAACAAAGTGGATAGAAAATAATTAGGACTAAGTAGTAGTAGTAGTAGTAGTGTAGCGAACGAAAACTTGGTGGGGACGACCGATTTATTACTTAAAGCCAAATTACAAAGTTGTCTGGAAAAGTGTGAAAACTATACATTGAATACTTCAAATACATCTTATCTTTCAGATCAACTCCATCTTCTCACTGCCCTACGAAATTAAATACTTCATTTGTAAATTTTCCATCAATTGTCCTTTAAATCCTCCATGATTTTTTCAATTCTGAATTACTCTCTGCTTCCCTTTTTGTTTTCTTCAGTTCAGTCTTCTCAACCTTCTTTTGACAGACAGTCCACTTCTGACCAGTGTTGTGCACTACTTATATCTGTCAACACAAGTAACATGCACCACAGTAACACTGACATTCAGAATATGGTATATAAATGAAGGAATACTGGGATTGAAGATCCAAAAGAAGATAGGGAGTAGATGCATCTACTCCATTGTGACCAATTCTGAGTAATATCACTGGGTGCCTCCAACCACTGATCGTGTTTATCATGTGGACTTTTAACAAAAAGTTTGAGTCTAATAGCATGCCTGATACTAACGAATAAAACAGTTGTGTACACACTTGGTGATAAATAAACTTCACTCTTCCTCATTATATTTCAGTTAATTGGTGGTATACTGGATAAATGAAGTTAGATTCTCATTCCTCATTTGCTTATAAATTTATGATAGAAGAGGTATACATTTAGTCTTTTTTTTTATTACACAATCAGTTATCTTTCCATTCATCTCCGAAGAAAATTAAAATCCGTATGCACTGAAATAAATGTAAGCTAAATTATTGAATTTGGAAAATTTGTAGGGATTGTTGGATTGTGTAGTTTACGTCACGGACTAGAAAACCATTGACAATGGACAGATGTTTTGTTCTTGTATGAGACCCTTCAGTAATAGTGCTTGCACAAAACAGTATGAAACATGGCATCAATAATCGTCTGGCAGAGAGCGCTTAACCTCCAGACCACTGAGTTATTATCCAGTGGTTTACAAGACAGTCAGTTGGAGATGCAGTTTAACCAACAATGCCGTTGGAAGGTAATTGCTTCACCCCTGGCATGGTTAAACTCCACTAGTTACAGATAAATTAAGTTACCGCAAAATTTTCCCAGAAAAAAATAAATTCAAGTAAACTATTAATTTAGAAACTGTGTTAAGAAAGTCATTTAGGATATGATTCAGTAGATACAGCTTGTTTTTATGCTTGCGAATGAATAAAAGTATTGATTGTATATGATTTATTTATTTATTTAAACACATAAATATAGGTACAAGGAAGCACCAAATACATATGCGTCGCACAAATCTCATTCGATTTGCGTGAGGGCTGTGATACTACCCAGGTGACCAAATTGAAGCAGGTGGTTTTCTTACGGGGACACACCCCGAGCCTTTGACCTGAAGGTCTAGTACACAAGTCAGTAGAGCATCGTGAGGAGATGCAGTCCCATGGTAGCTGGTAACCAACACTAGGTTCATACACCTTTCATTCCTTCAGGATACTGGAGCCCATGTGCACCATTGGTTTTGAATCAGGGTTTTCCAACTCCCCTAGGTGAACTTTCCATGTCCACTAACCCGGTTAAAGCTCCGGACATTCGCTTTCCGTCCTCTCAATTTCGTAAACGACAGTAATGCCACGAGAAGGCAATGAGTAGGACTTACCTATCAGAGGCTATATTCGCGTATCCATGTGAGAGCATTTGGAGAGGGAGAACTGACTCTCCCCACTCTAGGCCGTACTAGGGCTTTTAGGGGCAATTGTATATGATACGTTATTATAGATTAGTTCATTGTAAGTTTTACAGAAAATCGATAATCAAATAAGTAGAATAATATTCCTGTCATTGATTTTTCGTCACTAAATTCAAAAGTTCTAAACTCGACCCCTATTATAGTGTTATGATAGGTACATACTATTGAGTAGTTCCAAACTAGGATGAATCAACTCTTGAATAAAATTAAAACTTGATTTCCAGAGATTAACTAACTGAATTTACCGTTTACAATGTAATCCACTTTTTAAAAAAAATTTCATGTTTTTCTATACGTACAGTTATATTCATTCATTGATTGTCCTTTATTACATGGTCGGTCAGTATGTTCTAACTGATCCATTGTTTATTTTCTATATGACATTACAAGGAAAAAAACACCCCCCCCACACACACTCAAATAATGACAAAACGTATTATCATGTATGAACAAGTTGTGTTTTTTTATTTATTGTTGTCATATAATATGTAAGAAAATGAATATAAACAAAACAACCAATCAGAAATGATGAACATGATTGTAAATTGACTATTAAATAGCGCACCTAAAAAATTTTTACACAATTAACCAATCAGAATTATAGAAACTCCAAAGCAAACACACAAATGACAAATCAACCAAAACAAAACGAAGAAAAAAACACAAAACAGATAACCTTGAAAAATTTTTACGATGAGTTAAACGTGTATGTGCTTAGATAGTATTAATATTCATTTTTATTATTATCATCAATATTAATATGATCTGTGGTGTTATTAAACTCATATATTGAATATTCTATCTGATACGATGAATAGACTAGAATGGATTTAGAATATATTGATTCTACTTATCATTGTTATTAGTATTAATACGATTATTACAACTTAGTTTATTGTGATTGCAAAAGTACAGTAAGTAGTGTTTTTAGTAACTTTGTTTTTTTTGGTTTGGTAATCATATTAATCAATAAATTGATTGTTACATTTTGTTTTTTTTACGACAAAAAAATACAGTATTTTTAAGCACTAAATGAACTTAGGAAATATAGGTGTGCCGAACAGATTACTAATGCTCACTACAGATTACTTAACAGTTAATTTGTAGATTATTAGAAGGGGTTTAGTGGAGATTTTAATATTTTCAGACTGGTAGGTCCTGGGTTCGAATCTCGCGAGTGCGGGTTCCTGGATGCGCACTGCCACTGAGGAGTCCCAAAATAGGACGAAACGGCTGTCCAGTGCTTCCAGGTTTTCCATAGTGGTGTAGCTTCAATTGATTAACGCTTTCAACTATGATAATGTGTAGATGTTTTTTCAAATGGTAATCTAAAATATGGATGTCTTTATGATCATTTACTGTGGTTATTTTTAAGATTCATAGATTTGTCCTGAAGTGAATGAGGGAGAGAGAGGGCTTAACTGTGATCTGGCCATTTATTTATAGTTCAAATATTTCATTTTAAATCTGTGTATTAAGCAATAACGAATTTTCTTTTGGTACGTAAAACCATTATTAAGTGATGGATTATCGATTTTTTTGTGTGGAAATTAACATGCGGCAATAGTGACTTACTATTTAGAGCATTAAGCTTTCAACCAATGGATAGTAAGCCCTAATCACCCCTGATCTACTAGGATTTAATGTATTACGTAGGGTAACTAACCATCTTCCAGCATACACCCAAAAAAGTCTCAGTAGTGCATAATCATGAACCGTGGTTCTGAAAAAGGAATTATAAAAACTAACTGTTTAATAACAGTTTCTGCTTCTTAAAATAATACATTTTTATCGTGGCCATTCATGATACTTGGGGTTGTTAGTGTGTTGTATAAATTACACTTAACACATTATGCTGAAATGATTGCTAAACAGAATTGGTGTGGGTGTATGATAGAGCATTATAAACAACTCAACAAAACAAAACAGATTTAAACTTTGACAGAATTTGGATTTCTGTACAGTTTAATAAAGGGAATTATAAATTATTGTTTCCAAGTGCGTAAATTTTCAAGCTGACAACAAGAACAGGTTATCCCAATCGATATGAATTCGCTTTTTAACAGTGTTATATTTTAAGTGTAGTTATTACAATCCAAAAGTCGATCAAGTTGGTATTGACTGTTTTAGAGAACCCACCAGCTGTATGTAACACTTGTCATCTAACTAATGTTTACTTTGGTTCACATTTGCTGAATACTTTTCTATTCGCCTGTCTTCATGAGTCCTAGACATTGTACTAACGATTTGTGTTCATTATGTATTTTCACTTGACCTATGACTAATGTTCCTAAACTTTTACAAATTCAGTAAACGTCAATAAGATCTGATTATATTCATTTCTTTGTGAATCAACTTAATTTAGAAATGTAAACCATTGAATTGAAAGGTCAAATTCTCACCAAAGGGTCTGGAGATCCTGTTTTCAACCCCTAGTGTAATCGTATATAGTCGCTGCTGTTGGGTAGCCCCATATTAGGACAAAACATTGGTCCAGTGCTTTCTGGCCCTCCTTGTAGTAAGAAAAATATTCATTCGATTCGAATTCTAAATGAGTATAGTAGTGCCTAACTTATTCTGACTGTTTTTACATTTGGCTCTTTATCAAGCCTTGTTTCTCTGGTTTTATTTTTTTTTGGATTAAATCTGTTTATGCAAATCGCTTAGCCAAAATTCTAATATATAAAAATAGACAATTTTATGATTTTTACTATATTTTTTCATTATAGTACCATAGTTTCGGCTGCCGTTTATATTAGAGATCAAAGCTGTTTAAGATTGGTTTATAAGATTCTTGTCGGATTTACTAGTCATTAATTGTGATAGAAAATTGACGTTCACTAAATAAAAAAACGATTTCCGATAACTCTATATCCGGGGTTCATTTACTTTATATTTTGATATCTAGTTGTCAGCTTGTTAAGATATTACAGGCCATGATAATTAATCAGTATCCTTAGTAATTATTACGTTCTTTTTCTGCTTACATGATCGTTAGATCATTGTTTCAGAACACACTCTACCTACTTTGGTTAAATGGTGTATTTAACCTTTATAAATCGAGTAATATATGGTTAAAAGTTGAGTATGCAAAACTCGTTGGCTGAGTTACGTTAGCTTTAATATTAACGTTTAACTGTTTGCCCCCTTTATCCCAAATATATCAAGTAAAGGAAACATACCAATAAATACTATCTCAGTGGTCTATAAGTGAAGCACATGAGTTTGATCCCTAACAAAGTTGTAGATATATACCACCACCAAGGAGCTCATCACTAGGACAAAATATCTATCCAGTACTTCTTGATCCTTAGTGATTGTCTAGCCCTGAAATAATTCCATTATGTAAAATAATCTTCCAATTAAGCAGTTCATACACGCTTTCCATGTTTTAAATTAATCTGGAATAAAAAATGATTACTAAAGAATGAGTCAATAAATTATTGGTATGTATTTTTAATTTCTTACTACCAGTTGATATTTAGGACTGAAATTGATCCACAACGAGATACTATAAATCCTTACAAGTGGATATTATAATTATCGAACATGTTAATGGTTATCTGAACTCAGTAGCTTAATGGATAACACGTTACCACTTTAAATGATCAGGACTGGTATCAAGTTTCACTGTGAGTATCAACACTAGGAGTAAGATAGATTCAACTGACGAATCAAAAGTAAGGTGAAACATCCGTCTTCGATTTCTCTGTTAGCTATAATTCAAAAGGATATCCAAGTTTTTTTCCCAGTATATGTTAGGTGTTTGGAGGCAGTCAACAGAAAAGCTTGGACCTAGGGTTCATGCTGATTGGCACCCATCAGTTTTATGTATTTATTTATTTGAGCACATAAATATTGGTATGAAGGTGCACCAAATACATATGCACACTATTTAGTAAATTTTACCTGTATTCTTGAAGGAACTAGTGCTCACTAGTGGGTTCTGGCCCATATAATCTAAATTTACAGTTTGAGGCATTACCACTGAGCCAGTTATGACTTAACTGACTTCTTTTAGGACAGATATTTACAGTTGTTTGGCCATGGATTAGTGATTAATATCATGTTTGCCAAGTGTTTTTTTTTAGTGTTGATTGAATTCTAACAATTGATTTGCATCGTATCCATTAACCCAAGTGATGCGGTATCAAATACATTATGCTGAGATGTTGCTTGTTAGGCAACGCTAGTCCTCTCAAGATTAAAGGTACATGTTGCTGGCAAATACCAATGGAACATGTGACCAAATGACTTCAAAACCAATTAGTGGTAAATACTCCGATAAATGTGGCAAGTAGAAAACTATGTTTGTCAATAGCAAAAGCATTTAAGTGAAACGGGTCATATAATTGACACCGATAAAGCTTTTAGAATGTTGTATAAAAATTGTCAAGGATAAATTCTTTAGTTTATAGAAACATTGACTATCCGTAAATTCAAACCCCTTTATGTGTACACAAACAATTTGTCGTAACCTTGAATTTATCCTGATAATCTTTAAGTCATTTTATGACCTAGGGTAATGCAAACATTTTCCCCTTAATTTTCTCTGTCCTTTGTTTACAATTATCACTTTGTTTATTTCAAGTTTTATTTAACTGACCTTTATTAATTTCTATATAGAATGCCTTAATAAGTATATAAATGACCAGATTGCTCGAAATAAGTGTAGCAAATACATCACGTTTTTTCAGATCATCTTCGTTTTTTTTCATTGTTTCATCCGAATACCAAATAGCATGAAACCTAAATCCAGAGTTTCATATTACTTACCTCCAAAAATCTAGCATCAAAGCAGAACAAACAATGTTGGACTGGTGCTGGGCTCCTGACAACTTGATCGATATAATTAGATCAGCACTGGAAAATGCTAGGCAAAGATTAACTCGAATTCAGTTAGTATTGTTTGTTTGAATCTTCCCATCGATGTGTGAAGGTATATCGAGGCATTACGCACAGTATGCACATATGCCATTTAGAGACTGACCAGTTGCAGTCCTAAACACATCGATGGGAAGATCCAAACAAACAATACTAAGTGAATTCAAACTTCACCCCATCGCACAAGCAAGTGGCTATCAGGACTCAGTGGCCGAGTGAATAACGCGATGGCGTTTGAAGCGAGGGTACTGGGTTCGAGCCCCAGAGTGAACATCAACTCTGAGATGCAGGTACATCCAGCTGACGAGTCCCAAATAGGACGAAACGTGCGTCCTGGATTCGACTGCTAGCCACTATCCATCTCTGCTTAAACATGAACTCGGTTACTATTTATTGATCAGTCAATTGTTTTAAGATATTTTTAAAAGAGGATTAAACTGTTCTTTTTGATGTGGAGAAAAATAAATAAACAACAGTCTATATGCTGAGTCTTACATGATTTTTTTTAGCTACTAGGCTAAACAAACTGTCAAGCTTGTGCATGGAAAATTTATTTAGCGAATTATGAAGGATTCGCTTCAATCTTATTCTACGATTTTCACCGTTTATTTCATGATTTAAACTAAGTCCTTTTCCTGAGATAATGACAATAACATGGTGAAGTCGTTAGTTATTTATTATTGATAATAAATTCCTAGGATTTTGAGTTGTTGATTACTTTATCGAAATGAGAGCTAAAAACTTCAGTCATTTAGAACTCATATGTGTTAAAGACTGAATTCAGTTATGAGTGAAACAGTTGTTACGAACGACAATAAATTTTTGTGGTATGTCGTAAACTCATTGACTTTAAAATGGTATTATTGGATGTTTAATCATTGGTCGTTATGCTTGAACGTCCTGCACAAGCCCAGAAGCCTATAGGTTTGATCTCTGGTGGTATCATGCTTGTCCATTGACGAGAAGTCTCGTACTAAAACGAAACACATCAGGTTTATTCCTGCTTTTTATGATACTTACAGATTAAATAGATCTCCATAAAACTGCTTCATCTAAAATTACTACTTATTTAGCGAGTCCATGTTTATGTGCTCAGTTTAAAGTCATCTTTCGTTTATGCGATGGCTAATGAACAGCTGCGTAGAACGAAGTAAATGGAACTAGGTTTGAAATTGTCACTAACTTATCAGATTATATACCCTGTCAATATTTCAAATGACCCTAACATTATTGTTATTATTATATTTGATTTTTTTGTGACGAAAATACATGACTTTATAGTTTTACTTTCTCCCTCTCTTCTAACTACATTGTTAATGTGTTTGCACGAAACATCTGCAATGGCGTCATACGTTTTTTTAAACTTTAAAATTGGATAATGAAGATTTCTGCCAGACAATTGTAACGGATTAGAGAGCAGTGGGTGGTTCACTTGACTTATAAATGTTCGCTTAGGTAACATTCTCTTCAGTTTCCCATTGAGAATTGCAACATCATGGACTATTTAGCATCAATTAATTCCCACCTAGGATAGTGGTTTCGAATGGAAAGCATACTTATTATTTCACGAACATTCTATCCGTAACTTTCTGGTTGACTGAACGAAATTGGAAAACGATTTGGAAATTAATAAATTTGAACATTGAACCCACTATTTTTAAGTCGTCCAGGAATATTAAGTTCAATATTCATTTGATCTTAGATAGACTACTTTGAAGAGAGATTTTAATCTTTAAAAATACCAGAAAGCTGATCTGTTCTATCTCGATGCATCTCAACTTTACATACTCCTAACTCGCCACATGAATTGGAACTCACAACAATTAAACCTCACAGTAAACACGATATCGTTCAGAACATTGATTCACGATTAATTAGTTCACTAACATTTCCAGCTTGGATCATTTCTGAATGAAGTGTTACCCTGAAACTGACTGATTTTAATAATATTATTAACTTGGTTCTTAAGTTAATAGTCTCTAGGGTAACGTGCACAAAACGTATAGGGAATCTGAGAGTTTTGGATTATGGATACACGACGCTGAAGAATCGAAAATTTAGATTGGAAACTAATTGAAAACAGAATGTTTACATAAAAAACAATCGTAATTGGGAAAAAAAATTGACAGCAACAATGCGTCAATCAATGAATAAAGTTGATCATATGACTGTTTTTGTCATGTTTCATATTGTACATTCATACTGATTATCATAATTGGTTTTAAAGTTGAACTTTTGACCAATATGTCGAAAAAGTGATGTCCAATATGTATGTACAACAATTTTCATGTTAATTCTATTGATTTCGCCTCCTATGAAGTGAATGACCTATAATTAGTGATGAAGTTTCGATTTTATCTTCATAAACCATCATTCGTGTGAGTTATTAAACTAGTATATCTAAATAAACGTATGTCGAAAGACATATGCGCATAAATATTTAGGTTACTGTCAACAATGTTGAGTTTAAACCCATTCGTTACATCAATTATTTGAATTTCTCAGGATAGATAAGTTTTTTTTTCTAGTTTGAATTTGTTCGAAACATTTCAAATGTTTACTAAATGTGTCAAATCCAGGAATTTCGGCCACGTTTTGGACAAGAGTATAGCATAGGGATGAAGTTTCAGTCAGTCAGTCACAACGTAGAACTTCGTACGTACGTACATCAGTTCGAGTTGCCATACCACATTAGCACAGAGATGCAGTTGTTGATTCAATTTCCATAGTGGTAGAAGTAGTAGGAGTATAATCAGAAATCCAAAAGATTAGGGTTTGAAGAAATTATTGAAGGAGTATAGTACAGTGAAATAAATTTGGAAAGAGAAAAAGATAAATACATGAGGAATTCAGAAGATTAGAATTTGGTAGAACACAAAGAGTGGATGCATCTTCGCCATTGCAAACGATTTTGAGCCATGTCATTCAAGGTCTCTAACCATCGGTTACTGTCATCTCGCGAATCCCAACCAGGTAGTCTACACCTGCCAACATGGCCCAGTCCACTTGTCAGTGACTTCATTGATTTGTGCCACGTTTTGGTCTGGCCACCCCTAGCTTTCTTCTAACCTACTCCTACACCATGAAATATTGCACGTCGGGGCAGTCGGTGGTCGGGCATACGTAACACATGTCCCAGCCATCTCAACTGATGAAGTTTCACTACTTCATCAATCGATTTGCCATCCCTACCTAGCACTCGTTTCCTAACAACTGCATTACTTACCCGGTGGTCCCAGGATATACGAGCAATGCTTCGAAGACACCTATGATCGAACACTAGTAGTCTACGAATATCCTCTACTCTTATTGGCCATGTTTCACTGCCATAAAGTAGGACGGAGCGAACTGCTGCACAGTAAACCCGTCCTTTGGTTGCTAGACGGATATCTCGCCTACTCCATAAATGACGCAAGTTGGCGAAAGCTAGACGAGCCTTCTGTATCCGTGCTGAGATTTCGTCACATACCAGACCACAAGGGCTGATGAGACTCCCAAGATAAGTGAAGTGGTCTACACGCTCAACTACTTCACTCCCTATCATTAGTTCAGGTGTCGATGCAACCCAATCCTGAAGTAACATTTTGCACTTCGAGGGGGAGAATCGCATCCCGAACATGCCTGCATAGTTGCTTATAGTAGTCAGAAGACTCTGCATGTTGTCAGCGTCTTCACCGAGTAAAACTATGTCGTCGGCGTATTCTAAGTCAACAAGTGAGCCTCCTGGTAAAAGTTCAACTCCTGGAGGTTTAGCTGATGAAAGTGCTATCTCTAAAAGTATGCCAATGACAAAGTTAAAGAAGAATGGGGAGAGTGGACAGCCCTGACGAACGCCACTTGTGGTAATCAGTTCTGATGACAGTTCGCCATAGGCTCTAACTCGACCAGTTGTGTTCGAGTAGAGAGCCTTTATGAGGTTAATGTACTTCTTTGGTACTCCTTTCAGTGACAAACATTGCCATAGAACCTCACGATCAACGGAGTCAAATGCCGCCTTAAGGTCAAGAAATACTACTATTGTGGGACGTCTGAATTTGTGTCTATGTTCTAGAACCTGACGTAGGGTGAATATCTGGTCTATGCAACCACGTCCAGGTCGAAAACCAGCTTGGTTTTCTCTGGTCTGCTCTTCACGAGCTTTGGTTAGGCGACCTAGTATTATTGAAGCTAATATTTTAGACACTATATTAGTCAAACTGATCCCTCTGTGATTGTCACAAGAGTACTTTTGTCCTACGACAAATTTTCAACTACTTCTTAACCAATCAGAGAATAGATTTTGTACACATATAGTTTGTAGAAAAGAAAACAATACTACTACAAAATGTAAGCTAACTTATATAATTAGTCAATCTAGCGATGTCTTACTATAGGTTACTTACTTGCCAAAAAACCAAAAACGTAAAACATCACTTTTAGGGATACAGATTATCCATCTTCTAGAACCTTTAAAACGATTCAAATAGATTTTTAAGGATCTCTACATTATTATTGGTTAAAGATGGGTATTTGCTGTTATGATTAGTGATTATTATCATGAACTGACACCAGCTGTAACTCAAAACTGTTCTATAATAATATGGTTGAATGAATATTGTGCAAAAATAAACAGGATATTTTGATTAGTTCGTTCATAGATTATAGTACTACCAGGTTAAGCTGTTTCTGAAAACCTAACTTATCACCAAATTTCATAACGGTTATTTCCATCATATAACAACGTTCTAATAATCTGTGTACCGTTAGGAGGATTTTTATGAAAATTAAGGCAACTTTTTTATGATATCTACTAACGAACTAGAGAGTAAATATACTTCACAGTAGTTTATTCTCTAATAATTTATGCATAGGAATCTCTACCTCTAAAAATATGTAATGTTTATAGGTTACTAGCATTTGATCATCGATGCTGACCAAGCACTGCTCGCTTATGTTAGGACCATTGAGCGATCTGATTAGTGGTTAAATGCAGGATATTGGATAAAGATGACAAATCAGTTGATGGAGTTCATCTTCTTCGACTGAAGTGGTTCGACTATGAATTACGAGTGAATAACTACTATCTCTCTCGACAGTTAATATTAGCTGGTGTGGGAATGGGTTGAAAGAAAGCTAGGGGATTTTCAACATGTAACACAGTAGCAGAGAGAAAATGTTTACGTAGCTAATTACTCATTGACTTTTTGATCATGTGACTGATGATGAGAGCTGATCATATTTTTTTAAAGTTTAGACGTGTAGGTTACTCAGTAATCATGCACAGATGTATTTGTGTACCCAGTTCACTAACCACATTCAATCATATAACTTCTACTGATACTAACTACTATTTTACTCAACCTGAAATCTATGAAACGGGGTTTCAGATATGCTCTTATCAAAATAATTGAAAGTTGACTACTTTAACAACCATTAAGTCAGCGTTCCATACGCATGCACTTATAGGCACAATTTATGCTAATCTTCATTCAAACTTTCTATCACTTACAATTAGGGATTATGAAATGAAGAATGTTTGCATACAATAGGCATTTACTTGTCTCCTGAGAAGATTATCGATTACTAGTGGTCTATTCTCTTTTATTTCATCGGGGCAAAGAAAATGGTTCAACAGAAGGTTTTCTAGACATTTAATGAAGCAAAACCTAAACACAATAAACACAGACTTGTTTTCATAAAACGATGTCAACCATATTTTTTGTTTATATATCTATACTAATAAACTTAGGGATCGTAATAATTTCCTCTTGTAATGAATATACTTCGAACAATGTGATGTCTTTGAGATTGACAAAGTAGGTTTGTGTTACGTTCTACTGAGTCTTATTCAGATACACACATTTACTGTATCTTCACCCAACCACTGAAACAAATGGGACGACTGACAAATGACTAGGAAGCGTTGAATGGCAAGCCAACTGACTAGGTACACAAATCATTGGTATGTATATATAGCTCTGTCCTTCTGACCCTTCAGTTCTCTCCAATAGCATGTCTCCTTTATAATTTATTATTTATGCATTGACCTCAAGATTGGGTGTGAGCACATTCATGCCTTGACTAGTCCAGCTAATAAATTTGTAAATATTGTTCAATCTGAAAGTAGTTTATATTGTGGACTAACATCAGTTAGAAAATTATTGAATATCAAGGAGCATAAAACAGCTGTCTTGTTCGAATGTAGAACTCTTTAACAGGAAGTCATAGATCAAGGTTTTATTTAAACTGCTTCGACTCATCAGCAGGCCATATAGATAATCTTAAAAAAAATGTTGTTTATTGTAAGAATCATTCACTATTCTATCTAACTGATTGTACTTGACCTTCTATAGAACTGCTTGAACGTTGTGAGTAGTACCAATATCATGTTTGTGTTAGTTCCCTTGCTACTGTTAATTGTTTTGTCAATGATATTGACTATTAAGCGCTTTATAATCAAATTACATTTAACTGTCAACTTTTTTATAAGAAAAATTTAATGAAGATAGGATATGTGTAGTACATCCACTTTTTCGACGTTCTATATATACATACCGTATCAAGTATTTTCGGGCACTTTCTATTCATTATTCATTTCGTTAGTGATTACGGCATAAGGAAGCATAATTTTCATTGAGGATTTCATTGCAAACAATCCCTTTATTTGCTTTTACATCCAGTGAGTTGATGTACGTTACAAGTTGTACATTCAAACATGTAAATAAAATTAAATGATTGAAATGAAACCTACCATAGAATTCGTACTCTTCATACACAACACTGTCTCATTAAATGAATGGTCAAATGCTTGAAAATGCTGGACAATTTACCTTTATTGAACATTTAAAAAGAGACACCACTTTTTTTCTTATTGAAGTAACCATGTTTTCCTCTTATCAACTAGATTCATTCCAATCCATATATTTTGTATTCACTTCTCTTTTTTATGATCATCAAAACACCATTATGATAAACAAAACATTGACGCTAAGATATAAATAGACATAATTTTCCATGTCCTTTGTTTGTCTCATTTTTATGTGTACTGTTAATGTCCTGGATAACAATGTTTTTGTTGTTGTAAATGTACAGTAAAATATTGAAATGAATTTATGGGTCTCTGTATATTGTTGATAATGAGTCATAACTTTGAAGGACACTTGATCAAAAAAAACCCACTTCAGTTTATGTGATTGGGCAATTAACATTTATCTGTTAACATTAGGCCCTGATACGGCAGAGATTGGGGAGAGTCAGCTCTCCCTCTCCAAATGCTCTCATACGTCCACGTGTATATAGCCTCTGACAGGGAAGTCCTACTCACTGCCTTCTCATGGCATTACTGTTGTTTACGAAATTGAGAGGACGAAAAGAAAATGTCTGGCGCTTTAACCGGATTGGTGGATGTGGAGGATCCACCTAGGGGAGTTGGAAAACCCTCATTCCAAACCAATGGTGCACATGGACTCCAGTATCCTGAGGGAACAAATGGCGTATGAATCAATCGTTGGTCATCGGCTACCATGGGACTGCATCTCCTCACGATGCTCCACTGCCTTGTGGATCAGACCTTTAGGTTAAAGGCTCTGGGTGTGGCCCTCTAAGAAAACCACCTGCTTCAGTTTGAGCACCTGAGCAGTATCATAGCTCTCACACAATTCGAATGAGATTTGTGCAACGCATATGTATCTGATGCTTCGTTGTACCAATATTTATGTGTTTAAATAATAATAATAATAATAAGGATTTGAATTATCCCGTTGGTGATTTGTCTTTGTTGGTTATGTACACGGTAAATGGACTAGATTGATGTTACAATTTTGACACAAGCATTTCTTTTAATGGATGGATTTTATGTAGCAGTGGAATTTTAGAATATGCTTTTCATCTTATTTGGGATTCTTCAGATGAATGTACCTACATCCCACACTGTGATCAAATAAATAGAATAGCGTTTGAATCAAAACATACTGGATTCGATTTTCAGTACAGATCTACATTGGGATACAGGTACATCAAGCTGATGAGTCATAAATAGGACAAATGAAGTGTTATGGATTGTAGTACTAATCACAACTTGTCTATTCTCAAAATAAACTCAACTACTCAAATGGACTATTAATTGTGGTTATATTTCTATTTCGGATATAGTAGCAAACAACCTGTTCATTTGGTGATGATAATATTAGTTATCTAGAGTGAAAGATTACGTTTTGGGGACTCTGATACAAATAAACGTAAATATATGATCAATAGACGAAGATAAGTAAAACGATTACGTATCTTATTATGACTCTGTCTATACACGATACATTTCCAAACTATTACATAGATTTTACTGTTGAATTTTGCAATCAATAAATATGGTCCTATCGACTGATTTTATGTATTTTACACCCCAAAATGAGAAATATTTCTCCTTAGTTCCTGATTTTCTTTTTCTTAAATAAGTTAGTTTTAGGAATAATTGGTTGTTTCGATAGGAGCGGGGGGGGGGAGATAGTAACTTACAACTGTATTATAATACTAACCATAAAGGATTTATTTCAAATTAACTACAACTTATTACTAACCCTATAAACAGTATATTTCTTCTTACAGTTAAAACACTACACCCTATAAATTTTAACTCATTTTTGACAATTAGTTGATAATTAATTTTCTGCGTAATCCAATAGAGTCAATGACTGAAATTTGAGAATGGGCTCTTCCAAATATTGCCCCAAAATGCCCTGGTATAGCCGAGGGTAAACAGAGTCCGCTCTCCCTCTCCAAATGCTCTCACATCGGCACGACTGTACAGCCACTGACACGGAAGTCCTATTCAACGCATTTTCTCAGGCAGGGTGTTGTTTACAAAATTGAGAAGAAGAAAAGGTAATGTCCAGCACTTTAACCGGGTTGGTGGATATAGCGGATCCAACTTGGGTAGTTGGAAAACCATGATTCGAAATCAATGGTTCACATGGGCTTCAGGATCTTAAGGGAGCAAATAATGTATGAACTTATTGTTAGTCATCGGCTACCATGGGACTGCATCTCTTCACGTTGCTCCAATGCCTTGTGTATTAGATCTTTGGGTCGAGGGTTCTAGGTATGACCTCCTCGGAGAACCACCTACTTCGGTTCGGGCACCTGTGTAGTATCACAGCTGTCACAAATCAATCATAACTACTATTGGCCTCATTGTTATTGTGTGGCGCATATGTATTTGGTGCCTTCTTATCTCAATGTTTGTGTGTTCCAATAAATGAATAAATAAATCTTCAACTATTTTATTCATCAATCTTTCGATCTCCATATATCAGTGATATTTATTATTGTAGGTTTTAACCTCATCATCATATTGAGTAAGTCAAAAACAAAACCCCTTGTAAAATTATCACAATTCCAATCTAATGATCATGATTTCAACTATGAAAATACTGAAATATCCACAGAAAAACCCCTTCTGATCTATAATCATATGCTCACTAGTGACTGACTTCAAGAGGTACTTCCCTGAGTTCTAATGGGAAGCAGTACCCAGTGGGGTTCAACCAAATCTGTTGTAGAGATATCAACTCACTGAAGACAATTGGTGAACGGTTGCTCAAACATTGTGGATTGGTTGAAGTTAGACATTAATACCGTTGGATGCCGATTAGCTCAGTGGTTTATCGGTAAGTATTCTGGCGCGAGACTGGTATGTCCTGGGTTCGAATCTCGCGAGGCGAGGTCGTGGATACTCACTGCTGAGGAGTTCCACGATGAAACAAAACGACTGTGCAGTGCTCCCAGGTTTTCGATGGTGATCTAGCTTCAATTGACTCATGTTTTCAACTATGAAAATGCTGAAATATCTACAAAAACCCCTTCTGGCCAATCTAATTAATCAAATAATAAATCCAAAACTACCGAAAATAATTGAATTTATTTACTTAGGGCAAACGTATCTCTAAAGTAATTCAAAATCACTTTTTCTCAACAAGGTCTCATCTTGTTTTTATTCAATCAAATGGAAATGAACACTGTAAAGTGTTAACAATAATAATAATAATTCACACATGAAAGCAAATTAAACAATAGGCGTATACATAAACACACACACACACAACACACCTTATAATGAAGTATAGTGTGTGTTTCAGTTTCTATACGTGTAACCATAACTTTAATGTATCAATCATATGAATGAGTAATTTATTGATTATTGATTAATCAATAATAGTTTCTATTGTTAAGTTTATTAGTTTACCAACCATAGTGACAAACTGAAGAAAAAAAAAGATTATTGATTGGAATTTCTTCTTCTTCTTCTTCTTCGTTTTTTTTATTTATTTTTAATTTTCTAAATTTAGAAATGATTAATATTGTTAATAGTAAATAAATAGATAAATGGATAGATATATAAGGTCAGAAATAATTCTATCATGCAATAAATGATTTTAAAACTGATTTAAATGAATGATTTAGTGATTGAAATGAATGATGTCAAAAGAATTGGATATGATAAGAGCTTAGTTATTAATTATTTTTTTTGTGGGTTCTAACTGATAATGGAATTATGTTAGTATGAAGATTAATACTATTTGGGAGCTAGTTACAGACAAATGTTCATCTGTTCTTATATTGATTTTTAATAAGGAGCTTTAAAGATAAACATTACGACGGCGGGATAGTGGATGCTCATTGCCACTGAAGAGTCCTATAATAGGACAAAACAGGCATCCAGTGCTTCCAGGTTTTCGATGGTGGTCTAGCTTCAATTGACTCATGATCTTAACTCTATAAAATTACTAAAATCTTCACAAAACCCATTCTGATAATGATCATGTGCTCACTAGTGACTGATTCCATGAGGTATTTCCTTGAGTTCTAGTGAGAAGTAGTAACCACTGGGTTCAACCAGGTCTTTTGGGAGATATCGACTTACTGATGACGTTGGTAAATGGTTGCTCAAACTTCGTGGATTGGTTGAAGTTAGACATTAACACCTTTGGATACCGGCTAGCTCAGGGGTCTATCACTTAAGGGATCTGGCTCGAGACTGGTAGGTCCTGGGTTGGAATCTCACGAGTGTGGGTTCGTGGATGCGCACTGCCATTGAGGAGTCCCATAATAGGACGAGTTGGCCGTTCAGTGCTTCCAGGTTTCCTTGATGGTCTAGCTTCAACTGATTCATGATCTCAACTATTAAAAAATTAGTATAATATCCACAAAACCCCTTCTGAAAATATGGAGATACTCTCTTTAGCAAATACAATTTAACTTGATTCCAAATTTATCAAAATATTAAAATTCATAGATCAATTTTCAAAAACAGTTGTTACTTCCAAAGATGTTGGTATCATTGAGTGAATATAACATACATTTATATTCTCTACTTAGAATGGGTCAAAATTAGATAATAAAGAAGAAAAAAAACAAGACAAGGTCACATTCTTTATTTGTTTACTCTCCTAAAAAGTGTCTTTTTTTACCAATAAAGAACACGGTGATTATTAACAAAAGTACGATTTAACAAACGAATTACTTTTTTTTTTAAATGTGTACAAACCATAGTGAATATCAATACAGAGATAATATGATTTTGATTTAGACAATTAAGATTTTAAAAGCATGATAAGCAAAGATGGATAATGGCTAGCAGTGGAATCCAGTTTGACGCGCGTTTCGTCCTATTTGGGACTCGTCAGCTGGATGTACCTACCACATCTCAGAGTTGATGTTCACTCTGGGACTCGAACCCAGTATTTTTTGCTTCAAACGCCATCGCGTTATCCATTTAGCTACTGAGTCCTGATAACCACTTGCTTGTTCAAATGGGCTGAAGTTGAAATTTACTTACAATACTAAGTAAATTAAGGTTTTATATTTTACTGTGCATGATACATTTTTTTATTTACATTAGTATTGATTTTTTTGTTCCTGATTTGACCAGATAGAGAACCCGGAATTCTAACAACCAAGTTATTGTAGTTTAGTTATTAGTTTAAGTAACTCAACATAGTATGCATCATATCAACATTTTAAGTGGTCGACAGGAGACTCTGTTTAACCATGGTTTTGTGGCACTTGGGAGTCATCACTATGGCGTCTATACAATGTTGAAGGAATTGGGTTTATTGTTGACTACCTTCAACCACCTAACGTATCAATCTGCAGTGTATTACCGGAAACTAATAAAGTGTTTGTTTAGGTAATTTGTGTAGAACTACCAGCTTTTGGGGTAGTTTACATAGTAGAATTCATGCTAAATCGATAACATCAGTCCTATGTTGTGACTCAAATAGCGTAATGGCAACATTTCACATTGCAAAGCTGGGTGATGCGAGTTCGAATCCTACAGGGAGTATTGGTTTCTATAAGATTCTAAGTACACTTTCTTGGTGATTACCATTTAGCACGAAAATGGAATAACCAAGAATGACATTGCTCACAACTCAGTGATGAAATTGCGGGTTGAGAGTTTCGTCCTATCATGTGACGTCACAACTGTAAGTACCCACAACCTCATTAAGGAACAAACTGAAAACCTTCAAAATTCTCAGTGTCCATTTTACCGTTAATCCATCGTGTTCACCATTCAAATATATACAATTCAGTTAATTTACAACGTTCAGTTATCACTATCCATGAACACTGATGTTCTTACAATTCTGATTTTCAACTTTTTTTTTAACTATTTAGGTCAAAGATTTTGCATTAGAACTTAAAGAGCTTTTCTCAAAACCATTGATTATTATGTGCATAATAATTATTATAACCTTAGGCTCGTGGAAACAAAGACATGGATTTCTATTTGATCTGGATACCAATATAAACAAAACAAATTTTATGAGTTGCAGAACAATTATCATTCAATCATCAACTTTTTGCACTAAAACTATCATGAGATCTAAATTTGAAGAAGTTTCATGTTTTCTTGAATAACTAGAACATCTTTCCAACGTACTCTCTAGTTTCTTGTAGTTATTAAAAACAGTCATCTTTGTACTCAATTTTATACTAAAGTTATTATATTTTCAATCATGTTCGAATTTAAAGGATAAATCAATAGATTTAACCTTACAGACGAACCAGCGGGATTTGCGAAATAGCTAGTGCATGTTTTGCGCTGAATTCCAAACGCAGTCATGAGTAGCTTGTATGTTATCAATATGCTAAATAAAACATACAAACCCTTAATTACTGGAACTTTGAAGGTTGATAAACATGGGAAGTCTAGCCAATGTAAACCATTATACGTGAATTGTCAACTTAATTTATTCATTTTGACGTTTAAAAACAAACCAACAAACAACTGCCTAATTAATTATCCAAAAAGCAACCTCATACTATCCCTAAGCATTACTCCTAACTTTATCATCTAGTTCTAACCTTAAGTACCTTTGATTTTTTATGTAATGAACTATTCATAACACAAATGCATTCTGATTAGCTAAATATCGATTTCATTTTTGAAAGCTCATTTTTGAGCTGGTGAAAGTCATGAGAAAGCTAATGCTTTCATCATCAAATGATCAAATACGCACAAGTTACTGGAAGCAATGTCTTTTAGAGAACAGCTGTCCTATAAGAAAAATGAATCTATAAATTAAAATAAATAATTCCATTATAGACCAAGAAGCATTACTGACTTAAGTGTTGATAATTATTTGAGCCTTCCTTTTGCTTAACTTCACATTCAATAGTTCATTGTAAAAATTGATATTCCGATAACCAGTCATCTAAATCTCAGCGTTGTAAAACGTTAATGACTGAATTTTGATCATTTTCGTTTAACCCATGTACACCTTGAGTAGATCACCTTAATATTGGTATATAGCCACAAGTTTTTAAATAAACTTGGTTGGTGGTGGAGTACAGGACGCTCATCTTATCCGATTCGGGACTCATAACCGGATGTACTTACACCTGAGTGTTGATGTTCACACCGTGACTCAAACCAACTATCTTTCGTATCAAACAATGAGCGAATTATCCACTGAGCTGCTGGAATTGAAGAGAACGAAATGCTCATCCTGAATTCCACTACAAGCTATTATACAACTTTACTTATAATTAAAGTGTCTTTCTCGATTCTATCAGGTATTCTCTGTGTTATAAAATTACTCATGATCTATCTACGTCTTACTTTACTTATATATTTTTCCAAAAAAGGGACTTAATTCTAAAGTCTTCTACTAACCATAAGTTTTTTCGTGTCATCGGCTATTTGAGATAGTCAAATAACACTATGACCTCAGTGTTCGATATATATATATATATTTAGTCAGCTGTTGTAATTTTTTCAAGCTTCATTACTTTCTTTCACTTTCTAAAAGTTTTCCATTTTTCTTTCTTCTTCTTCCCCACTTTTCTCTATACTTACTTACTTACCTCACTATCTACTTACTTATTCAGGAGTTTAAAAACAAACACCTCAAAGGTAATACATATAAAAGTATATTGTTTCATGATCTATCAATTTAAAATATAGATGATAACAATGGCTATTTATATTTTTGGGTAAACTATTTGTTGATATAACCTGACAGATAATCAATCATCATGAATGATTCGTTTGAAAAAAAAATAACACATAATAACAGATGATTAACTTCCCGCTTGAAGTTGTTGTTTTCGTTTGATCTTTTTTCTTTCTCTTTAACAGTAATAGAATCTCTGAAATGTACGTGTTTCTTATTAGCTATTTTTTTGAAGAAGAGTGTTATATGTATGAAACTAGGTTTTTGCTTGAATTACATGTGTGTATGTGTGGAATAAATGAATGTTCTACTTTAATAACTGTTCTCCTATAAAGAAAAGACTTGTAAACATATTTGTCACTCATTTTGTTGATCAGAGGGGGTTTTGTGGAGAATTTTAGTATTTTCACAGTTGAAATCATGAGTCAATTGAAGCTAGACCATCAAGGAAACCTGGAAGCACTGAACGGCCAACTCGTCCTATTATGGGACTCCTCAATGGCAGTGCGCATCCACGATCCCACACTCGTGAGATTCGAACCCAGGACCTACCAGTCTCGAGCCAGATCCCTTAAGTGATAGACCCCTGAGCTAGCCGGTATCCAAAGGTGTTAATGTCTAACTTCAACCAATCCACGATTTTGAGCGACCGTTCACTCATTTTGTTAATGGGATAGTTTCATAAAAATGAGTTTTTTAAGAATTTACCAATATAAGCAAATTAAACTGTTTTTGTTTTAATAAACTGAAGGATTGTACATCGAATGATAACATTGAAAGACATCAGTCAAGTCTATTTTTCACTCCTATAGGACAGTTACTATTTTTAAGGTGATGAGATTTATCGAAAACTCCTTAGGAATGTTTTAAGAATCTCGGGATACAGCTAAAGTACTTCGCCCAGTAAGTGTTTAATAGAAACTTCTTATAGAGGTCTAGAAAAACAATGGTTTATGTTTAGTGTCCTGATATTATCGATTTCCCTATTGATTTTAGCCTGATTCCGAAATCCTCTAGAATATCAATGTCACACGTAGATCTTTAAGTGTATTTGTTTTTTTGTACATAGACTAACCTTGAAAACAAAACCATTTTCTACAGTTCCCTCAAATCATAATTTGTTCGCGGCTGAATTGTAAGCGATTTCTGCAAGAATAGGAAGTATTTAGAAAATCACTGTTAAGTATCCGAGAACTCAGACATGCGAAGTGATGTTGGGAGTAATGTAATTGAATATAAGTTTGAACAGTACTAGTAAATGGAGATCTCCTTGTTGTTTATTTATTATTTATTTAAACACTTAAATATTGATAAAAAGAGGCACCAGATATATGTGCGCCACATAAATCTCATTTGATTTGTGTAAGGACTGTGATACTGCCCGGGTGCCCGAACCGAAACAGGTGGTTTTCTTAGCGGGCCAAACCACCAGCCTTTGACCTAAAGGTCTAATGCACAAAGTATTGGAACAACGTAAGGAGATGCAGACCCATGGTAGCCGATGACCGACGATTGGTTCATACGCCATTCGTTCCCTCAAGATACTGGAGCCCATGTGCACCATTGGTTTGGAATGAGGGTTTTCCAACTCCCCTAGTTGGATCCTCTATATCCACCAACTCGGTTAAAGCGCCAGACATTCACTTTTCTCTCTCTCAATTTTATAAACAACACTCTCCTTGCGAAAATGCGTTGAATAGAATTTCCGTGTCAGTGGTTGTTTACTCGTGTCCATGTTAGAGCATTTGGAGAGGGAGATCTGACTCTACCCACTCTCGACCGTACCAGGGCATTTGGGGGCGTTCTTTCTGTTGAGGGTTTTGAGAACATACTAATCTATGCTTGAAAACATATAAAGGGATTAATGGTTCCTAAGTACAACTTTTGGGACTGTATTACGAAGATGATCATCCATATCTTTATTACATAATTAGGAGAGGCTTGGACTGTTGTATTTTTATATTATCCTATTTCTAAGCCTTCATTTGATCGGTAAATCGTTGTCATATGTCATATTATTTCAGTCAATCATTCCCCTAGTCTTGGATCACTTATAACTCAGTTATGTAAAAGTTGTAATTCTCTATGTTGGTATGTGGTCAGATATTTCATGACTATGAAAATATTTTATTTGTATATATTTTGAGTTACAATTGAATTAAATACAACGGAGAACTAATCTACTCCTTGTATTTGTCTTCTGATTGGACACTGGAGTAGAAGAAACTCGAAGACCAACAAGTGTTAAAGTTTTGATCATCATTCATTGGTCGATTAGTCAATTCGTAAACAGGTCATCTGTCCTTCTAGTAATATAGGTGAATTGATCGATAATCAAACTATAGAGAGAGAGAGAGAGAGAGAGAGGTCATACAACTGTATTCAGGTCACTATGACCTGACCACACAGGACCTAACACATTCCAAACCGAGAATACAACTTGTTATATTCTTTCGACATATAAAGAAATCATAAAGGGAGTGGGGAGGTTACGACACGAAATCAATCATAGTAGCTAGATTCATTCATCCTATCATATATTCATGCTTTCCTTCCCTATATATAAAACACTTACATAAGTATATCAACGAAAACAGAGTAAAAATACGTAGACGTCGAGATTGGTCATTTGAAATGTTGTCGCGTGTCACAATCACTTTTATATATAAACTGAAAACAGTTAACTTCGATTATGTTTGCTAGTGTATAAGTAAGTTGAAAGATACTTAAAAAAAGTCACACTAAGATGTAACATTAGTCTATGTAAATATTAAACATTGGATTGAGCCATAACAAGTAGTAGATGCAGACTATCTATTTGGAGTATTGTACAATATGGGTCAGAATCGGGCTCAGCTGCTCAAGTGAATACACGAATTGTATTCCCTTAAATCTTCAGCTTTGCAACGATTTTATGCTTTTCGTTAGCCAAATTCATTCTTATTGCTCGAATCGTCATATTGTCTATGACTGATCATTTCTATTATTATCCATCCTCTTAATAGTTCTGCTACTCTGAGATTTGTCCTGATAATTTCATTTAAATGTGTTGATTTGGTGTGATAACTTGAACCGAAAATGTAGATGCCAAATTCTACTTTGTCCTTGATCAATTAACTGAATGACTGCAAGAAACTATTTAAAACGTTTTGTACAAACAGCTCATGTACTAGAGCTTACTAAATCGATTCATAGTTGAGTAGATCAATAAAAATGGATTATATTATTTATTATCAGAAGAGGTTTTGTGGAGATTTAGTATTTTCATAGTTGAAAGCGTCAGTCAATTGAAGCTAGACCATCATGGAAAACCTGGAAGCACTGGACGGTCAACTCGTCCTACTATGGGACTCCTCAGCAGTGCACATCCACGATCCCACACTCGTGAGATTCTAACCCAGGACCTACCAGTCTCGTGCCAGAGCCCTTAACCGATAGACCACTGAGCTAACCGACATCCAACGGTGATCGGTTGCTCAACTTCGTGGATCAGTTGAAGTTAGACATTAACACCACTGGATGCCGGACGGCTCAGTGGTCTATCGCTTAAGGGCTCTGGCTCGAGACTGGTAGGTCCTGGGTTGGAATCTCACGAGCGTGGGATCGTGGATGTGCACTGCTTAGAAGTCCCATAATAGGGAGGAAACGGCCGTTCAATGCTTCCAGGTTTTCCATGGTGGTCTAACTTCAATTGACTCGCTCTTTCAACTATGATTATATTATTAACAATGATATACTGCTGTATACTAGTAAAATTGAATAATTAAAACTTTTTGTATCCAAATGTTTGGGATAAGTACTTAAGTAAATATATGTATCTTCAGTTGATGAGTCCTTGTTGTTTTGGCTGAATTATCCACTATCTAAGTTACTATTCACGCGATCATGTTGAATACATATATGGATGTATGTACAGAAACAATCGACAAAATCACCTGCACTTTATATATGGGCAAACGTTTATCGTGGCGTTTAAAAATCGACTTAAATTAATAATAAAAAAACGGTCATTGTAATTTCAGCATGAAAATGTTTTCCAGTTTTTTTTGTCCAACTCTGACATATTAACTGGACACAATTCACACTCATTTAAAGATAACTAGATAACGAGAGTGAGAGAGAGAGAGAGGGCGAGAGCGAGTAATGGGAGGAATATGACCCTAAGGGAAATCAATTGTCTATGATGATTTATTTAGAAATATAACATAATATAATTTTCTCCCTTAACATCGTAGCAGTTTGTTACTTTTTTTATTTTATAGGAAGCCCTTAAGTAAATTTATTCGAAAATGTTTTATTTGTCTTCCTACTTTTTCTTTTTGTCATTGACGACTTTGTTATTAGAATTATGTGACTACTGATAATAATTGGTAGTAGTAGTAGTAGTGGTAGTAGTAGTAGTAGCATCACTGAGAATTTTCATGGTTGTATAAAATGAACTTGGCCGGTAGGTGGACGAATCAAGATGTGTTTATAACGATAGAAAGTTATTGATTGTCAGTTTTGGACTATATCAAGGGACTCGAACATCTCGTGGATTCTTTACCTGCCGTAGTAAAGGTAGTAGTCGAATGTGTTGTAGCGAATCTGTTATCACACGCCTACATGGTTTGTTCCTACCTTTGGATAGATAAATTACCCGGATTTTTTATCCCATATGTCTGACCTTGCTAATTACTTGTGTATAAGATTGACCACTCTTTATACTTGGGTTAACGCTGGTGTGTTTGTGTCTGTATACTTACTTGTATCTCTTTCATGCTTTTAAAGACTCAGTGATCTAGTAATCACGTAGTTGACGTTCTCTGTCACTCCAGTTTGCATGCATTTCTTATCGTCCTCTCATCGTTTGTCTACATTATCAAATATCTGAAATGTACGTTCCTCAAATACCTTCATATTCGACTTTTAATATCTTAGTTGTTATTAACGTGATTTGTTAGAAGTTATGTTGACTAAGATGTCAGCTATAATCTGTGAACTAGATGTAATTTTTGTTGACTGTTCTCCATTGCTTATCTTTGGAGTGTATAATAAAGGACGAAAACCATCGTATGATAGCTACAGAGGAATCACCTTGACTAATATAGCGTCTAAAATAGTAGCCACTATCATCACCAGATTCCTAACTAGGGCTATTGAAGGGTAAACTTGGGAAAAACCTTTTAAAAGTAGGTTCATCCTTTGGGGCTCAGCTGCATGGATTGAAATGAGAGGAAACATCAGATAGTCAATCATTGGGAAGCCCTGGACATAGGTTTTGAGTCCTTTTAAAGTCTTCAGTAATACGATAGTGCAACAAACAGTGCAATCCATACCATATCACTTTGACTTGTCGACCCCCCCTACAACGTGGTCGGTAGAATTTTCATTCAGAGCTAAGAACTATAAAAGTATGAACTCGGCTATTGCTATTCTAATGAGATGAACGTAGGTAACGTTTTGATTATATTCAATCCTACCTATTAAGAAAGTTTCATCTTGGTGTTTGAACTGGTAACGGATTATCATCTTTATCATTGTGATAAATATTCAAATGCTTTTTTCCTTATTTTATTTCGTTAGCCAGTAATAATGCTGCTAGTTACAGGGAAGAAAAAGCAAATAAACTAATCAATTCCTTTTTTTCTTTTTCCTGTTCCTTCAAAATTCTAAAAATAACTTCAACTTATCAAGATAGATGGGTTTATTTTTGTTTATCGCTATATATATATATATATATATATATATATATGACATTTTTGGCATGTTCGTTTACCTTTTTCGTCTTACTTCTTTACTTAAGAGGTGTTACTTTATTTCATGTGGCTGAGGTTATTCTACTTCTGTTCCTAAATTTATCTTCAATAGTTTCTGTTCGTACGATTGTCATTTTTTTAAAATGTTGATGTTAATTAAAACGATTTGCTAATCAACTATCATTCACGAAATGATCGTGTTTAAAATGTATAGATTTGTGTATGTTTGTGCAAAAAAATGTTCTATTAGTAGTGTTCTAAGTTTAAAGAGTTCGTGGATTATTATTAAGTCAATTGAAGCTAGACCATCATGGAAAACCTGGAAGCATTGGACGGACGTTTCCTCCTTACTATGGGACTCCTAAGCAGTGCACATCCACGATCCCACACTTGCGAGTTTCGAATCCAGGACCTACCGGTCTCGTGCCAGAGCACTTAACCGATAGACCACTGAGCTAGCCGACATCCAACGGTGTTGATGTCTAACTTCAACCAATCCACGATTTTGAGCGACGGTTCACCAATTGTCTTCAGTGAGTTGATATCTCTACAACAGACTTGGTTGAACTCCACTGGGTACTGCTTCCCACTAGAACTCAAGGAAGTACCTCTTGAAGTCAGTCACTAGTGAGCATATGATTATAGATCAGAGGGAGTTTTGTGGAGAATTTTAGTATTTTCACAGTTGAAATCATGAGTCAATTGAAGCTAGACCACTACGGAAAACCTGGGAGCACTGGACAGCCGTTTCGTCCTATTATGGGACTCCTCAATGGCAGTGCGCATCCACGATCCCGCGCTCGCGAAATTCCATGGTGGTCTAGCTTCAATGACTCATGATTTCAACTGTGAAAATACTAAAATTCTCCACAAAACCCCCTCTGATTATTATTAAGCTGATCAATGGAGTTAAACTCTGTTGAGTGTAAGAATGCTATTGGAAGATATTTGTTGTGTATTGCAAGTTGACTGAATTTGGAAATGTAAATCAACTCCATGGTCTAAAGGTTGATCGGTTACCGAGAGACCTGAAGGATGTCCTGGATCGATCCATGGATGGGCATTGTTGAACAGTCGCATACTAACAAGGAACAGCTGTCGATTGCTCTTTGGTTTTTAATGATACTTCAAATGAGATCAGTCTGTGACGAATACAATCTACAGACCAAATCAATTTCCATAAACATCCCTTCAAACAAACTATAAATTAAAGTCACCAAAATTTACTCTGAAGAATAGCTCGATATTATTTGTAGTGCCATTGTCAGTTTTAAGTAACTGGAGATAACATTGTTTTCGTGTAATTTCTATGGAAAAAAGGACTCTATAAACAGATTGTCAAAAGAAACTTTGGGACTATTTAGAATTTCATTGCACGACATTATTACATCAACTCTGAGATGCAGGTACATCCAGCTGACGAGTCCCAAATAGGACGAAACGCACGTCGAACTGGATTTGACTGCTAGCCACTATCCATCTCTGCTTACCATGCTTGTGAATTAAGGCTATATCGAGGCAATACGCACAGTATGCACATATGCCAATCAGAGACTGACCAGTTGCAGTCCTAAAAACATCAATGGGAAGATTCAAGCAAACAATAATAAATGAATAAATATAATATTTAGTTTAAATTATTCTTTCATTAAATCTATTTTACCAAAATAAACTTTTAGCATATTTGATACGCGGTCATTAGAAGAACCTAAGACACGCCTTTCGTATCTAGGATTCGTCTGCCGAATATATCTGCATTTTGTAGTGTTAATATTTACACTGAAACTCTAATGCAATACCTGTCTCTTTAAACTCCTAATGCGTTTTTTTACTGAATTGCGGAGTCATGATAGTTTATTTGTTATTCAACGAACATGAAAGTACAAGGGTGTTTATTTTCTCGTTTTGGAAATTCAGGACCGCGATTAATCATTCTCTATTGCCATATGTATATACTGAGCGGGCGGTTTCGTCATAGAATTTTGTGTCACGTTTTCCAACCATTTGATATATGACTACCGACGGAAGTTAACATTTTGTTTGATAAATTTTATTCTCGTAATCTTTCCCCGCTATTACTGAGATTTATTCAAAAATCCAATTTCTACTCTGAATGTTCAGTGAACAATTATACTGAAAAAGACGTATATTCACATCTTATTGAAATTGGACATTCTTTCGGTGTTTTTCTATTTTAAAATGCCTTTACACAACACGTTGATAGATAATTCATTTGGAATTGCCATTATATTTTTATTTTCATAGTTTAAGTAACGGATTGGTCTTGGTTAGACCATCTCTGAAATTTTGGATATACTGGACAGCTATTTCGTTCTAGTATAGGACTCCTAGGCTACGAGCATCCATGACCCCACTCGCATCCATGACCCCACTCGCATCCGAACACTTAACCTTCACATGACTAATCCTGTATCAAATAGTGTGCATGCTTATCTCCAATTGATGAACAATATTACTCAATCCTGATCCATTGATGTGGAGTATCATACTAGGACTTAATGGTTGACCAGTACTCCCAGGTTTTCAATGATGATCTATGATCACTTCATGATTTAAACTATGAAAGTTCTGTAATCTCAGCAAATACCATCATAAAAGTATTCTTATTTACTGCAATTTAAAGAATCTAGAAGATTATAATAATAAAACAGGAAATTTCAAAGATCATAAAAAGTGACTAGTTGAATGATTGTGTAATTGTTTGAGTTAGTCTGCTTTCATAGACTATTTCAATCAAGTTTTTAATCAGCTAAAAGATGACTCTAGTATTTTCAATGTTCATTAAATGTATTTTTATCTAGCACTCAGTTTTTTATTTTCCGTCCCTTTATTGTGTGGAGTATCTTGTATATTAAAGTATAATTTTCATTTTCAAATTTCATTCTAAGTGGCTGGGGTTATCAACAACTGTATTCCAGGACTATATTTTATGTATAGCGCACTCCAACATGCCAGGATGAAAACATGGATCTATAGTAACTGTTCGAAATGATATACATTCTTAAACATGTCACTCATTCAATCTATAAATTGAGAAAAAAGTAACAGAAGATGCTAAGCAATAAATAATACGTGAATATTGTAAACATTATGAGTAACGCCAGCCATTATTAAGCTTACTCGATATCTTCATAGTTGAAAGCGTGGGTCAATTGAAGCTAGACCACCATTGAAAACCTGGAAGCACTGGACGGCCAACTCGTCCTATTATGGGACTCCTCAATGGCAGTGTGCATCCACGATCCACATAGATATCATTTTTATATCATTTAACGCAAAATAAGGAGTAAGTCAAAAAAAATTGTTATCGTCAATCAAACTTAAGTAATGTTAATAATCTATGAAAGTACTGTTATAACTCAAGCATGATCCAAGAAAAAAGTATGTAGTGGTTTCTATATCGATTAAGTGTTATGATATACACATGAATTTACTTGTTCATTCATGTTTAAATCTTCTAGTCCATTGATTTATACATTTTTTTCAGAGCTTATGCTGTTAACTGACATTCTTTATGGTATATTATTGTCTTGGGTTTTGAAACACCACTTGAATACCTTGATCTGGCCTAGATAGGTAGAGTATCTCTAATCCTTAATCGAAAGACAGTGAGTGCCTGTCCAAACATAATAGACCTGTACTCATAATAAACAGGTTTATATTATTTATTTATAGTATTAGGAAGTATGAAAACTGCAATCTAGTACATGGTATGTAAGACTCTAAATTATCATATTTGTATGTTTAGTCTATTGATTAATACCTGCTATTTTATCTATCTCTCCCTTCCCACCTTCCTCTCTGTATACATCTATATTTGTATCTGTAGAAATTTGTATTCAAGTTTAATTATTTAGCTTAGTTCCAAATTCCATGAAAGAGTTTTTGAAGAAAATATCCCTTGAACAATCGGTATGTTATTTATTATATTCATTGAAAGCTAGTGGAATTCGCTGACATTACCCTATTTGTCCACTTTCATCATAATACTTTTGAATATTTGTACCCAGTTGACCAAATCTTATTACTATCGTTGAAATTATTTGAAACTGTTGACAATAAATTCGACGAGGCTAGCTGTACTTGTGTTAGGTTAACTATCTTCTTTTCAATATTTAAAAAATGTGAGATATCTAGCATTTTCGAGCATTTCCCCGTTTGTTTAGGGTGTTAGTACTACAATATGAGAGTGAAATTCTCACAGATCTTATTTTTTTCATCAAAAGCTATCTACATGTGTCTTCTGTGAATGCATTACTGTAGTGCATCTCAACTTGTCGGATGAAAAAAAGTAAATAAAGTGAAAATTAAAGCTTGAACTGAAATCCTCAGTGAAAATTATGCTCTCAAATATAACATTCACCGAGTAAATGAACAAAACAGTGCTAGATATTGTATATATATACTGAACATCGGGAGATATTCGATGTGACTGAACTCTACCGATCATAGCTTTTCATTAGAACTCAAGAAGGTGCATAAGATTTTCAATCGTGATCTATCCGAGATCAATTCATGGTTTAAATTATGGGAACATTATTATTCTTAAAAGGGCTTCAATTTAACAATCCAAAATTAGTTTTTTTTTAATCGATCAATCGATCGATTACATATTGATTTTAGCACAAATGGGGAACATTCACCGAATACATAATCAAAAAAAAGAGAGAGAAAAGTTTATTTTACAATAAACGCACTAGATGGTTTACATTTTTCTATCTGTTGTCTGATATTTACAGTTTTAGATTTAGGCCAGAAAAAAAAACAATTGATAGAGAGAAATTTTTTGATTGACTCGAAGCTCCACTTTTTCCCATCCTGTATACATCGATATGTGTATAAAGTATGTAAGTGTATATGTGTGTGTGTGTGTGTTTGGAACATATGTTGTCTGATGATGACAGTAATATTAACAACAAACTATCAAATAATACTGTCGGTTGTCGATTATTATTATTATTTGTAGCAATGATATTATTAAATAGTATTGATAATACATTGACTGACAACAACAAATGCATTTACACAAATGCCATGCGTACTAAGCTCTCTCTATCTCTCTGTATATCTATATGAAGTGTTTAAAATATACAAGTATATTAAGTAGTATCTAAACTCTGCAAATTTGTACAATAAATTTGAAAATAAAAATATTAAAGAAGTTCTACTTCCAAGATTAGTTTATGTACAGGAAGAATGAGTATTTAAGATATCATGAGTGACTTGTAGCCTATTAAAGGTACTGGAACACATACCGATAGTCGTAATAAATTCGACAAATATGTTCAACGGAAAAGTTCAGCGGAAAAGTTTCATAAAAATACTAATTGGCTAAAAGTAATACGGTCGCTCAAAATCGTGGATTGGTTATACATTAACATCGTTCGATACCGACCAGCTCAGGGGTCTATCGGTTAAGGGCTCTGGCGCGAAACTGGTGGATCCTGGGTTTGAATCTCGTGAGTGCGGGATCGTAGATGCGCACTGCCATTGAGGAGTCCCATAATAGGACGAGTTGGCCGTCCAGTGCTTCCAGGTTGTCGATGGTGGTTTAGCTTCAATTGACTCACGCTTTCAACTATGAAAATACTAAATCTCCACAAAACCCCTTCTGATAAAAATGATTGTTAAATGCTTCTCAGATTTCATTAGTTCTTCATTTGATATTAATTGTTGATAATGATCATTGATTGATTTATACTCTATACATACACACGCATATTAGAAGTCCCATTTGAAATAATCTACTTATACATCAAATAATTGTTATATTTTGGACGTGGTTGGTAGTGAAATGAAAGACATACAGTCCGTACGGTTTAGAACTTGTCAGTCAGATGTATGTAACTTTAGTGGAAATGTTTAAAGTGAAACCCTAACTAACTAACATAAAACTTTGAAATCTAGTCAGTTACCCACTTTGAAAGCATGTAAATTCTTTCCAATAGACATCATACTCACTGAATAGTGTTTGTGGTTACCCGAACGTGATAGCTCAATAGACCATAAATTGATGTTTGGAGTGATAGGTACTACGTTCAATGTGAATATCTACACCGGATGCAGGTATATCCGAATGTTGAACAGTATAAACGTAACGCATTTCGAATTCTTCAGATAACTGCATACCAAATGTACTATAATTTGTCACAAAACACAATAGTGAGCAATCAGCTCAGGATGCACATATGGAAAATAGAAGATTGATCAACTGATGTCCTGAATCTGAATAACGATAAAATACAATCTGTTACTAGTCATTAATTGTCCTTTGATCTAGTCCTCTTTTTCAGTTTATAATGTACGGATGACCTTGAGCGACTTTAAGAATGACCTTGTGAAATCTCAACCACTTATTAGGTTCGAAATAGGGTTAGGACCAGTATTAGAATCTAGAAGTAAGAGTTAGTATTAGAAATCAGTGTTAAGGCTTTCAAAACGAGCTAATAATGGTTAAAATTCAAGAAGCTTTATATTCATATAAATGAGTAGAATTCGGACAAAACTCCAAGAGTCTCTACTGCAAGGTTGTTTAATTCTTCGATAAAATGTAGTCTTATTACAATTTCCAAATAAATATGGGACATCGGTGTAGATTGTTGAATTTGAAGATGGTTTAAGCACAAAACTGGATTCAGGAGATTCGAGAATCACTGAATAGAAGTTTCGTCCAAGTACAAGACTCCTTAGTCATAATGTCCATTTACGACCTCACTTCAAATCGAATTCGTAACCTCTTGTTCACGAGATAAATGTATTGCTTTTAAACTGATTGGATTTACTATCCAAGAGTATATGAAATCATTTATAACAATTGTTACGTCCTTGAACTGTCTGCCCACTTTCGTGCCGAGGATAACTTGTCTAATGTGGATTAAAACCTTGACGCGATAGGCTGACTGGCTTTACCTTGAGGCTAGTATGCGTGAGTACGAAGTGTGGGTAGAAAGACGAAAACTATTCTATCCCTAATTGGCTGACAAGAACGCACGAGAGAGAAGACAAGACAATTGAAACACTACTCGCTTTATTCCGAAATCCGATCTGGTACCCGAATTCAGGTCAGTGTAAAAAGATACATGAATAAATAGATGACTAACCTGACCACAATGTACAATAATTAGGGAAATACAATTATGTCCAAAACTGGGGGATTAGAGTAGAAAATAGAGTACAAAATGTGACGTCTAAATTACAATAGCTTTAGAACAGAAAAGGCTATGGCAGTGAATCATACATCAAACGAAAGCTTATGATTTGTAGAATAGACTAGGAACAAAAATAAATGCTACAGTCTTGAATTGAATGAGATAACAACCCCAAAAATAGCTTCCATAATTTGTTAAAGCTTCTTGTTTCGTTGTTCACATCGATAATATTTGTATTTTTCCTTTTATACTAAAGACTGAAATTGATCAGTTCCTGTGGACAAATGTAAACTTTAGATTGCATTACCTTGATTCTTTCCTTGTTAATGAATTGTTTATGACTAGCAGTGAAAATGAAATATTTGAAAATAAAAAACCATGTCATAGTAATAAACATTTAGCCCAGTAGTACTAGTAACACAATAAATTCTAGTTTTTTATGACTATTTTATGCATTGATAAATACTGAGGGTAGGTTTTTTCTTAAATTAATGTTTCTGTGAGAAACCGCTGATAATGGTGATCAATTACGTTTTTTTCGTCAGTGTCTTACACTGCCATAAAAAAATAATCATGAAAATTGACTTATCTAATTGTCTCTTAAAGTGGTGGTTGTCCTTGCAGAGAACTTTAGATAGACTATATTCTAATTTTATTACAAAATGTTTATCAGAGGTCAGAGTGTATTATTAGATTTATGAAGATGGTTGAATATTGTAGTTTATTTTATGAATTGATTTTGACTAGGCCATTATTAACAACTGAGAAGGAGTGGATAAGTGTCTTATTTTAACAAAAGACCCTTTGGGAATAAATAATCACGAGGTATCACGAATTTACTGTAGTTGGTAATGCGAATTCTTGGATGTTTTATTAAATGTTCTAAAGGTTAAGTGCTCTCCATGAAGCCTAAAAGTCCTGGTTTTAATCCCTGGTAGGATCGTGGACGCTTATTGAAACTGAGAGATCGTACACTATAACAAAACAGTTGGCCAGTGCTTTCTAGTTTGTAGTGGTTTTTTAACCGAAGTCAGTTCATAATGTCAAACTTCAAATAATGTAAATTATTGATTTACTTACCAAGACGATTTTCTAGATATTAAGTGGTTGGTTTTGATTTTTAAAATATTAAGAAACAGTCCGAATTTTAGCGTGATAGATATCCATGAAGAATTATAAAATTAATTCCTTTATTGGAGGTTCTGAAGGATTAACTACTGATAATACATAATTGTCTTCACACTAATCAATCGCTTACTGAAAATCAGTAACATGCTGAATAATCCTTAGTGCTAAGCGAATTTCAGTGGTCGATTTATGACATTACTTTAATACTCTGTAAATGATTAGTGTGAATGTTTCCCTTTTAAAGATTGTCAGTGCGTTATAATCATGTGCTTACTAAGGACCAGCATCGAAATCTCAATTTCCAGATTTTAATGTGATAATGTGTTAGTTGTATTACTAATAAAACTGTTATACAGTTTAACTATGTGCGTAATGTTAATACGTTATTTTTCAAATACCTTATCTCTCTCTCTTTGCCTAAACTAATTTTGTTGACATGAAGACGTATATATGTATAATAAATACTGCATTATAGGATTGAAAAATAATCTATCTTTTACTAAAAGTTGTCTATTATCAAAATTGGATGCCGGCTCAGTGGTCTAGGGGTTGAATGCTCGCGCGCGAGACTGATAGGTCCTGGGTTGGAATCTTGCGAGGCGGGATCGTGGATGCGCATTGCTGAGGAGTCCCACAGTAAGACGAAACGGCCGTCCAGTGCTTCCAGATTTTTCATGGTTGTTTAGCCTCAATTAACTCATAATTTCAACTATAAAAATACTGAAATATCCACAAAATCCCTTCTGAAATATCAAAGTGCTTTTTTTGTTTGTATGGTAATAAATTTAAATAGATCGATAAATCTTAAATCATGATGAACACAATTAATTGTTAACTCAAATAGTTTTATTGCTAAGTGTTTCGTTAGAAAGGTTTAATCTATGATAAAGTGGTAAGTGAATGAAGAGACCTTAAATAAATGGAATAAAGTGACAAAGATATTGCATCTGTTGTGATGAATACTTTTTCAGACAGAATTTATGTCTCAAGAACTTTTAAGTCACCTTTGAAATGCACAAGCTCTCTTAGGATGTTGTGTACGTTTCAATTCTATTTGTTTTCCATTGCATTTTCATGAACATTACTTATCACTTTCTCATCGTAATGTTAAGAGTAGGTCAAATCCATCTACATTATTTGGTCATGTAATGGTTGTTAGGTCAATTGTGATTGTGCACTGTACATTTCTACTAGCTAAATTATTGAACTGAATTATAATGAATGATCTCTTCACTTGTCACAAATTAGAATTTTACATTGAGCATTAGGTTGTCAATTTCGCTTATGTGATCTATTCAAAACTCTATAATACAGATAATATTGAATTCATGGTAATGAGTATCCACTGAAAATGTTCACATTACACTGTCCTGTGCAAATAAGTTGACCTGATTATGATAACAAGATTGATCTAGAGACATGGTCACATAGTCGACATGTTATTCAACAACAAGGCGAAACAACTTTTCCTAGCTCCCAGGTACTAAACCTGGAAACGACCTGTTGAATTCGACTTACAAATTAATAAGTGGACCAAATTATTCTCCACTTAAATATGACACTTCAAGTTGAAGTTCAGTATAAACTACATGAAATGACTATTTTATAAAAACGTCATATTTACAAACATAATTGAATGATTGAATTAAACAATCAGTGAATAAGTGAACTATGGTTGAAAAAAAAAAGTTTTTTTGTTTAAAATCATGAAAATTATTTATATTCCCACAAGGCATCCAAATCAAATGTGTTACAGTCTGTTCAATAGTGAATGTATATTACAATGTTTACCGTTGGTTGATAATTTGTATATTGTTACATAACGATATATAGATACCTATATTATACCCTTAGAAGTTATACTAACCTAGTTTAATAGACATTTGTAACACTTTAACTATAATTGGTAGGATACTCAATGTACCATTAAACATTATCAACATCCATGTATAGATTGAATGTGGAACTGTGGTGTTGAAGTCTTTATTCACAACTATATAGTGATTGTTTACTGAGATAGAAAAAAACGACAATAATATAGATGTTTACAAATAACATATGATGTAGTGGTGTAATTAAACAATAATAATTTAGATTATATGTATATCTAATTGTTACAAGACATGTCCTTCTCAATGAGATACACTGAATAATTAAGTGTATATGTAAAGTGGTTGCACGTAACCTAGTAGTGAGTGTTTATGTACTTCAATCATTGAAATGTCCAAATAGTGTGTTAGTTTGTGTTTGAGTGCATGTAGAGCTGGACGAATGGTTTTTGAAGGATATAAATAGGTTTATTATGAGAAACATATCATGGTTACTGTATGCTACTGTCACAGATTTTGTAATGGTTGAATATTTATAGATGTTTAAGGGACATTTCCAAAGATTTGTGTTCGGTTATCTGAACTCAGTAGCTTATTGAATAGGACGGTGTTTGAAGTTGATGGATATTGAGTTCGATATTCAGTGTGAATATCAAGAAACCTATGAGTTCCAAATAGGAGAATACGTGCTTCTTGCTCACATTATCCACTGATCCACTTAGTCGATGAAACCAATCCCTTATTGAACGAATAGGATGTTTGTATCATTAGTGAAAAGAAATTGAATTATCTCGTTGTAGTATAGAATGTAATCAGTCCTTGTTACCAAATATACATCTTGTATAGATGTCTGTAAAATAGCCATTTTATCATATGTTTTAAAGAATGAATGTGTTGTGTCTAGCAGTGGAGTCCAAAACGCATGTTTCATCCTATTTGAGAGACGTCAGTTTGATGTACTTATAACCTATTGTTGATATACATAATGAAAGTCGATTTCAGCACTTTTCATTTGGAATGTCAATGCATTATGCACTGAGCTAGTGAGTCCAACAAACAACAAACAATTATTTTTATCTTTATTATTACCTACAACAGTAAAGCACTATCGCTTGGTAATTATAACTTTTACATAAGTATAGGAAGTTTTGTGGAGATTGTAAAATTTTCATAGTTTAAATCACAAACTGTTCTAGTGAGCAGTTGTAACGAATGCTATAAAACAATTCTCCACTTAGGGCAAAGGAAAATAATCGCGTTTAATCGTGAACTGAACGAAGTTATACATGTACAACATTGGATGCTATCCAAGTGATCTAGAGATTGAGCATTCGGGTTTTAGACTGAATGTTCTAGGTTCGACTCCTTGGAGTTAATATACGTTTCCAAGTCGTCTTATACTAGGACAAAATATTTTTACCATGTTTTTTTATTTTTAGTCATGGTATTCCTAACATTTGGTTATACAAACCGTAATGTTTTGGTTTTAGCTGAAAATTATTGATTTTAAAAAAAGAATAACTATTTCATATGATACTGATCTACATTTCCTTTTTCTATCCCTTCATTTCAGCTCCTTATCTGAATCGTAAAAAACAATTGAAGCAACAATTATCAAACAATCATTTAATCAATAATCAAACTAAAATTTCAATCAATGTTACAAATCCTAAATACAATATTAATAATAATAATAATAATAATCATTCAATATTGAACAATATTGATTATATTAAAACAAAATCTGCAACAACAATACCAACATCATTACCATATAGTATTACAACAACAATTAATAATTGTTACCAAATTAATTTAAAAAATATTATTGATTTATCTGAAAAAAATATTGATTATTTAAATAATAAATCCTCTCCAAGAAAGTTTACTGATAATCATACTGAACAATTTAATGAAAATGTGTAAGTTTTCTTTCTTTCTTTTTTTTTTCGTATAGTCAATGTTCTATCGCTGTTTTCTTCAATGTGTTCAATGTTTAATTATTTATTTATTTATTTATTTAAACACATAAATATTGGTACAAGGAAGCACCAGTTATATATGCGCCACACAAATCGAATGAGATTTGTGTGAGGACTGTGATACTGCCCAGGTGCCCAAACTGAAGTAGGTGGTTTTCTTACGGGGCCACACCCGTGGCTTTTGACCTAAAAGGTCTAACCCGCAAGGCAATGGAACATCATGAGGAGATGCAGTTCCATGGTAGCCGGTGACCAACAATTGGTTCATACGCCATTCGTTCCCTCAGAATACTGGAGTCCATGTTCACCATTGGTTTGGAATCAGGGTTTTCAAATCCGCTGAGTGGACTTTCCATGTCCACCAACCCGGTTGAAGTGCCAGACATTCGCTTATCGTCCTCTGAATTTTGTAAACAACAGTAATGCCACGAGAAAGCAGTGAGTAGGACTTGTGTGGCAGAGACTATATACGCATGTTCATGTGAGAGCATTTGGAGAGGGAGAGCTGACTCTCCTCACTCTCTGCAGTACCAGGGTATTTGGGGGCAAAATATTTCAACCATTATAAACGGCCTGCTTAAACATCTGGGCTACCTGTTTCCCGTCATCTATATATTTCAACCAGTTATCTAATATTGTTTGTTTTAATATATAATTATGGCTATTAAGCACACAACCTATTCCGGTGCGTTTCTGAAAACTGTACAACCTTTCGCTGTAAAAGTTACAAAAGGCCTATCAGAGATGTCGTGTTTGCTGGGAACATGCAGCAAAAAGAATATACATTATTCATATGTCGATTGACTGAACTGCTGACATCCAACTGGCGATCACTGAATGTATCTCATCAGGAGCAACGAAGAAATAAGAAACGTAAACATGTTGAAATACTTTATGCTGGGAATTCGATTTTGTACCAAATAATATAATATTGAATAAAGCTAATAATAATAAATAATAATAATAATAAATGAAGTTAGTAGGTGAGTATAGCGAGGTTAGAGTGTGACTTTTACTAAAAACTTCTTTTTAGGTATTTCAATTTATTCTTAACTGAGTAGTAGCGTAGACTGAAATACTGAATAAGAGAATACATAAATATTAGAAGTGAGAACTGGAAATTAAATTTCTCATGAAGAATACACTGTTATATGCATTACGTATCTACAAAATGAACGGGGCGATCGGCGACATTGCTGGGTGTAATATATTTGTTGAAAATTGAAAATACGTTAATCTCAACCTTGTTTTCTTAGTAAATAATAGGGGTTTCGCAGTAATCTAATGTTGTTAATTCATAATGAGTTTCAGATTTTAGAGGTTATATGATGGACATTTTTTCATATGTAGTGTCGTTTGTTACTAAACTGATCCTACTGAATCCTTTACAACAATATCTGTTCTTTAAATTTTATTCAACCTACGAGATCATTTAAATTTGCTCATAACAGTGGTTGGAAGTAAGATAATCTGAAATTATTTTAACGGGTAATTAGAATTATGTGAAATTAATTATACATAGAACACACAAATGGCACACAGATGGTCTCTTGAGTGAATGATAATGATGCTTCTGAGGTTTTGATGATCTAGAATTTTCGTTTGAAGTTTTGTCAGTATTTTGTTTTTCTTTCAAATTTTGGGTAGTTAGTCGTGTTCTCTAATCTTAATTGATTGGAGGGATCCCGTAGGAAACCTTAAACAAAGGTATAAGTACCAGTTACAACTCGTTAGCAAGACGTACTTAGAACATTAAGGGAACTGATGCTAACTGCGGAATTCAAACCTTGCTCACCTAACCTCACAGTATGAGACATTAAAACTGAGCTATTTGACCGGTAATATGCCAGATTGTGTCGCTGAATGGTCCTGTCTCGAACCTATTAAAGTTTTCCTGATATCTAGATGGCATTGATTCGAATCGTTTACAATCCACTGGTCTTACCAACACGGTAAATATGCCTAATTTATAAGTAATAATTAGCATGAAAAGTATGTTCATGTGACATCCCGAAACCTCAATTGTATTTGACTTTTAACCTACTTAAATCATTACTCAGTAGTAGTGTGGTGTGTGCTACTGATGTCGACAGATATAAGTAGTATGTATCACCAAAATGAAAGTGAAATGCCTGGCAGCAGTAGATTAAGAAGATTGAAGAGAAGAGAACGAGAGCAGAGAGTGATTAGTGTGGAAACGAAGTAACAATCAAATTTGAGACACAAGGGGGGTTTTTTGTGGAGATTTAGTAATTTTATAGTTAAGATCATGAGTCAATTGAAGCTAGACCACCGTGGAAAACCTGGAAGCACTGGACGGCCGTTTCGTCCTATTATAATAGGACGATAATGATCATATGCTCACTAGTGACTGGCACCTTGAGGTAATTCCTGGAGTTCTAGTGTGAAGTCGTGGCCAGTGGAGCTAATCCATGTCAGGTAGAGACAGGTATCTACCTCAGTACATTGGAAGTTGGTTGCGCAATTTCGTGGATTGGTTGAGGTTAGACATTAACACCGTTGGATACCGGCTAGCTCAGTGGTCTATCGGTTAAGTACTCTGGCTCGAGACTGGTAGGTCCTGCGTTCAAATCTAGCGAGAGCGGGTTCGTGGATGCGCACTGCTGAGGAGTCCCATAATAGTACAAGTTGGCCGTCTAGTGTTTCCAGGTTTTCCACGGTGGTCTAGCTTCAATTGACTCATGATCTTAACTATAAAATCTGAGACAATTGATTGATATTTTGCAAATGAAATATTTACTCTATGGTTCTCAGATTTGATTAAAATATTCTGTAATTTCATATTCAAATACGACGAGACTATAATTTATGTACGACCTTTGAACGAATCTTAAGTGACTTTGAGAAATGTTAGTCGATCAGTAAACAGTCAGTATAGAGTAAAAATATATTATACAAAACCAAATAATTAAAGTGGATACACTTCTTTTATATGGTCCAAAAACTTGTCAAGGTTATAAAGAGGTTCAAAGGTTCCAAAATCGTATTGCATGAGGTAGAGGAACTCATCCATATAGCTCCATAATAGTTGGTCTCTGAAGTAATGATAAGGTCATAAAAACCCTCTCAGCCTCGACCATATGGCTTCATTATTGTGTAAGTTTATCATTTTTATTATGGATATGTCCTGACAATACTCATATCACTGAAGAGCAGAAGCTTCAGTATCATCTGCGAATATTGCAGCCAATGTTACTGATGGTTTTATTATACAGTTGGTGGCAATTATTATAATTTGCCTTAATCTCAATCTGGATCGAGCAATAAAGGTTTCTATTCTAGAAAACGTCTTCCCTCAACATATATTACATCGAAGGACAACATCACGGTAGTCTACACAAGGTCTACAAGTCATTTAATACTCGTAATTACAAATACACCAAATTCTTAGTAGTTTCATTTGTTGTAGCTGTTTAATTGTCAAGTCTTCTCTAAAATTCTCTTTGAACCGATCGTACATGAGTATCAGGTACTGAAATAGGCGCCGTAACCTTGAAACCCCCTGAAATGCTTCTGATTGGCTCTTCCATAAATTATAGTCTTGCCTCAAATACATTTGGTCATCCCTACTTTCGTTCCCATTCACTATCGTATTAGTGTGAGTACTGGTAGTATTATTATTATTATTATTTATCATCCACGGCGGACCACACACGTACATATAAATGCACACTACCATGTCTTATTTCTAAATGGGATAATATACCATTTCATAGGAAACAAACAAACAAATATATATATATATATATACATGTACAGCACGTCTCGCATTTCTTCACGAGTTGAAAAATATCAACCACACAAGAAATTTTGCAAATCACCTGTTCTCCAAGAGGAAGAACAGTTGAAAAGGTAATAATAATAATAATAATGATAATAATAGTAAACGATGGAAAATGTTAAACACGCAAGCTATTATACCTATCAACATAGATTGTTACTATGAATACTATTATCATTATCACAAGTATTATTATTATTATTATTATTTAAAAACCCCTTGACATTTAAAACTAATATTCAATCAACTAGCATATCTATATATATACATGCATAGTGATAAGGAAATAGGCATGTACCAAATCATCTTACTTTTATATATTCATATATATTTGTAAAACATTTGCTTCCTTTTTCTTGCCTTATATAAATCAATAATAATAATAATAACACTTTATGTGTATGATTATGGTATTAAAGGGTTTATAGGCAATTTATATATTTACAAAATTACCTTAACTATTTAAAATTACAATCAAATATTTAATAAACTAATTAGATTGTACTTTATTGTTCAATTTATTAATGGATAGATTGATTATAAAATTGTTTAATTATATATATATATATGCTAAATCTATGATTTCATAATGATTTAATGCTGAACGGATGAATAGAAGGTTCTAATTTCGATCTCTGGTAAATTCATCGGTGTATAATCTTGAGAATTTGCATATTGAGACGAATTAACCAATGATTTCAGATTGATTTTTGATTGGTACTTCGAATAAGATCTATCAGTGATGTATATCACTTTTAAACATCTTCATAAAACGTTTACAAGTAAATGATAGATAGAGATTTGGTTAATATTCCGAACAGTTAAAAGCAAAATAACCTGGTTACAAACCGCGAAATTATTTTCGATAAGCAAGATATATTGATTATCATTTGTAATATTGTGTTTACATAGATAACAGGGAAAGTTTGGTTTGGTGGACTTACTAGTTCATCCGTTGTCAATTTGTTGAAATATTGTTACGGTAAATAATAATAATAATAGTAATAATAATGTATCGAATACAGATTTATGTCTAAATAGTTTCCATGAAGTTATATTCCTGGAAGATAATATCAGTGATATCAACCTAGTCGAAACACATGGAAAGCAACAGTTACTTTACGATGAATGACAATAAACAATAATCATCCCAAACTACTAATTGCATTATGCTAAAAGTTCAAGTGATAGGATTCTGTTTAATACTGCAGCAAACACGAGAGTGACTAGTTTTACACTTGATCTCACTTAAAACACACACAGAGATGGTTGTGCATTCTGTTATAATGTGTGATGTCCAAGAGTTGATACTGATATGTGAACTTCTTACATAGAAACCCTACCGATTATTCGAATAGAAAGATAGAGTTAGAAAGGAATTTATTGAATAAACAGAATCGATATATATATATATATATATATCAAGTGTGCTTATTATTTGGCCGATTTCTGGTTGACCTAGTATGTCACACTCCTATTGTAGTCCGAACCATAGAATTAGTTTCTAGTTTTCCTTAATGGTTCTTCGAATGATTTCAATTTTTTGGGTCACTGAACCTTTGACTTTTAAAGCACTGAGCTGGCACCCAATGATTTGCCGTGACCATTCAATCACATTTGTGTGTTATTGCCTCAATCCTAATATGATCAAACTTAACTGGTCACAACTACTCTTTGGATTTCCGGTAATTAAATCTTAAAATTAGTCACTAGTGAATACAGAATTATTCTTAGTGAACAAGCTTTATGAAAATGATTGAATTTAGTTGTTTACAACACGGACTGACCTTTGCAACTATCCAGTGTCAATCTACTTGTTGATATTTCAACCTGATACACATTTTTTACAAATGTTAGTGTACCTTATTAGCTTGAGCTGTTGAGCACATGTAAACTACAAGAAGGTTTATTACAATTTATAATGAGAAAAAGTGTTTAAAAATTGTTCTCATCATAGTCCGTTGTTACCTGGTGAACCGAGTAGTGCTGAACATTTGTGTTATCTTAGCACGGGGACTCTATTACATTTGTGCCCATTATCTCACTCGTACTGGATTGAACTTATGTTCATTCAGTTCTATCCAAGAGTAGGTTATTTAACACTACAGAGTTGAAAGATCTGATAGTCTCCTTTTTCTAACTTCATCCTGCATTGAAAAAGCAACTTTGAACTGATAAATCTTCATAGAAATCTCTTAAAAAAGTAATTATTGATTACAACTCTTAGATGAATACATGATAGTAAAGGAATTGTAGATAGAAATGGAACCCCAAATGTACTGTAGTGAACGAAAACGCGACTGGGGACAATCGAATGTATTTAAGCATAACATTATAGAATATCTCATTAAAATATGAGAACCATATAGTAAACAGTTAATTTGCAAAATAACAATCAATTGTCTTAATTTGACTGTTTCTTTTGCAAATATCCGTCCATAGTCTCAGATAATAATTGTTCATGCATTTTCGTACCAATTGCGTGCCGTTCCCGTTCTCTCCTTATCGATCTTCTACTGAAATGCATTCAATACCCGACCATTACCATATACTACTAATGTGGATATCAGTAAACCACACCACAGTATGTTTCCTTTGGTTTGAAACTGGTCAATCCGATATATCTGCATTCTACTTTGTTGATGTTCACATTAAGAGTTGAACCCAATACCTTTCACTTCAGTCACGAAGGTAGTATGTAACTCATCAAAACTCCGCAATATTTTTTTCAAGAGTAGCATCTTTAAGATGTAAATCTGTATTGGATAGTAGGATTAAAAAGAGTTTTAAAACAAAACATCTAATTTAAACTTCACCCCACTGCACAAGCAAGTGGCTATCAGGACTCAGTGGCCGAGTGGATAACGCGATGGAGTTTGAAGCGCAAGGTACTGGGTCCGAGTCCCGGAGTGGACATAAACTCTGAGATGCAGGTACATCCAGCTGACGACTCCCAAATAGGACGAAAAGTGCGTCCTGGATTCTACTGCCAGCCACTATTCATCTTTGCTCACCAAAACATCTAATTGTATACGTTGCATCTATATTATTAATAAGTTTGACAGAAAACATTTCTACAATTTTGATAATGGTACTTTTCTAGTGTGTCATTTAATATTTAATCGTATACAATATCAAAGTGATAAAATTGTAATCAGACAGATAGACAATAATAATATACCACTGTATACCACTATCTATGTAAACATGTACACAGGTAGTATGTACTTGTGTATTAGTCGATTTAAACAAATCTTTATTATTTCATATCATGAACATTGAAAAGAAAAAAAAAGGATATAAAAAAAGAAGAATTATTTGGTTACTGTGCGTAAATAGTTCACGTTTTCATAGATGAATGGCATGTTTTTTTCTATTTTAGACCACACACGACTGGACTTTTTCTCTCGTCACAAATTTGTGGGTTATAGTTTATGTTATCAAATAACAGTAAGATAGGTTTTGAAAACATGGAAACACTGGAAAGATATTTCATTCCGATATTGGAGTCCTTAGATATGTTGTGAATGTATGACCTCACTCAGGACCTTCAGGTTTCATGGCAAGTTCTCTACTTGTTAGACGACTGAATGAATGTTTAAATTTGACTGAAACGAGCAATAAAGTTTTTATTGCGAATAAATAAATTTGGTAGAAAAGATCCCTGGATCCAGTTGTACATCTGATATTGAGGAGACTGATTCTGTCTGTTACAATAAAGCCAGACTTATTCAGCTTCACAGTCCGGGATGTTGTCTCTGAGACATTGGCGTCACGAGTAACTTCTTGTACGTTTAAGTTTACATTCACTGATCATTGAGGAGTAAACACTGTAGCCTGTAGTGGTGGTCGAATTTCGCCAACTAAGCTGCACTATGGATCTGGGTAAAGTAGGTTGGAGTTATACTTTGCTGACGAGTATGAACTAGCAGGAAACCTATATAAATAGTTTAATTTCTGACTACTGTCAACTACCTTATTTTTAAACTAGAAATTAATGAACAGTCGATTCGTCCTGATTTTAAAAGATTTTCTACTATGGTCCAATTACAATCTCAACACTGGAAAGTGGACAAATACAATTGATTATCCCGAAATAGGACGAAGCTTATTATTTTCATTCCACCACTAGCCATCATTTAAAATATGAAAAATATCTTCACAACTTACTGGCAGAACATGGTCCATAAGGACTATCAGGCAACATGGCCAATTATCATTCCAGTCATTAAACATACTCAGCTGGTCCTATAGGTTCACTCACAGAATTCCATATCACAAGCTAGTTAACATTATTATCATTTATAGCATTAAATACATTGGTTTTTTATCAGACCAATCCATACTTAATTTTATAGTGGAACAACAATTTACAAAAATTCCTATATTGTTGGTCGAAGGTCTTGGTTTCGATCTCCGTTGGTGGAGTCTTGAGGAGTCCAATGCTAGCACGAGACCGTTGTCCTGTGTCTTCTGGTTTTCAATATTGGTCTGACTAAAATTAGTTCGTAATTTAATGTGTGTTGTACTTATCACAGATATCATGCTGAGTTCATCCTGTTAAGAAGTGGCTTAACTTTCTAGGGAAACAGAAATACTCTACCAGTAGTAAATCTGGTCTTATTTTCTGAGGGAGACAGTTATATATTAATGAATGAGTTGTGGATGTATCCTCTGTCCTAGAATACATAAGTATTTATACTTTACTCTTAAATTTGGAACCAATAAAGTATGTCTGTTTCTTTGAAAATTAAGGCTAAATCTTGACCAATAGCTTTCTTCCATCAACATCTCTCATTTATCATTTGACTTATATCTGATTGACCCACTGTATCAACTTTTCCTACTGTAAACTAAGTCTGGTTTTTAGATTTAGCTTCAGGAATGAGTGTGGAAGGGGTTGTGCATCAAATACAGTAACAGTATTTCATGATCAGTTATGATTAAAAGGAAAAACTTATTGTTATGAGAGAAACAAAACATGGAGTTAGACTAATTCTTGTTCAGTAGGGAATTTTCTCTATATATGCATATGTGACATCCACAATTATAGAATTTGACAAAAACTGATCAGTTAATTGATATCGTTGTACAATGTTTGTCATATATAAGAATGAATAATTATCCTTGTAATTACTATTCGATATCATATTACCATTCACACACACGTAGACATTTTGACGTTAATCGTACTTAAACGTGTTACTCCTAGTGGAGCAAAGGTCACCAACCACGATTCTCAAACCAACTCGGTTCTGGGCTCTCTTTTCCAATTCTTGCCAAGTGCTATTCGTGATTTTGATGTCTACCTTCTTTTCCTCTCACCTTAAGGACCCGAGTTAGGGCTTGCCTCTTGATGGATTTGAATGATTTTCTTAATATGTATCCTATCCACTTCCAACATCTATTCTTAATTTCGGCTTCGGTTGGAAGCTGGTTTGTTCTCTACTACAGTGGGTTATTACTAATGGTGCCTGACCAACGGATTTGAAGTATCTTGCATAAATACTTATACTTTTTTAATGATAGTTGTAGTAGTCTTCCAAGTTTTGACTCCGCACAATAGATCTGTCTTGACGGCTATATTGAAAATTCTGACTTTGGTGTTCTATTTTACTTATTCTGAGTTCTAGATATCTTCAATTACCGGAGTGTTACTCTTATTTTGTCAATTTATGCCTTCACGTCTTCATTAGACCCTCATTATTAAAAACTCTGACCAGACAGTTCGATGTGTAGGAAAAGTATTTCGATCAGTATTTAATAATAAATCCATTTTATCATTTCAAATCTGTTTTGTCAAACACTACAATCAAAGATATTTACTACTACTGATTTACGAATAACCATTTTGAAGTTAAGTTAGTCAGTCAAAAAGTGATACTAGAACTGACACATATCTATCGGTCCAAATTACTACAGCATAGAAACAGTGAGATAAATGATCAAAAGGGAAAAGTGAAATACCAGTATAGTAGAAACAGTTACAGTAGTACTGATAGTAGAAAACGTTAGACTTAGACAATGTACTTTGAGAAGAATTGATAAATTTGTGGAGTAAAACGTTTAAAATAATTTTATAACTCATAATCCGAGGGAAGACGAAAAGTAAATTTATCTGCGCTACTGCAATTGATCCTGAACCGTATCACACGATTTCTCCAAGTATTTGGTTACAATAATCATGAGGACATCAAATAAATATTTCACAATTACCAAAATGGCTTGATCCAACTGTGAATAATTTTAAGAACTGATGTTATTTTTCAATCTGACTACTTTTACATTTCTTCCAACCTACTCCTACACCAAGTAACATTACTCACTGAGATAACCGGTTTTGGAGTATACTTAGCATTCTACAACCATCCCAATGAACGAAAATTTATTACCTCACTAATCGGTTTGACATTTTTACTCAGTAACTTGCGTCTAACTTCAAGATTCCCCACTGGATTGTCCTAGCATACTCCGAATATCCTTATGGATGATTGAAATCAGTTCACTTATCAATCATTGGTTAACTAATAAGAACTTATGATATCACTGTTCTGATGGTAAATAGCTGTAAATATATTAATTATAACTTTATTTATAGACTGTCAAAAATAACCAGTCACCTGAAAAACTTTTGTTTATGTTTGGTATATAGATAGCTGGGTGACAAATACTTTCATGTAATGTAAAACATTCTGTCAGACTGAGAATTATAGTTTTGAATTTCCTAAAATCTAGATATTAAATCTAACTATTCGATATTTATGTGGATTAGTGTCTTATAATTATCATCATATAATAATAATAATAATCAATTTCATTTCCTGTTAGAGATCCGTTGTTAAATGGCTTTAAAAGTATTGTAATCCAAGCAACAGATTGTAATATTAAGTTAACTAATTAGGCATTGTTTACTTACTTGGACAGTGTATATACTTTTTTTTAAACACCATTTCTCTATCTGTCTCTATTTGTAACTTGAAAGCGAAAACGCTTCGCTTGTGTTACTATCGTAACTAATAATATGTTTAGATGATATTTGAACTGATATGAACACTTAGTAGTGCATCATATGTTTGGTTCATACTTGTCCAGTACTTCATACCGGATCTCGGATACATGTTGTTAAATAATTCCATATACGATGAAAAAGATATCCAATACTTTCTATATTTTCAATGTTTATCTAATTACAGTCAGTCTATAATGTAGAACTTCAAATTCAGCAATTTCCACAATATTATGATAAGAACCATTGTGTGTTCACTAGTAATCAACTTTGAGGGGGTGATTCCCTGATTTCTAGTGAGCAGCTATGTTAGTGGTCAAGCAGACATTACAAACCTTAACAAATTATTGTCTGGTAACATGTCAAATTTATTGAAATCAAAAGTGTAAACCATAAAATGGTAGTTCGTCCATTTAAAGGTTAGGCGCTTTTCGTGAGATTTGGATTTCCTAGGCTCGATCTTGCTGTAAAGTCGTATACTAAGAAGAAATAGCTGTTTAACTGTTATAACTTAAGGCCGAGTTAATGCCTTGTTAACGTATGACATGATAAAGCCACCAATCAGAGAGCAGCGAATTATCGATTGGAACTGACACGAAAACCGTACGAGCAGTCTAGAGTGCTTATCAGTCCTGATTCTGTCTAGCCCAGCTAGTTAAGTCCAGAGCACCAATAACAGCCTCTGCGGTATGAATCATCATGCTTCAAACATACTTAGTTTATATAACAAACAGACTGACCACAACGTACCAATAAAATAGAAAATAACATTTGTACAAGATTTAGCCAAATGTGGCTGTGAGTGTGGGAGGCAATAATTAATGGACTAGGGATAACTCAAGAATGGTAAATCGTATAATAGTTTATAGTTCAAAATAAAGCTCATGATACGGGAAACATGAATATGAATAGTTTAGTTATTTAGCGATTATACAATAAAAATTATATGCATAATATTAGTTCATAAACAGATCCCAAAGAGACTGGTATGTCCTGGGTTCGAATCTCGCGAGGCGAGGTCGTGGATGTGCACTGCTGATGAGTCCCGTAATAGAACGAAATGGCCGTCCAGTGCTTCCAGGTTTTCCATGGTAGTTTAGCTTCAATTAACTCATACTTTCAACTATGGAAATACTGAAATCTCCACAAAACCTTTTCAGATCCCAAAGTTATCATTCCTTATTGTTATTGGGACATAACACTAACATTTCCTAGATGATGTGAAAATGTAAAATTTCCTGTTGTTGATTTTCAATGAGTTATACACTCCCTTCTTATGGTGATTTAAGTTTATAATCTTCCAAATGATTAACATTTCTATCAGTTCTTTAAAAGTTGTTTCCTGTCCACTGATTGTTAAACTTACCCATTTTTTGCGTGATTCATCGTTACAGAAAAAAGTGGTTTAATCACTACACGTTTAACTAATTTTATTCATTAAATCTAATTATTAGATCGAATAATAATAATAACAATAATAATAAATAATAATCATTACTATCATTATCAGTAGTAGTAGTGGTGGTAGTAGTAGTAGTAGTCGTAGTAGTAGTAGTAATAGTAATAGTAGTAGTAGTAGTAGTAGTAGTAGTAGTAGTAGTAGTGTAGTGAACAAAACACTGGTTGGGGACAATCGAATGTATTTAAGCAAAGATTACAGACTATCTCAATAAATTCTGATTACCAAACAATGAACAGTCAATTTGCAAATTAACAACCAATTGTTTCAATCTTCACTGTTTCTTCTCTTATTCCATTGCTCATGCATTTTCCAAACGATTGCGCTTCATTTCAGTTCTTTCCTCATCGGTCTTCTGCGAAAATACATTCTATGTCTGACCCACACCATATACTACTTATATGGATATAAGTAGACCACACCACACTCGTCCCCCCTTTAAAGCATTCGTTCATGCGGTGGTTCTGCTCGCCACGCCACTATCTTCTTTCACTGCAGTCTGTGCCAAACTCTCCGTCAGAATGTCGAGTCTGCGGCGCGCTGACCTCCATAGCTCCGTCGACCTGCCGGGGCACCAACATCCGCATCCACCCGGCACCTGGGACGTTCAACACCCGTACTCCACCGGCCTGCTGAGCCATCTACATCCGATGTCCGCCCAGCAGCCGCACGTCCCACTGCTCCTCTCCGTCGACAGCACCCGCTACAGCCAACGCCGCCCCGCCAGAACACTCCACTCGACGCCAACTCTCCGCACCGGACTGCCCCAACTAACACTTCAACTCCAGACCCGCAGCGGCGTCCTCAGAACAGCACCCTTCCTCCTCCCGGTTGGCAGCGACACCAAATGTAGTAAACAGAACACTAGTTGGGGACAATCGAATGTATTTAAGCAAAGATTACAGACTATCTCAATAAATTCTGATTACCAAACAATGAACAGTCAATTTGCAAATTAACAACCAATTGTTTCAATCTTCACTGTTTCTTCTCTTATTCCATTGCTCATGCATTTTCCAAACGATTGCGCTTCATTTCAGTTCTTTCCTCATCGGTCTTCTGCGAAAATACATTCTATGTCTGACCCACACCATATACTACTTATATGGATATAAGTAGACCACACCACAGTAGTAGTAGTAGTAGTAGTAGTAGTAGTAGTAGTAGTAGTAGTAGTAGTAGTAGTACCATCTGTGTTGTTCAGATTAATAATGTGACTTTATCAAAACTATACAATTCGACTGTTTAATAAATAGATTTATAGTCACGTGTGCATATGTATCTATGCATAGAATGTAGGACAGTTCATAGTTCAGCCAATGTATTTATCTATTTATTCAATCTATTTAAAATGAATACAGACTTACCTACCACGTAAAACTGTTTTACAATATAGAGAAAAATAACATTTAGTGAGGCGCCAACTTAGGCTTATAAATAGACTCCCGTCAAAATATGTATATATATATACCTTTCAGTTCCCAAGATTGTAACAATCCTATCCTTCACTTTTCCACAGTTTTTCCTGTCTTTTTTTTCGATTTCTTTGATAGTTTTCAGATTATTTGTTAGGAAAAGTACGTTTTAACACATACACACATGTCCAAATGGGTAAACAACGAAAATATTTTAAGATTTTACACTGATTCAAATGATTTAGTCTGTAGTATATTATCTAAAGTTTTTGTAGAGAAGTGGTCTCAGTTAATAACTACAGTACAAGGTATAACTATACAATTATATTGAAGTTAGACATGTTAGCTATTGAATGGTGACTTAGTGATCTAAAGGCTAAGCGATATATTTGAGACCTATGAGGTTCTGAGTTCATATCATATCTTAGTAAAAACGATTAAGTTATAAAGACTTCCCGTTGGTCCATTGTAAATTCCATTTATGAACGAATAAGGTTTTCTCTAAAATAATGTAATGAATAGAAACTTGAACAGACTGAAAATTTGCCACACAACAACAATTCAACGTTAATAATCCATATGGTTATCGAGAAGATGGGACTTGTAGAGTAACTTTAAATTCCGTACAGAAGTCAAGCTTGAAAATGAAAATCTTTTTTGTATGGTACCATTCAAAGACCTTGGGATACACAACAAAGTTGGCAGATAAAAGGACACAACAACTAATCAGATAGCACTGCATGCTATTTCGAAAACAGGATTTATGAAAATATCTCTGAAGTTATCCTTTAAAGAAAGAACTGACACATTATAATAAAAATTAGACAACCTGACGTCTTAGCGACTAAGTCCGTAATGAAACCATGGATGCCAATATGTGTACATATATGTGTAGGGATTGAGAATTCTATAGTGAACTAGTCAGACCGTTACCTCCATTGATAAATTAGCTGAAAACAATATTACTTTATACCATTCTTTTTATTAAAAACCATTAATTAGTGTGATTATCATCAGGACATTCAAGTAACAACTGTGGTTTAAACTTCTTATTTATACCCTCTCCCCCTTACTCATTATTGAACAATTATTTCCACCTTCCACTTCTGCACCCTTCAAACTTGTACCCTAATAGAATTTATAGTTTTAAAAAAGGTATAGTCGTTCATTGTTGTTATCTTTCATTGAACGTAAAACTTAATCATTTATGCAGTGATAACTCTTCCAACCCCCAAATGCCATGGTACGGCCGAGAGTGAGGAGAGTACGTTATCCCTCTCCAAATGCTCTCATATGGCCACGCGTATATAGACTCTGTCGGGGAAGCCCTACTCACTGCCTTCTCGTACCATTACTGCTGTTTACGAAATTGAGAGGACGAAAAGAGAATGTCCGGCGTATAGGACGGGTTGGTGGATACAGAAAGTCCACCTAGAGGAGTTGGAAAACCCTGATTCAAAACAAATGGTGAACATGGGCTCCAGTATCCTGAGGGAACAAATGGCGTATGAATCAATCGTTGGTCACCGGCTACCATGGGACTGCATCTTCTCACGATGCTCCACTGCCTTGTGTACTAGACCTTTAGGTCAAAGGCTCGGGGTGTGGCCCCCTAAGAAAACCACCTACTTCAGTTTGGGCACCTGGGCAGTAGTATTCTGACCCTCACACAAATGAAATGAGATTTGTGCGACGCATATGTATCTGGTGCTTCCTTGTACCAATATTTATGTGTTTAAATAAATAAGATAAATAATAAATAACTCTTCCAGTAACAAAGCGTTCTGGCAATCTCATCATCAGTAGTTTACATTCAAGTTTAAAAGTGGCTAAAGCCAGAGATAATTTGTTTCACAGCATGTTATATCTTCATATGTTTATATGTTTTTCTATGCTTATGATCATACCCCTTAAAATTTATTGTTAGTACTCAAGGAAAATGTCACAGTCATTTTAATGTCAGCCGATGACTCTCAACTAGCCTGAAACCTAGTTCAAGTAGTGCTTTGTTGACTATCTCTAACCATCAAACATTAGTTGTGTCTAAAATGACATTTTCTGAGCATCCCATCTGATCAACTTGTAAATTATACCAATGAAATTCAACATCTGACTTTCGCTACATTTCTAGGTTGACGAGTTTTAAAGAAGACAAAATGTCAGTCTTGAAATCCGCTACTTACCATATTCCATCTATTCTATACAAACTATATGCCTAGTTTCAATGAAGTACTCGAAATGTAATTTCATATTATCATTGTCTCTCTTTTTCCTAACCATGAAGTGTTTTTTTAAGTAATTTACCGCCAATAAACTAGTATCAATTGATTCTTACTTACTTACTTACGCCTGTTACCCGTTGACGAGGAGCATAGGCCGCTCACAAGCATTCTCCATCCAACTCTGTCCTGAGCCTTCCTTTCCAGTTAACATTAATTCTTTTCATATCTGCTTCTATTTCCCGGCCGAATGTGTTCTTTGGTCTTCCTCTTTTCCGCTTCCCTTTCGGATTCCAAGTTAGGGATTGCATTGTAATGCACATTGATGATTTCCTTAATGTATATCCGATCCACTTCCAACGTCTTTTCCTAATTTCCTCTTCAGCTGGAAGCTGGTTTGTCCTCTCCGCCTGTAGCTCCTCCGGGGGCTACTGCCGGTCTCAAGCCCGGGTAAAGGAGGAGGGTTGGGCATGGGGTTAGCGACCCCATCCCGTAGAAAACCAACTCGCTAAAAAAATGCTAACCAGAAAAAAATTATTCAAACCATCGATTGATTCACCAACTGTAAAATCTATTTCCCTATCTATCTACCATCATTGTGACAATCATATTAAAAAACAAACATCCTTCTTTTTAACTCAGGTTATATATTTTTTTCAATATTTTGAATTGACATATTTTCCGGTTGTTTTTCTTTTTTACATGCTGTCAATTATTGGCCCTTTGACTTAAAATTATAAAAAAATCTTAATCGGATACAAGATTTTTGCTACTAATACTTACTAATATCATTATAGGATGTCAACAAACACCACCACAACAACAACAACAACAAAAGGAGTAACTGATTTCTTTCAAAAGGTTGCCTTTGAAAATTATTTTACAACTGATTCATTATCAAAGTATGCTGAGTATTTATTTTGCTTTGTATTATATAAAATTATGTAAAGTGTCAAGTTAATCTTTAACTTTTCAAGAATTTCATTAAGCCTAACTTTCTAATCGAAATGTCTTTGAATGGATTACTACTGAAAGTAAGAAAGAAATGAATAATGCCATTTATAATAGACTGATCACGACGATCCCGATACAATTACTTTTTACTTTTACTTTGGGTTTTGAGCTTAAGCCTTCCTTCATGTATACTTTTCCATTCTTATTACTAGGGCAATTGAAATTGATTTCATCTCCTTCGTTACTCACATTTTTAATTTCATGTAGTTGTACTAATGAGGTAAGGGAATTTCAGCTAACTCCTATCTTGATTATACTGTACCTAGTGAATGATTCAGTAACTGGGGGGTAATTGTTAATTTTAGTATTGTTGAGTTCTTTGAGATGAATAGTTTACTTGTAGAGCTTACATTGTCGGTCTGAACAAGATCATTAACGCTTATTACATGAATTTCCACAATTAAACTATCTAGCTCAAAAAAATTAATAGTATCAGTTACATCTACCTGAGGAGGAAATTTTCCCCAACATACTTGTTAATGTATCAAATTACGGGACTTATTTTGATTCATACACTGCTGATGGATTTGGTTGTATTATTGTATTCTTTCTAGTTAACACTTCCTAGATGATCTGTTCCATACATACAGTTGAAGAGTTAACAAAGTTATCCGTGAAAATCTGTATTTGTTTTTGCTTGTATTGCAGCCAGATTGGTTAGCTTTTCACTATTTTTACGTTTCTTCACCAAATTTGACTCCAACTTTGAAGTTGTATTAACTGACGATTATTGATGATCCTGACATATTTTATTTCATTGTACACATTTGGTTTTTTAAGATTTGGCTCATATTTCAGGCATGAGGGCTGGTGGAACTACTGAATAGCACAAATCAAAATAAGTGGAGTAAACTATGAACCTGAGACTTAATGACTAAAATTTGGACGCTTTAAGCACTCAATCATCGCTCTCAGATAAATTTGATTAGTACGAACAACCACTTCAAGTGTGATCAATGATAGTGAAGTATATATTCTGAGGATTGTAATCAAGCGACTAAGTTGAGCATAAAATTTCAGAACCATGAGACATTGCTTATTTGCAATATGATAAAATCATTCAGAACAATAAATATTAACATTAGGTGTGTACAAGCTTTGAACTATCAGGTGACCAGAGATCAGCCACATTGTCAGAAGCACGATCAAAGAGTAATCTTAACCTTAAAGTGCTTGGATACAAGAATAAAGTTACATTAAGTACCATCTGTAACTAAAAAACAGGATATCACTATAACAAGAGAGATTGTTAAGGAATAACGCAAACACACGAAACTTTATGTTTCGGGATTTCAGAGAAATCGTCTAAGATAGGAAAAACTACTCTGACCATACTTTAAAAACAAAATGAAGCAAGGGAAGAAACAAGAATTATTGATACAAATATCATAATGAACTAGACAATTGAAATAAAAGTACCTTCGTCTATAACAGGCAATTCTTTGCATACATGTCATACTCGTTGGAACGTAAAATGGTTGCAAATAATTCAAACTACTGAGTACAATCAAGTAGTATAATTTATATAAAAATATCTAAGTATTGAAAGTGTGTGTAAAACAAACTTCACTTATGTATGACTATTTTATTATCAGATATATGATCATCATGTTTTACTTTTTATTCTCTCCTACTGATTCTTTCCATCTTAACACTTAGCAATCGTCCAACATGGTATCATTCAGAGAAAATCAATCGGACAACAACGAATAATCATTCTAATGATCAAATTACATCCATAGAAATCAATCCATCCAGTTCACCATTCGTTAATAGGCAAGAGATAACTATTATGTCTAATAACAAGGATCATAAAAGTCAAGTTGGTGAATTATCATCATCAGAAACAACGGCTACAACAGGGAAAGTACAACATCATCACCAACAACAACAACAAATATATCAAGTGACAAATCAGCCGCCTCTGCCTCTTCAGCAGCACCCACAACAATTTACGTCAGGTTATGTAAAAGACAAGTCTAATTCACTTAATGTTAATGTTAAACAGGTAAAAATGGTCGAATCATTTTCCAAGTTGGGAATATTTATCATGTTTGAAAGTGGATGATGATATTTATGACATTGGTTCTTATTTAATTATACCTTATCTGTTCTCTTCCATTTTTCAATAAAGTTGGTTAGTTATTAGGAGCGAAATTCAGAATGCGTATTCTATCCTACTTGTGATTCATTAGCTGGATGTATCTGCATCTCAGTGTTGATGTTTCCATTCAAAATAGAACCTAATATCATTTACGTCCAACGTCCAACATTTTATCCACAAAAACGATAGTACATCCAGCTAACGAGTTCCAAGTAAAATCAAATGTATATCCTGGATTTTATTGTTAGCTATGGATCAACTATACTAAATCTCGTGACTGTATAACTATATCAGCACAATCCACCCAGGATTTCAGAAGACAATTATCATTTGATGTTCCTAGCGTTAAATATAGTAAAATAAAAAAGAAACCCCTCGTAAACCTCTGTCCCAGTTTTTTTATCTACTCGTCAAACAAAATAAACTGCTACTCTATTAAACAGTTAACCCAACTAAGGTTGTCCAGATTTTAAAAAATTAATATTGTTATATCTAGAACTTAGGTTATTTGATATACCGCCTACAACTTGAGCACTGTAATGCTAGAACCTTCCCAAGTCGCAAATGAGGACATAAAAGACGAGTGAGAAAGAATGCTATTCCAAACAGTGTCTAATATGGTACAAAACTCTCAGGTGTTTGTAGTTTTTGGTAAAATGAAACCATCATTATAGTCATCCAATCCGCATACAGTGGCTTTTGGCATTTGTCCAATAGGGAAGCTACACGTAGAGACTCTGAAACGTTTTTTCCAAAGATTGGATGAAACACCTTCTGCTCTTTCTAAGCTTTTTAGTGTTTCCTCGAATTCACTCGTCAGACGTCCTCATAAATGTAGTACTGGATATTTTCACACCTTCATTGAGATTAGTTATCAAAACCTTGGAAGATCTTCAGAAGTAAAACACAATAAAACTGTCAGGTCGCTTTTATGTTTTCCTTCCAACTAAAATGAGCTCAATTCCTCGGAAGGCTACCTTTACAAACAATCTGTAACATTTTATAAATTTTTGGAGAGAAAATCGTTATCCAATTTGTTCATCGGTTTTCATTATTAACGAGAGAATTTAACACATTTGTTGAAGATCACATATTTATTGAGTAAACAATGCATATAGCATTTAGTATTGTTTGTTTGAATCTTCCCATCGATGTGTTAGGACTGCAACTGGTCAGTCTCTAATTGGCATATGTGCATACTGTGCGTATTGCCTCGATATAGCCTACATTAACAAGCATGGTAAGCAGAGATGGATAGTAGCTAGCAGTCGAATCCAGGATTCGCGTTTCGTTCTATTTGGGAGTCGTCAGCTGGATGTACCTGCATCTCAGAGTTGATATTCACTCTGGGACTCGAACCCAGTACCTTTCACTTCAAACGCTTCGCGTTATCCACTCGACCACTGAGTCCTGATAGCCACTTGCTTGTGCGATGGGGTGAAGTTTTAAATTCACAGTATGCACATATGCCAATTAGAGACTGACCAGTTGCAGTCCATACACATCGATGGGAAGATTCAAACAAACAATACTAAGTGAATTTAAACTTCACCCCATCGCACAAGCAAGTGACTATCAGGACTCAGTGGTCGAGTGGATAACGCGAAGCGTTTGAAGTGAAAGGTACTGGTTTCGAGTCCCAGAGTGAATATCAACTCTGAGATGCAGGTACATCCAGCTGACGACTCCCAAATAGGACGAAACGCGAATCCTGGATTCGACTGCTAGCCACTATCCATCTCTGCTTACAATGCATATAGCAATTACTAGAATTGGATGATGGCCTAATAATTTAAAACTTTCAATGTTCACTCTCTAAATTGAACATTTAACCTTTATTTCTTCCCACTTCGGTTTTGACAGTCAAGTCTAATTCAGTAACTTACATATATAAAAAGAAATATACCTTAGAATTAATAAGTAAATAGTTGGATACCCGCTCAATAGTCTACATGTTAAACGTTCTCTCAGTGACACAGAAGTCCTTGATTCAATCTCTCAAGGGAGCTATTTGAATGGCGAATCACAATAAGTTAAAAACATGATTTTGTTTTCATATTTTGTCATATCAGAACTAAGTAATAGGTTCGTAGTAAATTAACAGGTAATTTAAAAAAGGTACATCATATAGCAACCGTTTAATGAATTACAAAAAAGCTGTCAAGTTACAGAATACAAAAACACAATAATTTAAGTGTATGGGTTGTACGTTCATGTACGAAACCAAAGATCCTGAGTTCGATTCCTAGATTCAGGGTAGTGGATGAACACCGTCGATCAGTCTCATACTAGTGCCATCTAGTGCTTTCAGTTTCTCAATGATGGTCTGATTAAGATCAGTTCATAATTTAAACTATGGAAATTCAACAATCTTGACAAATTCCTTAATACAAACTTCAGCATACATCACTCACCTACTAAATGTATGGTAAAATGTGAGAAATTATTGGATATAGCATACTTATTAAACATTGACAACGTCCTGTATAACCCCAGCCATTTTTAATAATTAATTGATCAACTCATTTTTTGGTCTATTATCATTAATGTCATTAGTCCATTGTCTTTTATATGCACAGAATACTTCAGATAAACTGAAATTGATCGATTCAAGACGTACAACACCGAGACAATTGAAACAACATCAATTAAAACGTAGTCAACCAATTTCTCATTCATCATTGACTACTAGCACTGAGCCATCACCCTCAACAACAACAACGATGATTCCATCAGAATTATATCAGCAAAAATATACAATTGCATTAAATCATCCCTATTCAGAAAAAACAAAAACTATCACTTCATCTGAAAATGTTCATAGTTCCATGGAAAAATCAACATTTCCTCAACAAATGACCTCTAGTGATCTAGCCACATCATTTATTCGTACTGCAAGTTTACATTTGAAATCGACACTATCAAGATTGAAACGTTCGAATAGTGGACATTCAAATAAACCATCAGATATAATAACTACCACTACTACCCATACTGACCTTTTGCCTTCGGTTAAAACAATTAATGTTAATGAGTCAGTAATGCGTCGTAGTTCTCTTCCTTCTGATAATAATGATAAATCTATAAAACTAATTGATGAAATCAATGGAAATACGAAGCGATTGTATCAAGAATTCAATACTATTTCGAAAAATGATAGTAAGTTATCTTCATCACCACCTGGATGTACAAAGTGGTCTACACGTTTAGGTCCTCCACCACCCCCATGTAAAACGACAGACATTGCTACTGCTGTCACATATCCTAAATGTTGTATATCGAAACCATCTTATGGAACTAACACATCAGAGACAGCAGTTACAACGACAATAAATCCAACACGACTACCATTAAGTATTGTAAATGATAATAAGAAAAATGTTTTAATTTTGAATAATACAACAACGATGGTTACTACTACTACAACTAATCCTGTCAATATAAATAGCGTATCCCAAGTATTGCCTAAAAATGAACGGAATGAATTAAATTTATCATTAACTGGTGGTGATGATTGCGCTGATTTTGGAGAATTCGGTCGAATTAACTTACGTACTGGGAGTTTTATGGGTCGTTATCCCAATTATTCACACTCGAATTACCACCTAATGAACTATGCCCAAAATGGGCAGCATAGACAATATTTATTGAGTGGTAACGATAATAGTATTAGTGGTATACGACAACAACATCAAGACGAGCAACAAAATCTTCCCGATTACAGACCACTTTATTTATCTGTCCAACCGTATACAACATTATCACCATCTGGGAATACAACACGATCAGCACCATCACCGAGTCTTTCATCAACTATATCAACACAAGGTATTCCAGGTTATAATGAATCTTCTCAACAACAACAAATTGTGTATTTTCGTCCTCAGAGTAGATCAATCAATTTGAAAGCGTCATCATCCTCTTCGGTGACAATGACACGTTCACCAAGAGTGAATTCTATGCATAATCCACAATTGTTGCATACAATAGATAATCCGGATGACCAGTACTCAATACCAATAACACATCCTCATGAAATGCTATTACTATCTTCATCATCATCTCCGTCTTGTGTAAGTCCGCATCCAGAATTAGACCCAATTTTAGAACGCCTGTTATTGGATGTAACAAGTATCGATGAATATAGAACAGCATTACATAGAAATGGTGAGTGAGAGATCGAGAAGTACTGATGGTAATTGATATTTATTGTAAGACAATAATTTAAGGACGAACCAATCAGATATAAGACTACGGGTCTTGGATTTTGGCGCGAAATTCACTAATACGTTTGACTAAATAGAGTTTTGGCATTTCAGCTTATGTCAGTACGTGATGAATACCCTAAATCCAATTCCTAACCCCAAGCATTAACCTTAAATCATAATTCTAATTTCTTACACTGGTTTATAACCCTCATTTAGTCCTAGTTAGCAGATGATCATTCTCAAAGTCCTTTTAGCGTTCCTTAAAAGCAGTCCATAAATTATAGTCTCACCATATTTATTGGTGACTGACTCGGTGTTTATTTGTTCCTGCGTGTGGAGGAGTGACTTTTTATGTCTTCTATTATACTAAGTTAGTGAGCGTTTCATAAATATTTCTACTATGAAATAGAAACCCTTTATTAGCATATTACGTTTTTGAAAGTTGATTTTTATTAGTTTACACAACAGATTAACCTTAGAGCTCTTGTGTCTGATTCCAAGAGCTCATTACCGGAGCTCTTGTGAGAAGCTATGACTGGTGGATATTTCAACCACATCGGAAGTGAAGCAGTTACCCACCATTGAAATATTAACCATTAGATGCTTATTCAGTGGTCTGAACGTTAAGCGCTTACTGATGAAACCTGAAAATTCTGAGTTTGATCTCCGATTATGTGGATGTTCATCATCACTTAACAGTTTCATAATTAGAAGAACCAGCTATTCAGTATTTCCTGGTTGTCAATGGCTATCTAACTAAAGTCATTTCATGATGTATACTTTAGTAGTCCATAATCTCTAAAAAAAACCTTCATATTTATATATCAATATTTTATACACTACCCGTTTTCATTTACTCTTATAGACTCAGTTACTCCGCCATTATCGACTAATCGACAGCGTACTATCAATCGCATACATACTCCTTTAGGATCAAGTGATCCTGAATCAATTTCACGATCGGCTGATCACATAACCAATGTGAATTTATCAAATAAACAATTAAATATATTACATGATAATATATGGAATTTAAATAAACAAATTAATGATTTAATACAAATGGAATTTAATAATAAACAGAAACAACCAACTATTAATAATAAATCACTATTTGGTACTTTGAAAATAGATTGTTCAACAGTCGGACCTAGACGTTCAGCTCCAAAGTAAGCTGATCTGTAATCATTCTAACCTTTTTTATATGTTCACATCAATTACGAGCATTTAATGATAGAACTCGCTTATGATGACCATGTTTTATGATAAGACTAATGACCTGTTTAACCGATGATAATAATGGTGTAAACAATAATCGGAAAGTCTTGATGCCTATTGGTTCGTTCAGTTCCCTCTAATATTGTGTTGTCTTTTCGACTTGTAAAGCTCACACGACTATATGCATCAATTATATGACTACAACACATCACAAACAAACATGTGTAATAAGTGTCAGATTCACTAGAATAACGTTTGAATTCATCTGAGGTTTGCTTCAGTCAGAAGACTGTCTTGGTTACTCGATAATATTTATATATAAGTAGATATCAATAATATACCTGATTCTACAATAAGTGATAATCAGTTAAATTTAAGCTTACATTCAAGGTGATGAAACAATAACAACAGTCATTCCAAAAGCAGTCAAACGTAACAAATGACAGGTTCAAATTGACTTTCCAGGCAAACTACTTTTCAATCAATAAGTTCATATAATAGTTGATTTAATGAACCGATTTAAGCTAGGCCATCATAGTCAGCTTGTCAGTAATTAATCTAACCAATGAGGTGCAAGAAAAGTGGATGAACACTGACTATATCAGTAATATTAACAAAAATTCCTCAATAATAACTAATAACTGGTGGTTGGATTAGCATGTGGTAACAACTGTTTAACAGTACTTGTTTCTTGAGACCCCATCATTGTTTAAAGTAATTCGGTATAGAAAGAGGTAAGAATCGCTAGAGGTAATTGATTTAAAGAGGTATTATTTTAAATTGTACACTGAGCATTTATCTTGTATACTTCGTGTTATTAAACAACTAGAAAACATTTGCAATGGAGACTGTTAACGGTTCGTAAACATATAAATTGAAATACTAGTCGTTATAGAATATTATATTTCATATATTCATGACTATAGTAGACTAAATGTATAAGGTATAGAGGTTGGAAGAAGAGTAAATCAATGAATGATTGGATGAATTGTAAAATTAATTTGCACATAAATTGTCCAAATAACTAACATACTACTGACCTTCTTCAGGAAAGAGATATTTACATTGACTGATCACTGTTTGTATAGAGTTAGTGCTGACTGAGTTTTATCAATCAAGCTGCAGTACGCCCGTTAATCTAAACGTCTCAACATCGTGCGCATTATGTTTTGATATTAGGTATTAGATGTGAATTGTTCTTCAATCCCGTCCCTAACTGTTTGATACTCCATATACATCATCTGGGTTCAAACTGCTGAGATCACGCACAATGGTTCTAAGTACTACCCAAACAGTTTACTAGTAAGGTCCCAAACAGAGAACCTCAGGCATACAGGCTTGAATACCCCTAGAAAACATCCACTCTCAAAAGATTGCAGCAACATCCTGTTGACATGTATTAAATAGCACAAAATTCAGATTCAGAGTTACTTACCGACTACCTCCAACTACTTAGCATCTTTAGTGGTAGAATTTGATCAACACTAAAAGACTAGACAAACATAACATTGGGTACAAATCAATGATCGATGAATGCATTTCAATTTCTGCTTTTACGACATAAATGTTTAGCATGAAATGAAGTTATTTATTACTTTAAAAGAATAAACTGGATGGCATTTATATCTGGCCTGGAAGAATCCATATTATTTGCAATTTATCAGCTTGAAAATTCTCTTTTCTAAAAATTATTTACCAGATTACAAAAGCTCCGTCACTGACGACATCATTTTCAAGCACAGTTGGACATTGCATGGTAGCGGAATCTAGGTTGTGTTTCGTCCCACTTGGTACACCACCGGAATTCTACTGCCAGCTTCTGTCCAACTATGTTTGAAAGTGCTTGTGGATTGATGATAATATAGAGGCAATCCAGAACAAGATACAATTATGCCAAAAAAGGCTGATCAATCACAATCTTTAACACTAACAATAGGAAAATTCAAATCAGTAAAGATGAGTTATTGGAGGAAGCAGTTTTGAGAATAATATTTTAATACTACTAATCAGTAGTTAAGAAAGTCTCATTTAAAAGTTTATCACTTTCAAAATAATTTTTTTCTCAACAGTGTTCAAGTTGAAGAAGAAGAAGAAGAAGAAGAAGAAGAAGAAAACAGTAAAACTGAAGCTGACATTCAATCAACTACACAACAACAGCAGCAAACAGACGAAACAGCTCCTGCTACTGTCACAAAAACCGGAAAATATACATCATTTAGAAAACATCCATTCCGTTGGTCAAGTCGGACAAGATCATCATCACATAAAAAAATAATTTTAACACATACACATTCGTCTGTTGTACGAAGTGATCAACATATTAATAAAGATGAGCATACAATTCATTTATCTACGAGTTCTTTACAAGCTACACCAACCAAATCAATAAGAACTACTAGGAATAATAAATCTACTAAGAATCGCCCAAATTATAACTGTGATAATGATAATATATCAATTAGTTATAATCAGTTAAATGGTGAACAACAGCCATCCGTAATATCTAATAGAATGGATTCATTGAATTCAAGTAGTAATTTATTAGATACAAAAAATGTATTACATAATTTGAAAAAAGATGATTATGTAACATTTTGGTCATTATCAGTTGGACAAATAACAATCTTACGAAAATTAGCTCTTATACAATTAGCCAGTATAGCTGATAAACATTGTTCCATAAATCGATCTCCATTTAGTTGGTAAGTTGATGATATAACTTTGTTTAGAATAGTCGGGTTTTTTTTCAGTTCATTGTTAGTTGAATAATGTTTAGGTTAGACGAAAGGTGCTAAGTCAAGATAAAGAAAATGATTGATGAGATTATAAATCTGCATCCACTGATACGATTGAGATATGGTGTTACATATGCCTAAAAGTTAAGCATTTCAATGGGCGCTGTTAGATGTTATAAGATTAAGTTAGAAGGAAGCTAGTAGTAGCGAAATCAAAACGTAGTATCAGCATCTAAATTCACTAATTGTTGGTCTGAGCCATTTAGGTAGATGGAACCTACTTGCTTGGAGTTGGCATGGTAACCACGATCAGTCGTTGGGAATGATTTACGATATGACTCATAGATGTTTATATTGATATCAATGTATTCATTGTTTATCTTCTTCTAGATCTCCAATTTCTTTTCTTTTTGTCTTTTCGTAACAATGTTTAGTTTTTTTTATCATTATCATCGTTATTACATTACTCCAATCACTTTTGCTATTCATCTTGTTAATTTCACGTCCATGGAGTATGGAAACTTGGAATAATGCATATATGTACCAGACTCGATGTTCATTATGATTTTATTATTGACTGATTTATTATAAATTTATATTAATTATTGTAAATGGTTTGTATATTTACTGTTGTTGACATTCAACGATGATACTAATAAATCTTCGTTGATGTATCTGATCCTGGAATGCCATTTACAAGTGATATTCTAGGATTGTAGAATCTAAATATTTTGAAATGCGATATTCGTTAATCAGTACTGATTCCCAATATTCCTATACAAAAGCCTGATCTGTTACTCAAGTGAAAAGAGTGAAAGTGAGAATAGCAGTCACGTTCACTTATTATTAGACGGATTTCTGGTTAAGCTAACGTAACACTTAGACTTGGGTTTAGTCCCTTTTTTATCGGCATACACTTTGACACTAATTTTTCTATCTAAATTTGAACCTGATACTTAATGATTTGGGATACAGCTGTTATCTATTACGCTACTGAGTAATGTTAGATGCCAGTAATATGTCAGATACTAAACTGCTTGACACTGACTTTCTAACTGCTTTGTAGTCCTTCTCTTGGAAATCTCTTACAATTAAGCCCGAGATAGAAGACAAAATGCGAGAAGTTTGAAAATAAGCTTTACTTCCAAGGCTACTTTCGTTACATAAAATAAGGATATTTATAGATAAATATATGGCCTTTATATTGTAGAAGGCTTTCGGAGACATTTTACATTTAGTAAACAAATCAGTAACTATCTAATCAGTATATAACACATAATCCATCGTTTTTGTAGAACTCTATTGAAAGCTGACTAGACGAAGTACTTTTACCCCCTTCTCTATAGCTGATACTGTTAAATTGATCTTCAGAATAAGGTGATGGAAACCAGCATTAAATGCTTATGGTAAGCAAAGATGGATAGTGACTAGCAGTGGAATCCAGGAAGCGCGCCACTTCGTCCTACTTGGGACTCGTCAGCTGGATGTACCTGCATCTCAGAGTTGATGTTCACTCTGGGACTCGAACCCAATATCTTTCGGTTCAAACGCCTTCGCGTTATCCACTCGGCCACTGAGTCCTGATAGTCACTTGCTTGTGCAATGGGGTGAAGTTGAGATGCTTGTGATTTAAGTCTATATCGAGGCAATGCGCACAGTACACATATATGCCAATTGACCAGTTGCAGTCCTAAACATCAGTGGGAAGATTCAAACAAATGATACTAAGTAAATCTCAGCATTAAATGCTTATGTTTATTTATCAATGTATCAAAAGAAATTCTAACGGGTGAAATCAACATGTTTCTGTATTTCACATGATTGTCTATTTCAATATTTTCACAGAGATCTTGCATAAGCAGAACTAAAAAATTCATATTAATTGTTTAACCTCTTATAACCGTGTCTAGTTTACTAATCGAAGCATATTTCACATCTTTTAGGCGTTTTATGAAATATAGAGCGCTTTTAACTTCTGGTGATTCAAATTTGATATCTAACTCATTAAGTACATCTCCATTATCCGATAAGAAACCATTTTCTAGTACAAATAATGAAATGTCTGTGAATAATCTAAATTCAACTGAACCAAACAGTCTTTCTCATCACCATCAGACACAATCACCAGGTTATGAACGTATACCTCAATTACCTATTCGTCGTATATCCTATACTGGGCCAGTGTTTGGTCAATCATTATCAAGTTGGCAACGTCGTTTAGGTTATCCTCTTCCACCAGCTATTGTGCATATGATGGATCATTTAGAATTAAATGGTACTACAGCTCATGGACTGTTTCGACGTCCAGGCGGTAAATCAAGAATATTAGCATTGAGAGAAGAGATTGAACGTGACATAAGTAAGTTTGTCCTCTTTTGAATATTCATCTTAACTACTTAATTCTTTCAAGTAGATACTTCCATATTGTTAATGTGATTAGTCTGTCATTCGATAGATGTCGAAAGCAGAAATTCTATCAAGATTATTAATGTGGTTTTTGAAATCTGGACAGAAGTATGGTTTTACACAATTCAATAATTGGCTTACTAAAATATGATTAGTCTGGAAAATAATGTTATGTCTATCAACGTCAGGATGTGTTTGGCTTCAATCTCAGTCGTATAAATTCAATGTTTGATAGTTTTACGCAAACAATGGAAACCCTGGACCTAGGTTGTTTTGCTTATTTTCTCCAGTCAGGATATTTAAAAATTCAGTATTCCTCATGTTGTTCAAATCGGAACCATTCAGTCCTTTATTGCAGAACTTTACTATTGAGCTATTCGGATAGCGACTGATCTTCTTAAAAGTGAAATATTTACTCTGAGTAATCACCAATGTTGTGTTGTCTAGTAATTGGTGTTGACCGAATACTGTGGAAACAAATAAATCCTTAATACTTTTAAGAAGATGTTTTGTAGACATTGATTTAATTTATAGATTGTTTTCAGCTGATCCTATCCGATGTACCATTGAAATTATGAGAGGACTGGCCTACTAAGTCATCCACGAATAAGAACCCTAGCAACAATGTAAACCCAAAAACTCACCAAGGTCGTTATTAGGAGCGCTTAACCACTAAATAATAGTTTGGCATTCCGAATTCGACCTATTCGCTGTACTTCCTGACCACCAGTCAGTCGAATAAGTAAACAAGCCACTGCGAACTTCCTATCCTAAAAACAACCATATTTTCACTAGTTGACAACTTTGAGAATTGTTCATGAAATTTTAATGAGGAATCATGACCTGCATAGGCTAACCATATTTGAAGTGAAATAATAAGTTTCCAAGATTCGTGAAGGATGCTAGTATAATTTACTGGATTAATTAAAATGTTAAATGTAAAGTATTTGATGATAACTTGACAGTCCAAACAGTAGTGTGTTGGCTAGCCGACTTAAATCCCTAAGAGGTGTAATATCCCAGAGATTAAGACGAGAGTTTGCAGTGTTGAATATCAACAATTAAAAATAGTCAACTCTCCTTAATACCTACATACTCCGTAGATAAGTTAGCAACTATCTAATCTCGGCAGCTTAGTGGATGTTGGATTGAGAGTTTAGATTAATAGGTACTGGGTTAAAGTCTCAGAGTGATCATCAATTTCATTGAAACTCATGATTCTATATCGGATACATTTCTTCTTCATTATTTCCTATACAATTTTTAGACTGGAGAAAATTCGATGATTGGCAACCATATGATATAGCAGACTTACTGAAACAATTCTTTCGTGAATTACCAGAATGTTTATTTACCAGTAAATTAGCTACAGTACTTGTCAATGTTTATATATGTAAGTTAATTATATTTTTGTGTACTTTTAAAGCAATAATATGAATATAATTTTTTCAGTATAGGGTTGTGGAGATTGTTGAGTTTTAATTTAGATCATGAACCAATCAATGTCAAACCACCATTGAAAACCTGGAAGCACTGGACGGCCATTTCGTCGTAGTATGGGACTCCTCAGCAGTTCGCGTTGATGATCCTGCACGTGGAGTTCGAACCCAGTACCTGCTTCATGATCTCAATTAAAGATTATTTTTGATCAAAAGATTTTGAGAGATTAGTTCCATTATTGCCATAGATTGATATCAGTGATGCAAAATGTTATTGAAAACTAGATGTCATTCATCAGCTGTTTCTCCATAGAATAAGCGGATGACATGGTTCTGATTAGTAAAGGTGACACAATGTAGAGTCTTCTGACAGCCTCATTAACAGTATAAACACCTTTGCGGTGCGATCTCGCCCGCTAAGTGCGAAAAGTTCGTTGTTTCCAACTTGTGGCTGTGAAACATGACTTTTGAAAAAAAAAGACCTCGAAGGTTGGTAGTACTTAATCATACGTATCTTTGAAACAGCACTCACATGTGTCGGGGCTCAGAGTACCAGGTAAAGATGGCGAATCATTTGATGATTTAAGAAATCTTCACTGATAATTAATGAGATACTTATTACACATGTCTTAGCATCACCTACCTCAACTTGCAATGTTATCTGCGGTAAGAATATGTTTAAAGAAAGCTAAGGTTTGCCAAACCAAAACGTGGCATCAGTCCACGAAATCACTGACAGTTGATCTGACAGTTGATCCAGACAATGTGGTTGAAGTTTTCACTGTTATGTCTGTTCTGCAATTCCCACGACACGAAGTAAAAACACCAAGACTAGTACAAGTAAAAATTTGTTAACCTCAAAACACGACGACAACCCTAGTAGAAAATACACTCATTTATATATTGACTGTACACTTATTATGATTATTGATAAGGATGAAACCATACATATGAAAGATCACATTCTGCATACCATCCTGAGCATAGTTCATGTTAATTTGATACAAGAATATGGTATCTTGAATAAACGTCACACAGATAAATCAGTGTTATACCGAATAAAGTATCAAACAAAACAAATACTACTCCGAATGATCATCATATGGAGTTACAAACAGAAGTAATGTTGAACATAAATAACAATGAATGATGGAATGTAATTTTGTCTACTCATCCAGTTATATCATTCATCATGATCGTAACCAGCAGTTGGAGACGTTGGGAGGCATGACTTAGAATCTGTCACAATAGCAATGGTGGATTAACTTACTTATTTCACTTAGATTTTGAGTTTCGAAATTATCTTTATTCCGCTAGTTCATTCATCTGAATTTTGTCTCGAACTCCTTGACTGTGAACAAACATATACTCATTAGCAATTGAATTGATAGTCTTTATGTCTTGAGACAAATAATACTTCTTTAAAACATTGATTCGGCACCCGACGGTCAACATTTATAACTTTGGTCAGTCGGGAATATAATCTGATCGTAACTCAATAGCATCGATAATAGTTGTCTTATTTCCAACGTGGCTATACTCCATCAATGATGGATTTCAATAAGAACTTGAAGAACTCCTGCAAACTGCTCAACAACAAACATATTTTTGTACATCATTAGTTTAACAGTTAGAAATCTAGACAATTAGTGGTCTAATTATGTAGTGCTTAATGTGTTATCCTAAGCTTCTGGGCCCGATCCCCTATGGGTTCACGAGTTCCTGTTATCAAAAAATCATCCTAAACTACAATTATCTCAAATGACCTTGTATTTCAATTCAGTTCATTATAAAAAGATTATCTTAAAAATTCTATCATCATTAGCAAAATTTTAAACTATTCTGTTGTTGACATTGAGGACTGAATATTAGCCAGTCTCTTTTGGTATATTTATATCCTATTCAAATTCCTTTAACATGCCTTTTGCACAAGCTAATGGTGATCTAGAGTTGGCAGCTTAGTATTGGAACATTTAAAGTGAAAGATACCAGGTCAGAGTGCCAATGTGAATACCAACATTCTAGGGTTAAGGTACATCCAACTAACAAATCTTTAGAATGAAATACTCATCCTTGATTCCTTTTCTAGCCATAATTCATATTTTCTAATATCTTTTAAATTGTATAATCACTATCCTGACATTTTCTTCTCGTTTTCAAAATAAATTTTTTTATTCTATGTTCTGTCTTTATACTGTTACTATTTGTTTTATTTCTTCTTTCATTCTTGTACATAATGTACGTAATGCACTTATTTGTAAATCAGGTGTTCCAAATTCAGTACAAATTGATTTACTCCGTTGGATATTAATTAGTTTACCAGATGAAAATCGTCTTATTCTACAGAAATTATTATATTTACTCAATCATTTATCACATCATAGTGATGTAACTGAGGTAAGTGACAATTGTTGAAATATATTTACTTCTGATTGTTAGTATATTCTTATCTATCTGTTTTTACAGTTTTAAACTATGAATTGATTTTAGTTAGATAATCAGTAGGAATTAGGAAGAACTGGATAGATGTTTCACTTTGTTACCGAACTTCTCAGAGGAATTACTTATCTATAACCCTACCAAATATCGAACCCAGGACATTCAGGCTTCGAATTGAATGTCCAGTCTTGAAGTCATTGAGTTGGTATCAAGTGGTTCAACTACACTTCTTGTTAGGCTCATGCATGCGCTCTATTGAGCAGTTAAATACTAGGAAGAAAAATTTTTTCAAATGATTCCTGATTTTTATTGATTATCTAACCTAGGTTAGCTAGTTATGCAAACTACAGAATTTCAAAATCTCTACAAATATCTTACACTAATCAATTATTGTTAATTTGTATTTCAGATGAGTGCTAGTAATTTAGCTGTTTGTTTTGCACCATCCTTATATCGATTAATTAAGCCATCATCTTTATCTACTCAAGGTGTAAGTCTTAGTCCAAGACGTCTAAGACGAACAACTAGTGGACCAGATCCCAAAGATTTAGCTGATCAACATGCTGCACAATTAAGTTTAAGTGCAATGATTACGTTGGCACCAAACTTATTCCAAGTGAGTAACAAAGTGTTTATTTCTATGCATGTTTTTATGTCTTTGTTTTTTGTCACCGGACTTCACATTGGTGAACATGAAAAGCTTTTGGTTCCTTCCTTCTATTTGAAATCTATATTAATAGTCGCTGAATATTTAAAGGAAACCGTCAAAGTGCTTTGAAAGTAGATACCATTTTGAAGTGGATAAAGTAGTGGAACCAGGATATATTACGATCTGTGAGACATTTGTCGCTTTCCTAACACATTTGAACCTTATCAGTTGCAAACTTCGATTAGAATGTAATGATATATTCTACAATCTACCTGACAACGGGTATATGATGGTATTATTCATTTATTTTCTACTGTCTTGTTTTCTAGTAGTGAAAATAAGTCAGTCATAATTAATGTACATCCAGTCCACATATGGGCATTAGGCTCAGTTGTCGTATCATTATTAAGTCTAATATGGCAACTTGATTGGATAAGTGAAATGAATCTGGACAAAACCAGAACTAGACAGACTTGATATGATTTATATATTGTTCACTGATAGATAAGTATAATTTATTCAACTTGACATTACTTTAAACACTGACCTTCTGATCGATTTCTAGTCTCCGGAAATAATTTACTCCATAAGTTCGAACAAAAAATAAAATGTGAGAAGTATAAATCAAGCTTTATTTCGGAGGCGGGTCTCTATATAGAGGACAATCGTGTTTATGGTATTACATACGAATTTAGGATTCGAGAAGTATTAGGAGAACATGCTAAAATTGATGATTTTCTAGTTAGGACAGTGAGACCATCATATATCATTCTCCAGAACTTTTTTGTAAGTTTCCAAAGAGCGTTAACTGAGCGAAGTATTTTCATAATTTTTGTCCTGCTTCTGAAGACTGTTTCCGAGTAATTATGAAAGGATCCTAACAGTTTAATCTGTTATTGTTGTTAGTTTCATCGAGATAACTCTTTGAAGATTCGTTAAAGTAAGGAAATATTCTTCGCTTCTTAATATCCTTATTTATCAAGAAAATGTAAACAATATGTAGTCGTACAAATATAGCACAGGGGTAACGTCTTACACGGTGAAACTGAGTGACGCGGGATATATATATATATAATGACTCACTCAGTGATAAACTCAGCAATGACTGTCGGTCCACAACACAGACAGGCACAAAAATGACCACTTCAATATAGCCGGTTAGACAAAATGTGTCAGTCAATAAGTGAACTCCCATATTGATCTGTTAGGAGAATAATTAATTTACAACTAATCAAAATACTAGAAGACTAATTATACAATAAACGAACTTATTACTCATGAGTAGTGCAATTTCAATCCACAACTACATCTACATTTGTTTTCATTATTTTTATTACCACTACGACGACTTAGATCTCCTGCTCTTTATTAGAGCATTCAACTCTCCTGACTAGTTTAACTCCATTGGCACAAGATTTAGAGTCACTAATACCGAATGGTGATTGGCCTCAATGGATACAAAATTCATTAACTGATCTTATACGTGAATGTTCTTCATCAAAATCTAAAGGATGGAACACGATTAATCGTGATGTTATGAAGTATTACAATGCTGAGTAAGTTTGAGAAGTAGTTTGGGAAGTACTATTTTCTTTTACTGTCTAGTATTCCCCAGAAAATAATTGATTACGAACATTGTGTATTCTGATATTAGGGCTTATATAGAATTTACATAGGAACCTTCTAGCAACTTCTCGATTCACCTATTAGAACCAACTGGTTAAAAATGTATCGACCTGTGCATTCTGATTTGAGCCTTTCAAGGAATTCAATATTCAAAACTATTCTGTCAACACAATGCATGTAGAGAGTTTTGGACGGTGTGGTTTTACGTGAAGGAATAACCCTGGTTAGACAACCACTGAAAATTAGTAAGGACTGGACAACTGTTTCGTCCTGACCTCGAACTGATTAGTTGAAGGAGGGATCCATCTACAACACTAAGAATCGAGATTCGGACCTTTAGGTCCTGTTCCGAGTTTATAACCTTCAGACAACTGAGCTGACATCTAATATTTTATATTTCTTAATTTCAATCAATTTTTGGAGTCCTAATGGGAAGAAAAACTAATAAAGGAGTATATGAGATAGAAAATGAGTGTTGGGATTGTGAGTGAATGAAAGATAACTTTTTTATGCACAGAGTTTAAACTTGAATAGAGTGTTTGCTAAATCCTCTGCAGTGCCGAAGTTTGTATCGTCATTGAGATAATTCCTTTAACCGTATAGATGACCTTGAAAAATAATTATTGTGGAGCGACGTGACCATAATTTACGAAGTGTTCAAAAATCGAACTATCGGTTGACTTGTTTACCGTTTTGACAGTTATGAAAGGTATTGCTTGGAGATAAGTTTTGAATGGACTTAGTTTATTGAGCCGATATGGTCGATTTCATAATAGCAAATAAACTTGTAGTTACTCGTTAACGTGACTCAAAGTAGAAGCTCGTCCTTGAAACACCCATGAATCAAAGTTCACCTGATGAAGACGATAAAACGTATATCATCATAGGGTGTTTTTCTCAATTGTCTTGAGATCTTTTTTAAATATATCTGTAGAATGATTTCTCTTAAAATTAATCCCCATGAAAATAGTTTTCTTGAACCCTCTAGACACAATTTTATGTTGCCCGTTTTGTCATTAACTTCCTGTTGATGAACCTTTCGAGGATACTTATTGTTGGTAAGTAACTGGATCTGGGATTTTCCAGTTCAAATAACGATCAAACTAAATAATTCATTGATTAATCAAGTTCATAAATGAATATCACCATCTAGTTGGTTGATATTAAGTATTTCAGTATTGAATAACACTTCATTTCTTCATTTCCTATGGTTTCTATCCCTTTTTTTTTCCATATCTACTGTCGATTAGTTCGGGTGTTAATGAATCGTTGGATAATTTTGAAATTCATTACAAAAAAATACCAACTTCAACTGAATCAAAAAGTACATCAAATTCTTTACGTTTATGGCGTTGTTCACTGTATATACCTGAAACTAATCCACGTGTAATATTAAATCGATTTGTGGAAACTAGGTAAGTTTATTTCAATCATTTATTGGTTGATCTCTTCACTAATTAAATATGTAATTTATAACCTCATTTGAGATTTGTTATCCTATTTACTGGGTACGAATTGGCTTACTTAACTTCGATTCACACATGACTCACACTCACATTGTCTATTGTCTAAACTAAACCTGGGACATAGTGACTATTAGTCGAATTTGTTAATCACTCAACTTATAGGCTAACGGAATAGATGGCAGATTAGTAGTTGACAATACTGAAATCAATAATGAAATGCTAGTAATACCCCACTGATGAGTCCTGAGTAGAACGAAACACATATTTTGTATTGGATTATTAATCATTAATAAAAAAATCAATAGTCAGTCTGTAGTCCCAAGTAATACATTCAAACAATTCTCTCAGGTTGCATAAGTCGTCTCCATCGGTTCCATCCCTTAACATCAACAACGGGGAAATACAACTCCATACAAATAACTATGATATATGATTACACCATTACACATTTTTTATAATTTTCAGAATGTTTTTTGTGAAAGCTAGTCCCCCATAGGTACATAAGCTGGAGCTTCAGAAATTTCTTCAATAATCCTTATATTGTGACACTAGTTCATGATGAGAACTTTATTCTTCAAAGTTGAAATCATGAGTCAATTGAAGCTAGACCACCATCGAAAACCTGAAAGCACTGCACGGCCGTTTCGTCCCATCATCGGACTCCTCAGCAGTGCGCACCCACGATCCCGCACTCGTGAGATTCGAACTCAGGACCTAACAGTCTCGAGCCAGAGCCCTTAACCGATAGACTACTGAGCCGGCATCCAACGTGGATCAGTTGGAGTTAGACATCAACATCCGTTGAATGCCGGCTCAGTGGTCTATCGGTTAGATGCTCTGGCTCGAGACTGGTAGGTCCTGGGTTTGAATCTCGCGAGTGCGGGATCGTGGATGCACACTGCTGAGGAGTCCGATGATGGGACGAAACGGCCGTGCAGTGCTTCCAGGTTTTCGATGGTGGTCTAGCTTCAATTGACTCATGATTTCAACTTTGAAAAATACTGAAGTCTCCACAAATCCCCTTCGGAGAGCTTTATTCATCATCTACACATTTTCTGATAGACCTATCAGTCAGTTGATAGACTATTTTAATGGATCCAAATTAAAGGTGACCTTCTTGAAACCATTCAAATATCATGCTAACGAACATAAGTTATTGAGCTTTTGCAAGATGACAATTATCATAAGTGACTTTAATTAAAACCATACTGCGACTAAATAACTGTGACAAGAGTTGAAAGGACTGAGTAAATCTTTTTTTATGATCAATTTACAAAACATCATGTCTTATTTCTATCCATTTATACCTTCTTTCTACATATTTTTAAAAAAAACTTAGATCATCATGGGATCCAGAAGTTGTACAAATGACAATAGTTGATCAAATATCTGATAGTGTTGACCTTTGTGAACTACATTTATCTTCAACTTATCCACAACCAAAATGTTTACTACAATTATTACGTGGTATACAATATACATTGGATGATGGGAGTTGTGCAATGTTAAGTGAATCAATATGTAATTCTGCATTCTCCATTACAGACACTACTCATTCTTTGACAACATTATCAACGAGTCCATCGATGAATGTTCTAGGTCATGTGTATGAAGATCATGTTTATATTCGTCCAGATAATAATGGTCGGGGTTGTCGTGTATATTTGTTGTCTCGAGTTGATGTAAAGTAAGTTGTCTCTTGTTGTTGTTATTGCTGCTCTGATTTCTTTGATTGTCTTGTTATATGTACACTGAGAAAAAGTAGAATTCTTAAATGTAAGGAATCCATAGAACAACAGTTCTGACTTAATTGGGTCATAACAACTCATATCAGTCAGTCAGTCGGCTAATTAGTTATATTCAATGTAGAACCTGGCACATATACTCATCGATTTAAATTGCCCCATCAGCTAAGCTTAGCAGGATGAAATTATCACGACAGAGTGTCACAAGTTATATCTGGGCAACGTTAATCGATTTCACTTGTGAAATTCACCATCCGGAATTCCGATCACAATTTTTCTACTTCACTTTTCTAGCGTTCTTAGTCTTAACCAATGATACATTCTGACCGACACAATTAACCGTGATCGGACGTAAACTTTACTCCTATTGGTCCGCCGATATGCACGCCACCTCCTATCCTCAACCTTGAGTTTGAAACTGAAATCTCCAGCTAAGCTCGTTATCAAAGCGAACCTTTAGTCTTGTGGGAGCTAGTGCTCCCTATGTAACTCGGGACTTATTCATTCGCTTTCCAAGTCTGATATATTACCACTGGGATATTCAAGCAACGACTGACCTACATTCAAGGTAGTAAAAATCGACAACAAAAACTAGCACTTAGCATAGATTAGGTGAAAAATAACCAGTTCATCATTGGTTAGGCAGATAGTATTCACTTCAATCGATAAATTACGAGCAGTAAAATCGTGCAGTTTGTTATAACTACTCACAAACTAGGATTCATAAATCTCATACGGCAGATAAGAATCGAAGTACAACTGGTAATATAGACAATACATGAAAACTCATGATGTACATTTATTCAGGAGTAATGTCGCGGTTTATCTTACATAAATCGGACATTAAATTTGGAAAATAAGTAAATCATTAGTAACAAAACAAAACACATAAAAATGGGGTAGGATACACAAGAGTTGAAAGAATATGCAATAGAAATTTGGACATAAACCGATCTAAGGTGATATATTTAGTGATTAGCGTAGACTTATGGTGTATTATTAGTTCTCTTTTTCATTCGTATTCACAGGAATTGTTCATAATTAGGTTAAAACAACGTTAACTTCATAGTACCATGATTGTTGTGTTAATTCTCATTTTTTGCTTTCGGTCGCTTTGCCTACTGGCACTATCATCAGTAGTATAAAATGTTTACAAAAATAAATGGGGTACATGTGGGATGTTCTCCATAAATCATACGATACATAGGTCAACGCATATAAGGTAGTCGATGAAACTGGAAGTGGTTTAGCCATTACTATTATTTTTACCAGTATTATTGGCTTTTAATACATAATTATATTACTTATCACTTGATTATCTCTTACAGAGGATATGGGCCTGATTGGTATGTAAATCAATGGGGTCATACATTATGTCGACGATTAATCAATTTACGACGATCATTTCAGAAATCTGGATCACCAGTTTTAGTTTATGAATTGGAAGATTCAATATCTAGACCTTCCCCACCACCTTATTCAACTGTAACTGTAAGTACTTCAGCAACAACTACTACTGTTTCTACAAGTACACATATACCAGTTTCATCGCCATCTATAGATACATCATCATTATCAACTGATATATTAATTAATCGATTTTAAGTGTTATTCTTTTATTTATTGAATGTAAACATATTACCTTATTATTTCAAATCAACGAGATCTACTTAATTGTAAACCGTAAGCCTGTTTTGTACATACAATTTTTGTCAGTTTTCTTTTTTTCAACATTTTATCAATGTTCTCTTCTTTTATTCAGTTCATTTCAAAAATATTTAAAAAAAAAACTTGTTTTTTCCATCCAGATAGCTTATATCCTAGATACCTATGAAATTCATTTTTAACATTTGTAACTTATAAGTTGGATATAATATAGTAATGTTTGTGTGTTGTGTGTGTGTGTGTGTGTGTGTAATTCCCTTTTTTGTTTCTTACCGATTTTTTTTTCATTTTTCTGTTCCCTATTTTTACAATATTAACAATATTCAAACTTTTTGTTTCATATATACACACACACACGCACAGACACACATGGAGGCATGGTGGTACTTGTTTTATAATCCCTTCTTTAAAAGGTATTTACATTTGAAATCTAGCTCCCCTCTATTATCATCATCATCATCATCATTATCATAGTTATGTGTAAATGAAGATGATGAAAATAAGAAGAAAAACTGCTCGAGAATTGTTACATCATTGTGTAACATATTGAAATGTATTCAATTGTATATTTATATTTAATGTAGTTCAGATTGTTTGCTCTGATTAGAATAATGTTAAATCATAGTGATATTCAAGGAAGTAAATTTGTAACATTGTATATAATATATATTATAGAATTAAATTTCCTGTTTGAATATATATATATATACTTTTTCCATTAATCTATCCATTTACTTACCTTTTGGGGGGAGGGGGGCTATTTCTGTTACTATGCATCCCCTTTCATAATTAATTATTGATTTTATGAACTTCTTAATTGTATATAACTTAATGTTGAATTTTATTATGTAATAGATTATTTTTCTCTAGTTTTAGTCGTTATTTTAATAATCATGATTAATATTTATTTATAATGTGGGTTTTCTTTTCCCCCCTGAATGTATAGATTATATAGATGAGTATGAATTAGCCTGTCGTCGCCCCCCCCTCCCGTTTTTTTTTTCTTTTTTTAAGAAAGCAAACAATTTTTTTTTGATTACCTATGTGTGTTTTCCTTATTAATAGAGAAATATACTTAACTCAGTGCAGTTAATTTGTCTATTTTTTATTAATCCTAATCAACTGTCACTAACATTACTTTTCTTTTATTATTATTTTTGTCTTTGATTCATTTACAATCCAATCCTCTTGATGATCATGTCTTTCTATCTTATTGTTGCTAATATTATTTGTTTACTAAATATATACATATATATGAACATCATTTTCTTTTGGTAAGCAAAGATGGGAAGATTTGAACAAGTAATACTAAGTGAATTTAAACTTCACTCTATTGTACAAGCAATTGCTTATTAGGACTCAGTGACCGAGTAGATAACGCGATGGAGTTTGAAGCGAAAGGTAATGGGTTCGAGTACCAGAGTGAACATCAACTCTGAGGTGCAGGTACATCCAGCTGACGAGTCCCAAATAGGACGAAACGCGTGTCCTGGATTCCACTGCTTATAATGCTTGTGAATTTAGGCTACATCGAGGCATTACGCACAGTATGCACATACGCCAATTAGAGACTGACCAATTGCAGTCCTAAAAATATTAATGGGAAGATTCAAACAAAAAATACTAAGTGAATCATTTTTCGTTTGGTTATTGAATGGACAAAAGTTTAACAAGTGGAGTTTATTTCATTTATCTTTTCCGTTGTTTTTGGTAGGTAAACAACTGTCTCACACTTGATACAGTTGAACTCTACTGGTTACGGCTCCTCATCAGAACTTTGGTGATTGCCTGTTGAAATGAGTTTAACCATATCAGGCGTGAGGCAATTAATTATCCATCAGAGACAATAGACTACGGTTGGGCAATGCCACGAATTGATTGAAGTTTGGCAAGTACACTATTGGATATCGACTCATTGGTTTAAAGTTTAATCATTTGCCTCCAGACTATGAGATCCTGAGTTTGACCCTTGATAGAATCCTGGATATATAGGCGAGAAATCCCATACTAGGCAGAAATATCTGTCCAGCGCTTTCTGATCTTCAACGACTGTCTGACTTAAGGCCGGTTTGCGACCTCAATGATACTCGATAATCGACTAATTTGTTGATATTAGTATTACTGCTATCATTATTATAAACTGAATGCGACTTTAGACTAAGTGAAAGATTCAAAAAATAGTATATGAATAAACGTACATTATGTTTATACTTATGTATGACTGCTTTTTCCGTTACAGTATGTCTGTATGTACGTATAAGTATGTGCACCGAATAGTGTATTTAGGAATTCAGTAAACATTCAAAGAACTACTGTACTATATAACCGTAGGTATTAATACACTGAGAGATGAGATACTAAAAATACGTTTTTTTATTGAATTAGCTTATAATTATCTCGAATTGTGAACTGTTGGAAAATGTTTCCTAATATGAGCTGGACCTATGCATCCTAGAGAGCTCGATGAGTAGTCTTGACCACACTTCAATAGTAATCTTTTATACAAGTGGAAATAAAAGCAATGAATCCAGGATGGGCTTGACATTTCAAGGACTCAGCGTTGTAGCACAATAGTGACAGCTATAACTTTGGGACATATAAAAAAGTAGCAAAATGAAAGCATGACCAAACAGTTAGATAGTAGAAAGGATCAGCTAAGTATTATATGTTGAAGAAAATTCACCGAGGTCTTTTATCCTCATCGGAACTATAATTTATAAGCTAAAGTAAAAAAAAAACAATGATTCAAGACCATCCTAGGAATAAACTACTTTAGATCAATAGAATAGTATGAAGACAGCTGTTTAGCTATTTTTTGGCATTAAGTTGTTCATGAATTCTAAGATTGTAATGAACATATGTGTTCGAATCATATTTAATTTCATTCTGAAATTCAATAGTTTAGTTACTCAGTTGTTTGAATAAATTAACTCTGAAGTTGAATAAATCGAATATTTATGTGTTTCTATGCTAACCTGTGTGCTTTCCATCTATTCACTAATCAATAAATAAATATTCAGGAATTAGTTTCATCTCGTTTAAGACTTAGGAGTGATTAATTGCCGTCGTTCAAATTGAAATATGGTTACCAGTCTTGGTGATTTTACATCAAACTGTATTTTGTTTTGTGACAGATTGTGGTTTAAAGGATTTAACACAAAGCCTTACTTAAAGAGATTTCATACTATTTGAGCATGTCGGCATTACAGTACTTGTAATCCACCACTTCATCCTCCACACAATGTCATCAGTCAGAGATGCTACAATTGAGTTATCCGAATCACAGCTAAGTGCTTCATCGTAGATTTTAAACTGCTCCACTATGTGTACCTTAGTTAAAACAGTAGACAATACAACAATCGTCGTAACTATTCAGTGATCTTACACGCGTTAGCTGATAACAGCTCTGTATTCTCCAGGTGTCAGTTTCAAATCTATTCGGCTAACAAACTCGTTTTATTAAAAAAATAAAACTCAAATCATGTTAAGCTTTTTAGTTTTAGTTTCCAATCATCAAAGAAACTGACATCATTAATTTATATCTATATTAGTAAGTAAATTGCCGAAGTACGAGTTTCGACTATATTGGTTGTGAGATAGAAATAGTCCATGGCATTAGATGACTGTTGTGCAATATTGTCATTTGACTAGAATTAATATCGTAAACAAGTAAATTTCAATTTGATATCTGATTAGTGTTACGCTTACCGCCACAATTGATGGTTCTGAAGCTGTAATTGGAAATATCTGAATAGTTATAGAATAATATAAAACAGATAACTGTTCAATGTTCTCTAAGTTTTCAGTACTTCTCTTGCTAAAACCAACTTGTGAATTGTGTGTAACATTGAACACCAAGCCAATGATTTTACTGATTATGGGTTGGCCTCGAAACCTGAAGGTCTAGGATTCAACCCATGGTAAGGTAATAAATGCATACCGTTGAGATGTCCTATATTCGGATAAACTAATGTCTTTTCTTCAATGACACCTCACTGTGATCAGTTTTTAACGAATATAGCTTACATAGTGATGTGTGAGCGAGAATGATAATGACTGGTTTTCTGCTTAGTCAGACATGTTGATAATCTGACAGGTGGCAGATGACTTCCCCTATCCTTATTACTTATTATTATTGATTGACTGTCCATTGTTGTTGGATTTTGTCAGTTTTTGATGTGGAAATATTATTTACTTTCTAGTCAGGCTAATCACATGTTCTTGATCTGAGTCGTGTTAAAGTCCTGTAGAATAGACACTGAGAGGGAATCTAGTATAGATATTCGTCTAAGGTAAATGAACGTCCCATTCCTATAAACAAGGAAAATGGATCTTTATAACACATAATGAGTTTATTATTCAGTTCAATAGCCAAATATTTAGAAAACCAAAAAAACTAACTTGATTGATAAAAGTCCAATCTTCATAGTTGAAATTATGAGTCAATTGAAGCTAAACCACCATGGAAAACTTGGAAGCACTGAACGGCCGTTTCGTCCTGTTATGGGACTCCTCAGCAGTGACCAGTGGAGTTCGATCTCGTTTGTTGTTAAATAAGAGCTTACTGAAGACAATTGGTGAACGGTTGCTCAAACTTCATGGATTTGGTGAAGTTAGACATTAACACCATCTGATGCCGGCTATCTAAGTGGTCTATCGGTTAAGTGCTCTGACGCGACACTGGTAGGTTCTGGGTTCGAATCTCGTGAGGCGAGGTCGTGGATGTTCACTGCTGAGGAGTCCCACAATGGGACGAAACGATCATGCAGTGCTACCAGGTTTCCCACTGTGGTCTAGCTTCAATTGACTCATGATTTCAACTATGATAATACTAAATTCTCCTTCAAACCCCTTCTGATCTAAAAGTTCAATCAACAATTTATAATTCAATACCATAATTTTAGTTACTATATGAACAATTAAAAAATTTCACTTAATTATCAACTAATTATATATTTAAAAAATAGCACATCATTAAAAGAGAATACTTGTTTTACTATTATCAATCATATAGTTGTCAATTTTAATTGGTACTAAGATTTGAACAGAGAGGGTGTATATGCATGTGTGTGTGTGTGTGTGCAGGGGGGAGGGGGAGAGAGAGATCGAAAGCTACATCTTTGTAATAATTACTTTTTTTTAATTAGTCTCTTTAAGTCACGTGTGCTTTATGGTTTCTAAGATTTTACTTTTTATTCAATCATTATTATTTTGAAGATGTGAAAAAAATTGTAAATAAATCAATATATATGTATGTGACCCCAGAAACAATACGCTTATGAAATTTTTAATTAAACGGAGCAATAAACACTTTCCCCTTGAATTTTTTTTTAAATGAACTCATTTCATGTGGTTTATATGCAAGTGTATCTATGACTGTGTGACATCCAATTATATATATAGGTGAATTGTTGTTTCTATGATCTAATATGATTACATTAGGATATATTCGTCACTATGACTGTTATGGCTAATAATTGATTGTTTCAGAACATACATCTTGGAATAAAATAATATGAAATACAACTTGGTAAAAGTAAAGATGGATAGTGACTAGCAGTGGAATCCAGGACGCACGTTTTGTCCTATTTAAAACTCGTCAGCTGGATGTACCTGCATCTCAGAGTTGATGTTCACTCTGGGACTCGAACGCAATACCTTTCGCTTCAAACGCCATCGCGTTATCCACTTAGCTACTGAGTCCTGATAGCCACTTTCTTGTGCGATGGGGTGAAGTTTAAACTCACTTAGTATTGTTTGTTTAAATCTACCCACTGATGTTTTGGACTACAATTGATTAATTTCTTGTTGACATATGTGCATACTGTGTGTATTGCCTTCATCTTTGTTTATAATGCTTGTGAATTAAGGCTATATCGAGGTCATACTCACAGTATACACATTTGCCAAATAGAGACTGATCATTTGCAGTCCTAAACATCAATGGGAAGATTCAAACAAACAATAACAAGTGAATTTATGTATGTTTAAGTTAGACAATTATCTTTAAACCATATTCTTATGTTCATAATTCAATAATAACCAGTATTTGTTTATGAATACTGTCGATGAGTATTCGTTAGAGAAGAGACAGAATAAATGGATAATGAAATCTATTAAAGTATTGTGGTTTTAGAAAGTTTATTATCATTTTCCCTACCCGAACATTATTGAAATATCGTTACATAATCTCATTTATCTGGATGGCAAAACATATTAACATTAAGTGAATTCTTTTCTAAATCATCGTCTACGAAACCTTTATCAATAAATTCACTGAAGAGTTAGTTAGATGGAGTTATAAAATAACGACATGAGTAACAATCGTTATCTATTGAAGTAATCTTGTTTCCTCAGCTCACTCTGACAGTTCACTCTGAATAAACTGCCGAATTTTAATCCACGTTTCATCCTAATTACCAATGATTATGAAAATATATCAACAATCTTAAGGGAACTATTTTTTTTCTATGTAACTTAAATCCAAATTGTCCAGTATTACAATCAGAATCGGTATCACTGAATTATGTTCATTTCAAAAACATGATCATTATCGTCATTTCTGAATATGTTGATAGCCTAGGAGAATTCAAACATATCACTCATTTGTGCTCACTTACTTCCTTAAGGACAAATGGTAGGTAACAGATGATGAACAAGCCAGTTGTGATTACATGTCGCTGTCTGGACCAGAAGGATATACACCTATATATAGACACCTATGATCTGTAAAAATGATGTTTTTGTTTTGACTATTTAATTTCCTTATTCACTGCAGTCTTCACGCATATAGTATTTTGGCCAAATGTATAGGAACCACGTGTATCTATATTCATACCAAACGGTCGTGAAACATGGTATATGTATTTGCTTTCGTGATTCTGTTTATAGTAAGAGGAGCAATCTGAGAAGAAAAGTGTTTATACATTCTACAAGTTGACTTAGGTTATAAAACACAATGGTAACTGTTAGAGAAATTACAATAAAGAGATAGGGTGATCAATGAACAAACTTAAGCACCTTCTATGAAGGTGGAAGGTAAATTAGAAATTGTATGAGAGAACAACAAATGAAGGGGAAGGAGAAAAATACAGCACAAAAGTCAATTGTTATAATTCTATAAAAATTAAAAGTTTTATTTTCTCTTATTGAAACTATTCATAGAATGATACATTTGGCTTCTATCACACATACAATATACCGTTGTTATTATTATTATGAATTTTGAATGATTCCAGATTTAACAGATTTGTTGCATACTTGAACATAATTCATCATCATATGGTAGTTGAATTGAATAGGTTTCATCTTTAGATACACTGTTACCTGGAATTGAAATTTTGGAAGGTTCATTTCATGAACTATCATTAGTATATTGAACAATCGAAACATCATTTTAAACAAAATTTAATAATAATGAAAGGTATTTTTCATAGTTGAAATCATGAGGCAATTGAAGCTAGACCACCATCGAAAACCTGGAAGCACTGGACGGCCAACTCGTCCTATTATGGGACTCCTCATCAGTGCGCATCCACAATCCCGCACTCGCGAGATTCAAACCCGAGATTCAAAACCCGAACCTAGGACCCGGCTCAGTGGTCTATCGGTCAAGGGCTCTGACTCGAGACTGTTAGGTCTTGGGTTCGAATCCCACGAGGCGGGATCGTGGATGCGCACTGCTGAGGAGTCCCATGATAGGACGAGTTGGCCGTCCAGTGCTTCCAGGTTTTCGATGGTGGTCTAGCTTCAATTGATTCATGATTTCAACTATGAAAAATACTAAAATCTCTACAAAACCCCTTCTGATAATAATGAAAGGAAAAGTTCTAAGTTTAAGGTTGTGGTGATTGTTTAAGTTTATGAGTATGACGAACTAATCTAAGTTAGACAACATTGAATAAATGAAAGCATTGAACTATCGTTTGGACTGCTCAAGAGTGCATGTCCACGATCTAGAAACTGCGATCAAACACAAAACCTTCTATCTTTGGCAAGAAAGTTTAATCTCTAGATCACTTATCCGGTATTCAGTGGTGCGCATATCTAAAATGTGTCAATATCAGATGTTTAATTTCACAATTGTTCTTTTCATCAGATTGTACGTTTATTCAGTATCATGAGTAAACTTGATTTTATATTTAAAAAGCGTTGTTTCTCACTACATTAATGAATTCTTCATTCGTATATATTTTATTACATTAATAGATAAGAATTAGCTAATGTTGAGAAACTATTACACTTTGAGTGAACGAATGTGATCTTTATGGTTTATGATCCATTAATAATATTGAGTAAATAAGTAACCAGATATGAATTGAAAAAATCTGTATCACTTTTTCTTAACATCGAAATATAGTGCATATACTGAGATGTCTTTTAGAATATCGATTACACTGTAACATTATCCGTAGACTTCAATGAGTACGCTAAACACTAAGTAGTAAACATAAACTTGATCACTAGTTGAAATCTCTATCATATAGGTCAATCGTGACATGAATAGCTCAATAGTAAAGTCATAGATTGTGATGAAAATCATGCTAAGCATGGTATCTTGTTAACTACCTCCAGACACACAACATATCTCTGGCTCCAAAATTTTCCGTATTTGACTATCTAAGATTTATAAAATTAAGAAATTTCGTTAATTTTTATCGAAATGGAATGAAAGCTTATTAGTCCATCTTCAAATTTCATGTTGAACGCTTAAATATTAGATTACTGGTTTGATACCTACTTGTATGCATTTATAATTATAATCCATTCACGAATTTGTCAGATGAACATTCATTTCTTTTGGTAACACCTCTTTTACTCCTGTCATCATTGAACTCCACTGATTAAAACTTTTCACTATAGCTTTCAAAAACTCATTTCAAAGTAAATCACTGGTGAACTCACGGTTATAATCCTCATGTGGAAGATGTTTTTAAAGATTTATTTATTCTGTAGGCAGTATTCATCAATGACTGACCTCATTTAAGCTGTTACCGACTAAGACCACCTTCATATGGAACTAACTTTCTTAAAAATATGTTTATCGAAATTAGCTGTTTGTTTAAACAGAACAAAACATGTGAAAAAAAGAACATGTACATTGTGAAAAGATAATTGTATTTTGTACTTACTTCTCATTCGTTTAAATTTCATTCGTCGATTTTGAAACCAAACTTTGACCTAATAATGAAAGAATGAGAAACTATAGATTAGTAATAGTAATGTGATATGTAAACGTAGTTTTGTGATCATTGGTTTTACTTAACTGAATAAGCAATTTTAATTATATAAAATAAGATAATAAGGAGATTTTTGGCTTATAGTTTAGATCAAGATACATGTTTCATCCTATTTTGGACTCATCATAGCTGAATATACCTGGATCCCTCTATTGATAGTCATACTGAGACTCTGATTCAATATCTTCCGCTTAAAACTCTCAACACGCTAGTCACTGAGTTACAGAGTCTAGAGAGCCACTCACATATGTAACGAGCATGATATTTATATCACCATTAGAAAAGATTTAGATTATCTCGTTGATTACCTTGACTGCGAAAATAAATTCTAGATTTATCAGTTTTTTTGTGAAGATTTAGTATTTTCATAGTTAAGAGCTTGAGTTAATTGAAGCTAGACCACCAGGAAACTTCGTGGATTGGTTGGAGTTAGACATAAACACCATGGGATGCCGGTTCAGTGGTCTACCGGTTAAGTGTTCTGGCGCCCAACAGTTAGGTCCTGGGTTCGAATCTCGCGAGGCGAGGTCGTGGACGCGCACTGCTGAAGAGTCCCATAATAGGACAAAACGGCCGTCCAGTGCTTTCAGGTTTTCCCTGATGGTCTAGCTTCAATTAACTCACGCTTTCAACTATGAAAATTCTAGATTTCACTGTTCGACACAACCTACCTATTTCATTAAAACTTTGTTATAAAAAGTGACTCTATCAAGGCGGTTAACACATAATACAAACAACCAAGACTGATCGAAATTCAGTCAAAATTACTAACAGTGCTTGAAGTCACTAACTTCTAGTCTGAGCCATGTTGGTAGATGCAGACTACTTGGTTGGGGTCCGCATGACTATCGTAATAAATGGTTGGAGACTCTAGGTGACATGGTTCAGAATCGATCACAATGGCATAGGTGTATATACTATTTATCTTCCCCTAAACCTTGAGATTAAAATTGCTTCATAGCTTTCTTCCTTCCTATACTATATCCTTATATACAACCTATATTTTATATATTACCACCACTAAATTAACTACTTCTATGAATTTGGTGTTGATCTTGTTGGGCTAACAAGGTATGGCAACTTGGACCGATGCATATATGTGCCTGGTCTTACGTTGTAGCTGACTGACTGACTGACTGACTGTTAACGTTTCATAACACGAAACTGAATAAAATATATTCAAGTTTCATGGAGATCATCAGTTCCTTGAGGACCGAAAGTGTTTTATCTTGATGAGTAATTGACTAGCATAAATATCTATCTCTAAATTTCTTCACTGATTATCTCTAACTACCTAATATTTTTTTTTTCTTTGAAAAGAATTAAAATTTATCACAACAAACCATTAAGATAGATAGACAGACAATCAGAAGGTATTTTGTGGAGAATTTAGTATTTTCGTAGTTGAAATTATGAGTCAATTGAAGCTAGGCCATCATGGAAAACCTGGAAGCACTGCATGGTCGTTTCGTCCCATTGTGGGACTCCTCAGCAGTAAGCATCCACGACCTCGCCTCGCGATATTCAAACCCAGAACCTACCAGTCTCGTGCCAGAGCACTTAACCGATAGACCACTTAGCCGGCATCCGATGGAGTTAATGTCTAACTTCAACCAATCCCTGAAGTTGAGCAACCATTCAGACAGACAATCATTTACTAAACTTCACTTAATGAAGGTAAGCTTATTTCTTTAAGAGGTTACAAAATAACGATAATTGCAATAATAATAATAATAATAATTCATATTTGTTTAGTCTAATTTTTTTTTGCTTTCTTGTTGCTGACCGAGTTTTGTTTTTATTGACTTGTCAGTTCACGTGTCAATAAATCAATAAACTTGATAACTTAGATTGGGTGATTTGTTTGTTTGTTTGTCTGTTTGAAATTTCATCTCATATAAACAAGGAATCAGTCAAATAAATAAATAAGGAACAAATAAACTATCTATGGAAATCCTAAAAACCCTTGAATAGTTATTTTTTTCAATGGGTTGAGAATACAATCATTTCAAATATGGATCTACTTGGTATGATATCAATCAATGTTAATTTTTTGTAAGATGATCTTGACACACACACACACACACTCATACACGTTTCTATATAACTTGAGAATATTCAATGGTTATTACCAGGTAATATATATATATATATATTTGTGTATATGAATTCGTTTTATATAGTCTGCTAATTTGTAACATTAACGTTGAAAAGTATAATTGACAAGATAAAATTAGATCCACCTCCTCCCCCCCCCCAAAAAAAAACCAAGATCGTTTTGAGAGAAAAACTATAAATAACATTGTGACCCAATTGGATATTTGTTACTAACACAAATAGTAATTTAAAAAAAGTGGATTTAGTAGGAATAAAGTTTTTTTTTTGATTATAAATAAAATATAGAAAATAGGTAGCCATATTGAATGGGTGGAGATAGTGTTTTATGATTGAGAATGAGGGACGACAAAATCTTCATGATTGTTCTCTTACATAAATAGGAATTTGGTACAGGTTCACCAGTCTATCATTCTACTTGTCTATTAGATAATTTAATTTAAATTTAACTTACTCACATAGCATCCTTACTACTTATTTACTTACACCTGTTACTCCCTATGGAGCATAGACCGTCGACCAGCATTCTCCAACCCACTCTCTCCTGGGCATTCCTTTCTACTTCTATCCAATTCTTGTTCATTTTTCTCATGTCTGCCTCCGTTTCTCAGCGTAGTTTATTCTTTGGTCTTCCTCTCTTCCTTTCGCTTTCACGATTCCATGTGAGGGTTTGCCTCGTGATGCAGTTGAGTGATTTCCTCAATGTGTGTCCTATCCACTTCCAGCTCTTCCTCCTCATTTCTCCCTCCGCTGAAATCTGGTTTGTTGTCTCCCACAATAGGCTGTTGTCAATAGTGTCTGATCAACGGATCAGAAGTATTTTGAACTGACAATTGTTAATAAACACTTGTATCTACTGGATGATAGCTTTCATAGTTTTCCACGTCTCCCCCCATACAGTAGAACTGTCTTGACATTCATATTGAAAATTCTGATCTTGGTGTTGGATGACAGTTGTTTTCAGTTCCAGATGTTTTTCAATTGTAGATATTCTGCTCTTGTTTTGCCAATTTTCGCCCTCACATCTGCATCAGATCCATCGTGTTCATCAATGATGCTGCTCAGATATGTAAAGGTTTTTACATCCTCCAAAGCTTCCACGACAAGTGTGATTCGATCGGTGCATGCTGTATTGTATCGGAGAATCTTGCTTTTTCCTTTGTGTATATTGAGACTTAACGCTACTGAGGTTACTGCTACACTGTTTGTCTTCTCCTGCATTTGTTGTTGTGTGTGTGATCGAAGAGCTAGATCATTTTTGAAGTTTAAATCGTCCAGCTGTATCCTAACTCTCCATTATATCCCGTGCTTCCCTCCAGATGTTGACATCTTCATGATCCAGTCGATGAGAGAAAAGGTGAGAGTAAGCAACCTTGAACGAGTCTGTCAACTGTCCTTCATGCACGATTTTGCAGTTTAATCCATCATAGGAATTCCGTATGATATTGACTATCTTCTCAGGCACATAATAGTGTCGAAAACTTGTTATCCACTCAATGAATAAACATAAAATTTTGTACTTGGTTTTAATGTTCACCTTTTTTTAATGAAATAGAGTAGGCATAACTGATTGCCATCAATTCTCTAATCATGTTGATTCAATTAGCTGACTACACAAGTCTCTACATTCTCATTTATTGAATCAGAATAGTAAAATGATACGTAAGTGTTCACATACACTGGAAGTTCATGAAATATTGAACCACTGTTTTCTTCTAGTTTATCCCTTCTTAGTGGTACACATCTCAGACTACATCAAACCTCAAATACAGTAACTTCAATCATCATAAATCAATTGTTTGATAGATATCAATTAATTATTTAACGAATAACTACATAAGTTCTGTTCTCTTTTTTTTTTCTAACATTCAATTAACTGAACACCTACCTACACTCATCTATATTCTACATTTTTTGGTCACTAACGGAGATCAAATAAACTTCTATTAAACTACATTGTAAAAACTATGTACAACTAATTATATTCGTGATCTTAATAATATTTAAAGTGTTGTTTCTCTATTTTTCAGACATAATTTAACATGAATCAACGTGAGATCAGTACAGATCTACATAGAGAATAAAAACACACAAATTGTCATAATTAAATTGTAAACTTGACAACAGAATATATCCTGGTAATCTCTCTCTCACTGAGTGTCTTTTTATATGGATTGACGTAAATAAAAAAACACCCTCTGATCCATTTCATAGGTTAGTTTCTGTGTAGAAATATTTTGTATGTAAATCGTTCGTTTATTGCAGACTACCTCATATCTCCACACACACACACCCTCTCTCTCTCTCTCTCACACACACACACACATTCTCTATCATTCTACTATTCTCCAATGTTGTACATTTGAAATTCTAGAATTATAAAATAGGGGAAAAATAATTCATCCTGAGAAACATTAAAGGCATTGACAATGTCTCTATGTATGCATGTGTGTGTGTGTTTATATGAATGACTAAATAATTTGCTATTCTCTTAGGATCAGTTTAGGGTTAAAAAAAATAATAATCAAATCTTTCATTTTTGTTTTAGGCATAGATATTCAATAGACATAAGCATAAATATTATTGTATGTGTGTATGAATTCAGGGTATTCTAGTAACTAAACTTAAGATGTATCTGACATGAAAAAAACAATCGACTATAGGTCAACATTTGACTTGGCAACTATACACCATTAGTAAATACGTGATGCACAACTAGAGTGACGATATATATACATATATGTGCCATTTCTAAAATTATGAAAATCATTTGAATTCTTTGTAAATTATTCATTACCCCCACCCTACTGATGTCTGTCTATATTTGTATATGTGTAATTAATCCCTGTCAGTGTGTATGTACGCGTGTAAGTGAGCAAACAGTATAGTATAGTACATTCACTCACTTTCTATCTAAAAAAAAAACAATGTATAAATGAACATGTGGGAATTGGCAAATCCGGTAATAACACAACAATGATAATAGTAATTCTCAAATGATTTATTTCACACTATCCACCACACAACCATCACTCTAGAGATGATAATAAAACAAAAAAGATATTCATTTTTTTGTTGCTTGATTTATACTTACACACACACAAGGACCCACCTACAAATCTTTATATTTCTAATGGAAGGTCTCAACACTATTTACTATGACTACTACTTTCATATTCATGATAATAATTATGATTACTAATATGATCAGTAGTATTAGTAGTAGTAGTTGTCTATGAAGTAAAATTGTAGACATACTAATCAGAACTCTACAGTAACCATTGTTGTAGAATAGTACAAATGTACATATAATGTTGATGATATTGGTAAACATGCATACCATAGCAATACAGTTCAATATTCATTTCCAGGGTGGGTATTAATATTATTATTATTATTCATCAAAAAGTGATGCACACAAAAAAAAGGTACATGTTTGTACACAGCGATCTGTATCCTAATGCACCTGTTATTGTTCATTTCATTCAAACAATAGATGAAATACATATTTTCAAAGTTGAAATCATGAGTCAATTGAAACTAAACCACCGTGTAAAACCTGGAAGCACTGAACGGCCGTTTCATCCTATTACGGGACTCCTCAGTGGCAGTGCACATCCACGATCCCGCTCTCGAGAGATTCGAAGTGACCAGTGGAGTTCAACCACGTCTGCTATGAGATAATAACTCACTGAAGGCAATTGGTGAATGGTTGCTCATAATTCGTGGATCGGTTGAAGTTAGACATTAACACCGTTGGATGCCGGCTCAGTGGTCTATTGGTTTAGGGCTCTGGCTCGAGACTGGTAGGTCCTGGGTTCGAATTTCGCGAGAGCGGGATCGTGGATGAGCACTGCTGAAGAGCCCCGTAATAGGACGAAACGGCCGTCCACTGCTTCCTGGTTTTCTATGGTGGTCTAGCTTCAATTGGCTCATGATTTCAACTTTGAAAAATACTGAAATCTCCACAAATCCCCTTCTAAATACATGTTTATCAGTATGTATTACTTTTTTATTTAAATAAGCAGCTGAATTCCTTCATATTGACAATTAAAAATCAGATCTGTCGTGTCTTGTTTTATGATCATTTCTTCTGATAGTTTTATTTTAGTGTTAACAATCAATTGATTACTGAGTAGTAGTGTGATCGATATCATATTTATCTAATCCTTATTGTGCTGATTGAATTCCATTGATTAAGTTGTATTATGGCTTACCAGTCTAGTTGTTGACTTGACATTATGTGCACTATACTGAGATATTATGTGTTTTAGGATAGTTTAAAAGGGTTGTCTAACGTCCTCGAATGATCTTACCAAATTTGTTTCATTAAGATAATTGAAACCATGAATTAGTAATTGAAAATTACAGGATAGTAAACACGTCTTTACTTCATATCATCCTCAGCGCCTTTACTGTCCTCACAGAAACGTTTATTCTATTTCTCAATATATTATCTTCGTAATCACCCTTCAACATTTCATGTTTTTCCAGAAAGTTTTACCTTGTTTCTCCAGTTCGCTTATTCATTGAATAAATCACTCAAATATATACTTAAATATTAAATCTCGATTGTGTAACTTAGACACAGATGTGTGACTAGCTTCACCATGCAATACCTAAAACAAAAGATTGAATATAACGCAGATGGGTTGCGACTGACAGTAGAATTTAGAATGTGTTTCCTTTCATCTTGAACTCATTATTTGGACGTACTTATATTCTAGTGTTAACATTGAAACTCAAACCCTGTGCCTTTTACTCCAAACGCCCATTAGTTTGTTCGCTGATACAATTATCCCAGATGGTCACTAACTTGTTTACTGTGAACCGGACATTGATTATAATAAAGCTTGTGACCAAAGCCTATCCGTTCAGGAATCAGATATGTTAACAAGCGATGATAAGTCTCAGTTCCGAATGTTAGCAAAGGAATAATTCAAATCATTACTAATAATGATTTCAATGCTTGAATACAGATTAAATGCCTACTACGAAACCAAAAGCCATGAATTTGGTCTCTTGTGGGGTGGTAGATATGCAATGATGAAAATTCCTATATTGGGATGAGATGACTGTCCAGTGCTTCCTGGTTTTCACCAGTTGTCTGAGTGTGATCAATCAGTAACGTAAACTAGAAACACATTGAACGAACTTTCAATGCATCAATAGCAATGAATTAAGAACGTAATATTTTCAGAAGAGGTTTTGTGGAGATTTCAGTATTTGCATAGTTGAAATCATCAGTCAATTGAAGCTAGACCACCATAGAAAACCTGGAAGCACTGGACGGACAACTCTTCCTATTGTGAGACTCCTCAGCAGTGCGCATCGACGATCCCGCCTCGCGAGATTGGAACCTAGGACTTACGAGTCTCTCGCCGGAGTACTTAACCAATAGACCACTGAGCCGGCATCCCACAGTGTTGATTTCTAACTTCAACCAATGAGCAACCGTTCACCAATTGTCTTCAGTGAGTTGTTATCTCACAACAGACTTGGTTGAACTCCACTGGTCACTGCTGAGGAGTCCCGTAATAGGATGAAACGGCCGTCCAGTGCTTCCAAGTCTTCCATGGTGGTCTAGCTTCGATTGACCCATGATTTCAACTTATTATTCATTGAACTGAAAGTCAAAAACTCTTCTAGACTTACTTGTCTTTCAGTTAAATTCAACGCTACAGCTATTTCATATCGTCGTAATCTTGTTAAATAACTATGCGTTGTAAATTCTTTTTCTAATTCACAAATCTGATGTTTTGTAAACGCCGTACGTTCTTTTCGTGGTTTATTACTATTATTACTGAGAATTTTGTGAAAATTACATGATGCATTTGTTTTGTCTGTCATTAAACAATGACCATAATTGGCAATATCATCACCTTCATCATATTCATCATCAGTTATATCATGAATACTATCGTTTATGCTAATATTTGATCTTCGGTTCGTTTCATTGTTCAACATTTGTTCTTGACATTGGGTTTTATTGAATATACTATGTTCAACGTGTGTTGATTTGAATCCATCATCGATAAACGAACTATCATTAAGATGATCATCAATAAACTGTTGATGTGATATGTGTTTGTCATGATGAATACTACTTAAATGATTAGTAGCACTACTAGAATTAGTAGTATATCTGGATTTTTTAGAATTTACAGGTTCTTGTATAGTAGAATTATTGAGTCCAATTGTTTTTAATTCACCAGTTTGTGAACGTTTACGATTAGGATTATTAATTGATTTCTTATTACTGTTATTATTATTATTATTAGATAAAATGGATTGATCCAACTGAAAATGATTTATTGATTTAGTGGAATGTAATGTTGATGTAGGAGTTGTCAATGTTGAAGATGATGGTCCTATTGGTGATGACGATGATGATGAGGATGCTATTACAGAATATGGATTCGGTATTGATTTGATTTGTTGATTTTCTTATAATAAAACAGATAGAACAAAGTTAGAAAAAAGTGTACTGGTGACAACATTTTCTGGATCAGATTTATTATGACAACATATGCTGTGAATATTTAGTAAGGTTTGATATTAGTCAACTGGATGGGCTTATATCCTAGGATTCGAACCCAGCATCTGTTTCGTTAAACGTCAACTTTGTATCCACTAAACTACTGAGACCATATAACCATTGATATTTTCAACAGGAATAATTTCATTTTTAAGGGTTTTTAGTTTTCTGTTATTGATATTGATGACAAAACATGCCTACTGGATTCGGTTGCTAATCACAATCTTATCTCCAGGACTTCTATTCATGATTCACATATAATAATAGAGAGCGGCCAGTTATGGTCCTTAATATCAATAGCTAGAGGAATGCAAACCTAAAATACAGTAATTACTTGTTTAATACAATTATATGACTCATTTAAGTACACAACCCTGATTAGTGTCTTTGTTAAACTTGGAAACATGATACCTTATTCTGAATCAATCTTAATTGAATTGTGATATTTCCTGATAATATAAAGGGGAGTACATTGAACATTAACAAACCTGAACTTTAAAAGTAAAAAACTTCCTAATTCACTTCTTAGCCATCTCTCTAATCTAAGAGTTCTATCTAACTTGATGGAAAAGGTTGAATGGACGAACACTTAATAAGATTCATTTGTAATGCAGAAGGGACAAACCTTAATATCTAGTTAAAAATAGGAACTATTGGGATCACATGTCATTGATCTGTGCAAGGTGTGAAACTCCCAGATTCAACTCCCAATGTTGTTGTGGGTTAGCACTTCTGAAAAGACCAAAACTGGGACGAAACAGATGAATTAGAATGGTTATTTGAACTAAGCTGGTCAAGGATTTTGAACTTCGAATGCAATAGTCTTTACAACACCCAAATAGTAGTAACATTCAAACATTAACTGGTCACCATATAGTGGTCAATTTCATGCTTTTCTACTATTTTAGTACTAATCCAAGTCTATTGATCAAGATGGAATGTGACTGCTAGTCTTGGTAACTCGACATTAGATGTACTTAGTGTTGATGTTGAAATGATGAGGAAGATTCATAGCCCAGACACATGTTTTGGTTGCGTTTTGTTCTTTGGATTAAGTGGTTTAACTCCGAAGCTTTCGTTATCGTTCAAGACAACATCAATGTCTGCTCCACGTGATGAGAGAGAACACAACATTACTTAATGCTTTTTAATGTTCGGTGGCTGGATTCTACCAAGGGCTAGACAAACATAATCTTAGTTAGAATTAATTGGCTCATTAATCTAAATACCCTAGTCATTCAAATAGTTATTTGTGGTCCTAATAGCTCAGTGATAACATTTCGGACTGTAAAACTGGATAAGGTGGTTTCCAGTCCTACGATTGAGCATCAGTTCTCTTAAAATTACAAGTACAAGTAGTTGAGAAGTGCCCACTAAAATGAAATATATGTCCAGAGTTTCCTACTGACTGGATTTAACCACATAATATATATTTAAATATCAACTAACCAGTTAGACACAAATATAAAACATCTTCAATGATAGAAAAAAGTCAAGTATTCATAATCTAGAGAATTTCTACTGGAAGAAAGTTGTGTCTAAGAATTGTAATCGAATGAAGAAGTGACGACTTTTGGATTTCTAGCTCATCTGTTTCTCAATGTTCGATATGTATAGAGTTTCCACGTTCATTTTGTTAATGGATGCCGCATATAAGTAGATAATGTTTACTAACGATGTCATTTTAGGTTTTAACTTTCAATATATAGCCTGTTCACGGAAAGGCATACATAGATAGTTTTTGTTAATTACAATAAAGTTCAGCAAAAAATCATACTTTTCTATGTACAATACTGACACACTAAGCACAAAAATGAACGAAAATGACAAGTATTTCACTCTTATTGAACACTGAAAAAAGGATGATTATTCTCACACATAGAAACAGAAAATGACAAGTGTTCCTTAATTTGTAGAGGTACAGTTAAGCAACGAGGTTGAACAATTAAAATAACTGTATGATTTTAAAGTCACTTTTCAGTCAATAAGTAGGTAATATATACACTCAGCTATTGAATGAATGTAGTGTTGGCATTTGAAGTGAAATTTACTGGGTTCACTAACACTGTGATGTAGATACATTTAGCTGATGAGTCCAAGATAAAATGAAATGCGCATCCTAGACTTAATTATCACCCAGAATCTCTATTGATCAGCATTAATTTTATACACAGCTTTATATTCTCGTCAACCAGAATTCATTATTTTTCAGTTTCTGGATGTTGCTCATTGGGATATAATGACCATAGCATTTAATTCTTTCGATCCATAGGTTTCGATTGTAAAATACGTTTAGCTTAAGCATCTAAGTAGTATAAATAACTTTCACATTTAAAGTTTGGGTTAAGACCGATTAATTAAACCTTTAATTAATAAATAAAGCACATTAAATATAATTAAGGATAATCGAACTGAAATGTATATTGTTGTCGTATATATTTCTTAATACCGATTCGTTTATTCGTTTTAGTCTTAGTAGCAGCCGGTATACCACAGTGGTAACATCTCAGATTGTAAAAATGTGACACTGGTTTGAGTTCGATCAGGAGTACTGATTTTCGCAATATTGCAGGTATACTTATAAGTGTTAAATGGTATGAAACCTCTGTTCTATGTTTTTTTTCTCACTACATCTAACACGTCAGGTATGGATTAATAAATAGTATTAGACTAGAATGAACACAGGTATCCAGTACATCTATATGACATTCATTAATCGACGATATGTTTTACTGTTCATAAATTATTAATAATTCACTATATACCGATTAGTTAGTTCCTCAGTTATGAACAAATTGAGATTTCTTATTTACAGTAATGTTATCCTCTTGGATTTGATGCACATTATCATATGACTTTTAAAACAAAGTATACAGGGTAAACTGATTAATTTTATTTTGTTCTAATTGGGCAGATAGACATGTGAAGATGGGAAGATGTAGCATTAGTCAGTTAGCCTCAGCATAATTTTACTTGGTACATAAGAGACAAAAGGAAGGTTATGAGTATTATTTTCCCCGTTGAAATCATAAATTCATTTTATCTACACCACCATTGAAAACTTGGTGGTCTAGCTGAAATCAGTTCGTGATTTCATTGATGAAAATACTTCAGATAATCCATAATAATAGCAATAGCATGTTCTTTGGTGACTGCCTTCAATATGCAATTACTGGGGTTTCAGTGAGAAGCTGTGACTGGTAGAACTTAATCCGTGTTGGGTGTGAGATAGTTATCCACCTCAGGAAATGAATGAAGGGATGCACAAGATCATGGATTTATTAAAGTTGGATATCGACATCGTTGGTTGGGGGCTCAGCGGTCTAAAGATCAAGCGTTCGCGCTGGAGACAAAAGATCTTTGGTTCGAATCTCGCATGCAGGATTGTGTGTTTACACTTTTGAGTAGTCCCATAGTAAGACGAAATAGCCATCCAATGCTTCCAGGTTTTCAATGATGGTCTAGCTAAGATGACATTGTAATTTCAACTATGACAATACAACAATCTCTATAACTCTCTTATGCTATTATAATTTTATTGTAAAATGAAGTTATATCATACCTAATTGAAGTCTTTTGTCTGTTCAACTAACGTAAACTACTTATTAATTTTCATAGTTAGAATCATAAGTCAATTGAAGCTAGACCACTAGGGAAAACCTGGAAGCACTGGAAGGCCGTTTTGATCTATTATGGGATTTCTCAGTAGTGCGCATTCACAATCCCACCCCGCAAGATTTAAACCCAGGACCCATCAGTCTCGTGCCAGAGCACTTATTAATTATCTAAAAATGTTTTAATCATATATTTTTATTGACTTAAATCAAACAACCATAATCTATACAGAAATAAATAACTTTTGATAAAACGATATTAGGCTTAACTGTTGACTTACTCATTTCTAATGATTGATTATACATCATATCTTCTTCTGTTGACCAATATTTTTCTAATCTATCATTAACTGTCATTATACTACTATTAGTAGTATTGATAGTTGTCATACTACTAGAAAGATTTGTAGTAGTTTTTAATTTATCACAAAATTTATTCATTATTATTAAATCATTTTTAGATAAAGTAGAATTGGGTTGTTTATGTATTAAATTTGATGGTTTATATTCAAAGAGATTCAAATGTTCATTGAGTGTTAACATATTTGGATACCAATTTGGTTCTGGGAAATAATTGGGCAAGGTACAATCTGAATTATTATTGTTACTAACAGTAGAATGATATTGATTCATTGTATGAATATGATCACTATACCATGGAATTAACTCATGATTCAATACTCTTAATAAATGTGCATTAGATTCAGATTGAAATGAGGAAATTGGTGATACTGACGTAGATGTTGTTTTTACTGATGATGGTATAAATAAATTGAATGAATTAATCTTTCCAGTAGACTGTACAGATGATGATAATGTTGGTGATATTGACGTTGAGGTAGATGATTGTGAATATGTTTGACCAATTTGTTGATAATCATTCCAATAATGTGCATTTGTATGATCTGATAGGGATTCATGATGATAATCTGTTCTTTGTGTTCTATCCGATGAAAATAATCGACGTTTTGTTGAAAATAATTCTTCACTAGAAGAATTTATCGGATTTGTTAGATCTATTGGATCAATATTTTTGATTTTATTACTTGGAGATGATATACAACATGTATTACTATTGCTACTACTATTACTACTACTACTACTACTACTGCTACTTCTGCTATCAACACTACCACAACCGTTACTACTACTATTATTAATATCAGTAGTATATGTTTGTTTCATTTTCAACTGTAATTGATATGATTTCCTATCATATGGATAATAATGATGATGATGATGAAGATGTTGAAGATTTTCATGATCATTTTTATAAGTTGAAGACATAGAATTCAATGGTTCAATATTTGACGGTAATAAATTTAAACAATTACATTGATTTATTGAACAATGACATATATTATGCATATAAGTAGTTAATGTCATCGAGTTCGATTGTATCATGAAGGTAAAGGTTAAAAATTTTACTATCCAGATATATAGAAGTGAATTTGACACTGATGTTGTCAGTATCTGTACAAATATGATCGGGATTCAAAATGATTTACGGCTAGTAAAAAGGTGCGAAAAAAAATGCACACAAATAAACATGTTAGAAAAATCTTTCCTATCTCGACTAATATTTATCTTATTGCTTAATTAGTTCAAAATTAGAATATGTGATAAGGTGTTATAACTTATTTGAATCTGATTGGTTATTAGGAAATATGTTAAGAGTGGGCGTGTGTGCATGAACCAGAATAGTCGTAAAAGGGGCGAAATATTTAATGATTCCTAGTTCTGTATATGTGTACATGTATTTTTGTGCAAATATATACTACTTTCCGTGAAATAAACTTTTTGACCAATCAGAAAAAGATGGTTATTCCGGTGATAGTTGACTAAAAATTTCGAAAAATATAATATAGGGTGGTGGTTGGTTAATGGTGTAAAATCCTAATTTCATATTACACCTTAATTCCTGTCATTTCGAACTTGTCTACTTGATCAACTTGTTTTTTCTCTGTTATGCCATTATCTCCTCATAAAAAGCACACTCCAAAGTGATGCTTAGTTGTTAGAGTTAATAAACAGGAAAAATGAAAGACAGGTTTCATCCTTATTGGTATCCATCAACAAGGAGTACCCATAATCTTGAAAGAATTGGCATATTTTCTGTTATTAGAATCTATGCTGTCTTATTTCACATTCTGACACTTAAGCAATGGGCTATCTTTTACAAATCTGACTTTCTAAGATTGATCACTGAGTTATAATAATTTATATGCCTATCGTAAAGAGGACTTTCTTTCAGGTCTTATTATTATCCACCATATAATTTTCATTGCCTCTCTAACATTACTTAGAGGATCGGGCGATATAAAGAAATCACAAACTGTACTGATCAATTTGTTCATAGTGAAGTATTATACTCTGTTATGCTTAACCAGACTCACCAAAAATAAGTTTCTTGTAGAATGAATGTAATGTTCAAACTCTGTTATTGTCGGACTACAGACTCTTAAACAGTGTATACTAGTAATCATACTAGAAAGAACACAAAAATTTCACAATCTAAAGGTAAGTAAGACATAATCAATTCCTTAATTCCCTAATTCAATAAAATATTTCACAAAGGGTGATTTCTCATCCGACATTATTAAGGAGCTGCTGCTTAATTTGTAACGTTGATCATAGATTCTAATAATAAAACATTCGAAAATTCAACTAGACTATAGTAATTAATTAGGACATGAATTCGATCGATTAGGATTTACGTTTACATTTCTTATATCTTACGTTGAATACTAAATAAGTGATTATTGGGTGACCGTATGAAACTCCCCAGTGTCACTGAGCACCCATTATTAAATTTCAGTCGTATGGTTTAAAGGTTAATCACTCAGGTCAAGATTTGACATCCCTATAGGAATAAATAGTTGTCCAGTGCCAGTTGACTTAAAATGAAAACTCTGTAATGAAACCATAACTTCGTTTTCAATATTTAACTTCATCCAATCAATAGGCAGATTCTTTTCAGAATTATATTTTAGACTAATAGAAAATGATCAAGAGACAGAGAGAAAGATTGCAGATTAAATCTCGGTTGCGGATTAATTCAGTAAGGTAATCGTTCATTATGACCCTTGAGTGTATCCTCATAGTTTACTTCATTATGATGTTCATTCAAGTTACGATTAATGAAACTTAATCAGTGCAAGCAAAATCTGTCTAGCAAATAATGGTAATTACCCCCCTCGTCAAATAAATATATTCTTCTCAGTCACATGTCAGCCTTGTAGTCTAATACTTCATGGTTTAGTGAGCTATAAAGTTCTATGTGCAGCAGTCATGTGTATGGTCTAGATTCGATCACATGAGTAGGTAATATCAAAGCATTTCAAAATATAGCCAAATAACAAATCAGTGCTTTTTAAATGTATATTGATAACATTAGATAATTGTCAAATTGTCGAGTAATATGGATAGTTGAACTTCAATGAATTATAGATCAAGCTCAGTGGTCTATCGGTTAAGTGCTCTGCTTCGAGACTGGTAGATCCTGGGTTCGAATCTTGTGAGTGCGGGATCGTGGATGCGCACTGCTGAAGAGTTCCGCAATAGGACGAAACGGCCTTAAAGCAGTGCTATCAAATTTTCCATGGTGGTCTAGCTTCAATTGACTCAGGATTTCAACTATGAAAATTTAATATATTAGTTGGATGGTTTTATGTTTTTCACGTTATTTTCATATCCTTTCCTTTCCAAAATATACTAAAAACCTCTTCATTTAAACGCATTATCTAAGCATTCGTCGAGAATTTGCAAAAGCTAACAGATATGGATTAATTATAGTCTTATATATTATCATCAGGGAATTGTAAATTCTGAATAATAGCAACATATTCAGTCAACAAGTCAAAAACCGTTTGATTTTAATGGATAATGATGTGGCGTTTAAAGTGACAGAGATCTAAATTGGAGTCTCAATGTGAGCATTAACTCTGTAATAGAAATAGGCATATTCGGCTGAAAAATGCCGAATGGGATGAGTGGTATGTTATTTATTTAACTGTTAACTACAATCCAAAACATATGTAATTTTGGAGTAAACTTTTTCTAGGAGCTAAATTTAAGTGTAGAGCGGCAGAAAACAGAAAAGCTCTATTTAGCCTTTATTGTTACAGTTTAAAGCGCCTGAGAAATGTACACACGTTACTTCAAATAAAAACTATCCTACAATAAATTTAAGTTCCTATTTGAACCATGAGGCATTTTCGTTTCGAACTGACAGTTTGCAGTTCAGAGTATTATTAAGAAACCCAGAGGGTACTGAATCCTTGTTTTTTTTAGCAGTCAAATTCATATGATGAATTGATGAACACAGTGGATCTGATGCAGATGTGAAGGTTCGAATCCATAAAGCAAGAGCAGTATTTCCACAATTGAAGAACATCTGCAACTCAAAACAACTGTCAACCAACATCAAAGTTAGAATTTTCAATACAAATGTCAAGACAGTTCTACTGTATGAGACAGAAACTTGGAGGACTACGAAAGCTATCATCCAGAAGATACAAATGTTTATTCACAGTTGTCTACTCAAAATACTTCGAGTCCGTTGATCAGACACTATCAGCAACAACCTACTTTGGGAGAGAACAAACCAGATTCCAGTGAGGGGAGAAATGTGGAAGAGGCGCAGGAATTGAATGGGACACAAATTGAGGAAATCAGCCAACTAAGTCACAAGGTAATATTTCACATGGAATCCTGAAGGTGAAATGAGGAGAGGAAGATCAAAGAACACATTACGTCAAGAAATGGAAGAATGAACAAGAATTGGATAGAACTAGAAAGGAATGCCCAGGAGAAAGTGGACCGGAGAATGTTGATCGGCTGCCTATGCTCCACCGGGGGTCACAAACGTAAGTAAACAAGTAATTGTACTAAATTGACAATGAACACTAGACTGAACTAAGTGAACATTCTTACTGAAAAAACAAAAATGATATCGATGCGTATACAAGTAGTTGAAGTGAACATGTATATAGACAGAACATGTATGTTTGTAATGTAAAGTGTATATATATCTACCTATCGGTTATTCACTTATTGACACTTAATCAAACTATAAAGAAAATTGTATCCTGTCATGTCATTTCATCCTAAAACAAGCGAGAAAAAAAAAAGTAGTTTTAAAGTAATAACATGAAATATCAGTGTTCCATAGGTATGAGTGTATAACCTGTCCCCCAGTTCTATAGAAGATAAGGGAGTAAGTAAAGTTTTAGGTAGATAAAAGTTGTGAAAGAATGAAAGATAATGATAAATGATCTTTGTTATCATTTCAATAATGTTCTAGACTATTCCTAATGATTGATAATGAATTGATTAACATACAAGATTATAAATAGATTAAGTGTTTTTACTATGAACAAATTAGTAACTTTGAAAGTGGATGATACTTCGGGAATAAAAAAAAGGAAGGAGATCAATCACTACACCTTCAAATGATTACAACTTTTTTCTCTACTTCATTTAGTACTGTTGAATGATTGAACTTTTCTAGCAAATTAACATTAGGGTTAAAGTAATAAAGAGATTTTCAAATGGAGAGGTTATTTTAACTTGTAAGTGATATTTGTCATGGATTGTTCACAGTCAGAGTTTCATTATAAAGCAGAGAGTATTATCATAGTTGAAATTATGAGTCATTTGAAGTTAGACCACCATGGAAAACCTGGAAGCACTGAACAGCCGTTTCGCCCTATTATGGGAATCCTCAGTGGCAGTGCACATCCACGATCCCGCACTCGCGAGATTCGAACCCAGGACCTACCAGCTTCGCGCCAGAGCATTTAATCGATAGATCACCGAGCCGGAAAGTATTAGACAATTATTTTGTCCTAATATTTGTGGTTCATGAACAATGTCTGCCCATAACTCTAATAACAATCGGAATTGGAACCTTCAGATTTCGTAACAATTTTTTAACCTTTATACCATTGAGTCTATATTTATTGGCTTACATTCTATAAATGATTTAAATTAGAAATATAAACTGTTATATGCCATACCAATGGGCTAAAAGTTAAGAGTTCATCATGAGGTGTGAAAGTCTTGAATTCGATTTCTGGTGGGTCGTGGATTCTCATTAATAAGGAGCTATGGACTAAGAAGAAACAGTTGTCTAGTACTTCTTGGTTTACACTTATCTTTTAATCAAGATCAGCTCATGAAGTCAACTATGAAACTCTACTGTCTCCTTAAACCTCTTATCATAAATTAGTAATTTATTGTGCACAAGGAACTGATTCACCACAACCAACAATCATCTATTGAGTTTTAAGCTTGCTTAGCAATTAATTAACTCATTATTATTTAATTATGAAGTTGTCAGTATTGCATTATCAGAATGGTGAATTTCTACTATACACTCCTAAGTCTATTAAGATCTAGATGGATAAGAAGGAGGTTGTTATTGTCAACATGAACTCAAAATGATTGTGTAGATATATATGATCCTTATTTGTTCGTCTTAACCTTAAATAAATTTATTCGTTAAAAGCAAAAATGTATAGTGGCTAGCAGTTGAATCCAGGACGCTCGTTTCATCCTATTTGGGACTCGTCAGCTGGATGTAACTGCATCTCAGAGTCAATGTTCACTCTGAGACTTGAACCCAGTATCGTTCGCTTCGAACGTCATCGCGTTATCCACTTAGCTACTGAGTCCTAATAGCTACCTGCTTGTGCAATGGGGTGAAGCTGTTTACTTGTATCTTCCCATTGTTATTTAGGTTGGAAACAGGACTGCCAACAAGAGACTGATCAATTGCAGTTCTAAATAACAATGGGAAGATACAAGGAAACAACGCCAAGTGAATTTATTCGTTAAAGTTTAACAAACACATAGACTCTGTTAAAGTATAGCAAATTAAGGTTTTATAATCAAATCTCTAATTCAACATTAATATTGTTAACTTCTCAAAGTTCACAGTAAAGTATCTCTGTTCAACGTGAGAGTTCTATTAATGTACATATTTTTTATATCATGCTAAATAACCTTTCATTAATAAGTTCAGTTGATCAACACCAAACAACTTAAAATGTGACATATATGTACTCCTGATTAAGTTATTGTTATGTAGTAGCGAAGACAAGGGGGGAAGGGAAGATAAAGGAAATTCTTGATGATTTTCTGTTAGTCTACAGAACGACTCCAAATCCATCAGCGCCGAATAAATTGTCTCCAGCAGAAATTATGTTTGGTAGAAAAGTTAAAACTGCTCTCGATGCCATAAAACCAAAGCAAAATGGTGTAGGAAGAAGAAACCAGAAGATGGAATCTCAATTTAATCGCCACCATGGGGCGAAAAGTAGAATCTTCCGAGATAATCAAAAAGTATACGTCCCCGAAAATAGCTTCCGTAATTTGTTCAGGCTTCTAGTTTTGCGGATCACATCAGTTATCATACTATTTCAGGACAGCAGGATGAACTTATAAAAAATGATACCAGAGTTGTAGCAGTAATAACAATATCAGTGGTAATAGAAAAGACTCAACAACGATAGTGTGTTTCGAGTAGAAAAGATGATTCAATTATAATTTATAGACAACTTCTGAACGATACTAGAGTGGTCTTGGGAAACTTCATTTACTAGGGTTAATATACGATTATAAATAAGTGTGAAGAATTAGTATTATAAGTTAGAGTTAGAAGTTAGGGTTAGGGATTAGAGTCAGAGTTTTCATTACTGACTAAGGTCACTTATGATGCCGAAATGCTAACTAACTCTATCATAAATCTAATCGGTTCATTCGAAAATTGTAGTCTCACTGAAAGAATAAACTCGTGGAATTAAACAAATAGTGAATGAATCTGTGTCATTAGAATCGATTTTGGGCGATATCACCTAACATCTCTAGATGCTTGTTATGAACTAGGTGGCCTGTATCTACCGAAAAGGCTCAAACTAATAGTGACTGGTTGTATTGGCCAACGTTACATTTCGGTTTGGAAGCCTCTAGTTTTCACCCAACCTATTCTCAAGTAAGCAAAAGTAGAGCGTGAGATAGAACTCTAATCGATTCTTTATGTGTATAACGATCGAATCGAATTTTTGTCAGCAATAACTTGAAATGACTTCTAATAATTCTGTCTAAAGTGAAGATATAATCTTTAAGATGAACATCATTTAAGCCAAGAGAAATTAACACTATTTTATCAATTTTGATGAGGCAAATGATGAACATTACTAACTTAAAATTAGTCAAATTCTCAAGCTTTTATAATGAATTGGTCAGTTAAATGGCTAGAGGTATTCAGCAGGGAACACCATACCTAGATTTCGTGCTAGATTTTACTCGTTAGCATATGGCCTTGACTGAAGTCCCTGTTGAATTTAAAATTGAGAGACTACATCTCAGCTTGATAGGTGGAATTCGATTAGCTCTGAATAGTAGACAGACATTGGTTAACAGATGATAATGAATGAGTTATAAATATCTCAATCTCACAAGAGACTAATCACAACCCGAATACCTCAATTGTAATTTCTCCGACTGTGAAACTGGATGACGTGAATTTTAATGCAGCAGAGAGTATCTACTTCTCTAAGATTGCAAGTAAGCCTTGCTGATGAATAGTAACTATCGTAAAACCTAAATTGGGCAGGTTTTCTGTTGACTACTTCCAACCACCTAATATCTTAACGTAATGCATGCGATGTTGAGTCATTTAAATTAGTCATCACGTTACTATATGATCAGAGCTAAAGGACTAGACCGACATAAAATTTGTCATTACTCAATGATCAGACAGTGTGAATTAACTATTCTGTCACTTTCCATAATTAAGTCGCCTTGTTAATAATAACTTGACGATTGAAGTGATGAGTACTGAGTTATAATCACGGTTTTATTGTATAATCACCAAGATAACTTAAATAAGATCAAAACAAGCTGCCCGTATTCACTTGTTATTATATTTTCGAGATCGGAGTAGTTTTAACAAAGTTTGACAAATATACGAGTATCGTATTTCGATTCAAGAAGGCTGATAGGGCATTTTATACTCGAAATTCATCAACCATCTTCGCATTTGTAGTTGTAAGTTTGTCAAACCACAAAGACTAATAATTATACTATGGTTTGGGTTAATTCTATCCACATACGTAGTGTATAACGATGGTCGAGCATTGAATGTATTTCAGTACAAGATCGATAAGGAAAGAATGGGAACGAAACGCAATTAGTATAAAAATGCATGAACAATAATAATCGGAGACTACCAACTGATATTTGCAGAAAGAATGGTCAAGATTGGGACAATTGATTGATAGTTTGGAAATTAACTGTTTACTGTATGATTGCCAGATCTTAGTAAGATAGTCTGTAATTTTTGTGCTCAACTACATTCGGTTGTCCCCACCCGTGTTCTCATTCATAACAATACCATAATTTGTTTCTAGGACCCTATGAAGGATTCCGTCCCGAATCATCCACGAAGCTTTCAAATCACTGCTGTGGAGTCCTATATTAGGATGAAACAACTATCCAATATTTTCTAGTTTTCAATGGTTAAAGTTAGTTTGTTATATGGATTATGAAATCATATTAACTTTTAAAATTTGACTTGATTATTTAGATTGTAATTATATTGGGCTTATTAATTATTGCTTATAAATCTGGTCTGATTTGGTCAGTATTTAAGTATGTATACGATTAGATAACTTAAATTATTGATGGGTGGTCTAATAGCTACAACATTAACAGGGATAGAGAGAGGGTAGTTTTTTAAGACTATACTAGCTTACCTATACAGTATAACACTTACATAGAGACTATTGAACAACAGCATGGATTTAATTCACCTATAGTAAATATGAAATTTGAATACATAATGGATAATGGATATCTATGTAACAATTAACATGAAATAGCAAAATTTAAATTAAGGAACCAGATAGATAGGATAAGTTTGTTTTCCTTTTACCTTACGCCTAAGACACAGATGTTTTGTGTTCACGTGGTCACAGAGGTTGCTTAGTCGAATACGTTTACATGTATATATGTATGAAGGTAGAGAGTATAAGTTAGAGCGCACCCATACATAATTAAACAAATCTGTCTATCATTGAATTAAAGAAATAAACTTAAACAAAAGTGAAACTAGCACAATGTTGCCGGTATTCAAATTTTATATGAATTGATTAATTAATCCATTTGAACAAACTTTTTTTTATAAAAAAAATCCCGCTAGTTAACTTTGACGTTGTTCCTTTTCTTCTTCTTCCTCTTCTCCTTCTTCTTCTTCCTCTTCTTCTTTTTCTTCTTCTTCTTCTTCTTCCTCCTCTTCTTCTTTTTCTTCTTCTTCTTCTTCTTCCTCCTCTTCTTCTTTTTCTTTAAATCTTCCGTTAATGAGATGGACAAATTAGTTTGATTGTAGGCGTTTTTTTCTTTCTCTCTAAACTTATCAATTTCAATAACAAAAGAGTCATATCTAACTAAAACAAGTTTATTATATTCTATGTTGTGTTTCATTCATTATTTAATCTTGAAATGAATGTATGTTTGACGCTATAGATATAAAAAGAATGATTGAAATGTAACCTAATTGATTAGTAACTATTGGATTTTACTAATGATCTGATAAATAAGAGTAAATCATAGTCATATAAGCTTTGTAAGTTATGAACAAGTATGTGAAAAAGGTGGATTATTATATTTATTTGTGCACGAGACCGATAGGTCCTGGATTCAAATCCCATGGGGCGGGGTCGTGTATGCGCACTACCGAATAGTTCCACACTAGGACGAAGTAGCCGTCTAGTACTTCCTGGTTTTCTATGATAGTCTAGCTTCAATTGACTCACTAATTCAACTATGAAATTACTAAAATCTTCACAAAACCCCCTTCTGTTAATAATCATCATACGCTGACTAGTGACTGACTTCAAGAGGTATTTCCTGGAGTTCCAGTGAGAAGCTGGGACCAGCGGAGTTCAACCAGGTCTGTTGTGAGATAGTAACTCACTGAAGAGAATGGTGGACGGTGGCTCAATTTCATGGATTGGTTGAAGTTAGACATTAACACCGCTGGATGCCGGCGGTAGTGGCAGAGGTCAAGTGTTTGCGTGTCTTAGGTCTGAATCCCGCATGTAGGATTGTGGACATGCACTGTTGGGGAGCCGCACAATAGGACGAAACGGCCGTTCAGTACTTTCAGATTTTCCATGGTGGTCTAGTTTCAATTGAATCATGATTTCAACTATATAAAATGTTATATTTAACGCTTACATATACCTAAAACACACACAGAAACATACTTATTAATGTACATGGGATTGTATCACATACAAATATACCCACACTCATTCATTAACTCACATAAGCACACAGTTATGATCTGGAACGTGCTTTATAAATTGTGAACTCTTGCAGTGCATAATATTTACTTATACAAAAATGGAATGAAACAAACTTACAGAGGTTAATATACATGAAATATGAATGCCAAAACAAATAAACAAAAACAAAATAACTAAGAATGAAACTATGAAAAGATAATAACAAGTTGTGTAAAGAGAATATCTAATTGAAGAACTTTGTACAACAGTAATAAGGTGTTAAAGTAATGGATAGATAAATAGTTAGATGGATAGGAAACATAATGGGTGAAGGGGAAGGGACGAATGTTATATCTTGATACAAGTACATAAAGAGAATCCAACCTGGTAACAAATAAACAAAACAACAGAAATGATGAAAATACAAATAGGTATTTGTTGATAAAAGCAATAACAACAACAACAATAACAACAAGGTATCAGAGTATTAAAACAAAACGATATGTATATTTATATACATATATGTTAAAGCATATAACATCTCCCTTGGGGAATAAATTCATTTTCCAGTGTCATGATCACATTCTTTTTGTTGAATTTGTTTTTAGAAGGGGATTCTATGGAGATTTTAATAAGTTTATATAGTTGAAATCATGAGTCCATTGAAGTTAGACCATCATGGAAAACATGGAAGTACTAGACGGCCTTTTTTTTTATCTATTATGGAACTCCTTAGCAGTTCGCATCCACGATCCCGCGTTCGTGAGATTCGAACCCAGGACCTGTCAGTCTCGCGCAAAAGCGCTTTTTTTTTATTTAAAAAATTGGTAGAATATAATCGCGGTCGGCGGCCTATGCTCCATTGGGAGTAACAGGCGAAAGTAAGTAAGTAAGTAAGAATATAATCGCAGACTTATGAAATTGAAAATGTTAAAATAGAATGAATTCAACATTCATTTCTAGTGACCTGATATTTGACTCCAGTTATATTGTATGATTGATTGTTATTGAAATATACATATCGTCGTCTATCCTCATATAAAATAATCGACTTCATTCGCTTTAGTTTATAACGGAATTCGTTACTTACTTACTTATGTGGAGGAGCATAGGCCGCATACCAGCATTCTCCAAATGGAATTCATATAAGTCAAATACAAGAATGGATTACGAATACGTATATTTTGTGTAATCATTGATCCAGGCAAATAATCAAAGGAACGAAGCGAAACCAGATGATACACGGTGGAGAAGGGATATGAGCCGACTTGATTTAATTAAGCGTTAATCAATATCTATAAGTCACATAAAAATAAGCTACAGATATGTGACGAGTAGGATAAGATGTACACACATATGCTCATATAAAAAAAAATCAGGGTTGATCAGTGAATAATTAACAAGATCAAAACGTGACTCAAGAAGAATGGATAATTTGACCTGTCCAGAAGCTAGAACAAGTTATATGGACTTAACATAGTAACCGGAACTACACATTGAATATATTTTAATGGAATAAATTAGGTAGAGATTTATTTATATCATGTCAGTAGATTGACCTCAATTTGAAGGATTCTGTTTTAAAAGTTCTAGGATTGGTAATGTAACCTTTTAGAGATCACATGAACAAAGTCGATCATCGTCTATTAAGTACCCTTGATAATTGATTGGTAAAGTTTTCAAAAGTCAGGAAAATGCTAAAATATATGTCCATGGATAGATTCTTCTTAGAACTGCCCACAAAATTTCTACAGACGTTAGAATGACTTCCAAAAGCATTTAGTATCTTGAAGTCACAAAAACTCGAATAATTATTGCTGTTATATGCAAGCAAACTAACCTTCGAAGTAACGCTTCTCCCATACTCCACGCTTTTTGTTTTCTGTTGAAGAGTAGAAGACTTCTAATGATGAAAAAGCAATTAGTAAGTCTATGTCTAAATGTTCAAGGACAAGGCGTATTACTGTTTTAATCATTTGTAACAAGTTTACAAAAAAGCAGTTATGTAGTAAGAAAGAAATGCAACGAAACGTTTTGAGATAATTTTCATCATGGACGTATTTCCAATGATGAACCATTAAGGAACAAAGCACGAAGAACATGTAGCTCATTTTGGCACGGAACTCCTCAGCAGTGAGTAACTAAAAGAGACCCTCAAATCAAATTGCATTCATGTTCATACTAAAGATTAACTTTCATATGAATTTCTAAGGTTCTGATAGTAAATTATGACTAGTTGAGTTCAACTGTGCCACGTATGAAATAATCATCATAAGTAACATTAAGCAATCATTATGTTTTCTATCGAAAGGTGATTCGAATTGAAATTGTATATCATTGTATACGACTTCAATGGTCCAGTTGCTTAATGCTCACCATGAGTCCTTAACATAGCAGATTGAAATTCTAGTTTAAATGTGAGTATTCACTGTTAAGGTGTCTCATATATTAGGACGAAATATCTGCTCTGCTTTACTATAGTTCACCATACTGTAATCAAATGTGATGAATAATATCTCAAAATGTTTTGTTATACTTTTCACTTACTATGTGATTGCTTATTTTGAACTTATTGTAAATGATCAAGACAGCGTTATGTTTTGAAACCGAGCTATTGAACACAGGCATACTAATTGCTTTCTCATCTCCAGAAGTCTTGTGTTCCTGAAACCCTAACGAAAAACACAAGGTAAAGTGTATGAAAGAAGCGCTATTACGTAAGTCAATTTCTGCAACAGATAATGATGGTATTTATAAAATTATATATGAGCTTTAAACTCCAGAAACTTCCAGAAAACCTGCTGAGATCAGTAACAGATCCGTTAACTTTAAGATCAAGATGAGTTATTTTATTTTAATCTTTGATTCAGTTCATCAAGTCTAATTTTTGGTTGGTCAGTCGTTCTTAATGATACTATTGAACTATCTTGGACTCATTTTAAACTATTCGAAAAGTATTTCCGTTGAGAAAAATATCACAGATGAATGTAGATTTAACAGGAATATTCATCTAACAAAATAAAAAACCCCGATAGGAACCTGAAACGTAACCACACGAACGGCCGAAAGATCCCCATGGGTTTGTAAAAGAACAACAACTCTTCGAATGGACACTCTATTGAAAACTTACTCCTATGTATCCAATCCAAAAAAAGAAGGTTACATAAGGGGATGAGAAGACAAAATTACATCTTTAACTCATTGCGATTCTTTCTCAGCATTACTTCCGTTTTTTTTTTTCGTTTAATGTGACAATTACTCAGTGTAGTATTATGTTTTCTTTTTCCAATGTGATATTTTATCTGGTATAACATTAATGTATTTAGGTGGATGCTTATCCAAGATACGATACTCTTGTATTAAATTGGCATGAACTATGCTCAGCATGACAAGCAAAATGTAATTTGTTATAACTCTGGGCATCTTTCCTATATATATGTGATTTAAGCCGAATAGACTATAATTTATGGACGAACCAATCAGGTATAAGATAACGGGTCTCGAATTTCGCCGCGAAATTCATTCATACATTTGACTAAATAAAGTTTTGGCATTATAGCTTATATCAGTTCGTGATGAAAACCCTAAATCTAATTCCTATTCTTAACCATCAATTGCAAATCATAATTCTATTTCATCACACTGGTTTATGACCCTCATTTGGTCCTAGTTATTAGGTTGACACCCTCAGGGTCACTTTAGCGTCACTTGAAGGTCGCCTATAAATTATGGTCTCACCTTTTATCATTATTAACAATCAAAATGGATGTACAGTCAATATATATATCAAGTGTATTTTCCAAACTTGTACCAGCCTCGGTGTTCTTACCTTGTATTGTGGGGATGGTAGTGGTTCCTCGATCTTTTAGGCATGAGTAATAAGCGACACGGATACAACAAAGGTTGTTATATTATTTATTCTATAGTATTGAATTTTCAATCACCTTCAGTTTCACTTAAATTAAATGGTCAATGCATTGTGTTTAAGTACTATGACTTTTGTGAATTTCTGTTTATTGATTTAGATATCGTCCAATGAATTTATCAACTAAGAACCTTGTGTAGTCCCCTGTATAAATGGATGTAGATTTTATTGATGAAATGATGAGAGAATAATGATTTTCAAATATTTATGATCTTTTCGAAAATGATGTTATTTTGATTCTTTTACTCATTCAAGTTACTTACTACAAGGAAATTTACAAGTTTCCATTTCACGACTAGTTATTTATTATTGATTGATCCCTGGGTTGTGATCAGTGATATGTGTGTCAGGTCGTTCTTAGCGCAGATCGAATCCTATCAACCATGTTGCGATGTGGCCACTAGTCTAGGTGACTCGACATTGCGTGCACTATGTTGAAATAAGATGGTGGTTGGAGGTAATCAACAGAAAACCCTAGACCTGGATTTCGTGCTATTCGGCACTCATCACTAATGTGTACCTGTAATCTTGAGGGAACTGATGCTTCCTGACTGATTCGAACCTGTGTCACCCAGTTTCACGGTCAGAGACGTTACCACTGGATTATCCAGGCCGCGACTGACTTCATGTATGACTTAGATGTATTTATAATAGTGGGGAAGATTTGTAGCTCAGGTGGATGATTTTGATGAAGTTTTGTTCTCTGAGCTGGATCCAGTTCAAGATATTTCTCTAACGTAAAACTGATCTAATGTGATTACATAGAATAAGCTAAAACTGGACATTAACGATAAGATGTTCCAATGGTTTAAGGGAAAGGAAAAGACCAAACTTTCAAGAGAGTTTATAAATCTCAAGAAAAGATAGTGAACTAAGTAAAAATCACAATATGTCTTAGTATTATGTAAGAAAAAAGATTATCAGTAAAAGTAGATGTGAATTTTGTAGCATAACGGTATTATGAAGATCATAATACATCAAGGTGTAGAAAGAAACGGTAGAAGCATAAAATTTACTTCTCTTTATGTATAGTTGAATGGTAGCCAGCAAAGGAATCCAGGACACGTGTTTTGTCTTATCTAAGACTCGTCAACTTGATGTACCTAACGAGTTATTAATAAGATGGAACGCGTAATCTGAATTACATCACTAGCCAACATCCAACTATGCTGGAAATGCCTGTGACTTAATGGCAATATTGAGGCGGCTCTCACTGGGTGCAGATATTCTAGAAGAGATTGAGAGATTGCAGTCTTAAATATCACTGGTAAGATTCAAACAACCAATACAATTTAATTCACTTCTCTCTATTAATTAGGATTGAACAGAAATCTTGTACACCACTGGTCAGTAAAGTAAGTAATAAGAAGTATACTTTAGAAATACACTTGTGTAAAAATTAAAGGTACTACTACGTGTGTCGAATCGATTTTAAACCTTTGTCTGGAGGTGTTTGCTACTCGAGTGCTATGATCATCAAGCCACCGCTCCACAGACGATTAGTCAGTCAGTTATATACAGGGTTGAAACACCTGTTCCACTTCAGTATATAAACAGGCTTGTGTATACCATTCCCAATGATATCGTAAATGAGATCTATCTATGGTGAATACGACCTATAAGTTGAACTTTACTTTCCAAACTTCTTCTAAATAAAACTATAACAATCATTTTATAAATGAATCATTTCATAATGATCCTTAAGTTCTATTGAGAAGTTGTAACTGGTCAAGTTTAGGTATATTGGAGGTGAAACACCTATTACCAATGGAATCGGATGACAAAAGATTGATCGAATTTGTAATTGTATTGTTTGAAGCTGAATCGGTAGTTTTAATGAATAAACATTGGTTGTAAGGTCTAAAGTTTCTAGGCTTGTTCATAAGTGGACAGTACCAATGAATACCAATACTATGTTTCATTAGTTTCATTAGTTCCCATTAGTATCCTAACAAGTATAACCTACATATAAAATCAATCTCTAGAAATCTTCTTTAACCAAAATATACATTTATCTGCTGATTTAACAAAATACTTCAATCTTTAAAGTAAATTAAAATCTAAAATGCTAATTTCTTCTAGGTCAACGTGTGATTCCCCTTGTTCTTCCTCTTCTTCTTTAGAGACAACAACAACAACAACAACAACAACAAAAGACTAACAAACAGAATAATTACATAAATAGATTGTTATTCATTCTAAATAAGATAAATAAAATACTGATATATCACTGTAGTCATCGTCTTCTACTTCTACTTCTTCTCCCCTACTTCTTTTCTTCTTAAATTATTAAATTAATTTAACAGATGACAATAAAAAAAATTAAAAAAAAAAGAAGTAGGAAAGGATTCTTATTCAAATTCTAATCTACTTTTATTTATTTCTAATAACGAACTGTCCAGATATATATCTGTCTGTCACATTATCTCTATCCCTGGTAGTTATCCTATCCTATCCTATCCTATCCTATCCTATCTATCTATCTATCTATTTACCTATACATTCTAAGATATCCTTTATTTCAATATAGAAAAGTGTGTTTATATGTACACCTGTATTGTATTAAAAATTCTATCTTAGTTTTGGAATAACTTTTGGCATTATTATTACTGTTATTATCAATGTTGATGATAAATGAAGTAACTTTTATTAATATACGTGTACATACATAAGAATAATGTATCGACTAGCTCAGATCGGAAATTTTGAAAATATAATTTAGCTATGGTAAGCAGAGATGGATAGTGGCTAGCAGTGGAATCCAGGACGCGCGTTTCGTCTTAAACACATCGATGGGAAGATCCAAACAAACAATACTAAGTGAATTCAAACTTCACCCCATCGCACAAGCAAGTGGCTATCAGGACTCAGTGGCCGAGTGGATAACGCGATGGCGTTTGAAGCGAGGGTACTGGGTTCGAGTCCCAGAGTGAACATCAACTCTGAGATGCAGGTACATCCAGCTGACGAGTCCCAAATAGGACGAAACGCGCGTCCTGGATTCCACTGCTAGCCACTATCCATCTCTGCTTACCATGCTTGTTAATGTAGGTTATATCGAGGCAATACGCACAGTATGCACATATGCCAATTAGAGACTGACCAGTTGCAGTCCTAAACACATCGATGGGAAGATCCAAACAAACAATACTAAGTGAATTATAATTTAGCTACTTGTAAATTGTAAGTAGGTAAATTAAAAAAAGCAAATATTTCAGAACGACTACGTATAGGTGATTCAATTAATAAAAATTTCTTTTCATTGTTCTTATTTAATAAAGTATTATGAGAGTATTCATCGTTCTACTCTTGCAAGTACTGGTCATTTAATAAATAGGAGATGCAAGACGTCACCAATAATGTTACTAACAATTTCAAGTCTCAAGAAGTAGTTATGTGTAAAGGTTTAAAATGTAGTAAGTTGAATAAAAGGCTATAGAAGTTTATTAGAAGAGTATAGAGAAGATGAAGAACAGATGTACAATCTGTTTTGGCAACTTTTCGAAGGAATAACTTTTTAAAATAATGTCATATATTACGTAATTGCGTCAAGATTATTCTAACTATGAAACAAAATCTGACTGTTTCCATATTTAAATTGTGACTTATAATTTAATGTTCCTCATGGTGATAGTAGTCCTTTCTTAAAGCTTTAGTTATCTTAAAATTTTAATTCGTCTAAATTGGAGTTTTTAAAGCTGGTTTGTATGTTCATGGGTCTATTTTATGTCAGAACGAAGATTGAAGGAATAATCACTACAAGAACCAGTGTCCAGGTTATTTATTATTATTATTATTATTATTGTTATTATTATTGAATTATTTTTTTTGGCGAGTTTGCTTTTCTACGGAGTGGGGTCGCTAACCCCATGCCCAACCCTCCTCCTTTACCCGGGCTTGGGACCGACAGTAACTCTAGAAGAGCTACAGGCGGAGTTTTTCAATTCATAAAGGAAAAAGCGAGATTCTAAAATACAACACAGAGAACACCAACGTAATCACAATTGATGTCGAAACTCTGGAAGAGGTGGAAACATTCACGTACCTGGGAAGCATCGTTGATAAACAAGGAGGATCGGATGCAGATGTAAAGGCGAGGATTGGAAAAGCAAGGGCATCATTTCTACAACTGAAGAACATATGGAACTCAAAACAACTCTCAACTAACTTCAAGGTCAGAATCTTTAATAAGAACGTCAACACAGTCAGTCCTACTGTACGGAGCTGAAACGTGGAGAACTACTACGGTCATCATCAAGAAGGTACAAGTATTTATAAACAGTTGTCTACACAAGGTACTCAACATCCCTTGGCCGAATACTATCTGCAACAGCGTTTTATGGGAGAGGACAAACCAGCTTCCAGCTGAAGAAGAAATTAGGAAAAGACGTTGGAAGTCTATAGGATATGCATTAAGGAAATCACCAATGTGCATTACAAGGGAATCCCTAACTTGGAATCCTGAAGGGAAGCGGAAAAGAGGAAGGCCAAATAACACAGTACGCTGGGAAATAGAAGCAGATATGAAAAGGATGAATGTTAACTGGAAAGAACTGGAAAGGAAGGCTCAGGACAGAGTTGGATGGAGAATGCTGGTGAGCGGCCTATGCTCCTCGACGACGGGTTACAGGCATAAGTAAGTAAGTCATAATAATTACTATTATATTCTTATTATATGCCTATTAAGTAACTAGATTACTAAGTCTATGTATTTTGTTTATCATAAGCTTTCGGTTAACCCATAAACTAATATCATACAACTTAATATTCCTAATTTGTTGCCAGTCGATTATTTATAGTCACCTCAATTCATAGTCACTTTGAGCTTGTTCATGAATAATAGTTATTTTTTATTCGATGATGTGACGGTATACATGTATGTAAATCACGCCTGTTTGAAATATGGGTATAGTAGAGGCTGGTTACTACTTCTGAACTCAATCCAGGGGATAGACAGAAGCTTTCGGGTGACGGACCAACAGAAAATTAGCTGTTTTTTTAGAGGTCAATAGTGAAAGTTAGGCACGTAATTGGTCAGTTTGAGGACATAATATACTGTCGAGGGGATTTTAGACGCAAAATAGTTCAAATTCAAATTAGGGATCTGATTAGTGATTCGGCAAGCGACATTTTTGGACGGTCTTATGACATAACAGCTTCCTAAAAATGTTCTCTGTTCTAAGATATCCGGTCAAAGTAACGAGAATATATTCGTTTAAATTTTCTAATAATCATTTGCCTATATGGAGGAATCCCTGTGCTTTATTGTACTATATCTAATAGAAAGATTCGAATTGAATCGACCTCTGCATATTTTTCCCAATTAAAAATGTCGTTTGACTACTTTATTAATATTCCAACTAGTAATTTCTCATTAATACTTACAAAGATAATACAATGGTCAAAGCTATGCGGTAAATAAAGTGAAAGGATGAGGTAGATATTGTAATTAAGTACACTATTCATCAAACCGAAATCACCTCTTATAAGCCTGTATGTTTGAATTATATTCCAGGAATGATAACAAAATGAAACTGCTAAAACTGTGTACAATCTTTAGTGCGACGTTTCTTGGGAACATAATAAGATTTGTCAGTAAACTACAGTAATGAATATCGTGTTATATCTTGTGGCATTGTCCTCCTATCAATGTATAACGTAATGATACCGCCAATTAGAGAACAGTGGATTATCAACTGGACCAATGACGTATAAAACCCGTAAGAGCAGTACAGAAACTTTATTGGTCTTTCTTCCTGACTAGCCCTGACTGTTAATTCCAGAACACAGGTCTCAGCCTCTGTGATATGAATCATGTATTTCAAACGTACTGAGTTTATATACAAGCCAAACAGACCATATCGTATCATAAAATAGAAAATAACATTTTTATAAGAAGGGGTTTTCTGTGGATATTATAGTAATTTTAATAGTTGAGATCATGAGTCAATTGAAGCTAGATCACCAGGAAAAACCTGGGAGCACTGGATAGCCGTTTTATTCTAGTACGGGACTTCTCAGCATTACGCACTTACTATCCCATATGCGGCATTCGGACCCAAGAACTTCGGTCTCGCGTGCGAATGCTTAATCTCGTGACCACTAAGTCAGCTACCATCAAGAGCTATTAGTGTCTAACTTCAACGAATCCATAGAATTGCGGCACCGTCCACCCTTGACTTCATTGAGTTACTGTCTCACCACAGACGCGGTTGAACTCCACTGGTCATGGATTCTCACCAGAACCTCAGGAAATACCTCTTGAAGCTAGTCACTAGTGGGTATATAATCATTATTATCAGAAAGACGGTTTTATAGAGATTGTAATGATATAATTGTTAAATTCATCAGTCAATTAACGGTTGTTCAGTGTTTCCAGATTTTTCATGATGGTCGTTTTAATTGACTTATGAATTCAACTATTAAAACTACTACAATCTCCACGAAACCTCCTTTGTGACTGGCTCCATGAGGTATTTCCTGAAGTTCTAGTGAAAAGCAGTAGCCAGTGGAGTTCAACCAGGTCTGTTGGGAGATATCAACTGACTGATGACATTGGTGAATGGTTGTTGAATTTCGTGGATCGGTTGAAGTTGGACATTAACACGGTTGGATACTGGCTCAATGGTCTATCGGTTAAGTGCTCTGGTGTGACACTGGTAGGTCCTGGGTTCGAATCTCGTGAGTGCGGGATCGTGGATGCGCACTGTTGAGGAGTCCCATAATAGGACGAAACGGACGTCCAGTGCTTCCAGGTTTTCGATGGTGGTCTAGCTTCAATTGACTCATGATCTCAACTCTATAAAATTACTAAAATCTCCACCAAACACCTTCTGATAATGATCATGTGCTCACTAGTGACTGGCTCCATCAGGTATTTCCTGGAGTTCTAGTGAGAAGCAGTAACCAGTGGAGTTCGAAACCACGTCTGTTGGGAGATATCAACTGACTGATGACATTGGTGAATGGTTGTTGAATTTCGTGGATCGGTTGAAGTTGGACATTAACACGGTTGGATACTGGCTCAATGGTCTATCGGTTAAGTGGTCTGACGCGACACTGGTAGGTGCTGGGTTCGAATCTCGTGAGTGTGGGATGGTGGATGCGCACTGTTGAGGAGTCCCATAATAGGACGAAACGGACGTCCAGTGCTTCCAGGTTTTCGATGGTGGTCTAGCTTCAATTGACTCATGATCTCAACTCTATAAAATTACTAAAATCTCCACCAAACACCTTCTGATAATGAATTATTTTTAAAAAAAACATAAATTTACTTCTCATAACTCTTCCTCCCTTCCCCCCTCATTTTGAAATAAAAATTAAATCAATAAATTGAACTCAAAACTAATTTAAAATATTAAATATTTTTTTTATTTTTTCAAAAAAAAAACTTTTTTCTTATCAGGGAATAGAAACCTAACTACAAAAAAGAAAAAGAAGCAGAAGAAAAGAAAAAGAAAGAGAGGGGTGTTGGAACCTATTTCAATGATTGTTCACATTATTATTATTATTATTATTATTATTATTATTATTATTATTATTATTATTATTATTATTATTATTATTATTATTAGAATTAACAATGTTGTATTGTATGCTGATCTGTTGTTATTGGTTTATTTGTTTGTATATTAATTTGTATTGGACGAAATTCCCGTATAACAGGAACAATCACATCTTGTGAATAGGTTGCCCATGAACTAATTATAGGATAAATAAATCTTTCATAATGTGCACTACATATATAATTAATATCACAGAAACAATTAATCATAATATGTAATAAAAATCTTAAATATTGTAATAAAGGTTTAAATATAGTTAAGGTAATTATACGTAATAATTCTATAATGAATAAACATATAGTTGACAATACAATCCCCAATGCTAAACATGCTTCACGTAGACCACGATGAATTTTTTGATGAGCTCTAAATAAAATAATAATGAAATAGATGAAGAAAAAAAACAAACAAACGAAAAGTATAAAATCAATAAGAGGAAGGTATTAGGATTGAATCTTCAATAATAAGATCTAAATGCATTCAACTGATGTATCTAGAAGGTTTCGTGGAGATGAAATCATGAGTCAATTGAAGCTAGACTATAATTGGAAAATTTGAAAACACTGGACGACCTATTAGTCTCCTGTGCGAGAGCTCAATCTCTAGACCACTTAGCTAGCCGGCATACAAAGGTATTGATATCTAACTTCAAATGATCCACGAAATTGAGCAATATATCCACCAATGTCTTCAGTGAGTTACTATCTTACAACAGATCTGGTTCAACTCCACTGATTACTGTTTTTCACTAGAACTCTAGGAAATACTTTATAGAGCCAGTCAGAAAGGGGATTTGGAGGAGGTTGTAGTAGTTTTTATAGTTGAATTGATAAGTCAATTGAAGCTAGACGATCATGGAAAACCTAGAAGCATTGAACGGCCGTTTCGTACTATTGTGGGACTCCGCAGTGGCAGTGCGCATCCACGACCCTGCCTCGAGAGATTCATCTATTCTGTGAAACTATGGAGAGATTATAATTAATGGACGAGCTGTGAATGGATCTTAAATGACCTTGAGGAATATTAACCAATCAGAAGATAGTGAGTATACAGTGAAAACATATATTATACAACATTAAATAATTAGAGTGGGTACACAAATTTTTATATAGTCCAAAAACCTGTCAAGGTTAGAAAAAGGTTCAAAGGTTTTAAAATTGTAATGCATAAGGTAGAGGAACTCACCCATATGGCTTCATAATACTCGGTCTCTGGAGTCATGATACGGTCACAAAAACTCTCTCATCCTTGACCCCATAGCTTCAATATTGTTTGTATGTACTGCGGTTGTGTAAGTTAGTCATTTTTATTACGCATATATCCTTACAATACTCATACTTTTAAAAAGCTGAAGCTTTAGTAACATCTGCGAATAATGTAGCCAATAATACTGGTGCTTTTATTATACAATTCGTAGAAATTATTATAATTTGCCTTAGTCTCAATCAGGATCAAGAAAAACAATTCCTATTCTAGCAGACTTGTTCCTCTAACATATATTACATCGAAATATAACATCATCAGGGTAGTCTGCACAAGGTCTACAAGTCAATCAATTACCGCAAATACAAATAAAGGAACTTCTTAGTAGTCCCATTTATTGTAGCCGCTTAATCGTCACGTCTTTTCTAAAATCCTCTGTGAACCGATTGCATATGAGCATCGGGTACTGAAATTGGCTCCGTGACCTTGAAATCCCTCAGACGCTTCTGATTGGCTCGTCCGTAAATTATAGTCTCACCGAAATTATATATTTAGTACTACTTAATCGATAGTTATTATAAATATATTATCAGTTAGACATTAGATGAAATATATGTGAACTAATGACTTCATATAAGATTAAACTGACAACATTCAGAAATTGAATAGAAGTCAATATTATCTTCTAGTTATGTTAGTGGATCCTATGATCCTCATTTTTTCCGAATTCATTTGTATTAAAATATATTAAGGTTTCTAATAAATATCATATCTGAGCTGTCTTATTACTTTCGTCTTGGTTCAATTCATAGGTGTAGAATTGTCATTCAAACTTTTACAGACCAACTTCAAATACTATAACCAGGGAGAACAAGAATATGTTGTAGATAAATGACGTGTATCGTTCACATTCACAAAAATGTGAAATGCTGGATTCTGATATTATAAATCGTTCTACGATTTGATACTTATCTAAAGATTTGAAGGTTCTCAGTTTGATCCCAGTAGGATTTAAACCCTATCCAACTAGTATCATATCCAAAGGTATCATCAGTGAACTTTTCGTGTACTGACTAATCTATCATACAACCGAGATATTTACACGGACCGTTCTTTGACTAGTATCCAAAGATGTGTTTATATAATGTTGTAACCTTAGCTTATACGATTACCGCGAATACGATTGCCAGATTTAGATACATGGACTTATATGACCAGCAAATGACGCATACACCTTAACCAACAGCCTGGAGTCCCGATTGCTCATTTTCCCTACCTGTTAAGTCCAGAACACAAATCTCAGACTCCACGATATGAATCAAGTATTTCAAACATACTGGGTTTATATACAAACCAAACAGACCATATCATACCATGAAAATAGATAATAACATTTGTACAAGATTTAGCCAAAAGTCGCTGTGAATATGGGAAACTGTTATTGATAAACTGGGCATAACTCAGGAATGGTAAGTCGTATAATAATAGTTTATAGGTCAAAATGAAGATTATAATAAGAGAAACATGAGTATGCATAGTTTAGGTGCTTAACAATTATACAATAAGAAAATATATGTATAGTATTGATCTATAAATAGATTCCAATAGTTACCATTCATTATTCTCGTCGAGATATAACATAATCCTTAGTGCTAACAGAATTTTATCGAGCAAGCTTAGATATAGTCATTAGTTTAGGTGATTCAGTATTGTGTTTTCTTGGAAAGGGTTACGGTTACAAATGGATAAGAGAGAATAAGACTCATTTGTAATCTTTTTCTGATTGAATAACTCTACTTCATTGATTCTACTGAATATGTGACTAAGAGTTGTGTATGCGAATTTCTATTTAATTACTGTATTGTGGTGTGATCTACTTATATCCATATAAGTAGTATATGGCGATAGTCAGACATAGAATGTATTTTGACAGAAGATCGATAAGGAATGAATTGAAATGAAGCGCATTCGGTATGAAAATGCTTGAACAATGAAATTAGAAAAGATGAACTGATATTTACGGAAGGAATAGTGAAGATTGTGACAATTGGTTATTATTTTGCACATTACCTATTTGCTGTATGGTTATCAGAATTTAGTAAGATAGTCTGTAATTTGTGCTTACATAAATTCGATTGTCCCCACTAGTCGTGTTTTGTTCATTACAGTATTACTCAATAAGTAATTGAACGGTAAAGTTGAAATTCCAAATTTTAAAGTTTCGAACTAAGCTGTAGGATGAGAAAAGTAGCTAATTTTAGAAATGAATTGTGGCTAACTACTTACTTATTTCGATCGGGGTACCTAGCCTGTCGTATGCCCTGATGGTGTTCTTGTGACTTTCGGGTTGCCTGATCTGCCAAGGGCGATGGGACAGTGCATGACAATATTGTTGTGTGCTACGTTCAAAGAGAATTGTTTGCTATATGCATGCAAGTCCGCCCCGTTATTGTTCCCTTATTTCGATCAGTAATATATTAAATTATAATTGCAATTATATTTTATTGATCTTTAGTTCATTGAATATGATGGATTTACATTGGAAACAAAATAACATATACTCATTATGAACTTACTTTTCAGATATTTGTTCCATTTTTGCTTCCGGTATGGGCAAGTATTGAATCTATCCAATTATATTACAAGAATAAAAAAACAAACAAACCCAGTAACATTTATGCTGCTTTACGAAATTATTAATAAACAGAATACTGTAAAAAGTGGTTCGGACATACATTAAGGAAATCACCAAACTGCATCAAGAGGCAATCTCTAAGATGGAATCCGGAAGAGAAGCGGAAAAGAGGAAGGCCAAAGAACACATTATGCCGGAAAATAGAAGCAGATATGAAAAAGATGAGTAACAACTGGAAAGAACTGGAAAGGGTTGCCCAGGATAGGGTTGGATGGAGAATGCTGGTGGGCGGCCTATGCTCCTCCACAAGGGGTAACAGGCGTAAGTAAGTAAGTAATACTGTAAAAAATGATGGGGATTAAATTTTCTCGAAAAACAAATGAAATTAGGAATGAAGATGAAATATCCCGGGTTGAAATAAGAGTAGAGATAAGTTTTTATAACGTGTGTTATGTGAATAATCATAATAATCGAATTCAGGATGTATGTCTAATCCTATATAAGTCTTGTCATCTGGATATATCTGCATTATATTGTTGATGTTCATACTGAGATTCAAATCGAGTGACTTTCGATTCAAACTTGAACATGTTATCCACTGAACTATTATACTGGACAGCTATTATACCTGTTTAAATAGTTATTGACTATCCTAACTTAGTAGCTCAGTGAATAACTCATTGTATGTTCAAAGAGACAGACATCGAGTTTGAATCTTAGTGTTAACAATAGTACGTTGGGATGAATGTACATCCAGCTGAAGAATTCCGAACTAGACGAAACATAGATCCTGGATTTTAGTACTATTCATTACACAAATTCACTAAAAAAACGATGTCAGGGGGCAAAGTTTGATCCGTAATAACTTAAATAGACTTATAGTTCAGATATAATATACATGCTTCTGTTGGAGATTCTAAATTCTATCTTTATTATGGAAATTTTAATTCCTCATTTTCGCGCCCAAAACGCCCTTTCTTACTTTTAGTTTGTTTCTCTCATCTGGAAGGACCTTAAATGTCATTGGTTTGTTTCCGTGCTTGCAACTGGTTGTAGAATATATATATTTCCCTTTTGGATCCGGTCCTCTCCCTCTATTTCTTAGGACAGGGGCTCTATGGAATAGTCTTGGCTGTCCAGTTGTTATGTTCCTGACTTTCGTTCTGTTCGCCGGTTCTAAGTGACATCGTAATTTCTTCAAACGTAGCAGCTTTATACTAGTGTGTGAATCTGTTCAATGTTTCACATTCACACTATTAGACAAGGATTCTACAAAGCACTAGCATGAGCGTAGTAGGTAAAATTAAACTATGCTGAAGAGATTGATGGAACAAATCAGATCTAAGTTAGTGTTTACTAGATTTTTGAGTGGAATTCAATAAGCAGTGGACTATATCATGTATCTTATTGAAAACTAAGTAAAAATTGTCTATACATAGTACCTAAACTACTTAAATTGCTAAAAATATTTTTAGTCACTCATACAGTATGTGTAGCAAGCCCATTCAACTATTGTATTTTTTGTGTGCTCTCTGTAATCCCAACATTTAATCCACATTGTAAATTTATGTGTGAGTCTGATTGAGCGCATGTGTCTGCACATCAACCTTTAATTTGTTCTCTCATTGGTTGTAAACAAAGACAATCAATAATTTATCCACAATCCATTAACACTCAAAAATATATATATATATGGATTTTTAACACTCACACACACTCACTCACTTGTTTTCCCGGTGTGCTTGCTATCTGTACACTTGTGGATTTTTACCGAGCTTCAACAATAAACTATCTCTATAACTGGTGTTCAGGCTTTTGAATAATCTCGAGTAAACCCGTAATTCTACTAGGAGATTTAGCCTGCAGTAAATATTCAGTTAGCGGGATGTTATTTATTTATTGGAGTCAGATATAGAGGAATTAATTCTTCAACATATGACATAGTGTGAAAGCTAATTTACAAGAAACACTTAATCATGATCCAGATTGAATCTGAGTATAATTAATCTGATCCAGAGAACTATCAAGAGAATTTTGTGGATAAAAAGTAATCTTCCATTGTAACCCTATATCTTAATCCTAACTCAAAATATCCTGACCACGATTTCAACTCAACTCATATTACCATAGCCTAATATTTTGTCGTCAGCAATTAGCCATTAAACCATTTTACTCTGTTCATTTATTAGCAAACATATGTCACACCATGAAGTGTATTATTAAAAGTATTTTCCTAATTAACAGTTGTCACAAACATATGACAATGGTATACAGATATAATTTTAACCTACTTGTGAAGTATTGACAAAACAATTCCAACTGGTGTGGATATAATTCCTTCCTAAATGACCTTCTTTATATTGACATTCCATATCCATATTTTCAGATGTAATATGTGCTCGACAATATGTTGGTGGTTCGTATGGAATATGAGTATTGTCAGCTTTTAATTGTATAAGAATAGTAAGAAAGTGGGGTATTGATATAGAAATTAATTATGAAATCTGATGAGAGTTTGAAAATTCGTAAATTATTGTTTATCTACTTAATTAATTTATAAGTAGCTCAGAAGTTGCTAAAATATTTTTCACTGCACCCCTGGAAAACAATAGTATGTCAGTGTTAAATAATGGTTGAAAAAAGTTAACAGCAGAAAATGATCTTTAGTTAGGACACCTAAGAGGTTCTTGGCCATAATTATTTTTATTATAGTTGGAACTTTAAACGACCAACCGTTTGGGAAAAATTTCTCCGGGAGATGAGATTTCAGGAATAATTGACAGAACAATCAAGTTGGCATTGAAAATAAACTCCTCTATTGCTTAATCAGTTTCATTGCACAACGCCAAGTGTTCTTTATACTTTCTTATCTTGATTATGATTACTGGTGGCTATAACACCTATTCTATAATACGTTACTACTTTCCAATATATAAATACACATCAATCTTATTTCCCTGAAGAAGTCCAGACAAGTTAGCTGGACGAAACGTTGGAATTATTTAAATTTCAATCGCTGAGACTATTTCAAATATAATTTTTTCACATATAATCTTAACTATGTTTATTTATACACTTTGTGCTCCTATTCTTTTTATTATTATGATCTTGCTTACGTTTCAAACATTCATCTGAACTTCACGAAGTGACGTTTTTTAACGACTTGTTAGTAATTGCGTAGTGAACAGAACACAGGTGGGGATAATCGAATGTACTTGACAAGAAAATTATAGACTATCTCACTAAAATCTGGCAATCATACAGTAAACAGTTTGCAAACTATCAGTCAGTGGTCTCAATTTTGACCATTCGTTCTGCAAATATCAGTTCATAGTCTCCGATTATTATTGTTCTTACATTTTCATACCAATAGCGTCCCGTTTCCGTCCTCTCCTTATCGATCTTCTACTGTAATACATTCAATGCCTGACCATCGTTATATACTACTTGTGTGGATATAAGTAGCCCACACCACAATTGTAATTTTAGGTTGTATGCAGCTGATGTGAAACCGTGAAGTAGAGTGATGAATTCATTTTATTCTGTAAACTTTGTTTTTTTTACCCTTCCCCATTGGATAGATAAGAATGAACCCCTATGTGCCTATTGGTTGACCGAAATGATGATTTACATTCAGCCAATAACTATAAATACATGAGATTTCTGTACCATATTTTGACACTGTTTTGGGGAATAAAGTTCCTACTTACTAGTCTTCTGTATTCTCTCTTGAGACGTTTCAGATTCTATCGTTCAAGTAGTCTAGCAGTACTCGGCATAGTAAGAAACAAAGCTATAGGTATAACAATAAGCTGTTAGTTACCTATGGTAAAACTATCATAGCGACTTCTACCTAAAATTTATAGTGATAATTTTGCTTAAAAAAATAATGAGTACCTCATAACTAGGCTACTTATCTCATAGAACGTAACTGAAATTTCTAAAATATATTATCTTTCCATAATATGCAATACATCTGTTGTTTAATATTAAGATGGTTTATATTGGAAGTCAAGAAAAACAGATCTGAAGATGGGTTTCATGGTGACATAGTCTTGTAGATAATCACTAAAACTAGTAAGCTTTAGATAATTGTATTTCTCTTATTTGTGACCCATTGTTCATGCTTAGTTATAACCATATACAGTTATGAAATCGATAGGAGAATGGACTGCCCATGGACGAACCACGTTAATATTAGGTTATTTAGTAGGAAACATTTGTTCCGCAAATGCCAATTTAGTGAATTTTATGGTTGACCGTAAGATATTGGAATTATATTTCTAGTTAGTCTGAACTCGCCAGGAACGTGTAACTGCAAAATTAAGGGAACAGATGTCATCTATAAGATCCAGAGCCGGGTCATCTTCCTTTGGAATCCAAAGGGCTATCACTGAGCTTATCATATCATGAATGACCTCGTGAGTAGTGAAAAATTTTAAGTTACCCTAGTTCATAGTACCGATCGAAATCTACTGTCATCAACCTAAGTGATTCTACATGATTTGTGAATTATGCTTTGATGCCAGAAATTCTGAGCCTAAGTTTTGTGTTAGTTAATACTAGTTAGTATCAACCAAGGAAAGTGAAAATATAGTTTAGGTGATGTTGATTAACTAAGACTAGTTGCCAGATTACTGCCTGATTGATAATAATTTGTTTACCACACTTAATGACTAAGTGATTGACACTAGTCACTATTCAGTAATCAGTTAGTGTTAATGGATCAAGTCAGTCTATCCTAAAGTACCACATAGTACATTAATAATAAATCATCAATGATGCTTCTTCACATAAAACAGATTACCTTGTCTGTTATTGTCATTTGTAAATGGAATTCCAGAGGTATTCTTATTTTCATTTACTTTATACAATGAATTACGGGCAGCATGTTTTGGAACATTCTGCTTTTCGTCAAAAGACATAGCTGGATTCATATGAGACCATTCATTATTGTCATCAGACGGTGAATTCAATGTTTCAACAACTTTGGTTCGATCTTTTAAAGAGAACAAAATATATTTGAAAGATTTAAGTTTTTCGTTAGTGATTCAACCGAAGACTTACAGATTTCAAGGTAAATTGGTTACTTTTTTGACCATTTTGAGTTAGAATCGATAATTCTGCAATAAAACCTCTGCTCTGACATCGTTGATGTGATCCATTATCGGTGTGCAACTGAACCCTTTTATTCGACAAAACTTCTTACTAGAATTTGAAAAGTCCAACTCATCATTAACCATTAGTTTGACTTGTGAGATCTTGGAGATTACTTTATTCTGTAAGCTGTTTCTCTCACAATGTTCACAAGGCAATTTTCAAGTTAAAAAATAAATCTGATATTAATACATATGGGAATAGTGAACATAACTCGTCGAATTACGGTAACTTTGTTATCCTTAATTCTTTGTTATTTGAAAAGGTGAATAAAGTGAGGGAATTTTTCTTTTCAGTTAGTTTTTCATTATGACTAGTATGCGTGTTTAGTCATAGTTTGGATCATGGACTGGTGTAGTTCAACAAGATCAGGTTGACAAAGCTGAACTTGACTAGTCAAGGGTATGAGACAGTTATCCACTACATGCAATCGAGATGATCAGATAATATCTTGAACTGATTGAAGTTCGACATCTACACCAATGGATTCCGGTTCAGTGGTCCAGAGGTTAGTAGTTCACATGCGAAACTGGAGGTCTTAAGCTCGATCTTTTGTAGTTAGATTGTGGATGAGTACTGTCGAAAAGTCTTTTTCTTTACATATTTATGCTTAACAAATCGTCTTCTTGTATGCTCAATGAAGTATATATGAAATGAATTCTGTGAATTATAGGAAATGTGTATACATCCCCTAATGCCTTTGTGTTAACCCAATTTGAGTCATCCAAATTAGTCTAATTGATGAAGTGTAAAATACTGGTCATGCGATTGGTATAATGATAACATTATCATATCGTTATTTGCTAGTTTTCAAAGTTAGATTTAGTAATAAGTTAAACCTCATATTATTTAAAGGTATCCAACCTTGATGAATATGAGAAAGTCTAAATTCTAGATCAATAGTATTCTAGCTGTACATCAGTTACCTGAAAATATATTAAGGAGAGCGGTGGGAATATCTAGACATGTCTCTTAATAATCATTAAAGATACTTTCTACTTATCAAGTCTATAAAATTAAAACCAATTCGATTTATTTTACAACTGGATTAGGTATGTAAAAAGACTGTGTGTTTTTTTCTCAACAAGTCAAGCAGATTCAAGATAGACGTTATTGAAATTTGAGAAGCAGTTCGAAGTATTGTTATGTCCTTGATCTACCCACTTTCGTCCCGAGGATAACTTGTCTAATGTGGATTAAGACCTTGACGCGATAGGCTGACTAGCTTTACCTTGAGGCTGGTATGCGTGAGTTTAAAGTGGGGTGGAAAGACGAAAATTATTCTATCCCTGATTGGCTGACAAGCACGAGCGAGAAGACAAGACAACTGGAACACTACTCACTTTATATCAAATCCCGATCTGGTACTCGATTTCCGATTAGTGTAAAAAGATACATGAACAAATAAATGACTAACCTGACCACAACGTACAATAATTAGGAAAATACAATTATGTCCAAAACTGGGGGATTAGAGTAGAAAATAGAGTACAAAAAGGTCAAGTCTAATTTACAATAACTATGGAACAGAAAAAGCTATGGCAGTGAATCATACATCAAACGAAGACTTATGATCTGTAGAATAGACTAGGCGCAAAAGCAAATGTTACTGTTATACAAGCTTTGAATTAATTAAGACAACGTCCCCAAAAATAGCTTCCGTAGTTTGTCAAGACTTCTTGCTTCTCTGTTCACATCAAGTATGGTAACGGATGATTTGTGTTTTATTAAAAGCTAGATAAATCCTACCAATATTTAATTACTACGATGATTATAATTGCTAACCATGGGAATAATAAAAAATAAAGACCACATTTTATGTAATTTCGAAGGTAACACAAAGAATTTTGACGTTTGAAACCGAATAACTAACTGTAGAAATACTCACCCATATTGGTACAAAGCATGCTTTTACTCTATTTCTAAGAATAACCTTGCTTCCAACTCAAATCCCACAGCATAGACCTCGATAGTTTTTGGGTTTTATTATAGTAAGTTGTTTATTTACATCAGCTGCGTTTTGAATGCCTAAAAATGCTTTTCTTTACCAAGATCACTTTTCGAGCTGCTGTTCTTCGGTTAGTTGTATACCGAATAGGTCATCTAATCATGTTATTAATGTTTAAAGTAAGTTATTGCTGTAGTGCTGTAATGAACAGAACACTAGTTGGGACAATCGAATGTATTTAAGCACAAATTACGGATTATCTCACTAAATTCTGATAACCATACAACAAACAGCTAATTTGCAAATTAACAATCAATTGTCTCAATCTTCACTGTTTCTTCCGTAAATATCACTTCATCTTTTCTAATTTCATTGTTGAAGCATTTTCATACAGATTGCGCTTCATTTCAGTTCTTTCCTTATCGGTCTTCTGCCAAAATACATTCCATGTCTGACCATCGCCATATACTACTTATGTGGATATAAGTAAATCACACTACAGTGCGTATGAGATGTGTGTTACATAGTGAAAAATGTGTTAAGATAACAGATTATGTGTATTCGTAAGTGGATCTGAAGTGTGAGAAGATTGTTTGTTTTCCGTTGGACAGAGAATTCGCGTTAGTAACTTATAACCACCACTCGTTACAGGTTAATCATAACTGTGTTTAATGGGAAATTTTATTTGTATTTTCGGTGAGACTATAATTTATGGACAACCTAATTTATGCTCACCTAATAACCAGGACCAAATGAGAGTTAGAAACCAATATGAGGAATTAGATTTAAGGTTTTCATTACGAATTGTCATAAGCTAAAATACAGTCATATTTATATGCATATACGAAATTATTAAACCAATCAAGGCAGTTTATGAGTCAATGATAACAGTGGAATAGATTACATAATCAAAATTAATAATAAGTGAAAAGTACAAATTGGTAGTGTAATGACAGGTGTACTAGTTGTGATAAGAATAATAAAAGGCTTGAATCAATGTTACATAATAGGGAAATAGGTCAATGATTAGAAAAAATATAGACACTGAAATAACAATCATAGAAATTATAAGATTACGTAATAAGGAGTGTTCAGATAATTGGAAGCGAATATTAGAAAAATTATAAGTAAATAATTGATGGGGGGGGGTGAAGAAAAATAAACGAAGAAAGAGTATGGAAAATAAGATTATTTATTAAGGCCAAGGGAGGGATAAGGGTGTTACAAATTTCTTATGAACACAAAGACTTGGGTTGTTGGATCAAATTCCTATAGCTTCTGCTATGTGTAGGAGACGAGATCGAACCCCATAAGGAAAAGTAGTAGGAATACGATAAATAACTTTAAAAGACTGGTTTCTGTCAACTTCATGACCGCTATCAATCAAGTGTGAAAGAATTGAGCTTCGTATCGACTTGACCATTACATTACCAATTTGTACTTTCTACTTATTATTAATTTTGATTATGTAATCTATTCCACTGTTATCATTGACTCATAAACTGCCTTGATTGGTTTAATAATTTCGTATATGCATATAAATATTACTGTATATTAGAGTATATCCTGATGAGGATCTAATCAAAAACAATATTGTTCGCTTATATATGTTGTTCTAAATCACAATATGGGAATTTTTTCAAATAAGCTAAAATGTCGAAACTCTATTTTAGTCAAATGTATGAATGAATTCCGCGCCAAAATCCAAGACCCGTCATCTTATATCTGATTGGTTCGTCCATAAATTATATTCTCTCTTATTTTCATTTGGTTGAGTGCATGTGCATGTCTATTCATTATCATGTGTTAGTGTCTGTCTATATTATCTACGTCTGTCTATCACACTAACAACATGTAATGTGCAATTCTATGTGTATACATGAAGATCAATAATGCCGAGAACTAATTATCAGCTGTTTATTCAATCATAAGCATTCATTTTACTAAAGAAAAATTCAAAAAAATTTTTTTTTTCACGTCAGCAATTGTTTTAATTGCAAATTGTTTTATTTAAATAGCAGTAGTGGTCGGTTTAATATATTGTGATGATCGAATTGAGCTGTATTGTCTCCAATACTTCATGATTTTTTGATAAACTATCATGTGCCAAGAAAGTAAACTAGAGAAATGTATGACTAAAAGTAGAATCTCATCGTGGCATGGAAATTTAAGGAGACAAACACTCTTCCCCTGAGCCATACTTTGTTTATGATTAGATGACTGAGAAACAGATCTGGTGAGATTATAATTTATGGACGACTTTTGAACGAATCTTAAGTGACCCTGAGAAATGTTAGCCAATTAGTAAACAGTCAGTATAGAGTAAAAATATATTATACAAAACCAAATAATTAAAGTGGATACACTTCTGTTATATGGTCCAAAAACTTATCAAGGTTAAAAAAGGTTCAAAGTTTCTAAAATCGTAATGCATAAGGTAGAGGAACTCATCCATATAGCTCCATAATAGTTGGTCTCTGGAGTCATGATAAGGTCACAAAAAGCCTCTCAGCCTCGACCACATAGCTTCATTATTGTGTAAGTTTATCATTTTTATTATGGATATGTCCTGACAATACTCATACCACTGAACAGCCGAAGCTTCAGTATCATCTGCGAATATTGCAGCCAATGTTACTGATGGTTTTATTATACAGTTGGTGGCAATTATTATAATTTGCCAAGTTCAATGTATTATCATAATATATGGTAAGAAATTTCTTTAGTAAAATGATAACCAATACTTATATAAAAGAGTTGGATACATCATTTAAAGTTCTATTCAAAGGGGAATCAAGAAAACAATCAATACGATAAGAATATTATTATTATTATTATTATTATTATTATTATTATTAGAGATTAATAAAAGATGAATGCTGGGACAGAGTGATATAAATTTTTTAATTTGAAAAAAAGTTGAATACACCTACAATATATTATATGTAAAGATAGATAGTGGCTAGCAGTAGAATATAGGACGCACGTTTCGTCCTATTCGGGACTCGTCAGTTGGATATACCTGCATCTCAGAGTTGATTTTCCCTCTGGGACTCGAACCCAGTATCTTTCGCTTCAAACGTCATTGCGTTATCCACTTAGCTACTGAGCCCTAATAGCCATCTGCTTGTGAAATAGGGTGAAGTGTAAATTCATTTGGTGTTGTTTACTTGTATCTTCAGGTAATATCGAGGCACTCCGCACAGGATGCACATGTGACAACAAGAGACTGATCAATTACAGTTCTAAATAACAATGGGAAGATACAAGTAAACAACATCAAGTGAATTTACACCCACAATACGGTTATTAATGATTTGTTTCAGTATTAATTTTGTTTGGATTTCTTATTCAATGGTTTATGTTTTGGTGATATAAACTGTGGGATTCAATTATCTTTAAAAAGTCTTCTATACTGATAAGAATTATTTGCTCACTGGTGAATAACTGAAAAAGTTAATTCATGAGGTTTTAAAGAGAAATTATAATCAGTAGAGTTCAACCATGTTAGCCATGAGATAAATATTACAAATGTCAGTGAATTGTGACTGTGTAATACTAAGTTAGATTTAAGTTAGACCACCATTGAAAACCTAGAAGCACTAGATGGACGTTTCGTTTTAATATGGAACTCATCAGCAGCACCCATCCACAACCCCATACACGGTAATCAAACCCAGAACCTTCATTCTCGCGCACAAAATGCGGTTCATGATTTCAATGACATTTAGTATAAATTTCGTTTCGTATGACAAGTGTGAACTTCCGTTCACTGTGTCACATATATTTTTCGTATCAAATTAGTTGAACTGCGTCCAGAGTGTGATTTACTCTTAACTCCATGTATTTCCACCTATATGTGTTATTATAAAGTGTGCATTAAAATTAGTATATAAATGATTGCGCTTTGGCTCAAAGATGATGTCATTTGAGATGGAAGTGATTTTCGGACTTATTTGGAGGTGCGTTTTGGAGCAATCAGTTAATCATCATTGCATCATCCTTTCGTATTCTCGCTTTGTGCCATGGGAACTGTAGTGGTTCCCGCTTCCCAGTATGAGCGGTGTAATTGAGGAATTTCAGTGGTTCCCAACTTCTAAGTACAAACAATCAGAATATTAACCCAACAGATTTCATCCGGACAGAACAGCGATGGTTCCCAAGATATAGTAGTTGGTGATCCGGATACAAAAAATACTTAAAAATGTCAACATATTTGATAGAGGCATGTTATTGATCAGAATTATTATGATATCGCGTATAATAACTTTAAGGTGAAAGATTTTTGTAATGCTAGTGAGCTACTGGTTATATTGTTCAACATTAAGTGACTTGTTTTCACGTTCAAACCTCAGAGATGATAACTGACACTAATTTGTTTTTGCTCAGTTTCAGATCCATATGAAAATCGGTCATAAAATTGATTAAAACCCATCTCTAAACTCATGAAATTACTACTTTTCCTCATGAATGTAACACACGATGATTATCAGTCAGTCATATGCATTACAGGACCTGGCATAAATCTGTATACAGTTCAAGATTAAGAATTGAAGAATACGATTTCTAAAGAAAGAATGAATTCAAAGAATAAAAATGATGAAGTAACATTGAAGCTCAAGACTTGTGAGGAAGTAAAGAGTGAATGGAATTACTCTATTATGATCGGTCCTTAACCATGGCGTACAACGTCTTCAACAACTGATCATAGTTATCGTTAGACTTCAACCAAATAGTCTACTGTATTACCAACATGTTTGAACATAAAGGTCAGTTATTTCATATCTCGATTCGGGTGACCTCAGCTTTCATTCAACCTATTTTTACATTAATCAGCAATGGGCATTGATGTAAAGACAATGGCTGAGTATATGAAACACATACAATATGTTTATCACCTGATGAAGATGCGTAAACCAATCAACCAATCCAATTACAAGTAGGCGCATTTATTACAAACAAGCGGAAGATAAGCATACAATTTCATTTTATTGTACATGGAGATTATCGAATATTCAGGGTTTAGATCACGAACTGATTTTAGCTACAAGCACAATTGTCGAATGTTTCCTATTTTTCAATTATCGTCTAATTAAGATCGATTCGTGATCTAAACTATGAAAAGTCTTAGATAAATCAACTTACAAATTACATTCATAACGAAATAAAATCAAGTGAATGCAGCGAACTATTTTTTTTATCGTTTTATACTCACTAAGTGATTTATATTTTCTGTTTACACAAAATTCAACTTAGATGTACCATAGTAAGCAAAGATGGATAGTGGCTAGCAGTGGAATCCAGGACGCCCGTTTCGTCCTATTTAGGACTCGTCAACTGGATTTACCTTCACCTCAGAGTTGATGTTCACTCTGGGACTCCAACCCAGTATCGTTCGCTTCAAACATCATCGCGTTATCCACTCGGCCACTAAGTCCTGATAGCCACTTCCTTGTGCAATGGGGTGAAGTTTAAATTCACTTAGTATTACTTGTTTAAATCTTCCCATTAATGTTTTAGGACTGCAACTGGTCAGTCTTTAATTGGCATATGTGCATACTGTGCGTATTGTCTCTATATAGCCTGAATTCATAAGCATTGTAATCAAAGATGGATAGTGACTAGCAGTGGAATCAATGGGAAGATTCAAACAAACAATATTAAGAGAATTTAGATGTACCATAGTTTAAAACAGATATTAAGTTATTCGGTAAATGGATTATACTCTTAAAAAAATTAGTGTCCAGTACATTCTTGAAGTTAGGCGATTGGAAGAAGTCGTCTGAAAAAACCATGAATTTACAGTTCATACTAGTTAACTAACACTTATCCATCAAGCTTATTTTTATAATATTGAGAGATATGACATTACCAGTACCGGTAAGATTCAAAACTTTATGTCCATAATCATAGAAATAATTATTAATCATTTTATCCCACCTCCATTACAATGTTTATCCCCCAAATGCCCTGGTACGGCCGAGAGAGGGGAGAGTCAGCTCTCCCTCTCGAAATACTCTCACATGGCCACGCGTATATAGACTTTACCAGGGAAGTCCTACTCAATACCTTCTCGCACCACGGGTGTTGTTTACGAAATTGAGAGGACGAAAAGTGAATGTCTGGCGATTTAACAGGGTTGGTGGACATGGAGGGTCCACCTAGGAAAGTTGGAAAACCCTGATTCCAAACCAATGGTGCACATGGGCTCCAGTATCTTAAGGGAACAAATGGCATGCGAATCAATCGTTGGTCACCGGCTACAATGGGACTAAATCTCCTTACGATGCTCCACTGCCTTGTAGACTAGACCTTCAGATCAAAGGCTCAGGGTGTGGCCCCCTAAGAAAACCACCTGCTTCAGTCTGGACATCTGGGCAGTATCACAGCTCTCACACAAATAAAATAAGATTTGTGAGGCGCATATTTATCTGGTGCTTCTTTGTACCAATATTTATGTGTTTAAATAAATAAATTAATTAATTAATCATTTTATAGTTAATATCAGTTTATGATAAATAATGAACCATTTTTATTGATTGTAAATTTATTTTGACTGAACCAATAAACAATAAATTACCTTAATAATCATTTTAACCTACACCATATGAAAGAAGATACAAATAAACAATACTAAACTATCATTTACAAATTCTAGGGTCACAGAATTAGTAATATAAGTAGCAGTAATAGTGATAGTAGTAATAGTAGTAGTAGTAGTAGTATTAGTAGTAGTAGTAGTAGTAGTAGTAGTAGTAGTAGTAGTAGTATTAGTAGTAGTAGTGGTAGTACCAGTAGTAGTAGTAATAGTGGCAATAAATTGACATAATGACATAAATTATGTCCGTATATAGTAACAATAACTATTATTATCACTATTAATAATAAACTTATGATGTGAAAATGATGTTGAATAGATGGTGTCATTTGTGTCACATTGATACAAACCAATACACACATACACACACATATACGTATAATTCAAGTGACCCTTTATGTCAGAAATTTTTATATAGATAACAAGAAATCGTATCATCAAAGCAACAAATTAATGCTGGTGGTAGATAACCATTGACAGATCGTAAATATTAAAAAAAAGGCTAAATTAAGAAAATCATATTTTTGTAGTAGTATTTACAAAAAACAAAGAAGCAAGAGAGAGAGGTGAAAGAAATGGTGTCATCTCTCTCTCTCTCTATGTAGTATGTTCAAAGTTGAATTCACGAGTCGATCTAAGTTAGACCACCACAAAAACCTTGGAAGCACTGGACGGCTGTTTCGTCCTAGTATGGGGTCGTAGATGTGCACTGTTGTGGAGTCCCATAATAAGACGAAACAGCTGTTCAGTGTTTCTAAGTATTTAGTGATGGTCTAGCCTTTAGCTCCCCCGAGGGCTACTGCCGGTCCCAAGCCCGGGTAAAGGAGGAGGGTTGGGCATGGGATTAGCGACCCCATCCTGTAGAAAACCAAATCGCTAAAAACAGCTAACCAAAATTTTTTTAGCTTGGATTGACTTGTATATTCAACTGTGAACATAAATGTTTTGTGTTATCTGTGAGATTAAGAAAGAAAATTACTAAACAAGGTTTACGTAATGTCGAAATTATACAGTAAAATGTTAACAAAATCGAAGTTCAGCAATTTTAAAATTAAAAAAATTTTCTTAAAAAAGAAACATAAAAGTAACTAGGCGAAAGGCTAAAATAAATTAAGAGGCTGTATAAATGTTTTCTTTATATCGAGATTAGGTTTATTGAAATGTCCGGCGCTTTAACCTAGTCGGTGAACACGGAAAGTTCACCTAGGGGAGTTGGAAAACCCTCATTTCAAACCAATGGTGCACATGGGCTCCAGTATCCTGAAGGAACAAATGGCGTATGAATCAATCGTTGGTCACCGGCTACCATGGTAATGCATCTCCTCACGATGCTCAACTGCCTTGTGGATCAGATCTTTAGGTCAAATATTGCAGGTGTGGTTCCTAAGAAAACCACCTGCTTTAGTTTGAGCACCTGGGCATCTGGTACCCCTTTGTACCTATCTTTATGTGTTTAAATAATAATAATAAGGTAAGTTCAGTGTGATTTTATTGATAACTTTAAAAGTCAAATGTTTTTTCCCGATACGATGATTGTTAATAACTAAATGAGACAAGATAGAGCTTGTTATTACTTTCTTTTGTCCTTTGGTCAACCATGAGGTATGATGTTCAGAGATACGATGATGCACTTATTTATTATTACACCCAATACAACTAGCTCCAAAAGAAGGGTTGAAATGGCAAATATATATCAAGGCAAAGAAATTAAGGAATTTATCTTTATTTTGTGAACTTGCTGTTGGCTGGCTGAAGAAAGAAGGGTATAATTTTGTTCCATGGCTTTTACAATACATTGAACTATTATTTTGCTGGGTATTTCACCTTTGAACTATAATTTCAGGAATGAAGGCTGTTTTTAGTATCGTCGATGATATTGCTTTATGTTTAGTTTCAAAAGTATATTTCGTTAGGAACTTTGGTGGGTTCCGTATTTACTTAATAAATCATGAAATGTTTTAGTCCCTCTTCAAAGTTGTCATCATAAAAAATAAGTTTGGCTTTATGAGTCAAGCATTTGACTCTTAAATTGTAATAGAACAAACCTCGAAAATGTGTATATTGTCTTTACACAATCGGTTTATGATAAATACTTCATCTTATTTAAACATTTATTAACAGTACATGGAGAAGATTTGTAGCTCAGGTGGATGATTTAGATGGAGTTTTGTTCTCTAAGCTGGATGCTTTGGTCGTGGAGCTTTCATCGTCCTTCTGAACGACATAATCAGCACAAACTTCGGGTAGAAGTGAAGTGTTTGAATTTCAAACCAACGGAAGATACAACCAAAACAAAGAAATAAATAATGACAGATTTAAGGTCAACAAGAACCAATTAACATAAAGATGCACAGGACAAGCTGTGAACCAGATGTGGAGAAATTCAAACACTTCACTTCTACCCGAAGTTTGTGCTGATAATGTTGTTCAGAAGGACGATGAAAGCTCCACGACCAAACCATCCAGCTCAGAGAACAAAACTCCGTCAAAATTAACAGTACATATAAACAGAAAGACTAAAATATGAGCTAACAACTCTCACAATATTTTGTTAGCTTGTTATCACTAGGGATTCTATCAATATAAAACAATATCTGTTTTAATCCCAGTATGGGACTCCCCAATGGCAGTACGCGCCAACGATTCCACACCTTATCATAAACCTAGGATCATCAAGTCTCTCGAAAAATGGGTTAATTTTAGCCGTAGTTAAAATATAGTGATTCTTATTTTAAACAGGAATTTATGAGCTATATAATATGATGATCACTCAGTGGCAAAAGTAAGTAATATCTCACTCACAAAATGAAAGAATTTAACCGGTTACAACTCATTGGTTAGTCTTACGTTATAAAAATGAACTTGAAGATTCCGACAGTGTTTTATTTAGGATTTTATGAACTTGAGTTCAATTTCTGCTGACGTTCTGGTGATTCACTGTTGAGCCGGCATCCGATGTTGTTAATATCTAACTTCAACCAATCCACGAAACTGAGCAACCATTTAACATTGTCTTCAGTGAGTTACTGTCTCACAACAGACCTGGTTGAACTCCACTGGTCACTGTTTCTCACTAGAACTCCATAAAAGAATATCTTTTGAAGTCATTCACTAGTGAGCATATGATTATTATCAGAAGGGGTTTTGTAGAGATTTCAGTAATTTTATATAATTGAAATCATGAATCAATTGAAGTTAGACTCCACGAAACCCAATTCTGATAAATAAAATAGAAAAGATAATTACATTTCTTCTACAGTAATAATGTACATCCTTTTAATACCGGTATATTAATGACTTATTTACTACAAATTCATTCATTCATCAATACATCAATGAACAATAACGTATACCCATTAATAACATATTCATATATGATTCAGCCAACATTCATGAATATCATTACAATGTTACCAAATATTCTTTGTTTGTTTTCAAATCAGGCATGAAGTACACAAACACACACACACACACACATATGTGAAGTGAATAAACACTTTTCTCTCTCTCTCTCTCTCTCTACAAAATACAATTACTGTTTTCCTCACGTAAAAATGTAGGTGTGACTTAGTTACAACATGTAGACATGTTATTTAACTATTAAGATATTGCAAAATATGTAGATATCCAATAATTAAAAGATCATATTTTCGTAAATTCAAAAAATTTGAATTGTGAAATGAAGAAACATTGTAAAATTAGGAAAAAAAGAAAGAAAATAGGTCAGAAAGTAAAGAAGGCCTGTTGAGATTGTTGAAATATTGAATAGTTAAGCAAAGATGGTTAGTGGCTAGCAGTCGAATCCAGGATGTGCGATACTTCGTCTTATTTGGGACTCGTCAGTTGGATGTATCTGCATCTCGGAATTGATATTCACTCTGAGACTGCAACCCAGTATCGTTCGCTTCAAACGCCATCACGTTATCCACTCAGCTACAGAGTCCCGATAGCCACTTGCTTGTGCAATGGGGTGAAGTTTAAATTCACTTAGTATTGTTTGTTTTAATCTTCCCATTAATGTTTTTAGGACTGCAACTGGTCAGTCTCTAATTAGCATATGTGCATACTGTGCGTATTGCCTCGATATACCCTAAATTCACAAGCATTGGAACGCGATGGCGTTTGAAGAGAAAGCTACTGGATTCGAGTCCCAGAATGAACATCAACCCTAAGATGCAGGTATATCCAGCTGACGAATCCCAAATAGGATGAAACATGAGTCAACCTGGATTCCACTGCTAGCCACTATCCATCTTTGTTTACAATGCTTGTGAAATTAGGTCATATCGAGGTAATACGCACATTATGCACATATGCCAATAAGAGACTGACCAGTTGCAGTTCTAAACATCAATGGGCAGATTCAAACAAACATTACTAAGTGAATTGAATAGTTATTTCTTTATAGTATGGAATTCTGTAGTTATAATGTTTATTCATGACTTTATCAAGAAATAAATCTACAAATTTTAGATCTGTCAGTTAGTGTTTACCTTTCAGATCAATAAGTTAGTAACTAATAGTTTACATTTTTAATTTATTTATTTAAACACATAAATATTGGTACAAGGAAGCACCAGATACATATGCGCCATACAAATCTCATTCGATTTGCTTGAGGGCTGTGATACTGCCCAGGTGTCCAGACTAAAGCAGGTGGTTTTCTTAGGGGGCCACACCCGGATCCTTTGACCGAAAGATCTGATCCACAAGGCAGTGGAGCATCGTAAGGAGACGCAGTCCCATGGTAGCCGGTGATCAACGATTGATTCGTATGCCATTTGTTCCTTCAGGATATTAGAGCCCATGTGCACCATTGGTTTGAAATGAGGGTTTTCCAACTTTCCTAGGTGGACCCTCCATGTCCATCGACCCTGTTAAATCGCCAGACATTCACTTTTCGTCCTCTCAATTTCGTAAACAACACCCGTGGTGCGAGAAGGTATTGAGTAGGACTTCCCTGGTAAAGTCTATATACGCGTGGCCATGTGAGAGTATTTCGAGAGAGAGAGCTGACTCTCCCCTCTCTCGGCCGTACCAAGGCATTTGGGAGCATTTTTAATTTAAATTAATTCGAGATATTGCACTGCTATTATCCAATGTCATGGATGAGTAAATGTCACTTTCGACACAGTTGAACTTCACTGTTTAATAAAACTAGGAATCACCTTTAAAAACTAGTCTCTGGTAAGCACACTATTGGTTTATGTAGATTGTTGTGGATCTTGGATTCGCCTCCCGATAGGGTCATGGATGCATATTGCTCAGGAGTTCTATACAAGAATGAAACAGCTATTCAGTGTTTTATGGCTTTTAATGACGGTCTAATTATAGTTAGTCTGTGACTTAAATTACAAAAATTATTGGTTAACTGTTTGTTTTTGCGTTATTTAAGATTTGTCAAACTAGTACATGTCGACGAAAGTGGGTAGGCTGTTCAAACATTCTGGCGACCACTTCCCCAGATATGAATTTATTACCATAATCTTTCCTGTTTTAGATTTGTTCTAACTAATTAATTACGTCTATCAAGACAATGTGCTTATGGGCTTTTGAAAAATATTGTCATCCTATAGAGGATCTAATTACTGAGAAATTCAAGAAATACCATCATATTGGTTGGTACAGTTTTCCTCTCCATATGTCCTTGACAGAAATGAACAACGAACATCAAATATATGAGGCGATGGAAATCCATTTTGTAGGAGTAAGAATAATTATAATTATCTATGAATGAATATGAATGTTAGTTAATCACTGATTAAGAATTCGTAGGGGAACTATTGAAAAAAAGGAAGGACCAAGCGGCTGTTTCGTTCTAACATGGCACTCTTCAGTAGTGAGTGTCCACAACATCCCCAGAGATCGAAATCATGAAATCTCGCACAGAACACATAGCCATTACCACCAGTGAACCGGTAAAATTTTAACTCTGATCAATTTGGGATATATTGTGACGAACATTTAGTCCCTTTGGTGATTATTGTTTCACTTACGATACATCAGAACTCCACCAGTCACGAGCTCTCAATAATACTTCAGGAACATTTTGATTTTATATATACAAAATGATTTAGGATGGATGTAGTCGACAAGAAACTCTAGACCTACTTTCTACGCTGTTTGGCACTCATCAGCAAGATGTACCAGTAAACTTGAGGGAACTTATGCTCCCTTGAGATTTGGATACCGTGTCACCTAGTTACACAGTCAGATATATTATCACTGAGCTATCCGGGCAACAAATAACCTCTTGTAGAACTTATATGTATTTGCGATTGATCAATCACTGATCAATAACTTGATCAATAGAATTAGATTAACGCTAAGCACTTCATATACATAATATTGGTCACTACTCAGTGATTAATCAACTGTAAATATAAAATGATTACAAATAAATATGTAGTCAGATGAACTAGAGTAAATAAACAAAAACAGTAATTTATTCTCCTCAAGTTATAGTGGAATATTCTAAGAACATATAAACAACTATTTTACTTAGGCAAGAGTTCCATGGAGTGGTTGAATGTGATTGAGTCTTTCTCTGTCGACTAAATGAATCACTTAATTGTCTGCTTATTGATGATGACGCTAATGATTGAAATAATGAGAATAAGAAGTGTAATTTTGTATAAATGAACTAAGACACTGTCATATGGTTAACTCTGATAAAATAATTGTGCAAATAAATTCTGTTTGATAGAACATATTGTTAATGTGTCTGTGCATGCATGTGACAATGTGTAACAGAAAAAAAATAGCAATAGGCATTAACCAACTAATATAATGTGATCATTACTGATTATCTTCGAGTAAGCTCGTGGACTTCTAATGAAAAGATGTGATCAGTGGAGTTCAACTACATCAAAGGTAATGAAGAAGTTATCTACCGAAGACAATGAAAGAAGATAGTGAAATACTGTGGGCTGACTGGATTTAGACTAGCATATCATTAGATCGTGCATCAGTGGTCTAGAGACAAAGTATTCGGACATGAGTCCGAAGGTCTTGAGTCAGAATCCTGTTTGCAAGTTTGTGGATGCACTCTATTGAGTCCCATACTAGAAAGAAACAGTCATCTGGTGCTTCAATAGTTGTGTAGCTTAGATCGGTTCAAGATTCCAATAAAATTCAACATTCTCACAGCCCTGCACTGAAACTGAAATGTTTGATATATGGTGTTGTAGAATTATTAAAATGATCACGATGCTAGATAGATAATGAGTGGGGATAGAAATTGGAGAGAGTTTTCTATGATTGGTTTTATTTACTAGTTTAGAACAGAAATTTACGTGCGTTAAGCATAGAATAACTATTACGCGTTCGTGACTCATATGAATGTACAATCTATGGCTTATAAGTAACAGTATATGAAAGAGATCAAGGTTTCACACAGAGTTCGTGTTGATCAAGAAATCAGTTGAAATTACATTCTTTGAGTTGGATGATTCAATCATGAGGCTTTCATTGTTTTCCTAGACAAAATTATTACCACAAGCATCAGAAAGAAGTTTGTCATTTTTGTTGACGCTGTATCCGATATTCGATCCGTTCTCAGTCAGCTTCGTTGTTTAAGAAGTCAGTTTACTCACTAGTGAACTCCAACCATTTAACATCGAAAAATAGAGTATATGATGCACAGTCACTTAGACTGGTAGCTATTATGCAACTTGCTGAACCGAATTTGACCAACGCTATAAACTACAAAACATGACATTGGTCATTAGCGAGTGACCGAATAATGAGAAAACTTCAGTTCTACAAGAGATAAATCATCGCCAGAATACCTCAGAGTGTGAAGCTGGGTGAGATGGGGTCGAATCGCTCAGGAAACATCAGTCACCTAAGATTTTCAGCACATCTTGGTGATGAGTTTCAACTAACACGAAGGCCATATTCAGGGTTTCCTCCAGATTACTCTCAAATACCTAACATCAAAAAATCTCTGTTCATGTATTAGACTACAATAAACAGTTCGATATTCAAAAAGCATTAAGTGTAGGACCATTTAAAGCATATCATTGTTCAATGTTTACTAAGAGATCATTTTAGGCGGTGAGAACTGCAAGAAACTGGTGTGGATACAGTAAGATCGTTCCTATACTGAACAAAAGTGTTTTTCGGTAGATGGTAGTTCATGAAAGTAAAGACAAGGAAAGGTGGGAGAACAGCTCTTTAAGGCACACCAAATATGATTATTAAACGAGTGGAATACTTCTCTTCAATTATTGTATACTGTTCTCTTGTAGCCAAAATAAGAACACACAGTTAATCCTTAATTTCCCAATGTTTAGACTAGGAAACTTGTTTAATGGTAGATTCCTTGGGACAAAGTCAAAGACAAAACTTTAGCCTAGAAAATTGCATCGAATATAGGTGTAGCGTTTTTCAAACTGTTGCTTTGGACTAGGTTGTACATAACGGGAGTAAGATATATCGAGTTCTGTAAACATTATATGTGAAAAAGTTTGATAAGTATTACCCACTTGTGATACAGTTTATTTGGTTACCCTCATTCTAATGAAATAAATTAGTTTTGATAGTGTAACAAATGAATGAATCTCACCAGGAATATATAAGATCTGTTCAACTTGTAACACATCAACGTCAATGATGACACTTGTGAGATATTGGAATATGTGTCTAATGTCAGTACGTAGCAGTACAATCTGTTTTATTTCATAACTGTAGACAATAAATAACGTACACAAGTGATAGGTATCGTCATTTACGACATATATTTGAGACATCGAACATATTTCAGAAGTACTGAAATGAAAGAAATATTAACTGATACAATCTTCTCTAGAAGGACCTACCGGCTTCATCAGCTACTTTTGAGTGGAAGGGGCAACTGATAAAATCCATGAACTTAAATTGAAAGATATAGCTTGAAAATGAAGTATGAATGCGTGGTCACTATAACATATGTTATGGAAAGTTAGATAAAAGAAACACCATGATGACCAAGTAAACATTTGCACCATTGACACAATGGTTTTTTGATGGCTGTACAGAAAACTAAAAGTAACGCTGTCTAGAAAATATTCACAAGTCAAGTAAACTCTCAGGAGGGAAATTTTTCAAGGAATATAACTTAAACAAATAGTAACAATGATCTAACGAGGTAACAGATGTACATAAACAACATACGATATAATAAAAATATGTATTAGCTCAAGCTGTCACACTCTATTGCCAGTTGGCACAGTAAAATAACGAAGCAACAAGGTGGGAAACAAAGAAATGAACGGAGTAATGAAAGTATACGTATTTTGAGAAATTTACGAGGGGTCGGATGTTTAATAAGTACTTGCCTCAGGTCTGAGAAAAATTCTACCTTCCAAAAAATTTCCTCTAAAAGTTTATAATTCTCCGAAATTTCAGATGATAGTAAAAAAAAATGAAACCAGGAAATATTGTTCAAACGAGATAAATGAATCGACCGACTGAGAAATATATGAGATAATATGAAAGCTCAGGATTCATAGGAACATAAATAATGAATGTATCTCTATATTACTATTATCGATTTCAAGTCATATCACCTTTAATTTATAACTATTTAACATTTACGTTGTTTCATACTGTTCAAACAAGCAGTCAATGTCTTACTAAACTTATGCTACATTTGATCCCAGGATTCTTAGATCTTTTACAAATCCCTACCTACGTTAATCAATATATTATACAAAGGTAGACGAATTTTAAGTACATCTAAAGCGTGTTCTAGCTATCTTAGTTGATAAACTTCCACAGGGTCCATCAACCAATGTACCTATATTTATCCAGTATTCTTTATCTTAACTTGGAATTACACAAATTTAGTAACTTGAAAACAAGCGTATAGTGTTTTTGAGTCACCTGTGATTGAATAACAACCTATATACATGCTTGCAACCGTTATAAGATTCGTTTTACAACTACTAAGCGAGGCAAAGAGGACTACTAAACAGTACCCTCACCTCTTGATAATAGCAGGACAACATTTAACCTGTTGTATAAGTAAAGTAAATTAGTAAGAGCTATGAAAAATTTTCGTATTTGTTCTAGGGTTTCAACTAAATTTTAGTAAAGGGAATGACAAATCTGACATTTTAATTTTAAAAAATATCAGTAGGGTGAGAGAATATTGTAGATGTAATTGTACGTATCCTTACTAGTGATCATTTTCGTGAATAATTCGCGAAGTTTTAGTGTGGAAGCCGTGGTAGGTGAAATAATACAGATGTCGTCAACGGTAATCGAGCATCGACTGAAGCTAGTAATGTGAAACACTGGATGAGAAACAAGTGAACTGAATGTCTGTACGCACTGACCATGAAGCCTAAATGCTGTGTATTCAAATTATGGCGGAATTGTGAGTATTGTTGAGGAATCTCGTATATTAAAACTAAGCATCTTTTCAAAGAATTGTGGTTCTCAACGAATTATCTAGTTCAAGTGGTGAACCATAAAGTAAATGGAGTCGAGAAATAGTAGACCTTTATTCAGTCGCTACATGCTGCTCAGTGTGAGTCTTCGTTAAATGGAGTAGCTAAGACATGTGTTACGCACACAGAACCACTGCCTATCTTATTAAACATCACTTGCTGGTGTAAAAGTACTTTGGAAGAAAACTATCAGCAGCTAAATCAAAACGTGGCATCAGTCCACGAAAACAGAACGAAAATAAATATGATCAGAGCCAAGTAGACAATGAAGTCGTTAATACTGTTTTACCGTGTAGCTGAGATATTACGGCTACTAGATAAAAAAGCACAGTTATTCAGCTTTTCACGCTCCATTGTGTGAAGACATTGAGCAGGACTTTTCTAAAAGAGACTATGAATGTGCTTCAAGAGGAGCAATAAACATTGGTGAATAATTCTTAAGGACTTAAAACTCTATTGCGTAGTCCAAACAACAGTCTGACTTCACATTATTTTCATAAAAACCATGTATTGTACATGCCAAACAAACACATCGTGTTGGATATGAAGAAGTTAATGACCGAAGACAGTGGAAGATAGTTACTCAGTACGCGGATTGATTGGAGTCACATTTGTACACCATTGGACTCTGAATCACTGGTTTAGAGGTTACGCTTTCGAGAAGCCGAATGTCCTGGGCACGCACTGGTGGGTCCCATATTAGGACGAAGCGGCGTTCGGTGCTTCTAGATTTTCAATGATTGTCCAATTTCGATCAGTTCGTGATCCTAATAAAATTCAACAATTTCTGCAATCCTCATAGATATGGGAAAACGTTTGAAACTGACTTTTATAGAAAAGTCCGATAAATTTGTATAAACAAGCTTTAGAGAGAATAATTAAAAAGCTAGATATCAGTGGTTCTAGACCAAAGGGTTGATGAGAGCAAATTTAACACAATTGTGTAGATAAATGAATATCTTATTACTACAATTTTTTCCTATTTATGTTCGTTCTAATATACTTTTCTCTTTACATGATCTTTCCAATAGAGGCATGTTAAAACATATGAGAATATTACACCTGTCCAGATTTGTTTACTTCATCTTGAACTAATTTATTATCATCTAGATGCCAAGTTGAATTAAGTGAGAGGAGTTGTAAACAAATATTGAACGGCTAAAAGTTCAACTAGGTATGGATCTGATAGTTCCTAGGTACAAACAAGAAAGTAGTGTACGTCAAACTAAAATAAGTGTTATTTTGTCAGAGAACTAGAAATATTCCGTTCACCAACTAACCAGCTTGGAAAAGGAGGATCTTAATAAGGAAACTACTCAGCCAATCTAGACTGAAACTGAATCAAGAAGGTAGGGTACAGTTAAAACTTTCTATTATGGCACCATCCCATGCAATTAATACTTAATTTCAAATTCCTTCAGTAATTTGTCGTAGTTTTGTGGAGTTTAAAGAGTCTTGAATTTTTAAACATTTGGTTTTCGGGAGCTGTTATCCAATGAGATATCGGACAATACAATAATTAATGAATATGTGCACTCGAACTTTGGACATCGATACAGAATCTAGAAAAGATACACATCCAGATAAACTACGTGAGATCTCACTGATGCTATGCTAAATAACCTTCTTAAATAATCACGTTCCGGAGTTTAACAGAAGAGCAGTTTCAGTTATCAACAAATCTAACAAAACGAAAACTCTCCTCTGAAAATCTACCCCATACTTAGAGAAAAATGACAGTGAAGTTAGTATTCATTTCAATTCCTTACTGATGGCACGGACGCCTACATGTTTATTGACAATTTCGAAAATTAAATTAGTTTTCTTTTTAAAACTGTTATTTATAATCAATGCACAGTCTGACACAAATATGGTGGCTTAAGTCACCATACTGTATTGGTACGGTAGAGACCAAAATAATTGTGCATATGTATCTGGTGCCTTTTTGCACCAATATTTATGTGTTCAAATAATAATAAAAAGAATCTAAACCAAATAGTCTGCATCTGCCAACATAACGGAAAAATTCATCCAGATAGCTCATTTTTAAGATACCACCAATGAGTTTCAACAGAATGGATAGAACTAGATATAACCTAGTTCATATTTATAGCCAAATAAATAGTGAGTAGGAGAGATTCTGAGAACAGATACTTGTTTCGATAAACTAGTCATAACACCTTACTTTGACAAGACATCATAGACTTTAAGCAATAAATATAAAAAATTATAAACACTAATAAAGCATTTGTCGAAGCGTACGAAAATTGGAACCGCCTAACAAAAACTACACTGTATTCTTTACTCGTATGTAAATATGCTTGGACATAGTGATAAATTGGGAATTATGTACTGGGCTTAAGGTGAGAGGAATAGGAAATAAGTACCGTTTTTACAAACAAACGGCTTGGGTAAACGCAAATAAAACTAAGTAACACACTGCTGAAATCTAAGCTGCAGAAACTACACATACCAATGGGAACCTCAGGATCTAATACGGATTCATCTTCACCAGAATCCCAAATAGACTCATCGTTCATTGGATTAGTCATATTTATTCCAGAAACTGGAACACAACAGCATAAAATATCAGTAGTTAAACAGAAACTATATTTATGAAGGGATACAGCTTAGAGTTTATTTTTTAAAATGTACAATCACACAATATAAAGAATGGGGAAGTAACTGAATAACACCTCAGACTATAAAACGAGGACATGACTTTAAAAAATTAAAAGTACCAGCTGTATATTCTACGTTAACATAACTAGTTTTATGAAATAGGGCATTTACATATAAGAATGAAACGGTTGAACACACAAGATCATGAGTAATGAGCTTATATAAAATCTAAATGTACTCGTAATACAATTCATTTATAATCGACAGTATTTAGGAATGATTATCAAATCCAATGGTCTATCGTCAAGTTGATGTTTTTTTCAAAATGATATTTTCTCACTCAATGTCATCTAAGAATTGATAACCAATGGAAGCTACTCACATTTAAATACAGAATTCACCTAAAACAACAAGCGCTATTCGAGAGATACTAAAAATTTTAAGTTATGCCCTAATATTTAATGGACTACGTTAAAAGTCCTCGGAAAACAGTCTTCTGCATCGGGATTAACAGACAAGCAGTTGATAAGACACAGTTTACATAAATTCTTGGGATTAAAAAAACTAAGGTAATTTTATTACATTCATCCATTATTACTTATTCATTCAAGTACTGTTGAAAGATAATGGGTAAACTTTTCCCATCACTGACATTTCAGTTATCTAGTTTACTCAGTTTAGCTTGGACTAAAGTAATTTCACAATATCTACGATTGGTTGAAATATATTTATTCAGCTATCATGATACAAAAACACTAGACTGTTCATTTTTATCTACAACAAGCGGATTTTGTTTGTTTGATGTAACGAACACCTAGGATGGAAGTGTTAGTTGTTCAAAAACCTCCGCTATTACATCGACATTCTGAACCGATCTGTGGTAGACAGTCACTGATAACCTGGAGGCACTGGACTACCGTTTAATTCTGGTATGGGACTCATCAGTGAGCACCCACGATCTCGCAACCAGGGATAAAACCCAAGACATTCGGTTTCGTGCACGATAGTGAGACGTCTAGAACAGTGATTTGGAGTTCAATGGTGTATAGATCTGATTTCAACAAACCCGTGATACTGTGTAACTATTTTTCACTGTTTTCGGTGGGTAACCTCCTCACATCCGACATGGTCGAACTACACTGGTTACGGTTTCTCACTAAAACGCTGAGAACTTCCTTTAAAGCTGGTCACTAGTGAATGCATGGTATTTCGTAGAAAAATATTTAGAAGGTAGGCAAAAATAGGACTACGACTACTTTAAAGAAGTTAAATCATCATCATCACTAAACAACAACAGCACAAAAAAGTTAGGCAAAAACAATCACAGCATAAAACTATGACTCAATGGACAAGAACAAATACAAATAAATAATTAGAAATTTTTATTTTGAAATAGGAAAAGCCTATACAGTGCATTAAGCACTCTTTTTAATAACTCAACATATACATATACGTTCGAGTATAAAAAAGTAGATGGAAACATCTTTTACAAAAAAAATTGTTACTATTACTATATTGAAAAAAAGTATAAAACGTAAAGGGTAGTTGAAATGGAACGAGTACAAACACACACAAAACTTTCTGAACAAGCAAACATAGAGAGAGATAACATCTCAAAAAGGAAACATTAGTCTTATAGATATCAAAAAGGTGTTTTACCTTTGTGTGTGTGTGTACTCGCACACACACACACAAACATGGTCGCATCATATACACAAAAAAGAACAGGTAGCTGCCAGAAGAATGCAAAATAAGATAACATTAGGAATCAGTTTCCTGTGAATAAGTAAACAAAGACGATTAAATGAAAAAGAAAGAAATGAGAATAAGATGTAGAAAACATGTACAAACATGAAGATGGCATTACAGTAAATAAATATTTATGTATATATGTGTTGTTTGAATGACAATTAAAGCTAATACGTATTATATGTATAAATCCTAAGTACATAGGACAAAATTAATTAACGAATCATACAATAATAAATGTTCGCACAATTGAATGCGCCACAAAAAACTCCTATAATCATAACCAAAGGGAGGAGGGATAGGGAGACAAGTAAATATATATATATATTCCTAAAACATACACACACAAAAAAATGCAAAAGCATTGTCATCATCTGGAATAGTCATAGTAAATAAGTAAGCCGGAATAAGTGATTGAGACCAAAATCCAATCGAAACAAAAATAAACTTATCCTATATACTAAAGAAAACGTAAATATACACACACACATAGGAAAAAAAAATCATAACTACATCTTAGGTTGGAAAAAAAGTTAATTGAACTAATATTTGTTGAGTAGAAGTAGAAAAAATGTTATAAGATCATCAATCATAATATGTGCGGAACACAAACAAGCCTGAGTTAATCATAACAACAACAACACTAACAACAACGAGGACAGCAACCGGCTATTACGTAATAGTAGTAATAGAAAAATATTTTTTGATAATATAATAATATACACTGTTCATAGAATTAGATAGAAGAAAAATACAACTAAACAAGTCAGTCAGTCATTCATTTAACTATACTTTGCACTTCTGACAATTTTAAAGCAAAAAAATAAGAGCTAAGATACCATACTATAAAAAAATTAAAAAGAATAGTAGTAGTCATAATAACCATAAATGGACAATTAAAAAAAATCCTACCTAAAGAATAATAGCGATTACATTATGTTCTCTTGCCAATATAAATGAGCTTTTGAACTTGACTACGCTTATCTTTTTTTTACATCATACATTAAACCACACAGTTGAATGATAAACCAGAATAGAAAACAATCATAATTAAACAGATAAACAATTGTTAATAAACAAGAAAGTTGTTGAATACCTCTTTATACACACATACATATATGGTACACATTTGTATTGTTGAAAAAACATAATCTAATAAGAATAATACTAGTAATAATGATGATAATATGAGACTGCTCTTTATCATCATTTTTTTTTTAGAAATTCATCATCAATGTGAAGAAGGCACATATTTTTAACATTTTGTTATTACACAATTGACGAGATAATATGCATGGCACATACGTATATATATACATGTACATGAACAGGCTACAAAACAACCGATTATAGCTGAAGAGAAAGCACACACATATATGTATATATTATAGTGAAAGAGCAGAAAAGACGAGAAAAAAAACACTACTAGGAACCAAGCAGATGAACGTCCCCTGAGGATAGTTAGCTGTTCAATGGAAAATTGATATTCAATAAATGAATAACGATAAAGGGGGGAGTGGAAGGAACATTTGTATACACTACAGAAATACAAATAGTTTATAAAATTTATAAAGATCACATTGTCTTTAATAATTACACATAGTTGTACGTATGTAAGTTTATAGACAAATATGTAAACCCTGGGAGTTTGTAAAATATAGAAATTTTTTTTTTTTGTAAAAATACAAAACAATCAAAATGGTGTTGAGGTTTTACATGATTGAATAACTGCACAAAACACACAGGAAAGATGAAAAGTGGAGAGAAAAAAATTGAGCATCCTTCTAAGGAGAGAAGAAACGTACACATAGACATACTTATTATGTGATTTCATTGTAAAAAAGGAAATTAAAAATCCGGAAAAATAATTTATATAGCCTATATGGAAATATCTGTAAATAAAAATGCATTGATTTACACACACACACACACACATAGAGGGGAGGAGTATCCACATTGGGAAACAAGAGTGTATGCAGCATTGAATTTTTTTGCACTATGAATTAGATGTTGAAGAGAACATCTGAAGAAGACGTGGAATAATTGGTTGTGACTTATTAATATGACAATTAACTAATTTAGAGTCAGGTAAAAGAGATGTTGTTGAAGCATTCGATGGAGATGATAATGGTTGTGTATTGGTAATGTGATTATTATTCACTGATGTATTGTTAATTGCATTTAATTCTTGTACATGTTTATCATAAATTAACATTAATTGACGTAAATGACTAGATGATAATAAGCCATAATCAACAAGATTCACTAAATGTAACAATAGATTAGTACGTAGACGTCGTCTATGAATCCATCGACTATGCTGATGTATAAATTGACAGACTAATGTTAATACTTGACCATCACAAACTACTAAACCAGATGGACGAATTGATAGTAGTAAAGCATTCCACAATTGCATAATTTGTTTTTCACCCTGATTAAATAAATATACGATATAAAAGAGGAATAAAGAATTCCACGTTTAACTAACAATGAGATTTAGATGAGAAAATTCACACTGGTTTTTCTCAGAGCAATTTACAATTTAAATATTTTGAAAGGGTTCATTAAATTATTGCTTGAATATCCAGCAATAATTTTTGCATAAACGATTTAGAACTCGTATTTAAACAAATAATAATTCATCGAACAATTTATATCACTATTGAGAGGACGGAAAGCGAATGTCAGGCGATTTAACCGGGTTGGTGGACACGGAAAGTTCACCTTGGGTAGTTGAAAAACCTTGATTCCAAAACAATGGTGCACATGGGCTCCAGGATCCTGAGGGAACAAATGGCGTATGAACCAATTGTTGGTTACCGGCTATCATGGAACTACATCTACTTACGTTGCTCCATTGCCTTGTGGACCAGACAAGTAGGTCAAAGTCTCCGGGTGTGGCCGCCTAAGAAAACCACCTGCTTTGGTTCGGGCACCTGGGCAATATCACAGCTCTCACACAAATTAAATGAGATTTGTGGGGCGCATATATATGTGGTGCTTCCTTGTACCAATATTCATGTGTTTAAATAAAATAAAATAATAAATATCACTACCCTTAGCAAACAATACACGAACAGCGTCGAAACGATGGTAACTAATTACAGTTCAAGGGAACAATTTTATTGTTGAGTTATGTGAATGAGATGGTTTAAATTACAGAGTTCTTCTTACTGTCATTCCAGACACAATATCATTGCTGCCTACTTCATAGAAAAGTGAGCTTCTCAGTTATTTCATAATGTTTACAGCAGTTTTTTTTTATATTCTTGTTTGCGATTTGGGTGTGTTCGTAAAATTCGTTGCCTTCATTTATCATTTAGGTTAAAGGCTTTTGGTGTGGCCTCCTAAGAAAACCCACCTGCTTCGGTTTGAGCACCCTGGCAGTATCATAGCTCACACACAAAATAAAGTGGCTTGTGTGGCGCATATGCATTCGGTGCCTCTTTGTACCAATATTTATATGTTCAAATAAATGAATAAATAAAAACATGCACTGATATTAGTGATAGCATAACTTCGCTTAATTGCTACTTTGAAATTCGCGTATCTGAATGTGAAGCGTGGATCAAAAATACGGTGACAGATTAAGCGAACAAGATAGTCAACTGATATAACAGGACAAATGAAGACAACCAAATGCGTCAGAGCGAATTGATTTAACAGTTGAGGAATGACTGAGCTCACTTTTAAATGAAATAGGCGCAGTCGTTATCCAGTTCTGAAATTTAATGACGCATCTAACCACAATTAAAATGTGTAGTGAACACAAACACCAGTAGGGACAATCGAATGTATTGAAACTCAAAATTACAGAACGTCTTAGTAAAATCTGAGAATCATGCAGTAAATACTTCATCTGCAAAATACCAATCGATTGTCTCAAACTTGTCTGTTTCTTTTGCAAACATCAGTCAATCGTCTCAGATTTCATTGTTCCTGCATTTTCATGCCGATTGCTTTCCGATTTCGTTCTTTCTTTCTCGATCTTCTACTGAAATACATTCTATTCCTGGCTATCGTTGTATACCACTTATGTGGATAAAAATAACTCACACAACAAATGCACCAATTACACATTACATTCGTTTTCATCACAACATCAACACACGCAGTACCGAAATAACAATATTTTGGCGTCAAAACTTGTTAGTGCTTTGTACTTATAGTACAGGTATCTCAAATTCTATACAGACAGTGAGACAATAGAGCAATTGGTGTGAAAATGTAGTCATAAATTCATACCAAGCTATACAAAAAAATATAAGCAGTCCGGAATGGCTTAATAATAGTAGTGTGTTTCCCCCACTTTCTGTCTAATATAGATTTATTACAATAGTTTTAGGCAGAAAACACTTTGAAGACATAGACACACACAGAGAGGAAGTGAAAAAAAACACTGACCTGATTCACATCGGTGAACTCCTCCACTTTACGTTGATAATGTTGACGAAGCCAGACTGGAGCATCTTCCGCTTCAGAGTCCACATCAAATTCACAAGCACGAACAGGCTGGGATGTACGCGTATGATAATAAATACGATTATGTCCAGTGACCATAGGTCGTACTGATAATGTAGGATCAAGTAACTAGATACACACACGTGTGTGGGGGGAAGAAATGAGCGAAAAACAAAGAAAAAACATTAAATTAGGAACACTAGAGAATAGCACAGATATTGTTTTGGAAAATAACAAAATAATAAACTTTACGGAAACTGGTCTGACTAAAATACTATATATAGGAAATATATTGACGCAATGTGTGTTGACACGAGAATGCTTTAGGTAAGGTTCAATTGTTTCCTGATGTTATTGATTATAATGATTCATTAACCTACTACTGAGTCCAAATATAAAGTCACTAACTTTTCCAAGTTATGAGGGTATTAGTAAGAAATACCAACAGTTAATCACATGAAGACAAGAACTCTTTATGTAGAATAACAGGTTGCCTTCAAATGACCTGGTACGGCTGAGGAAGCAGAGAGTCAACTCTCCCTCTCGAAATGCTCTCACATAGACATGCGTATACAACCACTACCAGGAAAGTCCTACTCACCGCCTTGTCGCAGTGAAAGTGTTGGTTACAAAACTGAGATGAAAAGCAAATGTCCGGTGCTTTAATCGGTGGACACGGAGGGTCTACCTAAGAAAGTCAGAAAACCCTGTTTCCGCACCAATGATGCACATGGGTTAAAAGATCCTGATGGATAAAGGGCGTATGGACCTATTCTTGGTCACCGGCTACCATGGGGATGGCATCTGGCAACGTTGCTCCACTGCCTTGTGGATTAGACCCTTAGATCAAAGGCTCCGGGTGTGGCACCCTAAGAAAACCACCTGCTTCGGTTTGGACACTCGAGGATTAATCTGGCCCTCACACAAATCGAATGATTTATGTGGCGCATATCTGTTTGATGCCTCCTTGTACCAATGTTTATGTGTTTAAATAAATAAATAAATTGATAACAGGCTAAGGAGTGTGGAAAGCAATACCTTAAAATAGTTAAAGGATTCAAATAATTCAAACTAGTAAACTAGAAATTCGAACGCCACTGTCTGGAAACATCAGGCTAGGGCAGCTAAATAGCTTTTACATACATATAGAGTGTGTACACAAAAACCTGTACATTTTATATATGAGCGACATGCAGTGGAATGTGAATATAAACAGATGATACTTCAGTAAATTACAGAAAATAAGCAAATTAAGTTAGTTAATTGAATAATATTAAAGTCAGAATCTTCAATACGAACGTCAAGACAGTCCTACTGTACGGAGCTTGAGATTGGGGAACTACCACAACCATCATCAAAAATTGCAAGTATTTATAAACACCTGTCTACACAGTATACTCAATATCCATTGGTTGGATACCATCAGTAACAGCCTGCTGTGAGAGAGGACAAACCAGCTTCCAGCTAAAGAGGAAATTAATAAAAGACGCTGGAGATGGATAAGACATACATTACAGAAATCACCAAACTGCATTGGAATGCTGGAAGGAAACGGAAAAGAGGAAAGCCAAAGAACACACAGCGGGTGTCGGGTGCAGACATCGAAAAGATGAATAACAAATGGAAAGGATTGCCCAGGACAGAGTTGGATGGAGAACGATGGTGGGTGGCTTGTGTTCCTCCACGAACGGTAACAGGCGTAAGTAGATAATTGAATAATTTTGGTCGATAAAGTTTACAAGGATCAAATAAGTCATCTAATAAGGGAGTTACAATCGTATACATTGTCTCAAAGATGATAAATCGGTTGGTGAGGTTGTAAATCGTCAGTGACTAAGGTGACTGTGGCATGTATGTCCAGCCAACGCCCATTTTGACGTGTGATTTCGGCTAGCGCAGGAGTAAGTTGTATAAAATCTAAGGGTGGCTAGTGTAAGAAATGACATCAATCCATGGGGTCATTAAGTGTCGGTCTGATCTATATGGGGGAGGTGAAATTACATGGTTGGGTCTCAACCAATAGTTGAGAAAGTTGTATGACATGGATCAGAGTCGGTCACAGTGATACCGATGTATTTATTTTGTTTAACCTAGATCTTGAATTTTAAATCCCTTTGTACTTTATATCGAGAACTCATTCTTTCTCTTTGAATAATGTTGTCTAAACCTAATATTTATTGTTATCACTACGACTATGGTGCTTACCTTGATAAATTCATCTCTTTGTAATGAGTCAAGTGAAGACTTGGACTAATCCAAGTATCAGGCTTTACGTCGCTTATGAGCTATTGACTAATACACTAATATCGAAAATGTATTATTATTCATGATGTTAAATCACACTTAAAAACAAAGTGACGATGCGGTGAAAACGAAATGAATCGAACATTACCCAATAAAAACAAGACAATACCATCACAGCTGCGGTTTTAACTCTTATTTAGCGGTTTACGATCACTGTTTGTTACTATTTCAATAAGACTGATATATTTCAGAAGATGAAGTGAAGTTCAACATCTTTCCATGAGCCAAGAAACCCTGTACGCTGGATTCGGAACACGAGAGAACTGAAACTCAAGAGTACGCATAAACCGAACGACATGAAGCTGAATACATGAGTGCATATTCATAGTTTAAACTCCCGAGTCATTTAACAGCAAAGTGACGAACAATAAAATTTACCCAGAGAAAGTTATAAAATATATTTAATATCTATGATTCCCGACTGTAACTTCTATCTTGATGTGGTGGCTGGGCTTGCCCCTCGTGAGGACCTAACCGAACTACATTATCTGGAACAATTCTTTCCCGAGGTCCAATCATGACAGGGAAGTTGGTTGAGGAACGATGAGAATTAAAGCACTAACCTAATGTGAAATTGTATTTCTGATTGTAGAAGGCTGTGATGGCAGCAAGGTGTTTTCTCCGAACAACTGGCATCTACAGTGATGTCTTCCTACAAAGGGAAAAAGGGGCTTGGAAAGATCGACCGTAATATGTCACACGTCACCTTACCCCATAGATTTCCGTCTCGGATAGTAAGGGCTTTTGAAGTACGGAGCTAATACATCAAAAACCTCCCAAAACGAGGCCATGAGCGACTGATCTCATTTTTTCTTGGGCTGTGTGATCATACCCTCAGGCTATTAAGACCACCACCAAACCAGCTTCTTCTTCAGGTCCCTCAAGAAGAAATATCCTTCCACGGTGTGAGCAGTCAAAAAGTCACAACCGCACCAATACTTCCAGCAGAACCCGAGATCATATTGTCCACGATCAAATCCGTCCATCAATTAATATTGATTCCCCTATCCCCGAGACTAACCGTTTTCGCATATCTTTATCATCACGCATTCCAGTGGACAGTTTCTTGTGCACTGTCAGACTAAATGGAACTGTAAGAACTCGGAGAGATCGAGACAGACGCTGTTGCCTATTCGTTGTCTCTGTCTACGCTTCCACTGATTGCGGCTGGGATAAAGTGGGAGATGAGTTTTGTATGAAGCTTTCAAACTTCTTTTAGAAAAGTTAAACTCTCGGACGTAATAGTGTCTGATTTTAATACCTAAGTAGGTAGAGTAAACCAAACCGAAAGGTGCCTAGGTGAATTTTACGGAGAGGCCCGGTGGAGAGATAATGGCAGCCGTCTGTTGCAATTATGCTCAGATGACCGCTTATTTCTAGCAAGCACCAACCCTTAGAATAAGGAAAGAAATATTTTGATACGGCGACCCCCAGAATCGATTCAAAAATGAACTTGAATAGACCACAATGCCATCAGGGATTGGTGGTGAGGCTTGATAGGAGACTACTGCTCATTCTGAAACACATGTATAGACTCCGATGATTATACTTTAGTGCGTCTTACAGGACGTAGGGAGGTACGGCTAGACAGATATGTTAGAGTTCCTCTTAATGATGAAAAAGTTAAGAATATTTTTCAGAAACAAATAGAGAAGGTTAGTCAACTATATTCTGAGGAAGTGGTTTACACTAAGTCACGAAACGTCAGAAACAAACATTAAGAATTTAGCATGTAGTGAGATTATCTAGAAAAAAGATAGGACTACTATTCACTTTCAATCTCGGAGACTGGACTGGTTGGTAGAACATTTTCAGCAACAGTTCAACTGGCTTCCAGATACCTACTTTCTCCAAACAATCTGAGGTTGAAAAGACTATAAATAATCTAAAACGAGTGAGAGTTACGGAGATCTTTATGGATGGTGGTCTAGTTCGAAATTATCAAATCAAAACTTGTTAATGATACCTATAAAGTCACTTTTGATATGAGCGAGATAACCGTCTGCCAATCATAGGATGAGGTTACTACGCAGTAGTTCTAGTTTATGGTTATGAGACACGGCCAATAAGAATAGAGGATATTTATGGATTACTGGTGTCCGATCTTAGATGTTTGTAAAGCATCACTAGCGTATTTTGGGACCACTGAGTCAGAAATGTTGAGGTTAGGCATATAGTACCAGGAAAAATTGAGAATCAGTTGATATGGTAAGTTATTGACTGAGGCAGTTGGGACATGCATTGTGTATGTCCAATTAACACCTATCTTAATGCGTAATGTTTGCTGATGTAAGAGTTGGCTGGGACAAAGCTAGGGGAGTCCAAAAGAAGACGTGACACCATTTAGAGAAGTCACTGATAGCTGGACTGAGGCATGTTAATAAGTGCAAACAACGTAGTGGGAATGGGTCTAATTATCGTAATTAACGGTTATATACTTCGGGTGATATAACCAAGAACAGTTTGCAATGGTGCAGGTGAATTCACTCTATTTTCCCTCAGAACCTGCATCCCGAAAACTTCCTATTCTTTATTTTTCTGCACCTAATATTTTCTACGACTACCGGTACTGTTACCAATTCTACTGCTCTGAAGTACAACTTGATAATTTTATCTATCTGTGTTTATGTGGTATTACAACTTGAACCGATGCACACAATGTTGCACATGATTAATTGATTGTGATGGACTTCTGAGGTAGCTATATGTCACTAAGATATATTTATACAAATTTTGTTATTTAAATTTTCCTGAGTATAGGAATACATTACTACTCATTTGATAGCCTAATTAGTAACAAGTTATTTCTTTAAATAATGTTTAGTTTTAGTATCACAGCTGGATTAATACATATATTTTTTCAGAGAAATCAATAATAATGGTTTCTTTTTCATGCACTATCAAGATAATTTCAAAGGCATCTATAGATTCATGATAAAATCACGCTAAAAGATTCATTACTGACCTGATCAGTTGACAATTCAGCACCACGCCAAAATATCAAATGTGTGTACGGCAATCGTCGAACAGGACAACGAATTCGAACGGTGGCATCAATTATAGTTGGAGAAGTAGAATGACGACCTTGATTACCCGACTGTTTGGGATTACTATTCGTACCTAGGGCAGCACAACTACCGACTAACTGACCAGATGATGATGGAGTGACATGATGTCGTAAAATGAAAATATTCCGACCGCTCGGACACCATCTACGTATACCACAATCATTTGAACCGTCATATGCTTCATTTAATGAAACTTGTAGGCTTAGCTGTGTATGTGATGAATCCCATATAACCTTGAGACGAAATCTTGGATGACAAGTCCGAAGATGAAGAACCAAGGCTTCAGGACCTTTATCACCCGCACGAGCACAATCTAGGTGGCACCATGGACAAACAAGATCAGTAGACTGGGACCACTGTTGTAAATTACCCCCGAATACAAAACCGTATGTGATTGGATGGATTAAGGGTGGCGTCTTCGTAGACGTGGGCTTATCAACATCTGGTCCAGAATGAGCAGAGAGACTTTGTTGTACACGATTAGAGAGACATTTATCTAAACCGGTTGAATCTTTGTATACAGAAGAATCGCAAGACTCCTTTAAAACTATTTGTTTATGTGGTGTGACAGACTGATTTTGCAACTTGATAACATCTCGATTATGAGAATTTGTCATGGAACGTGTAAGTGAAGATCGACCCTCCGCATGCATATGGGTATTATCTTGTCTTCGAGTTTCCATCGATCTACAGGGTGAAGTGATCTGATTATTTTCCAATTTATTATGCCATATGACAGAAAACCGAAGACCAGGCCATCGAGAATACTCATCCAGTGCCGTTGAAGAATTAGGGAAGCGAATACGCCTCCATTCAACTTGACCAGAGCACGCGTCATTTACTTTGTCGTTGTTAGCTGAAACATATGACTTTTCACTTGTATTGTCATCCAAACATTTTAATGGTACAACTTTATTCATCACTCTACCATTACTACCACTGTTACTAACATTGCCGTCGGATGTGTCTACACCAAGGCGTAATTCATATAAACCAGGAGTCAGAAGCAGTTGACGACCGGTATGAGAACTATCTAAACCATTTTTTTCGAAATACAGAAATGAAAACAAACTAAGAATTAAAATCTACTATAGTAGGAGATGAATATAAAAATATTAATTGAAATCACATTGATATTGCTTCATTATGCAAACAACGAAGCAGAGGAAACGAATATAAATCACGAAATTGTAAGCAACATAGTGTTGAACTCTGCAGGTTAAACAGTCAGAACATGTTTCAAGCCAGATTTAGCACCGTTACACCCAAAAGAATCTCTATGTTTACATATATTTGAGAAAATCTAAGTGACTGACCGGTTCTTGAATATCTGCATAATATCTAAGTGTGTGGAGAGGTAGCTAGGTTGTCGTGTTAGGCTTTTAACCAATAAGTCACATGTCTGAACATTGGTCCCACCTACTTCGATCTGGGTAAATGGATAGCATCACTAGCTTTCACAGTTAGAGTAGCTCTAAGCCAAGTGTACAATCCCGTATCTGGTAAATGAGTTGAAAAAGAATCCAAGCATCAGATGATAAAATATAATCGACAGGAAGCCCTGAACCTGTGAATTTCAGGTTGTTCATGACAAGCCCTATTTGTAATCTCAGAGACTGTTACCCGCAGGACTCCAACCCGTGCTGCAGACAAATGTTACCACCAGCTGACATTTATTTATTTAAACACATAAACATTGGTACAAGGAGGCATCAAACAGATATGCGCCACATAAATCATTCGATTTGTGTGAGGGCCAGATTAATCCTCGAGTGTCCAAACCGAAGCAGGTGGTTTTCTTAGGGTGCCACACCCGGAGCCTTTGATCTAAGGGTCTAATCCACAAGGCAGTGGAGCAACGTTGCCAGATGCCATCCCCATGGTAGCCGGTGACCAAGAATAGGTCCATACGCCCTTTATCCATCAGGATCTTTTAACCCATGTGCATCATTGGTGCGGAAACAGAGTTTTCTGACTTTCTTAGGTAGACCCTCCGTGTCCACCGATTAAAGCACCGGACATTTGCTTTTCATCTCAGTTTTGTAACCAACACTTTCACTGCGACAAGGCGGTGAGTAGGACTTTCCTGGTAGTGGTTGTATACGCATGTCTATGTGAGAGCATTTCGAGAGGGAGAGTTGACTCTCTGCTTCCTCAGCCGTACCAGGTCATTTGGGGGAAACCAGCTGATATCCGAGCTGCGAATGACCTCTTGTAAGAAAGATTTATACAATGATTAATAACATAATAGTAAAGAAGTCTCATTTAATTCAGTCCTAATTACTAACTGAATTTTACGGACCAAGTGGCCATGGAGTTACTAGTCTGTGGGGATAACTCGAAATCGTGATGAACATTGTTCAGTGTTTAGGGGTTGTAGGGAATCGCGACAATCAGCACTGGACCTAGGGGTTTCGGTGTTAACTGGAACTTGCCAATAAGGCTTTTTGAGAATGTACGTCTGCAAAAGAACAATTACCATTAAATTAATTATTGCGGTTTTTATCAGGCTCTATTTTAATATTCATATCAAGAACAAGTATGCAATAGCACTTTCTCATCTCTTAAAAATCAACTGCAAACGAACTGAGAAGGATGACCGCTGATTAACATAGCTTATAAGTCAGTCTAAATTAGTCCAGAGTGTAAAAGCTACCTGAAGAGCTCATTTGTTTCTAAATTGTAATCACAAGAACCGCACTCAATTATTAAACTGCTGTGACTTTTTTACGTTTCACTGAGGAACTTGATCACATAGGGAATATGAGATTGTCAACCAAAATGCTACAGAATATACATTTCGTTTCCAAACTTTATGATATTTTAAAACTTCACTCATGTGAAGTACACGAGAATTGAAAACTAAATACTCAAATGTGCAAATAGTATGATGCAAAGTTGTAATACCAAATATGCGAGGTCATGTAAGTAGATACAATTGAGTCTTGTACGTGGTTGAAGGACATAACACCTACTATATGTAACCCCGGAGCAAGATATCAAGCCGTCAGTTTGTGAAGCTACCAACCATCGCACCACACTGTCCCAGGAATCATTGGCTTTATAATTAGGGTTCGCGAAATAATCGAACTACGATTGTATAATTGAGGCTACACTATTTAAAACCAGTGGCATCATTCATTATTTTCTTAAGTTGGAACTTAATGTCCAACTCGCTGTTTTTATAGTTCATAATTACTTTTCTTCGACGGACAAAACCACTTGAGAATGCACTAAAGACGTTACCAATTTACTGAGTGAAATACAAATGTTAGGTATAAGACTAACAACACTCAATAACCTATTTGGATTACCCCAATTGTACATAGAACTAGACTTCGCACTCTCATTAGCGGAGACAGTGAAGAAGAGGACAGAAGTTTTCTTTTTTAATGTATTGGAATTGGATTTACGAAATAGTAGCTTAGCGTATGAACACACTAGTTTATTAGTTTCACAATATTGTATTCTCTTTAAAACTTATTTCGATTTCTGTTAGTGATAAGATAGCATGGGACAAAAAAGCTTTGTATTAGTGCAACAGCAACACAGTAGCGAGAAATACGATTCTTTCTTTAATATAATGAATTTAGTTGATTTGTTTGTTCTTCAGTCATAACCAACGTATAGCTTAGCACATATGTGTTGACCGAAGTAGTCATATCACGTTAGCACAATGAGATGTTAACAAGATGAATAGTAAACGAATTGAAATAATATGGTATCGATTACATTGAGAAATATTAAGCATTGAAAAAAGGATAAGTAAAAAATCAGGGTAAAAAAAGTAGCAGGAAACTTTGTATTATTTTAAACGAAAACTAAAATATAACGAGATGATTTGATACAATAAAATTAGTTTTGATAACTTACCGAAACCAATCGAAGATACGATCAAAGGCAATGGAGCTGTAGAATATTGAACCGGATAGGAATTTGAACTTAAACCACCTTTACGCAATAGATTACCACTGATAAATGTCGTATGGCTATTAATGTTTTTTCCATCAGTATGAGCACTTTTCGAAGAATTTTGGGATGGGTTATTATTACCATTATTGTTATGGTTTATATGATTAATATGATTTGTTAAGTTGTTTGAAATGTTTGGAGTAATTCCATTCAAACTAACTGCTCCATGACTTAAATCGGGACGTTTTAACCAACGTCGTTCAGTGGCGGAAACATGTAATTCCAACTGAGCCGATGTTAAACGACCACTAGATGTATTCCATTTAACTTGATTAATTAGATCGGTTAATGAGAAACGACAAGCGGTACGAGTAGTATTTGTAGTAGCAGTAGTACTATTATCATTATTTGAAGTGGGCGGTGAGTTAACTAGGGAAGTGTAACCAGTTGAATGACTGTAACAGTTTATTCGAATTGGATTTGGCGTTATATTCAAAATTGTATCGTCTGGGCATATTTTACGGCGCCATGCCCATCCAAAGCGTAAATGAACATTAACAGAAGCCTTAATTCCAAAAAATGTGGGAAATTGTTTGTGTAATGTATTCCAATATTTTTAATAAGGCAGCATTGCAAACTATGCTACTATCTAACTAGAATAATTTAATAATAATACTAATACTAATTAGACTCTCACATCAAAATGTAATGTTTAGTTTGTATGAGGATTGAGTTATGCCAACATTTAGCATACTTGCCTTTTACTTTCAATATCATAAAAAACTTGTAATACTTCAACAACCACATAAAAGCACGGATATGAGCTTTAGCCTGTTATCAATCCTATCCAACAATGATTGATAACAATATGATATATCTGGGTAAAATATACGGTGGATAATGATGAATTAACAAGCCAAACAATATACCTCTCTGAGTATAAATTTGGTACCAAGAACCGGCTGACATAGTCTATTTACCAGAATGCAGTCCGTTAACCCTCGCGAGAGCATAGGCCATCGACCAGGATGCTCCAACCAAATCTGTCTTAGGCTTCCCTTCTCAGTTGTTTTCAAGTGCTACGCATTCTTTTGACGTCTGCCTCCGATTCTCGACACAATGTGTTCCTCAGTCTTCCTCTTTTCCTGTTCCCTTAAGAATTCCAAGTTACAGATTGCTTCGTGTCGTGACGCCGTTTGATTATTTCAGTGAAGTGTGACTTACCAAATTTTAGCGTTTTTTCCTCCTCAGCTGAAGCCTGGTTTTTTTGTCACAGTAAGTTGTTACTGGTAGTATCCGGCCAACGGATCTGAAGTATCTTGAGTAGACGATTGTTTATAAATACCTGCACTTTTTGATGATGGTTATAGTTCTCCACGTTTCAGTTCCGTACTATAAAACAGCCTTGACGTTCGTACTGAAAATTCTGGCTTTGATGTTGGCTGACAACTGTTTTGAGTTCCATATACGCTTTACTTGTAGGAATGCTGCACTTGCTTTTCCAATCCGTACCTTTACATATGCTCCATATATTCCTTGTTTATAGATGATGCTGCCCAGGGACGTAAAAATCTCCACCTCTTCCAGAGCTTCTCCATCAAGCGTGATTGGATCAGTAATTTCTGGGCTGTATTTCAGGACCTTGCTTTTTCTCTTCTGCTTGTTGAGGTTTACTGCTTCAGAGGCTGGCCGTTTTGGTTTACTGTATTCCCTTGCCAGTTTTTTTGTTGCATCAGATAGTTGTCTCATATTTCCCTCGCTTGTAGCGTCTTCCGCTGCCATTGCTTGGTCATCCATTTATTTTTGCTTGTCGACTCTAATGCTCTTCCTCACTCTCATGTTTGTTTCTGTGTATTCGGTCTGTGCCTTGAATTTACCTATTCTTGTTAGGCTGTTTTTAATTGCTGTCTCGTTTTCCATTGTTAAATCTTGCCCAAAGTATCGGTGGAGATCCTTTCTTTATGATAGTGCCTCTTGCATCCCAGTACCTCCTGGTTCATTGAAGTTATTGCTTCTTTGATAGCTTTTCAACTGTCATGCATAGTAGTTTCTTCTTTGAGATCTTGTAAAGCTTGGAATTTGTTGTTGAGAAATATCTTGAGTTCGTTGAGTTTTCCAATGTTTCTTTAGCTTTAGCTTCATCTTGGCAACCACCAGGTGGTGATCAGAAGCTATGTTAACTTCTCTCCTGGTTTTCACGTCTTCTATTGATCTCCTTAATCTTTTAGTGGTGCAAATATGATCGATCTGGTTCTCTGTAGTGTGATCCGGTGAGACCTACGTAGCTTTGTGTATGCCATGTTATATATCCTCATTTCCTCAGTTATTGGGCCGGTCCTCCGGTCTCCTACAATGTCCGGACATTTCATGTACCTATGTTAATTGCTGATCTGGTTGTTAAAAGGGGTATCGGCCTCGTTACTTCCGATGAAGTTCGGCTTTCACCATTAGATGTCATAATTCTTCTAAATGAAGATACTTTAACTTCCAGGACAGAGTTTAAATGGTTTGGATGATTTTTTCCGGCTAGCGTTTTTTTAGCAAGGTTGTTTTCTACGGGATGGGTTTGCTGACTCTATGCCCAACCCCCCCACCTCTATCCGGGCTTGGGATCGACAGTAACCTCAGAAGGGTTACAGGCGCAGTCTTGGAAGAATTACATAGTTGACTTCTCATTGGACTTCATTAACCTAGTTAAATTGAATCTGCCGGTCACAACAAGTACGCTTGATTGACACGTATATACTTGGTTTTAAGTCACAGAGTTAGTGTTAATATCCGGAAGCACATTACAACTAGTTTTTTTCAACGTCAAACAATGTGATGTAGTAGGTTAGATTTTAAAAGGTTAGGATGTTGCTATTTGACCATTCTTAATCACTTACACACATTATCACCCTATACCGACATGGGTAACAGGCTTACGCAACTTGTGTCATTACATTAAAAAAAACAGAACTGGACACGATGATAAAATAGTGTGAATGTGATATGATTTCATCACTTTAAAACAAACTACTCCAATTGCATTACTGTTACGATTTAACCAATAAAAAGACAATACGAACAAGGTCAATAACGAATTTATATGAGCATGCCTCATTATTTCACTATATATAATTAAAACAAATTTCTATCTAAACCACTTGTAATAAACTAAGCTTGAACTAGGAAGTGATAAAACAGTTGTTTTGTGATAAATATTTTTGAATGACTTATTAATGTCAATTACTATTATTTATTTATTTATACACATAAATATTGGTACAAGGGGGTACCAGATACATATGCGCCGCACTAATCTCATTCGATTTGTGTCAGGGCTGTGATACCGCTCAGGTGCCCAAACTGAAGCAGGTGGTTTTTTTAAGGGGCCACACCCGGAGCCTTTGACTTAAAGGTCTGATCCACAAGGCAGTGGAGCATCATAAGTAGATGCAGTCCCATGGTAGCCGGTGACCAACAACAGGTTCATACGCCATTCGTTCCATCAGGATCCTGGAGCCCATGTGCACCATTGGTTTGGAATCAGGGTTTTCCAACTCCCCTAGGTGAACTTTCCGTGTCCACCAACCCGGTTAAATCGCCTGACATTCGCTTTTCGTCCCCTAACTTTCGTGAACAACACCCCCGCCACGAGAAGGCAGTGAGTAGAACTTCCTTGGCAGAGGCTATGTACGCGTGACCATATGAAAGCATTCCGAGGAGAGTGGGCCCTGCCCACTCTCGGCCGTCCCAGGGCATTTTGGGGGCTTCTCGGCTCTCTGAGATAAGATCATGTGTAGTATGTCAATTACTAGTGTTAGTTATTCACCAATTATATAAAACCTCGATACTAACAATAAATAAATAAATTTTAGTTCAGTTTGGATAATTGAGCTTGAGTATACGTGGTTTCATTTTACTGTATACACTCTAAGAGCATATGCCCGTTCATTGTTCGACTTTATTACGTAGAGATTATGTGCAACGACTTATAATTCTCATCATAATCACTATTGTTGAGCTTTTTTCGAAATGCCAAACTATCTAACGGCTTTAAATTTCACCCTATTCATGTTTTTTAATATTTTGAATGAATTGAATAAATCTAAGCATGTTGGTTAATTTATCCTGTTGACCAATGGATAGTATATAAATATTATAGATTAAGTGTCGATAGAGGTTGATTAGTTCAGTAATATAAAAATCAATTCAAAGCTTTATTAACTAATTTGCTACCTATGTTAACTGATCTAAGATTGACATTAGAATTACTCACTCGATATTTCCTCACCAATGTGAGTAATGGTCCGAAGATACTTGTAATTAAACACTAGTAACTCACGAATGAATTCTACTTTTAAATGCCACGTTCCACAACCGTAAAGTAAAATAGCGTACTCCTCAAGTAATCAAGCTCAGAGGCGAATAAGTAAAAGCATGAATCAACAATAATTATTTTTTTAAATTCAGGACTACTAAAATTATGAAACACAAGTTCATACTCCCGAACAGTGGAAGAAAACTGTTAAATGTGATCAATGATGAACACTAGTGACTTAAAAAACTATGACTATTTAGTTTCACATAATTCTCTTTCTATTTTAGAAACTTTCTTCAATCCTAAACTCACGTGTATGCATAAAACTGATAAATTTTATTTTAATCCACAATTAGTATGAAGAATGGAAACAAAAATCACTAGTTGTCATTGCTATCAACTAACTCTCTTTATAGAATATTTATGGATGAATTGGTTAATATAGTTTAGAAGCAACTGTAAATGGTATAAATGCATTCATTATATTTACCTGACTGTTGCTGCTACCTTGACGTGGTGGTCGGGCTTGCCTATCGTGATGAAGCAATCGAGCTATGCTGGCTGGAACAATCGTTCCTTGAGGTCCTACCATGCCAGACAGGTCGGTTGAAGAGCGGTAAGACTAAAAGCAGCAATCCCAAGGTCCGAAGGCGAAGTCGTACTGCCGACTGTACAGAGGTGTGACAGCATTAAGGTGTTTCCTTCAGACAACCAGCATGACAGCGATGCTGCCTTCCCACAAGGAGGGGTGGGGTCAGAAATGGTCGACCCTAAAAATGCACACCTCGCCTTATCCCACGGATATCCGTCTCCGGCGGTAAGGTCCCAACAAAAACGGAGCTAACACTTCAAAAATCCCTCACAAAAAGGTCGTGTGTGATCGGCCTCAAGCAGTTGTCCCTTGGGCACTGCGGTCACGCTCCCAGGTCGTTCAGACCAACACTAATCCAACTTTTTTTTCAGGTACCCCTAGAAGAACCCTTCCACGGTGTGGGCAACCGGGAAGTGATAACTGCCCTCATATCTCTAACAGCACTCAAGACCACTGTATTCATAATCAATCTCCCTCTTCAATTCCTACTATTACTTCTACCTTGACTTTCAACACTAAACTTCCTCTTCCGGTTTCCTCCTCAAATGTCACCATGGCCAACGATTCTAGTGCGCGAAACGCTGTCCCAGGTCTACTAAAACCTCGCTCCAAACTACACATTGGAACCTTCAACGTACGTACTTTAAGTCAAATCGGTCAACAGGCCTCCTTAGCTAAAACCCTAGAATCTCGTACCATTGATGTATGCTGTGTCTCCGAAACAAGCATACAAGATCCTAGTGTGGTCATTCACTTGACCTCACCTCGCCAAAATGGACAGCCAACGAAATACACCCTCCGTGTATCTGGCGACCACATGACTAGTTCTCGTGGACTTGCAGGTGTAGGCATAGCACTAAGTACAAGGGCAGAACAGGCACTATTAGAATGGATTCCCGTTAACAGTCGCCTGTGTGCTGTCCGGCTAAATGACTCCGTAAGAACTCGGAAGGATAGGGACACACGTCGTTGCCTTTTCGTCGTTTCTGCCTACGCTCCCACTGACTGCAGCCATGATGAAGTAAAAGATGACTTTTACAGAAAACTCTCCGAGCTTCTTCAGAAAGCTAAGCGTTCAGACATAGTAGTCGTAGCGGGTGACTTTAATGCCCAGGTAGGCAGCTTAATTCAAACAGAAAGACATTTAGGTGGGTGTTTTAGTATTCCGGCTCAAGGAACCGATAATGGTGATCGTCTGTTGCAACTATGCTCAGACAATCGTTTGTTTTTAGCAAGCACTAATTTTAAGCATAAGGAGAGACATCGGCTAACATGGCGACCACCTTCACCAAACCAACGATGGACTCAAATAGACCATATTGTCATCAGTCATCGTTGGAGAGGCTCAATAGAAGATTGTCGCTCGTATTGGAATACTTGTTTAGACTCTGATCACGCTTTAATAAGAGCGCGCATTTGTCTGCGCCTCAATGGACGCAGGAAAAGTACACTAAGAAGACCCATTAGGATTGAATTGGAGGACGAGAAAGCCAAATGCGAATTCCAGAGGCAACTGAGTTCACATCTAGGCAGTTCTGTAAACGAGACTGACCCAGATGCTGCTTGGAAAGACATACGAACAGCTGTGGAAACAGCAGTAACATCTATTAGTCATTTAAACCATAGGGCTCCAAAAAACCAGTGGATTTCCTCTAAGTCTATTTCACCGATGGATTCGCGTAAACTCATCCCATCAGGCTCTGAACATGACGAAGAGCGTAAAGAAATTAGATCTAGGTTAACTACAAGTCTAAGGAACGATTGCGAGCAGTGGTGGGCAACGAAAGTAAAAGAGATGGAAAAGGCAGCGGCTGTAGGCAACACCAGGCAACTATTCAGACTAATAAAAGAAACCGGAATTAAGAAGTCAAGTGTGAGACAATCTCGGAAAAAGACGGAACCCTTATCTGCTCTCAACCCAAACGTTTAGAACGGAGGGCGGAACACTTTAAGGAGCAGTTCAGCTGGCCTTCAGCTACTGCACAACTACCCACTGTTCCCAGAAAACCTGAATGGAACATTGAAGTAGGCCCCCCGACCCTACTTGAAGTTCGAAAGGCTATAAGTAATCTGAAACGAGGAAGAGCAGCTGGTCCAGATGGATTGGCTCCAGAGGTCTTTAAATATGGTGGTCCAATTTTAGCGATTAGGTTGACTAATATTCTGGCTAAAATCTGGGAAACGGACGTAATCCCATCTGACTGGTCACAATCTCTGATTGTCCCAATATATAAGAAGGGGCCAAAATCATCCTGTGATAGCCATAGAGGGATTAGTCTGACTAACATAGTATCTAAAATACTAGTCTCAATAATTATCGGGCGCCTAACTAAGACTCGTGAACTGCAAACACGAGAAAATCAGGCTGGCTTCAGACCTGGTCGTGGCTGTATCGACCACATATTCACCATTCGTCCAGTTTTAGAGCACAGACATGCTTATCGGCGTCCGACAATGATAGTTTTTTTTGACTTAAAAGCAGCATTTGACTCTGTAGACCGAGAGGTTCTGTGGCAGTGTCTGTCATTGAAAGGTGTACCTCAGAAGTACATAAACCTAGTGAAGGCTCTTTACTCGAACACTACCAGTCGAGTGAGAGCTTATGGCGAACTGTCATATGATTTTAAAACCTCAAGTGGTTTCCGTCAAGGCTGTCCACTATCCCCATTTTTGTTTAACTTCATTATAGACCTATTGCTGGAAATAACACTCTCGTCGACTGAATTTTCAGGAATTGATCTTCTACCAGGGGGTCCACTAAGCGACTTAGAATACGCAGATGACATAGTCTTGTTTGGTGAAGATGTTGACAAAATGCAGAGTCTTCTGTTGGAACTCAGTAATAATGCCAGGATGTTTGGGATGCGTTTCTCCCCATCCAAATGTAAATTGTTACTCCACGACTGGCCTGCGTCAACACCCGAACTAAGGATAGGGAGTGAAGTAGTCGAACGCGTCGACAACTTCACTTATCTTGGAAGTCTGATCAGCCCTAATGGGTTGGTGTCTGACGAAATCTCAGCACGGATTCAAAAAGCTCGTTTGGCTTTTGCCAACTTACGTCACCTATGGCGAAGACGAGATATCCGTCTATCAATTAAGGGACGAGTATACTGCGCAGCAGTTCGTTCTGTTCTACTTTACGACTGCGAAACATGGCCATTAAGAGTAGAAGATACTCGTAGGTTACTAGTATTTGACCACAGATGCCTTAGAAATATTGCTCGCATCTGCTGGGATAACCGGGTAAGTAATAGTGAGGTTAGACGCAGGGTATTAGGAATGATGGTAAATCAGGTGATGAAGTCATGAATATTCATCGACTGAGATGGTTGGGCCACGTGTTACGTATACCTGAACACCGATTACCACGACTCGTAATGCTTACTAGTGTAGGGGATGGTTGAAAAAGAGTTAGGGGCGGCCAAACCAAAACATGGCATCAGTGCTTGAAGTCACTAACTTCTAGTCTGAGCCATGTTGGCAGATGCAGACTACCTGGTTGGGGTCCGCGTGACTGTCGTAATAAATGGTTGGAGACTCTGGGTGACATGGCTCAGAATCGATCACAATGGTGTAGGTGTATACACTCTTTATCTTTCCTTAAACCTTGAGATTAAAATTGCTTCATAACTTTTTTCCTTCCTATACTATATCCTTATATACAACCTTTTTTTATATACTACCACCACTAAATTAATTACTTCTATGAAGCCGGTGTTGATCTTGTTGTGCTAACGAGGTATGGCAACTTGGACCGATGCATATATGTGCCTGGTCCTACGTTGTCGCTGACTGACTGACCCACCAGAAGATCTCGAATTTTTGAAATTATTCCATAGTTTTATTTTGTGAACTCATTCATTTTCGAAGTGTACTGACTATGCTTAACGTGTTTTGCTACTAACACTGATATTGTTGTTACTACTTCAATTACTTTGGGCAGTTGTCATTATAATTTCATATTGTTATGCTGATGAGATGAGGTAATTTGGACCGATGTACATATGTGGAAGATTCTGTGTTGCCTGTGACTAACTGATTGACTTGAAGGTTATCAAAAGACTTATTATCCAGTTAATCTAAGCAATGAAAAATTTGTTACATAAACATGTGTACCACGTAAAAGTTTTATAAAGTCAAATGAATGGTTAAAAAAACTAAACATCGACGCTGTATAATGGTATTGTACAACAATAAGTATGTGAGATACTAATCAACACAAAACAATGAACTTACGTCCACGGTGACCCAATCCATTTCTTTTTCACTATCGTAAAAGCCTTCAAAAATGAGTTCTAATTCTTGAGGCAATTCACCAGGAGTAGTTGAAGAGGAAGACGAAGTGGATTCTAAGTACTTACTGGAATCCTTCAATTCATCATTCTGTTTGCAATCTTTTCGTCTTTCAATTAAACGTTCTACAATTCTGTTTATGCTTCGACGTGAACCTGGATCAATAATAAACTACAAGTTGATCAAAATACTTAATGCATGTTATGATTGTTATTTTTTTTGCCAAAAACAAATGTAAGGGAAGTTAGAACTTTTATGGGAGCGATGGTTTTGTGGTTGAAGGACTAGAGATTCATACCAAGCAAGTATCTAGTTTAAATTCCATTTACTTTGGTTTAGACAGTAGGGTAGTATCACTCAATAACTTGTTCACCACTAACTACACATCAAATATGCTAAAACTTGTGATTACAGGCTATACTGAAACAATTCGTTGGGAAAACAGATAAGGCAACAAGGATTGATTAATTCTATTTCTGAATATTAACAACAGGAAATTACAAACCCTTCTTGATAAATTTAAACAAGTTAGTGGTTACATCGACTCAGTAGATTACGCATCGGCGTTTGAAGAGAAAGATACTGGATTTAAGTTTCAATATGAACATTCACATCGGGATGGAGACACATCGAGGTGACAAGTCTCAAATGAGAGAGAATGTGCCTCCCAAATCCCACTGCTAGTCATATATTAAATGTACTAAAAGATTTGAATTTTTGTATTCAGCTGGATTTGATTCCTTTATTTTATAATTAGCTATTCAGCGTTTAAGCTGGCAAGTAGCTTTGCTAATTACGGTTATTAAAATAAATTAGAATTAAATTTCAGACACAATTTTGTTATGTAGACCTAAGAAACTAATACAGTGGGGATTTTAACTTACCAGATGACTGTTTACGGGATGGATTTGGCATCAAGTAGCTGAGAGTACGGTCCAGATATAACGGACGATCACGATGACGATGGGAAAGATATCTATATAGGTGTGTTGGGATAGCAAAAGCCCGTATAAATGCCTCCTGCTTTTTAACCAGGTTATTAAAATCAACAATTGAGTTAGCGTAGTTGGACTGTGCACTTCTAGCATTAGGTTTTCTAGTATAAGAAAATCTTGAAGATGGATTGCGTCGAGTGTATTTTCGTTTAAAACCTGTTGGTCTGTTGGAACAACTAACCGATTGAACCTGCTCAACTGGGTTTTCATTAGTAGGAATGATACCAAACTCAGAGTTAGTTTGTGGTAAAATATCGTTCGAAGTATTTGCCTGAGAATTGACATTTGGAATACGACGCCTATATGGTCGTTTAGTAACATACACAGCCTGTGAAGTTCTGCATTTTAACCTGTACAAAGCAGAACGGTTAGCAATACGACCATTCAGGATTCTACGTTGAGATTTGGTTTGAATAAGCTACAAAAAAAGTAAAATGCGAGTCTAATTTGCTATCATTCAGTTTTAGAAAATTACTAGCAATAATACAACAGTTCAAATTTTTTTAGCTTAACATGAATAGTAGCAGTAGTATCCAGAAAGATGTGATAATGAAAATTAACTCATTCACCGGGTACTTTGATGTTAGTGATACTATCCTATCACCAAAACCGAAGGTGGAACGGGGTTCGGATCCGAGACTTAGGGGTGGAAAGTCGAACGCCTTAACCACTAAACCAAAATGATATACACTTAAGCATTATGGGCTTGATAAACAATCGATCTGTATACTGGGTTTCCTTATTTTCCCGAGACATGCCCAATGAGTTCAAAATAAAAAGTTGTGACCACATGAATTATTGCATTTTTGCATAACTACCAAGGTCACTGAAGTTATCTGAAGTATAGTAAGTAAACTAAAATGAAAAATTCAATGTATTTCAATGGTATGGGGAGATATTTGACATTCAGATAACTTGACTTTAAGGGAAATAAGGCAAAGAATAAGGGCAGAATCTTGTACCGCCAGGAGATACAGTGGTCAGATTAGTCTGAAATACTCTTGATTTTATCGCTGAAATTTTGACCCGTACAATGTTTCAGTAAGCACGCTTTACTTCTGCACTAGCTTGAACTGATCACCATCAGTTGACGATTAACACGGCTTTCATAAAACTGATTATAATCAGACAACAAAATGTGTTATTGAAGCCGAGTAGTGTGATTAAGTATAGCAAAGTTGTGATAACTGAGAGCATTTTTAAAGAAAATACGTGTTTTAATATATATTATTTCGTTGTATGTTAAATTAACCAAGAATTTTTACACTGATTGAAAGATTAGTAAACAATAATCGCTTTCTCATCACAACATGAGTAGATAAAGAACAGGATTTTCAGCATATAATCTGACAACAACCAAATTTTATACAATTTTTAGGCGGAAACAAGCGAATACGTATGTGAAAAACTAAGCTGATAGTTTCAAGTCTGAAAACAAAAACATCTACGACGCCTATTTATTTCCGCTTCTGCCACAGTCAAGAACCGATTTTACCCGTACATCTTTTATCATAACATATACATGTTATGCAAGACACAGTTGATGTCTGCTAATCAGCTTTCAGTGAATAGATCCATATGTATTTAATTTTCGTTCTATCGGATAGACCGTGAAATCATAAGCTGAATAAATAATTGAGTTTCCAAGGTTAGGAATTACATAGTCGTTCCTTATAAGTCCTGAAAACAGTCTGGAGTTATGAACAAGGATATATAATCTTTAAGAATTAATAAATCGTAAAATTCAGGGTTAAGTAATGCCAGAACATGACTTTACATGCAGTAGGGATTAGGAGTACATTGATTTCGATAATAAAAAATAATGAAATGATTCAATTAGTGACGTTCACCAATATTCATGGGTCATGAAACTGAATGACTAATTGAAGTCATAGTGTAGTAATATCTGATTCACAAGCGACAATATTTCAGTGAAATCTTGCAAAAATTTATTACACTTAAACAATCGAAATTATTCGCAAATAAAAATAAGATGGAAGCATTACATATTGGAGGAAGTGATTATTTGGAACCGGTTAGTAACAATAATGATGTAATTCATTTACCAGGTAAAGGTGCTTGACTGAGTCACATAGTTTTTGTAAAAGTTGGTGATATCTGACTGCTTCAAATGAAGTGGGGGCAGACCTGCAGCCTACCGGTTGACTTATAAGTAGGGAGTTCTACACTACCATACACCAAATGACATCCATTTCTCTCTAGTTGGAGGGGGGTACTGCTAAATTGAATGTCTATCACAATCGCTAAATTCTCTCTAGGTAACAGCCATTCGAGCAGATGGAACACAAACGATTTTGGCGACTATGTAAAACGTGACTTCTAAGTATACAAACGTAATTTCATTCTGAGGTGAGAAAATGTTTACTCACTGAGTTTCATTAAATGTTCCAGCAAACACAAAAACATACTGGCTTAGTTGATTGTGGTTACTAGGCGATTGTAGTGTATACATCACTGAATATTTAAACATAGTAATCACCTTAGCATAAGCTTTTCCTCTCATACATTTAGGATTACTTTTTTTTCTTGAGTCTACAGATGTACGTCTACTAGCCTTTGAACGACTTGTCCTATCATCAGACTTCTTGACGTGTGAGGCGGTTCGACCTCGCCCAGGCTTGTTTTTAAATGCATTGCTAGACCTGGGAGTTTGCTTCTCAGATGATTCCATGGACGACAACGATCCTAAAAAGTTTAAAAAAGCATCAGTTTAGGTGTGAGTTATCATAATGGAAAAATTTAAAGTTATGGACTATGAAATTATGATACTGAGACGACTCCGCAGGATTTTAGCTTTGTAAAAGTTATTTTAATTAACTTTGATATATGAATGTATTAAGCAATACCACAAGAAAGTCTAACCTGTGTGCGTTTTGAAGAGTGAACTCTAATACATTTTGTTTTCACAAGTTAGTAATGACTACTTTAGGTTATCTACACAGTGTGGTTTTATTGAATAAACAGAAGTGGTTAAGTTATTATAGAATCACTACCTAGCGACAAATGAAAAAAACAGTAAACCACAAGGACTTTCCGGAAGATAACGATATTACTTGGCTGTTTGGACCTCAGTATGTGAAACACGGTGACATAGCAATCGATAAACGAGCGATTAAAACAGTGAACTACAGCTTGTATGACTAAGTTCCAAGCTACAAGACAAAACGTTTATTTGAATGGTCTTAATTAAACTAGTAATATCAAGTTAATCACCTTGATCACTTGTTTTAGCAGAATATTCTAGAGGTGTTCTTTTACGTTCACAATCGGCCCAGGTAACTGGGACATGAAATGATGGAACAGTTGATTTTTTGCAGAGTACGGTAGCATTACAAGTTAGGTACTCGGAAAAATGAAATATTTTACTTACCTAAGTATTTAACTATTTCCTCAGGTATCTTTTAGACACATGGCGTCTATTCGTCTAGATGAAATTGTACTACGTATACAGACAAACGAATATAAATCATATGGAAACATTTTACGAACATAGGGATACAATGATATAATGATAGTGATTAGGCTGTTGTTTTTGACGATGGTTATTTAGTCCAAAAACCATTAGCATCAATATTTATAAACATTCAGTAGAGTAGTAGTTCTTAAAGTAAAAATGAGACAGAGTGATGTACGCTGGTTTACCTTGAAATGCGTGAAATTAGGAGAAAATCAAGAAAATTAGTGTTGAAAATCGGCTTCTGGTCGGGGGATGTGGTTAACATATCTACAGATCACGGTGTGAAACTCCAAAGCCGAATTGTAGGGCATTTCTAATTAATATATGCCATGAATTTTGAGGATCCGTTGCTTCATTTTCTCTGCAACGTTCAGACTGACATTTAGACGAAGCTTACTTTGAAGAGCCCGTTTAAATCAGCCTGGGGCAAGAAGTAACGGAGTTAGTCTTCAGAAACATCTTGATTTTAAACGCATGTAAAGCAAAACTGATGGCGAGCTGGGACCACTACTTCTCTTATAATACAAACAATCCGAAACCAATCAATCTGACATGTCACTAAACAAACGCTGACAACGCTCGTCTGAAACCAGTGGTATTGTGAACTAGCTTTATTAATCCCAATAGAACTATTCCACCTTCTAGCCAGTCTGTAGTTTAAAAATTGAAATAATCAGGTAATTATTTGCTCAGCTCAGTAGGGATTTTGATAAAGCTTTTGATTTGCATCAGTTTTGCTTCTTACTAGCAAATTAGATTTACTGCTTTACTAGTCTACCACAGATGTCAGGATATCACATGTAAAATAAATAAATAAACCAACGGAATACAAATATTATTTCCTTTCCTCGACAGTAAGTGAACCATTAGTCGAGTAGACTTAACAAGACATCATTTTCGAGACACTCATCACTTACTGTAGTCATCAAATTGAAATTGTAACCTGTCTTTCCGGTAGACAACTTTTGTTGTAACTAAAATCGCCCGGTATCATAAGCGATTATACATAGTAAAAAGTCATTCAGGCAACATAAGACAAGAGTATCATGGTATCTACATATGCCAAGGTCGCAGTGACATATGCAGTGCATCGGAAGAAAGACCTGAATGATTTATATCTTCGAATATTACTTTCCATCCTGTGCAATTAGTGAGAAATGACTGGTAAGTCTAATCGCATTGACATGGACGAAATTTCTGTCTTAATATCATTACTATGTTTTCTTAGTTGCTGTATCAAATAAAAATATTCATATGCAGGGTTTACTAAACCCAATCAATGAGCTTCCTGGCTAACAAGTAAATTATCTTTATATTTGTAGCTTTTGTTGTTAGAAAAACCAACACTTGTGTAGAGTAACTACCAGTGCTAGCTTGTTATCACAAACATTTGATGGTGAGTAAATTACGGGTTGGGGAACATTACTTGTTGCTTGTCAGCAAAAGACTACTTCGTTTATCTTTTTGGGAGTAAAGCTTTAAAAAAATCAGATTTATGTCGGTAAGCGAAGCATATTAATAAGACTATAATGAGTAGTTGCCTCGTATATCAACTGGACTTTTTCTTTTATTTCAGAAACGTAGGAAGCTAGGGAACGAAAGTTATCATACGGGGTTAAATATATATGAATATATCGCTATGCATAATCTCTATGGATAAACAGTAACATTAAAAGGGCATCATTCCATTTTCCTTATTTCCAAAACTAGCTACTTTTCAGGGATTAATAAAGTAAATGACTTCATAACATTATGAATTCATAAAACTTCAAAAAATATCTAGAAAAGATAGTATGCCGAACGAGGAAAATAGCGCACGTCTAGGCTAGCACGTCTAGGATACTGCGTATGTTGCATATCAGTAGTGTGATACAAACCACCAAGTAGCTGTTTTCTGAAATACTACCGTGAATAGTGCCTCACCTCTCTTCTGAAGTAGTGGCCCACTGGTTTTGCTCTTAACTAATAAGTAGCCGGTTGAGACACCGTTTCCTTTACTTTGTTTTGAGCAATTAGGTAATGTCTTCAACCCTCACACCTGAAGTGTGGCTCTTAGCGAAGTACATGAATCTGTATCTGGCAAACTACTTACTAGTAATTCTTCATTTCGAACCCAAATGTTACAATTACACAGAAATGTACTTTTTCTTAACAGTAAAGTAACTTTTTATTGCTATTTTGACAGAGTATACAAATGTTTCTGTTAGACTAAGTGGCTTTACAATTCATTTCACTGTTTACGCAAACTTCATTTTCTGAAATAAAACTGTACATTTTTGTCTTAGAAGGGCTTAGGCTTAGTAAAAGCCGTGTTACTGTATTACTTGAGACCTCGTGATAAGGCAGTTTTTGGATGTAGTTGTTAGAACTTCTATCCCAAGTGCATTTCCGTACAAATGCGTGCGATTTCGTTGAAAAATACAATAATATTAAACAGACTATTTATTAACTTACACTTTTAACACTTATTATCATTGAACGAAAAGAGAACCATCCACAAAAATGAACCCACACTCACACCAATCGGTTTTGAACCAAATTTGCAAAGTTGATACTTGCAAGGTCGAAGCAAACAAACAACTCCTATAACAAATAGACCTTCGAATTTTATCTGGTTTCCGGTTCAAGGACAGAAGCTCAAAATTATTTCATGTTATTTTGTGTGGTAACTATTACGCTCACAAACTTAAAGCGAAGCACTGAAAAACTGGAGACACAACACAGCAGAACGGACTGTAAAAATACCTTCTACTCCTTAAGAGTAGTCAAATGCTGGAATTCTCTGTCATCTGAGCCAGCTCAAGCGATTTTTCAGGAGTCCTTCAAGAGAAAACTTGACATATTCCTAAGGACTAAGGATAGAATCTTACCATGATTTGCCAACACTTTATCTTTCCTCTTTTGTCAATATTATACTGTAGCTGCAAATAACTCCCCAAAATCAATAGCTCATTAAGTGTTCGGCATTGGATGATGACCACATTTGTTTAAGTGGACTTGATTAACTGAAGGCTTTCGATCATGCATCCGTAGCAGATCGCGTTTCAACTTGGCGTGGGACAAAGCTCCTACGTTTCTATAGTTAGCCAAGAACGAACGCCTCTCAATATATTGGTAACGTTTCAAATATATCTTTCCGATCTCTGACTTCTGATTCCGATTGGTTGGGGAAAGCTTCGAATAAAGAAGGTGTTTCTGGTTGTTAGTTGTCAAACTAGAATAACAGTTGTATCTTCAATACCTATGTTCCTACCTGGGGGTATCAGTGATCCACTACTACCAGATAAAGAAGCCCATCAAGCAAAAGCTTTTTCTATTCCGTCGAAAATCATTTGAACCATTCGAACTCTATTTTATAGTGAATGAAGTCACTGATGAGACCAACTTTTTTTGTAGTAGATTTGAATCGACCATTACTCTGGGGATAAATCTGTAAATTTCAGATCGCTTATCATTATTCCATCTTTAAATTTCAATAAGCATCAACTAATCCTATTTTATATTATACTCTAAGTCATTACTGTATACACGATAGGACATTTTTCATTTTCATGGCTTTGAGGTCCATACATTCGAATTTTTATCTTTATTGTCGTTTTCCTTGTTTTTCAAGCCTTTATTGTGCGCATCGATATACTCCGCTGTCCCACCAATTAAAGTATAATAATGCGTTCGTACTGAAGTCGGTGTTTTCTACTACGTATCTAGCCACAAGTCTATCAGGACCATAAAAGCTGTTATAACGTTAGCTGAAAAAGTCTCTTCTATGACCTCTGAATATTATATTTTAATTCGGATGAAAAAAATATGTGTTATGTTTAAAATTTTCGTTGGTTCGGAATTCGTCAGCTTAGTGGTAAATATATTTCGTCTTACAAATTTTTTCTGTACTGGTGTTGTGAATTTGCTTCTAGATTTCAGAACTTTGATACCAATTTTATAAAGTCTTTTATGAAGCATAATTGAGGCCCATTTTGGTTTATTGTGTAACAGAGAAGGATATTAAAATATAGGAGACTCTCATTTTGTGACTAGTTCACTGAGATAAGAATGTATGGTGTTATTCCAAGTGCTTGTGAACCATGGATGAGACATAACATAGTGAAGCTCTTAGGTCATTTTAATTGGAGTCGACAGGTGAATTTCACCTGAATTTCCTTAAGCATGGAGATATTCCCTACTATAATGGCAAGTAAAAAACTACGAGGAACGTGCATCCTCATTCACGTGCAGCTCCTACCAAACGTTTGTTTCATAAGCGCAAGGAGGAGTAATGTACTTGATAATATAAGATAACTTGTGTTTAGTGAGATTAAGCATGGTTTCAATTCTTATGTTTATGTAGCCATTCCACTATATCCTGCTTTTCTTGAGGAGGTTTTGTGATTTGAGGATGTGACTTGTTTGGCCTTATTTGTTGTCCTATAAACAGTGTTAAGTAATTTTGGTGTACTATTAACGTTAATATAAAGAGAAAGTAATTTGTTTGCAGCAGTTGCCACAAGAACTTATTTTGTTTATATAATCAATTTTCATGTTGAAGCTTGCTAATTTTTATCAGCCTTTTTCTTGTTACTGACATTTCTAGTTGGGTGAGATTAGCCTAAATAACTGGTATGGAAATCTTCTGGTATTTTTGTGTACTATATTATACAGAGGATACTAGCTTTAAATGTTTGACCAAATATCGTGATCATATATTCTTTGAAAATAGGGAGAAGTTTCCAGTTAAACTCTTCCCCTACATCAAAATTTCAGAATTATTGGGCTTTCATAGTGTCGAATTGAGTGATCATTGGTGTAAGCCAAAAGCGTTTTGTGTGCTGATTCATTAAATAACGGTTCCATACTGTATACAACTTGTCTTCCTTAAGAATCGACATATGTGTTACCAAGAACGAAGCATCCCAACATCTAATCCCTAACTTTCATCCTTCAGTGAAGTAAAATAAAACATTCTGGATATGCTTTTGCTGTAGACCGTAGCATGTTTCTGTGTCTATTCTACTCCGTTTCTAGTTGTCTACATCGATCAATGTTTCAGGGTCGGCTTATTTATGCTTGGTACTCCGCAACATGAGTTGTGTTAGAGTTAGTTATTGTCCGAAACATTCTCGGATGCTCAGGTACCTATGTTATCACATCAAATTCACTCACAGCCCAAACTGTTTGCGAAGCCGGCGGGTACTATCAAGTTGGGAAAAGATGATGAATGTGTAATGACCTACTTTTGTGACGAGAACACAATTAGTATAATGGAAACAATTATTATTATAACCAATTATACCAGTGATTGTTCTACTGTCCCTGTTTATTTAAGTATACAAAACACACACTTTTCCTTCCGTTGCCTGTGACCTTGCCAGTACTCGCTTACGCTCGGCAGCTCTGCTCGTAAACTTCGGCACGTCTCGGTATTCTCTCGATACCACGAGATTGCCAACAAATATATCTTATTTCAACCGTCAACAGCCTTCTGGATTTTGGCTTACCGAGGGATCCAACTCTATATCTGTCACGTAATGTTGTAGTGATTATCATAGTCAATCGCGACTTGACGCCATCTACAAATATCTGAAAGTTTATTTAATATTACGAATACTATCATTGTGACAACGGAAATACGAATATTCGGTACGAACGCAGAACTGACGAACCAAAATTTATTCGATTAGACCAGACCACGTTCTTCTGTCTAGCATACAAAGCATTCTCGAGTTACTCGTATTAAATTATATCAAAACATAAACTCTGTTTTCAATTTAGGCGATTCTAATTTAAGAAAGAGGACAAACTATATCGAAAATTCAAAATGCCTCTTACGGTACAGCCTGTTCCATGCAGTCAAGGGTTTCTCTAACACATGCTAGTGTGCTGAGAATCAATGAGGATAGTTTCAACAAGATGGGATAAAATATCTGTCTGCAAGGATTACGGTAACTTTTCCAAGCAGATGGAGGATAATAGTCATGCACTGAACCATGTCGTGACCTTGAGTTTAGTCTAGTACGACCCTATGGTTAACAGTTCGGCAACAGCAAACAGTAGGATTAGGTAACAAAAGGTAAGTCCTTAGCCAAGGCCACGCAACAAAAGATCGAGTTAGGAAGACTGAAGAACATAAGTAAGGTTAAAAGAGATCTGAATAAAGGTAAAAAAATACAAGAGGGAGAAGAAACAAACAAATGACAATGCTGTCCAACGAAATACTTTGGTGGGATTTTCAGAGTGTTCTTTCTGTTATAACCTTCAATCGTCCGTTTTTATCTTTTGATGCTTTCTTCTGGTCTCCAGACGTGCTGTACATTCGATGTACTGAAAATCTTCATAATTGTTGCAGCTTGGGCTCCACGTTCAGCTACATACTACTTGCGACCACGCTTGTGGGTAGCGTCTACAACAACAGTATCTGCTTGTTCTCCCAGCCTCCTAAATTAAAAGCTATGCTTATGGCAGCAAAGTCAAGTTTATTTCCCCAGTCGTATCTCAGTATAAAAGGTCATTGCCACTTTCGAATTACTTCAGAATTTCTGACTTCATTTGCTTTAACTCTAGTTTTAAAACAAGACTCCGAAATTTTTGGCCTATCTCTGCATCGGGCTGCCGGCGACTTGAGTGGCTTCGTCACAACTCTCTCTTTGGATGTACTATAAATGAAGTTGGGTGGACAGGAAGATCTTATGAGAACTAACAATGACTGTTCCCGATGAGTCATGACAACTTTATAGGGACAAATAAACCTGGTTCTTTTTTATAAACTCTCTTAAAATATGAATTTGAAAAGATATGTTTCAAAACATCTCGCCACCAATTTTTTATAGCCGCATGAGACAATTTTCTACACTACTTGAGGCGATCGTCCGTCTTTCATTTGTTACATTCGTGACTTATTCGATATACTAAACTGTGTTATGAAGATGGGCTGTTATTTGGAGCAGAATGCAACCAGGTAAATGATGTAGCAGACCCTTGAGTTAAGGGTGACCGGTTTCATTGCTGAATAAAATCTGAATTTCCAGTCAAAATCATTAACCTAAATATAATACAGATTTGCGCACCATTCCTAGCTACTCAATTGTAGTCAGGTAGCCCATATCCACCAGTAGTCCCCAATCATGACAGGTAGATTCAGCTTGTTCTTTAGTTGTATGAAAAATGGTTATTGTTTTAAGTGACTCTTGCAATCAAAATCTTGATCTATTGTGTTTGGGATATTCATGTTGACTCTTGTGTACTAAACAGTCATATTTGGTAGCAGTACGTTATTTTGTACCAGACAAACTTTTGAATGAATAGTGACCGAAAGGCGTTATTGAACCAATTTCGACCTGTGATATTATTCGTTATTAACTAATTGCATCCCGGAAATTCGCTAACAAATTTGTGCTTCTGTGTGACTTGAAGTGGTCATGGATACTCAGAATTTGATAAGGATGACGTCTAGAATCTCTTCTAACACCGAGTTCCCTAAGGCAACTGAACTAGGATTCAGGAATAGTGGTTCATTATCGTGTGTCTGGATTTAGGGTCAATGTATCGCCGAGCATAGCATCTGAATTGACTGGCTGTCAAAGGACAAACACAGCATAGCGCGTGTTTGAAAAGAGAACCTCGCGCTCTAACCGTTCTGTTTCATGATCTTAATAAAGATTCACTGCAACCAATTGTTTGGCTTTTTACAGATAAAACGAGGGGTCACTGCCTGCACTGAAAGGTGTTCTTTCGAATTTGGCTCGGAACTTGCCACTTTGAGAATGTACATACAAATTCGGTTTCAGTAGTTCAATAGCGCCCATCCTTAGTACCGATCCAATGTTCCAGTGAAATGTGAAGCACCGCATGCACTTTTAAGTTCCAATACTAAAAGACTGTTCAAGTGTTCAACTCCATAAAAATGTATGAAACTTTTGGTAGAGTCTCTTTCGCTGATGTAGAAGAAATAAACTCTACACAAATCATCCACCTGAGCTAAAAATCTCTACCATTTTCAAATGATCGATATATATATATCTTACGCTCCCTGGAATCGAGGTCAACCTAACATTTAGTTTCGTCTTTGTCCAAAATTTTTTCAGTTGGTCATTTCCTGGACTCCTTATAACATAATAATATTTAAGCAGCCCCAACTGTTTGCAACGGTACTGACTGGTTACTGTGGGATAGTTAGTAACCTTGTTATGGCCTGGTACAGTTAACAGTGAACGGTCCACTTGTTTCTAGGCTTGCAAAGTTCTCATGTTGCAACCTTTTGGTTAGGTGAATCGCCTGGTAGCAAACATCTTTCCGGATATAAATCGATGCTAACACGGCTAGTACGGCAAAATCGCTTATTCTCTCACTATTGTATATGAACGTTTTCTTCAAGACCTATTATGAATTTCGATCTTGATCCATGAACAAAAAACTGAACTCATTTTGGAATAAGTAAGGCATTCTGTTCATTACTTCAACCAGAATACTATCTCCACCTGTCTGTTTGTTTTCATATAGACATCGGCGGAGATGACTTTGAGAATTATTCCGCTCGGCGTCCTTCGATAATCGTTCCTTAGTAACAAGCAAAACTACTGTAGCTACGAGGGTCATTGAACGTGCTGGTGTTATCCGATAAATCACCATTTTACGGAGCTGCAGCTCATTTTAGTTTATTTTATATTTTAATGTCAGTGGATATCAATATATGAAGGACATGTCACATGTTTTAGGCGGCATTTAAAAGATTGTCTAGCTGTTAGTATTTTATCGCGACACAAGCTGGTGTATTCCTGAAAGATTTTGTAATTCGATAGAGTAGGAACTCCATCAGTAAACGGTCTCAAGAGAAAATTGAGTACTGACAGACTGACTCATCGTTTATTAGTCTATAAGGAAGTAGGTTGAAGGGGAAGACCGACCCATCATTAAATTGACAAGTTTACGACTCTATATTTCGTTCATTATCCTGCCACGTTGTTTTCATCCCTTTTTTAAGCTATCAGTTTTTTTAACACGACTGTTATTCAGTAAGTTTGGAAAACCTTTCTTTAATTATATCATCAATAATTGATCACATTGTGTCAGACAACTGACTACCCATAAGAAATCAATTGTTTGATTTTTTGATCATACAATCATGGGATAAGTCATTTATCCCTTTAGGAAACCTGTCAACTATTGATCACACTTCAAGAATATGAAGAAGAAAATGTAGACTATGAAAAATGAACAATATTTTTTAAAACGTGGAAACTGATTAATCAGCTCAATTTAATTTTTCATTTGGGCAGCAGACGTGTTTTAGTGCACCAAATGATTAATTTTATCGCGTCCTAGAAACTGCACTATCTCGAAGTGTTTTAACATACGGCTTGCATTGTCGCTGGTTATTGTTTGTTGCTTTACTTAGTAAATGTGAGTGCATTATGTTCGTTTTTGCGCCTTTGAAACATTTTTCTTTTGCCATTTTCTTTTCGAGCCTTCCTTACTCTGTATGTTTCCTCATTACAAAAGGAACTTTCAAGCTAGACGAAAATCACTGTGAAATTTTAAGACTTTTTCAAAATCTACAATCCGTCATGTTATTTGTTATGTAATGGTTTCATTTCTGCTTAGTAGTAAACTTGGAGGCGACTGCATGTTAATGGTTTTTTTGAAGATGCCATGGGTATTTGTAGTTTTAAGACGCTTTAACGAGTAACACCTATTATGAATCGTACCCAACTAGTGAAATCGGAAGTCAGAGGCGAGGATGTTCGAAGACATATTTGACAGGCTACCAACGTATTAAAAATCAGCTGATCTAGACCGGCTAGCGATTGCAGGTGATGATGCAACGGATGTTCTAGTTTTTACAACTAGCTACCAGTAGCACCTTCTATATTCGATCGTTCCCAGTCAGATAGAAATCAGAAGTCAGACGAGAAGAGGCAGAAAAGATATATTTGATTCGTTACCAATATATCGAGGACCTTTTCTATGAGCTGGCTAATGAAACGTAGGAGCTGTGTCCCACGCAGTGTTGCAACGTGATCTGGTGCGGATGCATGACTGAAAGCCTTCAGCTAAACAAGTCCACTTAAACAACGTGGTCGGCATCCAATGTCGAACACTTAATGAGCTATTGATTTTGGGGAATTATTTATAGCTACAGATCACTCCCCCCTAGTGAGGTAGTGATGCCCCTAAGACGTGACCAGCCAGAAGTTTAAACCCAACGAGTTTGTCATTGGTAAACACTCTTCTGATAGCTTGCTTCGTTTAGCAGCGTCTGGTCGTCTTTCCTTAAACTATGGGACCAAAATGTACAACATAGCAATAAAGAAATATAGTACAATGAAAAATTCGGTTCCTTGCGAAACTTCGTCGTTCTTTTCCAGCCGTTCTGGAAAAGTGGAAAAATAAAACGTGCGAGTGCATGTCGAAAATACACTTGTACTTGCGTAAGGACACAAGATGAGCGGGAAAAAATAAACTAATACACTTACAAACAGCGTAAAAGCGATCGGAAAAAAATGGTTTTCTTTTGTTGTTATTTTGTATATAAAAATATATATATATACGCTCAAAAAAATAATAATGTTTTTTATATAAATAAAAAAAATGAGCATATTAAAAAAATTTATTATAAACTATGAAAGGGTAATTCAAGATAAAGCTTATGTCCTACGTGCAATATTCGTTAAGATGTTCTGGAAATCTTACTCGTCTTCCAGAACGCGTTGTTTTAGGTTTTTCTATCGACGTTGACGAAGTATCAAGTTGTGTGTCTGTTGTCGTGTAGGGTACTACGAGTGTAGTAGCTGTGTTGTTTGCTTGTACCGAAGGAAAATCGACGTAGCTAGGGTTTCCTTCTAGGTACGCAGCTTTGAGTCGATAGATACTGATGCTATCTTTCGTACCGTTCTTATCGACTACATAGTACTTAGGTTCGCGTTGAAGAACTTTGAAGGGTCCTTCGTATGCTGATTCGAGGGGTCGTCGATGTGAGTCTCGACGAACGAAGACGTGTGTTCTATGTCGTAATTCGGGTTGAACGAAAACATCAGTTGATTGAGGTCGAGTGTGAGCAGGTTTAACTAAACGCATAGCGTTTGTAAGCCTACTCGTGTAAGAGTTTAGATCCATGTTCAATGAAGAAGCTGAAGGATCCACGAATTCTCCTGGGAGTCGGAGTGTCGTTCCGTAAACGAGTTGAGGTGCCGTGTATCCAATGTCAGCTTTCACTGCATTGCGGATACCTAGCAAGACGAGTGGAAGAGCGTCTGTCCACTGTGAAACGTTTGAAGCTGATAATGAAGCTTTTAGTTGTCGATGAAAACGTTCTACCAACCCTTTTGCTTGTGGGTGGTAGGCGGTCGTTCGGAAGCGCGTGATTCCTAATAGTGAGGTTAGACAACGGAAAAGTCCAGATTCGAACTGGCGTCCGCGATCTGTAGTGATTGTGGAAGGGCAGCCGAAATTTGCTAGCCATTGTTCGACGAAAGCGCTGGCCACGGTTTCAGTAGTAATGTCTTTAATCGGTACTGCTTCTGGCCATCGAGTGAAACGGTCTACGCATGTTAGGATATATGAGTATCCGTTCGAGTCGGGTAAGGGTCCTACCAAATCTAGATGGACGTGGTTGAAACGAGCGTCAGGGGTTTTGAAAGAGCCTAAGGGACATTTGTTGTGTCTTATGACCTTAGATTTCTGACAGCTTACACAGGAGCGTGCCCACTCCCTCACGTCTTTATTCATGCCAGGCCAACAAAAGCGTTCGGCTATAAGTTCGATTGTTGCACGAGCACCTGGATGAGAAAGATTGTGCAACGTATTGAAGACGTTGCGGCGATAATGTTTTGGTACAATTGGACGATCCCTACCTGTAGATGTGTCACAGAGTAAGGTTTCCTTACCTGTTTCCATCTGCCTAATACTTAGTTTAAGAGTTGTCGAGGATAACTCATGCTGAAGATCAATGTCTTCTTTTTGAAGCTGAGCGAGTTTAAGAAGGTCGATTCCTTGGAAACTGTTCAAGGAGCTAATTAGAGACAAGGCGTCTGCAACTACATTGTTTGCTCCAGAAATATGTTGTATGTCTGAAGTAAACTGCGAAATGTAGTCGAGTTGTCGAGACTCTCGCGGTGAGTACTTGTCTGAAGATGAATTTAAAGAGAAGGTAAGAGGTTTGTGATCGGTAAAAAGTGTGAATTCTCTTCCTTCGATGGAATGTTGAAAATGCCGTACAGCACAATACATAGCTAGGAGTTCCCTACCGAACGTGCTGTACCTAGATTCCGCGTCTAACAACCGTCTCGAGAAAAACCCTAAAGGTTGCCACGAGTTGTTAACCCATTGTTGTAAGACTGCTCCGATTGCTGAGTCGGATGCGTTTACTGCGATACTAATGGGCGCTTGAGTGTCCTGATGAGTAAACAGGGTTGCTTTAGCGATGTGTTCCTTAACTGTGGAGAATGCTTTACGGGCTATGTCGTCTAAACTAATTGATTTCGCATTTCCACGAAGCTGATCGGTTAACAGTTTCATTAGGGATGCGCATTTGGGTATGAACCGTCTATAGAAACTTACGAGTCCGTTAAAAGTTCGTAACTGCTTGATCGTGGTCGGTTCTGGGTAATTCAGAATGGCCGCCACTTTGCTCCTAAGGGGTCGGATGTCTTGGGCATCAATAGTGTGTCCTAAGAAGTCTAAGCAGTTAGTTCCGATTTGGCATTTCTGAATGTTGACAGTAATGCCATGCCTTTGGAGTCGATCAAAAACAATGTCCAGATGCTTGAGATGTTATTCTCTGTCCGGACTTGCTATTAGACAGTCATCAACATATGCATGTACGAAGTTGAGACCTCGAAAGACGTCGTCTATAAACCTTTGAAAGGTTTGAGCCGCATTTCTTAAACCAAAAGGCATTCGTAGAAATTCGTAAATACCGAAGGGAGTGATTATGGCGGTTTTAGTAATGTCGTCAGGTGCCATCGGGATTTGGTTATAAGCTTTAACCAAGTCGATTTTCGAAAAGACAGTTGTACCTTTCAAGGTAGCTGTCAAATCGTGAATATGAGGCAGCGGGTAACGATCGGGAATGGATTTCGCATTGAGACGCCGATAATCACCAGTTGGCCGCCAATCATTGCTGTCCTTTTTAGGGACCATGTACAATGGGGATGCCCATGGACTATTCGATGGTCGGATTATCCCTAGGTCCATCATGTGGTCGAATTCGTTTTTAGCTAACCTAAGCTTCTCGGGAGCGAGTCTTCGGGCTTTCGAAAATACAGGTGGTCCTGTAGTCGAGATGTGATGTGTAACATTGCTGGTTACACAAGGCAATTTCGATTGCGATTGGTGTATCCCGGGATATTTGTCGAGTACTGATTGGTACAAGGGGTCTATGGTGTGCTTAATCGTGACTGGGGATAACCTGCAACCAGAACAAGGAGTTACGCAAACAGATAGTTTAGTGTTTCCATCTATTAACCTTCGTGAGCGTGTGTCGATGAGTGGATTGTGGTGTTGTAACAGGTCAATACCAATGATTGGCATAGAGACATCTGCAACAACTAAAATCCAGTGTATGGGTTTGCGTAAACCCACGTTAAGGTAGACGTACCTTTTACCATAAGTAGCGATCGGTTTTCCGTTTGCCGCCTGTAAACTTAAAACAGATTCGCGAAGTCTGTCGTCGGGATTTGCTGGAAGAACGCTAACTTCTGCGCCAGTGTCGACGAGGTAGCGAACTTTCGTAGTCACATCCGTGACATATAAGAGGCGGCTGTGTTCGTCGGCTACGGTTGCCGTTAACGCGTGCCGGCTGGGAAGTTTCCCGAACTGTTTTTCGTGTCACTCGATTTCGGGGTCGGATAATTGCAGGGCTTTCTGCAATTTCTAGAGGATTTACCGTACTGGTTATGATACCAGCACCAGTCGGGATTGTCTGTCTCTCGTGGTCGAGAGCCAGATCGCTTACGTGAGGCGCTTCTACGCGGGGTTTTTGACCGACTACGGTCATTGCGAACTCTAAGATATCGTGTAAGCGTGTGACAGTTCGGCCATGTCAGTCGAGGTCGATTGGGGTTTTCCTTTGATGGAAAAACCTCGGCCTTAGAAAATTTGGTGATTTCCAAGATTCGATCGGCAGATGCAGCTAGTTCATCTATGGCATTGTTTTGAAATGAAACAAGCACTGCCTGCACCTGTTGAGGGAGTTTAGACAAGAAAAGTTGTCTTAATAGGCCATCATCGAAAGTTCGTTGGCCGATGACTTCTCTCATTCTAAGTAACATGTCCGTCTCAGAACCATGTTGCAAGTCGATATTGTTAAGGAGTTGGTCTAACCGTTGTCGATCAGTTAGGTCTCCGCGTTTCAAAATCGATAGTTTAAGCGTTTCGTAAGGTTCAGAAACATCACTAGTAAACATACTAGGTGTTACGTACCTGTTAAACTCGCGCGGTAACGCCTCAACTACCGCGAGGAAACGTGTGCGCGAGTCCGTGATTCCGTGCATGCAAAAATCGGCTTCTGCATAGCATAACCAGGACTCGATATTGTCGGGCCAAAATGGTGTTAACTGAATCGAAATAGGGGGAATAGACTTTAACTTAAAAACCTTGGGTGAGTGTTACTTTATAGTAATATAGATAACGAAAAATGTCTAATTAAAATATATCCGGAAAAAAAATTGCGAAAAAAAGTATATCACAATATATAAAATTCAGATAAAGAATAACAATAATAATATTACAAAATGGAACAGACTCACAGTATATTGACTTGGTGTACCAGATCACGTCGGTCTCACCAATGATGATGCAACGGATGTTCTAGTTTTTACAACTAGCTACCAGTAGCACCTTCTATATTCGATCGTTCCCAGTCAGATAGAAATCAGAAGTCAGACGAGAAGAGGCAGAAAAGATATATTTGATTCGTTACCAATATATCGAGGACCTTTTCTATGAGCTGGCTAATGAAACGTAGGAGCTGTGTCCCACGCAGTGTTGCAACGTGATCTGGTGCGGATGCATGACTGAAAGCCTTCAGCTAAACAAGTCCACTTAAACAACGTGGTCGGCATCCAATGTCGAACACTTAATGAGCTATTGATTTTGGGGAGTTATTTACAGCTACACAGGGTCTGTTGAACACGGAGTTCCCATTCGTGATCTGGTATGGATGCATGACCGATCGCCTTCAGCTAGGTGATTCCATTAAAACTAATGTGGTCAGCATCCAATGCCGAACCCTTACAAAGCTATCGATTCTGGGATTTATTTATCGCTACACTTTCTTTTGAACTTAATGATAATATCCGCTCTCCAGTTATTGACATCAATTTGTAGAGCTCATAATAGCTATATCAGAAAGCAGCAAATAGTGATCTGTTGTTATTAAACACCTAAGTAAGCCAGTTGTGTGGTCTGCATGTTAATGAAAGAAAATTATTGAATTGATCATATCTATGTACTGTAGACGACGTGTTCTCAGCCAACACTTTAGAGAGGATGGAAATTAAAGATGGAGCTAGACATAAAAAGCATGAGAGCAAGCGTTGAGTTGAATTAGTGACAATAATTATTACAGAATACAATTTAATTCTGTTTTGATTACTTGGCTCTCGATTCTGCCTCATCAACTCCAAGTTATGCACAGTTTGTTAGCCTTGCGCTTTACAATGTAGTTACTGAATTACTTCAATAGCCTGAGGTCATATCAGTTTACTTAAACTATGAAACTGATTATTTAGCTACAAACTTTATGCTCATTATGTCTTCATGTAAAACCAACACGACCCTAGAAAAAAATTGGTTTTATAAAACATAAACATTAGTTCAAACTGCTAAGGTAAATCTTTCTTTTTCGTCAAAAGAGACAGGCTAAAGCAATGATATGAAATTACCCAGGTAATACAGTTATTTATCGCCAGATTTTGATACAGTTTAGTGAACAGAAGCTCTTTTTTCCGTAAATTTAGATCCATAAGATTAATAGCAATCATTGTCTTTATCTTCACGTTTATTGCGCCTGATGATGATTCTTTTACAGTGTGTTTCTTTATTACTACATGACACGTACTGTTCAACTTATCAATATAATACTTCTTAACTTATAATATCATAACTTTAAAAAATGCACTTCTGTACAACACTGGAATATTTCATTAGAAGAATAACACTGACCATACAAATTAAGCTGTCTTATGAAGATTCATTCATATTATCATTTGACCTCGAGCTCTTGAAAAACTGTTTCAATGGTTTTATCAAATGGAAACGGTAACTACGACAATCACAGACCTTCCTAGATTTACTTCTGCATTTAACGTTTTCAAATGATCCTCAAAGTTGTGAAACTATATTCTCATAGCAATTTGACAAGTAATGTCCATTTTCTCTTTTAAGACTTTATTTCAGTATTAAGTCAATGTGGCTTCTTCAAATTAAGATCAGTGATGTCTAATCAATAAGCTAAAACTTTAGTACGAATTCACGGTGTGGATTGTGGATTCTTCAGTCTTACTTGCTGAGTGAGCATCACAGTTGGCACATGAAATTGTAACTGAGTATCCATTAGAGGAAGTCCTGGATCGTTTGCTTTATATCTCTCATTACTTTTGAATATATTGTTAAGTACAGTGAGACGTAACTTATGATCAATAACTTATGAATCTAGTGAAAATATCCTCATTCGATTGTTTGTTTTCTAGTTATCGGCGTTTGTAAACATCTTGACCTGATAGTTCACTGACAAATCTCTCGGTGGTAGATCTACTGACCATTGGATGGCATCAGTCATTAATTTGATATTTGACAAACTCATAGATGCGTTTAATAATGCTCTTTCGTTAGTCTGCAAAATTTGTTGCTTCAGAAACATGAACTCAGCCACTATTGTTATTTTGATTTAGCAGTCAATAATTTTGCAAATGTTTTTATGTATCTTATTTTGTTGTGCATATTTAAACCTGGAGATTAAAAATATATTTGAAACTCATAAATATAATAGCAACTTACCACTGTGATGCAATGGTTATTAAATTCTTGCTGTATTTACATTTATTAAACTTCAACTAGGTCTGTCAAAACTATATAATCTGGCTAACTGAACTGCAAATCTGTATTTTCTATGACACATGACGGATTTTCATTGACAATGAAGTCTCTTTACCAGCTGTTCAGACATATGTAAGGTGGTAGTAGGTCTGAGGGCTTGTGAAATATATATGTAGACCAAAGGTGTGATCAAAGATGTCCACTAAACATTGCTTGGGAAACGTGAGAACACTGTGTTAGTCATTTTGAGGTTGAACTAAGGGTACTAGGTAGCAGGTCGGTTGGTGAAATTCTAGATATTTATCAATTGAGGTGGTTGGAATATTTGTTACAAATGCTCAACTACTGCCTACTTCGATGTATAATTTTTTACTGTCGTGGGAGTAAGTCGAAAAAAGTCTGGGCAGTCCTAAATCGGTGTATTGGGTCAACTAATGAAGTCAGTGACTTGGTTTGATGTATGTTGATAGGTAGGAAGTATGTTGTTGTGGTCCTTGCTATGACCGGGTTTATTGGTTGGAAGCATTAGTGATATGTTTCAGAATCAATAAGAATGATGCCAATCAACTAACTCTCCAACTTCTCGATCTTGAATTCTAGTATCCCTTCTATTATACCTTTCCACACCGTCTTTTTGAACCATGGTTTTAACGTTTTGTATTTCTTATTATGATTGATAATATCATTATTTTAACTCCTTTTCTAGTCATATTTTTATTTTTATCTCATTTTGTTAATATGATGTGGCAGCTTGAGCTAAAATACATTCACTTTAGGCTATACGATGATTATAACTGACTGACTAACCCATTTTTCTTTGTAGAATTTTGAACAGGAGAAAAATGTTTAGTGTGAACTGCTCACTTGATTTCCATATAGTTACTTCAATCCATCTATTGATTTATATCGTTTGATTACTCACTCGCAGTAATTGTTATACAATGTAAGTTATGTGTTTTATCATGAAACAACCAAAATGTAATTGCTTGTAGGATAATGTAAAGATGATTAAACGATGTGTACTGGTTTATGGGTAGTAACTTCGTATTTAGTGGTCACTTTTCTAAAGTCTCAAAAGTGACTTTTAGAACCTAGTTTAATCCTTATTACGTTACTTTGTTGTTTTGTTATTGAATTGAAGCAAAATGAAATCGAATTTCATCCTTTTCGGGTGACATATTTTCACTAAACTGTTTGAAATAATGTATTTTTGGTAGAGTAACTGGTTTATAATAAAAGTTTTATTCATCTAATTCAAGTCATTAGAATACTTTTGACGAAATTCCTAATTTATTCCTCAATTACACTGAAACATTTTATTAATTGTTTATCAGTTGAAAACTAAGCATTTTATATGACGAGTTCACTACAATTTCTCAGTACCTCTCGATTAGAAGCCATTTCATATTGTCTCGTTTTATTTACACCTTCATGTCTGCATAGTTCGGAAAATTTCATTTAACTGGATCCTTGTAGTTACATTGAAAGCATGAAGTTGTTAGTGTTTTATGATCTCACTCCTACCCATATCTTAAGTTTTGTATGAATGATGTGGAAACTTAATAGTGATATAACATTCCACACCTGAACACGATTTCTAGTCGATATGTGATGAATACGAACTAAACAGAATATGATGACCTGGGTATTGTTTCTTCAAAAATATACCGTGTCAAATATATATGATAGGGAATAATTAAAAATCTAAAATAAAATAGAAACAATGACTAGAATTAACGCATTTAAAAATGTATTAGTGTCATTCATCATAAAAAGTGTAACCTAGAACTGAATACATAAACATGTACTTGATATATAAGTTACATTGTTTGGTAATTCAAATTTTTGATGTCGAGGAAGTATGACAATGTCATTCAAGTCTATGGTTAATGACGGAATAATTTCGAACTGTTATCATTCTGTTACAAATAGGGCGAGACTAAACTTTATGGATAATCTTTGAACGAATCTTAATTGACTTTGAGAAATATTAGCCAATCACAGTTAGTATACAGTAAAAATATATTATACAGAACTATAAAATTAAAGCGGATACTGTTCATTTACAGGGCTTGAAAACTTCTCAAGGTCAGATACAGGCTCAGAAGTTCTAAAATCATAATGCATACGGTACAGGAACTCATCTATATGGCTCCATAGTGGTCGACCTCTGGAACCATGATAAGGTCTCAAAACTTTTTTTAGCCTCGACCACATAGCTTCAATGTTGTTGGTATGTTGGTATTGTTTAGGCTTTTGGGTAAGAGTTAAGATTTAGGGTTAAGGGTGAGACTATAAGTTATGGACGACCTTTGAGCGACGCTAGAGTGAACCTGAGAGTGTCAACATAATAACTAAGACTTAATGAGGGTTATAAACCTGTGTGAAGAATTCAAATTATGATTTACAGTTCATGGTTAAGGTTAGTAATTATACTTAGTGTTCTCATCACGAACTGACATCAGCTATAATGCAAAAACTCTATTTATCCAAATGGATAATTGAATTTCGCACCAAAATCTTAATAATCACTTCTCTTGTAGACGCTGAATTATCATATGTTCTCTAAACTCCGTTGTAAACCGACCGTACGTAAGCATTAGGTACCGAACTTAGCGCCGTGACCTTGAAAACCAATGAAAACTTATGATTAGCTGCTCCATAAAGTTTAGTCTCGCCATAAATAAATTTTACTTGATATCATAGACATAGAATTAATGAAATTAACTTCTTGCCAATCTTACCATCATTCCAATTTGATCATTTGTTTACGTAATGTTTCCTATTTCACTGATATTTTATTATACTACTTACAGTAATAAGCTACTGAAGTAAATCACTGAGTAAATTCGTCTATATTTTTTTCTGTACTTGCCCTTCAAATGAACTAATCTAACTTTCTTTTTGTTTTCAGTTCAATATACCAAGGGATTTCTAGATACGTTCAAAAAATATCGGATTTTCAATGTCATTCAATCTTCATCAATCCAACTATACATCTGTAATGGAGACTAGAAATTACATTCATCTCTTACTAATTTAGATAAAAACAACCAGTAGAAATTCTGCCAAAATTTTACTCCCATCTAAGGCATATTCTAATAAACATTGTAAGTGTAAATTAATTGTAGCAGATACTACTGGTGATGTACATTCATTTCAATATGTGAATGGACTAAAGGTAAATAGGGAAAAGAATAAGACATTGTTATAATAAATATATATTACTTTATTACATTCTAATAGCATACGAAATTTTCTGTTAAATCACCAATTACTTGTATTGATATTGGAACATATCAAAATAATGAAAAACAACGTATCATTGTTTGTCATAATTTTAATATATCTGGATTTACGCCAAAAGGAAAACAAATTTTTGAATATGATTCAAATATTCAAGGTCATGTGGATTCAATGTATGTTAATGAGTTAAAACAAATGATCATGTTTTGTTTTTTCTCTTCAAATTGTTTAGATTTATAGAATCTACAAATATTTATTATACTGTAGGATGTATGTACCAACAATTAACCAATTTTAAAGATACTGAATTTCTTTTATTACCTGATATTATTACAAGTATATATGTGATCAAAAATGATACTATATGTTCAGTACCTCTTGTTGTTCTTGCTTGTAAAGATAAATTAATACGCATTTTGAAAGTAAGTGACATCTTTAAAATTTTTTATTATTCCATAGTTGAAAGCATGAGTCAATTGAAGCTAGACCACCATAAAATCCTGGAAACAGTGGACGGCCGTTTCATCCTATTATGGCACTCCTCAGCAGTGAGCATACATGAACCCGCACTCGTGAGATTTGAACCCAGGACCTACCAGTCTCACCGTCCAGTGTTTCCAGGTTTTCCATGGTGGTCTAGTTTCAATTGACTCATGCTTTCAATTATGAAACATACTAAATCTCCACAAAACCCCTTCTGATAATTTTCTATTATGTTTCATAAGAACTTTGATACTATTGACTATTGTTTTATTTAATAGAATGGTGTACTGCTATGCGAATTGGAAATTTCTAGTTCACCAGTTTGTATAAATAGAGCTCATAAAAGTTATCCTTCAAATTATTTAATGTATGGAACGTCAGAAGGTCATTTTGGTCTTTTTCAAGTGACAAGGTAAATATATCTTTGTTAACATATCTGTAATTTAATTTGTATAAAAGGATTCTTAAAAAAAGACATAATAGACTGAATAGATACATTTTAAATAAATTTTGCACTTTATATAAGTGACTGATCTTAGTTGTATACTCTTTGAAAACCAGGGGTATTTTACAGCTGTTTCGTTCAAATATGAGACACTACACATCCATGACCTCACATGAGATGGAACTTAGGATCCTTATTTCTCGCTACGATGGTTCAAACTTTAGACTACTGAGTTAGCATCCAACGGTTTAGTTTTTTAGTTTCAATCAATTCACGAATGATTGTTTAATTGACTAGAATTTTATTTACTATAATTAATTGTTGATTTTAGACAAATATTTTGAAGTCCTAACGTTATATTGAAATGTATGAAATCAACCATATCAAATGATCAAGATAATCATATCAATGACAAGCTTTGTTAATATAATTGAGAGAGCAAATATGAACTCTCTGTAATCTGCTGACCTAATAACTGCATAGCAACATGGTTACTGATAGAGTTGCAGATTCTTAGTTCAAACCTGTAAGAAAAGAGGTGTACACGAGAGTGAGAAGTCATAGGGTTTCTGTTTTTTTTTTTAATGAATGTTGTTAGTTTGAAATGGTAACTTTCGTTAAGTTTACCAATACCTCTGAAAACACTGCAGTATAAATAATTCAAGTTTGTCAATTTGTTTGGCTTATTGAATATATTATATCCCGTGATGCTAGAATAATGGGAGCACATTTACTTTTAGACCTGAACGTTATGAGTTCGATCTGTGTTGGGAGCTCGCGAGTGTGGATACTAAATAAGTCATATATATCAGTACAAACCAACTACTTATTGCCTTATACTTTTTGGTAGTTGGGTAGCTTACTTAAACTTTCTTCAAGGCAGATAATCTGGATAAATCTTCCACTCTGATAAGAAGCATTTCATTCGGCCTTCGTCAACTCATCCTAGTATTGATTACTTTTCCATGATTAGTTTTTATACAGATCTTGCTCCTATGTAGCTACGTGGGTTTCTTGAATAATATTTAGAAGACAAATATTCAACTTCGGTATTTTTCACATTCCGTCTTTAGTTTTGCAGTAGCTTTGTGAAAGATGTTTTTAGAAAATTAAATATATTTTCCAATAGTGACTAGGGTTGTAATTTAGAACTCAAGTTTCGTTGTAGCTGTTATCAATCGCAAATACACGTACGTTGATCTCGGTGTTGATGCTCACAGTGAAACAAGAATTTATTATCTAGTTCCAAGACCTATGACAGCCACCAAATTGTTTAAAGGTTACATACTATTATTCATTAGGATTTATGTTTTCGTGTTGTTAACATTCTGAGGTGTATTCAAGCAGTCTCTTTTGATGTAACTATTAAACAAGCTAAATATGATCTTGACTTATTAGCTTAGTGGATAACTCAAAGTTCAAAGAAATAGGTTTTGGGTTTGTCAGTGGTATACAAGTACATTCAGCTGATGATACCCATACTGTAGGTTCCACTGTTAGAAACTAGTGTCATATTCATGTAACTGCAGCAGTATTTATTAAAACATCCATTGAACGAACCGCTTATATAAACAGATACTGATAAAACACATTGTCGTGAATATTGACAACGAAAAGACAGAGATCATTACAGATAGTAATTTTATCGATTTAAGCCTCCCTGATAGCATTTTTTATTCCACACTTTATACTTATCACTACTATTATTGTCATTGTTTTGTTTAGTGAAAATGTCACAAGGATATGGGAAGCCTCATCAACATTTGGTACCAATGAAATTCTCTCACTGGAACATTATGATATGTTGAATTATATTGATAACAACAGCAATAGCAATGATGATGATGATAATGAAAATACTGAAGATATACTAATTGTTGCTTTTACAAATGGAAGAATCGAACTATATAAATATGATCAGTATAAATATCCATTACTGATGTATGAAACGGTGAGTGATAGATACGTTAAATAGTTTTATGGAGATTATTAATATATTGGGAGTTTGGTAACAGAGGAACCTTTCATCAAGAACTGATATTATCTTAAGAAGCGTTCAAAACTAGACTGCATCGGACGGATGTTTCTTCCTTAAATTAAATAGATGTCTTCAGTAGCACTCAATCATGGCTTCAAAATATGAGATCAAACTCATTACTTTCAAATCCTGGTGATAAGATGTAAGCGAGAGGTCAAGAAATTACTGGCCTCTGATATTCTGTGGAGATCTTGATATATGTATCAGATAATTTTTATAATTGAAAATATAATTTGTTGAATACTAGTTTATTGATTCATGATATCGTGCTTCCTGTATAATTTAAGGGTTTTGGGTTTGATTTCCAGTGAAGTTATGGATGCGCACTGCTGAGGAGTTCAATACTTTGACGATACAGATGTTTAGTGCTTGTTGGTTTTCAATGGTGACCTAAGATCTGTCCTTGATGTAAACTATGAAAACTAAGTAATTATCGATGAACACAAAATACAGTGAAGAATGGATTGAGGGTCAGCGAATAGAATTCAAAAAAATTAGTCCCTTTGATAAATTTTGACAACAGAATTCACATAAACTAAATTAATGTTACAAAAATTCACCATAAAACTATATTGTGATACCGTTCATACCAATTTATGTTTGTAGATTTCATATCCTCAATAGAGTGCTGATGTACCCTATGAGATTCAAACCCAGTTTCGTGGCCTGGGATGTTGTCACTGTCTATAACGATTGTAACGATTCAGCTAATTGGTAATGTTATAACGTATACCCTCTTAATATATATGAACGTGCAATTACAGAGGAGTGGATTTTATTGATCGGACGCAAATGATACTTGAAATCGTACGAGCAGTCTTGAGTGTGTATCGGCCCTGCTATCTGCCTAGCCCAGCCAGTTTAGTGAAGAACACAAATAACAGCCTCGGCAATATGAATCATTATTCACAAGCACACTGGGTTTTTATACAAACCAAAGTAATCAATAACCTGATTATAACTCAAGAATCGTATGATAATAAGTCAAAGGTCAAAATAAAGCTAATGATAAGAGAAATACGAATATGAATAGTTCAGTTACGTAATAATTGTACAATAGAAAATAGACATATTACATTGATCCATAAATAGACCTAAAAGTTACCATTCGTAATTCACCGGAGGATATAACAGGTAAACGTACTCGAATGTACGTAGCTTGTTGAACTGTTAATTTGTACACAGAATTCTAACCGAATAGTTTTCGAAAAATTAAAAAAAAACTAACCGACTGAGTGTATATGCATATACATATTAGACATTCAAGACAGTTATTATTGATAGACAATTATTCAACTCAAATATCATGACCTCGAGCTAATTATCAGTTGTTAAATGACTAATCATGGTTGAAAATAAGTGTCAAAGGAAAAAATAACCAATAATTATTTTCATTCCTGCCTTTTTTAACTATATTTTCGCTGTTGACATTACTAGTCGGTCTAAGCTAAATCACCATTGAAAATCTGGGAGCACTTGATGGCCGTTTCGGCCTGGTATTGAAATGCTTAGCAGTGCGCATTCTTGGCCCCACACGCGAGAATGAAACTCAGGACCTTCGGTCGCGCACTAAAGATTCACTTCTAGACCCCCTGATCGGCATCCAGCGGTGTTAATGTCTAACCACAACCAATCCACGATCTTGCGCAACCATTTACTGATCATTGATTAGTGACATGTGCCAAGTTGTCTCGTTCTCAACGTTTATCAAATTTTATCGATGAATTTTCCAAGTGTATGAAGATTACAACAGCGTCTTATGAGAGAGGACAAACTAGCTTCCAGCTGAAGAGTGAATTAAGAAAAGACGTTGGAAGTGGATAGGACATACATTAAGGAAATCATCAATGAGCATTACAAGGCAATCCCTAACTTGGAATCCGGAAGGGAAGTGGAAAAGAGGAAGGTCGAAAAACACTGTACGTCGGAAAATAGAAGCAGATATGAAAAGGATGAATGTTAACTGGAAAGAACTGGAAAGGTAGGCTCAGGACAGAGTTGGATGGAGAATGCTGGTGAGCGGCCTATGCTCCTCTAGGAGGGGTAACAGGCGTAAGTAAAGTAAGTAATGAAGATCACAGTGAAATTTGTTTGATATAAAGTGACTAAAAGCAAAAGACATAAAACCTTGGTTCTTTTAAGCTAGATATTACTCATCAGCAAAAGTTACTTACAGTTATTGAAAAAAACGGATACGTCCCAAAACAATGTCATTCGGTAACAAATTCATCCAATGGTCTTTGTGTTACTGTGGAAACTACCCAGGAATGTCATTTTGAATTCATCCTGTTTGAAGACTATATATTCTTTTAGTCCCATAGTAAAACGTATGTAGATGTCATATTTACACTAAATTTCGTATTCTTTTACCTAGAACTTAAATGTCCCATCTACTTTTTTCACGTTTTAGAATGTAAATTATCATTTAACATCCGTGATGGCTGGTCGATTTTCTAATGTAAATTATCCGGAACTTTTATGCATAACATATACTGGTATGTTTTATTTTTATGCAAATAATAAGGAAATCTATTCAATCCCTTGTTCCGTTATGATCTTAACCCCCTAGTTCTCCAAACCCATTACACTATCTTCTCCTTCTTTTGTACTCAACTATACTTTTATCCTTAACCTACTTATTTCTTTCTTCATGTCTTACTTGATTACACTTCACTTCGGTTTCTAAATTTTGTCTTATCATGTTGCACAACTATTTTTCATTTTTATTTATTTTATTTTTATTTAAACACGTAAGTATTGGTTCAAGGAAGCACCAGATGCATATGCGCCGCACAAAACTCATTCGATTTGTGTCAGGGCTGTGATACTGCTCAGGTGCCCAAACTGAAGCAGGTGGTTATCTTAGGGTACCATACCCGGAGCCTTTGACCTGAATGTCTGATCCACAAGGCAGTGGGGCATCGTGAGGAGATGCAGTCCCATGATTGCCGGTGACCAACAATTGTATCATACGCCATTCGTTCCTTCAGGATACTGTAGCCCATGTGTACCATTGGTTTGTAATCAGTGTTTTCCAACTCGCCTATGTGGATCTTCAATATCCATCAACCCGGTTAAAGCTCCGGATATTCACTTTTCGTCCTCTCAATTTCGTAAATAACACCTACGCCGCGAGAAGGCAGTGAGTAGGACTTCCATGGTAGAGGCTATATACGCGTGTCCATTATGAGAGCATTGCGAGAGAGAGAGAGAGAGCGGACTCTCCCCACTCTTGGCCGTACCAGGGCTCTATTTTTCATAATTAACGGTCTTTTTCAAAACCTTGCGATGTTGTTCATAAACATGCAAGTTCTCATCAATTACATTTTCAGTGTATTTTGATAAGAATAAAATTTTCTTCCTTTCCCGTTACTGTACTCAGTAAATTCCTATTGCTGTTGAAAAAACATGTCATTGATTATCGAATTGAGAGTTAAACAGTATGCATTTATGTTTGTTCAGCTCTGTGCATAAATTTCCTCAAAAGAGAGAACTATTTCACTGTAACAAACTAGAAATTTGAATTCCAAGCATTCACGTGTGGCCTGACAAATTATTTTTGTACTACGATTATACTACTTGCAAATATAATAGTAGTCAAATTAGTAATCTACACTTTCATGACTTGTTTCTCAAGGTTTGATTTTTGGTTTAACTACACAACCAATCAGAAAAGAAATATCCTTAGACCAACCTGACCCAATGGAACTTCAATTTATGTCGAAAATGAATAAATTAAAGTGAGTTACCAGTTGCTGTGATGGTTGGCTTCTGTGTTTCCTGTTATTCCCGCACTTTCATCTCTGACATTAAGAATATTCCGTCTTAGGTCAAAGTAATAGAGATTTTGTAGATATTTTTACTTAGAAAAATGACTTGCAAGGGGTTTACAATTAGATGACGAAATTTGGTTCATGAATGGTTAAACAAAGTTTATTATATAGCTATTTTTTGTTACATTTAGCCAATAGTGGTCATGTGGTGAAGATAACCATGGCGTTCAGTGTCAGTTACGGTAATCCAGGGTGTTTTTTAACATGTTCTGATATAATGGGTGGTTTAAAGTATTTTTCTCACCTGCAGGTATACTAAGACAATACGTTTATACGATAATGAAGCCAATTACGTCATATTAGACTCAGGATTCACAACCCAGAATAGAGAACCAGATTAACACTAGATAATACTCTATTCAACAGTCACAGGCAATTACACTCAATGAGTTCGGAGTAGAAATCAGTAACAAGACAGGAAATCACATATTTAATAGTCTGTAGGCTATGTCTGTTAGTCAGCGCTCAATGATCAGTCACATTTTCATCTCACTACTGCACATCAGGTTCCAAACCATCTACTACTGTAGTCAAAAAACCTCAAGTTTTATTTTCAAGATGAGTTCGATTGATAGTATCTCTCCTCCTTTGCTTTGTATCTTGTTAACCCTATCCTGAGGTATGTGTCTCAAACCAGAAACTTAAGTACCCACTTATATAGTATAACTCTTCTAATCCCTTTTTGTTGCGAAACAGAAACATGTTATTTAGAAAATCCGTTGGGAAAAATATTTTTAAAGTATTTTAAGTGATCGAATTCAATGTGTATATAAACAGAACAATTGAAATAAATCCACTACTCAAATCATTTTTACTACTTAAAAAGGTTTCGGGTCAAGTTACATTATTGATCTGAGCTATGAACTATCTTCACTGTTAAAATAGATGTAAAATGCTTTTACCAATCTTTAAAGATAATTCATTAATAAGTCACTTTGGATAACGATTTTATGCCTAGTAGATTTTTTGTTACTTTATTCTTGTTTTTTTAATGGTGATGTCCCAGTCTTGAAGCTGGGTGACACGGTATCGAATTCGTCAGGAAGCTTCAGTTTTATGATGGTTGTGTGCAAAACTTCCTGATGATGAACAGGTGGTACAAAACCGAGATCAGGGAGACTTTTCGGTCGACTACGTCTAGTCACCTGACGTCTTGACATAGCGCACATGGTGCCAAGTCGCTTAGACTAGTAGCTACAATTCAAGTTAATCAATGGAATTCTATCAGTACGTAAAGGGCTGAATAGACATGGCACTGGTTACTATCATTGACCAATTCATTATGATCTCAGTCTTGTGAAGGACATAAAATTTGCATTGGCAAAGTTTTGTAAACTACATTTCTGAAATTGTTTTTCTCCTGAGATCACTTTTACTGAAGGATTTTTTTAAACTAAGAAAGTGTTTTATTAAGTTGACCCTAGAAACATGCAGAATGAAACCACAAAATTGTTTTTTTTTTCTCACAAAATTGAAGACAAAGTCATTCTTTGAAAATACTCTCTAATTATATCAAATCAGTTATATTATTTTCCATTTCTATTGTTACAATAATTCCCTGGAACAATTTAGATGTCGGATGTCAGTTATTATTTAAAGAAAACAGTTAATGTTTATTGATAAGTAACCGAACTAAGACAAATTACCAAGGTCAGATTGACTTTAGTTAGTGATGAAAGGGGAATCATTGTTTGCAAACTAGCTAGTATTTGTCTATAACTAACTATCTTAGTAGAATGATTTGTGTAATTATTGAACAAATCATTGTAATTTATCCTTCAAAAAGTTAATGAGGTGAGATTATAATTCATGGACGACCTTTGAGTGACTCTAAACTGACCTTGAGAGTGTCCACCTAATATCCAGGACGAAATGAGAGTTATAAATCAATGTGAATAATTATAATTATGATTTACAGCTGATGATTAAGTTTAGGAATTAGATTTAGGGTTTTTCATCACGAACTTATATCAGCTATAATGGCAAAACTATATTTAGTCAAATGTATAAGTGAATTCCGCGCCGAAATTGGAAACCTGTTATCTTATACCTGATTGGTTCGTTCATAAATTATAATCTCGCCGTTAATGCTTTTTTAACTAAAATTTATTGTAATTTCAATAGTTGAGATCATTAGTCAATCGAAGCTAGACTACCATGAAAAAGCTAAAAGCACTGGATGGCCGTTTCGTTCTACTAAGTGTTGGGGATGTCAAATCCTTAGAACTTTCTCGGTAAATGGCTTAATTTTGTAATTTTATTTTGAAAATTTGAATTTCTTTGTTTTCGCGCCATAAGCGCTCTTTTCACCTTCGGGTCAAATTTCCCTCTTGTAAAATATCTTAACGCTATTGGTCCATTGTTTCTTTGAGTTTGTTATTTTGTAATACTGCCCAAGGGCAATTCGTCGCTGTATATATACGTTTGATTTTTTCCCCCTTATGATTGCTGTGCTTCTGCCTGCTACGGAATATATTATTCCCACTTCTAGCTTGAACTTCTTAATCTAGTTAGCTGGAACTGGGTTGCGTCAGAATAGCTAGCTTATCGGTCTCTAATCATAAGTCTTTGTTCCGTTCGCTAACTAGTGAATTCGAAACGCTTAAGATATAACACTGTGAGACTCATCAGTAGTGCACATCCACGATCCCGCCACGCAAGTTTCGAACCCAGGATCTGTTAGTCTTGCTCACGAGCGTTCAACTTCTAGACCACTAAGCTGGCATTCAACGGTGTTAATGTCTCATTTAACTGTTCATTTTTCATAATGAATATATAAATGGTTTTTCAATTGTATGTTGTTCAATGTTTATTTTTCTTTATTTTTGTTTTAATTATCAAACAGTGAAGAAATTTCAAATCTAGAAAATCAACTACAGTTAATGAAATTAAAACAAGATCAAATTAAAAAACAACAAATTCATTTAATCCCATTAGAATTAATTTATAAATTTTATTTAAATAAACAATTATTTATTTATTGTTTAAATATAGAAACCCAATTACCAATTGATCATATATTAATACAAAGTGATTGTCAAATTGATTTATTCAGTATTGAAGAGAATACAGCTGTGAATAGTTTAAGTGAATGTAAAAATGGTGTAAGTGTTCATATATTACTTACTTTACTTACTTACTTACTTACTTACACCTGTTACTCCCAATGCAGAATAGACCGACGACCAGCATTATCCAACCCACTATGTCCTGGACCTACTTTTCTAATTCTATCCAGTTTCTGTTCATTCTTTTCATGTCTGTCTTTATTTCTCGGTGTAATGTGTTCTTTGGTCTTTCTCTTCTCCTTTGACCTTTAGGATTCCATGTGAGGGCTTGTCTTGTGACGCGATTGGGTGATTTCCTCAAAGTGTGCCCAATCCACTTCCAGCGATTCTTCCTGATTTCTTCCTCTACTGGAATCTGGTTTGTTGTCTCCCACAGCAACATGTTGCTGATAGTGTCTGGTTAACGGATCCGAAGTATCTTGCGTAGATAACTGTTAATAAACAATTGTATCTTGTCGATGATGGCTTTCGTAGTTCTCCACGTCTCCGCAAGTGTTCATATATATGTATATGTATATTATCAAGCTCTTTGTGTTTTACAACTAATTGTGTTAAATTGTAGCCGAATGGATGACTTGGTAACGTATATCGGGATGAGACCGCCAATCAGAGAGCAGCGAATGATCGATTGGAATAGTAACACGCGGAAACCTGTACGAGTAGTCTGGAGTACTTATCGATCCTGCTTTCTGCCTAACCCAGCCAGTTAAGTCCAGAGCATCAATAACAGCCTCTGCGGCATGAATCATTATATTACAAACATACTGAGTCAATATACCAATCAGACTGACCACATCGCACCATAAAATAAAAAATAACATTTGTATAAGTTTTGACCAAATATGGCTGTGAATGTGGGAGGCACTAATTAATAGACTACGGATAACTCAAGAATGGCAAATCGTACAGTAATAGTCTATAGGTCAAAATAAAGCTTATAATGAGAGGAGCATGAATATGAATAGTTTTGTTATTTAGCGATTATACGACAAAAAATATACGCATAATATTGGTCCATAAATGGATCCCAAAGTTATCATTCACTATTTTTATCGGGAAATAATACCAACTTAATGTTTGTTTTTTTCTATTAGCGTGTAGTAGGAATCTAGTGGTTATGTAACTAAGTTTAAACTTTGAAATGTATTCACTCTATTCCATTTAGGATAATAGAGTAGTATGTAGATAACCTTAGAAAAAAAAATTGGTATCAATGATAATTGATTATATAAAAATATGGTTGATAGTTCTAGAATTAATTAATTTTCAAACTATGGCTTGATAAGTTATACTGGTAAAACACACACAAAATACGACCAATGTTTTTTTTTAGTTTATTTAAACCTCTCTGATTGACCCAGCAGTAGGTCGAATTGTCCAGTAGGATTATTCAGGCTATGACTCTGCACGGTATAACATCTATATTAAAGTAAACAAATGCTCAAGCGAGGAAGATCAATTTATTGTTTATTACAAAATTGCAGAGTGATTTCACACAATACGATAACAATATGTTAAATATATACTTTGTACATCTCCCATGAGTTGTCCTGTACATACTTTGTGATTCTCTCAAGTCTGTTGTTATTACGATCACTTCCTGTTTTCTTCGGTTGAATCCTCCCAATCTTCTGCAGACATACATTCCAGTTTCATGTTACATACTACTTATGTCTATCAACATAGCATAGCATGCATCACATTCGTCCTCCCTTTGAACGAAAGTGACTCTTGCGGTCGTTCTGCTTCTTGCACTACGAAATACCGAGTCCTCCGACTCTTTGACCACCGTAGCAATATCAACCTGCCGGGCCGTGTAAATCCGATGTCTACCAAGCGGCTGGAGGCCTCGCTCCTTTCCGCGGACGGTGACTGCTATAGCCAACAAGTCCCACCAGAACAATCTTATTTACATCAGGTTCCTGCATCGGACCTTTCTAACTAGCTCCTCTCCCGGCCCCATAACGCTGTCTGCAGAACCTCACCCTCTCCGTCTCTAGTTTGGGAGCCACACTAAATGTAGTGAACGAACACTGCAGTGGGAAAGATCAATTTATTGTTTAATGTACAATCACACAGCGGTTTGCTAAAATGTGAAAACCATACATCAAAGATATCGTTTGCACATCTTCGAATTGTCTCTAACAAGCCTCATTGTCCCTTCATTTCTACTGTCATCTTGATTGCTTTCAGCTTCCTTCTCTTCATTTCAGTCTTCTCAACTTCCTGCTCTCAGACATTCCACTTCCAGCTGGTGCTGCATGCTATATATATATATATATATATATATATAAATATATATATATATATATATATATATATATATATATATCTGTCAACATAACTAGCATGCCCCACAATATCACTGACCAATCGCTTAAAATGCTGATTTATATTTTTAACCACATGTTCATTCTCTTCTACTTGATTTTGATTAGGACGGAAATGTATTATTGACAACTTATCGGTGCCAAGTGAATACAACACGGTTTGACATTCAATTTCGTACGGTTGAAGGTCAATACGGTTATGTATCTGTGTATGTAGTACCAAAAATAAATTTATCAACTATGGTCGCATGTAAATGTATTAAGTTATTAATACATCCATTATCATTACATTGTCTAACTCATCACATAGAAGATGAACCGTTAAAAAGGTGAGTTTACTGTTTTACTGGGATGATTGGTATGGTCGAATGGATTTGTTTATTCGCTGAATTATCCTCCGAAATCTCTTGTAGACTTAAAATTTCAGGGGAAAAAAGTCACTGGCCAACTGACTGAATCTACACTTTCGAGAATCCAATCTCTGATTTTCATAGTTATGATTAAATGTTGAGGATACGACTAGTATTCTAGTTTAACAACTAGCAACCAGTAGTATCTTCTATATTCGATCGTTCCCGGACAAAGGAAATCAGAAGTCAGACGAGAAGAGGTAGGAAAGATATATTTGATACGTTACCAATATATCGAGAGGCTTTCGTTCTTAACTGACTATTGAAATGTAGGAGCTGTGTACCACGCTCAGTTGCAACGTGATCTGGTACGGATGCATGACCGAAAGCCTTCAGTTAAACAAGTCCACTTAAATAACGTGGTCAGCATCCAATGTCGAACACTTAGACAGCTATTGATTTCGAGGAATTATTTACAGCTACAATGTCGAAAGGTTGACCAAAGTCAAAAATGAATGTTACCAAAAAACAATGAGACTAAACTTCTGCCAGTCATATTATAGTTGATATTACAAGTGAAGCATGAATTTATTTGTTAAAAGGATATTTTGACAATGTAATTTGATATAATATGTGATGAGGAATAATGAAATGGGTTTTAACAATTAGATTATGTAGTATGAGCTTCCCTCCATTTCTTATTTTAATTTTGAGCTGTTGAATATTGTGTCAGTGGTCCTCATATATCTCGTTCGATTTGCGTGAGGGCTGTGATACTGCCCAGGTGCCCAAACTGAAGCAGGTGGATTTTTTAGGGACCACACCAGGAGCCTTTGATCTAAACGTTTGATCCACAAGACAGTGGAGCACCGTAAGGTATCCGGTGACCAACCATTGGTTCATATGCCAATTGGTCCCTCAGGATACTGGAGTGCATGTGCACCATTGGTTTGGAATCAGGGTTTTCCAACTCCCATAGGTGAACTCTCCGTGTCCATCAACCTGGTTAAGGCGCCGAACATTCACTTTTCGTCCTCTCAAATTCGTAAACAACATTAGTGCCACGAGAAGACAGTGGGTAGGACTTCCCTGGTAGAGGTTATATACGCGTGTCCATATGGGAGCATTACGAGAGGGAGAGTATGGTCAAATGATTTATTCAACATTTACCAGATTTTCCAATGATCTATTCACATTGTTTATTGATTCATCCTAGTGTACACACATAATCTGATTCTAACTTTGTCTAACACGAGGTACCTAGGGAATAATTTTTTTATTTTTATTCCATAAATAGGCCCTGGAACAGTTTACAACTAACTGGAAATTTCTCTTTAATGGAAATGCATACTTGGTTATCTATGTGTATACCTGAAACACCTGAAAGGCCTACATTAATGAAATCGGATACATTTCAAGCTGATAATAATGACAATCAATATATTGAAGAATTTGCTCGACTGTTCTATAAATCAATCTATCTTAAAAGTCAATTGAAATGCGTTTATGGAAAAGGTTATGCTAATCTCCAATCGGACAATCTCTCTACAATTGCTATATTGAAAGATGTCTTAACTAAAGAAGCTACTAAAAAGAGAATTCAATTATCAATTAACTTAGGTATTTTATAATATCTTATTATCAAATTTGAAAGTTGAATCAACTTGTGCTTAATCATTTACTGATAAGTTAGTTGGTATAACTATAAAAGGTTGAAATCATAGTAAAATAATTTTTACAAAACGTTTAAACTACTTGTTTAATGTATAAGTAGTTAAATCGAACCAACCGATTAATAATAATATGGCACATTTCTCTTATTAGAAACTTTTGTGAGCCTTTTTCTAAAAAAAGGTGGATTCATATTTAATCGATCTTTTATCATTTCAATCGCTTCATATAGTTACTTCTCATAGTAAAGGGAAACTTTTATTTCATTAGTGTACATAATGATATCGCTACTGATAGAAAGTTTCGAAAGTAAGCTATGAATATTGTCAGAAGGGGTTTTGTGGAGATTTAGTATTTTCATAGTCGAAAGCGTGAATCAACTCGCGAGATTCGAACCCAGGACCTGCCAGTCTCGAGCCAGAGCACTTAACTGATAGTGCTCAGGTGCGAGACCGGCAGGTCCTGGGTTCGAATCTCGCGAGTGCGGGATTGTGGATGCGCACTGCCACTGATGAGTCCCATTATAGGACGAAACAGCCATCCAGTGCTTCCAGATTTTCCATGGTGGTCTAGCTTCAATTGACTCATGATTTCAGCTATGAATATTGTAATTAATTCCATATAAATTCAATTAACTGATTAGTAAGATCTCCTAGATTATTGTATTCCATGAACATATGAAATTTTCCTACCAATATTTGTAGAGACCTAATATCTGGAATGAAGTTGTATTTATTCATAAGTCAAAATGTACCACGTTTGGAACTCAATATCTTTCTTCGAATCCGCTCAATAGCGGTTTACTATTGCTACGAAGCATACAAATTTAATTTATAGCAAGTCAAATAGGTTCTAGATGGAAAATCATCAAGGATTATGCAACATTGAGAAGGTTTTGTTATCTCATTATTTGGAACTTCTTGAAAGTGAGATCCTCCTGGTAATCAGGTTGGTGACCTTTGGATATTTCAACAAGTGCGTTGCATGTAGAGCACTGCGTTGTAATTCAGTGAGCTAGGTTACGAGCCTCATTCACTTCCTAGGTATAACGTGACAGTTTGGGGAGCCATAATATATTCCACAGATATGTCTTCAGCTGTTTTGTCTTAGTCTGGGACCGGGACTCCTCTGTGACAGTGATCACTATTGATCCCATCTGAGATGGTACCCCGTAACATCAGGTCTATTGTTGAAAGTTTAACTTTTGAAATACTTAGTGGGTAATTTGGGGTGCACTTCTGTGGCGTATTCATAGAGGGAAGATATTTATATAGCTTTAGGTGGTTCAAATTAAATCTCCATTGAAAATTATGCTCTTATATGCAGCATTTACCCACTAAGTGAATCGTAATGTGATTCGAAATGATGAATTTTACACGTGTATTGAATATTGGTTGACCGTAGACCTTTTTAATAAACGATTGTTTCTTGCTATTTTGATGTCCCCCGTCTCCTTAATTATAAGCTACCATTTCACTTCCTATTAGTTGTCACAACTTTTTACGTCGTACCAAGACAGGAATTACTTCACTTAATGATTAACTGTTTATTTAAGCTGTATGAGAAATTGTGGAAGTTCAGGTTGAAATCTGTAAAACAATCATTAAAAATTATAAGCAGAGGTGGATGTTGGCTACTCGTGGAATCTAGGATGTGCGTTTTGTTTTATTTAAGACTGGTCATTTGGATGTACTTGTATCCCAGAGTTAACGTTTATTTCAGAAATCGAACCCAGTACATTTTGCTTCAAATGACGTTGTGTTAAGCAATCTTATTCCGATTTATTATTTATTTGTATCTTCTTTCCATACATTTCCTACTACTGAACTGTTATTTCGTATAGTTTATTTGAAAATACTATTGGAATTCAGTTAATCAGTCAGCTACAACGTATTCGTTCTTCTACATTAATTAAGTTATTACCAATGCGATCTTGTAGTAAAATGAAGCAAATTTCATGGTGCCTCTTAACATTTTATGGTTGTTTCACTAAGATCACATTGTTATAGATAGTGTACAACTTGTTGTAAATGTTAATCAACACCACTGGATACATTTCGTATCAGAACAAGTATAAAACATTAACAAGGTTAAATTTATATCAGTCTGAAAAGTAATAGTATTAATAGTGGTTGAAAAAACCCAGTAATAATAAGCACAGTTTGTAGTAGTAATGTAATGTGGTTTGCTTATATCCATATAAGTAGTATATGGTGTTGGTCAGACATAGAACGTATTTCGGCAGAAGATCGATAAAGAACGAACAGGAATGAAACTCAATCGGTACGAAAATGCATGAACAATGAAATCAGAGAAGACGGACTGATATTTGCAGAAGAAACAGTGAAGATTAAGACAATTGGTTGTTATTTGGCAAATTAACTGCTTTCTGTATGGTTATCAGGATTCAGTGAGATAGTCTGTAATTTGAGGCTTAAATGCATTCAATTATCCCCCACTGGTGTTCTTGTTCATTACAATAAGAAGCATAAAATAATGCTAGAATATAAGGTTGGGAAGAGTGTATCTTAAAAAAATGACTACATCTGAGTTACTGTGATCTATTTTCAATTATATCACTTAAAACCTCCAAACATAGACCTTAACCAAAAAGACTACATCTATTGACATAATTCAGGCTATCAACAGGTGAATTCATTAACTAATGTTACGTTTAGGATTGTGCACCTTTGACTTTTTCCCGATTTCAACTGTTATTCAAACAAACTATTAAATATATGAGTAGACAATGACTGGGACATACATAACATATAACCTAACCATATGAGTCAATGAAAGTTTTTACTTTACCAAACAGTTTATAATTTTTATTAATAACTGTTATATCCTGTGGTCAATTATAATTGGTAACTTTGAGGACTATTTATTGACCAATGTAATGTGCATATTTCCTATTGTATAATTGTTAAGTAATTAAACTATTCATATTCATGTCCCTCTTATTATAAGCTTTATTTTGATCTATAGACTATTACTATACGATTTACCATTCTTGATTTATCCCCAGTCTATTTATTACTGTTCCCCTTATTCACAGCCATATTTGGCCAAATCTTGTACAAAGGTTATTTTATATTTTATGGTGCGATGTGGTCAGTTTGTTTGGTATATAAACCCAGTGTGTTTGAGAATGATGATTCATATTATAGATTGCTCATATGGCTTTTGTGTATCATTGCTCTGATCGATAATTCACTCCTCTCTGATTGGCGGGGATCAGCACGTCCATATATCAAACAGGGCATGCATGCAAGCGATATAGCAATAACATACTCCCAACCTCAATATTACTAACTCAAAAGTTTGAATATATGTGAGATATACATGAAAATTATCTAAGATTAATGATTAGCAGCTTGAGCATCATTACTTCTTACCTTCATAGACTATATTTCGCAACTATATAGTTATGTAGATTGAATATATATATATGGTATAATTTTCCTTTAATAGACAGATGGATATCTGACCTGTACTGCTGATAATGAAAGTACACTGAATATTGATCCTCATGAAAGATTCTTTTGTTTCGACTTTTTATTTCTTTAGATATACAGATGGATAGTGCAGAATACATGTTAAAGATGATTGACACCAAATTGATTTATCTTAAAGAATTAGAAGAGAAAGTAAAATTAATCAAACCAATAACAGAGTTGATTACAAATGAAATTCAATCTATTAATGAAATCCATAGAAATCATTGTTTTTCTGAACAAATTAGTAAAAATGAAAATCCATTACCAAATTTTTTACCATTAGAATATGCACAAATATGGCGGGATTCCGATAAATTAAAACAAGAATTCAAATATCAATCATGTCAATTAAATAGATATTATGGTAAGATATTCCATTTTACTAATAAAAACAAAACTCTTAACACTTAAGTTTTCTATACGAATTCACTTAAATGCTGTTAGAGGTATGAGGGCAGTTGTCAGTTCCCGGTTGCCTACACCGTGGAAGGGTTCTTCTAGAGGTACCTGAAAAAGAAATTGGGTTAGAAGTGATCTTAATGACCTGAGAACGTGACCGCATTGCCCAAGGGACAATTGCTTGAGATCGGTTACACATGACCTTTTTGTGGGTAATTTTTGTGTTAGCTCCGTACTTGTTGGGACCTTACCACCGGAGACGGATATCCGTGGGATAAGGCGAGGTGTGCACTATTTTAGGGTCGAAATTTTCTAACCACACCCCTCCTTGTGGGAAGACAGCATCGCTGTTATGCTGGTTGTCTGAAGGAAACACCTTACTGCTGTCACACCTCTGTACAGTCAGCAGTAAGACTTCGCCTTTTGACCTTGGGTTTGCTGCTTTTAGCCTTACCGCTCTTCAACCGCTCTGTCTGGTATTGTAGGACCTTGGGGAACGATTGTTCCATCCAGTATAGCTCGATTGGTTCATCACGATAGGCAAGCCCGACCACCACGTCAAGGTAGAAGCGACGGTCAGGTGTTCATCTTGGTTATGCTAACGAGGTGCGGCAACTTGGACCGATGCATAAATGTGCCTGGTCCTACGTTGTAGCTGACTGACTGACATATGAAATCACTATTGATCTGATGTCTACCGTATAGTATCACTTATCCCATCAGAAATGATGAAATAACTACATCCATGTAAATCACAATGTTTATGATTCGCTGCAAATAGTTCCTTAACAATGTGTTGTTGTTTTTTTTTATTTTCTCTTTTTTCAACTTTTAGAGTGTATTGTCAGTCTGTACATTGACAAATATCGTTTTCAAGGCAAAGATGTGAACTATAGAAAGAATGATTTACTCAAACTTTTGGAAAATTATAATTTGGATAAATTAATTGAATATTTTAACCAAGAACTATCTGTATAGGACTTGTTTTTGTTTGTTTGTTGCTTTCTGATCGATACCTTCATATTTTAGAGCTTGTAATCATTGAATTTCATAGTAAATACATCAATTTCATACTGATTTAATTTGTTAATAAGTCACGTCCTGAAAATTTCTTCATAAGATTTAATCTACTCACGAGTAGTTGAAGCAGTAATATACAAAATAATGAAGGATGTTATGATCAATACCTATGACAATTGATTGATCGCTGGGGGGGTGATTAATGTCATGCGTGTCAAGTCCTTCTCAGTGCTGATCGAATGCTATCGATTAAGTTGCAATGTGGCCACTAGTCTAGGTGGATCGATAATGAATGCTTTATATTGAGATAAGATGGTGGTTGGAGGTGGTCAACAGTAAATCGTGGGCAGGAATACCTCAGTGGTAACGTCTCTCACTATGAAGCTGAGTGATACGGGATTGAATCCGTCAGGGAGCACGAGTTCCCTCAAGATTACTGGTCAATACCTATATTTGTACTCAATTATGAGTTGGTCATATCTAAAAATAATGACCTATCTTTTTCAGTTTATTACATCAATAAACTAGGAAGGTGGTGATAAACTTAAAATTTAGTCTGATTCATATACTGATTTGAAAGATATCTATTTGAATAACAATAAAGAGAATTCAGCGAAGAAAATTTTCTTTTCGACGAAAACATTTACTTAATTTGTACATTCATATTTATAGTTATATGAAAAATATATGTCTATGGAAGGATAGAAAGGATTGCATCATAAGTCTATTCAAGACTCTTGTTATCAAATGAAGTTCCGCAGTAATCAAAGGAGTAAGGAAGGAATATAAGGATGAAGCTAATTTACGGATCAAATATCTCTTTGTTTGTAATTTGTTCGTTTACACAGTATTGATTGAATAAATTGTCGACTGTATGCAAAATTTACCATAAAAATAAAGTTTTGACCATACATTATACAATTGTACAATTTTATTTTTAAAAAAACGAGACGTAAAGCGCGTCCTGGATTCCACTGCCAGCCATTATCCATCTTATCTTACAATGCTTGTGAAATAAAGCAATACGCACAGTATGCACATATGCCAATAAGAGACTGACCACTTGCAGTCCTAAACATCAATTGGATGATTCAAACAAACAATACTAAGTGAATTTATACTATGAACTGTATTTCTCCATCTATTAACCATGTTTTGATTGTAAATATGTTTTAATATGACTGTTAGTAGAATAACGTAGTTCTGAATGTAAACATAATTTACAACATTAGTCGATTCGTTTCCTGGTGATTGGTTAGATGATACTAGGGTGTTCTGTATGTCTATTTCAGCCTATTTTAAAATACTTCAACTGTAAAAACTCAACATATGATTGAGCTCATAAACAATTCGATCTTAATTTAAGCATGTAAAATATTAAACTATCAAGTTTTCATTCAATGCTTTACATTTACAATAATTGACCATTAAGTACTGGCTACTGGTGAGTTCGTTTAGTTTTTAGTGTTGACTATATTCTATTGATAGTGATGAAATATGGTCACTAGTGTAAGTGATTCAATATTATCTTCGATCAATCTTAGCACGATTATTCCTAATATAATCTTGTAAGGATGGTTCGTTGGTAAGCTCTAGGAAGCCTCAAGAAGCCCAGAAAGAACCAAAAACCTTCCATCCAATCACTACTAGGGAAATATTCTGGAATGTTGACGTGTAGCTTCCCTATTGGATGGATAAGAATGACCCCCTATGTGCCTATTGGTTGTCCGAAATGATGATTTACTCTGAGCCAAAAACTATAAATACATGAGATTTCTGTGCTATATTTTGAGACTGTTTTGGGGAATAAAATTCCTACTTACTAGTCTTCTGTCTCCTCTCTTGCGACGTTGCTGGTTCGATCGTTCAAGTAGTCTAGTGGTATGCAGCATAGGAAGAATCAAAGCTCTAGATATAACAAATCTATGAGAACTAACATGAAGAATGTTCACCACTGAAGAGAATATAGTTATTCAATTATCTTTGATTTTGAATTACTCTTTAACTAATATAATTCAGTGTTTCAAATATACTTCAAATTAAACAACCTTCATACAAATCCTAGATTATTGAAGAACTAATTGTTGATTTCCTTGAAAAAGCTTGAATCAGATTGCCAAGCAAAACGTTGAATTTACTTCAAATTCATTAGCTGAGATTTTACAAATATCTTCTTTATACTATTTAATGTCTTACATCAACTCAGCGCCCATATACTGTGAAACTATTCACTCTAATTTAGACGAAAGTTCTTATTTATCATTGTTGATTCATTTGATAATAAACAATTTTTAGAAGGGGGGGGAGGGTTGTGGAGATTTTAGTAATTTTATATCGTTGAAATCATTAGTCAATTAAGGCTAGATCACCATGGAAGCACTGAACGGCCGTACTGCTGAAGAGTACCACAATAAATCATTTGTGTAAAGATGCATCACCTCTTTAAACTACTAGAATGGATAGATAAAATAAATGAAAATTGTTGTATTATTGATATATATATATAAAGGAATTAAGTAGTATTGTTTAGAAGTGACAATTTTGTAAATTAACAGAGTCAACAATAGTTTTTCAAGTTCCTTATACAAATGAAACAAACAGTATACAAGCTGATAAAGATGATGATGATGATGAGGATGACGATGTAATGATCATTGTATATTCATAGTAATTTATGTATCCAAATGACAGGTATTTGTATTTATTCTGAATGTATGTTTTACACTTTTCTTTGTATGTAAATCAGTTTATGTTTCCTTTAATGGTTAATAATTACATCAAGTTAACATTAGAATATACACTACTTATATAGATCAAGTTATTCAGTAGTATGTCTTCATTTAACTTGTTATTGTATAAGAAGGAATCAAAAACGTACTTTTCGAGGTAGTACATATGATTAATTCACTAACAATGATAGTGATTATATTTAACTTGATTAGGTGAAATATATATAGAATCATCTTGTTATTCATATGTGTTTGTATGTATAGAAATGAAGGAATCACTTGATTGGAATTTCGTCCCTTGTCAATATTCATCAGTGGAACATGTTTTTTATTGATTTAAATATACAATATGTTGTTATGTAATGATGTCGATGTCGACGACGATGATGAGGAGGATAATGATGATGACGGTGATGTTGAATCAACCATGATAGATGTCATTGTTGATGTTATTGATGTTGTATGTTCACATGGATCAGGAAATTGTGGTTCTTGTTGCTTTTGAAATTGATATTCACTTGGTAATGGAATCATAGAGTTTTTTAGAGTATCAGACATTTTAGTGAAATTATGATTTGTAATAATGACAGAGTTTTTATGGTTTAGTTCAATTTCAGTTTGATCAGTGTTTTGTTGTACACAGATTGATTCTATAAGAGACCATGGTGATGGTTGTGTTTCTACTGAAGCTATTGTTGTTGATGTTTCAGGTAATGTTTGTGAACAAGAGGAATGAAAATTGTAATTGAATCGGTCTTGTGATGTATTGGGTGAATTACCTTGTTCAAAGTTATAAACTAATTGATTGAATTCGTTATTTAAACAATATTTTTTCCATCCTTGATATGATGAATAAGTTTGTGATGGAGATTTGGAATAAATTATTTCAGAATTGTTTAATCTATCCTTATTTGGTGCTGAATTTAAATAACTATAATCATTGAGTCTATTCAAAGTCCAGGAGTCATGTATATTATTATTATTATTATTAGTGTCATTACTCGTATCATGTTCTAATTCACTATCTTCGTGTTCATCATCGTCATCATCATTGTTGTTGTCATTATCATCATCATCATCATCGCCACCATCATCTTCATCATTATTATCATCATTGTCACATCTTGGAGTTGAATACGATCTGGGATTAAAATATGAACATTGATTACTTGTTGCCATTGGTAACCAATAGTTACATGATGATGATGAAGATGATGATTCAAACAATGATTTTGTCCAATAATATGGTCTTGGTAATGCATCTAATATATTTATTTGATCAGTATTATTCGAGGAATAAAAATTTTGATTCAAATAGTTATTACATTGAACTGGATCATTGAATTTGAATTGATTTGGAACTATTTGGTTATCCGTAGAATTACTGTAATCATCTTTTAGATCTGTTGGCCATCCTTGATAGTTTACTAAATTATTAGGCTGTACATCTAATTTAATATAATTATTATTAGTATTAGTATTAGTAATATGTTTATTAAGATTAGTTTCAGGGGAACTGATTATTGATTGATTGATTGGACTGTTTGAGTTACTATTTGAATGACCATTCTCAAATCCAGATGAAGAGTCAACTGGTATATCATCTGAATTGATAAGAATATCAGTTTCAGATGGTATAGTTTTCATTAAGAGATCATGACAATCTTCATAAATATTCTAGATTAAATTAGAGTAAGAAACGGGGGGGAAAAAGAGAAAACTTTAAAAATATCATATTACCTATGTTTAAATATTCTTAGATGGACGGTGACAGTCAGCAAGCGTCAGTGATTATCTTAGATCTTAAGTTAGTTAGTGTATAGTGGTTGTGAGTTTGTGAGCTCAGTTACTCAATATCATAGAAGTTCTGTTGGATTGCAGTTAGCTGTGGAGTTTATTCCGCACGTTTCATCCAAACTGGGACTTGTCAGATGAATGTACATGAACCTCAATGTCGATTTACCCACCGACATTCAATCTCAGCAACCATCTTTTCAAGTATTAACACACTATAATTTGTGTTATTGAGTCAAGATAGCCAGTGGCTTGTCGACAAACTGCATCCAGATGAAGAGTCTTACAGTTAACCACTAAGTGTGACTAAATAACAATATCACTATGTTTTAACAAAGATTTTTTTATGAGCTGACATTCATCTTTTGTGTTTACAAATATTTTGTTTGTTCCAAGCTATTTTGTTTCTTCATAAACGTGGTCACAGAGTTGTTCTACTTGTAACTAACTAACCAGTTGATATGATGCTTAACTAAATTAAATCCAAAAATTGCTCACTGATGGTAAACTAATTTTGCATTGTTTAGTGCTTCTAGTTGACTAAGAATTGATGTGTTCGATTTAATCCCACACAGAAATGGTTTCATTTTAAATCGCCCACTGCCTTCATCTGACATGGCCACTGGTCTAAGTGATTGGATATCGCATGCACTATATTTTGATGTTAATACTTCTAAAGCTCTTGTGGGTCAGAATATTTGTACTTCTTCAAGTGGAGTCTCAGTAGTTAAAGTATCTAGCTAAGTCTCCTGTTCAAACCACTCCCCACTCACTTTATTCGGGGAACTGGGTAGTATCATTAGGCCCTATGGATAACGTAACCCGAAGCAAAATATAAGAATCTGTACATAGAGAATAATTCATCCGAATTAAAAGAATGAAGTTTTCTTCAGAACGTTTCCAAAAGATATTCCTGTGATTTTAAAAGTGACCGTCAAATGTTACCACATAATTAATCGTTATGCCGATTGAATGAACTGACGTTTTGAAAATTGAATAGTGGATTGACCTTAAATTTTTTTTATTTCATCTCTGAAATTGTCATACATATCTATGTGCCACTGATGAATGTGCAAAATATTGTGATAGAAATAAGGATCATTTTTTTATGATTTCTAAATCACAAACTCGTCTTAGATAATCATTAAAAATCCTGAAAGCATTGGTGAACCGTTTCGTCGTAGGAAATGACCCCTCACCAGTGGAAATTTACGACTTCTCCACTGAGAATCGAACCCAGAACCTTAAGTCCCATGAACAAACACTTAACCTCTAGACTACTGATCTGGCATTCAATGGTATTAATGTCTAACTTCAATCAATTCTAAATTTTGTACAAGATCGTGTATACACACTACAAAAGAGTCCCTTATTAGGACGAAATAGCTGTTCAGTACATTTAGGTTTTCTAAGATGGTCTAAGTAAAATCATCACAAAACTTTAATGCTGATAAAGATCACTCTTATTTAGCTCGAAAATATTATCACTATTGAATGAAAGTTAGTAGTGTTATTGTTACATAATAGTTTATTTATAGTAACACTCCAAAATTAATAGAATAAAGTTCTTCACGTGTAGAGTATTTAGTCATTCCAATATTTAAACTGGTTTTCAAAAATGTATATGCTAGTGATTGCTATTTTAAACTAATTACTTAATTTTACTTGTCCCAAGTTGGATGGTGGTTAGCAGTAGAATCCAAGATGCGCGTTCCATCCTATTTAGGAAATGTCAGATGGGTGTACTTGGATCGCAGAGTTAATGTTCACCCTAAGACTCAAACTCGATACCTTTCACTTCAAGTACCATCATGTTATCTAGTTAGCTATTAAGTACAGTCAGTTACTGGCCAGTACATCCACCTGATGAATGTACATCTTGGATTACGATTATAGCTACAATTGAAATCTGTTTATAGTGCTTGCTGCTTAATGGTATACCGAGACAACCCACAGAGGATGTACATGTTTTCAAAGAGATTGATCAATTGTAATCCTTGACATCAATAAGAGGATCAAAATAAACAATACAAAAATCAATTTTATTTCTTCAGTTATCTAAAAGAGTGCATTTATTGATCTATAAACAATTCTTACCTCTGTTTGATTATTCAATTCACTTGTTTCTGATTTACATGATAATGAATTTGTTAAAACTGATACATCATGACCTTGATTGATTAATTTTTTAAATTTTGAACGCCTATTTTGAAACCATATTTTAACCTGTTAAACAAAAATAACACAGTATTCAAGTAATTTTAAAAGTATATTTCAGATGGATAGCAACATAAGTTAATATTACCAAAGCTGATTTATCAATTATGACTCGTAGTTACAATAATAAAGACCATCGTTCTATCTACCATCTTGATTTGGAATAGAATAACTGTAATATAGTATATAGTTTTGTAGGGTAAAATCTTGGTATATTTAACTAGTCACTCTAAGTAGAGCCAAGTAGGCCTGTTTCGATGACGTCACAGTTGGGTGTACCTTCATTATAGTGTTAATGTTCTGCATTTAATTACTAATCTTATTAATTATTAGTCTCTTTTTCATTCTTTACATACCCTTTCTTTGCTTCTGTTTTCTTGTTGTGTTCATATTATCTCCATTCATTTTCGTCATACCGTTCCAATTCATAACATTTTATACTAGCCTTTTATTCTGTAGATGCCTCCAAATGTCCTAATACGTCCGAGAGTGGGGAGAGTTCACTCTCCCTCACGAAATGCTCTCACATGGCTACGTGTATATAGCCTCTGTCAGGGAATTCCTACTCACTGCATTCTCGTGGCGGGGGTTTTGTTTACGAAATTGAGAAGACGAAAAGCGAATGTCCGGCGCTTTAACCGGGTTAGTGGACACAGAAAGTCCACCTAGGGGAGTTGGAAAACCCTGATTCTAAACCAATGGTGCATATGGGCTCCAGTATCCTGATGGAACAAATGGCGTGTGAATCAATCGTTGGTCACTGGCTACAATGGAACGACATCTCTTTACGATGCTCCACTACCTTGTGGATCAGACCTTTAGGTCGAAGGCTCCTGGTGTGGCCACCTAAGAAAACCACCTGCTTCAGTCTGGGCACCTGAACAGTATCACAGCCCTCACACAAATCAAATGGGATTTGTGCGGCGCATATGTATCTGGTGCTTCCTTGTACCAATATTTATGTGTTCAAATAAATAAAAATAAATAAACTATTAATTGGTCAACAATACTGAAAATCTGTCACATAATATTTTCTAAAAGCTATTCCTTCATAGTATATAACTTCTTATCAGTGCTTTCATTAACATATACATCATAGGTTAAAATAAAAAACTTCAGACCTTTAAGAAAATCTATTGTCCATAGATTAATATGTTAGAATCCAACCAACTCTTGACTTGCGAAAACAATTTCAGAAGTCCCTCTGATAGATATCTGTTTCAAACCTAAAGTAGTTTATAAGCAAAGATGGATAGTGGCTAACAGTGGAATACAGGACACTAGTTTCGTCCACTGCTAGCCACTATTCATCTTTGCTTATCATGCTTGTGAATTAAGGCAATATCGAGGCGACACGCACAGTATGCACATATGCCAATTACAAAATGACTAGCTGCAGTCCTAAGTATCAATGAGAAGATTCAAACAAGCAATATTAAGTGAATTCTAAAGTAGTTTAATTCATCAAACCAAGTCTTCATACCAGATATTCAAGAACTCAGGAGGTGTTAAATCCCTATTTATTTATTTTGAGGCATTATTTATCACAACACTTTCCTGTCGTAAATTCTGCTTTTAATGTTGCTTTATAAAAATAGAATTATTCGATTATCATGTCCACTGATGAATAGGTTACTTTACTCCAATAACCAGTAACACAAATGACCGTAAACAATAACTCCTATCTGTCCAAGGAGCTTCTATTTCTAGTTGCCAATCAAAAAAAAAAGAGAAAGCAATAAGCAGATTTATCTCCTCTTATTGTAATATCGTCATCATAAAAAAAAACTCACAGGACTACACACATAAGTTACCTGATCACAACACACTACAAATGTGGAATCACAATAGATATGCGCATGACATTTTGGTTGTAAGTGATATAAAATTGAGTAACAAGTCCATAATTAATTCATGGTAATTTACTAACCATAAAACGTTTGACAACAGTTAATGAATGAAATGAAAGCTTACACCAAGATCAATATTATATATTTATATATATGCATTTATGCTGAAACAGCACAGCGTTTTACGGGAGAGGACAAACCGGCTTCAAGCTGAAGAGGAAATTAGGGAAAGACGTTGGAAGTGGATCGGACATACAATAAGGAAATCACCAATGTGCATCACAAGGCAGGCCTTAAATTGGAATCTGGAAGGGAAGCGGAAAAGAGGAAGGCCAAAGAACACATTTCGCCGGGAAATAGAAGCAGGTATGAAAAGGATGAATGTTTACTGTAAAGAACTTGAAAGGATTGCCCAGGACAGAGTTGGATGGAGAATGCTGGTGAGAGGCCTATGCTCCTCCATGAGGGGTAACAGGCGTAAACACATGGACGAGTTGATAATGGAACTTTACAGCCGTAAGTATAGATGAAATTTTAAGTGTTAATTCCTTCAAGAAATATGAACAACTAACAATAATTATGACGTAATAGTTCATAATATTTAACTTAATAGTGTAAATTTTCCTATTAAATCATCATATCTATTATTATTATTAGCTTTATTCAATATTATATTTTTGGTACAATATAGAATTCTCAGCACAAAGTACTTCAACAAGTTTCCGTTTCTTACTTCTTCGTCCTTCCTGACGATGAATATTGAGTGATCGCCAGTTAGAACTTAGCAGCCCAGTCAATCGACATCTGGATAATGTACATTCTTGTCGCTGCATATAGCCAGAAACCAAGATATCTCTGATTAAGCCTTCTGTAACCTTTACAGAGAAAGGTCTTACACTTTTCAGAAACGCACCTGAATAGGTTGTGCGATTAATAGGCATAATGATGTATTAAAACAAACGAAGTTAGATAACTTGTTGAAATATCTAGATGACAGGAACAGGTAGCCCAGATGTTTAAACAGGCCGCCAATGTTATCTGTTGTCTATCCGTTGTTCATATTTATTGAAGGAACTAGCACTTGAAATTCCATCTAGATACACTATTGTACAGTTTGATAACAAGAGATACCATCATTAAATTTTGCGTTATGAATGTTAAAATAGGAATTATGTAAGCCTATTTGTATAGTACATCCTGAAGGTCAAAGGAGAAGAGGAAGACCAAAGAACACATTACGCCGAGAAATATAGACAGACATGAGAAGAATGAACAAAAACTGGATAGAACTAGAAAAGAAGACTCAGGACAGAGTGGGTTGGAGAATGCTGATCGTTGGCCTATGCTCCATTGGGAGTAACAGGCGTAAGGAAGTAAATAATTTGTATAGTACGTTAAAAATACGTCTATACATTACACTAGATATGCATCGATTCCCAAGTAACCTATTTGTTTGGTTAGTTGACTACAATAATAATGAAGAATGAAAGTTTTCTTCATTTTAATCTTATACATAAGGAAAATGGAGGCATTTTTCTCCCCGTTTGTATTTTCTTTTAAAACAATATTTCCAAGTTCTAGTTCTTTCTTTACGCTTTCTCATCTCGTGTACAGTGTTTTCGAAACTGTGTGCACACACACACACACATTTATGTATTTACATACAGATTGCTTCGATACTTTCTAAGTTATGCATGATTGAACAAAGTTTATTCAACAATCACAATGATGATGACGATGAAATGTGGGAGGAGGGGAAATTTCCGTTGTCTCTTTGACTTTATTTGGTTAAAAGTATTAGTTGGATAATTATTTATTAACCATCCATCCAATCAGTCATCGATAAGAAACATGGCAGATATGGCAGCAATGGTAACAATAAAATCATACTCCTGCACATCCACACATACACACAAACACAAACTTGTTTGCATTCATAGATATCATGGTTTGTTTTTTATCTTACAAAGGAGAATCAAACAGTGGAATAAATTCCAAAATAAACGAACGAAAAAAAAAGAGAAAGATTCAAAAGGAGAAACTATATTCATTGAAGCAAGATCAAGAAGAATATCAAAGTATTTTTGATTATCTTTTGATTTTTTTTTGATGGTTGGTATAGATACAAATAAAAACTGACAAACAAACAACAATGACAACAAGTTACCTACATTAATGAAAAAAAAGAGAAAAAAAAGTAGTGTAGATGATGTATTCATGGGTTTATTATTTGACTCTTTGATCATTTGTTGTTATTTGTTTTTTTCTCAGAGAATGAGAGCAGGGGAGAGAGAGGGGAGGGATTGAAAGCGAAAATGAAACAGGTTTGTCTTAGTTTTTTTCCATTACATTATATAATGTAACTAACGAAGGAAATTGTTTCGTATTAATTATGAAAACATATTTTTATTTTATTTAGTTCACTGTGATAAAGAAAGATAATGTTAAGGATAAATTATTTTCATAGTTGAAATCATGAGTGAATTGAAGATAGACTATCATGAAAGACCTTGGAGCACTGGACGGTCGTTTCGTCCTATAATGGGACTCCTCAGTGGCAGTGCGCATCCATGATCCCGCACTCGCGAGATTTGAAGCCAGGAACTACCAGTTTCGTGCCAGATCATTTAACCGATAGACCACTGAGCCGGATAAATTAGTTTATAAAGTCTATTAGTGATTTATGATCAGTATAGAGCTTGAAACAAATATGCCTTGTCCCAAAGAGATGATAACAAGATGAATTTTAAAGTAGAAATAGTAGCCAAATCAAATTTATATATATATATATATATAAAGTAATGTTGCAGTAATGATAATGGGGAAAACTAATCTCTGAAAATATAGATCGAGATGAAGGGACACTGAGATAGAAGACCCAGAAAAAGATAAAGAGTGAATCTGTTTACACCTCTATGATTGATTTTTAACTGATGTCACTTGTCATCTCCAACGACTTATTGCGGTTTTCATATGGACCTCGATTGGGTAACGTAGATGTATGTATACAGCTCAGACTAACATTCACTGACTGTGTGAACTTATACCCTGCATTGATTTGGCCGCCCCAAGCTTTTTTGCAACTTACTTCTACACTAATTAACGTTTCCCGCTAAAGCAGGCAGTTGTTAAGGATATATGACATCTAAATCAAACACCTGAGTTGATGAAATTTGATGTACTGGATAGTTGTTTCAGCATAGCTTCGCATTCAGTACTCAATAAAGTATAATGACAAATTTTCAGGAGGTTTAGTTGATAGTTTCCTTGCCTTGTTAGGACTTATTGGCGAAGTGTTTTAACGACAGATTTCAAAGATTTTAAATGAGATATTATGACCAGTGGAGCCCAATTATCTTGATAGTAAAACAGAGAGCACTAAACATATTGAGGAATCATCAAGTATTATTGAGCGAAAATTAAATTTGTGGTTGTGGGACAATCATGATTGACATAATGATCTCAATATATTGTGTTTTCTTTCAAGATCCACGGGTCCTTGACTTAACCTAGTGTGGTATTCAGCATGCATACTGATGTTCACTGGTATACTTAAGAAGCACATATTTAGATTAACGTTTTAAATGTAACATTTTATAGTATGAGAATGATGTGAACACCATCTTAAACAGAAATAGACGTGTATTTTGAAAATTTGAGTACCCTCTTGACGAATGCACCCTATATTTCAATTTAAAATTGTTAATCTAAGGGTTTTTGTGAAGATTTGTTTTCGTAGGCTACATTCGTCACAGATCAGTCTAAATTCTCGACGTGTCTGAACTTCACCAATCAATATGTGACTGATGCTACCCACAATATACTATCTATTTATATTACTGATTCGTAAAGACCTATTTGTTAAATCTGAAGGAGGTTATAATTATTACTAGGTGGAAGATTGAGAATCGCCTTTAAATGAAACTATAGGTATCCACTATTGAGGCATACCAGTCTACCATAAACTAGCAATTTAGTAATGATGTCTATCCTTGGTGAGTGATTTTGTAATGAATCAGTGGCTAGTAGTACGATCCAGGACGAGAGCTCCATTCTATTTGGGACTCGTTAGCTGGATGTACCTGCATCTCAGAGTTGATGTTCACTCTGCTACTGAAACCCAGTAGCTTTCGCTTCAAACGCTATCGCGTTATCCACTCAGCTATTGATTCCTGATAGCTACTTGTTTGTGCTATGAGGTGAAGTTTGAACTCACTTGGTATTGCTTGGTTGAAGATTCAAACAAAAAATACCAAGTGAATTTAATGCACAAACTTGTTTCCAATACACATTGTATATATGAATTTTTGTAGTTCACGCACACACACAAGCAACCTAAAGGCTACGTTCATATTTCTTAATTGGCTGACCCCTATACTGTATGTACACTTACCTATTCCATTTTCTTTTAAAATTCAAATATTGATATTGAAATATTGAAAAAAAATATTTAAACAATTTTAATTTTGCATTAATTTTAATTTAAACAAATCTGTCAATATAAAAATTACTAAAATCTCCACAAAACCCCCTTCTGATAATGATCATATGCTTACTATGAACTGGCTCCATGAGGTATTTCCTGAAGTTTTAGTGAGAAGCAGTAACCAGTGGAGTTCAATCAGGTCTGTTATGAAATATCAACTCAATGAAGACATTGGTGAATGGTTGCTCAATTTCGTGGATTGCTTGAAGTTAGACATTAACACCGGCCGGCTCAGTGGTCTATCCGTTAGGTGCTCGCGCTCGAGACTGTTAGGTCCTGGATTCAAATCTCGCGGGGTGGGACTGCTGAGAAGTCCCACAATAAGACGAAACGGTCAAGCAGTACTTCCAAGTTTTCCATGGTGTTCTATCTTCAATTAATTCATAATCTCAACTATATAAGAATTACTTAAATCTCCACAACCCCCTCCCTTCTGTCAATATGATTATATCATAGTTGAAAGCGTGAGTCAATTGAATCTAGACCACCGTGGAGAACCTGGAAACACTGGACGTCCGTTTCGTCCTATTATGGGACTCCTCAGCATCCACGAACCCGCTCTCGCGAGATTCAAACCCAGGACATACCAGTCTCGAGCCGAAGTCCTTAACCGATAGACCACTGAGCTGGCATCCAACGGTATTAATGTCTAACTTCAACTGATCCACGAAGTTTAGAGCAACCATTCACCATGGTGGTCTAGCTTCAATTGACTCATGATTTCAACTATATAATATTTATCAATCAATCTTCTTAGTAAATAGAAAATTCATCAGTATCAACTTCGTGGATCAGTTGAAGTTAGACATTAATACCGTTGGATGCCAGCTCAGTGGTCTATCGGTTAAGGGCTTCGGCTCGAGACTGGTATGTCCTGCGTTCAAATCTCGCGAGAGCGGGTTCGTGGATGCGCACTGCTGAGGAGTCCCATAATAGGACGAAACGGCCGTCCAGTGTTTCCAGGTTCTCCATGGTGGTCTAGATTCAATTGATTCACGCTTTCAACTATGATAAATACTAAATCTCTACAAAATCCATTCTGTCAATATGATTATAATTTAAAAGTGTTTTTCTTTTAATATAAAAAATTGAAAACCAACATTTTTCATTATTACCCTATTTATTACATGTCATCATTTCAAAATGTCAGTTGGAAACTATTATTATTATTATCACTATTATTATTACTTTAAGTGTTTGATTGCATCATAATTAATGTGTCTGGTTTGATGATTGGGATGTTGTTGTTGTTGTTGTTGCCGTTATATAAATTTAAATAAACTATATAATCATTACAATAAAAATCGATAATAATTTAAATTTATGACATATTTATGTCATCTTTTTTATTGATTGACCTTGAGTGATTTCATTTAAAGAAAAGAAATTAAACACGTGTTATTCAATTAAATTAATAATCAAGTCACGTGCTACTTTATAAATAGAAATTGATGAACCGTTATAGATTTTTATTAGAAGGGGGATATTGTGGAGATTTTAGGGATTTTAATAATTGAATTCAATAGTTAATTAAAGCTATACCATCATAGAAAATCTAGAAGCACTGGAAAGATGTTTTGTTTCTGTATGAGACTACTCAGCAGTGTATGTCCGGCTCAGTAGTCTATAGGTTAAGCGTTCGCGCGCGAGGCTGATAGGTTTTGGATTTGAATCTAATGGGCGGTTTCGTTGATGCGCTCTGCTGCGGAGCTCCATACTAGGGCGAAACAGTCGTTGTAGACCTATTTATTTCTGTTATGTAGAATTTCGTAGAGTGAAGAATTTTTTAAATGAATAAATAGATTGTGTCAATAGTTTCTATCAATCAAATTAATATTAGCTAGAAAATTATTAGCATCAGAAAGGGATTTTGTGGATATTACAGGATGAGAACACGGCTGTGCACTTCTGAGGAGTCCCACACCAGGACAAAACGATCATCCAATGCTTCCAGGTTTTCCATAGTGGTCTAGATTCAATTAACTAATTAATTCAACTATTAAATTAGAAAATGATTGTTTGCTTAAAATAAATAAAGAAGAGGTTTGGGTTAATTGGAAATTTACTATCTCGATGTTCATTTATGAAGTAACATAGGATTAAACTATTAAAATTGTGTATCATAGGATCCACTTAATTTTAATTCCAATGTTTAAATGTAATCAGCCTCTAATATGATTCTGAGATCTTTACAGTAATTTGTTGGAGGCAGATACTATCGATGTTACTAAATGATAATTCCATTTGATCACTAATTGTTGAACATTGAATATGTGAACTGTTGAATTTTTACTCGTTAGTCTAAAGTTATCATTCTCACTTGAAGTATTGAATGTCCTAGATTCTATAGTTTGAAGGTTTGAATATGCATAACTCTGATGAGTTTCAAATAGATTTTTAAGTGCTTTTTAACTCTTTATCAGTTTCTGTTCGCCATGGAAACTGAACTTGGAACGATTCTAATTTAACAACTTATGGTAAGCAAAGATGGATAGTGGCTAACAGTGGAATCCAGGACGCGCGCCACGTCCTATTTCGTACTCGTCGGCTGGATGTACCTGCATCTCAGATTTGATGTTCACTCTACTACTCGAACCCAGTACCTTTCACTTCAAACGCCATCGCGTTACCCACTCAGCCACTAAGTCCCAAATAGGACGAAACGCGCGTCAAACTGGATTCCACTGCTAGCCACTATCCATCTTTATTTACCATGCTTGTGAATTTAGGCTATATCGTGGCAATACGCACAGTATGGACATATGCCAATTAGAAACTGACCAGTTGCAGTTCTAAACATCGATGGGAAGTTTCAAACAAACAATACTAAGTGAATTCAAACTTCACCCCATCGCACAAGCAAGTGGCTATCAGGACTCAGTGGCCGAGTGAATAACGCGATGGCGTTTGAAGCGAGGGTACTGGGTTCGAGTCCCATGGTGAACATCAACTCTGAGATGCAGGTACATCCAGCTGACGAGTCCGAAATAGGACGAAACGCGTGTCAAACTGGATTTCACTGCGAGCCACTATCCATCTCTGCTTAAACATGAACTCGGTTACTATTTATTGATCAGTCAATTGTTTTAAGATATTTTTAAAAGAGGATTAAACTATTCTAAACAATACTAAGTGAATTTAACAACTTATGTTTAAACTACTTGTATGTTTTATTTAGTAGGATATAAATGAATTAGATATTGATGAAATCTGTGCATTCACTACTCATTCACAGTTTTTACATATACATTCAAATGTGAAATAACAATAAAAAGGACCGACTGATTATTTTAACACTACTTGCCTATCTCATAAACTAGATTTTAATAACATACAGTGATAAACAACAACAACAACACCTTTTTCCCTTCTTTCCATAAGAAATAAAAAGTGGGAAAAGAATGAATAGTGAAAATAATAATTAAGTAGTTCACTTAACCTATAATTATAGTGTTTTTTTTTCAAAATGTAGGCATTTGGAGACAGAATTTTGTTTTTGTAGAAATTTAAGAAAATCAATTCAGCGGTTAAATTTAAGTCCAATAATCAATGGGAGTGACACTATGGAAACAATATATTGCTTAAATTTCACTCGGCATTGTTTGTTTGAATCTTCTCATTGATGTTTAGGACTGCAACTGGTCAGTCTATTATTGGCATATATGCATCCTGTGCGTATTGCATAGATATAGACTTAATTTACAAGCATTACAAGCAAAGATAGAAACAGATCAATTGCAGTCCTAAACATCAATGGGAAGATTCAAACAAACAATACTAAATGAATTTAAACTTCACCCCATTGCACAAACAAGTGGCTATCGGGACTCAGTAGCTGAGTGGATAACGCGATGGCGTTTAAAGCGAAAGGTGCTGGGTTCGAGTCCCAGAGTGAACATCAACTCTGAGATGCAGGTACATGCAGTTGACGAGTCGCAAATTGAACAAAACGCGCGTCCTGGATTCGATTGCTATCCACTATTCATCTTTGCTTATAATATATTTTTTGGTTTGGTGAAAGAATTGAAAATCATAATAATAAATACATGTAACTTGAATTGTGTATGATCTTACTGACTTTAAGGCTACATTTACCACTTTATTTGTTATTAGATCACAGTTTAACATTGCTCAAAAATGCATGAAATATTCAACTCAGCTTCACATCTTAGAAACTCTGTAATGAAGGCAATTTTTATAAATTTTAAATGGGATGAAAGTTGTATTTCATTGACCAGTCACTATTTCACTGAATATTTTGGATATTTACCACAGTTTAGAAATGGATAGTGGCTAAAGAATCAATCACAGTGAAAATACACCATTCAACTACAAGCTTAATGAATTATCTACCCCCTTCCAGTGTTTTGTGTAACACTATCGCATATATAGTATCTGTTCTATAACTCAAAATAATTATTATTTATCAAGAATATCAATTGCTTATTAACATATAAAACCAACTTAAAAATTAATATGGAAAAACTCTTGAATAATGTCCATTGATTTAGCTATCTAACAACAGAACTGACTATCCATTACAATTAGTCAGGATACATCATAGTTAAAAAATGTTTGGTTAATTCACTGGTCAATATTCCAAAATGTCGATCATTACTTACTTACTTACTTACGTCTGTTACCCTTCGTCGAGGAGCATAGGCCGCTCACCAGCATTCTCCATCCAACTCTGTCCTGAGCCTTCCTTTCCAGTTCTTTCCAGTTACTATTCAGCCTTTTCATATCGGCTTCTATTTCCCGGCGTAGTGTGTTCTTTGACCTTCCTCTTTTCCGCTTCCCTTCAGGATTCCAAGTTAGGGATTGAGTCGTGATGCACATTGGTGATTTCCTTAATGTATGTCCGATCCACTTCCAACGTCTTTTCCTTATTTCCTCTTCAGCTGGAAGCTGGTTTGTCCTCTCCCATAAAACGCTGTTGCTGATAGTATCCGGCCAATGGATGTTGAGTATTTTGCGTAGACAACTGTTTATAAATACTTGTACCTTCCTGATGATGGCCGTAGTAGTTCTCCACGCTTCAGCTCCATACAGTATGACTGACTGTCTTGACGTTCGTATTAAAGATTCTGACCTTGAAATTGGTTGAGAGTTGTTTTGAGTTCCATATGTTCTGCAATTGTAGAAATGCTGCCCTTGCTCTGCCAATCCTTGCCTTTACATCTGCATCCGATCCTCCTTGTTTATCAACGATGCTCCCCAGGTACTTGAATGTTTCCACCTCTTCCAGAGTTTCGCCATCAAGTGTGATTGGGTCTGTGTTCTCCGTGTTGCATTTGAGAATCTTGCTTTTTCCTTTGTGAATGTGGAGACCTATCGATGCGGAGGCTGCTGCTACATTTGCTGTCTTCATCTGCATTTGGTCGTGTGTTTGAGAGAGGAGGGCTAGGTCATTTGCGAAGTCCAAATCATCTAATTGATTCTGAGAAGTCCATTGTATTCCGTATTTCCCTTCAGATGTCGAATTCGTCATAATCCAGTCAATCACTAGAAGGAAGAGAAATGGGGAGAGTAGACAGCCTTGTCTGACTCCGGTCCTTACTGGAAATGCATCTGTCAGCTGTCCTTCATGCACCACTTTGCACTGTAATCCATCGTATGAGTTTTGGATAATGTTGACGATCTTCTGAGGAACTCCATAGTGTCGAAGAAGTTTCCACAATGTTCTCCTGTCCACGCTGTCAAACGCCTTCTCATAGTCGATGAAGTTGACGTATAGTGATGAGTTCCACTCAACTGATTGTTCAACGATGATCCGTAGTGTCGCAATCTGGTCTGTGCACGACCGATCCTTACGGAATCCAGCCTGATGATCCCTAAGTTCGGCGATCATTAATGTAATAAATTATCATTATTACTGATGTGTACTCTCAATTTTGAGAAAAATAACGATTATAATAAACTTCCTAGTAGAGCCTTGTTACCAAATGAACTACAATTTGAGCTTTACATTTTGTGCTCAAACTGAATCAAATGTAGAGAGAAGTTAAATGCTGTAATTTATCAGTTGAAAATTGAGTGAGTTAATTATTATTAAATTACTAATTATTAATTGATAAGTATGTAATGATTAAATTTATCAGTTGATCGGAAGATATAAATGGTAAGAGCTTAAGTAAGTGGCTGGCAATCGGTGACCTTTATTTATTTATTTATTTATAATATACCACTTGATTGATGTACTAATTATTAAGTCAATAAACAATTCTTGTCGTTTTATGATAGTTGGTGACTAGTGCATGAGTTTAGGGACGATCGTATTGTCCTATTTAGAACCTGTCAACCGGATGTAATTGCATCGTAGTGTCCATATTGAAATTCAAACGCAGTAACCTTTGTTTGAATTGTCAACGCATTATCTACTGAGCTACCAAGTTAGTATAGTCATTGACTTATTCAAAGAGTATGAAGTTGTTTGTAATTGTTTGTATTATGCTGTACATGACAGAACTGCGGCTGATTGATTTTTATCCACTGAACAAGCTATTGACTATCACAACTCTGTAGTTCAATGGATAATTCGTTGTCGTCTGAAGCGATAAGTGTTGGTTTTGGGTTTAATTATGAACATCAACACTGGGATGCAAGCACATACAGCTGTAGAGACCTAAATAGTACAGATTAGGTATATTGAATTACAGTGTTAGGTACAACCCTGTTTTACTAAGAAATGTGTTACAAAATGTCTTTGTCAAAGCAATTAACTCAGTGTGAAAATATGTCTACAGAGGCAGTTCACTTTCAGTCCTGCATATCGACAAAAAGAAAATACAAACCCATGCAAGATATAGAGTTATTGTTTGGTGAATTAATTATGATATTTTTACCTACTTTCGGCAAAACAGTTACTCGTTAGTGTATTTTCATACGACCTTAACTAAAAACTTTCCTTTGAATTATTATTTAGTACAGATCAAGAATTATGGTCAGTTACCCACATATAAGTTACTCAATATTACAACAAATATAACTTATGTTTTTTGATGGTCGAAGGCAATCAACAGGTACTACTTGGTGCTTACCAAAAACAGAGTACCTATAATCTTTAGGTAACCAGTACATCAATACTCTCTATATTGCACCAGTTTCCTACTATTGTAGTGTGGTCTGCTTATATCCATATAAGTAGTATATGGCGATGGTCAGACGTAGAATGTATTTTGGCAGAAGACCGATAACGAAAGAACTGAGATGAAGCGCAATTGGTGGGAAAATGCATGAACAATAGAATTAGAGAAGATGGATTGATATTTACAGAAGGAACAGTGAAGAATGAGACAATTGGTTGCTAATTTGCAAATCAACTGTTTGCTGTATGGTTATCAGAATTTAGTGAGATAGTCTGTAATTTTTGCGTTAATACATTTGATTGCCCCCAACCGGTGTTTTGTTCACTACCCTATGATGATAATACAGTTATTTTGCCTCTCTACTTTCCAAATGATTTATTGAAGTAAAGTATAGTAACTTATACCAATTCACATTTTTACTAAGACCTACTTTATCTACAGAGAGATGATTTGTACACTTGGTGAGTAATAAATGAAAGGTAAGGTCACAGATTAAAATCGGTTGTGAACATTCACTGTGCACTGGAAATGTCAGTTTGAGATTCCAGTTAAGGAAATCAGTAGTCTTTCCAAACCCTTATAAATAACTAAAAATGGACAACTAACAAAACACCTCATGTGTTTAATACTACGATTATCTAAACATCGATTAGTTATCTTTTAACTAATTTCTCCTAGTGGATGACTCTGGAAGGCTCTGGGAGACTCCTGTGTGAATTGGTCCAGTTGAAGTGAATAAACAAAGAAGAATGAAAATCAAATCCATTCCAAAGAAATCACGAATTGATCTAAGCTAGACCATCATTGAAGACCTGAAAGGACTGAACGTCCGTTTCGTCTCAGTATGGGACGCACCCGCGAACTGACACGTGGGAATCGAATCCAGGTTACTCGGTCTCGCATGCGAACGCCTGACATCTTGACAACTGTGCCGGTACTCAAATTTGTTGATGTCTAACTTCAATAAGTTCGCGATATTTTTCGGTTGTCTTCGATTGTTCTCGGTGAATAACTGCTTCAAACCCGACACAGTAGATTTTCACCGGTTACGGATTCCCGCTAGAACTCCTATTAAAGATAGTCATTAGGGAACACATGATATTTATTGTTATGGGGTTATGAACATTGTTCAATGTCATTAAGACCCTACTTTCTGAATCGTGGGTGTGAACTATTGAGGAGTCTCTAACTAAGACGAAATGGTCTCCCAGTTCTTCTATTTTTTCAGTGGTAGTCTATCATTGATCGGTTCATGAATTCAATGGAGCTCAACATTCTCCTCAACTATATATTTGAATCCTTTAACTTCCGGTCAAATTTACTAACATTTAAAGATTACACTGAATAAAGCAATCTACTTAGTATCTCAACTGTCATGAAATGCCATGTGATTATCAGTCAACTTCAAATTTTAAATAAGTACAGAGTTAGAGAAATCACAGCACTCAGTAGCCGAATGGATAACGCAATGGCGTTTGAAGCGAAAGTTACTGGGTTCGAGTCACAGAGTGAACATCAAATCTGAGATGCAGGTACATCCAGCCGACGAGTACCAAATAGGGCGGGGCGCGCGTCAAACTGGATTCCACTGCTAGCCACTATCCATCTTTATTTACCATGCTTGTGAATTTAGGCTATATCGAGGCAATACGCACAGTATGCACAAATGCCAATTAGAGACTGACCAGTCGCAGTTCTAAACATCAATGAGAAGATTCAAACAAACAATACTAAATGAATTTACGTACTTATAGTTTCCTCATTTTATTCAAACAAAATGAAACAAACTGGAAAAGACAATAGTAACCAAATAAATAAACAAATAAATAACTCGATTAATTTTTTTCTTACCTGAGTTTGTGTTAATCCCAACGATGCAGCTAATTCTGCTCTTTCAGGTAAACTTAAATACTGTGTTAAATGAAAACGTTTTGCCAATTGTTGTAATTGCATACTAGAATAAATTGTACGTGGTTTACGTAATTTTTTATTTTTCTCATGATTAATTATTCGTGTACAATTCGCTGTTGATGATGTTGTTTGAATGATATCAGATACGGAGACACTGGATGATGTCATTATTTTCCTTGATAAAGATAATGATGATGTGGAGGAAGAGGAGGATGATAGTGGAACTGTTGTCATTGTTGTTGTATATCCGGTAATCGGAAAAGCTGAATTGTTGATAAGTTGTCGTGATTGTGTAAAATTCAACATTTTAGTCATATTGTTCATCATTTCATCATTGTTATAGTCTACAATCATTCCACTAACAAATCCAATTTCATGTGCTGTATGTTTGTTATAATTTTTTGCTATTGTTAATGCATGAGGATTACTGTTTGTTAATTGAATAGGAAAGTTAACGTCTAATTCATTTATAGTATGGTTTAAATTCAATTGATAATCTGTTCTTTGTCTTGTCCCACATTCACTCACATAACCATCTTGACCAACATCATCATTTCCTTCGTCATTTTCTTCATCATCATTGTCATCACCTTCAAGTAGACTTGTCTTTAATTTATTAATGTCATTCTTCCAAGTGGACTTTTGTTGCTCCATTAAAAAATTACTATAATGATGGTTATTACTATTCATAAAATGTTTATTTGACTGTAAATAAGCAGTCAGTGTATTATTGAAACCATTGTCTCTACAATTCACATTACTACTTACATTAGTCTGATGATAGGCTTCATTGAATTCAGTCAAATTCAGACATTTTTGGGAATACGGGTCATCATTTTGTGTTGAATATAAATTCATATTCAAATATTTCTCATAATTGATTTCTTTTATTCCATTAGAATGAAATTTATCATCAGTACAATCTAAACTACTGATTATATTCTTATGAGTAGCATCGTCATCTTCAGTAGGTAGGTTGATCTTACTAACTACTGCCAAAGATAATGATGACGATGATGATGTGGAACATTCAGATGATGAATTTGAAAATGAAGAGTTTGATGAAGTGTAACCTGACGAATCGGTGATACAATGAGTTGGGTAACATGAAATATGATCAGGGTATACTGGTTTATTATCGGAAATCAATGATTGTTCACATTCATTTTTTGAGTGATCACTATAAATATTTCCATCGACCATTTGATTATTGCTATTGGACCAGTCAATCATTTTGGAGTTTTCTGGTTGTCTTAAGGCTGACTGAAATAGACAGTTATCTTTTATGATTCCATTGTTGGTAGCTTGATGATAATGAGGACAATGGTATGAGTCGCCTAGTTCTTTATTTTGTCCCTGTACTTCAGATGAATTAGTCTTGTTCTCATTGAAATTATTTAATTCTTTGTTGGATTTGTTAATAATATCACCATGATATTGATCGAACTTATTTCCTGCGGAATAATCAAAGTTAGCAAATTTTATTAACAGTTCAGTGAAAAATGATAAACAATTCTACAATAATTTCAAGTATTATAAACAAAGATGGATGGTGGCTAGCAGTGGAAACTAGGAAGCCCGCCTCACCCTATTTCAGACTCGTCAGCCAATTGTACCTGCATCCCAGAGTTGATGTCCACTCTGTGATTCGAACTTAGTAAATTCCTCTCCAAACGCCATCGCGTCATCCACTAAGTTACTGACTCCATGAATCCAGTAACTTGTACGATCGGTTGAAATTTTAGTTCATTTCTGTATTATTTGTCTGAATCTTCCCACTGATGTTCAAAACTCCAACTGATCAGGCTCTTATCGGCACATGTACATCCTGTATGGATTGCTTCCAAATTGCCTGAAGTTACAAGCATTGTAAGCGACAACGGATAATTTTAAATGTTTTAAACTCTGGGAAAAACGAAAATATACAAAATCAGGAACAGGATGACACATTAAAATTAATCAAATCAGGTCATGTTGATGGAAGAGAATATTAATAAATATTTGTAGTTATATATTAATGTGGTTAAAAAAGTTAGATGAGGAGTATTCGTGTTTTGCTAAGCCTATCAACCGCAATGTTACAACGGTAAAATTCCTAATTATAATAATGAATGACATAAGTTCGAATCCCCCCTAACACTATATGTCAACTAAAACGAAACTTAGATCAAACAAGACTTTATGGCATATCCCACATATTAGAGGACAATAAACTGTTATCAAAGTTTAGTAAACTTTTGACAATGGAAGACGGATTTTTAAATCAAGGCATCACTGATCTCATCTTATTTATTCCTATTCATATTTTAGATAATTAGTAGAAGCATCATAAGCCATGGAACCACTCAGGTCGACAATGATGAAGTATACTAAAATAAATGTAATTCGTTTAGTATATGTAAATTCTTGTAATAGGCTCCCAAATACATTTAGTAATTGAGATGCAATTTCACATAGAATAAAAATTAAGTAAGCATGTAGTTGGGATTCCTGAGTTAGTAAATTAATGCTTAGAGAGATGATCAAACTCCGTCATCGATTCAGTCATACACAATGTAAAAATTGGGACATATGTTCATCTGTTTAAGCTGTGACACCGTATTAGCACATCAGGATGAAATTATCAAATTTGATCCTTGAGTAGTGAAAAAAATGATAGTATCCGTAGATAAAGAAAAGATTAGGTAACTAAATCAGACAAAAGAGTTTAGAGAGATTTTAGGAATACGACTGAAATGATAAACAAAGAGTGAATGCACGTACGTCACTGTAATTGATTCTGAGCCATGTCATATAACCATTTACAAATTCACGTTCTAGTACATTCTAGTACATTTAAGTGATAAAAGAAAAGACAACATTGTGAAGAAATTAAAAGAGGAAACCGTTTGCGTTCGAGACCAGTATTTACGAGTTTGAGTCCCGGTGGTAGGATTGTGGATGACCAATGTTGATAAGTCGCATTCACTAACGAAACATATGTTCAGTGCTTATTAGTTCTTAATGGTCTCCTTACCAAGATCAGAATAAGTGGGCAGTAGTAATCTATGATGAGAGATACAATTCAGTTAAGAACTTAGCTTTACAACAGTTCTTTTAGTTAATACAGTTTCTATAACTTTTATAATGAATGTAAAAGAAAACTACAGTGGGGTATCCATTCGTTTCTGTTTTAAGTTATATCTGATCACGTTAGAGTTGGCAAGTCTCTCATCATCGAGTTGAAACAGTTGGACAGTCATCGATAATTGAAGAATATTTCAAGACTGTATGACTGACTGATCACAAAGTGGTGATCGATATTATGTTTTTCCTTTAGTATTTTAGTGCTGATAAAATGTCATCAATCCGATTTCAATAATTGAGCAGACAGTCCAAATGAATCGGTATCACGTGCACTGTATTAAAACGTTAGGTCGTTGAGGATAACTGGGAAGTACTTCCATCATTCGTAAAGCCAAGAAGAATTGCACCGATATTTCGTCTTATTTCAAAAAGTTTCAGGATCGTGTACATAAAACGACATTTAAATTTGAACCCAAATCCTTCAGCTATCACGGCAAACATAAATACATTCCAACAAGTGAGTCAGAAACCAGTGTTTTACACGTCCACTAACTGATTACATTCCCTGATTTCTGTCTCAATCGTAATTTTTGCCAGTATTTACCAGGTTTTAATTCCATATTGTACATAATTGCATATTATTGCCAAGTAGCAATTATTTGTCACAGATGAGACATCAGTCCTCGAATTTGTTGAGCATTCGTTTTTATCATCCAATACATTTGCGATATAAAGTATTTTTGAACAATTTTCCGCTCATTTCACTTCCATCTTTGTTATTCGAAGAGATGACAGATAATTACATTAAATATACTAGGCAATGAAAGCAGATATTAAGATAGTAAGACTAATTATAAATATTTACGAGTGTATACGAGTTACAGTCAATCATTGTTCGAAAATTTTTCATACATATTTGTTTTTATAGTTGAAATCATGAATCAATTGAAGCTAGACCACCATGGAAAACGTGGAAGCACTGGACAGTCGTTTTGTTTTATTGTGGTCTAGCTTCAATTGACTTATGATTTCAACTATAAAATTACTAAAATCTCCACAAAATACCCCTTCTGATATAAGTTGGTGGTTGGAGGTGGTCAACAGGAAACCCTGGACCTGGGTTTCCTGTTGACCACCTCCAACCACCATCTTATCTCAACATAGTGCATGCAGTACCGAGCCACCAAAACTAGTGGCCACATTGCAACTAGATTGATAGCATTCAATCAGCACTAAGAAAGACTTGACACGCATGACATTGATCACCACCCAGTGATCAATCAATTGTGACCCCTTCTGATATTTTTTTGGATATTCGCAAAAAAACTTGAATTTTGTCTTGATTGAGCATAGTTTGTGGTGAAACACTTTTTATCGTGATTAAATGTATAATATTGAATAAAGTGAGTATTACCATTATCAATAAAGGTAAACTGTTTATCATACAAATGGTTAGAGTGAAGTCATTTCAAAGTATACTACTGAATTATTGGTTCAAATAATGTTACTGATTATAATTCAGATGACTGAGTAGTATGTGTTATGATTACTAGAGTTTAACTAGAAAATTCACTTTGTTTTTTATGCGATGCGTGTTGTTACAGAGACTGGATACTTCTTTGAGGTTTAAAAATATTAGTCAAGATATTTTATGGAGATTGGTTTTTACTTGTAGATGAGAGTCATCATAGATAGATGTAAGTTTAAGTTTCAAAAGATGTAAAATGAAATGTTCATTATTCTTTCTCAAGGATAATTCGGTTGATATCAGATCTTTAATTTGAAAAAAGAAGTGCTGTTTAAAAGAAACTAAATATTCATCATTTAGAATGCATAAATTGTGACTAGCAGCGGGATTCAATGCACGTCATTCACCTTATTTAAGGCTTGTCATAGTTTAATGTACTTGCCACATGTTAGTGTTACTGTTTACACCGGAAACACGAATGTAGTACCCATCACAAATAATGTAGCTCTTAGAACGGGAACTGAAGCGGTAAATGTAGTAGCTCTTTAATCTAAATGCAATTTTTTTTATTTGGGTTAAAAGTGAGATAATCTAATTACCATTTAATCTTATCAGTTGTCTAAAGAAAAAAACCCAGTTATTCGAAGATCATTTTGAATAAAGAAGATTCCAGTGTCGTTAAAAATGATATCCTATTACTATAGAAATGTAAGTTCGAGTTATCCACCAACTCTCTGTTATGTACCTATTTATTGGACTAAATCCCGACACAAATATGGTAAGATTCGATGCTCTCATGAAGATCATTCTCTAATAATCACTACTCACTCACTGAATGAGCAGAAAACTGTCCAGAACTTCTAGTCATATTGAACTTAGTGAATATGAAAAATGTGAAGATAATCTCACCCATAATTCATCGTATATGACAATGATATTTTTTTCAAGAATGATATTGCTTGTTAATATAATTAAGCATAATATCTCAGTGCAAACACCAATACATTCAGCTGCAAATACATCCAGCTGATGAGCATCGGATGAGACGAAGCCAGATTTTTAGATTTCATTGCTAATCATCATACAGATGTAATGAAAATTATTATTTTAAAAGACAATAACAAGATGTTTTCACAAGATATTAACACCATTGGATGCCGACTAGCTTAGTCGTCTATCGGTTAAGTGCTCCGGCGCGAAGCTGGTAGATGCTGGATTCAAATCTCGCGGATGCGGGATAGTGGATGCGCACTGCTGAGGAGTCCCATAATAGGACGAAACGGCCGTCAAGCAGTGTTTCCAGGTTTCCCATGGTGGCATAGCTTCAATTGACTCATGATTTCAACTATGAAAATATCGACAAAAACCCCTTCTAACCAATACTAAGATAATTCATTCGAGATACACATATGTTAAATTAAAGACTGTTTAGTTGCAGACCTTAATATCAACAGTTGAGAAATATCAAAACTCTTACAAATAATTTAATATGATAGTTTCAACATGAATTTTTATGGTATTCGATTGAGACGGGGAATCTCATGTTTAAACTGAAACACTCAATTAAAACAATAATAATAATAATAGATTATCTTACTATTTATTTTATTAATTAGTGAATTTTCATAATGTTCATCATAACTGTTAGATATTTCCAGATTTTTACCGCATTTATCATGATTATTATTCCAATTAGAGTTTGTTTTCATCAATGTTTCCAGTTCATAATCCACATAATTGATTAATTGATCATGACTTGTACTCTTAACTTCAATATTGACTTTGGAAGTATCTATACCGAATTCATTACTACTACTTATATTATTATTAATAGTAGTATTCATGATTTTATAATCATTGTTATTATCATGATTTAAATGTTGAGTAGATTTTCTAATTTCATAATCAATCTCTCCACATTTTTTCATAGTGTTATTCACTTCATTATCTTCGTCATTATCACGATGATGATGGTGAGGATGACATGGAATATTCAGTTTTTCACAAGTCATCTGATTAATTATCCAAGAACTTTCAATGTTATTTTCACCACTAGTATTATTATTATTATTATTATTATTATTCGAGATTGCATTCATTGCATAATCTGACCAATTCAATGATTTTTCGATTACATTCAATGTTTCAGTGTTCATCTCAACCAGTATGATTGTTATTATTTAATTCAATCAGAAATAATAAACTAGCTTCATGAGTAATACCTGTACATATGTATATGTATTAGTGTCTACGTATGAGAAGCTGAATAATAGGCATTTTTTTAAAAAAAAAAAACAACTAAAGTCCACACTCTTCAACTGGAAAAAATATTGATATTGATATTTGAACAAGAGAAAAAATAAAGTATGAAACTACTGAATAACACAAAGTTTTCTTTGTTTAAATTATGTGTATTATACGTTGAACAAATGAATACATTCAAATACTTTTGATGATAGGGTTTCACAATACTAAGATAACTGGAAGTCAAAAAGAAAAGTAAATTATTCTTATTCTTAGGTTGTTCAAGATGAAAATTCAATTTAAGTCAATATACAATTTATAATGGTAAAAGAATTCAAACTATGGTATTGTTTGGTTTAGATATATATGTATGTATTAGTATAGATAGTTATTTTACATTATTTTATACGATAGGGAAATTTGTTTATAGGTTGATTTAGAGAAGAAACTTATATTATCCATCATCCATGTACATTTAACAATAGAACTATCTACCTATCTACTAATCGACCGCAATATATAAATATATATATATATATATATATGTACACATACTTGCATACCATACACAAGTGTTTAGGCATGCTAACATATTAGTTTCCTATTTATTATTTATTTATTTATTTATTCTTTAACCATATACTTAAGTATAACTAGAAAAATATGTGGGGTTTTATTTGTTCCCTTTCTCTATATAAGATAACTTCTATCTAACTAATAATTTCTTTCTATCTTGTTGATTGGTTGATTGATTCAAATGATTATAGGAAAATTAAAGACATGGAAACAAATATAATCTTAGTGATTATTAAAATTAAAATAATTTTTTTGTTGTGTGGATAATTTCAACCAATAGGATTTTTTGTATAAAATTATTAAATAAGAACCAATCAGATTTGAGTAATTTGTCGATCGAATTATTATGGAAATTCAATGCTCTTCTTTCAAATAATTAATAAGAATATAGAATTCTCAGTACAAAATATTTCAACAAGTTTCATTTTTCATAGTTGAAATTATGAATTAATTGAAGCTAGACCACCATGGAAAATCTGGAAGCATTGGACGGCTGTTTCGTCCTATACTGGAACTCCTCAGCAGTGCATATCCACGATTCCGCACTCGCGAGATTCGAAGCCAGGACCTACCAGTCAGAGCACTTAACCGATAAACCATTGAACCGACATCCAACGGTGTTGATGTCTAACTTCAACCAATCCACGAAGTTTCATTTTCTTATTTCTTGATCAACCCTTGCTATAAATATTGAGTAGTTGCTAGTTAGATGTTAGTAGTTTAGAAATCAACATATGAACGACGTTCATTCTTTTCGATACATATTGCCAACAACTACGATGTCTCTGATTGGGCTTTTTTGTAACTTTTACAGTGAAACATCGTAAACTTTTCAGAAACGCAACTGGATATGTTATGTGACTAGTAGGCAAAATAATGCTTTAAAACAAACAAGAAAACAGATAACTTGTTGAATTATCCAGATGACAGTAACAGGTAACCCAGGTATTCAAGCAGGCCGCCTTACAATGTTAAAAAAACGGAGTTTATGACAAACAATAGAATCGATACACGAATTGATCGTTAATCAAAGTTATATAACACTTTATATTAACCGAGTTCTATTCATTAAATGACTGAAGGTCCAATAGTCTGTTACTTGGCATGAATTTATATGTTATCGTCACGTTAAATGATTGAGACTAATCAGCGAGAATTTCTGATATTACACTTTATTTCAAATTTTAATTATAAGTAAAACATATCTGTTATCTTGAATAAACTAGTATCCTCTTATATTCATAAAATTTCAAATACTATCACCTATTATATTGGTTAGGGTTTTCACTTCACATAGTTGATATATGGTACTATATCTGACTAGTTTGTGTTACCATTTATGGGTTCTATGCAATATATCCTTTAGTCACGCGTTGTAAAATATAAATTTCATCATCAGCGAGAAATGGCAAAGCTCTAGAAATATATTCAGTCCAGTGAGATAAGTTAGTGGCTATCTGGACTCAGTGTGGTGTGGTCTACTTATATCCGTATAAGTAGTATATGTTGTTGGTCAGATATAGAATGTATTTTGGCAGAACTCCGATGAGGGAAGAACTGAAATGAAGCGCAATTGGTAGGAAAATGCACGAAAAATGTAATTAGAGAAGAAACAGTGAAGATCGAGACTATTGGTTGTTAATTTGCAAATTAACTGTTCATTGTATGGTTATCAGAATTTACTGAGATAGTCTGTAATTTTTTTTAAAAATACATTCGATTGACACCAACTAGTGTTCTGTTCACTACATCAGTATTCTGTAAAATGAAGCATCAAATCTGCGGTTTCGTGTTAGCTTTAATACTACGATGAAGATATATGTACATTACAGGTTGGGAATTAGACAAGATGCATGTTTTAGAGTAATCTACCATTGACAAACCAAAACATGTCACCATATTTTTTTTCTGTGGTGAAAATTAGTTTCCTCACTATTTGAATAGCTTAATGAAGGTGAATAATTATTCAATAATTAGATTAAATCAATATCAGATTATTAACACAGATAATTTAAAGATTTGGATGTTGTTCTTGGTTACTTTGGTTGAGATTTCTCTTGGTTATTGCGTAATATTGTCGTATTGCACCATGAAATAACTGAAGCTAAGATGTCTTCTTTGGTTTGAATTATATACAACACAATTGAGTGAAACATTTTCTTATTTCAAACCCTTGAAAGCAAATCATAATATTATAAGCTATGAAGTAGTCAACTATAGGCTAAAGTTAATTAATTCAACAGCACTGTATTGGTTTTCATGTCAAAAACATTGTTGAAATCACGTAGCGAAGTCAGGTAAGAAAGTTTTTAAAAGCCTGTGAGAAATTTCCAGCTATACCATTACAGTGTGATCATTCTCAATGATACAAACTCATAAGATTCACATATGCCATGACTAGTGGAGTTCAATTCGTGTCTGGTTTGAGAAAGATATCCATCGTAGCCAATAGTCGAGAGTTGCACAATATCACGAATTGTCCGTAGTTAGACATTAACACTGCCTGATGCCGGGTCAAAGGTCTAGAAAGTGAGCATTCGTGTGGGTTACCTAAAGGCTTGGGTTAACTTCTTGAATGACGAGTCGTGGATACGCACTGTTAAAAACTCCATATAATGACAAAACGGCAGTCCATTGACTCCAGGCTTTCAATGATGATCTAATTAAGATCAGATAATAATCTAAACTGTAAAAGCTATGCGATCTTCAAATGTCAACTATATTATTTCAATTTTTGTTCAAATTAACTATTTGTATCTATCGAATGCATGTATTTACAGGCTTTCTTAGGGTGTTTACAGAAGAATTCATGAAGAACCGTTACATCGATTCGTAAGTTTTTCCTCATCGTCTATTCTTTGGAGAAACTAGTGATGATTACCATTGGATTTATCCATCAGCGATGAAAATGTATGTTGTAGTTGCAAGACTGATTGTCGATATTTACGAACGAATATAAATGACAGTTAATCACTGTTTACTTACATTTATACATCTTTTTCGTGATATTCAGAAGTTAAATACTTAGAAAACGGGACAGTCACAGTCGTATTATTCGATAACTGATGATTAAAACATTTTGCTGTGATCAGATGTATGATGTTAAATAAAGAAAAGGTTGTTATCATTGAGAGTATACAACTAGTGATCATCGAATAGGACTAAACAATTATCTTATTTCGTCCTGTGACATATCGTCGGTGTATCCTGATCACACAGTTTGAGATCGAACCCATAATATCCACATTTTGTAACGAGGTTATTATCTTTAAGGTACTCAGTTAGAGAAAACTCGGTGGTTAGTGTTTCGAGGCCCAATAAATTTTTGATATAAATCGATTAATCCTTATTGCCATCAACTATATTTGTGTTCACACGAATATAGTAGAACAGTTTTATTAAACAAGAGTCCATCAACGCGTTTAATTTATATGCTTAAAATATTCCATAACCCAGGTAATATTCGAATCCGTTCCCTACCCATCAAACTACCAATCAGAGCAACCAGTAAACCTGTAAATGACTTTATGTTATTTAAATTTGAAATACGGGGCTACATGGTACCATAAATAAAAAAATCTCAGTAAGTCCAAAATGAAGTCATTCACAGTATGAATCTAATTGGCAGGTTTACCAATAATTGAAAGCATGAGTCAATTGAAGCTAGACCACCATCGAAAACCTGGAAACACAGGACGGCCGTTTCGTCCTATTATGGGACTCCACAGTGGCAGTGCGCATCCACGATCCCGCACTTGCGATATTCGAACCCAGGACCTACCAGTCTCGAGCCGGAGCCCTTAATTAATATATTCATATGCTCACTAGTGACTTCGAGAAGTACATCCAAGAGCTCTAGTGAGAAGCAGTGACCAGTGGAGTTCAAACCATGTCTGTCATGAGCTAGGAACTCACTGACGACAATTGGTGAATGGTTGCTCAACTTCGTGGATCAGTTGAAGTTAGACATTAACACCGTTGGATGCCAGCTCAGTGGTCTATCGGTTAAGGGCTCTGGCTCGAGACTGGTATGTCCTGGGTTCGAATCTCACGAGTACGGGATTGTGGATGCGCACTGCCACTGATGAGTCCCATAATAGGACGAAACGGACGTCCTGTGTTTCCAGGTTTTCCATGGTGGTCTAGATCCAATTGACTAATGCTTTCAACTATGATAAATACTAAATCTCCACAGAACCCCTTCTGATAAATAATATTACCAATAATTAACAGTAACGTGAGAACGAAAAGGGGTCACTACTGAACGGAATTGTGCAATAGATGCATTTAAATACACATATTCCTTACATGCAAGTTAGTAATTTAAAAGAAAGTTCAATAATGAAAAATACATGATTAGCTGAGATATAAATTTAGGATTTTTAGTACAATAGAATTCATGTAGGCATGTTTAGTAAGTACAGTTAAGTTGAATAATCAGTATGGAGTCGTGGAGATTATAATATTTTTGATTGAGATCATGAATTGATTGATGTTAGACCACCGTTGAAAACCTGAGAGCAATGGAAAGCCGTTTCGTCCTATTGTGGTGGCGGAATTTCGTGAATTGGTTGAGGTTAAAAATTAAAACCGTTAGTCTAAGGGTTAAGCCTTCACGCGAGACCGAGGACTCTGGGTTTGAATCCCGCGAGCGAGATCGTGGGCGAGCACTGCTGAAGAGTCCCACAATGTGACGAAACAGCCTTCTGGTGCTTTTAAGTTTTCAATGGTGCTCTAACATCAATCAGTTCATGATCTCAACCGGATACATAAGTTGAATAAGTTCTTATAAATGTGAGGATAATCGTCAGAATAAATATAGATAACATAAGAGTAGAGAAACAATGGTATGATTAAATGGTATGCCAAATATTTAGTTATAGACTAAGTTGTGATAAATATTCATATTAAGAATACATATATATGCTGATTTACTGGAGGAAAAATAGTTTCCAGTATGTTTCCCCGTTTCTAATTATTTATTTCGTCCATTCATAGGACAAGTCACGTATTTTCCATTACAATTTCCTGGTATATATTTCAACAGCAATCCCACTGTTTTCTATCATCTAGACTACAATATTTATTTAGATGGACATTGATGACATTTGACAATTTCAAAATGATTTTTTAAAAGATTATTCTATCATAGATTCATTATGGAATGTTGAACAACCACTATATGATAGTTGATATCTATCCTGAAGGTGTATTGTGTGTTGGGGAACCAGTGTTCATACCAACATGTATAAGGTAATCTATAGTAAAGAAGGGATAAAAGAAAGTGTAAATCACCAACTCTGTAATCATATAAGATGATATATTTATAATAATAGCATAAAAGTGTAAGATTAAGACGACTTGACAATCAGAAACTAACCTTGTAAAAAGATAGTTTTGTATTGATTTCTAATAGAGATAGATAAAATCGAGATTTATTGACCCAGAACAAATCATTCAGGTATCAAGAATGCTGGCTGAAACTAGACGTCAGTAGAGTAAGATTTCAAATCTTTTAAAATAAAGGAATTTCTTAGAACATAAAAAAATTGAGCAAAGATGATGTTACAACCTGAACTGTTGAGAAGACCCATTAAAAAACAAACAAATGAATAAACAATAATGGAACAGTTAAGAAAGAAAAATTTATACTTAAATTTTAGTCTATTTGACTTGTCCTATTACTAACAATAATTTATCAATCATAACTGTAAGGATGGCTAATTGGCAAACTCAAGGAAGCCTCAAGAAGCTCAAAAAGAGCCGAAGACATTCCATCCAATCACTACTAGGGGAAGATTCTAGAATGTCAACGTGTAGCTTTCCTATTGGGTGATTAAGAAGGACCCACTATGTGCCTATTAGCTGTCCAAAATGATGATTTACTTTCAGCCAAAAAAACTATAAATACATGAGATTTTTGTACTATACTTCACACTGTTTGGGGAATAAAATTCCTACTTACTAGTCTTCTGTCTTCTCTCTTGCAACGTTGCGGATTCGATCGTTCAAGTAGTCTAGTAGTATGCGGCATAGTAAGAATCAAAGCTCTAGATATAACAATAACTTTTACTGATTCTTATTACTATCATGACTATTATTATTATCACTGTTGCTACTACAGTTATTAAGAGTGATAATTAGCTTGGTCACAGAAAGCTAATACCAGAAATCTCATTCTACTGTCGCTCTACCCATCACTTCTCACTGATACATATATATACTCATTCATCTACATTTCTTTGAAGTGTTATGAACTTTTTATCCTTGTAGAAGAAAAGCCACTTTATAACCAGTCTTTGATTGTTTGTGTTTATGTGTTGTATAGAATATTTATTCACCAGTGTATACATAACTGGTAATTAAATCTCTTATTCATACCAAATTCAGTTATCATGTGACAACAGGTCATGGTTTAGCCAACTTTTCTTCTGTGGCTACTACTACTACTACTATTGCTTTATCTACTACTTTCCTTCCTAGTATTACAAGTAGTATAATACTTGTATATACATGAACACTAATAATAATAATAGTCTTAGTTACTAAGACATTCAACACATCTTCTAAAATTATAAATAACCAAGGGGCAAATTTTAAGATTACCAGTTGTTGTTTTTTTCATTTTATCATTTTGATGTCAACATGGATATTGTGAAAATGAGTATGGCTGAAATGTCGGTTTGTATGTAAAGTGTTAAATATGTATATATATATATGTGTATGCATGACAACAAGATTCTTACGTAATCTATTTTTGTAAGAAACAGAAAAAAGAAATCTTAAAAATAAAAATAAATTTTTTTTATTATTTACAAGTGATTCATGTTTTTCAATAGTAGCTAAGGGAAGAAATCAGAATGAGAGTTTTTATTTCACTTCAAAGTTGGTAGTTGAGTGTCTATTAGATCCTACAGGTTAATATCAACAGTAAAACTTGAATTCAGTTTATAATGTTAACCAGTATCAGTCTTTTTCGGTGTATGTGAACTTTTTATATGTGTAATTGTATAGTTTTTATCTTGGAAAAATTGCTCGGAGTTCAATCCTGAATATTAACAACGAGATAGTACAAGGGACAATAGGTTAATATCATGTCGTTTAAATAAGTTCGTAGGTATATTTGAACTCAACACCTTTGTAGATAATGGGTTGGCTTCTGAAGAAGTAAGTGCTGAACCGAAATCCCAATTTGAATATCAACATTACAAAGCGGGTACATCTAACTATTGAGCCTTTAATTGGGAAGAAGTGACCTTTACAAATTTCACTGTTAGCTATAATTCAAATTAATTTACAAAACAACGATTTTCACCTAGTATGAAATGAGTCCATCTGAGTTAATTTATTATGACTATGTGCATATTATAACAGTATCATTCATAACTTCCAAGTTGATCATTTATTTCATTTATCAATCATCGTTATCATAAATCATTTAAATGTTCATCTGTTTGAACAACTTTCATTCATCCAGTCGTTAGTTTGTAGTCAGATAACTACTGAAAAACAAGGACACTGAATGACTGCTTTGTTCCCATACTGAAGCCCTTAGGAGTGCATATCCACAAACTTATTAAGGGTCCAACCTAGAACATTTAAGTCATTTGGTGAGCTATAAACCTTTAAGATTCAGATATAGTGTCGTAGTTCAGAAAGACAACTATAATGAAACCTCACCATACAGGAAGTTAATGAAAGTTTTATCTTTAAACTATCTAGGTCTCTGTAAGGACGGCCCGTCGGTAGACTCTAGGAAGCCTTAAGAAGCCCAGAAAGAGCCACAGACATTCCATCCAATCACTGCTAGGGGAATGTTCTAGAATGTCGACGTGTAGCTTCCCCATTGGATGGATTAGCATGACCGCTATGTGCCTATTGGTTGACCTAAATGATGATTAACATTCAGCCAAAAAAGTATAAATACACGAGATTTTTGTGCTATATTTTGACACTGATTTGGGGAATAAACTTCCTACTTACCAGTCTTTGTCTTCTCTCTTTTGCGACGTTGCGGGTTCTATCGTTCAAGTAGTCGAGTAGTTCGCGGCGTATTAAGAATCAAGGCTCTAGATATAACAATCTCATTAGAAGGCTTCACCATAGTGAAAGACTTCACTGTTATACCTTGATCTGACTACTCTTAGCTTTTTCGCAACCTACTTTTATACAACCCATTAAATGGTATTTTAATAAAGTTCTCATCAGCAACTTACTTGAAAATTAATATTGTAAAGGCCTAGTAGGAAAAAATTATTGATGTAGTCCATGAAGCTCTAGTAAGAAACCACTTCCAGTTAAGCTCGATATGTTCAGACATGGGACCAATACCACTAATGATTATGAGTGATTAGTACCCAATATCGTGAATTAACTGAAGTTAGCAATCTTAAAAATAGTCAGTAACAACTCAAATGTATAAAGTTCAAACGCTTATCACGAGACTTCAAGGTCCTGAGCCCAGCTCTCAGTGTAATCATGGATGTACATCCTCAAAAAGTTCTACGATGAGTTGACACAACTGTTCAGTTCTTAATGTGAATTATCAGATTTAACAATCTCCTTCAAATCCTTACAACAATTCCTAATATTAACTGGATTCTCTTGAACGAAGTTTCACTGTACAACCATAAAATTACGTAACTCAAACATATGATATATTATGTTGAATGAGAATTAGTTAGAAAGAAACAGATGCTAGACAATATACCGTATTTTAAAACCTGTTCTGTATTTAACGTTTTACTTTAGATAAACTTCTGTGAAATACTTCCATTAACTATGTTTATGTTATATTCGTTTTATTCTTTTGGACCGATGCCTCACTTTTAAAAAAAATCATGAAATACATCATGTAGTTGACTGGCAAAAGTGAGGACGATTATTAGTTGATTCATTCTCAACCCTAATCATTTATTTTTGGTAACTGACATATGACGTTCATATTGATTCAGTATACAATTACTGTTTATAAAACAAAAGCTTTAGTTAACTAATGTATCTATTGGATAAAGAGTTAGTCAGTTAAAGATTGTTACGTCTGCCGTTTGTGAACGTTATGTTTGCTTCCCTAAGCTAGTTTCGGATCCCCGAGCTAGAACTATACAGCAAACTTGAAGACCAGAGAGAAGACACGAGTATCAGAGAAGCACTTTACCACAAGGTTCATTTATGTACAGAAAAACAGGGGTTTTATAGTAATTTAAGAGACCTTGAGATTCCGTAGTAGCAATATGTTAAACAGCCAATCAGGACCTCGTTATTTTAGTAGCATAGCTTCTAACTAATCGCTGACTGGTTGGGCTCTTTATGAGCCTCTGGAGGCTCTGATAGAGTTTACTGTAAGGCGACTTAACAAAGATCCTGAAATATTTTCAGTTGAAAGTTAGTTACTGTTTCATTGAACAGAATAACTTGTTCATTGTTCAAATTTTCCTAATATTTTCGTCAATACTACACATGAGTTCAACTAGTAACTTCAATGAGTCCTACTTCTCAACAATTCTACAACTGACACTATTATTATATAACGAATAATTACCTACCCAACTTTACTCAGCAAACATGAAAAACAATATGATTTACACTTAACAAATTAATTACTGATACCACGACCTAACTTAGTCATTCACTAAAAACCACTCTCGTGATATCAATAACATTTTGACAAATCTCCGTACAGATAATTATCATATGTCCACTAATGAATAATTTAAACATGTGTTGCTGGGATTCTTATGAGATATCTTAACTAGTGAATTTCAACAGTATCCAGGCATCATTGAAGACAATGAAAGATGTTCACGTAATATCATGAATTGATTGAAGTTAAACATATACTTCATTGAATTCTGGTCAGGAGGATAAGTATATATGTGCGACTGAAAGTTCTGGGTACGATCTCTATTAATAGGGTCATGAATATTCACTATTGAGGAGTCCCATACTAAGATGAAACAGCTGCCTAGTTATCTCAGATCTTCAATGAGTCGTTTAAAGATCTCCATCAGCATTAAAAGACTAATATTTGAACGAAGAATATTCTTTTCGATAAATTCTCTTCAGGTTCTACAATTCATATATCCAAATTAATAATCCGAAAAAAATGGCCAGGTTAAGGGTAAAGTACATCGTTTAAATCATGTAAATTTGGGATTGTCAAACCAAATAGAATAAAACTGTCAATGTTGATATGATTCAAATAGAAAGTTAACTTGAATCTGTTAAGTGAAAATTTAAGATCTGTGATCAGAATAAATATTGGATCAGATAGGGTGAGAGAGATATGATAGTGCAATTACAATTCGATCAAATGGAAGACTTGTGAATAAAGATAAGAGAGACAATCACATTTAACTATGAAAGGTCATAAGTACATAGTTAAATTAGGTCATCCAATAGCTAAGATTATTATTCATTAATTGGCCTTGTGGTTGGCCAAGGGAGGAGCAACGGTTGGAGATATTTCTTCTGTACTCATAGCTCCGTTTTCTTCATTCTGATGGCTACTGCCTCAGCCGTTCGAAGAACTTTAAGCCTGACAAACTTTGGCAAAAAATTTAATGACCCTGTAAATAATCGAAAAAGACTGGTTTATACTGGCACTATGGCCAGTTCGTACTAAATGATTCAATGTCGAGCTTCTTAGTTTCTTCACCAAAACCTTTACTTAGCCACGCCGGGAGGTGTTCACGAGCACTAAAATGTAAATTCATAGAACTGTGATCAATATAAATTGCTCCACAGAAGCATTCAAACTGATAAATACAAAATGAGGTGGTCATTCTAGATAATTCATCTTTAAGCTTCGGTGTCACCATTGGGCACTTAGAAAACATTAAACGTAGTTCACCGGCGTTGACAGATTTTTGGATTAATCTGAGTAATCTCTGAGTTAGTATTTCGCTAGTTGCATCCCCCTCTAAATTGAATGTTTAACTTTGGTCAATCAATAATATTAATAGCATTTAATAATCTCCAGGAGAACATTTACACTATAAATTACTTATACCATAACAGATGTTTCATTTAATGTACATATGAATTAATGTATAATTCACTTTTAATAACTTTCAACTATACACATTAAGTTTGAATACGTTTGTTTGTTTGTTGTTGTTGCTGTTCTACCAAACTCAACAAATTTTTCCCATAACAGTCTTCCCTATATCCAGTCTAAACTTTCTATATAGAAAAAAATAATCATTATCAAAAAGGGGGAGGGGGCGGTTCATCCTCATTATTTACAATAATGCTGATGAATGATAATGATAATTTTGATTACAAAAAAAAAACAAGGAACAATTAAAATTTTCTACTTCCGGTTCATTAATAGATGGTCACATTTGGTTTGGATACCGAACTATACTAATTCATTTACTACAAATGTGCCCTATTCTATGTCCGAAGTGTAGATATGTATGGGTATACATATGTATATATTCTCTTCCTCGTGTAGTTTCCTCTTTACTGTATTAATTAAAATCAAATTTCTGTAAAAGTCTATTTTATACATGTTACTAATTGCCTTATAAATTTATTAGTAGTATGGTAATTTTTGAAATAAAATTAGCTGTTAAAAAAATTAATATATTAAATTTTCACAGTTGAAATCATGAGTCAATTGAAGCTAGACCACCATCGAAAACCTGGAAGCACTGGACGTCCGTTTCGTCCTATTATGGGACTCCTCAGCAGTGCGCATCCACGAACCCGCTCTCGCGAGCGAGATTCGAACCCAGGACCTACCAGTCTCGAGCCGAAGCCCTTAACCGATAGACCACTGAGCTGGCCGGCATCCAACGGTGTTAATGTCTAACTTCAACCAATCCACGATATTGAGCGACCGTTCACCAATTGTCCTCAGTGAGATGATATCTCTACAACAGACCTGGTAGAACTCCACTGGCCACTGCTTCCCACTAGAACTCAAGGAAATATCTCTTGAAGTCAGTCACTAGTGAGCATATGATTATAGATCAGAGGGGGTTTTGTGGAGAATTTAGTATTTTCAGAGATATCATCTCACTGAGGACAATTGGTGAACGGTCGCTCAATATCGTGGATTGGTTGAAGTTAGACATTAACACCGTTGGATGCCGGCCAGCTCAGTGGTCTATCGGTTAAGGGCTTCGGCTCGAGACTGGTAGGTCCTGGGTTCGAATCTCGCTCGCGAGAGCGGGTTCGTGGATGCGCACTGCTGAGGAGTCCCATAATAGGACGAAACGGCCGTCCAGTGCTTCCAGGTTTTCGATGGTGGTCTAGCTTCAATTCACTCACGATTTCAACTGTGAAAATACTAAATTCTCCACAAAACCCCCTCTGATATTAAATTTTATCAGAAGGGGGTTTTGTGGAGATTTTAGTAATTCTTATATAGTTGAAATCATGAGTCAATTGAAGCTAGAACACCATGGAAAACCTGGAAGCATTGGACGGCCATTTCATTCTATCGCGGGACTTCTCAGCAGTGTACATCCACGATCCCACCTCGCGAGAGATATCAAATCACTGAAGACATGGGTGAATAGTTGCTAAATTTCGTGGATTGGTTGAAGTTAGACATTAACACCATTGGATGCCGACTAGCTCAGTGGTCTGTCGGTTAAATGCTCTGGTGTGAGACTGATACGTCCTGGGTTCGAATCTCACGAGGCGGGATCGTGGATGCGCACTGCTGAGGAATCCCACAGTGGGGCGAAACGGACGTCCATTGCTTCCAGGTTTTCCATGGTGGTCTAGCTTCAATTGACTCATGATCTTAACTATATAGAATTAGATTTTAGTTAAATAATCTGAATGGCAACGTATAATGTCCATGAAGTACCATAATCTTATTTTCGATTCTTGATAGAGTCATGGTTGGATATTAGGGAAATATAAATAAAGCAGAGAAGAACAAGATTTTGTGAATAACATGAATTAGTTTTATAACTTTAAAGCTTCTCATAAGCTGTAAATGGTCTGAATGTACATGAGAAATTGTATTATGGAAATTATTTTTTAAATAATTGACAAGAAAAAGGGTTTAAAATCATTAATAAGTGTTAAACATCGATTTTACTCTGCTTTACAGGGTCCAAAGACATCAAAGTGCTTTAAACCTAACTTTTGTATACAGAAAGAAGGTGCGGCGAAGCTCTCATTGTCATGATGAGATAGTTATATTATTATTTTAACATTTTGTCAATTATTTGATCTCTTTATTGTATTTTATAACTTAAAATATAAAAATCCCGCTGATGTTTATTCAAAGTAAACTTGGATTTTATGCCACCTCCGTGACTTGGTTGTCAACATCTCAGTCATGGCTAGCGGTGAAATCTAAAATTCTGGTCTCGTCTCATCCAATACTCATCAGCTGGATGTATTTGTATTTGAATGTATTGGTGTTTGCACTGGGATATTATGTTTAATTATATTAACAAGAAATATCATTCTCGAAAAAATATCATTGTTATGTACCGTGAATTATTAGTGAGATTATCTTCACCTTCTTTATATCCACTAGGTGCAATGTGACTAGAAGTTCCGGACACTTTTCTTCTCATTCAGTTAGTGAGTAGTGAATATTAGATCATGATCTTCATGAAAGCATCGTATCTTACCATATGTGTGTCAGGATTTAGTCCAATAGACAGGTACATAACAAAGAGTTGCTGGATAACTTGATCTTACATTTCTATAGTAATAAGATATCATTTTTAACGAAACTAAAATCTTCTTTATTATAGATGATCTTTAAATGACTAGTTCACAATAATAATCAACCATCTTCCATTACCTAAAGTGAATAATTGTCTTGCGCCCGACGTATTTGAACTCTACTGGTCAAAACTTCTCATAAGAACTGCAGGAATTGCATCTTGAAGCTAGTCATTGATGATTATATGATTACTATTAGTGTAGGGGGATTTGTTACATCATCGAAAGTAGGTTTGTAAAGCCCATTTTGTGTTCAGCTCAATCAATAATTGATAAACATATCAATATTGATTCAATTTAACAACCCATACACTAAAAGCTTCTCAATTAAGAACATAGATTTATACGCGAAAATAAGTGTAGGAAGACAATCAGCCATAAATAAAGTCATTCGAATGATTTAATTTACCTACTTGAAATCATATTCTATTCTATTCAAAGTAGACAGTGATGTCATTATTATATAATAAACAATATACAATTAAATCAACTACTTAAAAGAACCATGTACCGCCTGATGTACAAATCTTTATCATTAGTAGTGACAATATAATATATAAATATGTCTTTATAATAGTTAGACAAGTAACAGTATTTAGTAAGGAAGAGAACTGAGTATAATGAAGATAACTTCAAGATAACTTCAAAACAGAAGGGGTTTTGTGGAGATTTCGGTGTTTTTCAAAGTTGAAATCATAAGTCAATTAAAGCTAGACCTTAATGAAAAATCTGGAAGCACTGGACGTCCGTTTCGTCCTATTATGGGACTCCTCAATGGCAGTGCGCATCCACGATCCCGCACTCGAACTCAAGACCTACAGGTCTCGCACCAGAGCACTTAACCGATAGATCACTGCTTCCAGGTTCTCCATGGTAGTCTAGCTTCAATTGACTCATGATTTCAACTTTGAAAAGTATTTTCAAAACACTTAATTAACTCATAGGAATGTAAATTAAAAAAAGCAACTCCATTTTCTTCATTTCATTATATTATTCTCTTTTCTGTTGTTTCAAATATGTGATTCCTGGCATTATAACATTAAATTTTGTATGTATGTATATATGTATGTATAGATGTGTTTATGTTCAAGATTTTCCGAATGGATTACTTTATTCATCCAAGGTCAATAGTCTTCAGAAATACATCTATCCTTTATATCTCGTCCCCACAAATATCATCCTATGAGTATTAGTATTATTAGTACTACTTATTATAAGTAGTATTGTTTACTTTATATTCAGTTAAATAAAGAAATACACATCGAACAGATACACACATGAATGAATCTGGAATCTTTTAAAAAAATTCATTAAAACAAATACAAATAGCTGAATTAATATTAGTGTAAAAATTCAACAACAACAACAACAAAAATTTAAAATTTTTATTCGTACTACTAAGTTTAGCGTTAATATCAGTAGTATTAGTAGTAGTATGTGCCTTCCTAATACTTATTTCTAAGTTAATGTATGTTAGTGCTGACATGTGTTCGAGTGTGTGCACGTTTGCTTGTATTAGAGTGCGTATAGAAGACAGTAAGGGGGGGGAGAAGGGAATAAAACGGAATGGTACTCTTACATATTATTATTATTATTATTATTATTATTATTATTATTATTATTACATTCTAATAATGCTTCACTGGTCATAAGAGGTAATAAATCCGAGAAGAAAAAAACTTGGTTTCAATTTTCATCCTTCATTATTTTTATGTTGATTTCAATAAATTTCATTGTCTAAAGTTTGTTTATCCATCAATCTATCTGTGTATGTGCGTGTGTGTGTGTGTGTTTATGTTCATTTACAGCTAAGTGGGATGGATCAAAGAAAATTTCTTTAAAATAGCCGTTTTTAAAACTTTTATCAACTTGTAAATATTGAATTAATAAAATAATTTTTCCATCTTTTATCTAAGAAAATTGTTGATCTTAAATCATATAGTTGAATTTATGAGTCAATTGAAGCTAGACCACCATGAAAAACCTGGAAGCACTAGACGGCCTTTTCGTCTTATTGTGAAACTCCTCAGCAGTGCGCATCCACAATTTGATCTTTCAAGATTTAGACCCAAGGACCTATCAGTCGCGCGCGCGAACGCTTAACCACTAGAACATGGAACTAGTCGGCATCGCATGGTGTTAATGTCTGACTCCAGTCAATGCACGAAATTGAGCAACCATTCACCTATGTCTTGAGTGAGTTGATATCTCACAACAGACCTAGTTGGCAGTTTAATTTAATTTTGTTTAAAAATTTCGAAACAAAAACCGTACTAAGTTTAAAATTCAATAATGGTTTCTATTCCAAACTGAGATACATGTAATGATCTAAATGTGATAACTATTAAAAATTATGAAGTCAGTATTACATAACTTTTTCACTTTGTTATATAAAACATTCATCAGTATCAATATGTACTTATGGCCCAAATTTCTTGGAAAGCCTGTAATCGGTTAGACTGCCGATTCGAAATCCCGTGACCAATCGATTTAGAACTTCATATAGGTAGCTACTTACAATCTTAGTCTTTGGTGTGCTGATTGAAAACTATCGATCAAGTTACAATATGGTCATTATTCTAAGTTACTCGACGTCGTGAGTATTATGTAAAGATTTTATTCGGGTTGAGGTAGTCAACAGTTGGTTAATTAGCAAATACTAGTGACATTAAAGGAGTCAATGATCTCTAGTGGATTTGAACTCGTGTCATGTAGTTTATCAAACTAAGACGTTAACTATGAACTATTATAAATTCATTTAGTATTGTTTGTTTAAATCTTCCCATCGATGTGTTAGGACTGCAACTGGTGAGTCTCTAATTGGCATACTGTGCATATTGTCTCGATATAGCCTTAATTCACAAGCATTGTAAGCAGAGATGAATAGTGGCTAGCAGTGGAATCCAGTTTGACGCGTGTTTCGTCCTATTTGGGACTCGTCAACTGGATGTACCTGCTTCTCAGATTTGATGTTCACTCTGGGACTCGAACCCAGTACCTTTCGCTTCCAACTATTTTGATTATCGTTGTTGACAAACTATGTCAATATAAATAAGTCAATTATTGTTAAACAAAACAATCTCCTCAAACAACATCTAAGACAAATGATCAGTCATTAGTGTAGAAATAATTATTAATGAAATGAATTCTGAAACTTTCAGAGGATTGTTCATGACCACAGTATTGATGGTAGTAAGAAAGTCGCTATTAACAGTAGAATTCGTTGATAATTGTTCCACTCTATTGTGAATCATTCAACTTTATTTTTAAAAAAAATATGTAAACACTTTTATACTGATTTTATTGTGTATACTATGAAACATCATGGCTGAGTATTTGATCATTTGTTAGAGTATTAGTTATACAGACTTTTAGTGATACAGAACACCATGACAATATAGCTGCTCATTAGTCCCAGGTTTTCAACGTAATTTCTGAACTGAGATCATCTTGAAAGTTTTTAGTTTTTACTGGGTTTATCGTATTCAGAGGTATCAGTCATTTCTTCATTGATTTTAGTAGAATGAGTAAAACATGTTATTTTCATCAAAGATCTCATTTCGAATATAACTTTGGTTCAGATTTATTTTTCACACCCCTCCCCCCTCGTGTTAGTAAATAATTTTTTTTACGTCCTTCCTCTTTCCGCACCCTTCAAACCCGTTACACAATGATATTTATAATTTTAAAAAACGATAGAATATGTTATTATTGCCTGAAGACGTGTATACAAGCCGATAGTTTGTACAGTGATTACCGACGAGATTATAATCTATGGACGAACTAACCATATATATGATAACAGGTCTGGGATTTTGGCTAGTAATTTATTCATTTATTCATCTGTCCTAATAGTATCTTGGCATTCCAGCTGATGTCAATTAGTGATGAAAACCGTAAATCTAGTTCCTATCTCTAACCATCAATTCTGAATCATAATTATAATTTCTCACACTGTTTTATAACCGTCATTTAGTATTAGTTAGTAGGTGGACATTCTCAGGGTCATTTTAACGTCACTCAAAGGTTGTCCTTAAATTATGGTCTCAACATGATTACCTTTTTAGTAACAATGAGCTTCAATAATTATGATACTACTGTAGTGAACAGAACACGACTGGGGACAATCAAATGTATGTAAACAAAAATTACAGACTATCTCAGTAAATTCTGAAAACCATACAATGAACAGTCAATTTGCAAATTAACAACCAATTGTTTTAATCTTCACTGTTTCTTCTCTAATTCCATTGCTCATGCATTTTCCAAACGATTGCGCTTCATTTCAGTTCTTTGCTAATCGGTTTTCTGCCAAAATACATTCTATGACTGACCAACACCATATACTACTTTTATGGATATAAGTAGACCACACCACACTACTAGTCTAGATGCAAACTTGAACACAGTTACATTTAGATATAATTTTTCTCTTATAATTGTATAACTTCATAAATATTTGGGTGAAAACAGTGTGCAGCTAGACATATCATCAAGCACAAATTTGGATAAAATTCTAAATAACCATTATTTCAAATTCTCAATAATTATCGTCAAGGATGAAGATAAAACTCCTAGTTGTCTTAATGTCAGTCAAGTTTTTCATCTGGAATATTGTACTGTACTACACTGGGCATATTCATATTAGACTATTAGGAATTATTTTCATGGTTGAAATCAGGAGACAGTTGAAGCTAGACAACCATGGAAAACCTGGAAGCACTGGATGGCCGTTTCATCCTATTGTGGGACTCCTCAGCAGTGCGCATCGACAATCCCGCCCCACGAGATTCAGACCCAGGATATATCAGTCTCATGCAAATGCTTAGCCTCTACATCATGGTGGTTTAGCTTAGATCGACTCGTGAATCCGACTGTTAAAATATTACAATTTCTACATATTTCCTTACTGATAATAATCATGTGCTCATTAGTGACTAGCTTCAAGATGAAACTCCTGGAGTTCTAACGAGAAGCCACTACCAGTGGACTTCAATCCGGTTCGGGTGTGAGATGGTTATTTACCTCAGACAATAAATGAAGAGTTTTGCAACATCATGAATTGGTCGAGGTTATACATCAACACCGCAAGATACCAGCTCAGCGCGCGAGACTGAAGGTCATGAGTTCGATTCTCATGTTTGAGATCGTAATGGTCTAGCTTTGATCGCCTCGTGAATTTAACTGTGAAAAACATTTACACTTATCTACATGATCGAATATTTAACAGGATATGTAACTTTATATACTTTGACCAGTTGAGAATTAGTGTCTGGTGCATAAATACATCTTCATCTAAGAGGCTTGATTTATCCCTTGGATAGAGTCCCGTTCTCTTAAACAGTTAGCAGCTTTTCTTCAGTCAGATCAAACAACCATACTAGTTATTAAGAAGGGAATATATATATGCAAATTCATTGATGAATTATATTTCTGATCTCAGTCAGTTAATTTATTGATATTGAGAATTCCATGCATGTAATAGATCATTAATTGACTGTTAGCTGATTCGTTCAAATGCACTGGTTGACCGAAAGTGTAGAATGATGTGATTTATTATTATTATAGATGCCATTTTGTTAAGAGCTAGTAACTAAATCATTATTCTAAAGTTTTGCTTTCTTTCTTGTATTGGCTTAGCAATTCCGTTCCTATGAAATAAGTTGTAGCTGATGGGTAATCTTCAGTTATATCAAACAGTCATGTCATTAGCAATAATTAACAATCAATTTAAGTCAAAACACTGGCAAATCAATCTTGTCATAAGTCATTACAAGCAATAACAGAAATTTTTTTCAAAGCATAATATATTGAAATAAAAATTGCATTACTTGGTAAGATGAAGTGTACATCCTGGATTCCATTAGTAGTCACAACCCAAATAAACTGAAGACCTTTATAAAACTTGCTATAAATATGTCAATTCGTTTGCATTGGTGGTTTGAATCCTCGCATTAATGTTAACGACTGCAATAGATAAGTCTCTTTTTAGCATATAAGCCCCCACTGTGGATTACCTTGATACTTTCATTAGGTCATAAGCATTATTGCAAAGTTGTATGGTAGCTAGCAGTGGCAATACTCATGGGATGAACATATACCGATTAGAGACTGATTAATTGCAGTCCTGAACACAATCAGAAGATTCAAAAGATCAATACAAATGAATTATATTTCATCCTATTGCATAAGCCAGTGGCTATCTGGACTCAGTAACTAAGTGCATAACGCAATGGTGCTTGAAGCGAACGGTTTCGGTATGCAGGCACATCCTGATGATGAGCGTGAAATAGGACGAAACGCGTGCCCTGGGTCCCATTGCTGGTCATTATCCAACTCTACTATAAACATATCAGTTTCTATATTTCATAAAACAGCTCAACACAATACTATAAACATTGATTGTAGACATATGATCGATAACAAGTCATATATAGTATAGTTTCTAAATTGTTTTTTTGCCTAATCTATTCTAACGCATGAAATCATTCATTAATTCCTAACAGTACGTCACAGAAAGTGTTAGGTCATTTGGAAATGATAAGAAAAATAGAAAGCGTAAAGAAGGTCAAGGGATTTAAGCTGTATAAAGCACGTGTATGTTATATTGTGGCGGAGAAAATAAAAGCCAAAAAAAAAGCTTCTAGCCTTTTTTGCATTAAGAATATTTGTAAAAATAAACATGTATCCTGAACATATTCCCTTAAACTTACTTATGAATGGAGGATTCGGTTAGTCATTAAATAACAAAAGGGAAAATCTAGGCTCAGCTTAAATAATTGCAATCAGTGATCATCATTCCTTCCGGATTACAAGTAATTTTAGTGCCCCAAATGCCCTGGGACGGCCGAGAGTGGGGAGCGCCCGCCCTCTCGAAATGCTCTTACATGGCCTCGCATATATAGCCTCTGCCAGGGAAGTTCTACTCACTGCCTTCTCGCAACACGGGTGTATTTTACGAAATTAAAAGGACGAAAAGCGAATGTCCGGCGTTTAACCGGGTTGGTGGAAACGGAGAGTCCACCTAGGGCAGTTGGAAAACTCTGATTCCAAACCAATGGTGCACATGGGCTCCACTATCCTGAAGGAGCAAATGGTGTATGAATCAATCGTTGGTGACCGGCTACCATGGAACTGCATCTCATCACGATGCTTCACTGCCTTGTGGATCAGACCTTTAGGTCAAAGGCTCCGGGTGTGGTCCCCTAGGAAAATCACCTGCTTCAGTTTTGGCACCTTAACAGTATCACAGCCCTCACACAAATCAAATGAGATTTGTGTGGCGCATATGTATCTAGTGCTTCCTTGTACCAATATTTCTGTGTTCAAATAAATAAAAATAGCGTAGCATTTGACTTTAATGCATGTTTAAGTGATCCAAAGGCGTAAAACTCTTTTCAATATTCTTTGAGCCAAATCGGTTTTTTGAAGAAATTAAAACTTTATTGAGCATTATATCTTACTCCACTAAATATGTGCAAGCAAAAAGAGATTGTAACGAGTGAGTAGGTAGTGTACAACATTCCATCACAGATAATAATTAAATGAATGTATGTTTGATGCATAACTTGTCCAAATTCGAATTGTTCTCTCTAGTATACCTCTACTGCAGTACTAAAGGCCATGGAATTTAGTTACATCAGACGCTATCAGATATGCGTTAGAATGGATGCTAGTAAAAATCATGAAACTGAAAGGAACGTTCCTAATTGGAAAAGTATTTTTCAGTTATATTTCCTATGTGATTGTACTCTATCCTCAGTTTTAATTTTCTTAATAGTATCATTCCTTCATCCATTTAACGTACATCATTTTTTGATGCGTCATTGAACTATTTAATTTTATTGGTCGGTCATAAGTAACGAAGAATCTGACATAGATGTATGCCGATTCAAGTTGCCACACCATGTCAGTACAGTGAAATGATTAAGATAAATCCTAGAGTAGTAGCGGTAATAAGCAAGATGACTCAATAAAATATAATGAATTCTCAGAATGGAAAGTGTAAGATAGTTTTAAAACTTAATGTTCAAAGAAAGGCAAGGAGTGAATACATTTGGTCCATTATAAATGTACTCAATAGTCCTCAATATTCCCAATTACTGATTACGATAATTGTAAGGACCTAAACCACACAATCTGGACTTACCTATACTGCTCAATCTAACAGTTAATAATTTTATAAACTGATACCATTGCTTGATTTGATCACTTCAATCTTTGTCACAGCCTTAGTCTATTAGAAAAACATCACTTGTTAAAGTAGACACTATTTGGGTATATGTACTAGGAGTATCCAAATAAAACATTTAACAAATCTATTAATAGGGGGTTTTCTGTGGAGATTTTAAGAAATTTTCAAATATACTTGAAATCATGAGTCAATTGAAGCTAGACCACCATCGAAAACCTGGAAGCACTGGACGGCTGTTTCGTCCTATTGTAGGACTCCTCAGCAGTGCGCATCCACTATCCCGCCGTTGGATGCCGGCTCAGTGGTCTATCAGTAGCGCGAGACTGATAGGTCCTGGATTCGAATCTCATGAGTGCAGGATCGTGGATGCGCACTGCCACTGAGGAGTCCCATAATAAGACGAAACAGCCGTCCTGTGGTTTCATGTTTTCTACGGTGGTCTAGCTTCAATTGACTCATGATTTCAAGTATATATAAAAATCTATTAATAATTCTCTATTTTTAAAAAAAATAATTTTTATTCTTTTATTAATTAGTCAACACCATTCGTTCAATCCATAATAATTATTATCCATCATGATAGTATTATATGATGACAAATTCCAATATGATCAATACATATACTTGTACACTTGGTACCACATGAATAAAACATAGAAGAAGCATTATAAAATAACTGACAATGTAAAGAAAGGCAAAATCATAAGAGAAAAAGAAAAATGAACTGTGGAACAAATTCTTTTTCAACAGGAAAAGAAAACCCATGATCAAGATGTAGATGATAGTAATAAGTAATCTTAATAGAGGATAGTTAGATGTTCATTGAATAAGATTTCATTGTTGTTGAATATGAAGATCCTGTATGAAATTGAGCAATGATTATATGATAGAGATCATAGTCATATATATATGTAGAAAATAATTAAATCAACAAAGTTAAGCTATACATTATTACGTTTGTGTATATCTGTGTGCGTGAGGACGGCGAGGGGAGGGGTTATGCTGTTGAATTGTATGTTCTGATATCTTGTATTGATTATTTTGTTGATTGAATAATGAAATGGAATTCTTACATCAATGGTATAATATATCATTGAAAGTAGATACAAATCTAAGGCGTAATGGACAATACAGTAGGGCAAAGGGTAATGATGATGAAGATGATGATGATGATGATGAAGAGATTGATGGAAGAAATCATTGTGTACAAATAGTTGTTGAGTTGTGTTTGTACATTGATTTAATCGATAAACATTAATCAATAACAATATGGGTAATATTTTGGCTCATCATATTTACGTATCCAAAATAGTTTATTTTCATTTATCTAGAAAAAGTAATAAAAAAGAATTGATAAAGTAATAGATTAATAATTAATTGAAAGCGTGAGTCAATTGAAGCTAGACTACTATGGAAAACCTGGAAGCACTGGACGACCGCTTCGTCCTATTATGGGACTCCTCAGTGGCAGTGCGCATCCATGATCCCGCCGGCTCATTGGTCTATCGGTTAAGTGCTCTGACGCGAGACTGGTAGGTCCTGGGTTCGAATCTCCCGAGTGCGGGATCATTGATGCGCACTACTGAGGAGTCCCACAAGGGAACAAAACGGCCGTCCTGTGTTACCAGGTTTTCCAAGGTGGTCCAGCTACAATTGACTCACGCTTTCAACTATGAAGATACTAAATCTCCACAAAACCCCTTCCAATAATAGTAATAATTAATTGTCTTTTTATAACAGTGTATATTTATTATCATGTTAGGGATGGAACACATAACTGTTAGATTTAGATAGAAGTACTTTGAAGTTTAGTAATTAATAAGTAATCTGTTGGTTAATCATCTATTAAGAGACTTAAATAGTCCGGATATGATGTATCTTGGATAAATAAATTAGGAACGAACCTTCTGTAGTGAACAGAACAGACGAGTGGGGACAATAGAAGTCCTAGTATGGTACTCCTTAGCAGTGTGCATTCACGATTCTGCATGCAGGATTCGAACCAAGGACCCTTGGTCTTGTGCGCGAACGCTTAACTTCTACAAATCCTCATTTCAATAATATTCATGTGATCACTGGTGACTAGCACCAATATAGATTTCCTAGGGCTTTAGTAAGGAGCCGTGGCCAGTGAAGTTCGATCCAAGTCGCATGTGTGACAGTTATCAGCGAATGAATGAAGGGTTGTGCATGATCACGGACTGGCTGAAGTTAGACACTAACACCGTTGGATAGCGGCTTGCCGGTCTGGAGGTTAAGTGATAGCACACGAGACTGAGGGTCCTTATGTTGTGAATGAGGATATGAGGGAGGACGATCGAATGCAAAAATTACAAGCTATCTCACTAAAATCTGATAACCATACAGTAAATAGTTAATTTGCAAAATAATAATCAATTATCTCAATGTTGACTGTTCCTTCTGCAAATATCAGTTCATCTTCTCTGATTTGGTTGCTCATGCATTGTCACACCGATTACGCTTTGTTCCTGTTCTTTCCTTATCGATCTTCTGCCAAAATACATTCTATGTCTGACCATCACCACATACTACTTATGTGGATATAAGTAACCCACATCACAATTCGATTTGTTACAGTTAGAGGAAACGATGGTCATTATATATACATATAATGGACGACATACCACTTTAGTGAAACGGTGGTACTGTTCTCAACAATTTGATGTCTGAAAATCATAAGTATTATCCTATGTGTGAATATACGGTTGAGGTTGCATAATCTCTAGGCGTTACAGACGAAAATGGAACATGTGTCAAATAATTCGTCTTTTTCAGTAATTCATTGCTTGACGTTATTTCACAACGAAAGCTATTTTCAAAATATATCTAATTAATAATTTTTATACACGTACAACTTATGAATTGACTTTAGTTCAGCAACCATTACAAACCGGAAAGCTTTGATCATGTGTTTTATCTTAGTTTGAGACTCCTAATTAATGTACATCCATAAGACTACGAGGAATAGAATTGAGTACTTACTTGCCTCAACGGCAGCGCCTAGCCAGTTGTCAAAGCCCAAAGATTCTGATAGAGCCGTAGATGTAAACTGTGAAGTCCCAAAGTAAGATTCAATAGATGTTCACTGTTCACCGGTTTGTAATGGTTGTCGAATCAAAGTCATTTTCATACTTGTCTTATCTTTAGTTTTAATCATATTCTAGTGATCAGGCTGAAATCTGACCAGTGATATAAATGACTCATGTTTTCTATGCATTTTGATGTATATAGAGTGCTTGAAGTTAATCAACAATAAATCGTGTTTTGATATAGGTTTCCTCCTAACTAATACTCATCAGTAGAGTTTGACTTAAAATCTTATATGCAAATGTTGATCTTTTCTAATTTATCGACGATTATCAACATCAATATACTTCTAATCATTCTTGTGAAATTCGAATCTTACACTCACTCACTCACTCAGATTAGTTCAGTAATACAATCGAAAGCAGATCACAATCCAATTCCATATTATTTTCATGAATACCATTGAACTAATAAAGTTTCTTAAATCAACAAATTGAAGTAAACAAAGTCTATTTAGAAGATTCTTTAAAAGCGATTAAAAAAAATTCCTAAATTCTGAGATGTATTCATTTGAATTTATTCTCATAGTTGAAATCGCGAGTCAGTCTAAGCTAGACCACCATGGAAAACCTGGAAGCACTGCACGGTCGTTTCGTCCCACTGTGGGACCCCTCAGTAGTGCATATCCATGATCTCACCTCGTAAGGTTGGAACTGAGGACCTACCAACCTCACACCAGAGTACTTAACCGATAGACCACTGAGTCGGCATACGATGGTGTTAATGTCTAACTTCAACCAATCCACTAAATTGAACAACCATTCACCAATGTCTTCAATGAGTTGATATCTCTCACGAGGCGGGATCGTGGATGCGCACAGTTCAGGAGTCCCATAATAGGACGAAACGGCCGTTCAATGCTTCCAGGTTTTCCATGGTGTTCTAGCTTCAATTGACTCATGATTTCAACTATATAAGAATTACTAAAATCTCCACAATAAACTCCCTTGTGATAACCTCATATAATTCCTACTTTTTTTTAAAAATTTAAATTTTGAACTGAAATAATTAACCGTTTCTCTTGAAAACAACAAAAAAAATTTAAACTTTTATTTCTGAGGAATTTTTCGATAGAAAACAACAATCACAACAACTTTGAATGAAATCAAACTAGTTGCGTTTTGCGTGTATGTATGTGTGGAATTGTCCTCTCTGTTCTGGCAAATAATATTAATTAGTCTACAGTACTATATATAGTTATATTACTATGATGATCATTAGTTCTACGGTTAGATACATATATGACCTTAGATTAACATAGGCTAAGGTATTGATATTACCGTCATTGTAAATATGCCTTTTTTCTATTTCACTGTTGTTGTTGTTGTTTTTGTTTTTCCTCAAGCATAGAACAAGATCTACTGTGAACAGATTTGCATAATGACACGTATACATGCACACATATATACATGAATGTTAAAAATTTCAATGGTATATTTTAACCGAAATAAGAAACCGAGAAATAATTCATTTAAGATAAGATGAATACAACAAAAATTTGAAAAGTTTTTCAACGAAACAAAGTCAACTCGTAATAAAATAAACCTTGAGGGCCTATAATTAGTTTTATTTTAAATATACTCGTGTGTGTGTGTGTGTGCGTATGTGTATGTTTATGATCAAGTGAATATATGTGAGAGATTGAGAGAGAGAGAGAGTGAGAGAGACAACGGGATAGAGTGGGGGGAATGAATAAGGTCAACTTGAATGTGATACACAGAATAAGTTGACTGTAAGCACGAATCTATTTTGAGGTTATTGCTTAACTAGAAAATATACACCCCTACATACGTATAGATTCATTCATTTTTCAAATCCACGTGGTAAGACTCAATACCATAAATGACACAGGGATAATAATAATAATAATAATAATCACTGTGGGTGGGTAAAGTTAGATTATAAGAAGCAGTTCTTTTAACCCAAATAGACCGGAAGTATCACTAGTGATAGTGGTAGTAGTAGTAGTAGAACGAAATAACAAAATGGTCGAATTAGGATGTTAGTAATAACTGGAATATATATATATATATATAATCTTAGTTAGTAGAATAAAAGTAGGTCAGGTTATCATAGACCGAAAATTTATCCTTTTCTTTAAGATCTATTAGAGAATAAAATCTCAACTGTATGTGGTTATGTGTGAATGTGTATATTCTTATGATATTTATAGCATAGTGTAAGTATTTCATACTACATTAGTGACTACCTTCATATATACATTCATTTTTAACTAATATTGATACATCAGAAGGGGTTTTGTGGAGATTTCAGTAATTTTATAGAGTTGAGATCATGAGTCAATTGAAGCTAGACCACCATGGAAAACCTGGAAGCACTGGACGGCCGTTTCGTTCTATTATGGGACTCCTGAACTGTGCGCATCCACGAACCCACTCTCGCGGGATTCGAACCCAGGACCTACCAGTTTCGAGCCGAAGCCCTTAACCGATAGACCACCGAGCTGGCATCCAACGGTGTTAATGTCTAACTTCAACTGATTCACGAAATTGAGCAACCATTCACCAATATCATCAGTGAGTTCCTATCTCACAATAGACCTGGTTGAACTCCACCGGTTACCGCTTCTCACTAGAACTCCAGGAAATACCTCAAGGAGTCAGTCACTAGTAGGTCCTGGGTTCGAATCCCGCGAGAGTGGGTTCGTGGATGCACACTGCTGAGGAGTCCCATAATAGGACGAAACAGCCGTCCAGTGCTTCCAGGTTTTCCATGGTGGTCTAGCTTCAATTGACTCATGATCTCAACTCTATAATATTGATACATTTGCTCATATATGTATATTACATAGAAATGTATTGATACTTACTCTCATTTGGATATGTAAATGACAAGTGAAAAATGAAACTATGCGACGTCAATATGGACAAAATTTAAATATAAAAACAAAAACAAACTGTTACTAGAGATTTCGAGAAAGCAAATTAGGATGACATTAAATAGACTTATAAACATAGAAATTATTTTTCCATACAAATATATACCGGAAGTGAACAGTAGTAAATGTGGTATTATTAGAAAAAGTAAATAAAATTTCATTATTATTAGTAGTCTTTGAGTTTAATTGTTGATTATAAACTTATTCTAATCATCATTATTGATAGAGACAATAAGAGATGATTGGATTCATTATGTTAAATTATTTCATCCTTAAAAACAGTATTACTATCATCGTAACAAATATTGTTAAACTGACGTATAATCATGTTGACTAGGTGTATTGGGGTTTTAAATGGTTAAAGGTAGGTGGTCAACAGAATACGCTATTTAACTTGGATATTTTACTAGTTGGGGCTCGTCGAAAAGACATAAACATAATATTGAAGGGACTGATGATGACTAAACGAATAGAATATGGTTGAGTTGGGTTTCTATAGATTTTGGATCAAATAATTTTTTAACTTTAGTCAGAGTTTGTAATTACATATTATTGACATTCAGAAAAACAATCGATGAGTCTCTGTTGTTTTTTATGCATCCTAAGCGAACTGCCATGATATGGCCTTGGGTCATGAGTTATGATATATTTGGTACATGGTTAACAGTGGAATCTAGAACATACGTTTCGTTCGACTTGGAACTCTTCAGTACCTACAAATCATTATTGAAGTACACATCCAAAATCGAACTTGCTATACATTGACTCGAAAATGAACAAGTTATCCACTGTGCTAGTGAGTAGATGTAGTCATTAAACTGTCTAACAGTTGCGAAGGTAACTATTTGGAATCAGTGCCACAGTGAATAAGGCATTTGAGTTTCAACTGAAAATTACTGGGTTCGAGTCTCAAGTTGAACATCGACACTATGATGGAACTGACATATACCAATTGGAGAGAAACGTGTGTTCTGGGTTCCACTGTAAGCTATGAATTAAATACACTAAATGTTTTGACTTAACTCCATACCAGAGCAATCCGCTTACAAAGCACATAAGAAAACAAATACTGATCAATTATGGTCCTGAACATCAGCAATAGGAAGATATAAATCCTTAATAAAGGTACATAGCGGTTGGTGTAAAAGCTTCAAAAATCTATGCTAAGATTCCATACCAATCAATTAGATCAGTAACAGTTTTCGAATGACTGGAGCTCTGTACTACTGAGAGTAATTCTTACATTATTCAATCGCTTTTTTTTCCAAAAAAAGTGTTCAACTTATTGAAGATCAATGTGTATTATTCAAAGGATTTGTAAAACTTTTTTGTAATTTTCAACCATTCTGGACCTGAACTGAATAACAACACATCATTTAATTTTACTTGGCTTGAAACCAATAATTTCAGCAGTTCAGTGTCTATTGTGTCACTTTCTAGTCCACTGAACACTGAAAGCTGATTAATCAGTCAGTAACAAGCAATGTACAACCTAGCACTTATATTCATTGACTCAGTCAGATGAAATTATCAAGATAACTACGAGAGTAATAGAAATCGAAACAGCATCACTAGTAGTAGAAAAATAATTACAAACAATATTGATTGGAAAGTAACAATGAATTCGTGAAAAGGATATAGGTATTTTGTGAAAAAGAGTGAATGTCTCTACGTACTAGCTAAGATAGTCGTGTAGATCATAATCAGGTAGTTTACATCTGCATACCCAATTGATATGAGAAGAAATAAACATTAAAACGAACTATACTGAAATTTCAAATCAATAATTCTGAAAAGCTTATATAAGTATGTTTTAGTCATTTATTTTGAGGAAGCATTCCCATACGTGAGCGAAACTGCCGTCTAGTGCTTTCAGGTTTTCAATGGTGACTTAACTTGAATCGGTTCTCAACAACTCTTTGTTGATAACTGTTATGGGCTGACTAGTGTCTATTTTTGAGAAGAAATTCGCGGAGTTCTAGTGAGAAGCCATAACTAGCAGAGCTAATCCATATAGGTTATGAGGCAGTTACTCACCGAAAACAACAAAAGGTAGCCTCTTAATGTTTTGGGTTGATTGAAGTCAGGAATTAATGCCATCGGATGCCGACTCAGTGGTCTAGAGGTTAGACGTTCTCACGAAAGATCGAAAGTCCTGGGTTTGATTCACATGCGCTGGTCCGTGAATGCACATTGCTAAAGAGTCCCATACTGGGACCAAACGACTTTTCAGGTTCATAGTGATGCTCCAACCTAGACTGATTCATAATCGCAATGAAATTTAATTTCTAAACGATAACTATGGTCAATAATTAGTACATATATTCACACCTTTTAATATCCAATAAACAATATACATTATAATCATATAAGTATTCATATTGTACTATAAAATATTTATTTTCAGTTCAAACCGTTTAGGTATAGTCCGGAAATTTAATAATTGACAAGTAACCATCTGTTTTGAAATTTCTTTTACTCATTTAAAATTATCACTATTACTACTGCTACTACTACTACTAGCACTGCTACTAGTAGTAATGTTAGTAATGATGCTGTTTATCACTATTATTATTATTATTATTATTATTATTATTATTGTGATATACATTAGCGTAAGTAAGTAGGGTATAGATGTCATAAAAAAATGTGTTACACTAATAAAAAGTTATACAGTTAGACTAACAACAATAAAATAAATTCTAAAAGATGGAAAAAGGTAAAGTAAACCACAGAAGGAAGACATTTTTCTTTCATAGTTCTTAACAAAATAATGGACATGAGATGTAAAAAACAAAAAACAAAACAAAACAAAAACAAAATAGTAACAGTAACAACAACAACAACAACAAGTAAAAATGTATAACGCATAATGATCTTCTTTCCAAACCCCCCCACCGCCCCTCTCCCTCCCTCTCTCTCTGCTTCTCTTTTTTTTTATATTCGATTATTTCATGCTTTCTTTTTTGCACGAACATGTACAAAGGATACATAGATTGTAGAGAAAGTGATATACATTGATAGAAATTAATGGAATGTATGGAGTTTAAGGGAATATAGTGATGTTGATGATGTGGTATACTTAAGGAATCATTCTTTTTTTTAAAAAGAATTAACTTAACAAGTGTAGATAAGTCTATACATACATATAACTTTTTTTATTTATAAAAATGAAACAGATGAAGGTATATAATGAAATGAGTTTTCTTGGAAAACCAAGAAAATTTCAACTCAAAAAACGCAAAGTGAAGGAAAGAAAGTGAGAAAGAGAATTTAACACAATGTTCAATAAAGCAAACAACCAAACAAGGAATGTTTAGATACTTAGATATGTGTATAAACTAATCATATAGAGAGAAAGAAATTGTATCACGGTATACATGTTATACAAGAAACGAGATAACAACAACAATACCGACTACAATAACAATGAGAACATGATAGAATACATGGTATAGCTAAAGAAATATCTCCGTACATACTATGCATATATATAACAGTAGGATAATAGGGAAAACATTATTTAGCCCAGGTATAAATTAGGGGAGTACCTACATACTTCTTATATCAAAAACAAGATAGGTAACAGGTGGTCAGTCAAAGAAATTCATTATTCACTCTTTTTCATTTGGATAATAATCACAGGAAAAAATATAACCGAAAATCGGAATAAGTTTTCCAGTTACAACTAGAATTAAATGAGACAAAAGAGGATAAATAGATATGGGGTCTTTTTTTCTTTCGAAAATTCTGCTCTGAATTAAATTTATTGTATTGATATATTTCTAGTCAAGTTCAAACATGTCAGGAGTAGAACAACTATCATTAATGCAATTTGATGATTGTTATGGATATATCATGAATTAATCAGAAGGGGTTTTGTGGATATTTAGTATTTTCATAGTTGAAAGCATTAGTCAATTGTAGCTAGACCATCAAGAAAAACCTAGAAGCACTGGGCACCATCGGAAGCCGGCTTAGTGGTCTATCGGTTAAGTGCTCTGGTGCGAGACTGGTAGTTCTTGGATTGGGATCTCACGAGGCGAGGTCGTGGATGCGCACTTCTGAGGAGTGCCACAATAGGACGAAACGGCCATCCAGTGCTTCCAGGTTTTCCTTGGTGGTCTAGCTTCAATTGACTCATGCTTTCAACTACATCATGAAGTGGTTATATTTGGAATCATACTATCAGACACCGATTCAATGGTGTGAATTGTCAAGTGTTTGCTATGAAATCTAAAGAACCTAGCTTTATTCCCTATCATGAGTTCTCATTATCATTGATCAATCCCAAACTATGACTAAACAGATATCCAGTGCTGCTAAGTTTTAAGTGAAATTTTAATTGAAATCCATCTGTGATGAATTAAAAACTACCAGTTAGACCATTTCCGCAAAAACCTTTGAACTAATAAAAGTAATAAATACTAAGCGATCACAGTAGGGTTTGTGGAGGTTAATATCAATCGTAGTATTAAATACGTATTACGGACTGTTACACTCACTTTGAAGAACTCTAACAAATCCCTGAACATGAGGACTAGTGTTTCATTCTTGTTATAACAGTAATCAACCGTGCAACATTGAAATAAGAACTTTCAAATCTGACAGTTAAAACGGTACTTTTAGTTTGGTAAATTAGAATTCCATAGTTCATCTATTCAATTTTAGTCAGTTTTGGAGTGATCAGCATTAATCATGAAAACACCATACATCTGTGGACAACTGCTACATGCCCACACAACTTTTTGAATTGACTGAACTACAATAGTTACAACCTATCATTAGAACTCCATGAATCCCATATTGAAACTAGCAAAACTAGGTAAGTTGGTGAGTGAGTTACAGCCACCTTCAGGCAATATAATTTTTCATTAAAACTTCACATCTCGAAAAGGATATACGTTATTTTATATTTGCTTTTAATAATAAAGGCTTAAACTCTGAGTAAAGTTTATTCTGAAAAAAAATCATTGAATAGTTCTTTGGTTACATGGATGTCGGTATAGATTAATTAACATGAAAATGGGATAAAAAAACATCGTCAACATACTTGATTCACAAGTCAGTTTCTTGAAGTTCCAGATGCTGTTTGGAGGAATAGAGAAAGCGAACCAAGAGAGAGGAGGAGAGGGGGAATCAAATGCAGAAACACACAAGTTAAAAGAAGAACAAGCAAACTGTCATTTTAAAGTGCTGGATTTCCAAAATTGTTCTCATTTTAATGATTATTAATATCTATTTTTAGCAGCAAGACTTATTTAATTTAATTACTTAGTTAAAAAAACTACTGATCACTTGATCGAATGGTTATCTGTGTTAGAATGATAAATTCTCAAGATCAGTTTTGTTTATCACTGAGGTATCATTGGTTTATGGCTGATCTCCTTTAATGACTGAGATATTTCAACATTAATAGGCTATATACTCACAAAAAGTAATGTGATAATACAGTCTCCTTAGTGTTGATTTGATTCTGTCGATCAACTTGCAATGCGCCGGTTAGTTTCCAACGTTTTTATATCGTAAACACTACACTTTGATGGATGGTGAATTAACCTGTTGAAGAGGGACCAACGGTTCATGACTTCAAAAACTAGGTATCCTGTAGTCATTATAGAACTGTTACTGTTCATACGACCGAATAGCATTAAATAGTGTCATGGTCGATGCCTGAGTTAGACCGCTTCAACGACGAATAATCTTTCGTCAACAAGTCAATTATAGATAAATACTCATAAATACCCGTATTGTGGTAATTCATTATCTTGAAAAATGCAAGTCAATGAGTAAGTGCTAAAATATTTTTATTTACTTTCGAATACGAAAAAAACATTTGGTAAATGATTAAATATCGAATCGCATTCCACCCATATTGATTTTATTGTATTCATTCTACATAATTAATGCGCATTATCATTCAGTTTCGACATCCACTTCAACCATACATGAATGTGGAGTGGCTATCCATGTTTTAACCGTTTAGCTTTTACTACTTAATTAATTATCAGTAGTTAATTTACAATTCGACTTTTGAAAAATAAAACTCACCTGTACATTTGTAGCAACTGGATCTATGAGTACTGTTGGAACGTTTTCTGCTCGTAGGTGCATGCTTTGACGATTAGGTTTGACTACCTCTTCGGCCTGTTGAAATATATATAAATTCATGAAAAGTGGGCCAGTTATAAAAAAGGCTTTATAAATTAGCAAGAAATATTTTTTTGGGGTGTCTATCTACTGCCTCATTTTGTGATGACAAGTATTCAACTAAATACTATCTGAAGAACTATTGAACGTTATAACAAGAATATATATAAAAATATAAATCAATTTGTTTCATCATGCCAAGAAATTACATGGAAATCCATTTGTTTATACAAAATTACAATAGAGCTTTCTGTAAAAGGTTGACTAAAAAAATACCCTGTAGGGATTACCATGTTGGAAATACACATTTGGTTCGGGTTTAGTCGTCGTTTAACGTATTTTTAACGACTTTTTTCGAGGAGTAACCGTAAGCTGAAGCACTGAATTATAAGCTTGTAAACTGGGATTTTCTACGGTGGTAACGTTAGTTACTACACTATCCGGTATCTGGTCTCACTAACTACCTAATGATTGGTATTTTCGCAAAGTCCGGTTTGAATCACAAATCAATGGCCTTGAAACTTAGAATTATGGGCTAATGGTTGATTTCGAAGGTAAAAATTTTAATATTTTAGAACGATATTTGATCGTCAGTACTGTCGAACCGATTACGGTAAACATAAAACTGTAGAATATTTGATTTTCAATCGATCATACTGCGTACTGATTGGATGCATAATGAGACAGTATGAACGAACAGGTGAAACCGAAAATCTACAGACTGATAATTCAGTTAAAAATCTCTTACAGAGTAAAAAAGCAAGGAGTCCGAAGGCTTGCTCTTGTATATCATAACACCAGTAAACAGAAGAGGTTAATGTTGACATCCAGGAAACAAGCATTTTGTCTCCATACTGCGATTTTTGTGAACAGTGTCATTTCTCAGTAACATGAACTTATCTACTCATTTTACTTTACATAGTACAACAGAGAATCGTGAGAATACATTCTTTCTTTAAAAATGTTTTCGTATTGCCGCGCGTTTATAGCTTCTAAAAGGGAAGTTTTGTTCACTACTTTCTCGCAACTAGAATGTTGTTTATGAATGTGAAGGCAAAAGCGAGCGAGCATTTGTTACATTTACATGAAGCCACGGAAATGACAAGTGAAGTCGCTTTAAGGTTAGTATAAAGTCCAGCTTATAGGCACTAGGTTTCTGAAAGCTCCTTTCAACAGTTTGGAGCAGATTGGTATAGCCAGGATAACTTTGATTTTGATGGCAAATGTGGATTTTTAAGTAATAAATTCATGACAGATTTGCATAAGGACTAGGACACTTAGTGGAGAGCGCTGTCGACATGAAGGCAGCATCTGTATACAGGATGTCCAAAAACCCGTTTCAACTCCTACAAGTCACTGGGGGCAAGATGTATGGTGTAAGTGAAAAAATCGGTGAGATTGGTGGTATGTCTATCAACAAGCCTCAATAGAATCTTGAATGATAAGTAGAGATTTTTGAAGAACAGCTCTTCAAGTTCCATAAATCACCAAGCCTATTCGACCTACTCTAAGGTTCTTTTAATGGAGGAGAATAACCTCTGGTTAGATAACTGACTGGATTGTTTGGAAGGTTTTGAGATATAGATGACATTATATATGATTTTAAAAGTCCCTACAACTGCTTGCTGAAACGTACCAGAGGCCAAAAAATGTTCTGAAATATGTTTAGAAAACAGTTCTAATGTATTTATATGCTCTTTTAAGCTAACTTGTAAAACTCCGGAATCTATTACTGGCTTTTACACACATTTTAATGTTTAGATGATACCATGACTTTTAGGATCTCATATGTAACTGTACACGTCATTTTTCTCTTCTATGTATAAACTAATTATATAGTAAATTTTCAAATATAGTCATACGAGTCAAGAAGTTAACCATGAATTAAATCATCACTTCACTGTTTCTAAGTTAAGATGGAATATTAAAAATTCTCTTCTTTCCAAATAAGGATTAGTTGTATAGTGGCTAGCTCTGGTATTACAATGGCAATCCTGTAAGGCTGTATTTATCCCATTGGGAATTCATCGAGGAAAAAATTAAGTTCTAGTGAGAAGCAGTGACCAGTGGAGTTCAACCAGGTCTGTTGTGAGATAACAACTCACTGAAGACAATTGGTGAACGGTTGTTCAGCTTCGTGGACTGGTTGAAGTTAGATATCAACACCATCGGATGCCGGCTAGCTCAGTGGTCTATCGGCTAAGTGCTTGCGCTCGAGACTGATAGGTCCTGGGTTGGAATCTCGCGAGGCGGGATTGTGGATGTGCACTACTCAGGAGTCCTACAAACAAATATGTTAACAGTTGTTTTACATGTCATTTCTTCATTTTAATTCACTCTTTTTTACTCAGTCTCATAATATTTTCTAGATCAGTTGCAATCACGTTACTATGTATTAGCCAGTCACAACCAATACAATAAATTTAACGGCATTACGTTTGCTACTGACAAATGGAAATTAAGTAGCAAAACATATGAAGTAGTACTGGAGTCAGACGAATGATTAAGTAACTCATTTTATTGATTTGTGACAAATGTATTTTTGGTGACATTAGTAACTAGATTCGCATGATAAAATGTCGAAGGATTGATTCAGTATAACATTAATTTGTATTGTTCACCAAATATTAATTAATGACTGGTCAGTTACACATATATGAGGTAATTGAAATATTATTTTGGAATCTAGTATTTGGATGGTAAAGTCCTTTATTGTGTTCTCTCTGTATTTCGTCGGTTTAGTTGTATTGCGTTTGTATAGGGTTAAGTGAATACAATAATTACGTTTTCGGTAGTATATAGAGTGTTCGGTTTGAAATTCAATAGTACATACATCTGGTATTAAATAACAGTGTCAACAGGAAAAGAGAATCGCTTTCGCTTGTCAACAGTCTATTCGAGATATGTGCAGTCCTTTGTTGAAAAAATATCTATGTATCTGTTCAGCTTCATACAGGTTCGAAAAAAGACTGTTCTTCCCTCCTACCTACAAATAATTCTTCAAGGTCAAACATTTATTGACCCAAATCATTCACCAGGTGCAAACTAGTGTACATAGCTTCATGTTACACTTCAAACTTGAAGTTTAGCGACAATTCAAGGTTATTCAGATCGAAACAATTTGGGCGTGATTCAGACATGTTAATTAGTAGTAGAGAATCAAAAACCTTGCCCACTGAACCGTCAGTTCATCTTAGAAAAATGAATGTTTGAATGGAATATGTATGACATTTGAAATATACACATAATGTTTATTATGGAGTACATGTACAGAACAAATTAATTGTGATAATAAAACTTACAAAGATACTCATATGACTAGCATCGATTTCAATAGGACAAACAAGCTCAGTACTAACATCATCATCGCCAACACTACTAACATGATTGTAATGGTTGGATTTGTGTCCACGATTAGAATTGAAAATATTTTTCTTTTTCGTAAACTATTCATATTTTTAAAAGTGTTAGATAATACGAGAAAAACAATTGATAAAGAGTTAAACATTTTATTAAGATCATGAACCGAAATCTAAGTCAGACAACCAGTGGGAAACAGGAAGCACTGGATAGCTGCATTTTCGTAGTATGATATTCGTTACCAGCGTTTATCCACAACTTTGTAACCAGGGATTGAATACAGGACGTCGCTATCGAGCTCGAACGTTAAGCCTCCAGACTAGTGATCTAGAATACAGTGGTATACAAGTCTAAATTCAATCATTAGTGATATTACCCGACCATGTTCCACCGTCTTCAGTGAGTACCTTACTCACACTGACAAGATTAGACTCCACTGATTTACTCAGTGACGGCTATGTTTAAGGGAAATCTATGTTCACTAGGTTTAATATTATGAAGTCAGGACTGATCAGTCTGAAGGGATGGGGATGATACTCTTCACCACCGAGTGGGAATCCAGTAATCCACATTCTGCAATTTTAACTTGTTCGTGAATATAAAGCTTAACTATTATCAAGTTCTTTACATATTATTTATTTAACTTTGATGAAGATTAAAATCCATAGGTCACTACGACTTACTAGGTTTCCGAAAATTACATTCAAAGCTAGTTATCACCGAGCATCACTTCATAGAATAGATGGATTGTGGTTAGAGTCTTGTCACATTGGAACTCGAACCTACTACCTTTCACTTTAATCCACCTATTTTATAAGAATTTGTGACAAATCAGCGACACAGAGTACAGAAATGAAAAGAAGGACGGGTCGAAACCCAGTCCTGAATATTAGCGAGATAGTTCAAACTCGTATTTGAATGAAGTAGTTTCATAATAGACTTTAAACTAGTTACTTAATAACTGAGAACTTTAGTTCCTTTTAGATAATGAAATCAACCTTTATTTTATCATCAAATTACGTTACCAAGATTTATTTTGATTTCATGTAACTTAAGCATTACGCAAATTGTTTATAATAATACAATAATACTATATGGATAGACTGTGGCTAGAAGTGGAATTCAAGACGTGTGTTTCATTCTATTAGAGATTTATCGACTGAAAGTAGCCTGGATCTCACTGCTAGTGACTTTCGATTTATATAAATTTGTGAAACAATGGCTATATCGAGGCTGAATTCCATGTCTTCCCCCAAATAACGAAATAAAATCGATGAGAAAGCACAACTCCTCCAACATAACAGTTATCTAACTGAATAATTATTTACTTTTTTTAAATTAAATAACAAGAAATTTATTCACTTACTTTAATTTTAGAATGTATTGTCAGTGGATTATTATTATTATGATTAATGGTTTCATTATGTTGTTTGCGCTTCCATATCTCTAATCCAACAAGTTCAATAAATTTATTTGTTAAATGTCGTCTAACAAGTGATTTTACTGGAGGAATTCTCAAAATATCAGCTAAAAGATCTGGTGTAAAACGATCTTCTAGAATCTTTTAGAGTAAAAAATAAAAAATAAAAGAGTTGAATATAAATTAAACTAATATTGTGATGTTATTATTGAATTAGACAACTGGTCACAAGAGTAACCGTAAAAACTATCAGCGCTAGGAGAGGGTCTCAATATATTGATTAACTGGGTGTCATCTAGTATTAGACTGAAATTACTAACCGATATAAGTTAAACGAATATTGATAATCTGGAAGCACTGAACGGTCTTCTCAGCCAAATTTGAGACTCTTCAGAAATGCGCATTCATAACCGCGAAATCGGGAATCGAACAAAAGTTCTTCGGTCTCACGTGCTAACGCCTAAGTGGTCACGGAGTCGAAGATGCATATTGCCAAGGAGTTCCATAGTAAGAAAAACAGACATCTAGTGGTTCCAGATTGATAATGTTTATTTTACTTAGATAGTTATACCATCTCAATGAAATTCAACAATTTCCACAACTCCATAGTGAAAATTATCATCTATCAGTCGTCTACCAGCTATACCTGTAGTCCTTCACGGGTTAATGTCACTCTCAAGCGCGGATAGAGATTGAGGGTCGAAGATGGGATCATCAACCCCATTCCGTAGAAAACAATCTTTATAAGATAACAGTTACCAGGAAAAATAATTTAAACTATTTAAACTCTGGACTGGAAGTTGAAGTATCTTCATTTAGAAGAATTATGACACCTAACAGTGTCCTTACTTCAAATCCATTCGCTGAGATTTTACAAATATATTATTCCTATTTTAATGTCTTACATCAAGTCAGCGCTAAAATACTGTGAAACTATTCGCTCTAATTTAGACGAAAGTTCTTATATCTACTACTACTGTGTTAAGTAACATTCTAGAAATCTCCGGAAGCTCAAGGCCATCTAAAATAATATAAATACCCTAGAATTTCTGTACGTGAACGAGCCTTGGAGTAAAGCATTTGTTTCATATTTCGCGACCTTCCTCTCGTTCTCAAGTCGTTCTGTAGGTTTAGCTTGGATGTTACTAGAAGACTATGGGAGCCGAATCTAGCGTTCAATTAAAAGACTTATCAGTTGACCATTATTCTATAGTATAATACATTTGTAATTATCGACAGTACTGAGACATTCACTCAAGCCCAACCCAATATTTAGTAAATAAACAGATTGGATTTACACTTCAGACTAATAACAATGGGAAAATACAGAACCTTTGGAATTATAGAAACAATAAGTGTTTCAAGTTTTGAATTCAACTGGTTCTTCGTATAATGAGTGAATATTAAAAAGGGTATGCACAACATAAATTCACAGATTTAGAAGTTATCCTACCAATATGAGGTCTCACTCTTGCGGTAAAGCATGCTTAGGAAGCTTGCATAGAAGTCAGTAAATTGAAGAAATATTGTCATTCATAGATTTTAATGAAAGTTAAGCCGTGATGGTATTGTCCAGAATGACTATAGTGGGAGTTTTGTAATTAAAACTATTTATCTTAAAAAGTTATAGTATTAGGCAGTAAAACATGTATGCTGCGTTCATAATGTAGATCTGCTATAAAATGTCATTGTCTTTTAGGTAAAAAATATAGTAAATGTTTCAAAATGACAAACAGTGGTGTGATGAGCGAAATATAGGCGTTTTAACCACTATGTTACAAAGCTTTAGTTTGAGAAACTGGGTAGTGAGTAAGTAGTATAATACGACTAGTATTCACACACAAAACGGAAATGTTTACTAGCATAGGAATAGTTAAGAAGAAAGCCAGGGGGTCAAAACAAGACAGTCCATCAGGCCACAAAGACACTGACTATAAAACTGAGCCATATGGATGGATAAGATTCCCTGGTCGAGATTCGAGTGGTTAAAGACTTGAGATGGCATTACTCAAAATCCTTCGTGATGACTCAGATGCACTTATTCGTATTTTCTTAGATACTAAGTTTTTACGTCACCTTATCAAGTTTTATTTTATTCCACTGATTCATATTTTCTCCTCAAATCGTATCTTGGAAGTCCAGTCTTTTCTATTACCACTATGCCGTCATTACCTCTACTACTCTGGGGTTTGGCCTGACAACTTCATATCACAGTGCCAATGAAATGTGGCAATTTGAACCGATGTATACATGTTCGAGGTTCTAGGTTGCGTATGACTGACTAACTGACCAGACAGTTATCCAGTAACCTATGGTTTTCATTGGATGTTTAGCCAAAACCAAATCGATATTACAAATAACCTAAATTGAATCCAATGAATTTAGATGGAGATCACATGACCTACCATTAAAGCACCATGTACACCGCTTCCACATAATTCACTAGCATATTCAGGTAATTCGATACTTTGTAACCAATTCATTACTCGTTGTTGAGTCCAATAACAAATTTGTATTGGTAAATATGTTGAACAAATAAAACTAATATCAGAATTCATGGAATTCGATTGTAAAGTAGAAATAGTATCCAAGCAAGAGGTATGCACATGATTTCCATTATGTTCATTAGTAGGTTTTACATTATCTTGAATATGATTTAATGATTGGATAGGAGAATGTAACATATTTCTTTTACAAGGTAAATTTGCTTCACCTGTATTAATTAAACCAAGTAAGAAATAAAAATCTCAAAAATAATTCAACATAAAATAGCAAACTATAAACACTATCAGTTTATTTTTCAAAGTTGAAATCATAAGTCGATTGAAGCTAGACCACCATGGAAAACCTGGAAGCACTAGACGGCAGTTTCGTCCTATTATGGGACTCCTCAGCAGTGCACATCCACGAACCCGCTCTAGCGAGATTTGAACTCAGGACCTACCAGTCTCGAACCATAGCGGGATCGTGGATGCGCGCTGCTGAGTAGTCCCATAATAGGACGAAACGGCCGTCTAGTGCTTCCAGGTTTTCCATGGTGGTCTAGCTTCAATCGACTTATGATTTCAACTTTGAAAAATACTGAAATCTCCACAAAACCCCTTCTGACTATCAGTTTAATTTTAAAGAATATGTACAAAATGTTGAGTACAATGAAGTCAGCAACCTATATAGATGTTACTTATTTTCCTATACTATCAATAATTCGACTAATCAATCAGTCAAAGCAATCTCCACAACTTTGTACTGTTAATAACACTGGAAATACCATGAATATGCATCGAATTAAGTTGTCACATATTGCAGCAGTATAGTCGGAGGGAAAATTCACGAGGTGAAAGTGGAAGAGAAATTGACATCAAGCTGAGGACGATAGTAATAGTAGAAAGTTAGGCAAGACAAGCATTGTTCACAATGGAATATGTCATAAAAGAGGATGAAGCTATTAAAATGGTATTAAACATCATCGTAACAGATTGTAAGCATTGTTATCTTCGAAATACACACAAATATTCTCGTCTGATATTATTGACTCACGCTTTCAACAATGATAAATACTAAATCTCCACAAAACCCCTTCTATAATTATAGATATTGTTATAATGTGTTAAACATGGCTGTAGGTCAACAACAAAATGGAAGTGCCGGACAGAACCACTGTATATTATCTTCCCATATGAGACGAGTATGCATCCGGAAATCGTACCAGGGATTAAATATAATATTTTCAGGATTTAAGGAGAGGACAGCACAGTTTTGTCTTTGAAACAATAATTGTGAGATGAAGAATATTTATAGTTGAAGATGAGAATTCAGGAAGTATTGAGTTCTTCGAATTGGGTAGTTTAGTTATAGATGTTTCGTTGTCTTCTTAGAAAACATGATGACATTCAATAATCAATAGACTTTAAATTACGTCGGTCATCTAATTTACTAAATAATTAGTTGAGAATGTCGAATAACGAAAAAACACTGAACAGGGAGAGAGGGAAACTCTCAGACGTTGTACAAATCTATGGTCTCTAGTCTAATAAAATCTGTTGATTGAAGAGTAGTACAGAATATCGGCAAAATAAAACATTTTGATTGAAAAAGACGATTATATTATCAACACTTCACTTACATTGTTCCATTTGACTTCGGCATAAACGATTTCTATCAAAATTAATATGTCTTAACATTTGTAATCCCCATCGTAAACTTAACACATGTAATTCATTAGACATTTTCAACACAGATAAATCATCCTGAAATCATAGGGAGAAAAGTGTTACTAAACTATCATTTACGTAATTTTTATCAAGGATTGAGACTAGTTAGGGTATAGAGTTGAGAACCAGGACTTCTTACCAGTGTGTACTAGTGAGCTCAAAAGAGATAGGGCCTAGAATCTTTGGGTCTCACGGAAAAGGGAGTAACATTTAAACCACTGAGATGGATCCAGAAGAAAACTAATGAAATAAAATCACTGTGCGTTTGTGTAGACCAAGGCATATTGATAAGCTGGGGGAGTATAGACATACCTGATGCCTGTGTTTATAAATCATCTCAAGATCAAACGATAAGTGAGAAGTTATGCTCTGGGTATAATATCGGAGGTAGTTGACTAAGCACCTCGTCAAGCCTTCAGCTTACGTTTCCTTGTTTGAGTCAGAAATATATCTACCTATGATTTATCTACAACAGAACTCCAACTGCTAGTTACAGCAGCCTAGCATTTTTCTCAATCTATACATTTGCATTACTAGATGGGTAAGCGTAAAGGAAGTGTATGTATCTGAAACAGACGTTGTGGATTGTAGGTCGTTCACATACATACATATATAAAGTCATAGTCAAAAGCACAAATACTAATATACATTTAATGTTAGACTTACCATAGTAAGTTGATCTAGCACATAAGGGTCAATGATGCAATTATCAAATTGTGGAATATAAGATGATAAACCTAAATCGTGTAACCAACCTATATAGTAAAAAAAGATAACGAAAAGAATTATTTTTATCAACTCTAATCACAGCGGATGTTAGTTCGTGATCAAAATCCTAATCCTGATTCTTAATTTTAATCACTAATCCTAATTCCTAACCATGTCTTAAACTTTTTAGGTGGTTGAGATTTTGTAAGGTCATTTTGAGAATCTCTCAAGATCATCCATAAAATATAGTTTCTCAAAATTCACATCATTATTGATTAATACTTTTGGTTACACTTTACTCATGATATTTAGTGACTCTGAAAGTGATCTTCACAAAGCGACACTAACTTTTAGACAATCAAAATACAGGTGATGTAGATAGGTAATCCCTTACATACAAGCTCAAGAAAGATTGGTGACCACTAGAAGTTAGGATTAAGATTTAGAGTTGATGATGAAATGGAAGATTGCTTTCTGGTCGTTGGGATTAATAATTCTACAGTCAGCTCTACAATTTAAGACATCAAGAACTTCCAGGTTACATTCGAATTCCCATAAACCAGGATACCTATTCTTCAGTCTTCACATGTTTATCAATTTTAAGCGTTTTAGTAATGACATATCACTAGGTTTTATTTAGCTTTTCATGAAATATTCACTATCCACAATTAGATTTTGAATTTGTTGCAAAATTCCAATGGTCACTATCTTGAATCTGATTGGTTCATCAGAAAAAAATACTTTAACTAATGTATATTTAAACTGAAATCGGCATTTTCACTTCATTAAAACAAAGGTATTAATTGATTTTAACCAAAAACTGTACTATGTTTTTTTTTGTTTTAAACAGTTGTGCACAAACTAATTAGTGTGGGATAATGTACAGGGAAAGTAAAAATCGAAAGGTACCGATCCAGTAGGACTGACATATCAACTATTTGTTAGATAATGGTTATTGTTTATTCAGTTATTTTGTAATAGCGTTAGGAAAATTATTTAAATGTTAAACGCTACTCAATATATAAGATTGTTATTCAGTGTTGAGAGTTCTTTTTGTCAGTTGGTAGATATGATCTGGAGGAAATTCCGAATCTAGTTTTTGGACGTTCAAAACACATCCGTAAATAATGGGTTTAGTCCTGATCTTACTAGTAGGTTCCTAATTTGGACCATCCAGCTTCACAATCTGAAGAGCTATCACTGAGTTATTTAGATCGAGACAGAAAAAAAAGAAGAATTAGTTACTACTCAGTGATCAACCACTGTAAATACTTCTGATTTACATGAGGTCAATAGTGTACCCCATAGTTCAGCGGTAGTATCTCAGTCTGTAAAACTGGCTCGCACTATCTGTATCCCACGAAGAACATTAGTTCCTTTAAAACTATAGGTATGCCTTGCCGATGAGTACTAAATAGTATGAAAACTAAGTTAGTGAGGGTTGTTCTATCGAATATTTTCAGTACCACTAAAACAGACTTAGCAGATGATCAAAGATAACATACTTTGAATATGAGATGGTGAAATGTTGAAATTGCACTGATAAAAAATAATGAAAATACTACTCACAAACTACATATATTATAAATAAGTTCTATACAAGACTATTAATGATACTTACCTGGCATATCAAAATTTCCCGGTGGTTCTATATTTCTATATAAACATCCATAATTGTAATTATTATTAATATTGTTACTATTATTATTAGGACACTGATCTTTCATACATAAACGTATATGGATTAATAATTTCTTCAAATGTAATGGGTTACGTATGCACATCAACTAAAAATCAGTGGATAGGAAACAATTATAGGAAAAAGAAACGAATATTATAAAAGTGATAACTTTTGGGAATATCTTACGAAAGGTTATTTGTTTATATCTTTACTTCATAAGTGCTAGATAACTGAACTATTGTACTTTTACATCAATCTAGTTGTAAGCTTTTGTTTGACACATAAACTGTCGTCTTACGTTCTATCTAATCAGTTCTTACTAGTAAGATATATCTTGACTACTTTAAGGCCCCAACTTTGGTAGTTTGTCATATCTTTATCGTCTCGGTGGCTTCCAAATAGGACATTATTTATTTACTATTGGACTGGATATAAAAAGTGTAGTGGTGGCAAGTTTATGACACGATACCGTTGTATGAAAGTTAGTTGTAGCAAGATAGAATCTGCTAGTTCATTCTGAATCCTTGTTTACAGTTCTAGAAATTATACAACTTAGTGACTTAAGTCGTTATGAGATATACTTCAAAATAAAATCCAGTTGTAATTCTACTTTAATCTTCTTCATCCAGGTAAAACGAATTCCCTGACTGAAAAAAATCCTTGTTGTTAGGGTTTTTTAACTGAGTTTTTCATAGTTGAAAGCGTGAGTCAATTGAAGCTAGACCACCATAGAAAACCTGGAAGCACTGGATGGCCGTTTCGCCCTACTGTGGGACTCCTCAGTGCAGTGCGCATCCACGATCACACACTCGCGAGATTCGAACCCAGGACCTACCAGTTTCGAGCCAGAGCCCTTAACCGACAGACCACTGAGCTGGCATCCAACGGTGTTAATGTCTAATCTCAACTGATCCACGGTGGTCTAGCTTCAATTGACTCACGCTTTCAACTATGAAAAATACTAAATCTCCACAAAAACCCCTTCTGATAACTGAGTTTTATTGTTCATTACGTCGTAATATTGTTCATTCACATCTACCGATTATGATACATTCTCATCTCTTTGTTCTTTCAAAGTAACATTAATTTATTTCTGAGGTGTATGCCTTTATTAATGTCATATTGTACCATAATTTATGTGTATCAGTTAAGTAAATAATGCATTTTTAACGATCAGGACAAATATAACCCCTTGGATCCAAATCAAAGTTACGATCAATAGTAAAAAGTAATAATCTGTTACGACACACTTATTATTCAATAACTTTGATTAAATGTGTATTTACAAGTGTAAAGTGAAGAAAATAAAATAAACACAATGAAAATTGTGAAATGGAATGAAGTTATTTCGTATTGGTATGCTCTAACTTTGTTGTATACGCCCTGATTGACATTTATTTATCAGTTAATCAGTTGAATGATGGTATTCAATTCATAAAACAATTAGGAAGGAGGTTTGTGGAGATTTTAGTAATCTTATATAGTTGAAATCATGAGTCAATTGAAACTAGACCACCATGGAAAACCTGGAAGCACTGGACGGCCGTTTCGTCCTATTGTGGGACTCCTAAGCAGTGCGCATCCACGATCCGGTCGTTGGATGCCGGCTCAGTGGTCTAGTGGTTAAGCGCTCGCGCGCGAGACTGATAGCTCCTGGATCCGAATCTCGCGAGGCGGGATCGTGGGTGCGCACTGCTCAGGAGTCCCATAGTAGGACGAAACGGACGTCCAATGCTTCCAGGTTATCCATGGTGGTCTAGCTTCAATTTACTCATGATTTAAATCATAAAATAAATGTTTACTTTTTATGTCATCTAAAGGATTATTCTTTTACGAATAACTGTTAGCGATTAAGTAAATAAATAGATAAATAGGAAAACGTTGATTATCAAATTGGAATAAATAAACATTAAAAAAATTATATTGTTAGTTAATTATCAAATTAAACACAATCTCTTTTAAAATATGGTACTTTGATAAGTTATAGAAATAAGATAGCTAGGTGATGAAGGTTTGATTCCTATGGGGAACACTAGTCCTCTAAAAATTGGAAGAACGTCTACATGTTGGACAATAATTAGCATGAAGGTATCTTGCCAACTACTGCTAATCAACTAACATATCAAAGTAAAGCAAGTCACTCAAATTGGTGATCACATTTTAACTTGATCGATAAAAACCGGTCACTGATAAAATACTAGACAAACATCACAATGACTACTAATCACTGATCAATTGATAAACTAATAAAAATAAATATAAGCTGTAGTAGTTATAGTAGTATTAGTATTATTAATAACTAATATTATTTTCTGTTTAGTTTATAGTACTGATCAAATTCAAACAATTAAATTTGTAATGCTACTACTCGACTGCATAGCTTAATATTGCTGTATATTATATTTTGCTGCTATGTAGTTAAGTAATTTAGTGTAAGAACTCTACAGATCAGTTATTAATGTATGTAGATTAATCATAAGAATGATAAATTGTGTTCGGTACAGCTTATTTGTTAAATTTCTAAGCGATGATACATGAGATACAATAAGTCATATTCGTTTAGTTGACTTTAGCTTTCTTATGAATGTATACAAATGTTGCTGTTTAAATGTTAATTAGCACACTGAAAAGGTTAGGAAAAAGGTTAGTGGAAAAAGTATGAGCACATGTTTGTTAATTCTTATTACTAACCTATTCATCTTAGAAACCCATAGAAAAGTAGGAAATATTTAACAGATATTTCATTCTAGTATAGTGCCCATTCACAACCTCACCAAGGACAAAACCCAGGACTTTGGTTCTTGCCAACAAGCGCCTAACTTCTAGATGATTGAAGTTAAATCAATCTACAATATGTGACAAACATTTTTGATTATCTTCAGTGATCAACCTTCTTTGCTAAAATATTTACTTTTTTGGATTGTTCAAGCCTTTGAACAGAAGAAATCAATAGGGTACAATTCTTTATCCAATTAAATATTACTATAAGGAATGACGTGACTAACCTAATGTAACATGTCATGAATACATCCTGATTGGTACATGTTGGAGATCTAACTGTTTAATCGTTCTATACATTTCCAAATGGCTTTAAGCATTGCAAGAGCATAATCCTTTCAAAATATTTAAGTAACTAATTATTGGTGAATAAATTAAGGAATCAATACTGTTAATCAGCATTTGTAGTGAGATTGATTAATTGTTATGAGATTCATTCATTCATTTACAGTGACTCAAATGGAAGTCAAAGATGCTCTCTTATTTTCTCTCTGAAGAAAGACATTGTCTTGTAAAGTTATTTATGAAGTAATTACAGTGTAAATTAAAAAGTTATTTACCTGAGCAAGTGATTTTTTGGATTCATTTACTAAATCTTGACCAGAAGTTAACCATCTACGTGTATGTGTTACTGTATAACCTAGACCAATTTTATATAACCATGCTGAAATCATATTTTTATCCCAAGTGATGAAATTTCTAAAATAAATAAAAAAAAAATGGGGAAATTATAAATTAGATTAGTTCATTGAATCATGTATATTGAGTTGAAATAAACCAATGAATATACATCATAGCTTAGTTAATTTAAAAATCATAAATAAACAATGGCATGATGATTTAGTTAGTGATAAACATAAACATTTATTTTGAAACCATATAACTAAAGTTTTACATAGACATACAAATATCAACCACTTTGAATGTCTTTGATCAAGATTTCATGCTGGTTAGTTACTAGTATGAAAAATAAATCTTCTATACATGAAGTCAATAACGCATATCACAAATAGTTCAATGATAACATTTTTAATTGTAATAAAGAGATCACTAAGGCTCCAATCCTCATGTGTATAATTCACCCAACTAATTGATTAGTCATATCAAGTAGCATAAAATTTAGTTACCACGTATCCTGTCAATTACCATCAACTGGTTATTATTAAAATATAAAGATATAAAGTGTAGCGTTTTTAATATAAACAAAGGGAAAAGCAAGACTCTCCAATAGAGTACAACATGCACCAATCGAATTACACTTGACGGAGAAGCTTTGGAGAATGTGGAAACCGTTTCATATCTAGGCAGCATCATTGATGAACAAGGTGGATCAGATGCAGATGTGAGGGCAAGGATCGGCAAGGCAAGAGCAACATATCTACAACTGAAGAACATCTGGAACTCAAAACAATTGTCAACCAACACCAAGATCAGAAATTTCAATACAAATGTCAAGACAGTTCTACTGTATGAGGCAGAGAAGTGTAAAACTACGAAAGCCATCAATCAGAAGATACAGGTGTTTATTAACAGTTGTCTACGCAAGATACTTCGGATCCGATGACCAGACACTATCACCAACAACCTACTGTGGGAGACAATAAACCAGATTCCAGCGGAGGAAGAGGTCAGGAAGAAGCTCTGAAAGTGGATAGGACATATATTGAGGAAGTCACCCAACTGCGTCACAAGACAAGCCCTCACATGTAATCCTGAAGGCCAAAGGAGAAGAGGAAGACCAAAAAACACATTACGCCGAGATATGGAGACAGACATGAGAAGAATGAACAAAAACTGGATAGAACTAGAAAAGAAGGCTTAGGACAGAGTGGGTTGGAGAATGCTGATCGGCGGCCTATGCTCCATTGGGAGTAACAGGCGTAAACAACAAAAACAAAACGATATCAGGGTTAGCGGTCAAATCAATGAGAAACAGACAAATATGATAGACAAAACCAACAATCAGTGTACTTTATATATATATATATATATATATATATATATATCCAGGTGTTGACATTCAAGATTGAATTTTTGATAATCAGCACTGGGATACAGGTACATTAAGTTGATTTATACCGAGATTTAATGACACGCTCATTATCTAATCTACGGCAAACCGAAACCCATCTGTTTTAAAACTTGTGACAAAATAACCACATTGGGAAAACCTGCTCAGGATGAAAATATCCTTAAAAAGGGTAAATAAAAATTCAGTCTTGAACATTAACAATAGAAAAATTCAAGCCCTTGCTATTAATAAGACAAACATCAATGTAGAACAAGGTTAGGACTAATCATACTCAGTAATACAGCGGGTAAAAGTTCATTTTTGAAGTGAAATGTATCAACTTTGAGTTCCATAGTGAACATCGACCCTGCAATGTAGGCACATGCAGATGACGCACCTCTAACGAGACAAAACGATTGTTCTAGATCCCAACGCTATTCACAATTCATCTATTCTACAAAAGCTTAGTCATTATTCTTTCCTAAAATATCAAGTTTTCTTACCGATATCTTTTAGAGAAAGAAACTATCGTACACTAAAAAAAGGAAGTTTTGATAAAACGCTCAATGTAAAATAAATTAGATGATTAAATTCATTTAGTATTGTTTATTTGAATCTTCCCATCGATGTGTTAGGACTGCAACTGGTCAGTCTCTAATTGGCATATGTGCATACTGTGCGTATTGCCTCGATATAGCCTTAATTCACAAGCATGGTAAGCAGTGGCCGAGTGGATAACGCGATGGCGTTTGAAGTGAGGGTACTGGGTTCGAGTCCCAGATTGAACATCAACTCTGATATGCAGGTACATCCAGCTGACGAGTCCCAAATAAGACGAAACGTATCCTGGATTCCACTGCTAACCACTATCCATCTCTGCTTACCAAAATTAGATGATTATTTTTATTCTACGGAGATGATCAAATGTTATTTCATGACCAGAAAAAAAAAGTGAATTAGAGTCTCCAATTTCGTCAATTCTACGCAGCTATTTTTAAAGTACAATAACACAACTTATCTGTTTTAGGCTTTTAATTTGTTTGATAGCCCTTAGTGATAACAAACCGATTATCCAAAATGAATAATGGGTGATACAAACTTCAAGAACCGGCTTATTTGCTTTAAAACTGGACCCTTTTCAATAATTATTAGCTTTTATTAAATACTCAGTGTTACGATTTCTCTTATTGCGACCAGGCTACTCATATTGTTTCGTATTCTTGGACATTATATTACTCGACAAGTCCCCAAATCAAAATACATTTGAACAGGAACGCAGTTATATGCCAAATAACAAGGGTGAATGGAAGTAGAAATCTCAATAATAAGATTCTAGAGTCTTCTCCACGTATCAGCCAGAACGGATTGGTTAAGAGATAGCCAATAGGAGTACCCCAACACAATCCTTCACGGAACATGCCTGAATCCAATCTATAACCCGCTAACATCTCTTTGAACAGAATCGTAGGATCTAGTGTTAGCATCTACCTGTAACCGTATGGCTGACTTTGCTTTCGACTTGTCCACCTTCCAGGCAATCAAGGAGTGATATTACACTTTGTTTGTACAGAGACTGGCCTGTTTACTCCAGGGGTCTTGATTTCAAAAGCGTTCAGCAGAACAGCATAGAAGTCAGATACAAGGACACAAAGTGGTCATGTTTCACATCCATAAAGTGGAACGGAGAGAACTACTGTTCAGCAAACTCGTCCGTTGGTTGAAAGACGGATATCTCACCTACACCATAAATGACGCAAGTTGGCAAAAGCCAATTGAGCCTTCCAAATTCACTCCGAGATTTTGTCAGATATCAGACTACTAGTACTGACGAAACTCCTAAGATAAAGAAAGCGGTCGAAGTATTCGCATACTTTACTCCTTATCATTAATTTAGGTGGTAACACAATCCGACCCTGAACTTAAATTTTATACTTGAAGGGAGAGAACTGCACTCCAAACATGCTTTCAATGTTGCTTAAGGTGATTAGAGGACTCTGCATTTTGTCAGCATATTCACCAAGTAGAATTATATCATCTGGATATCCTAAGTCAGTAATTGAATCCCCTGGTAAAAGATCAACTCCTGAAAAGTCAGACGATGAATGTGTTATCTTTAAAAGCATGTCTATGACAAAAATAAAAGTGGAGAGAGTTAACAACCCTGACGGACACCAACTGAAGTAACCAATTCTGACGAAATTTCGCCATAAGCTTTGACTCGACCAGAAGTGTTAGAGTAGAGAGTCTATACAAGGCTAATGTACTTTCTTTGGTAAATTTTCCAATGACAGATACTATCATAAAACTTCACGATCAAGCGAGTCGTATGCTGCCTTAATATCAATGAATGCAACGATTGTCGGACGTCGAACAGTATGTCTATGTTCCAGAACCTGTCGGAGGGTGAATATTTCGTCTATATATCCACGTCCAAGTCTAAAACCAGCTCTGTTTTCTTGAGTCTTCTCTTCATAAGTTTTAGTTAGACATCGAAGTATTATTGAACCTAATATTTTAGACACCGTATTAGTTTCACTGATTCCTTTGTGATTTTCACGGAGAAGGATATAACTAATGTCAGTGCCAGACATATCATAACTGGAGAGATTTCAAAATAAGCTACTGATTAAAATGTCTAATTTAGTAAATAATAACCTATAAATCTCAAATGAAATGTGCAATAATTGGAACTCTAATAGTGTACTGAGAATTAATTTGCATTGATTAAGTTGGGTAATCTGGTAGCCTATAAATCACTAATAGTATTCCCCTGTATAATATGGAGTAATTCTCGAACTTATTGTTGCTCGATAAAAACGATATCTCACTGAATAAAACAGTACATATATACAGCAGATTAGTAACATACCTACATGCTATTTCAACCGTAAATACTGGAATTATTAGCACAAGACAATGCCTAGCGCTTATAACAGTAAACGGGACACAGGAAATGAAACGATATTGTAAAGTTTATGCATTGTAACATGCCTAATTACTTCAACTTAAAAACTAGAACTAAGATGCAAAAACATTTATATTCGAATCATTCATATATATATTCAACATAATGATAATTGTACGGAAAAAAAAGAACATACGCACCGCTTAGTATAGGCGAATTGAAATGATTGACGTTGTTCATTGGATGAATTAAGACCATTATGAGATGAAGGAGATTTGTTACTGTTAAACAAAAGATAATATTGTATAATCATGCAATATTTATACATGTCATTTAGATGGATGTACATGCAGTTGAACATGAGAGTAATAAATACATTAATTAACGAAAAAAAGAACAATAGGAATAACTGAGCACACGGAAATCAGTTTGTTCTCACTTTAAACATACCCTAGTAATATTAGCTTATTAGCCATAGTGATTAGATCTAAAATTGCTTTCACAAAATTATTATCATTATCCTTGTCTCCTCTTAATCCTTCATTTCCAATCTAATTGACCTTTTATTTTTATATATAAATGTTCATAGCAAGTATATGTGTGATCAGATTGTTCGAAATGTATTTTCATAGTTGAAATCATGGGTCAATTGAAGCTAGATCACCATCGAAAACCTGAAATCATTAAACGGCTGTTTCGTCCTACTATGGGACTCCTCAGCAGTGCGCATTCACGATCCCACACTTGCAAGATTTGAACCCAGGACCTACCAGTCACAAGCCGGAGACCTTAACAGATAGGCCATTGAGCCAGCATACAACGGTGTTAATGTCTAACTTCAACCAAACGTAATACGCTAATATATCACATATTTCTGATAATCTTCGTCCTCTTATTACACTATCGAAACATATATTGTTGTTTATTCTATTTCAATATATGTATGTATGTGCCTACTTATTTTAATAACAACAGATATATAATATAAGGTATGTTATATTCGCTATTAGGCTGAAATATCTTTTAAATTCTGATATGGTTGGACTTCATCAGTCATATTTTCCTATTATAACTCCAAAATTATTCTAAAAGGCAGACACTGGTGACCTTATTTCATTTAACAACTATAAATTCTTGGAATGTATGTATGGTTAAGCGTACTAGTCTATCTGGTAGATAAAAATTAGACAGACATCGAATGATAAAAAAAAACACAACGAAAGAGCGAATGCTTGATTGCTGTCCGTCGAGTACCTTAGAAATAAGAAAACGAAAGCTGAAGACTGATAACTGATTTTCAGATTTTAAATAATGAGTAGTAATGGAATTCAGAATAATTATTTTATCTTATTTTTAGACTCACAAGTTGGACTTACCTACCACATCCAAGTTTTGATGCTCACACTGTGAGAAGAAATCCAAAACATATATAGCTTCAGCAACAAGTGCACTATTTACTACTTTACACAGACTGATCAGATTTACTAATGGGATATTAGTAATGGGAATATATAATGTGTTATAAATACTGGTGATAATTATTTTGTTACAAAGTTGCTTCGATGTGGACAGGGATTTTTTATCGGTCAGTTTGACAACAGAAGTGAAACTGTATTACAAACAGTCCTATTTTCATCATATTTTGATCATGAATTAATCATTCCAACTATTACTTATACTTAAAAATACTGGACTATGCTCCATTGGGGGTAACAGGCGTAAGTAAGTAAGTTGAGAGGAAAGATCACAATGTTTCTTTAAACTTGAGAATACTATCTATTTTAAGTGATGAAGTAAAGATATAATGGTACATTTGGAATTTTCAATGACTAGACTATGAATTCTAGTAAATTGACAATGTCGAGGCATATGTTAAGTATGCGTGATGACAGTCTACCTCAAAGAACAAGGTTGAGTGGGGTAGAAGATTGGAAGAATATTAGAGGCAAAAATCAAAGTGAAATATCAACCAGTGAAGATATCGACTACTGGACTGAGACATTTTGGTAGGTTCAGAGTATCTGGACAGGGTCTTCGTGGTTTTCGTAAACAATAGTTAGAGCTTTAGGTTAATATTTTTTGGGATTGGTCAGTGTCGCAGATATATCCTGAGTTCCACCATTCTTTCGTACATACATTATCATTTCTTCTTCTAGAACCATATCGTCAATATTGAGTCTATCTGATTATCAGTTACACTATGGCCATTTTAAATAGTTATGGTATTTCGTTTTATAATAAATATGTGGCACAATACAATGAAAAGAATCCTTATGCCTTTTAAGGAGAGTACTGAATTTTCATACTGTTTTCTGGAGCCAAACCAAGAGTCACTGGATTTTGTTTTACGTCGTTTGATAACGTTTGTCTACCACTGAATTAAAAAACTTATGCAATTAATCGCTTTATTATCAAGATGAATCATGGTGATTCCAGTATCAGAGCTCATAGCTATTCATTTATAACTATGAATATTTTATTCTAAGGTCACAATTAATGAATGTTGATGATAATTTAAGGCAAACGATGGCTTACTACCGTGCCATATTTTAGATTGCTGATTAACCTTAGTTAGTAAACTGTAGAAACCCACGAAGAACTACACAGATGCTTCATCTGAGTGTGTAAATCCACAGCGATTCTCATCACCGTCACTATCAGGGAGTTAAATCCAGGATCGTCAGGTATCACGACAACCAGTTGACCTTTAGAACACTGAATCAGTATCTGATGGCTTACATTTCTAACTTTAACCTATTCGGGATATTGTCCAACCATCTAATTCCGTTGGTAAGTTCGTAGGGTAAACTACAAAAATTCAGTAATCTTCACTAACGGTTAAGCTAGTAATTCTTTAAGCGACGTGTTATTCTGTACTATCATGGATGTTAGTGGTACATATATTAAAAACGCAGATATTCACATATTTACACTTCCTCACGTACTCACACGTTGTCCAAATATGACGACGTAAAGTCATTCGTTCCATGACGTACAGAAGATGAGACAGAATGAGTGTTTTTATAACTATCAGATGAATGCGATCCGTTTTTCATATGATTATTATTACACGATTCATTATTATTCAGTACAGACATATTTCTGTTCAATGGACCATTTTCATTGGATTCAAGGGGACTTCCCTGATAGCTTCGTTGTGATTTATTATTGCAAATTGAATTGGCATGTAGAACTGAAGGTAGTGGAGAATCGTAGACAGGATTAGCAGGAACATCATCAACATGATGATTATCACTGTTGCTCACAAAAGGAAGATTAGTTTCTTGTGTTTTTCTACGTGATCTAATAGTAGAACCTTTCACTGAACCACTACCATAATAACGTTCCATACTTTTAGACCTTATGGATAGTGCAGAATTGTTTAAATTGTTTTGTGGTTTACATTGATGATGCATGGAATCTGATTTATTCAAACCATTTGATATGAAGTTATTCATTTGACCTTGTGAAAGCCAATGAAAGCTAAATGAAGTGACGGAGACATATATTTATATAATACACACATATTCTTATGAATAAATAGAATATTTGTTTAACACACACGAATACAAATGCCACGAGACCAAATTGATGGTGCATTATAATGTACTTCATTTAAAAAAGTATTGATTTAAAGGTGATCGGAAGGAAATTCAGCTTGGCGATTCATCATTAACAAGGTGAACTTGCAGACAAAGTTATTACATTATCAAATCATTTAAATCAGTGGCTAAATATTGGAGTTTAACAATTGAACTCTATCAGAACAATAATTGAAACAAATATGATATTTTCATAGTTGAAATCATGAGTCAATTGAATATAGACCACCATGGAAAACCTGGAAGCACTGCTTGACGACCGTTTCGTCCTATTACTTAGCGCTTAATTAATTAGTAAAAGTCTTAATTCATTGAGAGGTTAGTTGTAGACACGATAAATTATTGATAATATATCTAATTGTGATGCTAGATATCATTGATCCAAGTTCATTGTCACTTCTTATCGACTTGAGTTCAACGTTTTTAGTCATATATGGAAGTGATAATATACAAATGGCAGATATAAGATTAATGTAAGTAGACTGAATAAATATGAAATTTTATTCAAATGCTATTAGATAATTTAAATTCAAACATAAATGTGAATATGCATGCAAAATTAAGGTGCTGATGATGTGCTGATGACGTCGTTCAGAAGGACAATGAAAGCTCCACTACCAAACCATTCAGCTCATAGAACAAATCCACATCAAAAAGATGAAAATATCTTATTCAATGAATGGTGCTTTGCAAGCTAAATAAGCATAAGTGTGTACATTGAAATTGGCATGCTATAATCATAAACATCCAGTGAAGCAATTATCAGAAATCGCACGATTATATATGATAAAAATATAAAATTAGTTACGCATGTCATTTTAGTTTTTTCTTGAGAACATGAACTTATACAAGCCAAACAACCTCTGAAGTCCTGGGAGCACTGAAAGGCTGTTTTGTCCTAGTGTGAAACTATTTACCAGTACTCATCCAGTACTGCAACGTCGAGAATAGAACTTTAAACTTTCGGTCCCGTGTTCAAACGCTTAATCCACAGACAATCAAGCTATGGTCCAATAATGCACAAACCTTACTTCAGTCAACCGTCAATACTGGATATCGTCTCAGTCGTCTAGAGGTTAGACGTCCTCATTTGAGACAGAAGGTCCTGAGTTTGATTTCTAGTGGTGAGAATATTTTGTGTTTACATCAAAAATGGTAAACTGCACTACAATAATACGTTCATGGAAGACAGATACGGATAACGTCAGAGACTTGAAATGAAAACTTAATGAAAATTAGACTTTAATTTTCAATACCTATTCATTGAATGTATGGAAAATGGTGGGAATTGATAAAATATAACCTACTCAGCTAAAGAATTCCGATATGTACTAAGGTCTGGAATATAGTGACTATAATTACTGGTAGTATTTGACCTGCTATTTTTATACCATGAATTATCACTCCAAGTTAAATTGATATCCGGTTCGTTAACAAACAAAAAGAAAATCCACTTAATTACCACTCAATTTGGAAATGTTGGTTGAAATCTATCAGTACATTGATAATATTTATTTTAGAATTTAGATAAACAACCACAGAATAAAAAGGCACAGGGCGGCTCATGTGCTACTATACACACCAAAGATCAAAACAGAATTCGAACTTGGGAGTTGTTTGTAAAAGTGTTTAATTTAAGTTAATTGATGATTGAAAATCCGTTTAGGTACACAATTCCCATAAACCTTTTATACCAATAATAAATAATTCTAAATAATTTACATCATGGTTTCAGGAAAAAACGATCAGAAAGAAAAATCCCTTTCAAGTAAGTAAGTAAGTAAGTAAGTAGTGATTGTTATTCGAGAATGACTTGATTTGTTAGTGATTACAAACAATCTCGCCTAAACAAGATGATAAACATATATGGTACTGGGTATACAATTAAATTAACCTATAAAATGTTTGTATTTCAGACCAATGAAAAGAAAAAAAATATTACTCCTATAAGGATTGCATTATTTTTGATGAATGTAACTGAAAAAATTCCACTTTATAAAAATGTCAAGATCATCTACGTTAACCAGTACGCATTAATGTTTAGATTAGATCCAAAATTAACTCCACCTGTAGCTCTTCTAGAGTAGACAGCCTTGTCAGACTCCGGTCCCTAATGGGAATGTATCTGTTAGCTGTCCTCCATGCACGACTTTGCACCGTAGTCCATCGTATGAGTTCTGGACAATGTTGACAATCTTCTGAGGAACTCCATAGTGTCGTAGAAGTTTCCATAATGTTCTCCTGTCCTCACTGTCAGACGCCTTCTCATAATCAATGAAGTTGAAGTATAGTGATGAGTTCCACTCAATTGATTGTTCAACGATGATCCATAATGTCGCAATCTGGTCTGTGCATGACCGATTTTTACGGAATGCCGCCTGTTGATCTTGAAGTTAGGCGTCTACTGCGTCAGCAACAGCGTTTTATGGGAGAGTACAAACCAGCTTCAAGCTGAAGAGGAAATTAGGAAAAGACGTTGGAAGTGGGTAGGACATACATCAAGGAAATCACCAATGTACATCACAAGGCAAGCCCTAAATTGGAATCCGGAAGGGAAGCGGAAAAGAGGAAGGCCAAATAACACATTACTGTGGGAAATAGAAGCAGATATGAAAAGGATGAATGTTAACTGGAAAGAACTGAAAAGGATTGCCGAGGACAGAGTTGGATGGAGAATGCTGGTTAGCGGTCTATGCTCCTCCACGAGGGGTAACAGGCGTAAGTAAGTAAGTAAGTAGATCCAAAATTAATCTACAGTTTCATGTATAGTAAAAAAGTCTGCATATTAACTATGAAATCATAGTGTTTAAAATAGAAGCAACAAATCTTTTGACTAGATTTCACATAAATAAAAATAATGACTATAAGAAAAGATGGACAGTTGCTAGCAGTGGAATCCAGTTTGACGCGCGTTTCGTCCTATTTGAGACTCGTCAGCTGGATGTACCGGCATTTCAGAGTCGATGTTCACTCTGGGACTCGAACCTAGTGAATTTCACTTCAAACGCCATCGCGTTATCCACTCAGCCACTGTTATCCACTATCCATCTTTACTTATAATGCTTGTGAATTTAGGCAATATCGAGGCAATACGCACTGTATGCACATCTGGCCAATAAGAGACTGATCAGTTGCAGTCCTAAACATCAATTGGAAGATTCAAACAAACAATACTAAGTGAATGATTTATATCAACTATTAGATAACTTTGTCCAGGTGTATTATCTATTGACAATCGTTTTTGGAAAAAAAGATGACAAAAAAATAGGTTCATACCAAAGGAATAGAAAAATGGGTAATCCATTTCATTTCATTGATAAATAATGTAAACATCAATATCATTCACAGTACAAATTTTGTAAAATTAGTTCCTTTGATAAGCTTTTATAGAGTAAGAATGAAAAACATTGAACAATGAAGTGAACTCATTTTGTTTGATCTTAGGAAGAATAATTACTCTTACTTTCCCCATTCAACTACGTTCAATTTATGAGTGAATGAAATAAATAAGGGAGACAATGACAGATCATGAAATGGTCAAGTACCATGGACATTGGTATATGATTGTAGTGGATCATTTGGTAACATCGATAAAAGATACTAGAAACCTTTAGTGGAATATTCATAACTTCTACTAATACACATAGTTAAAGATGGTACAAAAAAACATAATTTGTAGTAATCGAGAACACAAATTGGGACAAAATTACCGAATCATCTTAGTAAAATCAGCGATTCATACAGTAAATACTTCATTTGCAAAATATCAGTCGATCGTTTCAGACTTCATTGTTCCTTTGTTTCCACACCAATCATTCACTGTTCTCGTTCTCTTTTTCTTAATCTTCTTAACCTTCTGCCATCAGGTATTTCACTTTCAATTGATGATACATACTACTTATATCTATCGACATCAGTAGCACACACTACAATTACTTGTGAAGGTTAAATTAATATGATGTCAAACGTTCCATTAAAATAATGTTGAAAACAGTAAGACAACTTATAGCAACCATAACCATAAAATTAGAAATGAACTACTTGTGATAAAATATAATTGCTAGGTAGAATGAAATATGACTATAGACACACAAACTTGCATGTATGAAAAAAATTCTGTTCATTTACATAGACCATTGTACATTTAGCAGATATAATGCACACAAATTACTGTCTGTTAATTTATATTTGATTGTAATTTAGTCATTTGAACATTAAAAAAAAAACTAAACTTGGAGACTGGTACGAATACTATGTTTAAAAAAAAAACACGTAAACGGATATTAAGCGGGTTATATAGAGGTAGAGAGATAATAAAAGAAGAAATTTTCCGATAACTAGATTTGTCATAAAATGACAAAAATTTTACGTCAATTTTCCTGCCTGAAGTATAGATTATACGTTAATCACTGATCTGTTTTATGAGACATTAATAATAAAAATCTTCCACAGTCTATATCAACCAACTGTAAATATCACAATCCTACAGGAAGTCAATTACAGCTTGAACAGTTCAGTGGTAACGTCACAGATTGTTTAGATGGATGATTCGGGTTTCAGTACGTTAAGAAGCATCAGTTCTCTCAAGATTACAAGAACAACTTGCTGGCAAGTGTGAAGTAGCATGAGATCTAGGTTCAGAGTTTCCTCTGGAGTGTCACCAACCACCTAAAGTAGGTTTACATGTATATGCCAGTTTATAAACTATATGACATGCTTGAATATTTATGAGAAGTCAAAGGGAATAGTTTTTTTTCAAGAACTAGACCTATTTAAAGTCAGGAAGTCTGAACCGCTGTTTCTGTCTTAGTTTGAAGCGTTTGAGCGATGCACTTTGAAATTACAAAATAAATTACTTGTGAAAATTTAATGTGTCCAGTATAATCGATGATAAGTAGCTTCTATCAATGAAACCTTAGAAAACATATAATAAACAGTATCGAGTAATGTGATTAGTTAAGACCTGTTTAAAATGATTCAAACAATATACATTAAAGTTTTTGAAATGTACTACATTTATGTCTGTATTGTAATGAAACAGGTATTCAGGTTGCAGAACGAAAAATTGAAAGTCAAATGGAATATTCGCAAACCATAAGAGAAAATCAGTTTAATATTGATAACCACAATAGTAGTAGTTATTGTTTCGATAAGATTCTTGAAATCTACAGACAAAATCGATCAACATTTTTCGTCTTTTCTGTACTTGAATAAAAAAAAATCAACAAGTAGGAGCTTCATTTACATGGGACAAATAATTTGCTGTGGCATGGATACTAGAATAAGGAAAATCACTAAATGACAAATACAGGATCATGAAAACTAATAAATGACCTAGTAACAGGACGTAAACAGATTTGTTCAGATCAACCTAGTTAATATTCATTATAATGCAACTAGTTGTATGACGGCATAAATAGCCTACTTCAGTTAAATGTCACGATCCAATTTTTTAGTCAGTTATACTAATAACCAATTGAGAACAATAGTTCTCGATTTGAAAGTCACCTTTTCATAGAATCAGGGATATCCAGAGGTGTGTACATGGTTTATCTACCAAATATACGAAATATTATGATAAAATACGCAGTAAAAATCAAGAAAGATTATCAATAAGCCAGGAAATATTGAAGACAAAATAAAGAGGTCATGGAGTAAAGAAAATAACTTTCTGTTGTTGAAATGTTTCAGAGGGATCAGTAAAGACTGGAAAAAGCCAGGATGACAATTAACCACTGGTGTTTATGAAGACATCAAAAGTATGCGATCTCCTTGTGGTTTCGTATTGTCTATTCACTATTAAGTGGTTGATGATGAATTGAATTTTAAAAAATCATTCATATTTACACCACGTTTACAAAATGTAAATGGACTATATAGTTCACAAATTTGACTTTAAGAATCTCTAAAAACATTTTGAACAAAGAGTAGAATATGTTTAGTATACTGCTACAACTGTAAATCATTTTAAAGAAAACAAGATTGATATAGCTTGCTGATTCAAAATTAGGGTTTTTATGGTACCTCATTGTACACCATTATATCTATCTATCTATCTATCTATCTATCTATCTATCTATCTATCTATCTATCTATCTATCTATCTATCTATCTATCTATCTATCTATCTATCTATCTACCTATCTATCTATCTATCTATCTATCTATCTATCTATATATATATATATATATATATATATATATATATACATAGTTGAAAGCATGAGTCAATTGAAGCTAGACCATCAAGGAAAACCTGGAATCACTGGACGGCCGTTTCGTCTTATTGCGGGACTCCTGAACAATGCGCATCCACTCGGGTAGGTCCTGGGTTCGAGTCTCGCGGGGCGAGATCGTGGATGCACACTGTTGAGGAGTCCCACAATAAGAAGAAACGGTCGTCCAGTGCTTCCAGGTTTTCCTTGGTGGTCTAGCTTCAAATGACTCATACTTTCAACTATGAAAATACTGAAATCTCCACAAAACCCCTTCTGATAATATATATGGAGTGAATTGACTAAAAATGGGACAGACTGAATTATTTAATTATCGGATAAATTAACATATGTTTTAAGAATATGTATGTATACCCTAATTCGATAAGGTAATTGTCGAATTCACCAACATTATGACAGATACAATAATACTAATAATAATAATGATTAAAGAACAAAATGGCTTTAAATTATTAAGTTCCGGATTAGTAAAAATGGAAAAAATTGTCAGTGACAAACTACAGACAGGGAAGATAATAAATAATAATAACAACATAACGACAAGTTATTATCAGTAAAGTAGATTAAAGAGTTGAATTATGAAAAAATTATTAGGATTTACGCAGTTCATAAATAAGAAAAATTGTTTACTAGAAGTTAGTTTTGAAAGAAAATCGCCAGAATTCCAGTGGGAAGCCGTGATAAATAATGTTCAATTATGTCTAATTTGAGGCAGTCATTTACCAATGAAGTTCGAAGTTGGTTGTACAGTATCGCAATTTGATTGAATTTAGAAGTGTAAACCGTTGAGCCTCGTCACAGAGGTATAAATTTCGAACGCTTACCATGAGTTATGGAGGTGTTGGGTTCGGTCGCTAGTTGATTTTTTAGAGATGCGCTACCGGATAATCACGTATTGGAATGAAACAATTGCCCAGCGCTTGCTGATTTTCAATAACAGTCTGTATTGCCAACTATGAATCCTGCTTAGTTCCAATGTTTGGTGGTTTGATATATAAGTGTGTAGTAATCTGATTACTATCTACATAGAACAAATCATAGATACTTACAATATTCTTATTATTCTGAAAACCACTAATTACCAAATCATTAAACTGTAGTAATAAAAAAATTAGTTAAATATTTGACCGAGACACATTGATACGTAGTTAACTACGGTCATTAAGGAACATAGATTTCTTACAGTTCGAAGGTGTATCTTGCTAATGAGCACCAACATTAGAACGACATATTCATTAAAGACAGTTGCTTACAACTGTTTAACATCTAAATTATGTAAATGTCTATAAGGTCATACATAAATAAATACAGCTAACAAAAATGATATCGGCAAGAAAAAAATTTCCATCTGTGAAAAATTGCCACTTTTTTAAACCATATATATGCTTTGAGTTCTACTTTTAACCATAACTTTATTACATGTTTTTTCATAGTTGAAAGCATGAGTCGATTAAAGCTAGACCACCAGGTTTTCCTTGGTGGTCACTAACTTCTAGTCTAAGTCAGGTTGGTAGATGAAGACTATTTGGTTGGGGTCCGTGTGACTATCGTAACCAATGGTTGGAGACTCTGGATGACATGGCTCAGAATCGATCACAATGACGTATGTGTATACACTCTTTATCTTCCCTTAAACCTTGAGATTGAGATTGCTTCATATCTGCCTTCCTTCCTATACTATATCTTTATATACAAAGATATAGAGATTGGGTTGCATCGACACCTGAACTAATGATAGGGAGTGAAGTAGTTAAGTGTGTAGACCACTTCACTTATCTTGGGAGTCTCATCAGCCCTTGTGGTCTGGTATGTGACGAAATCTCAGCACGGATACAGAAGGCTCGTCTAGCTTTCGCCAACTTGCGTCATTTATGGAGTAGGCGAGATATCAGTCTAGCAACAAAAGGACGGGTTTATTGTGCAGCAGTCCGTTCCGTCCTACTTTATGGCATCGAAACATGGCCGATAAGAGTAGAGGATATTCGTAGGCTACTAGTATTCGATCATATGTGTCTTCGACGCATTGCTCGTATATTCTGGGACCACCGGGTAAGTAATGCAGATGTTAGGAAACGGGTACTAGGTAAGGATGGCAAATCGATATATGAAGTAGTAAAACTTCATCAGTTGAGATGGCTGGGACATGTGTTACGTATGCCCAACCACCGACTGCCCCGACGTGCAATGCTTTATGGTGTAGGAGTAGATTGGAAGAAAGCTAGGGGCGGCCAGACCAAAACATGGCATAAATCCATGAAGTCGCTGACAAGTGGACTGAGCCATGCTGGTAGGTGTAGATTACCTGGTTGGGATTCGCGAGATGATAGCAACCGATGGTTAAAGACCTTGAATGACATGGCTCAAAATCGTTTGCAATGGCGAAGATGCATACACTATTTGTGTTCTACCGAATTCTGCTCTACTGAATTCTTCATGTCCGTATCCTTTTTCTTTTTCCAAATTTATTTCACTGCATTATACTCCTTCAACAACATCTTCAAACCCTTATCTTTCACATAATACTTATACTCTTACTACTTCTACCAATATGGGATTTGAATCGACAACTTCATCTCTGTGTTAAAGTGGTATGACAACTCGAACTGATGTACGTACGTACGAAGTTCTACGTTGTAACTGACTGGCTGACTCTTTATATACAACCTTTCTTTTATATACTACCACCACTAAATTAACTACTTCTATGAATCCGGTGTTCATCTTGTTGTGCTAACAAAGTATGGCAACTTGGACAGATGTATATATGTGCCTGGTCCTACGTTGTAACTGACCGACTGACTGAATCCACAATTATTTCATAAAATGTACACAAATTGTTTCAGTGTATAAAATACGTAAAAACATAATTCGATCTCAATGAAAGACAGATAGTGCAACAAGTATGAAATTCATCAAAAGAAACAATAAAAGCACAGAATATTAAAAGAAGACCATGACAACTATAAATTGTGAAATGATCAGTGATAGTGTATAGTAATGAAAATTAAATGAAACAAACAACAGTGTTATAATGGAAATAGAAATTTTTCAATCTGAAGTGAATTTATTTACGTCTGGTGAAATGAATTTCAGAAGTGGTTTTGTGGAGATTTTAGTAATTTTATATGGTTAAAATGATGAGACAATTGAAGCTAGACCGGTTAAGTGTTCTGGTGCGAGACTGGCAGATCCTGGGTTCGAATCTCGCGGGTGCGGGATCGTAGATGCGCACTGCTGAGGAGTCCCATAATAGGACGAAACGGCCGTCCACTGCTTCCAGGTTTTCGATGGTGGTCTACCTTCAATTGACTTATGATTTCAACTATGAAAATGAATTTCATCAATGAAAACTATTTAAATCTCAAGAAGATTGTGAATTTGCATCATCAATAGTACTTATTGAAGTCAGTTAGTCGTAAGTAACAAAGGGCCTGATATGTATATATATTTGTGGATCGATTCAAGTTGTTACATTATATCAGTACAACAAGCTGAAATAGTAGATTCAGTGACAGTAGATATATAGAGAAAGAATAATTTAAGGGTAATGAATCAATTAGCATAACGGAAGGTACAAAATAATTTTGAAATTCAAGATGTAAGATAAAATAAAAAGTGAATGCATCTGTGCCATTGTGACCAATACTGAGCCTTGTCAAACATTATCATTTAGGATGATGTGGGGATCGAACCAAATGGTTTTTACTTACGGACATGACCTAACTTAACAGTGAAAGAATTCCTGATTTAATGCCTCGACTTAGTTTGGCTGCTGACAAGTTACTCCCAGCGTACTACCACTATAACCAACACCAAGCATCGAGATAGGCAGTGGTTGGATGTACAGGATATATATTCTAACCACTTAAGTCGATGAAGATTTTTTATCTTAACAACCGGTTTTTTTAATGTTTACCTAGTGCTTTGAGTATATCCAAAGCTAAAATCCAAAAATTTAAGTCTTCGGAGTGATCAGTTTCCTCATTACAATAGTTAACTATTACTAGTAATGGCTTACATTACTTAATTCAACTACTTTTTGGTAGTACTCTTCTAACATACATTGTCATCAGTTATAACTGTCTTACATCGTCATTCTTAAAACTCACTGTTAATGACTTCTTCCTAGAACTTCAGGAAATGGTCTAGAAGCTAGTCACTAGTAAATACATGGTTATTGTTAACAAAATAAGCTATCAGAGATTGCTAACTACTATAAATTGATTGAAGTTGGATAGAAACTATATAATCTGAAAGATAACACGCTCTCTGATACATCCGAAAGTTCTGAATTCAGTTATTGACATAGTCATGGATACGTACTGTTGAGGAATTATGTAACAAAACAAAACACCTGTCAAATACTCCTTGATTTCCAATAGTTATCTGGATAGAAAAAAGGTTTGTGATGTACATATGACAGCGTTTTGTGTGGATGGGTGCATATTTATATACCATATTTATTTAATCAGGTTTATTGATAAGTCGTAGGAATTCTGTTTGTGCGTTTTTAGTGCTATATATAATTATAAATGTGTATTTATATGTACACACATATTATCAGCCAACACTTACACATCAATAAGACTTGGACTAGAAGGTATAGTAATACTTCGCCAACCTTTACCATATCTACAGGAATAAATCAAATCAACATAGCAACATACTGATAGGTAAACCAAAGATAAAATAAAATGAATGATTATATTTTACTTTATGGATATTTATAAATTCATTGAACTTACGCTCGTTCAATATTCAATCTCTTTAATTGATTCTTTCCGTTAAGGGTAGATTTTGAAAGTGATAAACTTTTTTCATCTACACCATAAGAAATCCGGAAATGAATATAGAAAAAAAAAGAAGCGAATAATCAGACATAAAAAAATTTTAATGTTTAAAGATGAACTGAAAAAATAATTAATACTCGTTCTAAATCAAGTGGATCAGTTGAAGTTAGACATTAACACCATTGGATGCCAGCCGGCTCAGTGGTCTATCGGTTAAGTGTTCGCGCGCGAGACTGGTAGGTACCGGATTCGAATCTCGCGGGTGCGGGATCGTGGATGCGCACTGTTGAGGAGTCCCATAATAAGACGAAACGGCCATCCAGTGCATCCAGGTTTTCCATGGTGGTCTACCTTCAATTGACTCATGATTTCAACCATGAAGTGGTTTTGACAATTTTGTAGAATATAAAGAATTTAATTCTGAAGTTTCTAAGATGATTGCTGAATGAAAGTTTTGGTGAAAAATATCATCATTAGGCTGAAAAGTTTAGAAAATTTACAGAGAAGCACATTTAACTGTAATGTTGACGATGGACAGACAATATAGTCTTATATCAAAGGATGACTTCAATTAGACAATCATTACAAACCAGGAAGTACTGGATATCTGTTTTGTGGCATTATGAGACTGCTTAGAAATTCATTTCAACGAACTAAATGAGAATCTAGCTCAAGACATTCAGATATCTATGAGGCCGCCTAACCTTGATATAATTGAATTGACATCCAGTTACTTGCATTTCTAAATTCATTCAATTTTCAACATTACATAACTCTTATGCTTTGCCACTGATAGTATTTAACTGATGCTTAATATGGTTAACTATAGTGGTAACGATTTTTCTCTAAAATTCCTGTGATTAACTATCTAAGTTAGATCCTAGTAAACACACTACGACTTCTTATCTAAATTCATTTTAAAATGTAAAGCTCTGAAGTTCAATAGTCCTTACACTACACCATACTGAAGAAATTCAACTCTATACTTTTACACTTCATGTCCGGTATAAACAGATAGAAACTAAGATAGTCAATGAGAGTTTCTTGATTGGAGATAATTCAAAGATTCATAGCAAACTCTCTCGTTCGTTTTTTTATATCCGTCAACGTTGTTTACATGTAATAATTAAGATGATATATGTATCCATGATATCAATTCCATAAGAGTTAATCCAATGTAATATTCATTTAACATAACTTGGATTATATGTTTAATACTAATTTAGTGTAAAATTCACTTTACAATCAAAATATTTTCAGTTATTTATGATTTACATAGACTAATTATCAAACATCAGTATAACGGAATGGTTTTAACTAACAACCGGTCAATATGTTCTTACTTACTTACTTACTTTGGAGCATAGGCCGCCGACCAGCTTTCTCCAACCCACTCTGTCCTGGGCCTTCTTTTCTAGTTCTTTCCAGTTCTTGTTCATTCTTCTCATGTCTGTCTCTATTTCTCGGCGTAATGTGTTCTTTGGTCTTCCTCTTCTCCTTCGACCTTCAGGATTCCATGTGAGGGCTTGTCTTGTGACACAATTGGGTGATTTCCTCAAAGTGTGCCCAATCCACTTCCAGCGCTTCTTCCTGACCTCTTCCTCCGCTGGAATCTGGTTTGTTGTCTCCCACAGTAACTTGTTGCTGATAGTGTCTGGCCATCGGATCCGAAGTATCTTGCATAGACAACTGTTAATAAACACCTGTATCTTCTGATTGATGGCTTTCGTAGTTTTACACTTCTCTGCCTCATACAGTAGAACTGTCTTGACATTTGTATTGAAATTTCTGATCTTGGTGTTGGTTGACAATTGTTTTGAGTTCCAGATGTTCTTCAGTTGTAGATATGTTGCTCTTGCCTTGCCGATCCTCGCCCTCACATCTTCATCTGATCCACCTTGTTCATCAATGATGCTGCCTAGATATGAAACGGTTTCCACATTCTCCAAAGCTTCTCCGTCAAGTGTAATTCGATTGGTGCATGTTGTACTTTATTGGAGAGTCTTGCTTTTCCCTTTGTTCATATTGAGACCTACTGCTGCTGAGGCTGCTGCTACACTGGTCGTTTTCTCCTGCATTTGTTGTTGCGTTTGTGATAGAAGAGCCAGATCATCCGCGAAGTCTAAATCGTCAAGCTGCATCTTGCCTGTCCACTGTATCCCGTGCATTCCTCCAGATGTTGACGTCTTCATAATCCAGTCGATCACCAGGAGAAAGAGAAAGGGTGAGAGTAGGCAACCTTGCCTAACACCGGTCTTTACCTCGAACGAGTTTTTAGATGAATAAAATTTACATTTGCCATAAGTTTTATCTTCTTCTGTGTATCATGTAAATCTTAGTCTCTTCTGAATTCACATGGTGTTGTTTACTTGTATTTTCTCATTGTTAATTAGGACTGTAATTGATAAGTTTCTTCTTGGCATATATGCATTCTGTGCGGACTGCCTCAATATTGCCTGAATTTAGAAGCTTTATAAGCAGGTGCTTATCAGGACTCAGTAGCCAAGTGGATAACGCGATGGCGTCTGAAGCGAACGATACTGGGTTCGAGCCCCAGAGTGGACATCAAATGTGAGATGCAGGTACATCCACCCGACGAGTCTCAAACGGGACGAAACGCGCGTTCTGGATTCCACTGCTAATCACCATCCATCTTTGCTTATAAAGCTTTTTAGTCTCTTCTTCTTCTTCAAATGTCAGTTAACCGCACATATATATATATATATATATATATCATTATTATTTAAAAAGTGTCATAAGTATATACTATTTAAGAATAATTAATCAACAAAAGGACGAAATATCTGCTCAATATTCCTTGTTCCTCTTTTTAATTATTCTCCAATATAGATTGTTCTGCTATAAATACTGTCATTAGTTTATTTCGCTATTTACTGTTTCTGTGAAACCAACTCATTTGTACACTATCTTTTAGGATTTGAACCTTAACTATGCCTTCTCCAAAGTCTCAATCAGAAACATCATTATTGACCTATTCAAGCACCTAATTTTGAAAATAAGCACTCTTTAAAACCTTTTTACAGAATGGAATAAAAATTCACTATGCAGGAAAATGCTTTTGCTTACCCTTTAAAATATTTGTCGAATTGTTTACCGTCTTCATATGATGTTGTTGATCAGAAGGAGAAGAGGAGGCCTGAATTGGTTAATTTTTGTCAGGAAAAAATCACAAATACTATGTCAGTATAATGTAAAATATGAATTACAGGGGAAATTTTAAAGGATATAGAAAAATGCACATTTTTTTAGGTTTATATACTTCTACTTCACATGAATATCGTTATAAGTGGTCTAAGGATATGTTTAGAATCGATCACAATCGCATAGACGCACTGATTGTTTGGTTATTCCACTGGATCTTAAATTATCAAGCTATCTTACTCTGTTTTTGAATCATTATATTGGTAATCCCTAGCGTTCTCTACTACTACTGATATTGTTACTACCTCCACTATCCTCATTTGGCTTGATAATTTTATCTCATTTTATCAATATGCTGCGGCAACTTGGACCAGTGAATATGTGTGCCACGTGCTTCATTGTTTATGACTGACTAATTGATAGTAAAGTAAATGATTCAGAGTTGTAATCCAGAAACCAGCGCCTGAAAGTCATCGATTTCGATTCATTTAGTCGACTTCATAAGTCCAACGATGAGTTTGTATAATATGCTACACGTTTTACTTTCCCATGTAAAAGACTTATAATACTAACTAGTTATTCAAAATTGAATAGTTTGATAAATTAATGCTATAAATAAATAATTAGTAACACTAAAAAAAGAACACATTTGAAGAATCAGTACATTTCCAAATGAAAATGATTTATTGAAAAAAATATACGTAAAAAGCAACTACAGTAAATCAGAAAAATATGTTTACGAATCAGAGAATTTTTTTCGACTATTCAGCATGTTCTCATGTACAGTTAGTACAGTGATTGATTGATTTTATCTTGTGACTTGAAATGACATGGTGTCACTAATTGAACAGTAGTTAGATCAGAATAATAATCATCATTTATAAATTGTGCATAGATGATTGAAAGCACAGTGAAGAAAGAAACATTGGATATATTCTTCAAACTACATCGTATCGGAGGTATATGTAATAAAATTAGGTGAGAGATTTTAGTAAAGTATCATATAAGTGATCTGTGTTGTTGTAGTTGATTAAGAAAATACAAACTGGCAAAACAACTCGATATAATTAATATAAATTCAAATCCTACTACTAGCACTTCTAATAATACTGCCCTATAAAAAACTACTACTTCTTCTGTTACTGCTACTATTAATATTAACACTACTAACAATACTAGTACCATTACTACTGATACTAACACTAATACTAATACTGCTACAACTAGTAATAAATCTGTTAATATTAATATAACTAGTACTACCAATATATTATCACTATAGCTAGTGCCACTACTACTACTGCTACTACTACTGCTCTCACTATTACTACTACCACTACTACTATTACTACCACTACTACTATTACTACCACTAGTACTACTACTACTCTCACTACTACTACTGCTACTACTACTGCTCTCACTATTACTACTACCACTACTACTATTACTACCACTACTACTATTACTACCACTAGTACTACTACTACTCTCACTACTACTACTGCTACTACTACTAATACTCGGATAACTACTAAGCAGATTCTGTGATAATTTGATTCAGAGAAACAAGAAAAAATAACAAACAGAGGTTAGTTGGTACAAAATAATGAATGGTGAAAAAAAATCATACGAATGTATGAGCTGTTGTAATTGACAATTAGTCATGTTGATCACAAACTCTATACGTTACTTTCCGTTACTAGTAATCCACTCCTAATTATTGTAAAAGCATTATCTACTAAATAAATGTGCACAAGTTGGGTTATCGCATGATGAGTAAACAACACTATTTAGCTATCTGGATCTAAGTAAAACAGGGTTAATAAATGTAAAATTTAGCGCACGATTCAATTATGTATCATTTACTGATTGATGATTTTATACAGCAAGATAAGAACATTTATATATCTGGGATAAAACGTTTACTGAATATTAGGTCAATATAAATACATTTTTCAACTATCTTAAGTAATTAAGTTAAGAAGATTCTAGTTTCAATCCGAATTGAGGTTGTAGACAAGCAATACTGAGGCGTTCTGTAATAGGACAAGATAAATGTGCAATTTTTATGAGGAAAGATGGATAGTAGCTAGTAGTGGAATCCAGGACGCGCAGGCCGTCCTATTTGGGACTCATTAGCTGGATTTACCTGCATGTGAGTTGATGTTCACTCTAGGACTCGAACCCAATACCTTTCTCTTCAAACGCCATTTTTTTCTTGTTTTTAATTTATCATCAGTTTACCAAGTCCTTTCTATATACTCAAGTATACTGAAAGATATGTTGTTAAGTAATTTAGCTAAGTGAATTTATTGAAGAAATTCTGTTAAATTGTAAATACATAGTAGATTCGGTCAAAAGTTTGTCGATGTTAAAACAATCTTTTGTAGGTACGCACATATTTGAACAAAGCTTATGTTATCAGATCTGTAGAAGGAAGCTTAATATGAAGCCTTATAATTTGTTGTAATGATCAATTTAGTGGGGCCAATAACATCATTCAACTATTACTCAAACACATACAATCTCCTGATAAGTTCTTAGAGTTTTTTTGTGAATATAAAGACTGACATACATTTACGCCTAAATGACTAGTCTAAAACCGAATGAAATCCGCGCCCGGATTTCCATTGTTATCCACATATCAAACATATTAAATTGCAATTCATTTAAAAATCAACAAGATTAATTATCCATCAAAGTATATAAATAAACATGAAAAATAAACAAACAAAATTGCACTTTGTTTACATTAGATAAATTTGATTTATTTCTTGATGTGTACAAATGGGTATCCTGTACAGTTGTACATCTTCCTGAAGATGGTGAATCACATTCACCCGATGAATTGAATAAATTAACACTTCCATTTAACTGGCAATCTGCTGATGTTTGTCCACCATCAATAAAGTTATTTCTTGTGTACGGATACCATTGAAGTTGTGTTGGTGATCGTGTACGTGAATTATTGTAAATATGTTGATGATAACTACTACCATACTGTGGTGGAAGTAGATTTATTCTACCTGATTCTTGTATGCTACTGTTGAAAATATCAGCTGGTGGAGATTTCATACTATATCGATTTTGTGCTAACCAACGTCGACTAGTAATTGGATTGACGATGTTATTACTACTACTAGTAGTATTGATATTAGTAGTTGTAGTAACAGGCTGCATAACTCTTGAATAGCATAATTCATTAAGACTAGCAGATTTAAATTGATCAGAATTTAAGTGAGCGTAATTTTCACCAAGAAATGAAAGTTTATTATGATTTATTTGTTCGTATGGTATATAAGCATCATATCTGTACGGTTTATCATTAATTAAACGTGATGTCGGTGGGGTCGACTGAGTACCAGTAAGTGATTGATTAATGAAATTCAAATTATACTCAGGCTGATTAGGTGTAGTGATGAATGAACAACTATTATCAAATGTAACTAAAAATTAAAGTAAAAAAGTGAGGAAAAGTGTAAAACATTAATTTTATCTTTAACTAAAAGACTATACTATAATATTAATAGTTGAGTTCATGAGTCAGCTGAAGCTAGAGCACCATAGAAAACCTGGAAGCACTGTACGGCCGTTTCGTCCTACTGTGAGACTCATCAGTAGTGCGCATCCACGGTCCTGCCTCGCGACATCCGAACCCAGGACCTATCGGTCTCACACTCGAACACTAAACCTCTTGACCACTATACTATAAATTAACTGTTATGTAAATAAATATTACAGTTCTCGATCCAATAAATAGACATCGCAACTAAAGTGCTTGTTCAAAAACTAGAAGTAAGTCTCAATAAAATCAAAAAATAATAAAGATTGATTCAGTGAAGAATTCTGTCTTAGTAAAATTTATTTCAAAGCTGTACAATTCCGAATACATACATACATCTTTCAAAATGATAATAACTGTAATAGTAGCGATATTGAAAACTCGCTAAACATGGTAATGTGAAGTGAATTATCTTCTACAGACAATTAATGACTGCCGCTTGACAATAAATTTTTCACTAGATATTGAAAACAAACAAAGTATTTACTTTCTCAATGTCGAAACGACAAAAATGATGGAGCACTAATCAGACCTGTCAACAGGAAATCATTGTGAAATGACCACCTACTAAGCTTTCACAGCCGAGACCCTATTAATCGGAAGTGGAATTTACTTATATTTGTCACTATATAAATACGAAGAATTTGTAATCCCGAGATAACAAATAACGAACTTGAACCTCTTAAAAATTACTGATCAAAAACGGGTGTCTATTGGTATTTATTGACAAGAACATAAAACTGAAACCTCCTTAAGCCCAAATAACCTCCATACCAAAGAAAGCTCTTTATATGAATGTTGATATCAAAAGTGATATAGACATGGATATTCTGAAGAGGAGAAGTTCTGACAACATCTTCTAACATGGACATAATCTCTCGAAACATTTTCTTCTTGTCTCACATCCATCTGCCTTCCTTCTCTCCTCTTTTATACAGACCTTTCAAGCTCACTGATTTGTTTCTGTTTCTATGATCCTCCTGATTACAGTTCATTTCAATTTCGAAATTTTATTTGTACACACTGAGCCTCCCCTTTCTGAGTTTAACCTTCTTTCTATCTTCATAATAAATATTTAAGGTATCAACAACTGTACTATTTTCATAGTTGAAAGCGTGAATCAGTTGAAGCTAGACCACCATCGAAAACTTGGAATCATTGGATGGCCGTTTCGTCATACTATGGGACTCCTCAGCAGTGAGCGACCATGATCCCGCACTCGCGAGATTCGAACCCAGGGCCTACTAGTCTCGAGTCAGAGCCCCTAACCGATAGACCACTGAGCTGGCCGGCATCCAACGGTGTTAATGTCTAATTTCAACTGATCCACTAAGTTGAGCAACCGTTTACTGTTCATAATAGGACGAAAAGGCCATCCAATGCTTCCAGGTTTTCCATGGTGGTCTAGCTTCAATTGACTCACGCTTTCAAATATGAAAATACTAAGTCTCCACGAAACCCCTTCTGATAACTGCACTATTATTAATTTCCTTAAATTTTATGCTTTAATTTGTTTCATTGCACTGTTACCATGTTTAGCAAAATTTTAATACCCCAATTATTTTCATTATGATCACTTGTGAAAATAAGTATAGACTTATTTGCAATTGCACAGCTGTGAAAATGAATTTCCCGGAAAAAGCTATTTACTGAACCAATCCTTTTTTATTTTATGTCTCAATAGATATATTCTGTTTTATTCAAGAACTGTTAAAAACGATTATACAGAGGTTATATTAAAGTAAAGAGATTTTTTTCCAAGTCGTTTTTGTGTTACGGTGAGCATCCTAAACGGCTAGAAGTAACATAATAGACCAGTGCAAAAGTCAACACGATATGTTAATGAGAACATCAATTGTGTGACGGTATCATATGTTTCTCAGTTGCTGATATACAATTTATTGAACATTCTATCTGAGTTTCATTTTATTTGGAACTTTTCAAATAAATTTTTCTCGAGGAAAATAGATGGATAGTGGTTAGCAGTGAAATCCAGGACAGACGTTTCGTCCTATTTGGGACTCGTCAGTTGGATATACCTGCATCTCAGACTGGATGTTCACTCTGGGACTCGAACCCAGTACTTTCCACCTCAAACGCCATCGCGTTATCCACTTAGCTACTGAGTCCTGATAGCCACTTGCATGTGCAATTGGGTGAAGTTTAAATTCACATGGTGTTGTTTACTTGTATCTTCCCATTGTTATCTAGGACTGCAAATGATCAGTCTCTTGTTAACATATGTGCATCCTGTGCGGAGTGCCTCAATATTGCCTGAAGTCACGAGTGACTGATCAATTGCAGTCCTAAATAACAATGGGAAGATACAAGTAAACAACACCATGTGAGTTTATAAATGTGAAATGCTCCAAGTTTCAGTTTTACGAAAATTATCAATAATGACAATGCACAATGAGGTCAAAGTCATCTTATTTCTTCAACATTAGACTTCAACAAAATGATCTAACTCGATCCAGTGATATGAATAACATTATTGTGACATCAAGGAATCTCACAATAAAATCTTGATCAAAAGAACATAAGTTTGCAGTTTATCATAGTAATGAATTCATCCAGAAACAAATATTTTTTTAAACACAATCTAATCAATATGACTGTAGAAAAAGTGCTCATACATATCTAGAATAGTCTAATCATGTAAGTAATACTAGGTAAGAATGTACGTTTTGTCTCATATCTTTATAAATACAAGACAATAATCATTTGAGTTGGTGGAATGTTATAAACAGTTTATATCTTTTCACTTGTTGATTATCAAGAATAAGTTAGGTGAGAGTGAGAATACATTGTGTAGTTTCTGAATATTCACTTTTGTGGTTCATTAAATATTCAATCATTAGAATAATACAAAAAAAAACATTATAGACTAGACAAACAAAAATCATCAGTTACTAATGAATGATCCATCAATTTTAAATACCTCAATTCAGCAAAAAGCCGGTCAGGGGTCTGAAAAGCTCGATAATAATGTCTTTAGCTATAATGATAAGTGATACATATTTGAATATATCGGAAACCACCGATTTCATCAATTCTACATATACTCCTTGATGATTAGTGTTAGTTATCGTCAGATCTCAACCCAACATTATGAATAAAATAGGTACAAAGTGGAAGTCTTATGAATTATGAAATGGTTGAGGTTGTGTTAACCTTTTTCTGCCAAGCATTACACTTATAGATGGTGTTACATACTACATATATCGAATGATATACGTAGTATACACGACAGAGATATGGAGTGACGTTTGATTACTAATTGACGTTCATACAGAAGAATATGAAGAGAAAAGTCTGTTTATCCAATATAACACTTTATTAAAGTTATTAGTCATTTGAGGAGAAATTCTGGTATTTCACTTCTATCCGAAGTTTGTGCTAGTGATAACTTTACCTAAATTGACAATGAAAACTTCATGATTGAACTATTCATTTTGAAGAACTTGATTTCAATAGAATTATTCTCTTCAGGTAGAAAATCTTTCCCGGTATCTCATTAATCATCAATCTAGTCTCAATACTGTACAGTTAATAGTTTCCTGATCGTTTTAATTCCAAAACACCAGTAAGAGTTGCATAACTTAAACATAAAAAAAAGCGAGAGACTAGAGAAAAAGGGTTTATTTATTTCATTACAAAGTAACAATTGGAAGAACAGAATGTAACCAAACAATGAATAATTGAAGAAAACGAAAGGAAGCAAATCTTTAGAAACAAAAGACAAATATTTAGCTTGGCATTTTAGTGATTATTGTACATTCATACATACTTACATATACATCTATAGTTAAATGTCTGTACATACATTAATGTACAACCCAAATGATAGAAAACACAATATATCGAATTTTATAAACTCCTGCTGATTACTGATTTAAACGATCTAATCTAAGCTGTTTACCTGCATGTTGAAATGGCACAATATAATGGTTATGAATGCATATACAAGAATAACACAAGTAGCCTATATACAATAATAATAGTATGACAATGACAATAGTAATAATAATTTCAAAAGTTAGCCAACCATTGTTCAAATGTAGATCATTTCTCGGTGTGTGTGTACAGTTTGACAAGAGATAATATGAGATAATAGGGAAGTAAATTGAATAATAATTACACTGAATAACAAAAGTAACCTATGATGTCATTGAAGAAGAATAAAAAACAATTCAGTGGTGAAAAGTTTCTACTCGACGTTATCATGCACTCAAATTGGACAATGGTATTGATAAGTAATTTAAAAATTTAATTTAATATTTAAAAATAGAATGAAAATTACATCATATCATGTGTAAAAAAAGGGTTCCTGATAGTCCAAAATTGAAGGGAGATAACAAAATTAAACTAAATATGAAAAGAATAATTATCCACTTGATGAGTGCGAAAAGGTTGAATAATTAACTTGACAAGTGAAGATAATGATAACTAATCATTTCAGTGCTTCCAGCTTTTCAATGTCGGTCTAGCTTAGATCAACTCGTGAATTCGTCTGCGAGCACTTCTACAGTGCATTAGTTATTAATATGTGCTCCATTCGAACCTAATTTTGTGACTCGATAGATTATTTTATCAGGTGAGGCAAGATGTTCTAATAATGATCTGATTAATTTACATTTACGTTCCGGAAGACACGCAGGATAATGTTCAGAGACGCGTTTAAAAAGTGCTCGCTTTGTATGACCTATATAACCTGCTCCACAAGTGTAAATGAACTTATAAATAAATATCAACTGGTCTCAGATAAAAGTTTTCTTTGACAAATCCATGAATAATGGGATAGCCAGAAAGAATTATGCAAACCTTGCAGGTATAAAAAGTTTTCCTCAGGGATTTTGCTAGATGATTCTTCGAAATTCCTGTAGCACTATCTCCCTTGAGCTCAATGTTCATGTGCAAAGTTTTCTTAGAAACCTCATGACATCTTCTACATTATAACAGCTTTCATGTTTCGCTCAACAAACCTGGGTGGACGACCTTTTTTGAGGAATATCTGTCGGAGTTTAGACAGTTCCTCGTTATTCGTGTCTTCTGAGAACATTCCCCTAGCCCTCATTGGGATTACATTGGCATTAGTAATTGAACTGACAAAGCCGTAATAGTCCAGTGTTCAATATTTGTTGATCTGATTTCAAAAATACTTTAGAATTTCATAGTGTAATGAATTATTCATGTTTAATATGGACCTCAAAGAAATTTCCTTCTCAAGTACTTTTGAAAGGTTGTAGGATTTTGGAACGATGGTTTGAGATATTTCAGAAACTCAACACACAACTGATTCATCTTTTATCATCTTTAGTATTTTTGTAGACTTCTATTCAATTTATTGAGGTGCATCTTTTTGTTTCTTCAAAAAAAACTTGTGGTATCTGATCCTGTGGACGATAATTTTGTAATATGATCATGAAGGTTCGTAACACACCATACTGGTATATATATATATATATATATATATATATATATATATATGTATAAAGATTGCTACTTCACTATCCTAACAACAATTAATGTGATTCGAACTTCTTCCTTATTCATACTTCATGGTTAGTGCCGTAAAAGATATACTTCATTAGCAGGCTAATGTTTAAAATATCCTATTCGAAAACAGATTTGTCTATGGTTGTTCAGTTAAGTGACTAGTTTTATATTCATCCACACGGCCAAACATACGAAAATGTATTTACCTACTGAGTGTTTTTATTATGAAGCGATGGTTTAGCAATCTGAGTACTCCACTTTTAACCATTAAATCACGAAATTTTAACGCTCGAATTGTTTCAATAACCTTAGGTGTTGCTCACAGTTGAGTACATTAACTTGAATTGGTAAATAGGTTACACTTACTGTTAGCAAAGTTGGTTACGTAGATAAATAAACAGAAAAAGCCTATTATGGTATTGTTCAACACAAACAGTTTGATGACCGATACATAAGAACTACTTAATTACGTTTGTTGTACCCCGAAGAGAATTGTGAATGGTAACTTTTGAGGACTATTTATGGACCGATGTTATGTATATTTCCCATTGTATAATTGTTAAGTAATTAACCTAATCATATTCGTGTTCCTCTTTTCATTAGCTTTATTTTGACCTTTGAACTATTATTATCCGATTCTTGAGTTATCATCAGTCTATTGATTACTTTCCCCCTATTCACAACCACATTTGGCCAAATCTTGTACAAATGTTATTTTCTATTCTAGGTTTGTGAATAATGATTCATATTACCGAGGCTGTTATTGGGCTAAGCAGTAAGCAGGACTGATAAGTGCTCAAGACTGCTCATACGATTTTGTGTATCATTGAAAACTGCTCTCTGATTGGGCGTTCATATATTAACAGGGCACGCACACTCAATCGATATATCAACTGGGCAAGAATGTACCCACTCAAGCAATCGATATAACAATGTTGACAGGATCAGTGTGATATTTTTGCTGTATAAATTGAAAACATTTCACGACAAAGAGTATATATATGCATATATAGGTCTATAGTTACTTACCTGGAGTAATAGAACGCCGGAATATGCTTGGATAATTCAACTAGAATAAAAATAAACAGAAACCAAATTAAATTCAGTACAAAAGAATAATCATCTTACATAAATTAACTGACTAGTATTATAAACAACAGTACCAGCAATAAATGCCTTTTGATTTTCAATGGTCGTCTAGATAACGTTATTTTGTGATTTAAACCATGAATGTTCAACAGTCTTCACGAATTCCTCTATATTAATAATGGTCATGTGATTACTAGTGACTAGCTTCGAAATGCAACTTCTGGAATTTTTGTCAGAAGGCGTGATCAATCGAGTTCAACCATGACGAGTATGAAACAATGATCCAACCTAGGGAGTAACCATTGTGATGTTATGTTAGTCCTTAGTGATGAATACATTTAACAGATTAGATTGAAATTTCCCCTCTAGTTTAATGGACACTATTTTTTATATTAGTTTGCTTGAGATAGTCTGAAATAGTAACTGTATTACAAATTGACAAAATCTAACCGATCTAAGTTTCACAGGAGGTTGTAAACAATAGAAATACCTCAGTGTTTACATTTTATACTGTGAAATTGGACGATGTCAGTTTGAATTCCATAACAGGCATCAGTCACCCCAAGGTTGCTAGTAAACGTCTCTAGTGAGTGTCTTCTACATCAAAAAATCGCTACACACTACCACCAATAGGCGGGCTCGACATTCCGACAGGTAGTGAGACACAAACTGTGACAAAGAGAAAAGTGGTATAGTGAGCACACAACTCCAAGAGCGACTTCTTAAGGGAGAGGCCAGTATGGTGTGCGCTACGTATGCGAATAGACAAAAGTAGTATGTAGCTGGAATTAGAATACTTTACGGCAAAAGATTGAAATAAAGAGAAGAGAAATGAAGACAGATAGTAATAGGAATAACAACAGAATTAAAAGAATGGAGAAGTTTGTAAATGATAACCCGAGGAAGATATACAAATGATGTATTTAGTTTATGACTTTCATGTTGTACAAAGGGACTGTGTGGTTTTGCATAAAACAGTAGGTTAATTTTTCTCACCAAGTCTCTGTTTTTTTCCAGCGCTACCTCAGTTCGAGTTTTTTTTCCATACTTGTTAACCCCATGACGTTAATACTTCGTCTGAGAACTTACTATTTATTTCTGTTCTATTTTTATTACCACATGCTTTTAGTATCGTGGTATCCATATATTTCATACTTCACATCATAGTGCTGATGTAGTGTGAAAAACTGAAGACAAAGCACATTTATGCCAGGAGTTATTATCAACTATTCTCGCATGAAATCATTACCCGATGTGCAATTAGTTTTCTTAAACCGTGTCATCTTCATCTAAGACATTTCTATTAGTTGTAGATATAATGAAAATTTTAACGCCAAAAGTCGGTGTGCCAGCTGATCAAATGTTTTATGCTAAGTTCTTAAACATTTATTGAATTCTCCAAATACTCCCTAACTTCAGCTCTGAATGGTAGAGAAAAGGTGCTAAGTAGAACTCGAAGGTCTAATTAATGTACGAAAAATAAAGGGCTTGTTTTAACGGTTGCAAGTGATTTCCAGCTTTTTGAAGCTCATGAAAGCACACCAAATTTAATAACAAAACTAGTATTTATCCACTGAAGCTGTGAAACATAATTTGTAGTTTTCCCAATATATTTCTGAAAAGTTTCTATTCTATACCGGTTGGGTAAGATTTTTTCACGCTTCTCCTTGCTTTAGAAGACTTTGTCAAGGAATTCATGAATGCTATTAGTAAAAGTTGATTCATTGTCCTAAGAAATGTCGGCTTTTCTGAGAAGTAAAAATGTCATATTTGTTTCGTTAAGAGGATCCGCTCAAGTTACTTAAATTTCAACCAATGATAATTAAAATTCAGTCCTCAATATAAACGACAGCATAATTCAAACCAATCCAAATCAAAATAGGGATCAGTTGCTGAGATTTTTCTTTTCTTTTTTAAAGAAATAAAGCAAATCATTAGTGCTCAATGATTCATTTAGTATTGGCCTGATAACAATGAAGTATAATAGAAACAAGTATAAATCATTTGAAACCAGACAAGTTTCCGGTTAAGTAGAAAGATTATAATTGAAAGAAAAAAATTTATTATAGGAACCCAAAATAGTAGGGTGATCGAAATAATTGACATTTAACTTATTTTGAGTTGATTCTCTTCTAAAACAAAAAAGCTATTTCATCTAGTTACTTACCATTTATAAACCGGTATTAGTAGCATTACTATAAATAATACTTGTTATTTCGAATGAATTTATTTTACACAGTGGTATGCTTATAAACATATCTATCTCAAAATAGACAAGTTTTTACTTCATGTAACGCTTGATTTACTACTTTATTATTTTTGTTAATAGGAGAAGTAAACTTCACTGGATAGTTTAAATGATAGTTATTTTATGTAAGCTTATTCTTAATAAATATACATAAAGGCAGTAATTTTTCAGTATTGAGAGTTTATCGAACTTGTCAAAGTTTATAGTTTTTATCATGGCACTTGAAAGTTATTTTTATAGAGCATAAGACTCCTTAGCCGTGAATATTCATGACCATATCAGAGGTCGAAGCCAGAACTTTCATATCTCTTCATGAACACTTAGTTTTTGAACCATTGAGTCAGTATTCGATGATTTACAAGTCCACGTCTAATCACTTCATAATAATATCTAACTATCTTACAGTACTGACAAAACAGCTGTTCAGTGCTTTTTGATTCTCAACAATCTCCATAAACCCTCCAGAGTAAATATTTATTTTAATTTACTAGCAGTTCAGTAATTAAATATACATATATAAACATATATATCGTGGATGCGCATTGCTGAGGAGTCCCATAATAGGATGAAACGGCCGTCCAGTGCTTTCAGGTTTTCCATGGTGGTCTAGCTTCAATTGACTCATGATTTCAACTTTGAAAAATACTGAAATCTCCACAAAACCCCTTCTGAATATAATCATATGCTCACTAGTGACTGACTTCAAGATATATATCCTGGAGTTCTAGTGGGAAGCAGTGACCAGTGGAGTTCAACCAGGTCTGTTGGGAGATATCAACTCACCGATAACATTGGTGAATGGTTGCTCAATTTCGTGGATCGGTTGAAGTTAGACATTAACACCGTTGGATGCCGGCCAGCTCAGTGGTCTATCGGTTAACGGCTCTCGCTCGAGACTGGTAGGTCTTGGGTCCGAATCTCGCGAGTACGGGATCGTGGATACGCACTGCTGAGGAGTCCCATAATAGGATGAAACGGCCGTCCAGTGCTTTCAGGTTTTCCATGGTGGTCTAGCTTCAATTGACTCATGATTTCAACTTTGAAAAATACTGAAATCTCTACAAAACCCCTTCTGAATTAAATATACATTAGAACATTTTGTTCATCAGTGTGAACACTGATGATACTATCAAGTACGTTTCAAGTTTATAATTCAAAAGTTAATAGTCAAGAAATAAACCAAATTTACATTTCACTTATGAACTTATACATCAATCAAAACTTAAATTCATTCAATTGAATATACTAGAATAAGTTTGATATTTTGTACCTATCTAATTCATTTCATATTTCATATCAATCAAAAAACTATCATCGATTATAACAGTTAGTTTGCAAGAAAACAACAACAAAAAATGTAAACTAAACAACCAATATCATGTTTGTGTCTCCTCTGTTATTGTTGTTGTTGGTGTTGTTTTTTTTTTTAAAAAAAAGTCAAAAGACATACCCTGTTTGATTCTCTTGATGATTCATCTGTAAACAAAAATGATAAAAATACAAAAGGAATATTAATCTTAATGTTCAATACTAAGTAAATAAACAATAGATAAGAATCTCATTTCTAAAATATCAAACAATTAAATTCATTTTACACTATATGGTATGTAAGTAGTATATGAATTTGAAAAAACAAAAACATTGAACTCTATACAATAGACAAATTAATATATTCACAAGCATGGTAAACAAAGATGGATAGTGGCTAGCAGTGGAATTCAGGATTTGCGTTTCATCCTATTTGGGACTCGTCAGCTGGATGTATCTGCATCTCAGAGTTGATGTTCACTCTGGGAGGAACTCGAACCCACTCGGCCACTGAGTCCTGATAACCAATTGCTTGTGTGATGGGGTGAAGTTTAAATTCATTTAGTATTGTTTGTTTGAACTTAGGATTCAGTGGCCGAGTGGATAACGCGATGGCGTTCGAAGCGAAAGGTACCGGGTTCGAGTCCCAGAGTGAACATCAGGTACACCCAGCTGACGAGTCCGAAAATAGGACGAAACGCACGTCCTGGATTCCACTGCTAGCCACTATCCATCTTTGCTTACAAGACGTATGACTGTTTAATGTTAGCAAGTTTTTGGTGATATCAGTTCTTAGTACGATAATAGACTTAAAATTGTACAATATCATATCATTACTACCTATAATAATGATGACGAATTTAACAGAGTACTTTGTTAGAAAATTTTCAATTCAGCAAACGATCAATTGTAACTCGAATAACTCAATGTATTTTCAAATCCCACCAAAGATAAAAGTCTCCTAATAATAACAGGTAAATTTTATTGACTGTCAACTGACAGTTATTATGAAAAGTTCCCATCCGACTGCTTTTAACAGATAATCAACTATTTTAAGTACATTCTGAGAAAGAATAAAATCTTCACGGATTCGAGTCAATAAACTTCAGTCAAAGTGAAAATGAGGGTATATATTGCCTGTGACAAGCTTAGATGTATTTCAGCTTTAAACATAAAGGTTAAATTTCAATTGACTGAATGTAATTTCATAAATGTTCCAGTTTCACATTTCTGCGGAATAATTATTTTTGTTTAAATGTTTTTTTTTAGTTCATACTTTCACTATACACTGTGCCACTAACAGTCAATCATTTTTTTTCCTTAGTACACAAATTTATTTACAAAACATGATACAACATAACCAGTTGACGGGAATGAAATGATTTAAACTAAAATCGATTTAAAAAAATCGTTGATTTTATCAACCTGTTTTAAGATTTTTCAAATTATATAGCAGAAAATTTGCAAATTACAAAAAAATGTTGTAAAATTTGTTAAGTTTAGTACCTCACAGCTGTCGGTACTTAAAACTCAATTTAGTCAGTTATTGTAGTTATATGTGTACATTGAGTTATCATCTCGATATTGATTGTATACACAACATTTTAGTGTGTTTTTGAATTACCTCTAACAGTGGAAATCAGGGTCTTCATTTCTTCCTACCTAAGACACGACATATTAGTGTTTTTGGATACCATCTCCATGAAAATGCTTGTGAGTTTCTGAACTTCGTAGCTTAGTAGGTAACCCGTTAGAGTTTAAACGTGATAGAATTGAAGGTGTATTCTCAATGTGAACATTAACACTGGAATCCAGCTATCTTCTAAGTGATGAGATCAAATATGGTGAAACGTTCTATTTTGATTCGATTACAAGCCACAGTGTAATATGTTAAAATGTTCCCTTTAAAAAAAATCTAATTTTATTATGAAAAGGTTTTAATATTCTTGTTATAAACAGTATCTTGTTGATTAAAGTTACTAGGACAGTTAGTCTATATGGTAAACGATAGTGTAGGTTGGTTTTGTCCCAATGAAGCTTCTGAACTCAATAAATAGAGAAAATTGATTATAAACAATCTTGATGAAATGCACTTATTTTTTAACAGATTGAAGAATTCATTTCCATAACTAACATATCACATATGTTTGGGGGTCATCAGTCATGGGTTTCATTTGTTATACACTAGGTGACATGGCTAAGTCAACCGTAGTTTCGTAATGAATCATTGAACACATTACGCCACACGACATGTTAAAATAGATAATGGTCTGAAGGAAGTGTTTTTCTGATGTCGAAAAAGATTTGAAAGTTATTGATCGACCTTCTCAAATTAAAGAATATTGAATCAGGTTTTATCATCACTTAACAGAAACACCTATATGAAAAAATATCCAAAACAAATTTTATATAGTCTAGACCTGCATAAATAATATCTTACCATTATGATGAATGATTTTAAAAATACCGGACGACTTTAAAATTAATTGATTACTTAGTAAAGACCAGTGTAATATTTTTCTTCCTATCACTTCACTGCTGATCAATTTCATATCAGTCAAGTTGAAATATGATCGCTAGTTTAAATAATTGAAAGTTGTGTGGACCGCTCTTTTATTTTAGGTGGTTAGAGTTAGTCAGGACAGTACCTTGAACTTAGGTTTTCTACTAGTTGGTACTCACCTTTGTGATGTTAAGTCACCTTGGTTAGTGACCATGTAGCAACATTCTGGATAAGATTCGATTAGTACTAAAGGCTAGATATATATGTCATTGGTCACTGTAAAACTGAGAGATGAAGGTTCAAACTTCACAGAATGGCACCATTCCTCTGAAGACTAAATGTGTGAGCTTCTGACAAGTGCTAACCAGCGCAAAACTCATTGTCAGAGTTTACTACTGATTACCTCCGGCAACCTATTATCAATCAACATAAGGTAAGATATCTGATCTAAGTAGTAACAAAATATGGAAGATATTTTGACTTTATTGATATAATAAAAATAATTATATGTCAATCATAAAGCCTCTTCAATTCTAACACTAACTAATTAAAATCAAAGTCTCTTCACATAGTCTCATAGTTTCATGAATACAAAGTGATAAAATTTACTGGTTTATTAAAGAGTCTAAATTGTAACAACAGTAGCTGTAATGTGCATTATATAGATTCTATTAATTAAAATCAGTATATTAGCGATTGTGTAACAATATATTTTAGTCAAATAGGTACATGACAATAAATTTGAATAATTTGGCGAGAGGAAATCCCACCCACAAAATGATAAAGAATTGAGATTGAATTGTTAATAAAGTAAATAGGGGTAGAAAACTTATGAACATTGTACATTTAAAAGCTTTAATTAATTTTATTTTTAGTAACATGATAAGTTTCTGTAGTTGTTTAGTGTGCATACTCTTTTTATTATCAAATTTATGGTGTATGCTACTTATGTCGACAGATAAAAGTAAGTAAATGCTGGGCGGATATTGGATTTGAATGGCCCGACTAGTCGACATTGCTACTGAGGTCAGCGTGCCGAAGGACTTGATATTTTAACGGAGAGCGTGGCGCAGAATGTGGCAAATGAGAAGGTAGCGCGGTGGGCAGAACCACCGAAAGGGTGACTGTTTGAAGGGGAGACAAATTTGGTGTTTGCTACTTATGTCTGTCAACATAAGTAGTATATAACACCCATCAGAAGTGGAATGCCTGGCAGCGAAAAATCAAGAAGATCGAACCGAAGAGAACGGGGACAGAGAGTAGTTTTAATAACAACAGGAATGAAGGAAGGATGAAGTTTGTAAAAGACAACTGGTGGAAGGCTTGCAAATGAAATAATTAATGTCAGGTTCTCATATTTCACGAAGATATTCTGTAATTTAGTATTAAACAATAAATCGGTATTTACCAACTGTGTTCATCTGTAATAAATTTATTTAAAAGCAACATATTTAGTACATGACATTTTAAATATTCACTGAAAACTGGGAGGCACCCAACAGGTTTTTTTTTTCTAGTATGTGACTTCTTTATAGTATTCACCTACCAGATTCTCGTTAAGGGATCTAAACATTAAAAAGTTCGTCGAGAGACCTGAAGGTTCTAAGGAAACTCATCCTAAGGTGAAACAGTCATTCAATTCTTCAGAGCAGATTATGAAGACAGAAAGGTAAGATCAAAATCTAGATAACTATCGAGTACCTGTGTTCATGAAGTCATTAAACGTGTTTGATCTCTGTGTATTCCTTACTAATAAGATTCAAGAACAATGGAACTCACAAATATCCTTAACAAACGTTGACTTTTTTAATGTTCATGTTAATTTGATAAATACATGCCCGACAACTGATCTATTTACTAACTAATTAGATGCAAATTATAGTTAGGTTAATAACAATCCAAAGTTTGATCTACAGCTTGTTTAGTAAACAGAACTGTGTGTGTTTGAATTTCAAATAAAGGATAACATCCTTAAAGACTGCAGATTTCAGGGATTTTTCGATGAGGCATTATGTTTTGCCAAACACCAGTTTACTGTCTATATGACGAGCTGAATTTGAGAAAATAATCTTTGTGTGCGTAGTTTGATTAAAACACAAAGTGACTTTACAGTTCAGGAGACTGATTTCTGGAGACTCCTACAGGTATTTTGAATGATGGAAACTGAGATTGGATGGAGTACAGTCGACAATCGTTTCTATCAACCGTGAAAAAATTATTTGACGGTCATCAAGTTATGTTGCTAGTTAATTGAAGTTTAAATTGCATCATTGGATTCTAACTCAGTATTTCTAATGGTCAGGCACTGTTCAAAAGAAATTAAAGGTCCTAGGTTTGATTTTTGTATTCATGGCTGCATACTGTTATTGAGCCATTTACTAGGAGGAAACAGCTGTCCAGTACCTCTTGATTTTCAACAGTACGTTTAACGAAGTCTATTTGTGGTGAACATCACCTATAAGTTAACTCGATCTTCAAAATAACTTCAAGTAAATAATTAAATATTCAAATTCACTTGTTATTGTTTTACTTGAATCTTTTCATTGATATTTAGGACTGCAACTGATCAGTCTCTTATTGACATATATGCATACTGTGCGTACTGACTCAAAATTGCATCAATTCACAAGTATTATAAGCAAAGATGGATAGTGGCTAGCAGTGGAATCCAGGACTCGTGTTCCGTCCTATTTGGGACTCGTCAGGGTGTACATCAACTCTGAGATGCAGGTACATTCAGCTGGCGAGTCCGAAATAGAATGGAACGCGCGTCCTGGATTCCACTGTTAGCTATTATCCATCTTTACTTATAACTAAATGTTCAACTACATTTTGCTATATATTAATCGAAAAATGTAAAACATGTCGGTACAACAAATGTATTAACTTCTCATAAAACAAATATACCAGCAATTTTTCTTTAATGTTTACCGTTAATGACTTAGGTAGTAACTTTCATGACCTAATTGAGAAAAATGATGAATAGTTTAGTTAAATTGATGGAAGTAATTTTATGCTTGTTTTTCGAATAATTCACACAATAAAATTACGGAAAACAGATAGAGAACTAGATAATGGAATAAATAAATTAATTATTATTTAGACATAGAATATCAGTATAATGGCATGATATGTCACCGATTATTTCAATGAATACAGTCATACACAGGCATAGAATTCCTTTGGAAGGCTTTAAAATACTGTTCCCAAGAACTCGAAAGAAAACACATGGCATTCAAATCAATCGCGAATCAACAGGAATATCTGCGTATACCATATTTACAAGAAAAAGGTCAACCGCTTAACTGACTGGAGTTCAACTAAAAACAGTCTATAGAAATAAGACAGCATATAGAGCTAAAAAAGATTTCAAGGAGAGCTATTTACAGACAAGGTCATAAGTGTAGGCTTAGCATTCAGCGGTTATGGAATACTGAAATCCATAGACTCTACATGAGGTCAGTACTAATAATATTGCTCAGAATGTCAACCAAAGGTTCCTAATTAAAATAATGAGGTCAAAGAATAGAACGCAACCAACAGCAAGTGACATAGGGGATCTTTCTCGTTCATATTTAATTATTCAATTATAACAAACAGAAGAATTTAAAAGCAAATATTTTATCTTTTTATGGGATCAGTTACCTGAATTCACCAATATATATATATATATATATATATATATATATATATATATATATATATATATATATATAAATCAGTATTTATGTGTAAATTGGCGACTTGCATCCAGAAGGTTGCGGTAGAAACGCTAACACATCAAACACTGGTCTATTTAGTCACAATATGATATTTAGAAAGACGAAAAGTATATATTCATATTTTCCGGACACTTTCTACTTCTAAGTCATTATACACTTGACTTGTGGACAATCCTTACATCATAATAAATATGTAGACTAAAAAAGTAGGATTAGCCAAAAACTCAGTCAGAATGATGATTATACATTTGAATAATCCATAACGCATGTAACACTTCAATGTGATGATCTGTCATTCAGCTTGATATGTTACTTCATAATAGACAAGTAAAAAGAGGATTAATACAACGTACATAGCAAATGTTTACAGAGTCGGTAATAGTTATTTAAAAATAGACACTTGATAAGTAAAAGAAGACCATATGTTACAAATATTTGCAGTTTGTTTGTTTTTTTGTAATTTACTGATAAATCAAAGAGGTATTTCTGTTGAAGAATTGTTCAGTTTGTAGGTGGTATTTGTCAAGGAACGATCTTATTTATGGTAAGGATGAAAATCAGAGAGTATTGGTCAGGTACTCAGTCCCAACTTGGGACTCATCAACAATGTATATGCTTCAATGGGTTAAAGATAAAACGCATGATTTACTGATTTGGCGTTTGACATCATTCCGTGATAAATATCATCAACAAAGCTTTAAAAAGTGTAAATCAAAAAGATGGTAAGACTTTCAAACTTTTAAATTTCACATGAAGAACGAATATTATTTGGTCAAAGACATCAGATGTGTTTCGATTGCACGAATATTGAAATTGATCACAAGCAGATGATAATGTGGTGTTTTTGAAGACTTATTTAAATAAAAGTTACAATCGTCAAAGATTTATTTTCTTAGTTGAAAGCGTGAGTCAATTGAAGCTAGACCACCATCGAAAACCTGAAATCATTGAACGGCTGTTTCGTCCTATTATGGGACTCCTCAGCAGTGCGGATCTACGATCCCGCACTCGCAGGATTTGAACCCAGGACCTACTAGTCTCGAGCCAGAGCCCTTAGCCGACAGACCACTGAGCTGGCCGGTTAATGTCTAGATTCAACTGATCCACGAAGTTGAGCAACCGTTCACCAATTGTCTTCAGTAAGTTGATATCTCACGACAGACGTGGTTTGAACTCCACTGGTCACTGCTTCTCACTAGAACTCCTGGATGTACTTCTCGAAGTCAGTCACTAGTAAGCATATGATCTCCACAAAACCCCTTCTGATAATTTATTCTCTTCTTTTAAAATAATGTTGTTACCAACTGAATTCATTCTAGTACAAAAACGACTCTATAAGAAAATAAACGTATGACTTTCACTTTACTTAAAAGTTTCGCTACCGATGAGCTCTAAAACTTTAAGGAAACGATTTTCAAATAGTTCTTAACATAATTTGATGAAGAAATTTCTTACAGTTCGTTTGACATTCATAAATTAACGTCATTGAATAAGATAACTCTTGAAACTATATATATAAAGAAATACGGCTATTCATTTAATAAGTACAATTGCACGTACTTAGCTAAACGCTTTATATGAGGGCTAGTGAAATTACTTGACTGTCTTAATCGAAGTAGATGTTGAGATATTTTGACCTATAGTATAGTAGTTGAATTTGAATGACTTTGAATAACTAATCAAATAAACAAACAATGTACTTTATGTTAAGCTATTTAGATTAGCTTAAACTAATGAATCACCAAGTTATTTATACTGATAAATACCCGTTTTGACAATAAAAATAAGTGGAGAAGATTTGTAGCTCAGGTGGATGATTTCGGTGGAGTTTTATTCTCTGTGCTGGATAGTATGGTCGTGGAGCTTTCATCATTATTCTGAACGACATCACCCGCACAAACTTATACAGACTTCTACCTGACGTTTGTGCTGATGTTGTCGTTCAAAATAACGATTGTCAAATTAGTCTCAGATATTTGTTGGGAGCGGTGTGTTTTATAGTTTGCACTACGAACTAACTTGAGTTAGGAAAAACTGAAAACTTGAAAGTACTGGACAGCTAGGGAAGTCCTACTCACTGCCATCTTGCAACACGGGTGTTGTTTACGAAATTGAGAAGACGAAAAGCGAATGTCCGGCGCTTTAACCGGGTTGGTGGATGTGGAGGATCCACCTAAGGGAGTTGGAAAACCCTGATTCCAAACCAATGCTGCACATGGGCTGGCTCCAGTATCCTCAGGGAACAAATGGCGTATGAATCAATTGTTGGTCACCGGCTACCATGGGACTGCATCTCCTCACGATGCTCCACTGCCTTGTGGATCAGACCTTTATGTCCAAGGCTCCGAATGTGGCCCCTTAAGAAAATCACCTGCTCCGGTTTGGTCACCTGGGTATCATCACAGCCCTCACACAAATGAAATGAGATTTGTGTGGCGCATATGTATCTGGTGCTTCCATGTACCAATATTTATGTGTATAAATAAATAAATAATACTGGACAGCTGTTTCTGTTTAGCATCAAACTCCGCAGAAATGTGCATCCATAACTTTACTTTCGGTTCAAAATCAGGACCTTCAGGTCACTTGACGAGCTCTTAATATTTAGACTACTTAGTGAGCATTCATTAGTTTATATTTTTAATTTTCATAATTTCGTGATATTGTACAAGCATCTTTCAATACCATTGATGGATAAATGCTCCATATCTGACATAGTTGAACTTCACTGGTCATCGTTTCACAATAGAACTCAGTAAATTACCTATAATAACAAGCTATTATTTAGTGCATGATCATTATTAGTGTAAGGCATTTATGAAGGTTGTTAAATTTTAGTTTACATTATAAATTGACCTTAAATGACTATTGAAAACTTAGAAAACACTGAACAACTGTTTCGTTCTATAAACTTGTACAGAAAATAAAAATATGGATAGTGGCTAAGAGTGGAATCCAGGACTCGCGTTTCATCCTATTTGGGACTCGTCAGCTGGATGTAACTGCGTATTAGAGTTGACTTTCACTCTGGGAGGAACTCGAACCCAGTAACTATCGCTTCAAACGTCATCGCGTTATCCACTCGGCCACTGAGTCCTGATAGCCACATGCTTGTGCAATGGGATGAAGTTTAAAATCACTTAGTATTGTTTTGTTTGAATCTTCTAATTGATCAATGGGAAGATTCAAACAAACAATACTAAGTGAATAAAATAAAAATGTTCAATAAAACGGCGCGAAACCATGAACAATGGGCGATAAATAGAAAAGAAGAATAAAATATACAGTAGGTTCGAGATCTTTTACATTAAAATAGAAACACGGAAAGAAAGACAATTATTCATCGTGTTATTGATGATGTAAATGAAACTCACTTAATGTACTTATATTGTTCGATAATGTAGCTGATCGATTAGATGCAGCAGTCGGACGTATTGTTGCACATTGTCTGTTATATTTTAAACTTTGTAAATCTTCATATGAATTTCTTAGATTAAATAGATTTGGACGTTGTGATAATTCTTTCTTTTAATATGGAACATAATTAGGTGGGGAAAAAAGGCAGAAATAAAAATACATTGTGATTTGAAAAGGAATTTAGTTTATGCATTTAAAAAATTGAGAAAATCAGAAACAAACATTATTATTTTATCAGAAGGGGGTTTTGTGGAGATTTTAGTAATTTTATATAGTTGAGATTATGAGTCGATTGAATCTAGACCAGCATGGAAAACCTGAAAGCACTGGACGGCCGTTTCGTCCTATCGTGAGATTCCTCAACAGTGGGCATTCACGATCCCGCCTAACGCGATTCGAGCCCAGGACTTATCAGTCTCGTGCGCGAGAACATAGCCGATAGATCACCACAACCAATCCACGAAATCGATTATTTTAAGCCGAGTTGGATAGTAGATAACAGTGGAATCCAAGACATGCTTTTCATCCTTGTTTGAGGTTCATTAACTGGATATATCTACCTGTTAGTTCTGATTTTCACAGCAGAATTCAAAATCAGTATTTTAAGTTTAAGGATCTTCAAATTTAAATTCAACATACTGACTTGGTTATTGACGAACTGTGCTCATTTTTTGGTATTGAACATACAGACGGTATTTCCAGAGCCTGCTCAGGTATACAGCCGTTAGACTTTTGCACCCAGGAATGGATTCCCATCAGTTTACTAAAGTTTAAAGCTGCTTTAGTTTCATTAAATGTCATTATTTCAGACTGATAGTGGGAGTTTAATTACTACCGATTTTGATTTAAGCTATAACATGGTCTAAATAATCCTAGTGAATAGTTTATTCTATTTTAAAAACCAATCTAAACAAGTATTCAGCAGTTGTCCAATGATAATATTTAACTTGTTCAAAAAATGTATGTAAATAATTGAGCTTCTTTGATTAGATAATAATTCCTTACTGTTGTATACCATCTGTTGTCTTTTGGTATTGTTATTATAGTTAAGATAATAATTCTATTTGTTATCTCTTAGATTTTTTACAATGTCATCCATTCATTATTATAGTGTCAATTTAGTCGATTATATCATAAAGTAATTTTGTGAAAAGAAAATATATATATATATAAATCAATAATTCTAAACTTGTCGGCATTTGTTTCTAGATTTTATAGAAATAGATCCAACTATGATAATGGATAGGATGATTATAACACTGACAGAGAATGAACTTTTAAAAGCCTATCAAACTTCTATCACACCGTTGTTGTTGTTATGAAATTTCAGACCTATTTATTGGCAGTTTTCCTGTCATGTGGTTGAGGGTAATTGTCAAAGAGTCCTAAAGATTTAAGAGATTCGAATCTGTATTCCTCAGAATCATAGTGGTATAAGCTAAAAATACGTTTTTCGGGAAATAATTGACCACCATAGGACCAAGGTATGCTATTTGAAACTCGTCACCAAAGCATATCTCTTAACTTGAAGAAAACATGCTACTCCTATTAGATGTTACAGGAAACCTAGCTAATAGACTAAAAATGAATGTATTTATCAATATATTTATTAATATAATCAACTTCATGAATAACTTGTGAATATAAGATAGATTTATACTGACAATAATCATACTTAAGGTGGAGTTTTGTTCTTTTAGCTGGATGGTGCGATCTTGGAGCTTTCATTGTTCTCCTGAACAATATCATTAGCACAAACTTTCACCTTGAGCTTGTGCTGATGATATTGTTCAGAATAACGATGAAAACTCCACGATTGAACCATCCAGTCAAGAGAACAAAGCTCCATCTAAATTATCCATCTGAACCACAAATCGTCTCAAACATATCAGAAGTCATAGCTAAAGAAAAAAACAGCGGATTATTTATGTTCTGTAAAAATTATCGATGAAAGTCATATTACGTGGCTCATTTAATTCAAAACATAATACATGGAAGCTATTTTATTCACAAGTTTATTATATTTTTAACTCCGCCTGTAGTCCTTCTGAGGTCACTGTCGGTCCCAAGCCCGTATAGAGGTTGAGAGTCGAACATGGGGTCAGCAACCTCATCCTGTTGAAAACAATCTTTTTAAGAAGAAGATAACCAGGAAAAGTCACTTAAACCAGTTAAACTCAGTCCTGGAAGTTGAAGGAAGAATTATGACACCTCTTAGTAAAAGTCGAAAGTCATCAGAAGTCGCCAGGCCGATATCCTTTCTAACGATCAGCGCGACAATTAACGTAGGTACATGGAATGTCCGGACAATGTAGAAGACTTGGAGGAACAGTCGATTATTTGCGAAAGTGAGGAGATACATCTTGGTGGTTCTCGAAATAAGTGAGAAAACCATTGGATCCCAGCTGGATAGAAAAGGTTAGATAAGGGAGAGATGTTGCTGTACTCTAGTAATGAGAAAGAAAATGCTCCTCACACGCAAGGAGTTGCTCTAATGCTGTTTAAAGAAGCAAGGAAAGCACCTATATGATGGAGACCCCATGGATCCAGTGGATGGGGGGAAACGAATTAATTTTCGACCGTGAACATCAGTTTAGTTATCTGAGAAGTTCAGTATAAAAAAAGGCAAATAGTAATTTTTAATACTTAAACAATTCATAGGTGCAATAGCTTAAGAAAGGGAACATTGATGTTATTTTAGTGCTAAACTTCCTTCCTCTACTAGAATTAGTTAAAAAACACTTCTTAAATCATCATTCTCAGATTATTTAAACTGTGAGTATTGAAATGATGCTAGTACTTTGAAATCTACTTTCTTAATGATTGATAATCAAGCACGTCTGAAAGACCCATATAAATGCCGTCAAATTTCATAATGTAACATTATCGATGGAAACATTACACTTTCTTGATTTTCTATGTTTTCTCAACTTTTTTAAATGTGCCAAGGTTAGATAATCATTGGGGATGTTTTTTAACTCATTTCAACAGCTTTTGTGCTAATATATCTTGTGTTGGAATAGTTCATCTGTATTATTATTACGTAACTATTGGATCTTTGTTCTTTCAATGTAAAACGTTATAAAATGAAATTAGAGACTGACCAGTCGCAGTCCTAAAAACATCAATGGGAAGATCCAAACAAACAATACTAATTGAATTTCAACTTCACCTCATTGCACAAGCAAGTGGCTATCAGGACTCAGTGGCCAAATGGATAACGTGATGGCGTTTGAAGCGAAAGGTACTGGGTTCGAGTCCCAGAGTGAACATCAACTCTGAGATGCAGGTACATTCAGCTGACGAGTCCCAAATAGGACGAAACGCACGTCCTGAATTCCACTGTTAACCACTATCCATCTTTGCTTACCATGCTTTTGAATTAAGGCTATATGGAGGCGATACGCACAGTATGCACATATGCCAATTAGAGACTGACCAGTTGCAGTTCTAACACATCGATGGGAAGATTCAAACAAACAATACTAAATGAATGAAGTCAGTATTTCTAAACCGAAGGGATCATAAAAGCGTTCTCAGATTCTTGAAAATGACGATGAAAACGTTTACAAACAAACACCAAAAAAAAACAAAACTAACCTCTAATTTGTTAATTTTCTCTTCTAAATCTCGATTAGTCTCTTCCAATGCATTAATACGTAAATGTTGTTTTGAAACTTCATTTAATAATTGAAGATTATCCATATCAGTTGATATCAGTTGACTAATATTTTTATTTCGATGACCGGTTGTTGTACAGTTTTTATTGACCAAATAAGACAACTAAGAATGAGAAATAAAGGCATATATGTTCTTATAAATTTATATCTATGAAAGAAATCATCAATATCACTAAGTACTTGACTGATGTCATGTTTGTCTACTCCTTGGTGCGTTGATCCAAATATATCAAAATTAAGATGTGGTGTGACCCCCAAAATATTTGGATCGATATAGCAAAAGTGAGTTACCTACAAACTACATAATCTACACGATGTCAAGTCATGTGAACTATTAATTGCATTACAAGTAAGTCATGAGAATTACATTAGTACGTTAAAGAACAGATACTCATGATGTTGATCACTACTCAGAATTATGCCTACCAAACACAGTGTAATATTAATGCCACATAATTGTAACTTAATTCAAACACCTTTTTAGCAGTTATTAGTATATTGGTGAGAAAAAAAGATTCAGCGAACTAATGGTGATGAACAGAAGGCATGTAGGCAAAAATGGATAGTGGCTAGCAGTGGAATTCAGGACGTGAGTTTCGTCCTATTTGGGACTCGTCAGCTGGATGCATCTGCATCTCAGAGTTGATGCCCACTCTGGGAGGAACTCGAACCCAGTAACTTTCGCTTCAAACGCCATCGCGTTATCCACTCGGCCACTGAGTCCTGATAGCCACTTGCTTGTGCAATGGGGTGAAGTTTGAATTCATTTAGTATTGTTTGTTTGAATTAGAGACTGACCAGTTGCAGTCCTAAACAGCAATGGGAAGATTCAAACAAACAATACTAAAAGAAGGCATGTAGGCAAAAATATAACACAATTAACAGAAAGGGGATGGTGATTTATTAATTGTCACCCAACACATACTGACCAAGATCATCTATATTTAAAAGGCATTGGTAAATTAGTATTTCTAGACAATAATTTATTTTATTTAGAAACTATTCAAATTAATAGTCAGATCAAAGGGACGTCTAAATCAAACAACTGTTTTTCTTTGGTTTGATTAATTGTAAAATATTTTAGTTATGAGAAAAAGTTTACTGACGGGTGCAATAAAAACATTATTATTATTATTATTACCATTATCATTAATATTGGTCCTCTACATACTTCACCTTCATAGGTACGATTCTAAATCAATATATGGATCAACACATAAAACTAACCATGATGATATACGAACTGATATAATAGATAGAATATGTAAAGCGTAGTTAATACTGCTAACATAATATTTAGTACGGTGAATAGTGTAAAGGTTTAAACAGATCAGCTACTATAAGATCAATTTAGTATATGACCTGGGGAATAAACTTCAAAGCAATAAATGAGTTGCTTTGCTTATATCTATTAAGCGTTAAGTTATTTACTAAAAAAATTAGATCACCGATCTGTAGTAGGTATTGGGTTCCCGACCATAGCTAATAATTTGATGCAATGATTGAGCTTGCCTGTGGTTTTGAGCCATTCAACGTATATTAGATGAAATATTTGTTTCTTTAGATGCTACCAAAAAAGGTTGGTCATTTAATGCTATGGTAGTATTAAGGACAACCACTTAAGGTTCGGGAACAAAACCATATACCTATAGAATCAGACGAGGTTCCAGTTCTTCTGAGCCCTAATTGATAGTCTGACTTATACTAGTTTGTTATTTCAGTGAGAAACCAATTTGGATTTCTATTCAAGTATAACTAATCCGAAAACAAATGAAGCACAAAAATAGTCAGTCATAAATAAAGTAAACGCTGCAATATATGTAAGTCGGTTAAAATTGCCACATTATACTGGATTATTAGTATTATCAGTGTTAGTAGACAGTATTTGTATGGGGTGATGTGAATCCAATAGAAAGAGTGAATTATTAGGATATGAAAGTAGGAAACAGTTTTGAAACTCAAGATTTAAGGGAAAACAAAAAGTAGCTGGATTCGAGTTATTCTGACCGATTCTGTGACATGTCTCAGAATATCTTCAAGTATCGGTTACAGCAACAGTGAGGACTCCAACCAGATTATCTGCACCTACCAGTATGACTTAGTTCAACAATCAGTGTCAATGGCTTGATGAACTGATGTATGTCTTGGTTTGACCATCCTTAACTTTCCACTAGCCTACTTCTATACCATCATACACCGACTGTCAAGGTAGGAGGTAGTTGAATCCCAGACACCTCAGTCACTGGAAATTAACAACCTCATCAATCAACTTACCGTCTTTACATAGTATCTTGAATCTGAAATCAGAATTGCTCAAGCAATAGTCTCAACACACGTGAGCAATGCTTTGTAAGAAATCATAATCAAATTCTAGTAACCAATAAATATTAATTATTTTTAAAGTTAACACTTCACAACCATATATTAAGCATTAGACATCGATCGAAAATCTGAAACCAGATAACAGATGTTCCTACCTAACATGTGAAATTCTTACAATTGAGCATCCACAACTCTGCCAGAGATCTAATCCACAACCTCCAGATCTCATGCCAAACGTTTAACCTCTCAAGTCAGTACAAAAATATTTAACAACAAATAAATTGAATTATTCGACAGACTAATATCTAAGTGAATTAATTAACAATATCGAAATATTATACTAATACACTAGGTCAATCATACTATATTGTCTCATAAACCCAAAGCTTTATTTATCCAATACAATGACATAAACTCAATTTAGTTTAAATTATCTATAAATAACCTTGACACAAAAAAAAACAGATCAATAGTAGAAACACTTAAAGTGAGTGTGCACAAATCAATGCACCTAACTAAGTAACTAAACTTCGACATTATCAATAGTCATTATACTTATCATAATGACTATTGATCAACTGTAATATTGCACAATTTTATTGCGTATTTATCACGTGTATATGCGTATGTGTATGTGTATGTGTGTATGTGTTTCATTAGCTGTGCTTTAGTGGTTATGGAAATAAACATACATATACATATCTATACACACATGTACACATTTAACAATATAATTATCATGTAGTAAATGTATGGTGTAAGTATACACTTATGTCTCTTTTTTTCTCTTTCTCATATCACATCTACAATAAGAAATTAGTCAGGAAAGACGAATATTTAGAGAAAAAAATATGTAAATCAGGAATTATAAGATTAAATACATAAGATGACTTTTATGTTAAGTGTACTATTATCATATTGGTGATCATTTTGTAGTAGTACTATTGAGGTTATTCACTACTACTACTACTACTACTACTACTACTGTGGTGTGGTCTACTTATATCCATATAAGTAGTATATGGTGTGGGTCAGACATAGAATGTATTTTGGCAGAAGACCGATGAGCAAAGAACTGAAATGAAGCGCAATCGTTTGGAAAATGCATGAGCAATGGAATAAGAGAAGAAACAGTAAAGATTGAAACAATTGGTTGTTATTTTGCAAATTGACTGTTCATTGTTTGGTTATCAGAATTTACTGAGATAGTCTGTAATGTTTGTTTAAATACAATCGATTGTCCCCAGTCGTGTTCTGTTCATTACACTACTACTACTACTACTACTACTACTACTAATAATAATAATAATAATAATAATAATAATAATAATAAAGTCAGAAACTAAAGTATACGTAGGTAGGTCCTGGGTTCGAATCTCGCGATGCGGGATCGTGGATGCTCACTGCTGAGGAGTCCCATAGTAGGACGAAACGGTCGTCCAGTGCTTCCAGGTTTTCGATGGTGGTCTAGCTTCAATTGACTCATGATTTCAACTGTGAAAATACTAAATTCTTCACAAAACCCCCTCTGATCTATAAAGTATACGTGTTTATAATGGTGTGAAAACGATAAGTACATACTAGGTTACAGTGTAAATCTTGTCGAATAATTGATAAATACGTAGGTGGAAGTATATAATACTATTAATCACTTATACATCACATCCAATTGTTATTATGATTTGCAGTATAATGGTTTAGTGATGCTTTTGTGAAATTTATTTATAAATTCATTCGTTGATATAGTCGCGAATATGAATTAACGTTGAGGAGTTCCACACCAAGATGAAATGGCTATCCAGTGCAATCTAGTGTTCAACGGTTGTCTAGTCAAAGTCGCCCCCAAATGCCCTGGTACGGCCGAGAGTGGGGAGAGTCTGCCCTCCCTCTCCAAATGCTCTCATATGGCCACGCGAATATATAGCCTCTGTCAGGGAAGTCCTACTCACTGCCTTCTCGTGGCGGGGGTGTTGTTCACAAAAGTGAGAGGACGAAAAGCGAATGTCCGGCGCTTTAACCGGATCGGTGGACATGGAGGGTCCACCTAGGGGAGTTTGTAAACCCTGATTCCAAACCAATGGTGCACATGGGCTCTAGTATCCTGAGGGAACAAATGGCACATGAATCAATTGTTGATAACCGGCTACCATGGGACTGCATCTCCTCAAGATTCTCCACTGCCTTGTGTATGAGACGTTTCGGTCAAAGGCTCGGGGTGTGGCCCCCTAAGAAAATCACCTGTTTCAGTTTGGGCACCTGGGTAGTATCACAGCCCTCACACAAATGAAATGAGATTTGTGTGGCGCATATGTATCTGGCGCTTTCATGTACCAATATTAATGTGTTTAAATAAATGCAATAAATAAGCTAAAGTCAATCCATGGAAGAAAGTTAAAAAAAACTAAACAATCTCTAGTATTCTCTCTAGCTAGTATTAATAATAATAGACTTTTATCCAAATATTTATGCAATAACTATGAAGAAAGATATTTCAGAGAAGAGATTTTTGTTCGACGATATCATTTAGTCGTGCTGTACAATTGTTTTTACCGCCAAATTGTTATAATAAAAACAGGGAATTATTGAGTCAATAACAGACGTTAATAGAAATGAGATGTGAAAGATAATCCACTTAAAGTTTATAAAGAAGGATGAAAACAGGAATGAACACATGTCAAAACAATCCACAAAATGATATATAGAACTGAGATATGAAAAATAAATGATAACGGGGAGATGAAAAAGGGAAAATGAACACATGTAAAGAAATAACTGACAAAATATGAAGAGATGTTATGATTATGATAAACTAAGGAAGTGAGTAAACTGCTTCTGAATACAGAGATCGAGCTTGAAATGATGAATCTCCAAAGTCTTTGCTATGCATAGGTTTCTTATCTACCACTCCTTCGAACCAGTTCGTCTAACATCGTGAAGAGATGTAAATAAATATTCTGGTATGGATATATGACCGAAAACAACCAGATGTTCGACAATTGAGCTAACAGTCATTTTACATTTACGTTTCGATAATGATGCTGGAATGTCCCTCGATATGTGTTTGGAAAGAGAATCCTTTGTGTGATTGCCATAACAAGTTCTATAGGAGCAAGTAAACTGGTAAATACGCAATGGGGTAAGCCGAATCGGCGGTATATTTTTGATACATCCTTGTATCAGGCATCTGCCGTAAAATACAGTTTGTAGTTCAGCTAAATAAAGGGTCTTCGACAACAATCTGGATAGTCTATTTCTCAGGGTCTCTACGACTGTATCTCCGTCGAACTGAATTATCATCTTGCTACATTTGAAGAGATTACAATTCAACTAAACAGACAAACGGAACGGAAGTCAGCAAAACGGCAACTGAACGAGCTAACTTTTTCACTGTGTCCCAGCCCTGCTAACTAGAGGGAGAAAATCAGATTTAGCCTTGGGAAAGTATATTCTACAAGCAGTCGGAAGCACGAAAAAACAGGTACATAACTTAAGCGTGTATATAAAACATAAAAGTGTCCTTGGAAAACGTCACAAAATAGCGTATTAAAAGAGGAAACGAACTAATGACATTTAGGGTCCTTCCAAGCGGGAAATATAATCTGAGGATAAACGTAGGTGCTTTTGGTGCGAAAACGATAAATTAAGATTTCCAAAATAAAATTACAAAAATAAGAGATCTAGCATCCCCAACACCCCTCTTCTTCATCATCCTGTATTCTTCAAGTGGTCAATAATTCTTCACTTCTCAGTTCTTTATACCATTTTATGGATTGTTTTGACATGTGTCCATTCATATTTTCATCAATAAGTGTGTTATCTTTCACATCTGGTTTCTATATTTTATTCCATTCTTATTACTTCTTGACTATTACAAAACTTTAAATTCTGATTGACTTTTAGTACTTCTATTAATGACTCAATAATTCCATGTAAACATTTGACGGTAAATACAATTGTACAGCACTACTAAATGATATTGTCGAAAAGAAAATCTTCTTCTCTGAAAAGTCTTTCATTTAGACAATAGTTTACAATTATGTCTGAACAGATAAATAAGTATTATCAGAAGGGTTTTTGTGAGACTCCTCAGCAGTGCGCATCCACTACCTCGCCTCGCGAGATTCGAACCCAGGATCTACCAGTCTCGCGCCAGAGTACTTAGCTTCAATTGACTCATGCTTTCAACTATGAAAATACTAAATCTCCACAAAAACTTCTGATAATAACAGTCATATGCTGACTAGTGACTGACTTCGAGAAGTAAATCAAAGAGTTCAAATGAAAAGCAGTGACCAGTGGAGTTTAAACTAGGTCTATTGTGAGATAGGAACCCACTGAAGACGGTTGCTCAACTTTGTGGATTGATTGGAGTTAAACATAAACACCATCGGATGCCGGCTCAGTGGTCTATCGGTTAAGTGCTATGGCGCGAGACGGTCGTCCAGTGCTTTCAAGTTTTCTCTGATGGTCTAGCTTCCATTGACTCACTCTTTCAACTATAAGATAAATAAGTCATTCAACTCTTCATTCATTCAAATTATAATCTCTGTAGTATTAGTAATAGCAATAATAATACTTAGTAAAATTATCAAGATAATAGAATAAATTACCAAGATTAAAATGGAATTAAATTGACTAATTTATTCGGAAAATATGTGTAGTGATTGAACATAAAAAGAAATTAATGTATTTTATAGAAGGATTAAATTTTTAATCATATTTTAGGGAGAGAAAAATTATGGCACTTATATGTAAACAATAAGCAATCATAATGACTGTTGACTAACTAAACAAAACATCTACATAAACACACTGGTTAATTAATGATTTCATCAAAATTTTGTTTCAGTAAATCATTTCGAAATATTAACTGAAAGAATACTGTCAACATGAAGGCAGTTTCTTTTTTTCTTTTCTGAAAATGATGAAGAGAAATTTTTCAGATGGAATTTGGTTCCGTTAATTCTGTAATTAATATATTATGATAAGCTTTATCATAAGCTAAAGGTTTGATTATTTAGAAACAGAGCGCTTGTAAATTCTAGATGATTGGAAGAAGTTAATTGGAAATCCTACGTAACTTGGGTTAAAAACCTAGTTGGAACTTGTCAGTAAGGCGTACATGTTGTTTTAAGGAAAATAATAATAGTCCCTGATGGGTTTGAACTCGAGTAACCCTGTCCTAAAGTCTGAGATGTTATGACTGAGTTATTCAAGCAGCAATCGAGATATTTACACCTGACTGACCATGGAGCGTTGATTAATGTCGTATTAATCTGGCTCTTTTATCACTGATCCACTTTGATTGGTTATTTGGAAAGATTACAGATGGGAATTACTAAGGAGTCCGAAATGTCATAAACCTATAGGTCCGAGGTTCCCTGTCAACCATCTACATACACTGAACATATAAACACAGTTCACTCAATCCTGAGTCAGCTAGACTGGTGGCTGCACTACAACTTGATCAATAAAACTTGACTAGCGCTTACAGGACCAGACAAACACGATATTGATCGCTATATAGTGACCAACCAATGTATGAAGTTGAAAAAGTACATCATGCATACATAGATTTAAATTTACACTTTGTCTAGTCAGTATTTCCTCTTCAGGTGACTCCACTTCTGTGAGATAGATGTGTGGAGTAAAACAACTGTTAAAAAAATTCACACATTTCTGCCTACTGAAACATGTAAGTAATTAAAAACATATCAATCTTTCTCTACTGTTTATAACATCGTGACAAAACTTTTATGACATAACTTGACTGTAAACCTTTTTCTCGTGACTTTGTTAACAATCACGACGTTTTCTGAATGTCAGTGATTCATATATAATGTCGAACCTGAGACATGTGTACATCGGTTTAAGTTACCACGCCTCATCAGTACAGAGATATGAAATGGTCAAGGAAAGTCCCAGAATGGTAGGAGTAGTAACAGTGTTAGTGGTGGTAGAAAAGATTAGGCACCGAAAAGACAATTCAAGAAGAGAATATTATTTAGTGAAATTAAAGGAATTCATAGTATAACTTGAGGACAATGAGTGAATGTACATGCTAATGATTTCTAGCTTTGCCATTCAAAATCTGTAAATATTGATTACGATAATCGGCGGAACCCAGCCAGCCTAGAGAACACAACGTTATCAAAACTTTTTCTTATCGTTAAAAAAAAATCATAATGAAGACATCAGTGGTAAATAAAACGACAACTAACTTACTGGGTTTCCATCTTTCTCTAGTTCTGCAATACGATTAGCTTGTGCTTGTACTTGTCCTCGTAATTTAGTGATTCGTTGATGAAAGCGTTTATCATTGAGGTATGTACTAAATTCATTTGGGGGAAACATGTATTGAGATATCATTTGTTGAGGTTGTTCAATTAAATTCAAGTTGAATTTAGTACGTTGTGTGGTTGTGGGCTAAAAGGAATTTGAAAAAGGTTGTGATAATAATTATCACTATTATAATTACAACATAGTTAAAGTATAATTTGATAAAGTTAAGTTTGGGATACTCTTAAGTTTTCTCATTATTCGAAAACAATAACACTATGCAACAGTGTGGGAATAGCAAATCTAGAAATCATATTAAATGTCATAAGAGGTGGCAAAGTACGAATCTCAAGTCAGAAGAAAGCAACATAGGAACTATGCACACATGCACACCGGTCATATTCTCCATAAGATATCAACAGAGAATGATGAAGAATATTATGGTAGAAGTAACAATAGTTCCAGCGATAGTAAGAAAAAGTACCAAAATGAATGAACTTGTGCAGTAAACATTGTAGCTTAATTTTGGAACAATGTCTGAGGGAACACAATGATTGGATATATCTATCGTTCTAACATCGATTATGAGACATGTCAACAAACATCATAAGCCATTAGTCGCGACATTCGTTTAAACCTCAACAAACTGGCTTACATCTATCAATATGACTCAGTCTAACGATCAATAAGAAGCTGTGACTAGTAGAGTTCAATGATGTCAAGTGTGAAACAAATGTTAGCAATAATAACAGAGGAGTCAGATATTAGAAGGAAACAACTATCCAGTGCGTCTTAGTTTTTATTGATTATCAAGTCGAAGTTGATCCACGATGTAAAACCGTGTTCGGTATACACAAAAATCTATATTGTTTTGAATAAATTGATTGTGATGTGTTTCATGTCACATTTACTGAAGGCTAGAGATAATATTATCAACCTAAACTGGCAAAACATGATTATTATTGCTCACTGTTTTCTTCACTAAGTTAGCTAATAGAATGAACCACAACAATACTTCGAAATCGGGCCATAATTTAGCATTGATAGAAAGAACTATTCTGTACATTTACTCATTAAAACTATGTTTTACAATATTTTACGAAAACCCCACAGTATTATGAAGTCATATATATGTACATATACATATATATTGTCTTTTTTATTTCATTTCAGCATAATTATAACTGTATTTGGATAGTGAAGCTGAGTCTTTGATTGAAAAAACTAAAACCTAATAAAACTTGCTAACCAAACAAAATGGTCAGGGATCTATGTAAGAATACCTTGAATTATCTTCAAAATAAAAACGCTAATTGTTTATATTGTGTAAATATTGATGAGAAAGAAAATGAATAAATATTCGGCTACACTTGGTGTTTTTGTGAAATTCTATCTGAAGTATATGTATATAAAGTAGTATGATTGAAGTGTTATAACTTGTTTATAGAGGTACATCAGATTATTTGAGGTAGTTCTGATATGAAACAAAGGTTGCGCATTTAGTTTTTATTGATCACATTATTTGTCTGAACACGACAATCGATTCAGTGACCTACAAATGCCCTGGTACGGCCGAGAGTGGGGAGAGTCTAATCTCCCTCTCGAAATGCTCTCATATGGCCACGCGAATATATAGCCTCTGTCAGGGAAGTCCTACTCACTGCCTTCTCTCATCACGGGTGTTGTTTACGAAATTGAGAGGACGAAAAGCGAATGTCTGACGCTTTAACCGGGTTGGTGGATGTGGAGGATCCACCTAGGGGAGTTGGAAAACCCTGATTCAAAACCAATGGTGCACATGGGCTCCAGGATCCTGAAGGAACGAATGGCGTATGAACCAACTGTTGGTCACCGGCTACCATGGGACTGCATCTCCTCACGATGTTCCACTGCCTTGTGGACTAGACCTTTAGGTTAAAGGCTCCGAGTGTGGCCCCCTAATAAAACCACCTGCTTCAGTCTGGGCACCTGGGCAGTATCACAGCCCTCACACAAATGAAATGAGATTTGTGAGGCGCATATTTATCTGGTGCTTCCTTGTACCAATATTTATGTGTTTAAATAAAATAAATAAATAAAATTAATAATTCACTTTACAGCAGAATTATTAGATATTATTAAAAAAAATAAGAGAAACTTATTTTGACTTTTGAACTGATTAGAATATGATGTTTGGTGGGGATAGTTGACATCAAGGACTGACTTCAACTAGACAATCACTGAAGATGATGGAGCACTAGACTGTTGTTCAAGACTTTTCTATTTAGGATCCACAAAAACTTAAATTCAGGTGTGTAATGGAGGAACAAAATATTTTCGATATCACCATATGATTGTGTATATAATTGCAAAATAGCCAAGTTTTGAAATATAAACCAGTTAACTTCAACTCATTGGTTTGTAAGTAACGTGCTTTGTATGAAATCAATTCCAGTGTTAGGAGGAGCAGGGGCTGATACCCCTTAACTAGTATCAAACCAGAAAGACAAAGGATTTTTCAATATCCCTTGGTTTTCGGCAGTTATCCAAGTGAAGCCAACTCTCAAGAACGTTAAATAGTTTTGTTCACCATTTATAAGTTAACTCTGTAATTGGGAGCTTCATGGAAAAGTCTAGACATTTTAGCCATGTATTCTATCTATGACCCAATTAAATAAGGCAGCGAGAAAAATTGGAGTAATGTACAGGAATTCGTTGTAATATATTGTATAGATCATCACTATAGGAATTCATGAAACGCTCTGAGGGATAGGGTATCTTATAACCAACTGTACGATATCAAGTTTTAACACGATACCCAAATGTCTATGAATGCAATTGTGTACACCATTCTGTCTACTGATATTTAGTGCGTCTAAGCAAACTCGGTAGTTTATTTACACTTTTTTTCTGACACCTTATGGCCAATGGAAAATGATTTAAAGACTTTTCACTATGTAGCATTTAGAAACAGCAATATCAAATGTTTCAGCTTAAAAGACAAGGATTAAACAATCTGTTAGGCTACATGTTTAGGCCTCTCTAGATCTGTGAAGTCACTTAAGTCGAATATTAGGCTAAAAATCCAAATAAGATCACAAACTTTAGTTAGGGGTTAATTTTACAGTGACCTTAATTCGTATTCTCAAAACATGAGCACCCTACCTTCTCTTCTATATTCATATCACCTTACTTTTCGTGTAACGACATCTATAAATGTCCAACAATGCGAAAAGCTCTAAATGGAACAGAAATCTACAGGCGACGCTGGTTGCAAAACTTTCATGAATTTTTTAGAATGGAGTTGTTACAAGGGACTTGAATTTTTAATTTCCAGGAATATAGTTTATAAGGATAAATTTCCTTATAATAGTTTTAAACTGAGAGAGGCCTACAATAATTCATTGAGCTTACCGTCAAAAATTAGTTTGATGCAAGTCATTCAAATAAGTTGAGAAGTCATATATAATTCATATATTATCGAACGTAACAGCGAAAGCACGGCTGTGTTTCTTTGAGTTAATAATATGATGTATTTATGTTTTTCAATATTTTGTATATACAATTATATATTGCAGAACATAAACTTATTTCATAATAAACTTTCGAAACCTTATTTTTTCAGTTTAAAAACCCTCTCATTTTCTACATAGTAACAAATAACCATACATTTTACACAGATTATATCGCGATTTAATTTGACCTTAAAGTTAAGCTCATCATTAAGTACTAAGCCAAAATCCTTAACTTATAGCTTTTATAAAAATGCGGGCTAACTTTAGCGAAAAGGTTGACGGGCCTACTTAAATGAATTTTCGATTGACAAAATAAAACCTGGGGGATATTCAAAAATGAAGTAAAAGTACTTGTTATCTACTTACTCACTGAATTAATGGATCGAAGTTGATTGGTGAATGCTCAGAAGAGCAGAGACACAGAGTAGATGAAAAACGAAAATTTACAATAGCACCTCAAACACAACATTTTCATGTTTGTGAATCAAGTTGTTTTGTTTTCAAGTAAGTACACCAATTAGGTTAAAGACACTTGCAAATCTTTACTGTATATACACCTCTTTATGAGGTGGTAAGACCAATATATATAAAGGTCAACCTTCACAATAAGCTGTCACTTAACATGTTTCATATAATCACTATGGACCGCAATAATTTTTAGCCTATTTTTGCTCATTTAGGATCCACATTTGACTTCTCTATCAAATTTCGATTAACAAAAATAGTCAGTATTTTCACCTCAATTTATCATTGTACGAAATACTGAATCATAAAGGCTTATTCTTTTACAATGGTACTTCACGATTTGTGTTTTGATTCTGATCCATATTATTAAAAGTTGAAATGCTGAGAATAACAGAATATAAATCACACATAGTTCTGCTAGTCATTAGGACTCATTATTGAAATTTGATCTTCAGTAACACTAAGAAATCTTTACCTTAGACTCATATTCTAAACAAAGACTGGTTATTGCAGTTCACCTGATGAGTTTTAAGGAATTAATGAATTTACTGATAAATCTGTTCCGTATACATTACATTCAATATCTCATGATGCAACTATGTTCTAGAGTTATGAAAGAAGTAGCATATGGAACTGCTATGGATTTTAAAGGTCCATCTAAAAAATGTATGAAAAAATGTAATCCCATTTTTCTATCTCTCATCCCCATGTCAACTATATATATTCTGATCATTTATCTTACGATTTTATTTCACCTATAAACTGATTCAAGTTAACACTACATGTTAGTCATCCCGAAAACATTAACGATTCGATCGTATTTTATATGACAAACAATCCTTGATTCACATATTACAGTTTCTTAGATTGATGTACTCTGCCTTAAACTTGGCCAATCTTCTTTTATGGATTATTAATTTATAATTGCAGAACCTGATGACAAATTATTGAAAGGAATATTCTTCGTTCATATAATTGTTTTAATATGATGGGAATTTTTCAGCTATTAAAATGTATGATGAACTAGAATGAATATATTTAAACAAATAGCTCGCATTAAATACAGCTCCTAAGAAATCAATGTATTTATACAAACAATTACGAAGTGTTCCATTTACATCTTTAAGGTGGAAAAGCAGAAACCACATTTCTGCAGACGATTAAAAGTCGAACGCCTACGGTCTGCCCTAGTTCCTGATAATTTTATGAGTTATCAGTGTAGGGTTGTGAAGATTGTTGTGCTTTAATTGAGATCATGAACTGAACAATGTTAGACCGACGTCCAGTGCTTCCAGGTTTCCACTGGTGGTCTAATGTTGATCACTCGTAATCTTAATTAGACTTCGATGGACATGGTGTTGCGTAAATTTTCGAATCTCTCTCCAAAAGGTATCATATACCTTACTATGATTGTTTAGTGAGTTTGTATTTGTATATACTACGGTCAAATCTATTCATCTGAACACAAGCAAAACTTGTACAAAAAATATTAGATGATTTCGTTTGGCAATGTATTACTATTTATTTTGAGTCCAAGATGAAAATATGGAAACCGATTCACTTTACTCAGAAAAACATAACTCATGGCTTCTTAAATCGATATTTTCACTCTTAGGTTATATGAATTGTTATTCCAATCATGTACGAAAAATCAAAATAATTAGGAGCATATTCTTAGTTTTTATTTGAATCCAAGTGAGCATTTTACATCACAACTAATCCAAATACGTATCAGTTCAAAGATACGTGGTTTTAAGGTGGTGTTGTATAACTGAATGACTACTGAGTAGTATCTTGTAATATTTATCTGGTCCGCTAGTACTGACTGAATGTGGATTCTGATCTAAGTGATTAGAAAGCGTATGCACTATGTTACAATGTCTAGTAACTAAAAGTGATCTTCTTTAGGTCTACGTATCATGTCAGTAACATAAATTTCAAGACAATATCGAAGTCCTATTATATGTTATCCGTATGAGTTAATTTGAGACAGATCTCTTCCGGTGTTTAGAAAATCTACAAGCCAGCTTTGTTTGCATATGGCCGAAACCAGAAGGAGCTGTTTTAAAAAAATAAAAAATAGGAGTGCATAGACGAAAGTCCATAACCAGATAGTATTTATAATGGTAGGTTGTAAAAACGTACATGAGCAATATCAAATGAACTGTTCTCGGTTACTCTAAAATCCAGAGCTTGGTATTCCGATGTGCAGATTGAAGCCGCAGGTGTTGATTGATTCAGTTTGTTGATGCAAATTTGAAGTCTATTTATTAGAACGGAAAAGTCTTTCCCGGCTCTGTAAAGATATGTCTCATCAGGTAAGTTTCTGCAATCGTTTAGGTTTTCAACACAATGTTTTCCTTCAGCATCCCGAATTGAGATTTTTGGTAATATATTCCGCCTGTCATTATTGATCTCAGCGTCATAACCTTCATCTGTTTCATAGTTATTCACTATACGAATGTAAAATGACGTTCTTGACATTTTTACCTTTCAAAATTTCATCAACATCTTTAAGAGCTGAAGCCAAAATCCGGCTAGCCTCTAGATTACTCATTTAAATCACATATCTAGTAGTTGCTGATTGAAACTATCTAAACACGCTTGTAGATTAACATAATCAAATTCACGCGATTTCGGTTTTTCGTGGTGTTTACTACAGAACAACAAGCATTTTCAAAAAACAAATCTAGGTCTTATTTTCAATAAAATGAGGTAAAAACATGTGTCCTACAACATGTAAACTGCCTGTCTGATCAAACTACACTTCCAGAGAAATTCGAAATGTCAACATTTCTGTTACAAGCCGGCGTAATTCATTTACGCTCACGTTATGGAGCTAACGTACGCTACCCGGTCCCTGATATCGTCAGATGTGAGTAACCTAGACACTCAAATTCACTAACGCTGGGGCATATGACATTTATTTCAAAGCTAGTCCGCTTTGAATATAAATGACGGTAGAAACAGGTGCTATTGCAATACAATAATAATATCTTGGATCAGCTCTTTTACTAGAACCAACCACAGGTTCTAGGCATTTGATTATGTTCAATACATGGTAGTCTAGTCACTGGACTTCATTTATTTTAGTCGTTTTGATCATGTTTTGCGGATTTGTATATTTTGTTGTTTGGGTGAATGCGTTTGTCTCAGGTTAGTATAAATGCTGGATACTAGTGATGATGCAACGGATGTTCTAGTTTTACAACTAGTTACCAGTAGCACCTTCTATGTTCGATCGTTCCCAGTCAGATAGAAATCAGAAGTCAGACGAGAAGAGGCAGGAAAGATATATTTGATTCGTTACCAATATATCGAGGACCTTTTCTATGAGCTGGCTAATGAAACGTAGGAGCTGTGTCCCACACCGTGTTGAAACGTGATCTGGTGCGGATGCATGACCGAAAGCCTTCAGCTAAACAAGTCCACTTAAACAACATGGTCAGCATCCAATGTCGAACACTTAATGAACTATTGATTTTGGGGAATTATTTACAGCTACACTAGCAACTAAGATTATCCACTTAGGGGAATGTGGTCGCTACATCTAGGAGAGCATTTCAAATGGGGGAACCTTTAATTAGAAAAAGTGTGAACACACCTGAGTGTTAGCCTTTTTTGTACAATCCTTTCAGTGTTTCATCGGGGACAATGATGTGGTCATATAGATCAGGTAGTCACATCATGACAAATCTATCATCTTGGGATAAGTATATTACATTGGTAAGACCAACTAAGGAAGCGCAGCCTGTTATTATTTCACAGATTCACGTAAATATACGTAACTTGGCAATAATTGTAAGCAAGTTTTGGACGGTTGTCCCTCTCTAATTTTCCATCCTGTTTCTTCACCTAAAACTTTACTCGATTTTAAACTATGAACCATCCCCTAATATCTTTTCTTTCAACCACTGCCTGACTTATTTTCTAATTTTCCAGTTCCACTGCCGAAGAATAGGGACAATTTCCCAGAAGCTTGTGTGAGCTTACGTTATGAAGGTTCTGAAATATTAAGCACATTTCAGGTCATTAATCCGATGACACTCAAGTATTTACCTAGACTATCTGGATTTTTACTGAATCAAACGAGTGACGATATCAGTGGCATCACGCAAACCCGTGAATTGGCTGCGATACAGAACGTCTGATCTTGTTCCTTCTGGATCATTACCACTTCTCATAACTGGTCTTTTATACTTCATATTTGTTGAATAACTTGAATCCCGAAAATTATCCAGGCAATTTTTATTGCTGGATGACTTAACATGTTTTTTGTACTTATTGATATGCACAGATTTTTACTTGGACTAGATATATATTTCATATGAACCATTCCAAAGATCGTTTGTCAATTAATTTATAAATAATAGCTACAAATGACAATTCGCTACCAAGAGCCACATTAGATTTAAAATAAATTCGACACTTCTTACTTCTGATTATCATTACATGTTTATGAATGTTACCTGGCTAACTACCGCAACCGCTTATGAGAACTCCATATGATACCTGTCATGTTCCTAACTGTAGTTCCATAAGTCATATCCCAACTTTGAAATATTTTCTGCCAAGTTTTTTATTGTTATATTTCTTAATAGAATACATGTTGAGCTGACATGTACATGCGTTGTATTATATCATCTTTATGCCAATTGAATTTACCAATTATTTGAATCGCCTTTCAACATTTTCCACCAGACCCATCACAGTCGTTGTTGTTATGCGTATTTGAGTCTAGCAGTTAGACTGTCTAATGATAAGATTAACGCCAAGTAAACAAATATTTCTGGATCGCAATTTGTAAATAATTAGATAGCTCGAAACCGTTAATGCCACAAACTCTTGATATTTCCGAGTCACGTAACACAGCAATACACATTACCGCTAGATAATCATTAAGGATGACTTAGCAATCACGTAATGTGATTGATAAAGCCGGTGAGACTAACAATATAAACTCCTTTGACAAACTTACTTTTGATTATCATTGAATAGTGTTTTCCAATAGCTATCTCTATCCATTATCGATGGTTCAGGTATTTTTCCTTATCAGTTGCTCATTTAGTAAACATCTTAGAACTTTGTCAGTCCACTGAAGAGTTTAGTGACACAAATATTCATGCAAATCACCAGTATAAGTAGTCGAGCAAATCTGAAAAACGAAGACATTTCTGTCAAATTCACTCCAACACTGACAAAGGGTCATACAGATATCACAGACATGAGTTGAACGTTTCACTCCCCTTGATTACAACTTGTACTCTCCACGATGGTCACATGAACAGCACTTACTATTTATTATCCTGCAAAAACTTATTTTACCGAAAGTTTATGTGTCACTTCTTTTTCGCTTTTTACGGATCGCCACATTTTAAATCCATCTACATAGGTCAGTGCCACCGGGCTAACTTTATCTAACCGAGTGCAGAAATGGAAATAAGATTGTTCTTTATAGACCTCTTTCGCGTTTACTTTTTAATATTTCTACACGGACCCAGATCCTTGGAAATGTCCGATGGGTGATAGCCTAGCCGCCCGTCAGTACTAATATTAGTCGTTTCGATGATTTGTAGATTTGTATATCTCCTAGTTTGAGTGAGTGAGTTTTGTCTCATGACGGTTGTGTTTACAGATAAAAAATTATCTAACTCAAGTTGAAGGATTCCTGAAAACTACACAAAGAGATTTGAAATTTTTGGATGATTGAAAGAAGTATTAAAAATGATCAAGTCACAGTTCATTGTAGACACTTATTAGTCATGATGCGTACGGCTTAATAAAGAATCTGGTTTTTCAAGAGAAACCAATTTCACTGGTATATGGGTTTCATAAGAAAATAATACCTGGTAATTTTCGGTACTTCATCTCACGGTGTAGACATAAATCAACATTACATAGGTTAGTGAGAAAGAATGATCAGAAATTTGGAGACCTCATATTTGAAATGCGAAACAGGACGTGAAGTGAGATTTTGAGGACCATTTTAATGTCCAATATCATGGTAAGTTGGTTACTGGTATATATATTATGAATTCCAAAAATGAATTAAGGAACCTAAAGGTTGATTCCAAGAATTTAATACATTTATGATACATTAATTAGTCCTCGCGATGGATCAAAGTCCCAAAATCATACGATTTTGCACTTATGACATATTCTCGTGCAAATATCAGAAACGCTTCAGCAAATAATCGCAAACCAGTTAACAAGGACGCTCATAGGGACAGTAAAAACGTCAGGCCGTTTCGCTTTAACGGCCTTAAACAGCCTAGCATGAAGCGACCACTCCTTATTTCAAATGCTGTGAGTTTGTTGGTTGTGCGTTAGGTTGCATGAATTGTAAGTGCTCACATATTTAAGTAGTCTTTGGTTGAAGTAATATCACAAAATAATTGCGAACAACACCAATCGCGTTTTCTCTACCTTTTAGTGTACAAGTCGGCTCCATTGTTCCTTCATAACTTGGTCTGAGATGTCAATTGTTTTACTGAACCTCATCGTCTTTGTTTAAAAGTTGATAAGGTCTGGAAAACAGTTCAAGAAGAATAACTTAACAGTTATAGATACGCAAAGTTTGTGTGAGACGCTGTTTTACTAAAGGATTAAAAATATATTTTTAAATAACCGATAAGTTTTAAATGTTAGCAATACTTTCTTCAGTTAGTAAAGTATTATTGCGATGAACATCTTTTTAACCATTACCCAGTGCTGTTTGTAAAGCTTTATATTTAGGAGATATTTTAATCGACGGAAGGGAAGTGTTTTAACACATAACACTGAACAGGCGTTTTGGAAGCTGGACTGAATTTGAAAGTGTGCTGAATGAATTCCAAAAAGTGGGAATGAATAATTTTATCACGTCTCAGACTAACCACGCACAGTAAATTCATGCCGAAGGTAAATTAGTGGATGGCATGAGATGAAGATACATATGTGTGATGTTTCAGTGAACAATTGATCGTAAACACAAACCTCAAGGTCTTACAGTGAAAAGAAAACAGTGATAACTTTAACTAACGTGTGACGTTTGAGGTCTCAGTTTCTAAAATGACGATCAGTGTTATGTGTAACATTGGACTGTCGGGAATTTGTCGTAAAACCGTTTAAAAAGCTTTGCAATCATTCTTGTAACATCCACGGATGGTTCGTGGTTCATGAAGCACTACATTGTCTTCAGATGATAAAGAAAATATTTGGTCAGTGATTCTGCCTTCACTGTCAATAGATGGAGTACTAGAAAGTGTTAAGGACCGAACTGGTAAGTGGGTCGCTGCTACTGATGTGGGGACTGTGAAAGCTCGACTCTCCACATGTGAATGTATATAAGTATATTTCAGGCTGTTCCATAATAATAACAATTTCATTCTCCAGGTGAAGCGAACAGTGTGTACATATCTAGCGGAGCCAAAAAATACACAAACAAAAATTGTTGAGGAATATTGTGAGCGCTTCACGATGTCAGCGGAGAGAAAAGTCGACAATTTTTATTTATGAACCACTAATAATTGGGTAAGGCTTCAGTTTCTCTAACGCTTATCTTTTGTGAGTCTTCTTTACGATAAAAACATGGCTCGGAATATAAGAATGTGTGAAAACATGACAAAAACTGTCTACTATAAGAAATTATTTGTGATTGTATTTTTAACCCAACTATATAAATAACTTGTCAACTTATTTTACTGCACTAAATGTTGCTTTTCCTTCCCCAATAATAATGATGTATCAACTAACGTTTACACAATTTCTCTTTTTGTCTTCACCGTAGTTTGATAGGGAGGTATATCAATATTCTTAATGAATAACTGTCTGCGACAATTAAAAGTAACTAGGTGTTTACTTTGTAATTGTTCGTTTCGTTATGAGAACTTTCAAGTACTGAATCAGTTTAGAAGTTTCGCTAAAACGTTGCGTCGTATATATAAGTTTCCTAACTATAACAGTATTTTGGGCGATCAACAGAGATTTACTGTACAAAGGAACACGAACTTCCAGCAAGATTACATGGGGTCTGAGATGTTACTCATTCTTTATCTGTAGTAAGATTTTGCCAAAAACTTAAAGACTGAGTGTCACGCCAAAATGTTTGCTCTCTTCAGTCTTCTGTGATGGGATTTAGAGGTCCATTGTTGATCATACGTTCAGCTTCAATCATGAAACTATCAAGGCACTCATATGTCAAAGTTTGTTTTTTTGCAACAGAACCCATTACCTTAAATGCAGAGCGAATCACTCGCTCTCATACTCCTCTCTAATGACTAGCAGCCGGAGGACTGTAATTTTAGTCCATCCTCTTCTTAACATGTCAGAGTTTGTAAGCTCCTATACCCAACCTAGAAGACATTTTCGGTATTCGCGTTCACCTTCCACATGATATGATCCATCCCTACCATATATCTATTGCATAACCTCTTCAACTGACAAATTCCATCAGTGCCGAAGTGCACAAGTCAGTAGTCAAGCTATATGTTACCTTCAGATCCATAGTTCTCAACCTTAGACAAGTAAATACACAACCATAGTGCTTCTCAATACATCTGCCATATTTTGTGATGGGTCAAAATTAATTTTTTACCGACTGACAGAAATGGATAATCGCCATCTTCTATCCTGATCTCTGGTAAGGGTACCATTAATTGTTAGAGAGGATCGGCGTTTTTTCTTTGCAGCAAATACAATCTCTTGTCAGCCTCGTCATAGCTGTTCTCATTGCTAATGTAATGTGGGACGACCAGAGAATCCATCCACCTCTGTAAACTTGATATCTAACTTGCATTGCAATCGAGACCCTATGCAAGCTGCTAACATTGCTGCCGTAAGCTTCAAGCATGATATGGTAAGAACCTTCACTGAATATATGAATTTCCAATAGAACGGATTCTGTGTGCGGAAACAGTATGGAGCGTGAAAAATCGATGCTCTCAACCCTCGGAAAGTCATTTAAAAATTTCAACCAACGACTGCCTTCTTCCTCCAGAATCTCTTTGTTCCAGTCTAGTCCTAATTTACCTCAAAGTTGAAGAAACTACTTTATGATGAGTTTCAACAAAGATGACAATTCCAGTGGATGATGGGGTGAGGTTACACGCGATAAAATAACTCGCCAAGTTAGGGATCGTTTTGGTACTCGTACCATCTTTGTAATTAGCTTTATTACGATTTGGACTTTTCGTCAATTCTTACAACCCACACATTTACCACTATCGTCTGTAAAATGTTTGTTTAAAAAACATGACTTTTGACCTCCCGTTCTGGTTTGTGACCACACATAACATGACCCGTTGATAGTCACCCACAAATATTCTGCTGCAAACGCAGGCTACTGTAATTTCTGGATAAACCAATCTATTCACTCTTTTCAAGTCATATTCTGACCCTGTCAATCACTATCCTATCCTACAATTTGACCTAGTCGTTTAATATAACGTTCATATGACTACTGGCAATTCACAGTTAACATACAACAATGACATCATTAGAATGCACTATCTAGATATTACTCACCAATATGCGTTGGATCTTTGCTTATAATTTGATCAGTGATTGCAGATTTTGTTTGTAGATTCATTGCTTAACTGTATAACAGACACATCATAAATTCGTACTCACTAACAACATAGTTCAGTTACCACGTTCGAAATGAGAATGAATCGTTTTAATTATTAAGAGTTTGTGACTAGTTAGTGTGACAGTTGTAGCAATGTTATATATGTTACGGGAGAACTGAAGACATTTGGCTGATTAAAACCTTTTTACTGTACATCAATTTTACTGTGTTTTTGGATGTGTTTGTTTTACTTAACCTTTGGACTTGTTTGTTTATATCATTCTTTTCGAACATTTTGGTTTCTTTTGTCATTGGTTTGGTATTTGGGAGTTTTTTGCTCCGGGAACCTACAAAATTGAAGGTTTATTCTGTAATTGTTATAATTATTGTTGTTAGAACGACTTTGGTCGATTATTTGTGAATTGCGAATAAACTTGGTATCTAATTTGGAGTTAATTGGACGTAACAATATACAGCCCCTGTATTTGTCTAGAAAGAGGCAGAAAAGGCTACTAGTTTGAATTATTACTCGTATAATATTGCTTTCTCAGAAAAGCTACATAATAATTTGTCAGTTCCGTCAAAAATGTTCATGATTATAATGGTAAGGGTTATTTATTTTTGTATATTAAAATCTTGTATAGTGTTCTGAAATAGTTTAACACAAAGTTGTCTCAGCCTGCGTTTACCAAACAACAACCAGTCATCCTTGTTCATCAACATCATATGGGGTCACAAATCGTATGTTGTGTTTTTCAGGCCCTTTTTTTAAATGTCTGGCAATGGTCTACTTTTGACTTCATAAATAGTGAATTTCACTTGTTCGAATTTACACTATAACACACAACTACATTAGATCGAATTAATATTCAAAATCTACATCAAACTACTAAATAACTAGAATACAATCTATGTAACAAGCACAAAACAATGCGGAAGCTCAAGTGTGATGGCAAAAAATGCTGTTAATAGCTGATAACTGACGGTATCCGAAATATCCAATAACATACAACATATGAGCAAGAACCCGTAGCATACACTTTTTCGCCATCCCTCCCTGTCATCTAAAGTTATCCATGTATCTTCCTATGAACCCGCTACTGTATCGCATTCCAACTAGGAGGATGGGTAAAAGCAAATGAAGTAAAACCTAGGGATTGAAATGCAGTCCATAGTAAAATTATGCTTTAAAATAATATAACCATCCACTAAATGAATAGAAAACTGCCCCGTATTACTTGATCTGCTATACATTTTGAACTTTGAAAACTGGATGTGCTGCAACGAACATGTTTCCTATTTCCGTGAGAAAAAAACATTTGAAATTATATATCCCAACATAAATACTAACTGTTTTTGTGGAAATAATCGAAGAGAAACCAAACAATTTAATTATTACCACAGATTATATAAGATGAGGATTAGAAATGAAAATAAGTATTTCTTCAGACGTTTGAGCACTTATAATCCCTTTGGTGTAAGAGGTAAGTTCTGGAAGAACAAGGCAAGTTCATTGAAAACGTACAGCACACATTACATTCATGCAGAGGCTAGGTTGACTTGGTGTGTAGGAACAGAGATTTGCATTGTTTTTTCTCTATCCTTCGTTAGACCACCGGTGATCGTGTTCAGCTATGCCAAAATGCATTTGGCCGATTGTACAAACATGGTGCCATAGTAGCGGCCGAACTAGCAGGTACATATAGAAGCAGAGAATCCGTATAATTAGTGTTTAATTAATGAATTCAATATTCGCTAGCTAGAGATCAATAAAATATGTATCGGTTTCTCATGGTGTTCTCAATCGCACTGCTAAGTGATATGTCAAATCTGGCAGCCAAGAAGTGAGATTATGTTCTAAAACTGTACCATTATTACGAAATTATGTGAAATGCATTGCAAACATCAACTCGAAGGTTTCTACCATATTTATTGGGTTCGTTTACAGCCGGAGGAAAATTCTTTCTTTATAGATTTGTAGGGTTCGTTACAACAACCTATGATAGCTAACAAATTATGGCAGCTAATGTCTGTAGCGAGGTTGAAATGTCAGACAACATTAAAATGTGGAAAAATAATACCAGAATAGGCAAACTGTTGAAATAAGATAGACGTTCAATCATAACATTAGAATGAGGAAAGTCTGTTTCAACTAGAAAAATAAATTAATTAAGTTTTATCATTTTATATGACTACTCAAAACATCAGGGAATATCCTTGATTTTTCGAAAGTGTCTTCGAAGAAAATATTTTTAGAAATGAAGACCAGGCATGTCACTTACTTTTACTTATGTTCTAATGATTCAAGCTCCCAACAAGGTTTCGTTGGCTGACTAGAGCCGACTTATGGTACTGTTTTGACGTGAGGTGTTCTAAATCTCATGGTGATACACGGCATGTGGCGCGTTTCCCTCCCCCCAACTGACTAGTTGAAGGAGAAAGTGTGCCGGACTACCAAATGAAATGCACAAATATTCATTCATATATATACCAGTCTGTCGAGGTAAGATGGTGGTTGGAGGTGGTCAACAGGAAACCCTGAACCCGGGTTTCGTGCTACTTGGCAATCGTCAGCAAGGTGTACCTGTAATCTTGAGGGAACTGATGCTCCCTGGAGGATTCGATCCCATGTCACTCATCTTCACAGTCAGAGACTTTACCACTGAGCTATTCGGGCCGCGAACAACCTCCTG